>CM060913.1:260052309-261394809 GCA_030737875.1 Allium sativum
TGGCAACATGGTAGTTTAATAGAACAAATACGAAGCATGCCACAATTTCTGGTAATATATGTAAACTTCCAATGTAGGTCACGAAATAGCATTCGTGCATTCCTTTCAATCTAGGAGTAACCAATATTTGATAATTTATGAATCATGGTTCAGAAAAATAAAAATATAAGACATTCCAACGTTTAAAATATGTTATATGCAATATGTTCAAGAAATAAACTCTTTGCACTGTGCACATACATTAAAAATAAGGAACCAATATTTTTCGACGATGAAAGTAAATCAATAATAAGCCAGGAGAAAGATACTAGATGAGCAATAAAAAATTCTTTTACTAACATTAAAGTAGACGTCACCCTTGCAATGAAATTATGGAAACATTATTTCTGATGAAAAAATATTTCAATGATATTAAGCTAGTGGTTATTAAAGGTATTATGACTTGCCTAAGTGATCAGGCTTTCATGTCCTTTAGGCATGGTATGATCAGCTGGTTTTCTGCCTGTTCAAAGCTCCAAAAGAACAACACCAAACTATGCACATCACTCTTCTGAGTTAGCTGACCTGTCATAGCATACCTTCCATCATCCTTCACCTTGTAAATCCATTTGCACCCTATAGCACGGTTTCCTTGAGGAAGTGGAACCAACTCCCAAGTTCGGTTCTTCATAAGTGATTGCATCTCTTCCTCCATGACGCAAATCCACTTCGATCTCTCTCTCGACTCCATGACGTCTTCAAGGTCCATCGGTTCATCTTGGACTACATTGAGAGCATAGTCCAAATGATCACAAAAGCTAAGATAGTTCCAGTCACCATATCTTTCGGGAGGCCTTATTGCACGTCGACCAACCCGAGTAGCAATACTATCACCCAAACCCTTTTCGGCTCCACCTTGAGTCGAAACTTCTCTAGTATCATGTACGTCACCAACATCACTAGAGGAACCATGTGGACTATGTGATGTTTCATCAACTGCTTCAACCCCACGAGCTTCTTCAACTCTACTACCACTTGGACGGAATGTGGAAATGACTTCCTTCTCCTTTGATTCACTTTGAACCAAATCCGGAACATCTGATGAGCTATGATTCTCCTTGAATAAAGCCAACTCATCAAAAGTGACATGACGAGAATTAGCAACCTTCTTCGTTTTCGGATTCCAAATCCGAATGCCTTTCACGACGTCCGTGAAACCAAGAAAGACCCCTTTGAATGCTCAAGCTCCAAGCTTATCATTCCCCGGATCATGCACATAAACCGGGCTACCAAACACATAAAGATATCTCAAGTCAACACTCTTTCCTTTCCACACTTCCTCCGGAATTTTGTTACCAATGGTCGAGCAAGGAATTTGATTCACAATATGCACCGCGGTTGACAAAGCTTCGGCCCAAAATCCCTTAGACAAACCTGATGTCAATCTCAAGCATCGAGCTTTCTCAAGTAGAGTTCGGTTCATTCTCTCCGCTACTCCATTAGATTGCAGATCTCCCGGTGTAGTAAAATGTCTTCGGATTCCGTGATGCTTACAATACTTCAAGAATTCACGCGAGACATACCCCGCCATTGTTGGTCCTTAACACCTTCAAAGTCTTACCACTCTCATTCTCAACAAGAGCCTTCCACACTTTGAACTTAGCAAATGCCTCCGACTTGGCCTTCATTGCATACACCCATACCTTTCGAGACATATCATCAATGAAAGAAATATAATACCTTGCTCCACCCAAAGAAGCAACCGGTGCCGGTCCCCAAACATCCGAGTGGATATACTCAAGAACCTCCTTTGAGTCATGTTTGCCTTCATCGAATGATACCCTTGTTTGCTTCCCCATGACACATTCTTTTCTTTCTCCACAAACAACCCGTGAACACTACTAGCTCCACTACTACCCTCACTCAATTCCTTCATTTGATCTCTCAACTCCTCACTAAGAAGACCCGTCTTGACATCATCAAGAGTCAAGGTATCTCGACCATAGATCAAACTATTTGAGAAACCCGTAAACGGTCCGTAAACAAACACAATAATATCATTGCCTTTTGTTCTTCCTCAATCTTCAAATACACGGCTTTCATCTTCATGAGCAAGTCATCAAAGGCATTCAAGTGTGCCTTAAGCGTGTTACCCTCCTTCATCTTGAAGGTGAAAAATGTAAGCAACAAGATCAAACGATTAGTGAGCGACTTCTTCATATAAAGTTCCTCCAACTTGTCCCAAATACCTTTAGCGGTTGTCTCACCACTAATATCGGAGATCACATTCTCCCCCATAGCAAGTTGAAGAGTAGTGTAAGTCCATTCCTCCATCTCCTCTCTCTCAACATCCGAGATATCACTTGGCAATAAGTGAGTATCAAATACCACTCGATGTACCTGATTCCGCTTGAGAGCCGCTTTCATTTTCCATTACCACTTCTCAAAGTCATTACCACCATTCCACTTGTCAATAACCAATTGAGAACCCAACGCCGCATACGAACCCCGTACATAAGGCGCCACACTAATCAGACTTCTGGTTGAAGGACTTACCGAGCTACTATCCATCTTCGGCATTTTCACAAACACCTAACAAGCACCAAACAGCTCCGATACCAATTGTTATGAAAAACACCTTTGTGATTAATCTGATTCAAGATCACTCGAATCCAATATCTAAACCACAAGCGCTAGCGGAAGACAAGACCATTGCTAGACTTGCAAAAACAACCAAAACAATAACTCTAGCCACAAACAAAGTTCAACCAATCACAAACAACCCAATTCTTAATCACGAGCAAGAAACTAATGACAAAGCAGCAAAAATAAATCACACAAGGATTTATAGTGGTTTCACTAACATCTTGTTAGTGTACATCCACTTTGGAGAGAGTATTTTATTACCACGATGAAAGGAATACAAGAGATTGATCCAATGATCACTATATTTTAATATATAGAAAAGAGTTTGAGGAGAATAGAATTGAAGAATTGGAATTATGTTATAAACCCTAATTCTCCCTTGAGAATAAACCCTTGATTTTAATCCTCCAAAGAAGTTCTTCAAAGAACCTCAGAAAAATAGCTTATATAGTGGTAGGACAATTACCCAAATTGCCCCGAATTAGTCACAAATCAGCTTGCTAATTTCCAGCCCGAAATAGCCCAAAAACCCGATCAAACGTCTGTCGAACCTCCTGATAGACGTCTATCCACTTCCTGAAGTTTATTGGGCTTCTGCACTCAGCATAGACGTCTGTCCCCAATATGACAGACGTCTGTCAGAACTCTCGGGAAATTGCAACCCTGTAGTCAGTCGTCTGTCGTCCCATACGATAGACGTCTGTCGCACCTCTCAGCTGAAAACCTGCACCTTTCAGCTAATATCTTCCGCGTGCGAACTCCGATTTGCGAACGGTCACCTCCGACTCGAAGCTATCTTCGACCTCTTCAATCCACCATATAGTATCGCATATTCCAACAATATTGTATAAGAAGCTAGTTATTACTGTATGGAGTATATGCCAAAAAGAGGCGATGGCACTCATAAACATACCCGTGTAGTGTTTTTAGATGAAGATGATGAGTTTGCTGATGAGATGCCTCTAGATAGTGGTAAAGATATAACCTTAACTAGGTACAGTCTGAACAAGTTCGTAGATTTGCCCTTAATAAGCAGAAGGATTGAATGAATGGGAGAAGTAAGTTCACTAGTTTATCCTAAGTTCTCATTATTGTAAATTTACTCCTATATTTATTTTGAAATGTTTATCGTAAGCGGTATAATATTTATGTGAAAAAATATAAATCTCAATCTCGAAATAGCGTTACATCCATGGAAAGTTGTCAAAGTTTTATTCTATGTTTACGTGATGAGGTATTACATCTTCTTATATATTCAAGTGTATTTAAGTGGATCACACCATTATGATCATGCTTTTCATTTATTGTTTTTTAGCTGGTGAAGACTAGTGATGATGATTCAACTCTTTAGAGGTTGTGAACGGGCCGAAGTTCAAGGCACGTAGTTATATGAAGTACCAAGTGAATGGATACGTATTTTCCCCAAAAAGCTATGAAGAGAGAATGGTAACACAAGGTAGTGGTGTTTGTATGATAGCAATTACAAAATTTAGAGGGAGCGGAAAAGATAAAAATCACAAGGAAGCGGAAACAATGTATTATGGAGTTATTCAATAGATAATTGAATTAGATTACATTGACTTTAAAGAAATGGTTTTTTATTGCGATTGGGTAAAGGTTGAAGATAAAGTCATTGGTTGCAAGACATATCCTGTTTCAAATTTGATTATGATTGACTTAGATAAGTTAAAAACCAAAGATAGAGTAAATGATGAGTCGTTCATTCTTGCATCAGAAGCGAGTCAAGTGTTCTACTCAAAAGATTTTAAAAAATAACAGTTGGTTTGTGGTTTTGCACACACCGAAATGGTTGACTATAACAGTGGACGACATTGAGTTTCCTACGGTTTATCAATCAGCTTTTGAAGACAACAAAATATTAGAAGATCTTACCAAATGCATATGTTAATATTAGTTGTATTTCTTAATTGAACTGTATTGAATTTCAAGTGTGATTGAATTTAGAATTTCAAATGTGACTGAATTTAGAATTTCAAGTGTGATTGAATTTAGAATTTCTTAATTGAATTGTATTGAATTTATATTTTGCTCAAGTTGAATGTGTAGCTGAAGTAACCCAAGTTATAGCTTTATCAAAAAAATTAAATGCATATGTTAATATTATATGCTCTTTCTTCATTTGTAAAATTACAAAAATTAAATAAAATTAATTAATAAAAGGTCCAGGCAAATTTTAAAAACAATTTCCTTTATTACTGTTCTAGCTGATCTCCATTTCTCTTTGTTATTATTCTTTTTGGAAAGGTTATATTGAGACAATTATGAATTTAATTGATTTTCCGTTACTTGCCTAAACAACCCCGAATTCCGTTATTTCAACTACATTAAACGATCTTTTGAATTGCGCAAGACTCTCCAGTTTATGGCCTCTTCTCTATAGTACCAGTTGTTGTTTCATTGAATTTGCTTCATTAATAGGTTTGCGATTCGACTTTGATCGTTATGGATTAGTACCAAGATCGAGCCCTAGGCAAGCAGACTTAAGTTTAATAGTCGTTTCAGAAGCTGTCACTTTGCAAATTCATCTATATTTTCTAAGTATGCTTGAATTTGGTTTGTACTTGAATTAATTTCATTATTGATGAGGATTTGGTTTTTATGGTGATTAGAAGAAATCTCTATAGATTTTCATATATTTTAGGATAATTTGTTTGATTTAATCAACTCTTGAAATTATCTTTTCATTCTGGATTTCAATTTGCTTACTTGGCATATTGATTTTGATGGATCATTGGTCTACAACTTACGACTTATTCAAAACCATGGTATTTTATGATCTCAGACTACCATTGTTGACATGTTTAGCATATTATATGATTTTGTGGCTTTGGTCCAACTTTGTAAACCTTTCCAGCTTTGAGGTCTTCATTTGCGTCAATCTGTGTTTCTTTGTTTGTTTGTTTATTTTCCAAAATAATTGTGCATTTCTGCATTTTTGGTCACTTGCACTTTAAAATCAATCTCACATGTACGAATATATGTCTGTAGTTACACTAATTTATGGTTACATACCTAGGCTATACATATTGCCTTGTGTGTGTTCATGCCTTGTTTCAGTATGTTGGTGTCAATGCTTATGTTTTTATTTTTACCTGTTTTTTCTTCTTTTTGAGTAGTGCAAATTTGTGTGTTTCTTACATGTGGTGCAAATTTGATTAGCTAAAAGCTATAATATATTTCAATTAGTAGCTAATTAAAAATAGTTTGTGCGCTTTAATTAAATATATAATATCAAAGTTTGCAATCCATCAAATTTGCGTTAAATCTCACGTTTATTATGCATATCACTTTTTTGGTATGACTGAGAATGTTGAGCTTGTTTAGTAATTTATCTCCTTGTTTTGGTTGCATTTTGTTATTGTATTCATATCCAGAAACATTCAGTTTTAGAATTAGTGCTTATTAGGTAATTTATCTCCTTAATTTTGCTACAGGCCATATTTAGTTTTAGAAAAGGAGGATGTTCCTATCTCTCATCAGCGCTTACAATCAGGGAAGAAACAAAATCCAAAAGAAAGAAATGGTTATTTCCAGGCTTTAATTAGTATGTCTATGGTATATTATTTGTATAGTGACAAGACAAAGAAACAACCATAGAGAAAATAGATATGAACAAAGTCTGGAAATTTTTCATCAGAATAAATGGACCGGCCTACGGCGAAAAACCAGAAAGGTTTACTTAGCTACACTGAATTGATTGGGAACTGATGTATGCGATCAAACTGGATCTCCACATCAATTGAATCTTACTTGTTATTTCCGTATTAGATTGTGCACCATGCATTTCGATGTGCTTTCCTATTCTAGTTTGTCTAAAACTGACTTTGATGTCCATTTGGTTTGTGCGCATTATGCATACTCATTATTGCAACTTGCTGTATTCGCACCCTTATTTTAATTGAAATTGTGAACTTGTGCGTATTCAACTCATTCCCTATGCTCTTTATTAGTAAATTAGTAGCAGCAGTTGATGCAGTGCAGTATTTTCTTACACTACTACCCACTACTAAATAGTCTATAGACTCGATCAATCAGTTACATAATCTCTGAGGACATGGTTATTTTCTATAGCGCACTTTATGGCCATTGCTTTGTTATGGATACAAGTAGAATCTTCAGCATGGTGACTGATATGGAAATTGCCTTGCTTAATAACACATGGAAGAGTCCCATTGCCTTTTTTGTGCTATTTGTGCATGAACTTGATAACATATTACTACATCATATTGAATTCTTACAGGCACGGTCCATGTAAAATGCAATGTGCAACTTATACAGTGAACTGAAAATGCTAACATGTTTGAGTTTTGTTTATACTGAAAACAAGCTTATTATAGGTGAATGGGAACTGCATGAAACTGGCATATTTGTCATTTTCATAAACCTGCTACCACTACTGCGTGATTTGCAGTGGGCTTTTATATATAATATATCACATTATCGTTTAGCAAGAGAATCAGACCATGAATTCTACTATTTCCATGGTACGTTTAATCAAAATAAAACAGTGAAAAGAACAGGAACTAAAAGTTCGGCTAGTAAAATTAAAGATAGCGTCAACTGTTTAATTCAATCGTTTAGCTCAGTTGACAATGAAATGCTTAAAGGGCACTGGCAAATTTAGACACAATTCTCAAGTTCGTGGCCCCACTGAATCAGTGTGTAATTGCTAAGTATGTCGAATAGTTCAAAATCATCTGATTTTACATCATTATCATAGATTTTATTAATCATAAAAATGAGTATATGTGAAGGTGTCTGAGATCAAAGTGGGGTTGTATTCGCACCCTTATTATAATTAATTGCTCTTGCTTCATTTACCAAATGCATATGTTAATTTTAATTTTAATTTAAAGATGGTGCCACCTTGCTCTTTGACCTTGCACATTGTACCATGTACACATATAGACATGTATGAGTGAATGAATATACGAAAACTGCTTCTTTGAATGATTGTATGCATTATATCTAGTTTGCTGATACTGTTCTGCTCCAGTATTTAACGTATTGCATTTTCGTGAGCTGTTGTTTGTTTGTTGCAGGTGGTCTTGGTAGATTGGATTGCAACTAAGAAGATAGTAACAATGTTAGAACATGCAGAACCATCAAACCATTCAATTACGCAATCATCCTCTACACAACCTGAAAAATTGGAGATAAACACATTAAGTGTTCCTATTTCAAAAAATGCAGGAAAAATAAGCAGTCGAATTGGTAAATTGGTGCGAATCCATGTGCCTATTTCGTATGAAAGTTACCTGACAAATATATATAAGATGGACGTTTGGAAAGAATTGCTGGTAAGCTAGAATTTTACACAGCTTTTGAATACTTGTTTTCTTTATTAATTTAATTATAATATTATTTTCATAGACATTCTTCGTTCTATATCCAGAATCAAAAGACTTGATTTTTAAAAAAATGTCCGAGTCATTTAGGAAACACAAAAGCGACTTGAGGGCACGCTATTATGATAAATACGATAATAATGAAGATAGATTGTCCGACCATCAAGTAAGAAGATTGGGTTATGTTTTTGAAAATGAAGCAATACCTAATGCAAAGGGAAGAAGCGATAAAGGAAAAGGAAACGGATCACTTTACAGCTATGGCCATCATACTGTACGCAAGTCACGCCGTTATAGAACATGAAATGGTATGTACTCTTTCTAGATTATCCATTAATTATTAATAAAGATATTCATATAGTCGAGGCAATGTCATAATCTCTTTGCAATCAAGTCGCTTATTATTGAGCCATTTTTCTTTCTCTATTGTATGTTTTAGTGATATGCATTCCTGTCTTATATGAGGCTTATTAAATGTGCAAGCTAGTGAAAATCCGACAAAATAAATCACACGTCGTGAAGTATGGGAGAAAGCTCACACAAAAAAAGATGGTTTTATATCAGATTCAGCTTCTGTATACTTTGTAAGTTAAACGAATAATAATTTATCTGTTCAATAAAGTTTTCATAATAAATAACGTCTCAAGTATTATTATATTTTAGGAAAAAATTGCAAAGTCGAAGGAGTTAGTCGATGATGGCGATGAAGAAGATTTGACATTGGATGAAGATATCATATCACAAGTGTTTGGCAAGGATAAAAAAACCGCACTCGAATATCAAGGACACAAGTTAAAGTGTTTAATATTGCGCGAAAACAACTTAAAAAGCTCAAGGAGGCTTGGAATACTTGAATTCAAGGATGAATAATATGGAAGGTAAATTGAATTTGATCCTCAATTTGATGACGGGACGATAGGAGGTCAACAAAATCATACATCAGACATTGTTGTAAATGAAGGAGGAAGTGGTACACCTCACGAAAGTGTTAGAAGAATGCCGAATAATAATTTTTCCAATTCATTGAATTCGTCTGGTTTGTCGAATCAGAAATGTGAAATTACTAATATTGACCTGGAGATCATTGCCACGCATATGTATGCAGAGATTCGACGGCATCCACTATACATGGAAAAACTGTGCCTCCAGAATATGATAAATTGGATGTGGACAATATACTCCTACCATTAGAGAGAACAAGCAAACCAAATCATCCTCTTGCTTTGATATTTGGCAAAGTTGGAATTGGTGAATATGTGTGTCATCGAAAGAGTATGATTCGGTATTTATAGACACATACGCTAGGTATGTATAATTGAATCAATACAATACTGCCTGCATCCGCGTACAACATTTTATAAGTCCAACGTAGCTTCACCTCTGTTATGATAATTTTAGGCAACATTTTTGTTTATAGGATTTTCTATTAACTATTACTTTAACAAAACCTTGATTTATAAACAACCTTTTGCATAGAATAGTGAGGATGATTGAACCTTCTAACTTTTTATAAATTGCGGTTTATGAGTCTTATTTGTTCTGACGCTTACAATAAAAGAATACCAAAGTCGTATTGTAATATCTTGACTACACAATTTATTTTTATCACTATAGTTTATATGATTAAATGTGACCATGTGAATCACTATGTCTAATTTTTTTGTCTTTATTTATGTTTCCTGCTATATGGATGGTATTTTTAAGCATGTAAGATACTACAGCAAACTTGATGATTCGTAGTTTGTTAATCTGTGTATACGGTAACAACACAAACTAAGTTTAAGCAATGATCTTACTCCTATTTCATCCAAGTATTTAGTTGAAATAACATCAACCTATAAGATCATTAGTTTTGTGCTGTGGAAGGAAATTCTTGGTGCATTTGTTGAGTTGAGAAGTCACAATGTTGAGTTTTGATTTATTAAACTTTACTGTATAAACCAAATGCATGTTAACCTCTGAGGTACATTTGTGTTGAGGCTAAGTACTACATCTGGAAATTTATAAAATAAATCTTGTATAAATGTTATGAGTCTACTCTTCACATTATCAATTGGTTTCGTGATAATATGAGATTCTCTAACAATTTATCGTCTTTTACTTTTTCCTCCAATAATCTCTGTCTACTCATGTAAAGATATAAAGTAAATCATATTTATTATATTATATTAAGTCCATAGATTTACTCTTGGCAGTTACAGAATGTTGAAATGTCTATAAATAGGTGCCAAAAGGCGATTTTTTAAGGAAATCCTAAACATGAATATACGGTTTGATTGTATACAGAGATACGTGCAGTTTGAAGTTGGTGTAATATGGTAGGTTCTTTTCATTCATCATGTAGAATTGCAATCCAATAAATTTAGAATTATCACAACCACTTTGATGATATTTAAGTAAAATTTTAAAGTTTTTTGTTCAATTTTTGCTTCATTCCAATCATGACCTACTGTTTTGTCCAGTACGGTCCGATCGAAACGACACTGAACTTTAGAAATTGATATTACATGTTTTACAAGACAGCTTACGTTACTGAAAATAAATAGCAAACATGACAGCTTACATAACTGAAAATCTGAATATTTTTTCACATGGTCAACGAGCCTTAAAATTCCTCCATCCTTGAAGATGTGTATATACAATTGAGGCAACGATGGTATGTTCAATCGGAGTGCTACAATCGCTTCATAATCTTAACTACCAAACTATTTTACACTTGCAAGTTAACTAAGATGATCATGTTTTTCAAAAAAAATACTGAACTTACAAATGTGTATTTGTGTAAAATTATGCATCTTTATTTTCCATATTTAAGCCTTTATTTTTCCCACTACAATACCTCTTTAGAAGTTTAAAAAAAAAAAGAATTCAAAACTGTTATTATTCTAATTACAATATAACCAAACAAGCTTCTTCTACAATAAAAAAACCATTCACTTTAGCTCAATTTTATTTAAATTTTTCACCTATGAAACTTAGATACTCAAATCAGCTTGAGACTAAGATTACATCTCAACTGGCGCACACAGGTGCATAATGCATATTTTAGCACATTTGTTAACAAAGCATAATTAACTTAGGTCTTAATCATCTCTCTCTCTCTCTCTCTCTCTCTCTCTCTCTCTATATATATATATATATATATATTAGCAAGACAACGAAAAAAATGCAACCAGGATGGAGAATATTTGTTAACTACATATCCCTCGAGCGCATTTGATTTGTAGTGCTAGTTTGACAACATCATTATAAAGAAATGTCTGTTTTTAAGTTTAACATGCTTTAAAGTTACATTATCACCCCTTCAATTTTATAGACGTTTAAACATACATTTTCCTACCTAGAATAATTATTAAAAATTAACTGTTTGTTGTTCTTTAAAGTTCGTATCTGTTGGATGACTTTTTTCAAAATTTAACCCATGTTACTGTGATTCAGTATATGTTTTTGAACATTTTCTTTAGTGTGTGTAATGTTTTTGAACATTTGTAAATGTATAAATATAACTAGGAAGATCGACACAAAAATTATGTTAAAAACTAACGTTAACTGAAGTGATGAAAGAGTTGAATCAACAAATTAATAGTTGGAATGCTCCTGTCAAATACATCTCAACTAAAATACAAGGTCCATAAGCTACATATCGAAGAATGCAACTGAACTGACTCCATTATTGACAGTATGATTACAAAATGATACATGTATTTATTATTGAAATTAATGATTCAAATATTTGTAGAGAAGGAAAGATTGATTGTCAATCAAGTAATTTGCTCCTATACGGAATAACTTGGGTGCCTAGTTTACTTGGAGGTCAAGAAAACCTGGGTGCCAAGTTTACTTGGAGGTCAAGAAAGCCTGGGTGCCAAGTTTACTTGGAGATCAAGAAAACTTGGGTGCCAAGTTTACTTGGAGGTCAAGAAATCCATCTATATAAATAGAGGTCATGTTATTGTATGAAGTAAGGCAATCCACCATTAATCTTCTCTCTATTGTAATCTTCCTCCTCTCTTATGTACCCATTTCTTTATTGAGAAATAAAAGTTGTTGGGTCTCCATGGACGTAGGATATTCATATCTGAACCACGTTAAATCTTCTGTTCCCTTTTTTATTCATTGTTTTTTGTGAGATTTCATAATTGTTTTGTTATACTCCATTAGTATCTAAATAAACAATACTAGATCATCATCGAAATTCCGCATAAATCGCAACAGTTTGGTATCGGAGCTGGTGTTATTGTTTCTATTTGGATATTAATGGATACTTCTAGTAAGTCTGTTGGAAGATCTGGCATCAATCATGGAGTAACACGTTTTGACGGAAAAGGAGATTTTGGTACTTGGAAGATAAAGATGGAGGTCGTATTGAAAAAGGAGAAGACTTTTAAAGTTGTTTCTGCGCCTGAGAAATTGAAAGATGTTGATGCAGCTGAATTGGAGGAAATGGAAGATGAAGCTCTCACAACAATTCAGTTGAGTCTTTCAGATGAAGTCCTTGGAGAATTTTCTCAGAAGAAGACGGCGAAGGAACTATGGGATGCATTATCAGAAGCATATCAAGACAAGTCTCTCACAAATCGGATTATTCTACAAAAACAACTTTATTCGTTCAAGATGAAGCCTGGAGCCGATCTTATGGAGCAGGTAGATGCCTTGACCACTTTAGCTATGAACCTGAAGGCAGCAGATGTTGATATTACTGATGAGGCTCAAGCTGTGATCCTCCTATGTTCCTTGCCTAAAGAATATATTGCTTTTGTCAATTCCATGATTTATGGTTGTAGTAAAATTAGCATTTCTGATGTAAAGGCTGGCCTTCATAATGAAGTGTTAAGAGGTAGATTGGCGAGCACTAGCATTGATAGTGATACCGAAGGCTTATCTGTTCAAAGAGGTAGAAGTCAAAGCAAGTCAAGGAAAGGTGAAGAATGGAATTCTTCGAGGTCCCAGTCTAGGGGGCCTAAGAAATTGACTTGCCATTATTGTAAGAAGCCCGGGCACATTGTTTCACAATGTCCCAAGCTTGAAGGAAGAAGAAAAGACCCAAAGAAAGTCTCAACCTCTACAGCGGAGAAATCGGATACAGAGAGTGATACTGATGTGTTTACAGCTTCTAGCTCTTTTGGGAAAAGTAACCTATGGTTGACTGATTCTGGCGCATCCTATCATATGACCCTGATAGGAACTTTTTTCCACTTACCGTGAGATTGATGGAGGAGAAGTTCTGATGGGCAACGATGCTTCTTGCCGTATGGTTGGTGTTGGTTGTGTAAAGATCAGGATGTTTGATGGTGTTATTCGAACCATTACTAGTGTTAGGCATGTACCTGATTTAAGGAGGAGCTTGATTTCTGTTGGGGCGTTGAGTAGACTTGGACTAAAGATTGTAGTTGAAGAAGAGAAGATGAAAATATCTAAGGGTTCCATGATCGTTATGAAAGGAGCGAGGGTAGGAAATCTCTATTTACTAAAGGGCACTACTGTAGTTGGTGAATCAACTTCAGTTACTTCAGCTAATTCTGATTTTTCCATATTATGGCACTTGCGGATAGGCCACATTGGCGAGCGCAGTATGGATGAGCTAAGAAAGCGAGGTTTGATTGACGGAGTTCGGCATTCAAAGCTTGGTTTTTGTGAAGAGTGTGTTCTTGGTAAGCAGACGAAGATTTCTTTTGATGTTGGTGAGCATAAGGCAAAAGCTGTTTTGGATTATGTTCACACAGATGTTTGCGGACCTTCCCCTTGCCCATCCTTGGGTGGAGCCAGATATTTTGTTTCATTTATAGACGATTTCTCTCATAAAGTTTGGGTATACTTTTTAAAGTCCAAAAGTGAAACCTTTACTAGATTTCGTTAATGGAAATCCATCATGGAGAAGCAGTCAGGGAAGAAGTTGAATGTTCTCCGTTCAGATAATGGCGGTGAATTCGTATCATAGGAATTCATTGATTACTGTGAGTCCGAAGGCATTAAGAGGCATTACACCACACCAGGCGACCCCCAATCCAATGGAGTTGCAGAAAATATGAATCGAACATTGTTAGGGAGAACTAGGTGCGTCGGGTTGACTGCTAAGTTAAAGAAGGGATTTTGGGCTGAAGATTTATCTATGGCGGCTTTCCTCATCAACCGCACACCTTCTACTGCCATAAATTTGAAGATCCCTAAAGAAGTATGGAAAGGAGAGCCTGTTAGCTATTCATTCCTCAAGGTGTTTGGTTGTCCAGCTTATGGGCATGAGAGTCGAGGAAAGCTGGAACCTAGAGCTCGCAAGTGTATATTTCTAGGTTATAGAAGAGGAGTAAAAGGATATAGGTTGTGGTGTCCTATTAGCAAGAAATTTATTATAAGCAGGCATGTAACTCTTGATGAGAAGGCTATGTTGAAGGTGGAGCCTTCCTCATCGGATGATGATGAGAGGACATGTGAAGAATACCAAACACAAAGCAAATCATCTGTTGATTCTTTCCATAGACGTTCAAATGGCATTTCCAATGACGCCGTGGTTGATGAGGATAGTATGGATACTAGCATAGAAGATCAAACTCAAGGTGGAGCTCATATAGAGACCAGGCCTGTTAGAGAAAGAAGAAAGCCCGGATGGCTTGGTGAGTTTGTTGGTTTGAGCATCAAAGACATTGACTTTTATGATATGGCAACATATGCATTAAATGTTGTCCATGATGAGCCCAGAGATTATAGAGACACTATTGCATCAGTTGACAGTTCCAGTTGGATAGTAGCAATGGAAGAGGAGATCGAATCTTTACCGAAAAATCACACTTGGTATTTGGTGCCACTTCCTACCGACAAGAGAGCTATTGGAAGTAAGTGGATCTATAGAGTGAAAGACGACGGCAATGGAGAGTTCAGGTATAAAGAAAGTCTAGTAGCAAAGGGGTATGTTCAGAAGAAAGGGGTAGAGTATCATGACATCTTTGCTCCAGTTGTTAGGCATACTTCCATTCGTATTCTATTGGCATTAGTTTCTCATTATGACATGGAGTTAGAGCAACTAGATGTCAAAACAGCTTTCTTGCATGGTGATCTGGATGAAGAGATTTATTTGTAGCAGCTGGAAGGGTTCATTGATAGTAGCAGGCCAGACTATGTTTGTAAACTTAACAAAACTCTTTATGGACTGAAGCAGTCTCCTAGGCTATGGTACAAGAGATTTGATAAGTTTATGCTTTCACAGGGATACTCCAGAAGCTTCAAAGACCAGTGTGTTTATTTTAGGAGATGTGATGATGACATTTGTTATATATTGATGATATGTTGATTGCATCTCAGAGTATGGTCAAAATTAAGGAGTTGAAAGCAGAGCTCAGTAGAGAGTTTGATATGAAGGATTTAGGAAAGGCATAAAGAATATTGGGTATGGAGATAAGCAGAGATAGGAAGCGGAGAGAGTTAAGGCTCACTCAGGCGCAGTACATCGAGAAAGTCCTCGCTCGATTTGGGATGGAGAAAGCCAAACTGGTATGCACTCCTTTAGGCTCTCATTTAAGTTGTCGAATGACCAGTCTCCTACATTGGAAGAAGATAAAAGTTATATGGCTAATATACCTTATTCTAGTGCTGTTGGTAGTCTCATGTATGCGATGGTGTGCACGAGACCAGATTTGGCCTATGCAGTTGGTGTTGTCAGTCGATATATGTCTAACCCAGGCAAAGAACATTGGCAAGCAGTGAAGTGGATTCTTAGATATCTTCGAGGCACTTCTTCAGTGGGTTTGCTATATGGTGGAGTAGATGGTGACATCTTTCTTAGAGGATACTGTGATTCTGATTACGCTGGGGATAGAGATGCTAGGAAGTCAGTGTCCGGCTATGTTTTTACACTTGGCATAGGCTCGATTTCATGGAGATCAAAGCTGCAATCTATCGTAGCTTTGTCGACTACCAAAGCAGAGTTGATATCGATTTTGGAAGCAACAAAGGAAGGATTGTACTTACTTCAGTTGTTGGATGATCTTTCAATGGTGCAGCGGACAGTGGAGCTATTTTCAGACAGTCAGAGTGTTATTCATCTTGTTGAGAATCAAGCTTACAGTTCACGGAAAAAGCACATTGATGTTAGAGGTTTATTTCTTATGCTTGAGGAAGAATGAAGCAAGATCAAATTATTGAAGGTGGGTACTTTGGATAATCCTTCAGATATAATGACTAAGTCACTTCCGAAGGACAAGTTTGAACATTGCTCAAACTTGATCATTTTTCTTCCGGTTACTTGAGCGCCATAGGACGCTGGGCCCAATAACTTCTATGTTGATTGTTGAAGATGAGATGATGAAGAAAGACTGTCATATTTGAATCAAGTTGGAGTGTTGAAATTGATGATTCAAATATTTGTAGAGAAGGAAAGATTGATTGTCAATCAAGTAATTAGCTCCTATATGGAATAACTTGGGTGCCAAGTTTACTTGGAGGTCAAGAAAACTTGGATGCCAAGTTTACTTGGAGGTCAAGAAAACTTGGGTGCCAAGTTTACTTGGAGGTTAAGAAATCTATCTATATAAATAGAGGTCATGTTATTGTATGAAATAAGGCAATCCACCATTAATCTTCTCTTTATTGTAATCTTCCTCCTCTCTTATGTACTCATTTCTTCATTGAGAAATAAAAGTTGTTCGGTCTCCGTGGACGTAGGATATTCATATCCAAACCACGTTAAATCTTCTGTGCCTTTTTTGTTCTTTGTTTTTTTGTGAGATTTCATAATTGTTTTGTTATACTCCATTAGTATCTAAATAAACAATACTAAATCCTAATCGAAATTCCTCATAAATCACAACATTTATACAGTTAACTATTGAAAGGAAATGTCGTATTATAAAATCAACATTTCCAAAATGAGCTGAAGCTTTAATTGGGTTCACTTTGTATGATTAGTACATGCCTTTGAAGATGGGATTTGTTCGACAAATGCTTGCCCCTGATTCTTCATATTCCTCTTTTGTGTGGCATGCCTGCATGTATATTTATACATATATTCAATCTTGGTGCAATAATGTGTGTCTACATACATGAGGATAACTGTGCAATGTTTGAATCAATTAGAAAATTTGATTTGACAAAATAATATTGTAAGCTTTAAATACAAAATCCTTTGTAGGAACAGGACAAAAATAGCATCCTAAAGAGGGCTTGGATTTGATGTTATATTATTAACAAATTTTATTTCTGTCTGTCCTGAGATAACGAATAGCTCCTTATATTCATATATTAACTCTCTTTGTTTTACTTTGATTCCTTAGTGCTTTATTTCTATGATATATGTTGAATATGTGAGCAGTTTGTAATATATACATATTTTTCCTACTAGTGTTTTTATGTTAGACAAGTTTTGATATACGTACTTTGTACCTACATGTTAGTGCAATTTGACAAATTCCTAATTGTTGGGAAAGTATTGATTATATGGTTTTTTTGGCAAACCAGTCATGGTAATATGTTAATATTAACACTCCGTCACTTCAATCTTTGCGTAACATTTGTGCAGACAATAATTCAGCTTTAAAAGTTGTTTGTTTTGGCTTTTGAATTTTCACGTGACTGCTACATTACACACTACTATTTTTTTAAGTAGTTAAACACTATCCAGCTACTAGTTATATTTACCAGTTATATATACAAGGCTGTAATTGCTCAACTCCCTTTTAGTTATTTTATATCTCATCTAACTTTAGTTTATTTATATACGTTTTAGTTTCGTTTAGTTTGTTTACATAGAAACTTTTAATTTAAGTGGCAAGCGTTTGTCACATCGAAAAAAAAAATTGGTTTCTAAATTTAATAAGGTAACAATTTTAATCGTTACTAGAATTTGGCACGAACTCAGATTTACTGGTGCAAGCAAAAAGTTAAGCATTACATTTGTTCTATAATCATTTAGAATACATATAATTTTTATTTGTAGATTTGGTCCTTGAAATTTGAACTTATAATCCATGATCAGTGGAAGGTGATAGTAAATTTATACAAGCATAAACATAATATTTCCATTACCACATTTATTTATTCTATGGTCACTCAGAGTACATAAAATTTATTTGTTAAAAAACCATTATGGTTAAAGTAAGCACATTTCTTTATTTTAGTTCTTATTAATCTGTTTTTTTTTTATTAATTTGTGTCTTACCATTCAATTGAAGTTGAACTATGTTTGCGTCTTACCATTCAAATAATACCAAGTGATATATGGAGCATAATTTCTCACAATTTATAGCCCTAATCTGTGTCTTACCATTCAGATAATCTGTGCATAGTTTAGAGTGAAATAAAATGAGAAGTATACTAATTGTTGAATGTGTTGTAGGGCGAACATGCAATGCAATGATGGAGGTTTTGGTTGTTTGAAGTTGATGCTTTTAGTGGAGCTTTGGGCGGCTTTATCACGCGAAGGGTCCGTAATTTGAACTTTGAAGTAAAAGTGTAATTTGAACTTTGAAGTAAGAGTGTAATTTGAACTATGAAGTAAGGGTTTGTAATTTGAAAATAGACATAATTGAACTTTGAAGTAAGTATGTAATTTGAATTTGAAGTTGAAGTTGAACTATGTAGTTTTTAGTTTAGATATGTTGTATTCCTGTTAATTAAGTATGAGCTTTGAAAATTACAATTCGTATTGGTGGATATAATCTACTCTTATTTTATTTAAATTGGGGCTTTATGTTTTAGGTAGAGGGATCCAAAAAATATATAGTTTTTCACTTTAACTCAGCCACAGTAAAAAACCGTGGCTAAATTATTTAAAAAAAATTACAAATAAAGTTTGCCATGGCAAAGCATATATTGCTACGGTTAATAGCTGTGGCAAAAGGGAAATCTGCCACGACTTTGGCCCGTGGCAAAATTACATTTTGCCATGGCTCTGAGCTGTGGCAAATAAACTGCCATACCCATTTTTTCCACAGCCAAAGCCGTAGCAAAAAAATTTAGCCACGGTCCAAAGCTGTGGCAAAATTGCGTTTTTGGTGTAGTGAACCAACACAATACAGAGTCTCACATTGCAGCGGAACAAAATATAATATAGAACTAAATCTTTACTGAGAGCTTGGAATAAAACTTACAATCATCAGAGTATATCACACATCTGGAAGAGTTCAGGCGTATGATATTATATTATTCCGTTGTGTGATTGTATATAAGGACAGGTTGTTATAACTGTCCAAATGTGTGATATACTCTGATAATTGTAAGTTTTATTTCAAGCTCTCAGTAAAGATTTAGTTCTACATTATATTTTGTTCTGCTACGATATGATACTCTGGGTTATGTTGGTTCTTCTTCTTACTCTTCTATTCTGATATTTCTTTCTTGTCTCACCATCTAAATTCTTTCTATTAACTATCTGCTTTCTTGTACAATTTGAGTTGGCATGTGTCGTTAAATGTCAGCTTAAAATGTACTGAAAACGTGGGTTTTTACACGTGACTTTAAAACTAAATTTAAAAAAACGTGCAAGTAATTTCACTAAATTTAATAAAGGTCAAGATGAGTAAGATTTTATCTAGTTTTAGACCTTTACATAACAAAAGTGGTTTAGGATATACTAAAACTAATCGTAAAATTAGTACTAGATATACTTTCATTTATAATAAAAATACAAGTGCTAGTACTAAATTTCGAGCAAGTTTTAGAACCTGTTTTCATAGAAATTTATGTGCGTTTGTGAATAGTAATGTTTATAATATTTCTGACTGTACAAAACTATTAACAAAAAAATATGAGAAATTGTCTAAGTATTTGGGTTTCTGATAGTTGGAAAGACAGAGAGAAATATATTAATAATTATTTTGATTCATTTATTAATAATAAATTTTTTATTTTTAAAAGTTTCATTAAACCTTCTTGGGTATGGTTACCTTCCATCTAACCCCTCGGACCCTAACGGACGAAGTGGGTCCTATAATATATAATTTATTTTTGTAGGTAGCCGAGAAAAATAAAAAGATATATGAACGAAATCCAACAATGTTCCTTGCATACGATGGAAAAGGAGCATTCATGGATAATGGAATGACAAATTTGGTATATCGAATTTGTTCTTTTATTTTGGGGTTTGTATTTCCAATTTTGGAAATATCTGTAATTTTAGTTTCTTAAAAAAGTAAGTGTTTTGAAATCGTCTAATTTAAAATGCATCCCAAATTCAATTATTATTTTCATCCTTTTTGTTGATGACAAAGCGGGAGAAAATTGAGTATATTAACAGGGGAATTTATAAATTTAGACAAAGAAAATATTGAGGGGGAGCAATATGATACTATTTATTTATATAATCTTATAGTTGTCACCATCAAAAAGGGAGAGAATGTTCAAAATGTTATTGCATTGTTTTGATGACGCTAACTATACGACGTTTGCTACTAACATATGTGTTGAGTTAATTCAAATATAGCAGAAATTCGACGAAATATACAATTGACACGAATTACACCAAGATAAAGAAAAATACGAAACAAAAAGAATAAAGTGCAGCAAAATGAAGTGTATTGGAAATCAAAGTGCACATAAATGTGGAACAAAAGGCAGGCAACAAATTGCAGCAAGGCCCAAAAGAAAGAGAAGAAACAAAACGAATAAAGTGCAGTAAAATGAAGTGTACTCGAACCAACATCTCTTCGATAAGTGGCATGCAACAATCAAATGGACGGAATGGACATTAAAAGCAATATTATAGCAGAAAAACAAAGACAAAAAAGGACTACTCCAAGATTCGAACCCAGATTCCAACATTGGCATGCAGATGCCTTAACCACCAGACCGGAGTACATTTTGGTTTCAAGTTGCATAACAAAATAATGTATCATGAAAAGGCGGAACACTCATGTAAAAATATGGTGATGCTTCTAAGATTCGAACCAAGGTTCCAACGTTGGCATGCAGATGCCTTAAACACCAGACCGATGTACATTTTGGCTTCAAGTTGCATAACAAATTAATATTTCATGAAAAGGCGGAACTCTCATGCAAAATGTTGGCGATGCTTCCAACATTCGGACCTAGGTTCTCGCATTAAGAGCCGCATGCCCCAACCACCAGGACTAAGTGACGCTTGTTGTTTATTGTTGAACGGACATACAAATCAACGCTACAAAACGAATAGTCATGAACAAATTCATGCATCTATTAACTAATTATAAACTTCCAATGGATGCATCCTCTCAAAAAGAAAATTTTAAAGGATTGCAACTTTCAATGGCATCTCATTGCTCTTATATAAGCCTCACATCACTCCACAAACAAATATAAACCTCTCTTCTCTAAACCATTTCAACATTGCTTCTAAACTCTCCAAATTCCTTATATATTCCAAAGCAAATATTTTACCAGTGCTAATTCACTGCACAAAATATTCAAATCTGGTCCAATTCCACTTCCTAGCCCCTGCGCACTTAATCTTGTAACAACCTGTATTTTGAATAACATGTTATAACATAAATCAAGGCAGAATTAAATGATAAAATATGAATCAAGGGAAACGGGTTGTGCCATTGCATTCGTCTCGGAAAAATACGCGAAATAGAGTCCGAGTTTTCGAAAATCGGAGTCCGTATGACCAAGTTACGGCCCGTCAAAGTTTTCAGAAAATTTCAAGTTCAAAAACAGTTCAAAAATCAAATCTGGAGCCAAACAGACTGGGCGGGAAAATTTCCCGCCCAGCCCCAAGTCGACTTGGGAGTTGACTTGCCCCAGGTGGTGTTGACTGCCCAGTCGACACCCCTGTCGACCTCGGTGGTCGGGCCAGTTTGGCCTGGTGCACCTGCTATCCCCTTTGAGTCATGTTTCTGGCCCTATGACGAATTCTGATGGCTAGGATCTAAACTAGGGTTAATCATATGGCCTAAACTAACCTAAACTTCTATAAAAAGACCCTAAGACCTAGCCTAAACCCACACAAATCAATCCTACAACGAAGTTATGCCAAAATGCTCCCTAATCATGGCCTCCATCTTCATATCATGGCCTTCATCTTCATTCCTATGAGCTTGAGCATTCAAAGCTAGATCCAAGGCAAAAGTGCAACCTTTCTTCATCAAAACAAGGAGCTTCTTCTTATTCTCAAGGCTTTGTGTGGAGCTTACTATTTGGAGACTTCTAGTGTTGCTACATCATTCCTAGAGCTTCTACAACGTCTCTATCTTGTTCTATCTTGTTCTAGTCTTCATAGCCACGCTTTGTAAGCCCCATTCTACTCTTAGATTTAAACTATGAACTTAATATGACATGTAGTGACTTGAAATTGGGCTTAAGTGTAATGTTTACCTTAGATCTATCATTTTATGCATAGATCTATTCATGACCCTTTTGATCTATGACTATGGGACTTTCACCTTGACTTTTTGGGTAGAAAGCTATGATCTTTATTTGGGAATGTTGCATAGTGCAACAAAGAAACCCTCATGACCTTGATTTTAACTTGCCATGATGCGACCTACATGCTAATCATAAGTTTGTCACCCTATTTGCGAAGTTTAATGCCATATATGTGTAGATTGGAATTGGACCTAAGTGCAATATTTGCCTTGAACCCATCATTATATGCATAGATCTATTCATGCTTCTCTTGATCTATGATTGTGGATCTATCATGAACCTTGTATCTTACATGTTGACTTTTGGAAAAAATGATATGAAATGGATTATGGCTTATGCATGCTAACAAACCTTAACCCCTCATGTCCCTTAACATGCATATGATGATATTGAACCTTTATGCTATCATATATGTTTGAGGCCACGTCACCCTTTATGATATTGTCATGTTTGAGGCCAAGTCATCTTTTAGGCTATCATACATGTTGAGGCCATATGTTAGTATGTTGAACCCCTTTTGCCTCAAAATATCACCATGTTCAACTTGTGATAGGCTTTGCCACCTTATGTCCACCTTGTCATATTGTTATGTTCCCTCTATGATCTATTTGTGTTGATGCGAACTTACGTGCGATGGGGTTACGTTATGGGTAAACTTAAATGACATGAAACATGACTTGAAAATATGACATGAAAGTTGGCATGTGATTATGCTTGAAAACATGAACATGGACATGACACTTAGAAAACATGAAAGTGGCCAACTCGAGGTTGGGTTGAGTTTGTAGCATAAATCTACCCGGAACCGACCGGCTTAACTAGTAGCTACAAACAATAGGACCCAATGTGAGTAGTTGGTCATGTTGCGCTTAAAACCCGAGGTTAGACTAGGTTGTGTTGTAAAGCTACTCGGACCCGCCCGGCTTAACTAGTAACCACAACAAGGTCTAATGTGAGAGGTTGGGGTGCATTAAGTTAATTAATTCCACATGATAGGGTTAAGTCATGGACTACTTGAATATTTAACCAATTAAACACGATGGATTGGTAGGGTTAAGTCATGGACTACTTGAACACTTAACCAATTAAACACGATGGATTGGTAGGGTTAAGTCATAGACCACTTGAATATACTTGACCAGTTGAACACGATGTATTGATAGGGTTAAGTCATGAACTGCTTGGATACACTTGACCAACTCAATACATGGTTAGGATAGGGTTAACCACACTTAACCCGTTTGAAATCCTAGTTACGTGGTCCTTTTCAGCAGTAACCTATAGTATTTGGATACCCTGGGACTAGGGTAGGGTGGGGCACGATTACTGGGCTGATCGTAAGAGACCAAAAGAGACGGCTGAATGGTGCACCAGTTAAGTTCAGGCGGACCATGGTCGTGCACATCAAGTCCGGAGTTGAACATGAGCACCGGTAGGTTTAGACTGTGCGTGCTTGTTTTGTGTCTGTGGTTTACACCCTAGGACTGGATACACCCTAGGGTGGACCTTGCACAGTTAACTACATTCCATGATTAAGCCGTATGACACCGATACACGACGAGTTAGGCTTATAGGGAGCCGATCGACTAGACCGAGTAGTTGGACCTTGATTTAGGTCATCTCATGAGTTTGGGCCAATATTGGGCTAAGGGATCATTTCTTGTTTATACTTGACATGGGTTAAAATACTAGTACACTTTTGGTGCAACTTAATCCTTGTATATGCGATGCCACATTTGATCTATCTTGTTAACTATTCACCATGCCAGTTTAGTTACATCCTTATGTTTAATTTCAGTTTCTCATGTCTAGTTAACTTTATTAGTTTTTATACTAATAGTAGGTAGGGCTTACCAGTCTTTATGACTGACCCGTTTTCCTTTCGCTTCTTTTCTTCCGTCCCCCCCCCCCCCCAGGTTCTCAGGGTGGGAACATTAGCACCTAGCTTGGATCTTTGGCTTGCAATTTTGGATAGCTCATGTACGGTTTGGACTTGAGCTTGCTATGGCTTTACCGCCTATTTTTGGGGATAGTTTACTTTATGTTATTTTCAGTTTTCAGTTTGTGTTTCTAGACTTGTTTGTTGGAAAGAAAATGATGACTAGTATTTTCATGTAAGTTGACTTTGGTTTTGAAATAGTAATTTTATCCGCTACTTTATTTACTCTGTTTTACTGATATGTTCTGTCTTGTGATATCTCTGTGCATGATTAACCGGTTAAACGCCCCTCCAAAGCTAGTGTACTTGCAAGAGTGACCCTGGTAGAGGTGGGGTGTTACATTTGGTATCAGAGCATAAGGTTTACAAGATTTGGGCAAAAGGTTTTTAAAGCTTACCTTTTGAAAAACTATTTTCAAAACTGATTATAAAGGAGTATTTTCCAAGAAAAGTTTAGTTTATTTTAAAAGGCTATTCCCCAAAAGCCATTAGCACTATCCTTTGTTTCCTCGTTCTGAATCTATCTTTTTCTTCGTTTCAGTATGGCCGATAATTTTGCCATTCTGGAGGGCGTATCAGTACCTATTTGGTTCAAGAGGTTCGTGGAGGCAAGGGAATATGAAGCCGGCCCCGCGGACATTTCTCCTCCTCCCGTAGCTGAGGTTCCTCCTCCTCCTCAGCATCCATAAGCGGATTTCGCGAAGATTTGCAAGGACTTTAAGGCGATGGGTGGCAAGAATTTTATTGGGATGGAGACTTTTGTTGAGGCAAGAAACTGGTTAAAGGAAACTGAAGACCTCTTTGCTATCTTTGATATAGATGACCATAGGAAAGTTCTATTAGCGGTATGGCTGTTGAAAGGGGAAGCTGCATATTGGTGGGTAGTCACCACCACTACTAGGCCAATTCTGACTTGGGATGACTTTAGGAGAAGGTTTGGACTGAGGTTTCTATCATCGACAGAAGAGAACCTTCAGATGGAGAGGTTCATATCACTAAAGCAAGGGGACATGACCGTTAGGGAATACGTGGATAAGTTTAATCAGCTTGCTCGGTTCGGTTTAGACTTGGTTAACACAGCTCAGAAGAAGGCCCTACACTTTGCTCTAGGATTGAACGAGCCATTGCACAGTTTGGCCATGTCTCACATACCCATGGGGGCGACCTTTGAGAGTTTGGTAAATATGGCCCTGCTTCAAGAGGAAGATAAGAGTGGTAAGAAGGAAGTCAAGTTGAATGAGTCTCAAGGTAAGAAGGTAGATTCCGAGAAAGGAGGCAAGAACAACAATGACAACAAGACAAGAAAGAAGAGGAAATGCAACTTCTGGGGGATCACTGGGCACATGGTCAAAGACTGTAGGAAGAAGAAGAGGAAGTTGGACGAATGCTTTCATTGTGGAGAGTCTGGACACTATAGCAAGGATTGCCTGAAAAAGCAAGGACAAGGGCAAAGGCAAACTCAGCGAGCAGGACCCTATGGAGGGCAGTTGCAGGCTCTCCTCGCTCATCTAGCTTTTGATCGAGGTAGTGTTTCTATAGAAAGTCATGTTTACATTTCTGATTTCCCTGTTCGTACCTTATTTGATTCTGGCGCATTGCATAGTTTTATTTCTGATCTTGCTGAAAGTTTGCACCTAAGTACTAGTCTAGTTGAAAATCCCGTTAGTGTTTCAAATCCAATTGGGGGTTCCGCCCATTTATCTATGATTTGTATGGATTTGAGGATTTCTATCTTGAGCATAGAATTCATATGTAATGCTTGTGTTCTCGGGTTTATGGGATACAGGTTGATTTTGGGCATGGATTGGTTGTCCAGTTATGGAGCCATTCTTGATTTTGAACATAGGGTTCGAGGCTCATGACTTGCCTCGGTAATACCCTTGAAATCTCGTGTGACCTTTAGGGTTCCATCATGATTAGTTACCTAGAATCCCTTGGCACCTTTATTGGAAATTTGTAATCCAATCGAGTAGTGTTCGCCACTAAGGCGGATAGTCCATTTCGCTTAAGCATGGGTTATAGAAATCACCCTAGTAAGTACATTTGGCAACGTGGATTGACATTTGTTTTCAAGAGATAGTTCTTCTGCATGGAATACCGTATAGTATGTAAACGAGATCCAGGATTCACTAACGAATTTTGGAAAGCTTGCATGAAACCATGAGCACGCAGTTATGTTTAAGCCAAGTATTTTAGGAAAAGAATAAGTGGAAGTGGAACGAGAGGCAACGATGAAATGAGTTCTAACTCATATTTTGGAAATAAGAATTAAGAAGCTACGAAATTGTGAAGTTAAAAGACGGTCAAGGCACGATAGGATTAAGCTCAAGAAAATGTGACTTAGAAGATTGAAGACTAGATACGCGCATTATATCTCTTTCTAAGAGTATATCCTTGATCCCTATTATTCTGTAGAGCTTACTCGCATGTTATCTTTTAAGTATATCCTCTCGGTCCTATTCTCAATCTTAGTTCTGTTGCAAACCCCATAAGGAGTATGACTTGCCTGTTTGTGATATATAGTTGCGGTGAAGATGTCCATTAAGTTGACCAAACTATTTGGGCTTTATGGGATATGGGTCATAGTTGATAGACTTACAAAGAGTGCTCACTTTGTTCCGGTGAAGAGCAAGAGGACCACATCATGGATAGCATCTGTTTATCTTCGAGAGATAGTGCAATTGCATGGAGTTCCTTCTAGCATAGTTAGCGATCGTGACCCAATTCTCGCTAGCCAATTCTGGAATAGTTTGCAAGAAGCGATGGGTACGCAATTGAATCTAAGTACGGCCTATCACCCACAAACGGATGGTCAGACCGAAGGGTGAATAGGGTACTAGAAGATCTGTTGAGGCTATGTATTCTTGACTTTGGTGGTACTTGGGAAGACCATCTTCCTCTCGTAGAGTTTGCTTATAATAACAGCTACCAAGCAAGCATAGGGATTGCACCATTCGAAGCTTTATATGGGAGGCCGTGCAAGTCACCAACATGTTGGTGGGAGACGACGGATGAGCTTATACTTGGGCCCGACATGATAAGGGACACATCCGAGAAGGTAGAGTAGATTCGAAGACGGATGAAAACGGCCCAAGATAGACAAAAATCCTATGCTGACAAGCGAAGGACAGATTTGGAATTCGAAGTTGGAGATATGGTTTTCTTGAAGGTTTCTCCTTTGCGAAACGTGGTTCGTTTTGGAGCAGTTGGGAAGCTAGCACCAAGGTTCGTAGGACCCTTCCCTATCATAGAGAGGATTGGGAAGATGGCTTATAAGGTGGAATTGCCCGAGAAGTTGGCCGGAGTGCACAACGTTTTTCAAGTCTCGAATCCCCGAAAGTGCCTGTATAAGTCAGCCGAAGGGGTTGAGCCTAGCATTCTTGAAGACGTGGAGGTAGAGAAAGAGGCAACCTTGAGGAAAGCTCCGATTCGTATCTTGGGAATGGAGGTCGGGAAGCTTAGGAATCGAGAAGTCAAGTTAGTCAAGATTCAGTGGAATGAAGCCGAAGAAGACGCAACTTGGGAAACCGAGGAGAAGATGCGTGGGCTTTATCCATTCCTTTTTGAGGGTACTTTCTCGATCTCTCTTAGCATATCTTTCTTTGGCTATCCATGTTTATCTTGTTATTTCGTTAATCTTGTCATGAGAACCTTAGGTAGAAACCCTTTGGATGAAACATGTATTTGAAACATGTTATGCTTGATGTTTGCAAGTGGTTGCAAGTGTTTGCAAGTGGATACACGTGGATGCATGATACACATTAGGCACTAAGATCGGCTCACACACTTTCATATTGCATATGCATGAGTGCTTATACTTATTCATGGCTGAAACTTGTTATGCTATCACGTGGATGTTGCATATGGATGAATGTTATGTGCACTCATGTAGAGATTATGGATTATGTTAGGAATTTGCATACATATGGACTCATTTCACTAACATACTTTGCATTAAGGAGGTTTACTGAATTAGTAACCGCCTGATTTTTCGCATTAGATAAGTACATATACACACACTTTTTGCATATGTTCATACAACATTTAGAATCTTTTAAGGACAATGATTGCTCGTGGATGATGTTTTGAGTAGACGGGTGATGGATGGTAGGATACGTTCTTCCTAACTTAGAGATTTCGGGGACGAAATCCTTTAAGGAGGGGAGAATGTAACAACCCGTATTTTGAATAACATGTTATAACATAAATCAAGGCAGAATTAAATGATAAAATATGAATCAAGGGAAACGGGCTGCTCCATTACGTTCGTCTTGGAAAAATACGCGAAATAGAGTCCGAGTTTTCGAAAATCGGAGTCCGTATGACCAAGTTACGGCCCGTCAAAGTTTTTAGAAAATTTCAAGTTCAAAAACAATTCAAAAATCAAATCTGTAGCCAAACAGACTGGTCGGGAAAATTTCCCGCCCAGCCCCAAGTCGACTGGGGAGTCGACTTGGGAGTCGACTTGGGAGTCGACTTGCCCCAGGTGGTGTCGACTGCCCAGTCGACACCCCTGTCGACCTGGGTGGTCGGGCCAGTTTGGCCTGGTGCACCTGCTATCCCCTTTGAGTCATGTTTCTGGCCCTGTGACGAATTCTGATGGCTAGGATCTAAACTAGGGTTAATCATATGGCCTAAACTAACCTAAACTTCTATAAAAAGACCCTAAGACCTAGCCTAAACCCACACAAATCAATCCTATAACGAAGTTATGCCAAAATGCTCCCTGATCATGACCTCCATCTTCATATCATGGCCTTCATCTTCATTCCTATGAGCTTGAGCATTCAAAGCTAGATCCAAGGCAAAAGTGCAACCTTTCTTCATCAAAACAAGGAGCTTCTTCTTAATCTCAAGGCTTTGTGTGGAGCTTACTATTTGGAGACTTCTAGTGTTGCTACATCATTCCTAGAGCTTCTACAACGTCTCTATCTTGTTCTAGTCTTCATAGCCACGCTTTGTGAGCCCCATTCTACTCTTAGATTTAAACTATGAACTTAATATGACATGTAGTGACTTGAAATTGGGCTTAAGTGTAATGTTTACCTTAGATCTATCATTTTATGCATAGATCTTTTCATGACCCTTTTGATCTATGACTATGGGACTTTCACCTTGACTTTTTGGGTAGAAAGCTATGATCTTTATTTGGGAATGTTGCATAGTGCAACATAGAAACCTCATTACCTTGATGTTAACTTGCCATGATGCGACCTACATGCTAATCATAAGTTTATCACCCTATTTGCTAAGTTTAATGCCATACATGTGTAGATTGGAATTGGACCTAAGTGCTATATTTGCCTTGAACCCATTATTATATGCATAGATCTATTCATGCCTCTCTTGATCTATGATTGTGGATCTATCATGAACCTTGTACCTTACATGTTGACTTTTGGAAAAAAATGCTATGAAATGGATTATGGCTTATGCATGTTAACAAACCTTAACCCCTCATGTCCCTTAACATGCATATGATGATATTGAACCTTTATGCTATCATATATGTTTGAGGCCACGTCACCCTTTATGTTATTGTCATGTTTGAGGACAAGTCATCTTTTAGGCTATCATACATGTTGAGGCCATATGTTAGTATGTTGAACCCCTTTTGCCTCAAAATATCACCATGTTTAACTTGTGATAGGCTATTCCACCTTATGTCCACCTTGTCATATTGTTATGTTCCCTCTATGATCTATTTGTGTTGATGAGAACTTACGTGCGATGGGGTTACGTTATGGGTAAACTTAAATGACATGAAACATGACTTGAAAATATGACATGTAAGTTGACATGTGATTATGCTTGAAAACATGAACATGGGCATGACACTTAGAAAACATGAAAGTGGCCAACTCGAGGTTGGGTTGAGTTTGTAGCATAAATCTACCCGGAACCGACCGGCTTAAGTAGTAGCTACAAACAATAGGACCCAATGTGAGTAGTTGGTCATGTTGCGCTTAAAACCCGAGGTTAGACTAGGTTGTGGTGTAAAGCTACCCGGACCCGCCCGGCTTAACTAGTAACCACAACAAGGTCTAATGTGAGAGGTTGGGGTGCATTAAGTTAATTAATGCCACATGATAGGGTTAAGTCATGGACTACTTGAATACTTAACCAATTAAATAAGATGGATTGGTAGGGTTAAGTCATGGACTACTTGAATACTTAACCAATTAAAAACGATGGATTGGTTGGGTTAAGTCATAGACCACTTGAATATACTTAACCAGTTGAACACGATGTATTGATAGGGTTAAATCATGAACTGCTTGGATACACTTGACCAACTCAATACATGGTTAGGATAGGGTTAACCACACTTAACCCGTTTGAAATCCTAGTTACGTGGTCCTTTTCAGCAGTAACCTATAGTATCAAGATACCCTGGGACTAGGCTAGGGTGGGGCACGATTACTGGGCTGATCGTAAGAGACCAAAAGAGACGGCTGAATGGTGCACCAGTTAAGTTCAGGCGGACCATGGTCGTGCACATTAAGTCCGGAGTTGAACATGGGCACCGGTAGGTTTAGACTGTGCGTGCTTGTTTTGTGTCTGTGGTTTACACCCTAGGACTGGATACACCCTAGGGTGGACCTTGCACAGTTAACTACATTCCATGATTAAGCCGTATGACACCGATATATGATGAGTTAGGCTTATAGGGAGCCGATCGACTAGACCGAGTAGTTGGACCTTGATTTAGGTCATCTCATGAGTTTGGGCCAATATTGGGCTAAGGGATCATTTCTTGTTTATACTTGACATGGGTTAGAATACTATTACACTTTTGGTGCAACTTAATCCTTGTATATGCGATGCCACATTTGATCTATCTTGTTAACTATTCACCATGCCAGTTTAGTTACATCCTTATGTTTAATTTTAGTTTCTCATGTCCAGTTAACTTTATTAGTTTTTATACTAATAGTAGGTAGGGCTTACCAGTCTTTAAGACTGACCCGTTTTCCTTTCGCTTCTTTTCTTCCATCCCCCCCCCCCCCCCGATTCTCAGGGTGGGAACATTAGCACCTAGCTTCGATTTTTGGCTTGCAATTTTGGATAGCTCATGTACGGTTTGGACTTGAGCTCGCTATGGCTTTACCGCCTATTTTTGGGGATAGTTTACTTTATGTTATTTTCAGTTTTCAATTTGTGTTTCTAGACTTGTTTGTTGGAAAGAAAATGATGACTAGTATTTTCATGTAAGTTGACTTTGGTTTTGAAATAGTAATTTTATCCGCTGCTTTATTTACTCTGTTTTACTCATATGTTCTGTCTTGTGATATCTCTGTGCATGATTACCCGGTTAAACGCCCCTCAAAAGCTAGTGTACTTGCAAGAGTGACCCTGGCGGAGGTGGGGTGTTACAAATCTACATCATTATTGTTAAAGCTTGTAGAAGTTATACTACATTGTGACTACGCCGTGTATTGAAGACACGATTTATAGTCAATCATCCTCTACTTTGTATTAGAAATTTCGGTAAGCTTGTCGCCCATTCAAATCAGATGGGTAAACTTGTAGCCCGTTCAAATCAAGTGGGTAAGCTTGTGGCCGGTTAAATTATGTGGGTAAGCTTGTGGCCCGCGAAATCAAGTGGTATTTGTAAACCTAATCCTTCGGGTGAAGTGAGGGTTGTTTTGATAGTTAAAAACCGAAAGGGAGCTTCGAGACTGGACGTAGGACGGTAAGTCTAAACCAGTATAAATCGATTGTGTGATTTATATTTTCCGCTGCTATTATAATTATATAACTGATGTTGTGGTTATTGCACTACAAATTTTATTGGCCATCATCGATTCAGTGCATCTATAACAACCCGGCATTTTAGAACCAATTTAAATTTTTTATTTTGGCAATTTTAATGGATTTTGGATATTTAAAATAATTTATTTTAAATAATAACGACTAAAAATTTATTTTAATCGAAGTTTAAACGTAATAATTTAATTTAATTATAAAAGGAGTTTGAAATGGCGCGGTAGTTTGAAATTTTAATTTTAAACTTTAGCTGAATGTACAGGATTCAAAAAAAAATATCAGATTTTAGTAAAACCAAAAATATTTAGATCTATTTAATCATATCTTTCTAACGAATGTAAGAAACTGAAATTTTACCTTACAAATAATAAGTTATGTCTAGTTTAAAATTCAGAATAGTCGCTGTAGAATTTATATATATTTTAATATAATATATTAGTCTTAAAAATAGCCATTTTGAAAACGACTTCCTTTTCGATGAAACCACTTTTGTTGGAACCGGAAAGTCAAATTATTGCTAGGTTTAATTTTTCATAATTTTTAGAATTAATATGTGAGCGTGATAAAAGAAAACGTGTTTTGTCAATTTCAGTCAAATTTAATCGACTTGAAAATGGCCATTTTTCAAACGGTCTCGGAATTCGACGAAATTAATTTTGTACGACCGTATCGTCAAAACAGAACTAGATATAATTTTTCTGTAATTTTTAGAGTCAGTATGTGGCCCCGGTAAATTTAAATGTATGATCAAATTAAATAAATAAATGATTTATATTTTAAATAAAAGAAAACATGCTGAAAACAATCGTTTGGGCTGACGAGACCTAGCCCATTGTGTCCGGAATGGGGGCATTTGGCTAGGGACAACTCTTGTTGGGCTGAATTTGAAGCTGTGGAGAATTAATGGGTTTTTCTGCGAACTAGGAAAATTAATTAATATTATATTATAAATAAATATACCATATCCTAATTACAAAACCCTAATCCCACTTACAGAATAGCCGCCAGCCTCTCAAACTAATGACCGATACCATCCCAAATTCAAACATTAAATTCTTCTAATCTAATCCGAATTAACTCGTGATTCCAAAGCAAATATGGTAGCGATTTTTCTGAACTTCAATTCTATAAGGTGATGATCGATTATGGAGGCGTGGTTTGCTGGGATTTTGGGTGTGAAGTCGGCAGTTTTGATCAAGATTTGGGGCCCAACGGTGAGGCCGAGATCGACGACGGTCTGGGAGCCGGTGGAGTGGACGGAGGCGGTCGTCGTGGCGGCAAGGGATGGAGGTCCGATCAGCTGTAGGGGCCGCGGATTCAAACCCTATTTGTGAACGATGGGTTACTCTTAACGTCGAAGAAGATGGGTTACGTTGTTCGGTTACAGGAGAAACACGAAGAAGAAGAAAAGAAGAGGCGCGGCCCTGATTGGTCAAACAGTAATTAAGGTTTATAATTATTAAATTAATCATCTATTTAAATATTCAAACCTTCAAACGATCATATCTTTTACAAACTGAAACAGTATTCGACGATTTTCGAAGCGTTGGATGCGTCTTGACCAGATCTAGACCATGGAACAGACTAGAACTTAAACAGAGAACGTTGGAAATTCAGTAAAAGCTCGGTGAGATTTCTATTTTAAAATAAAATTAATTAATTATTTAATTGTGAAATTTATATTCATTTTATATAAAATTCATGTTGCTGTTGTATATATATTTATTGCAGTGTTAATTGTTTTATGATTGTGATGAATCACTGAATTGATTTGTGTGTCTTATGTTTGTTATGAAATAGATAAAAACAAACATATCATTTTGAAATAAAATAGATGAAACAAGCTTCGCATATTTGGTTGAAACAGAATTAGCATTTTTATTTGCTAAGTTAAATTAGAAATTGTAACAAATAAATTATTCATTTATTTGTTATTGGAATGTAAAAATATATAATATTCTTTATATGTTATTAGAATGCATTGAAAAATGTAAACAAATAAATTACTCTTTTATATGTTATTAGAACACATAGAAAAATGTAAACAAATAAAATATTCTTTTATTTGTCATTGGAATACATAGGAAAATGTATGTGAATAAATATGTCATGTTTGTTAAATTAGAATTGACAAAATAAGACTATCATTTTCATTGTATTTGAATGGACAATATAAAACTATCATTTTGTTGAAATTAGAATTGAAAATATAAATTTGTCATTTTTTTTGTTGAAGTTAGAATTGACCAAAAATGTTATTTTTATTGAAACACTAAAAATTTACATTTGAAATGTAAAAATGAATTATGTAAAATATTCACCATGTGGATAGAAAGGTTGAAACATTAAAAATCATTTTTTTTAATGTAAAGTATGATTTAATGCAAATTTACATTGTATAGATAATAATGTTGAAACATTAAAAAGTCACATTTTTAATGTAAGAATGAAACATGACAAAAATATTTATTTTTGTCAATATAGAATAGTTAAACAAAAATATTTATTTTTGTCAATATAGAATAGTTAAACAAGAATATTTATTTTTGTCAATATAGAATAGTTAAACAAAAATATTTATTTTTGTCAATATAGAATAGTTAAACAAAAATATCCAATTTTGTCAATATAGAATAGTTAAACAAGAATATCCATTTTGTCAATATAGTTTAGTTTAACAAAAATATTCATTTTTGTCATTATGGTTTAGTTTAACAAAAATGTACATTTTGTCAATATAGTTTAGTTTAACAAAAATATTCATTTTTGTCATTATGGGTTAGTTTAACAAAAATGTACATTTTGTCAATATAGTTTAGTTTAACAAAAATATTCAATTTTGTCATTATAGTTTAGTTGAAAAAAAACATTCATTTTTGTTAATTAGTATAGTTAAAATAAAAACATTCATTTTCATCAAATTGGAATTGTTGAACAAAATATACATTTTTCTCAAAACACAAAAGTTGAAACCAATTTATCACTTTTGTCAAATTATAATAGTTGAAACCAATTTTGTCACTTTTGTCAAAATGTAACCGTTGAAACAAAATTGACATTTTTGTCAAATATAATGGTTAGAATAAAATTTACATTTTTGTAAATTAGAATTGAGATGGAACAAAAATTACATTTTTGTCAAATAAATTTGTGTTAAAACAATAATATCATTTTTGTAAAATAAAAATTGTAAACAAATAAAATTATCATTTTTATTTGTTAGGTTGAATAGAAAAATGTAAACAAACAAACACATCACTTTTATTTGTTTTGTTAAATTAGAATTGCCGACAAAACAAAGTTATCACTTTTGTTGTTTTGTTGAAATAGATTAGTTGAACCAAAATATTTATTTTTGTCAAAATATAATAGTTGAAACAAAAATTACATTTTTAGTTAAATAAAAGAGTTAAAAACAAATAGCATTTTTGTTAAATAGGTATATGTTACAAGAAAAATATTTATTTTAATAAAATGGAATTGTCAACAAAATGGATGTAACACTTTCTATACATTTTGTTGAAATATAATTTATATGCAAATATAAATATCATTTTTATTTGCATAACATACATTAGAATTTATATGCAGATATAAATATCATTTTTATTTGCATAACATACATTTGAATTTATATGCAAATATAAGAATCATTTTTATTTGCATAACATACATTAGAATTTATATGCAAATATAAGAATCATATTATCGGTCAAAACATACATTATGATTGTATGTAAATTAAAATGACATTTTATTGTTAAATTATACAATAGAATTAGTATGCAAATCAAGTGACATTTGTATTGTCAAATTTTACACTAGAACTTGTGTACAGAATAAAGAGGCATTTCATATGTTATGATTTGAAACTATACCTGCAAATAAAACATTTCTTTTTATTTGTTAAGGTTTAAAATATAAATTTGCATACAAATAAAGGAAAATGAAAACTATCTTTTCATTTGTCATCAGCAATAATGTCATATAAATAAATTACATTTTATTAGACATTAGAAACATGTAGGAAAATTATGCGAGTAAAATACATCTTTATTCGACATTAGAAATAAAATAACATGTTTGTTCATTATCATCAACATGATAGCAGAAATTAAAATTGATTAAATTCATTAACCAATTATTTATTTATATGAATTGTTGTTGGCTGAAAACTCCACACGGGTATTGGGATGATATTTGACATACACTAGTCCCAATATTTAGTTGTATGTCGATGGATAGATTGACAGGCTGCAATGAGCGTGATTATTTCATTTTAATGCTCACACAACTGTAAAAATTTCACTCTGGATGTTAAATGGATGGTTTGATGATTATCTATCATTTGTTGTCATATACATGCGATGTATGAAATCCATATAACCGAAATTATATGGTAACTGATTGAGTCGCATTCTAATTCAAAATATCTTTTAAATAATGAATATTTTAAAATAAAGAATATTGTAATATAAAGAATATTTTTATATAAAGGATCTTTTTATATAAAGAATATTTTTATATAATGAATATTTTTTTAAATAACGAATATTTAAAAATAATATTCCACGAAGAATAAAATGATGATTCCTATGTCCGTTTTGGATAGACAAAAGATAAAAATATATTTCTATTGAAATAAACTAATTATCAATTAGAATAAACCTTTTAAATTAAGATTTAATGAAGTCTTCCAATTAAATGATATTTAATTGGAATTAAATAAAAGAATTGGATTTTGGGTTGTCATAGATGGTGTCTTAAATAACACTGTTCTTAAACCCCTTATGAAAGGAATAAATATTTGAGTTAAGATTATTAGAGTTTCCAACTATATTTAGTAATTGGAATAAAATGATATGTGAATTGGGTTTATTGTGAACTGTGTTTTAAACGACATTTGTTCTTTAACCCAATTAACAATGAAAATATAATTTGGAATTTATAAATCTTTTATTAAGATTTGAAAAGGTATTTTCCAAAGTCAAGTTTTCCAATTTAATATATTAAATTGGAATTAAGTGGAAATTCAATTGATAATAATCGAGATAGGCTTCTGTAAAAGAAGACTGTTACTATATATGGAATTTAAAAGGCTTTGCCGTTATTCCATTTATATTATCGGTCCGATATGGAAATTTATATCGATTATATATTGATTTGATTTCTGTGGAAATTCCATATTTAATGGAAGATGATTTTGGGTTTATCGTGAACTGTGTTTTAAATGACATTGGTTCTTTAACCCAATTAAAAACAAGATTAATTCCTTAAAAGTTGAATAATCATAAATAATGATTTTTGATATTAAAACCAAATTGGAGTTTTAATGAATCTTGGAAAGGAATAAATTTAAAAGAATTTATCTTTGATAGAATTAATAGGAACCTTTCCCTAATAATATGAATATTTTATTAAAAGAATATTCTGAATTGGAATGAGGCGTATGATGTGTCTTTATAGCACTTGATTTTTAATTATAAAATACGCGAGTTATTCGGAAAGACCGGGTCTAACCCATTCTGAATAATTATTACGACGATTAAAAGTCGAAGACATTGAAGATGGTGGTTGAAGACCGGCGATCTTCACATCGAATGGATGACTACTGATGCCCGGCATTGGCAAGCTACCAGTAAAGGGTTAAAGTGGTAGTTGTTCGGACGTACTTGTCGATCGTCCGGATAAACGAGCACCTCACTTCCGTATTGGACATACGGGACGAGGAATAAGGTGTCTCCGGTTTCGTTCAGACCCAGAACGGACTTGTAAATGGATATGCGTCTGACATTGGATTTCATTCCATGTAAATTAAATTGATTTCTATTTAATATATATCTGTGATGGCGGAGAATTTATTCTCTTGCTTAACACCCTTCTCTGAGACGCACGAGCTCAAAGGTTATATATTGGTAGTTATCGATCGCATGACGTGAATTGTCAATGTGGCATGCCAAGATGCAAATGATCAAGGCTTTTGTTGAAAAGCAGAGCCTTGTGGGATGATCAAAGCATAGCCTATTTCGGCATAGCTTTGTGTATAACGTTACCTCGCGAGCCTCACACCCGGTAAGAGTCAGAAACGGAGCAAGGGAACGCAGGGAGTGCACACGTTTCTTTCTAGCTAGAAGTGGTGTCAGCGACTTACCAGCCCTGACATTTTTACTTATGTGGACGATGGAATTTTCGAGGCCTCGGATTTATTGGTTGCCAATGGCCAAATTGTAGGTTCAATAGGACCGGGAAGCGTGTGTTCAGGCATAACTAACCCACTAAAGTATTTGTGGACCGGCCCTGTAGGATCCAAGGATTCGCCAACGTCCGAATCCTGAGACATTGCTAGAGTGTCTCGAATCGGTAAGGAGATTGTTCCTAGCCTTGACTCATGATGGAAATCCAACTTCCAATACGACACCATGCTGTTTTGATTGTATAACTAGTATGGTGACATAGTAGGATGGGGTACCATGCCGTCTATGATTGATACATTATGATTGATTTTTTTTTTGAAACATACATACACTAATAATAATATCAAATCTGTTTTATCGTATCAAGCATTTTTTACCATTATAAGGTAAAACTCTGTCCTCCGGTTTGCGTTGCATTGTGTGATGGGACTTGAGTCTTATAATGGTTTCATTTTTCTAAAAAGCATTGCGTTGTTTAACGATTTACTTTATTTAAATTATGCACTGGAAATCCAATGGAGTAAACCCGTTCCGCGTTAGCGGCGTGGTCCTGTGATTAGCCTTATTACTAGTAAGTTAAGTAAAGATTTCTCATACCAGTCCCATGACTGACCCATAGTTTGTTTCACTTTGCAAACTCGGGTGCCCTCTTTTCCACATGGGCAATCGAGTAGCTTATTTTGCAGATATTGAGCAGGATTATGGATCAAAGCTTAAAGCTGTGTCCAGATCATTGATAGTCTTCCGCTATGTTAATTTAATTGTTCCGCTGAAGTGTATTACATTAATTGTAAATAATCTTCCGCTGTACTATTATTTATTCGATGTACTCTGATATTATGTACTCTGATGTTACGTTATTATGATGTAATAAAAGTCTTCTATTATTTGTTCTGATGTGTTTTATACCCAAAGTTAACGCATTCGGGTTTTGAACGGTCTTGGTCGATTTAGTGATCGATTAGGTCCGAGTGAAATCCGAATCATTACAGCATCATAACTATTCATTTTTCGCCGCACCGACTTTTCAATTGGTTTCAAAGCAAGGTATTCTATCGATCTTCACAACATCATAGAATAATGGCCAAAAATAGATATAATCAAATTACAACAAGCAAAAAGTCTCATACAAGCAAAGCTACAACAAATGAGGACTACAAAAAGGAACATTCTAATTTACAAAATTTTGACATAAAATAATGATGATTTAGTGAAACTTAATTCCATTGTATTAAAGAAGATGAAATCTATCGAACTTGAAAATGAGAAATGAAGAAATTGATTTAGAAATTCAAAATGTTATTTTGAAAAATAATTTTGTGAATCTTAAAGATATTATAGATGAAGAGTATTGTACATTTGAAAAAGGAAAAGGAATTCTTTTAAAAGAAATTTGTGAATTGTTTAAACCAAAAATGGTTCAACACCAAAGGTACGTGAATCGTACTTCACCAATATGGTTAGAAGCTAAATGGAGCCGCAATCGACAAAGGATAAAAAGTGAGAAAAAGTGCGAAGAAAGTAAAGTGGAGACGAATTTTAGAGTGGTTCGACCTTAAGCTAGGCCTACGTCCACTATGAAGGTAGCTTGCAATATCATGACAATGTTTACAAGGCATAAAATATCTCTTTGTGCATTCATCTTCCCTCACATACAACATATTCATTCCCTCACAGATATATGTCACTTGGATTCATGGAATTTGATGGAGAATCGGTTAGATAAGCGAAGGAGAATATCTTCAAATGCAAGGAGAATGGAGGAGAATCTTCAATCTCTTAGCCTCTTAGATGATCTCAATGGAAGCCATGTCCAATTGAATGAGAGATCTTCCAATGGAGATGATGATGATGATTGAATTGCTTTAGGAATGGTGGTAGGAAGAATTTGGCAGCACTTCGTGGTGCTAAGAGTCGATCCTTTTAATGGTGGAAACCATGGCCTATTTATAGGTGAGCTTCCTTAAAGAAGTGAGCTGAAACTTACATATGCAGGCTGCGGGTCGCTCGTCCCTTTAATTACGAAATTGCCACCGCCTGGTTGTAGCCAACTGTTGATAGCTGTATCTAGCTATATTGTGCGAGCGACCCCCATATGAGTGGACAGGCTGAACGAGCGAGCTGGTGGTGAGTTTAAGCGACCGACCCAAACTGTAGAGTAGGCGTGAGAGTAACCAAGTCATGATGCTTTGGAGGACCAAGGAGCGAGCGACCAGGAGAAAGTAAGCGAGCGACTGGGTTATCCTTGAACGACTGATCCCAGTATTTAGATATTACACTTATGTGAGTCATCGTGAGGTTCACGTGTACGACCATATGTTTGGACTATGTGCGGGCGAGCTCCTTAGAAGTGTACCAATCATGTTATGCTTGTCTGACCTCTACTATGGACGACCGACCCCTTATGATTTGCTCGACCCTTGTTGCGTGCGACCAACTTTTACCTCTGGCTTGACCATGTATGCGTACGACCACCCTTACGTGTGCGACCCGGTCATGAGCGTGCGAGCCATGTGATGTTTCACTAATATAAATATTTGCCTTATGGTTTTAACACATATTTAATCATCCGATGTGCATACGATTCTTTAAGGGATAAACATTTGCACCTCGAAGCTTGTAATTTTCAATTTGTAAAAATTACATGCTTCGAAATAATTTAAATGTAGCACCCTTCAATGGATTAAATCCGGTTCTCCACAGGGCGATCTTGTTTGGAAATGACTCGCACAAGCAAGATCAAATGAGTTCATGGTCGCTCGTATGCGCACACAGCCAACCAATTTTAGGGTCGTTATTTTGTAACATGATCGACCGAATTCAACTGTTCTGGTCTGCACATAACATGGGCGACCGGTTGTTCAAGTTTGACATGTTGCCTTGGTTCGCGCGAGTCTTTCATAATATATTGCCTCTTTGTCTTCCCGACCTTTATTTCACTTTCGTGCTTCAACCTTTGCTGAAGAAAACGGATTAATGGCGGCATCTTCCTAAAAGACAAAATACACAACTCTCGATCAACTCTTCTTTGGCTCCAGCCACATCAAATCAACTTCATCAATTTCCAATCTATTGCCGTATTCGGTTTTTTCCAACAGAACTTGAACGACCATCGAAGCAAATCAGAGCCATCTACCTTAAACACGAAGCAGTCTCATCGCTATTGGTGATTTTCCTTTTTTTACCTTCATTTTGGATTTAGCTTCGTGAAAGTTCGAGGTTTGGGTTTGCGAGCTTAGGGTTTGGTCTGAGTGATGATTTTTGACGACTTTGTGGGATTGTGGTGTCTGGGGATCGGTTTATTGAATGTATGTAATGGATTGAGAGGCTCGAATTACACGGAATTCTCTGGATTTTAGCTCAAATCTTGATGCATATGTAATGTTTGATGAAATGCTCGACATGCAAAACCTTGTAACCTATCATGCTTTAATCCTTCTCGTACTTAGTTCGAAAGCTTTCAGTTATACACCCTCTCAGCAATCCTGCTCGACCGCTGTGGTCGCTCGAGCTCGACTTGACTACGATCGTCCTTGCTCAACCCCTACCCGAGGTTGGCTATGAGCGATCCTGCTTTGGTTGGGTATGGGAGACCGCCTTGAGTTGAGCATGTACGACCAACAATGTACGACTAGAATTGGATATGCACGACCAGTTTTTAACCAAATACGCACGACCGAGTTAGACCCTTTATGAACGACCGTGTATGGGTCGTGCGTATCTGACCAGGTCACTGTTGTTTATACTCAAACCTCCTTGGACTTAATTTTGCATGGCTTTTTCTGGTTCGTTCATACTTAAAGTTGGCTAGGTCGTTCTTTCCCGACCCTATAAGGGTTGGTTATGCGCGATCCTGCCTTGTTCTTAAACATGCATGATTCCTACCAGTTTGGCCATACTAGTTAAACCCGGGGCTAAAAAGTTTTTACTGATCATTGGATCTTCTTGTAATGTCAATTTGTAATGACATAACTATTTGTGTAGGAATGCTGACTCATCACCAGTTACGCAAGAATCCCAAGGAGGGATCAATGCCTGGTGAAGCCGTAAGTTCTGACCAAGTTGTTGAAACTACATCGGCTATTGCCCCTAGTGTAAGTGTCAGTCAAAACTTTCCTATGCCTCGTGCTCTTTCCCATGTTCTTCGCGAGAGGCACGAGACAGAACTTTCTTTTAGCTTATTTCAACAACTATGTAACCAGTTCAGAATTTCAAAAAAAAAAGAGCCCAGGTTCCCTGGGAAGGGTGAATTTGCCGATGTTCCCCCACCTGGATATGTTGTTGTTAATCGTGGTATGCTAACTAGCGGAGCGATCCCTCCTTTTAATCCCTATCTAGAAATGATTCTCCGACGCTTAGCTATTGCCCTATTTCAATTGCACCCAAATGGCTATGCTGTTCTAATGAGCCTCTATGTGCTTTTTATGCAGGAAAAGCAACATGCGCCTACATTTGAAGATATACGTTCCTTGTATTCTTTAAAAAGGAGGAAGAAGGACCGTCCCTCATTCATTTTTGTCGAGAGTCGGGGCTCCAAAATAATTACTAGTCTAGTAGACAGTGTTTGAGGATTCCCGAATCAGTACTTCTTTGTCCGACGCCCTACTAACTTCAATGGTTTTTGGATGGAAGGAGGTATATTTACCTTTCAGTATTTTATTTCTTTCCTTCTTAATCCAATAATTAAACTTTTAGTTATATTACAGTGCTCCCTGATCAGAGTATCGCCTTTAACTCAGACCTTTGCGACTCCCTACTGGCTACTGATGAAAGTGAAAGGAACAAGAAATTCTTACTTACAGAAGAGTTCCGTCGTCAATGCAATTCACTTCGCCCCTCACGAACTCTTGCGGTGGACCCGGCTGACAAGAAAGGTACTATTAGCAAATCTCTGGCCAAGAGGGCTCCAAAAAAGAAGAGTTCCAATCCTGCAAAGAGCAGTAAAACACCCCCTAGGCCCAAGTTGGTTTCTGCCGAGGAGACGGTGCCGAAGTAGCGTGTGGGTAAGAATCCCATGATTTTATCTGATCAGACTGAAAAAGAGAGCGCTGCTTCAGTCTCCACAGGGGAAATTGATCAGGATGATGTAGATGAAACTTCCTCTTCAGATCCGATGAAAGAAAGTGACCAGTTTAATGAGGTTGGAGAAACTTTCAGGAAAGCTTTGGGTGTTGAAGCAGTTGATGGGGATCCTGCCACTCGTGATGACCAAGAAGAAGGCGTTTCAAAAACTTTTGGAGATCTTGGTGACTTAATCTCAGTTAAAGACATCATTCCAAGTGATGTTGTTGTTCAAATGTTTAATCCCCAAACCTTAAATACAGGAATTAGTGCGCTCCACGCTCCCTGTTTCTAGGCCAGGGAAATTTCTCAGAAAATTAAGGGTTGCTTTAGAACCATCATTAAAGATTGGTTCGTTGATGGGAATGTACTAGCACTTTTTCTTACTTGTGTCATATATCCTTGGTGATCGACGCTAGTCTATGAATTAGAAAAGCGCGATATTTGTAATAAAATTCTGCAAGCGCACAGGTGTGTAGCAAACAGGTCGAACATAGGGAGATGAATTAAATCAAATTATTTATCTAATCTCTTGGGCGAGTTAGACGAAACTTTGGAGGTTGATTTTGAAAATAAAACAAAACAAAATTAAAACTGTAATTTGATTCAGAACAGATCTAACTGAACCGACGATCAAATCACAATTTCAATGGAAAAGCAATGAAACTATGAATCGGATTCAAATCTAATCAAATCCAATTTAACCTATGAACGCGATTAAAATACAGAAAATAAAAGTGCAGAATACAAATAACAACAGGAAATAGAATTAGGATTACCGCTGAATCTAATCAGACGGTCAATCACTAATTAAAAGAAATGCAAAATACAAATAGTGTTCTATCGAATCTAATCTAATCGTGTAGACAACACTAATTGCTAAGATATAGAAAATTGCATAAAATAAAAATAAAAATGAGTTTTATTAATGAAGAAGAGAATAGAATGAGATATAGGATGGTGGCTACAAGGGTATATATAGGGTAGATAGCCAAACCCTAACCCTAACCCTAATGATAGTTAGGCCTGGTCATTACATCACTAATTAGTTTACAATGAGAAACATAAATGGGCCTTAGATAAATAAAGCAAATTTGGGCCTTTTCTTTTTTCCTCTTGCTTCCTTGACACTTCTTCATTGATTTGTGATGTGCAAAGCCTTTTTATCAATCCTTTTCTTGTCCAACAGCAACTAGATGTGAGATCTTCATCTACAATTCTTCAAAATGTAAATATATATCAATTTAAACTCTATTTCTCTACTTTCCTGGTTGCATGCAGGCTGGGTTGGAATATCTGTAAAAGTAACAAAACAATACCCAAGTAATGTTTATTTATATACAAAAGATAAGAAATAAGAGCATAAAATAAACACATTTCTATGTCAATCACTTGGCGCTCTTCTTAAGCCTTTTTGATCTTGCTTTAATAACTTTCTAATACTAAAATCCTCCTCTTTCCTCCTTCCAGATTTAGTAATGAAGCATTCATTATCGGACAGCTTTTCTAAACAAGCTGGTTTTGTCAACCCCCAAAATCTTTTACAGTCTCGCCTTTCCCGTTACTCGAAGCGTTCTCAGCCTTCCTTAGACCCTTTGCCTGAACATGCTTCCGATCCTTCATTGACTGATCCACAGACGAAAGGAAAGCATGATTATTCAAAGGCATCTGGAAAGGGTGCTAAGGACACGAATCAGCATCCGAGGAAGGGAGGGAAGAAGAAGAGAGACGGTGATGAAAGAGGCAAGGATGAGGCCCTAAAACGCCATAAAACAACTGAGTTCTCAGATCCTATTCCCCCCATTTCTCCAAAACAACCCTCCGCAGCTTCTCAATCTATTGTTCCGACTTCCAATCAGATTCACATGAGCCTCGATAGGCCTCCTTGTGAAGTTCTACCAGGGAATTCAAAGCTTAAGGATAGATTTGAAGGTTGGGATTTGAGGGGAATGAACTTTGAGTTGGATTTAAACCAAAATGATAAGCAAGATGCTGTCGTAGAGATGAGTAATATAAAGGACTACATGTCTACAGAACTTGACATTGCCAAGAGTCAACTTGAAACATTGCTAGACGAGGCCATGAACATAACCGGAAGTCGATTTGAAGCGTGGAACAAATTTGGTCATGAGTTTCAGAGGTTAAACGCCAGCCATCTCGACTATATTGATATCTTGGAAAATGACATGGCCGGACTGGCTTATGTGATTAAGTCCCAAGAATCTGAAATTGCATCTTTAAAGGATGGAAATACTAGAGTAAGCAGTCTAGAAGCCGAAAATGAAAAACTTAGAAGAGAGGTTGAGACTGCCAGAAAGCAGGTTCAAGAAGCTCAATTTGCCCGAGAATTTGTTGAATCTCAGTTGGCTCTAGAAAAGCAAGCTTCGACCTCTTATCAATAGGAGAATGTAGTTTTTGAAGAGAAGATTTCTTCCCAGAGCAAAGCTCTTAAGGTCCTGGAGGAAGATAAAAACAAGCTGGCCAGTGCTCTTGAATAGGCCGAGGCTAAAATTGAGGACACCTTGATTCAGTTTTATGTTTACAGTGTTATGAACTGGGGAAGCTTGAGCTACTTGAACAATGACTTTCCACAGACTCTGGCTCTTGTCTGGGAACGAGTGCTTATATATTCCAATGGTGGAGGAGATAAAGTTCTTTAAGAGGCTCTCTTAGAAGTAGAAGACCGTGATGGCTTGGCTAAAGGTAGGAAGATACTAGCAGATGAGCGAGCCCAACTTTCTGGAGAAAAGCCCCCGGGTGCTACCGATGTTGATGCATCATCCTACCTTGCCAATGCTGAGATTTCGAGTTCCCAAACTTCTTCTATGAATCTTCCTGCTATATGTGGTGATAAAAGTGCTACTGAAGCTCACTCTACCGAGGGGTATGTTGTTCAGAAAGACAACCTTAATCAGTGTGTCGGAGATGGCAAAGGAAAAGATGATATTTAGACTGGTTGTATATGCGAGTGCCGGTCCTTGCCTATTACTTTATGCTTGTATTGTTGACTCTGTGGCTGATCTGTGACTTTGTGATGGAACTGTGTTTTGCTTTATTTGTATGGGACAGTGTTCTTGTTTGTTGTACTAAAACACCTTATTTAGTTTCGTCATACTTTTGTCTGTGTACTGCATGTTGCACTGGCATCATGGTACACTAGTTTCACAGCACACCTTGTCGATTATGCGGTTGTAGCAAACTTACTGTATGCAAAATTGGCAATTGTTGGTTTGCTTTTGATGTCATGGTCATGCCCCCGTACCAAAGTTCGTTACAACTATATTAGGCTGGAAATGATCAGCTCTTTCTAAATTCTACTAATTATAGTTAGAATTTAGTTTAGTTGATTGATTTATGCCATTTTTCTGTGCCCCTCTTTAGGAGGTTTTATGTTTGTAACACATTCAGTCATATTCTCACTAGCCTGGCAGTCCAAGCCCTTCAGAGATTAGACTTTAAGTGCATGCCTCTGGTGAGGGTTTTTTTATATATTTATTTTTGGTGTATCCAACCATATTTCTCGCTAACCTGGCAGTTCAGGCCCTTCGGAGATTAGGTTTAAATACGTGTAAGTTTAATCCAATTTTAAGTCTTGTCCGTTCTGATTATTTCAGAATTGGGAAGGCTAAATTGGATACCCCCTTGCGGCTAAGATTTCTGATGGTGCTGGTCCTTTCAGCTTGGGTTGGCGGTCCTTCGCGCATTAGGACTAGTGCTTCCAGCCTAGGTTTTGTCGATCCTTCTGACTGTTGGTCCTTCCGGCACTAGGACTGGTACTTCCAGCCAGGTTTTGTCGGCCCTTCCGACTGCTGGTCCTTCCAGCTTGTTGCCGATCCTTTCGGCCTGATGCTAGTACGTCCAACACTAGGTTTTTGTCGGTCCTTCTGACTTTATGCTTCGTCCTACGAGGTAGACACTAATTCTTTTATCGAATTTTGTTTCGATTTAAAGAACTGGTGTCCTGGACCTAAGAAGGTTCCTCTACGGTGGAATTGGCAATCTTTTTCATATTAGCCAAATTGGGTTGGCTTCAATCTCTTTGCTAGCCGCTCGATTTAGAGAGCTATCTTAGATTTAGGAATTAGAACTTTGAAGCTTTCACTTAGGGAAGTGTCCTCTTTGTGGAGGTTACAACACCCTTGTTCATTAGTTATGGGTCAGGTTGTTTGAATCTTTGCAACCATTCCCATTCTCTTCCCAAAGCGATGCTTTTATATTTCCACCTTTGTGTATGCCGATATTTACAGCTTCTAGCACTTGAATTTAGAGTTGTTGGAGTCGCTATGTTTCGTTGGATTCTGAAGGGACGAGCGCTTGACAGATGATCTGTAACATAAAATCATTTTTAATCAAATTTTTGATTTGACACGAATTTTTGCAAGCTTAGAAATTCATTTAGGAAGATATGCTTTTAGTTATAGAGCTAAGGTTCAGTGCATCAGTGGCAGATTATTACATACTTTTTACAGGAAATTTCAAATATAACAGTAAGTAAAACTTGAAGCAATGCATGGAAATAAAGCAGTGGTGACGATGTCTACTTATTCTGGGCCATAGATTTTGAGTCATCATTGGCAGCTGTCAGTCGATTCTCGGTCGTGGGTCAACAGGAGCTTGAGTTTTCTCACCACAACTGGGTTGATTGGTAGTACCACATTGCCCCTGGGCAGTAGGAACATTTTGAGGATTCCTTACTATTGACACACTTTTTGGTCAAAGCTGCCACACATGGAATCTCTGAATAGCAACGCGCTCAGGCAATGAGAACATCATCAATAAACATGAAGCAGTTTGGTCGAAATCGCAACATCAACATAAACTGGCCTAAAACTCCTATCAGACGACCTCTTTTTGGCCCGAAAACATCAATTATGGAGCTTTGCTCTTTGTATAGCCCTCTGAATTAGCTTCAAGTAAAGCTTCCATTTGGTTAAAACGGACTTACAGTTTGGAAGTTATGCCCATTTTCGTGAATGGGTGTAAACTAGCATCGAAGACTCAGACCATGACACCGGCTCGCCCCCCTTGGGCTCGCCCCTCCTCGGCTTGTGGAGCCTCCTCAGCTCGTTGAGCCTCCTTGACTCGTGAAGCACACTTCTCCTGCTCACGAACCGACCCGGCTCGTGGACCACCATCTCCTTCCACGACCCGATCGTGGACACCAACTTCTCCACTCCAGCTTGTCACCAGACCTCGGCTTGTGAAGCCCACATCACGACCCGACCACCACCACGAACCGCCTGTAGCTGCACACACAATTGTGACCTATTCTCAAGGCTATTCACAGTCCTACTTTCCCAGATCGGGTGCCACGTGCCTCGTCACGAACCGATCATCCCAGAGGCTCTCCTACAGCTATAAATACGCCACTACATGGAATTTTGAAGGGACTTTTCGGTTGGGACTTTCTCCTACATTTCCACAGTCTATGCCATTACTGAGTGCAAGGATTTTGCACCTTTCTACATCTAAATTCTCCTCTTGTAATCTAAATTAACACACGGTGTGTCTGCATGTAACTGATTCTTGTAATCTGTCAGTATAACAATAAGATTATAAAGTGGATGTAGGCTACATCTACAGCCGAACCACCATAAAAACCTCGTGTGTTCCCTCTGATTTTACTATTTTCTGCATTCTGTGATCTGCGTTTGGTTGTTAGTGCCACTTTTTGGTCTAACACTTATATATTGCTGAAGCTGGTTCTTCCTTATGAGCTCCTCAATCAAGCTCTTCAGGTGCCAACATTCATTGGTGTTATGCCCCGGTTGGTTATGAAAGCGACAGAATTAACCGGAGTTGGCTTGCTGCTCTTTAATCTTTTGTGGCTTTATCCGAGGGAAAATGCCTGAATCCTTCGAGGCGGAGTAGATCTTCTCGGGGGTTTCATTCAGGGGAGTTAGCTCCAAGCGCTTGAAGAATCGTGACCTTTTATAGGATTTGTCATCTTTTTCCTCATTTCCCCTTTTCTGCCATGAGTTACTCTTTTGCCCATTTCGGACCTCACTGCCCTTCCTTTCTCCGGTAGCCCCGCTTTCCACAACTTTCTGAACAATGGGTGAATCGTTTACCACGCTCATATACTCTTAACCTTTCTTGTAAAACTTCTTCAGAATTTTTGGTTTCTTCATTTTCAGCCACTTCCCAAATTCTGATTTCTTATCAATAGCAACTTTCAGTGCTACTAGTAAATACCAAGGTTCTGGTTCTATGACTTCGGCTGCCGCTGCGTGGAATCGTGTAAGAAAAGTTTAATTAACTCTCCAGGCACTTGTTCCAACTCGCTAAGCGACATCACATCCCTTACTTTGGTAGTTTACAGTCGGAACTGGTCTTGGAATCTCCTTGCCAGATCACCAAATTGATCGACACATTTAGGCGAGAGTCTAGTGAACCAAAGAGAAGCTACCCTTTCCAAACACACGCTTGATCGATGTTAGAGAAGCTTTAGCGATGTTTGAAGAAGCTTTAATGGTGCTGGAGAAACTTGAGTAATGTCAAAAATCAATAATCGCAGCCTTTCGGAAGAAGAAAATGTGTCTCTTTTTATGTGTGAAGGGGTCCGATATTTATAGGCGGAGATGGGAGTGCTTAGGAGTCAATGGGGTGGTGCACATGGTCTACATATTGTCACTTTCGGTCCAAATGTGAACTAACAGTCCATGCTTATTTTGCCATTCCATCACGCAATTTAGGGTCTGTTTGATTTTGAACGGGAAGAGGTATTTGGAAGGATTATTTTGAAGGTGTATTTGAAGGGGAATTGTTGCGAACGGGGAATGTTTTTTTTTACGAAAGGGGCATATTGGAAGGGCAGAGTTATTATTTTATTGTTTTGTATATATTACTTTTAATTGTTTGTGTTTGTGTGTATTTATTGTTGAACAGAATAATAGAATGCAGAATACAAATTGCATAATTATAATTACATAATTGCAGAATACAAACTGCAGAATTTAAACTGCAAATATAAAATATAGAATACAATGAATTTTTTTAATGCATTCCCGCGGAAACTCTTGTACAACCGCCATAGTGGATGTTGTTCTGGTTCTTTGGACGGGTTCTCGATCTCTATTTCCGCGATTTGATATATTGTAATATTCTTCGAAATATTCTTCTGGCACTAAATCAAGGTCGTCATCATACGGCATAAAATCTGGATCGCTAGTGTTGTATTTTCTGATGTAGTTGTGAATAGTCATTGTAGTAATAACAATTTGTACCTGAACATTGTGTGGATACGTCTACATGTTACGTAAGATGGCAAATTTTTTCTTTAAAATACCAAATGTTCTTTCAATTGCCATACGTAAACTAGAGTGATAGTAGTTGAAAATTTCATTTTCTGACTTCGGTTCATTCTGTGTGTCATTAAAGTCTGGTATATGATTCTCATGGATCAGTAAGGAGTTATATATCCTTCCAATAGTAGATATCCCGAATCCACTAAATAATAATGTCCGGTAGGAGGATGAAGGAAATTAAGATCCGGATTATTTATAGCTTCCCGAAATACTTTAGTGTTGTGTGCAGTTCCTTCCCATCCCGCTCTTACAAATATAAAAGTTAAATCATACGCACGTCATGTTGGATCTAGATTAACCCTAGAGGGGGGTGAATAGGGTTTATTACAGTTTTGAAATGTATTAAAATAAATCACAGCACAGATAATCAATAGGGAAATAAATGCAGTAAATAACACACAGATATCCCAACTTCGGCAGACTCTGCCTACTGCTGCATTCATAAGGTTTCTACTAGTGTTAATAACAGATCCCGCTTACAATCACTGTAAACTTGCACTCCCTGCACCTGTACTAACCCTACGCTCAAAACCCTAGACTGTTCTTTATCGCCTAGACAAGATTTTCCCCTAGTTTTACTGACTCTAGTAAACTGCCTAGTTTTACAGACGAAACTAGGAAACCACCTAGATTTTACAGACTCTAGAAACTGTTGACGATTCAAAAGAAAATACAAAAATACAAGGTAAATTAGAAACAAAAATAAAAACCCTAATTAAAGAAATTCCCTTTTAATATTGAACTAGGCTTAGCCACATATGAAATATGTCGACCCACTCAGTTCTTTATTTGTCTGATTGCTTTGTCCTATGGAATTAGAAATGGCCATTGTCAAGTGGGGATTAGGGTTTTTGTTTGCTTTCCCCTAATCGATCCTGATTGCTGAAAGAGATTAGTATTGTCCACGATTGCTTTGATGCTTCTTGTTCCTTGCTCAATCGATTTGGAGATTGATCGAACCCCTCTGAAAATAGTGAGTTTCTCTGAATTTATTTTATGCTTGAAATTGTTGTTGTGTGGATTCGATGATCATGCCAGTGATGATGTGGTGTTAAATAGGATTTCAAAATCCTAATTGTGCTCTCTGATTTCATCGTATGACCTAGCTGATTTTGTGCGTGATTTGATCTGGTTTTTCAAGTTTCCTCTTTTGCTGGTTTTGATATAATCGACATTAATTTTCTCGGCTTTATTATATCTGGCAATTCAGGAAAAAAAAATATATGTGGCCCTTTGAATCGATTGAATTATTTCTGGAAAGAATTGATTTTGTCCTTGAATAAAAACCTGATTTATACTGGAAACTTTCCTGATATTACTTAAAACCCGAGATTGTTGATGAACTGCTGAAAAGTTTTGCAACTCAAAACTAGAAGCAAACATTATTTGCATCATGCCAAATTAGCTTTTCTGAATTCCATGAATTGCATTTGTCGAACCTCTTTGCCAAGAAATATGTTGTGACTCATTCCTTTGATAATGCGATTTCTTACCGAAAATGTGAGCACAGATTTGTCAGATTCCAAAAAAAAACTTGCTATATCATCTTACAATACATGAACAAATTTAAGCAATATCCACATTTTCTTTTAATTCCCTGTGTGGTTGAAAAACTGGAAAGAATATATCGCTGTCCAAAAATGAACCATTGATAGTGCTACTGGAAACCCTTTTGACACAAATTGTTATTGCTAATATATGTTATTGAGTTTACTTACTTGCCACAAAAAGTCAAGCTTTCCATTTGCGCTTACACATGCACTGAACAGATTGCACACTTGACTTCTGGTTTGAACTGCATGTAATTGTTGTGATGGCATGAGCTTTACTATGCCAAATCTGAAATTGTATCATACTACCATGAATGTGTTATTGCTACCCTTGTGCTCGACCATTTGCTTTTGCACCGTGCTTGTTTAATGCCTCGGCACTAGCTGACCATTTTCAGTTGCATTTGCATGACCACTTGATTTACATGAATTTGTATGTCCATGTACTTGAGTTCAAAACTTCATGTTGAAATCATTGTATATGCCGCATTGTACTTGCTTGATTGATCACATTGATTGAGCATGTTGCATTCTGTGCTGCACCATCCATGAGTCTGTGCATGAGCTTGTTGTGTGTACATGCTCGGCCCAGTCATGCACCAATTGTCCACATGCACTTTTACCATATTTCTTGAACTTAAAAAAATGCTGCTGCCATCACTTGAAAATTGCCTGAGTTGATCATGTTGTGCAAATTCACTTGCTGTCTGTAATGACCCGGGATTTTGAATGAAAAACTAAAACTTATAAAATTTTTAAATGAAGGATATTTCATTTAAAACCAAACAAAAGTGTAGCTAAACTATGTAACAAAACATAGCTAAACTCTAAGTGAAATTAAATTTGTTTAAAGAACAAATGAACTTAGAGATTTAAGTTGCACTTGCACCTACACTAAACTAGTTAAACTTAGTGTATTCAACCTTTTTAAAAGCATGAACCCAAGCTCTATTTTTGCACAAGAACAAGAGGCAATCGAGTCAACAAAACACAAAGGAAACAAGTGTTTTAAATGGAAACTTTCTCAACCATTTAAATGTTTGAAACCAACCATTTTTGCGCAAGACCTTACTGCAAGAACTAGTGGGAAAATAGAGATAAACACTACACTTAACACTTGCATTTACTAAGCTAAAAACCCATAGCTAGAAACATTAATTACAAGGCTTATTTCCAGCCCATTCTTGCGCAAAGAAGCAAGCAAATCCCAGCTGAACCAAAGCCCATAAGTAGATTGATACTTCATGGAGAAGTCTTAGAGTACAAGAGTGAAAGTGACATGTGTGGTTAGAGAATAACACTTGAGTAATTATACATTTCTTGCCATGATTCATATAGGAATTGCGCTGGCATTCAATGCAAGTTACAAAGATCTTAACCCTTTTTAGATTTAAGATTAAATACAAATTAATAGGTGGAAATTTGGTGGCCATTTGAATCCATGCATGGGTTTATGACCAAGGGAAGTTAAGTATATTATATGAGACCTTCTAGAAGAAGGACACAAGCAATAAAAGCTTTTGTCAAGGAGAAAACCATTGTATGGATACCATTCCTCCACCCATGCCTTGAGCATGAAATGTCAAACCAAGATGTTGCTTTCATGAACATTCTCCTGCCAACATTCCTGCGCCAAATATAATATGATGGAAGTATTAAGATTTAGTTAATTAATAGATAAAAGAAATCATTAGTTTATACTTTAAGTTTGCCTATAAATATGCATACACTTTCTCCATTTTGCTGCACCTTAAATCAAGCTAAAGCAAAGGAATTCTGGAAATATATTTTTACACATCAGCCTGCTGTTTAAAACTGTGAGTAAACACTCACTTGATTATTTCTCTAAACCCATGCAAGTTATTTACTCTGATATATGCCATGCTTGTTATGCTTATGTTGTGTAAGCCTTACTGTTTGACCCAAAAAGTTGACGGCAACCGAAATATCCTTGTAATATAATTGGGTTCACTCTGTTAAACAATTTCTGTGTTAGTTAAATGCTGCATCAGTATAGATTTTACAATATTTGCCTTCAGGAAAATATTCATGTAGAGTACTTAGAATACTAAGGTAAACCACTTTGAATAAATACACATGTTTGAAGAAATATCTAACATTTCACTATTTTGCCACATATTGAAATCTTGTTTTACTGAGTTGGACTTTTGTTTTAAATAACCAACTGCGTTTTGCGATGAACAAGTGTTAAGAAAACTCGGCAAAGTGCGGCCATGGTATTGGCAACACGTGACGGAAGTTTGGGTTGATAAGGGATGTGTTTTAGCGATAGCAGATCATTGAGTGAGCGTCAGTATGGGCGCGTCATCTTTTCAGTTCATCTGAGGCATATTTTTGGGTTTCCGATGATCGGAGGGTGTCCGAGAAGCGGGAGACGGTTCCAGTCCGGTTCATGCGTGTGCGGAGTAAGTAGAAAGGCTTGGATATGAGGTCTCTTGCATGTGCATGTGCATACCGTTCGTGCACAGTCAAGTTCTCATGTGAAAACATGCAAAAGAAAGGACTGGGTAGTAAATCCGAGGGGAAGGAAGAGGCTAGTGCATATGGTGGATGCGGGGTGTGTGCGCCGGTTCATTGGAATCCAAGACGTGTTGGAGGAATAAAGGTGCACGGCTGAGTAGGAAGGGACGCAACGAGTTGTGAAAGGAAGATTTCAAAGCTACAGGAAGAAGGGAGCAAAGTTTGGAAGGAGTACAAATAGCAGGTCATGCAAATAATAAAGTAAAAATGAAAATGATATTTCCACCCAGGTTTTGGACGCTTTAGTTAAAAGAAGGGAGTAGATGTAAGGGATTGGGAAGAAAAGGTGGGTGAGAATAGAGTACAAATAGTAGGTCACGCAAATAATAAATAAAGTAAAAATGAAAATGATATTTCCACCCAGGTTTTGGGACGCTTTAGTTAAAAGAAGGGAGTAGATGAAAGGGATTGGGAAGAAAAGGTGGGTGAGAATAGAGTACAAATAGCAGGTCACGCAAATAATAAAGTAAAAATGAAAATGATATTTCCACCCAGGTTTTGGGATGCTTTAGTTAAAAGAAGAGAGTAGATATGAGGGACTGGGAAGAAAAGGTGGGTGAGAATAGCGGCCTTAAAGATTTAGTTTTAGTTTTGGCGAGATTTAAATTTTTGGCAAGATTTTGGTTTGTGGGAGAAACGCGAAATCTGGAGAGGAAGTCCCAGGCGCGAGCTGACGTTCAAGAAGTGGTACTTTGGCAATCAGAAGTACCACCTGGTACTTTGGTAACGTGGGATGAACATGTGATCTGGAGCTGATTTGCCAGGTGCACACCGCAGTTTGAAAACTGGTACTGGTACTTTGGTAAAAACATGAACAAAAGTGATTTTTGACAAAAGTTTTTAAATTAAAAATAGTTTAATTTAAAATAGAAAATAAATATAAATAAAGGAAAATTTATATAATTAAATAAAAAGAGAAGTTTTTATTTAAAATATCATAGACAGTGGTAGAGGAAGAAAACAACAGAACACCAAGGACAGAGCTCGACTGTAGGAAGTCGACATATTTATTTAATTAGTTTATTTAAAAATATAAATAAATTAAATAATTAAATAAATAAAACGTTAATTAATTATATAAATTAGGGAAAATTTATATATCGTATCGTCGAACATTTTTATCATGTACAAAAATAGTAATCGATGTATAGACTGTTAAAACTGAGAATAAGGCAGTGTTTGTTTTATGGGATCAAGTCAACGATAAATAAAATAAGATTAGATCAAGAGAAAGGATTAACTGTCTATATTAGATCCCAACGTTCTAACACCGGATTTTATAAGTGAAGATTTTACATAAGAAGGTTTTAGGCCCGTGCTTCGCACATGATATAGCATGATATTAAATAAAAGAGTTAAGCTAATATTTTTCGAAATAAAAATATTAAAGGAATGTGAATTTTTGAAATAAGAATTCAAATGGAATTACAGAATTAGGAACTGACTAGAATTAGTAAGTTGAGTGATTTTTTTGAGTATGAATCTGATGTTGGTTTCGGCCTTCGGGGGTTATACTTAGGAAGTTGTTCTCTTAATAATTACAGTCAGCGACTGATTGATATGGAAGGATAGTGACACGTAAACATAGGAAATAGGAGTATATGTATATATATATAAATATATATGATGATTGGTCAATAGAAATTTCAATTGGAAATAAGATTGTTGTTTGCACACATATTTTCATTTGATAGTTAAATCACCGACTATCAAAGTTCTGACCATTTTAACATTGTTAATATGGAGAGACCGGTTGGATTATTATCCAAAGAACCACTCCGTATCGACATAAACATGACGAATCAAATACGCTGAAGAAATTAAAGACGGAGTAAAGTACAAGGGCTGTTGTATAAGTCCTAGGTAAAGATTTGCCTATGATGGTTGTACGGAATAGTACTTTCGGTTTGTCCAGTCCCAGGACAACTTGTATGGACGAGCGTCTGACAAAGTACTCCTAACTAATCGCGTACGTTGATCTTTTCAAACGTTGTTATAAGTGGTAGAGAAATTCGTTTCTCTTACTTTATACTTGTAATATATTTTTGGAGAAGTCATCTAATGAATTAGCGGGTTTGACGATGTGATGTTCAAAGCAAATAAAAAGAGTGTCAAGTTACGTTTAGCCTCAAGCTTCACAACCAGAAATGACAGAAATCGGGCAGGCAGCATGGCTATGTGGGTCGCACCCATTAGGGTATATTGTCACCATCTAGAGAATATTCATTATTGTTACTTCTTTCGTTTCTGTATCTTCGGAAAACGGTTATGTGGGCCCAACCGTAGGTGATGATATATTCGATACACTCAAGAGAAATGAGTGGTCGGTCATGTGTGGCCGAGTTGCAAGATGTTCTTGCTGAACTCCAGTGTATCGTTTCTAGAGTACACTGATCGAAAGGTGGTTCCATACCTTGTCAGAGTTGGAAATCCATTTTCCCTAAGCGCCAAACAGTTTTGTTTGTGTACTGCATAGTAAAATGTGAGATGAAAGCATTTTACTAGATTATAAATAAATTGTGGAAACACTAGACATTTATCAAAATATCTAGTTTAAATATGCAAACTGTTTTGATCTCATAAGGTAAAAACCCGTTCCGTATTCACGGCGTGGACTTATGAATCATTGTGATTTACTGAAACTTGTTTTTAAATCGTTTACTCATACCAGTCCATGACTGACCAGGAGTTTATTTTCTGTGTTTTCCATAACTCTTGGGTACTCATAATATTTATTATGAGTAGACAAGTGATCCAGGTTCTAAAGTAACTTTGGAGTAGCTGGATGGTAGGATCTAAAGTGTTGGCTTATCTATCATATGTTATGTATAACTATATGCTGCAAGTTAGTATCACAATGTTAAGTATGTAATTGTGATGACATGTATCCCTATGTATTAAGTATTTTAATGTACTGGACTTATGTTTTGTAATATTTTGGGTTATTATACATTGTCCCAAGTTCCGCTGTGAGATTCTGATGTCTTTTCTTAGTTCTATTCTTCTATCTATTTCTTTTCTTAAATAATGATACAACTTCCGAGGTACTGGAAAGTTGGGTCATTACACTGTCCATGATTGTTGAATCACCATTTTGCATTGATGTTTGCCTCACTTGTCCATATTTTACATAATGTTTGCCGGTTTGAGCTCGACGTTATTTGCATTCACGTATACCTATATGTATATATGCACGTATGTATATATATGTGTGTATGTGTGTATGTGTGTGTGTGTGTACGTCTAGCTTCATATATGTACAGTTTTGTGTTCATGGATACTTGCAGTGAATCACTGTGAATATCATAAGCTGTCTGGACACAGATGGATAGCTATATAAATCAGATCAAGTCATGAAAAATAATGAGAAACACACCAAAAATCTGAGGCAAATAAAATTTAAAAATAAATTTAGATTTGCATGTATTTAGTTTTTATTCCTGTTGTAGTGTACTGTGTGTGTGTGTTTCATGTGACAGGTAAGCAGATGATGATTGGACTGACTGAAGGATGCTGTGAAGACAGAAGGCAAAGAACTGAAGACTGTGTCAGTGAATATGTCAAAGTGTCTATATAACAGTGAAACTGTATATGAAATGTGTATATAAAATTGTATAACTGAGTGACGGAGTGTTGTAGTGAGGAGCTGTGTATGAAATGAGTGAATTGTACTGATGTTTGTATTAAACAAATTTGATTGAAATAAAATATTATTTTATTGTGTTCAAACAAATTTGTTTAACGTATTCAGTTTATATAGAAGTACAATATCATGTGAAGTGTTTAAATAGTAGAGTTATAAATAGATGTACTATTTGAATGTTTGAAATATAATATTTATATTTAAATAAAATACTGTATGAATGTCTGTACAGTCGTATTCTATTTAAATATAAATATTATATTCATGTCTGTGATGTATATATAAAACAGTATAGTAACAAACACATTTAAAATAAAATTTATTTGGTTGTTATCATCAAACAAAAATCATATAATTGTGTATACAACTACGTTATATACAACAATTTCCCCCTTTTGATAATGACAAACAAATAAAAGATTTTGAGCGCAATAGATGTGTTTGACAGTGAATATTGAACTCCCCCTATTTATAAGCTCCCCCTACAACCGAAAACTCTCCCTATAACTGTGCATGAGTGAAATAAATGAATTTAATGAATTTTCAAAATTAAAAATATTTATAAAATATTCACTCATAAATCAAAATCTCAATCTATTCTCCCCCTTTTGTTATCATCAAAAGGATTCAAATTTAAAATATACATGAAAATTGACTAGAAATATAATTTCAGCATAAGAGGAAGAACGGTCATCATAAATCTCAATCAGTCAAACAAAAATCATAATAAACTGAGAACAGGTGGCATATTTCACATTATAGAATGATGGATTTATAGTGAATTTTATAAAAATGAGGAGAGTTATAAAAATATGAATTTCAATTATTTTCAAAAAAAAATTATAAAAATGAAGTTAAAAAAAATAGTGACGGATTTGGACTATAATTAATAATTCAATTTATGTGAAAAAATCAAATACTCTCAAATTCCCAATAGCTATCAATCAACAAATCATAATACATCATAAAATATTAACACATTTCACAAATTAGAATACGGATTGATAGGCTGGTTTTTATACACAAAGGAGAATTTCATATAGAAATTTATTAATTTGTTTTTCTTTTGATTTAAGAGCACACTGACCACACATAACCAGAGCTTGGATTTTTAAATATGATCTATTGTAGCTTAAATATAAGTAATCTCTTAGCCATGCATGACCAGAGCTTGGATTTTTAAATGAGGTTAGAGAAACACTTATGTATTAAATATATATTTACTGTTTTCAGCTTCAAAGGAAAAAACCCTCAGTATATAAAACTAATATGGATGATAGAAATGTGGTAAGTACAGAGATGGACTGTGAAATAAATTTCTAAATTAATTATATTATGAAATATGCTCGACTGTACCGGGATTATTGAAAATTTTCAATTATCACTAATTCTGAAAAATAATATAGTCCCATTTCTATCACAAATTTCCATTGTTTATTCAAAAAGATTTTAAAAATATTAAACTCTCCACATTACTATGAAATAACGATGGATGGCAGAAAGATGATAAATAAAGGAGATGTTCATGAAATAATTGCCAATTTAAAGATATTATAATAATTGTTCAACCGTCGTGGAAATCTAAATAAATTCTCCTCTTGTTGTGAAATATACTGTAGTCATAATTCATCACAATTTCAAAATCTGATAATAATTTTGATGAATTCTAAATACAGTTCAATTTTGGTTATTGATTTCAATTTCTGAATGAATAATCAATAAATAATTTTAAAATTGAAAATCAATTACTAGAGGGATATGAAGATCTATTCAAGACAAGGGAGATAAAAAATATATATACATGATGAGAATAAGATCAATAAAAAATTTCAGCACTTCCTAATCTGATACCACTTGTTGTCTCTGCAAATGAGGAATTTAACATGACACTGGAGACAAACAAGGATATCTCAGACACCAGAATCTTAATCACAAAGCTTAAGCAGATACAGTTAACAAATCAAGCAAGTTAGTTTCATCTATCAGAGCATGGTATATATTTGATACCAAATCAAGCAGTCACCAAAAAAAAATATTTTCAAGAACAATATCTGAGCAGCACAAAAATCATTTCCAAAGCAGACTTGTCAAGGAGATGTTTCAAAGACAGTCAAAGAATGGTTCATGATTCAAGATTAAATATATGGTTTATTTGAAATCATTTGAAGGAATATGAAAAGCTTAGGATTCAATGAATCAACCACATTAGATTTTAAATTTTAAATTCACGACGTGTGTGAGATTCAAGAAATCAATAATTTCAAATGATTTTAAACAAACAAATATTTAAAAAAAAATCATGAAATAACAGTGAGTTTCAAGACCAGATTTTCAAAGATTTTTTCCAAATTATTTCTGACAGGTACAAGAGTAATTTCAGATCATTTACATCAAGTATGAGAAGTATTCATGATCTAGAAATAAAAAATAATTTATTTGAAATCACTTGAATCAATGCCAAGTTTGAGATATAATGAATTATTCGCACAAGATTGATAATTTCAAATTTAAGTGGTGTGTGAAATTCAAAATATCAAGAATTTCAGACGATTTTAAACAAAACTAATTTCAACCATAATAATCATGAATAAATATGAATTTCAAGATGTATCACTGATTCAAGACACTTTAAAATATACAAGCCAATCTGAAAATTTCTGAAATTATCACAATTGATAAATAATAGAGTGCTGTAATGAGTATATTATTTTAAGCTTTTCTAAACTGAATTAGTGAAAACTCAAAACAGGAGTGGTGTGTGAAATTCCATCAAATTTTCAGAACTTCAAAACTTTAGAATTCTAATTAACAGTGTTCAAGATATGACAAGAATACATCAACCTGTTAGAAATTCAGAAATCAGAAAATAAACTTCAAAACAATTGCAGATATTTACAAATTTCGATTCAAAATCTGGAAATGATTAAAACATCAGAGTTCTATTTAAATGAAGCGAATTTCCAGAAGAATATGAATTCTGCAATTTGAAGTTAATGAATGTAATGACCTGCATTTTTAGCTGTCGAATAATTAATTAATTTAATTATTAAATATCGATTTGGCGATATCGATAACTTGAGTTAAATAATATTTATATTTAATTAATATAAATAATTGAATAATATATTTAATTCTGAAATAATCAAAATTAGTGGAATTCACAATATAATGTGAACTGGACAGTTTATAGTATATAATTCAGTTTAGAATTGAATTAGAATAACAAATATATTATTTGAACGACAGTTGAAGGTATAATTTATATTATAATTATAATCGAGCTCGAAATGGCGTGGTAGTTCGCAATTTGGCGATTCGAACTATAAATGAATATACAGAAGCCGTTTTAAATCGGATTTCTGTGAAACAAGAAACGTTCAGAGCTGGTGAAGTATATATTTCTAATAGAAGAGAAAAATCGGGATTTCGCCGTGTAGATTTTGAGTTATGCCCAAATCAAATTTTCAGAAAAACAGCACCATGACCATTTATAAACCATAAAGATATATTTAATTTTAATTAAATATTGGCCTCGAATTTAGACAAGCCCTTTGAGACGTAGTGATAATTTTATTTTTAGAATTTTACTATAATTTTTAATTAATTAAATAAGCAACTTTTTATTTGGAGTATTTTGCACCCTTAATCAGCGATTTTGGGGTTTCACAATATGAATTAACCTACCGATATTATTATATATTTGGGATAGTGGCACCTTGCTGGTCTTAACGATATTTTTGTTTCTATCGATAGTAGTCACTAAATGAATTTCCTACAATGTCCCTTCTTGTCCTCATTCAATCCCTCTGCCGAAGACTTTGTGCTTATAAATGAAGCACGTCAGTCCCCTTTTAGCCACAAAGAAAAAAAAATCTACCTATAAATAAACTTAAATTACCATTCCTTAAAACCTAAAACGGTTTCTTCAGGAGCCGCCACCCTCAAAATAGAAAAAAAAGAGTCCCCAAAATTTACAAACGTGATATGTTTATCGAGGGAGCCGAAAGCTTCAACCTCCTGGCATTACTGTGTTCGATCAGTGTTGGGGCAAGAGCGTGACCAAGCATCGTTCGTGGGGAGGTCGACTTCGATAGCCGCTTTAGGATGGTAAAGGCCAACGTTGGGTGGTGAAACCGTTCGATAGGCGGTGACGGCAAGGACTCTAGGGGTCTGTGGTGTGAGAAATGGCGAGCTACAGGATATTGTGTGGAGGCGGTGGGGTTTTGAAAGGAAATGGTTTACTGGAGTTATTCGAATAGAAGCAACAGTGTTTTCATTTCTCTTCTAGAGCTCGCGGTTGGTTCTAATAGAGAAGATGATGTTGTGCATGAATATAAAACAGTGGCAACATTTAGGACAGTATGGGTTTGTGGGTACACACGAGTTCTGCATGGGTTTGATGAAAGGGACGAGGGTGCGAAGAAGATGTTGATGGGGAGGATGTGCTCACTGTTTGGCTGGGACGTAGGAGGTGTGTAAAGGAGCACTGGTTGTGTGAGTTCTGCGACATGTACTTATATATTTGGGAAGGAGAGGACGTACATGAGTTTTGGCTATGGCGTTTGAAGATATGGAGCGACCGTTTTGAGTCTCTGGGGAAAAGGATGTACTGTGCTGAGAAGTATTGGACTGGGTTTTAAAATGTGAAGCCCAAGTATCAATAAAGAGAAACTAAAAAAAGAAGAAAAAGAGAAATTTAAAGTGGTAGGATGAGATAGAAGTAACATTGGCTATGGTGGGTTTAAATGAGCATGTCACAGTTTCGGCGGAGGAAAATGATACTGGCCATACGGGCTAAAGGGAGATAGGCGACGTTCCATTTGGTAAGGCCCAAATGTAATTGTTTGTTTAAGTTTAATTTAAAATAGTGTATTAACTAGTTAATTTAATTTCTCATCCATGCGATATCAGAATTAGACGAAACAAGATCCGACAGGATCGTAGGGACGGACACTACAACGTGGAACAGACTGAAAGTCCATCGAAGCTCGTTACAATTTATAGCAAAATAAATTGTTCGTTTGAATCAAATCGAGCGATGGTTATCGTTATTAACGATGATCGTCCAATGTGAGTAAAACTCACCAACTCTGAACAGTTATATTTTTATAACGTATTTTTAGAACTGTTAATCATCTGTTGATTGCCGCGTGTTAACTGTTTGGTTGAATTGCTTATGTATTGGTTGAAAATATAGATAACGGTATATATATAAATTGTTTTTCAAATATTGATTCTGTTTTACAGAATATTTCATATTGAAATGAAATTGATGTTAATAATATTGTTTAACATCTGTGATGCAGGGAAATAGGTTGGAGGGACCCAACTGGGTTCCTCAATATATAAAATACTGTTTTGTTTCATATACTGTCATATATGACGTGATATATAATCTGTTGTGGATTATGTTTGTTTGAATGATATCGATCATCGTTGGTTGGTATTTTAAATACCGTAAGAAATACTGGGATGTAAAAAGGGGATTTTCAAAGTATATTTTGAAAATAAATTAGTTATATAAAATCAATGGATTTTATATGTAAAAAGGGAAATGGATTTTATAAAAGGAAATAATTATAAAATCAAAGAGTTAAAAAGGATATTAAAGGAAATTATTTGTAAAACAAATATAAAAGGAAAAGATTTGTAAATAAAATAGAAAAAGGAATATTTGTATAACAATTACAAATAGAAATAAAACGGAAAACATTTGTAAAACATTTACAAATGGAATTGGAAAGAAAATGTTTGTAAACCATTTACAAATAGAATTTAAAGGGAAATATTTGTAAAACATTTACAAATAGAGAAAATGGAAATATTTATTTATAGAATAAATAAAATTTTAATACGAATATTTATTTAGAGAATAAATAAAATTTAATCAAAGGAATATTTAGAAAATGAATAGAAAATGGAAATATGTTTTTAATAGATAAATGAGAAAGAATTATATAAAGTGGAATTAAATAGAAATATGTTTTAACAGATGAACTGGGAAGATTAATTTATAAACAAAATTTTATAAATTAAGTAAAATATTTATCATTGGATAAATGGGATATATAAGTCAGGACTTATATAGAGAAGTAAGAATCGATTTCAACATCGATATTTGAAACTGAATATGGATGCTGAGTTAACAAAAGGAGTTAATCAAAATGTGTTAATCAAAATGAGTTAAAGGAGTTAATCGAATTGAGTTAGAATTACTCGATTAGAGTTAGAGTTAATCACTAAGAGTTAACCAGTTAGAGTTAATCACTAAGAGCTAACCAGTTAGAGTTAATCACTTAGAGTTAACCAGTTAGAGTTAATCAGTTAGAGTTAACCAGTTAGAGTTAACCAGTTAGAGTTAACCAGTTAGAGTTAATCAGTTAGAGTTAATCACTTAGAGTTAACCAGTTAGAGTTAATCACTTAGAGTTAACCAGTTAGAGTTAATCAGTTGGAGTTAATCAAATTAAGTTAATCGATTAGAATTAAGATAATAGAGATAAGATAATCGAGTTAAGATTATCGAGTTAAGTTAATCGAGTTAAGATTATCGAGTTATCAAGTTAAGATTATCGAGTTAAGTTATCGAGTTAAGATAATCGAGTTATAGTTTATTCGAAGTAGAGTTAATCGAATTTAGTTATTCGAAAGGAGTTATCGAATTAGTTAAATCGAAAGGAGTCAATCGAATTTAGTTATTCGAAAGGAGTTATTGATTCGTTAAATCGAAAGGAGTTAATCGAATTTAGTTATTCGAAAGGAGTTAATCGAATTTAGTTATTCGAAAGGAGTTAATCGAATTTAGTTATTCGAAAGGAGTTATCGATTAGATTAATCGAAAGGAGTTAATCGAATTTAGTCATTCGAAAAGGAGTAATAGAATATAGTATTCGAAAAGAGAGATTATCGAATATCGTTTATTCGAAAAAAAGAGTTATCGAATATTAGCTATTTGAAGTGAGTTAATTGAATATTAGTTATTCGAAGAGAGTTAATCATCGAATTCGATTATATCGAATTCGGGAAAGTACTTATACTTTCCAGTGTTTAAATCAAGATTTATTTATTTATAAATTAGGTGTTTATTTATTTATTCACATTAATGAATAAAAGTTAAAATTGAAGTTAGATATTTCAGAAGTAGGGTTTATAACGTTAGCGTTATAATCAATGTTTTCAATAAAGAAGTGGATTCGTAAATAGAATCCGAGAGTTGTGTACGGAAGTTTGTTAAAGATTTAAAAGATAAACTTTGACTATTTCGAAGTTAAAACGTTGTTCGGTTATGGTATGAGAGGTAATTATATCCCAACTTGATTGACTTCCTTCTTAACTAAGGAATGGTAAGGTTTGATAGTGAAGGAGTTTTGGAAATGTTTCCCAAACGAGAATCAGAAATGTTTTCTGATAATAGAAAAATAAGAATTTAGAATATATGGAAACAGGAGATAAGTAAATTAATGAACTAAGGAGATAAATGTTAAATGATGATTGATCGATATAATTTCCATTTGGAAATAATATCGTTGTTTGCACACGTGTTTTTCTTTATTAGTTAACTCACCGACTATCAAAGTTTTGACCATTTTAACGTTGTTAATATGGAGAGACCGGTTGGATTATTATCCGAAGAACCACTCTGTATTGGCATAAGCGTTGCGAATCATATATGCCAAAGATAATTGAAGACAGAGTAAAGTGCAAGGGCTGTTGTATAAATCCTAGGTGAAGATTGCCTAAGATGGTTGTACTGAATAGTGCCTTCGGTTTGTCCAGTCCCAGGACAACTTGTATGGACGAATGTCTGACAGAATATATTTAATAGATCGCGTAAGTTGATCTCTTCAAACGTATTTACGTTTGGTGGCGGAGGAATTCGTTTCTCTTAGTTGTATACCCGTGGTAATTTTGGGGAAATCAATTTGTGATTTGGCGGGTATGACGATGTGACATTCAAAGTGTGTAAACGTGTGATTTGTCAGAGATAAGCATGGCCTCTAGCCTCACATCCGGAAATGAAAAAATTCGGGTAGGCAACATGGCTATGTAGGTCGCACCTATTAGGGTGTATAATCACCTGATCTAGAGTTTCATTTACTTCTAAAAAATCTATTGTCGATGATGTCCCATTCGGAAAACGGTTGCTGATCCCAACCGTTGGTGATATACATTCGATACACTCAAGCGAAATGAGTGGTCGGTCATGTGTGGCCGGGTTGCAAGATGTTCTTGTTGAACCCAGTGTATTCCTCTCTAGAGGTACACTAGCAAAAGGTGGTTCCATACCTTGTCATTGTTGGAAATCCATTACCCAATACGTGCTTGCAGTTTTGATTGTATACTATATATGTAGAACGTGAGATGAAAGCGTTTCTGCTAGATGATTATTATTGTGGTTGATAGACATTATTATAATATCAAAAGGTTTTTGATATAAAGATATTTTGGATTCTCATAAGGGAAAAATCCGTTCCATTATACGGCGTGGTCTTATGAGATATCGTTTACTTGTTCAAACTATTTTAAACTGTTTTACTCATACCAGTCCCATGACTGACCCAGTGTTTATTTTGTATTGTTTTCTCTAAACTCTTGGGTGCCCAATTTTGTATGGGCAGTCAAGTAGTCAGGATTTTTCAGATATACTTGAAGAGCTTGGAGCAGGAGGCTTTAGGATTATATAGCTATTATTATTTCCCCTGTGTTGTAAGTGTTGTACTCTGATAATGTTACTATATACATATACTGATTTTATTTCAAGGATATGTTATCTATTATATGTTGTTCGTTCCGCTGTGAGATTCGTGTTACTCTGATGTTTTACCTTGTTCTTCTTCTTCTATTCTAAGTTTCTATCTTATCTTTTCTCACCCTCTAATTTCTTCTATTACCTTTCTGGTAGTTTTCAATGTTTGGTTAGGCGTTATTGAGTTTATGGCGATAACCAAAGTCGACAAAAACGGGTCATTACATTTGGTATCAGAGCTTAAGGTTAAGTAATTATCTTGGCTCTGTGGCGTGACTCGGTAGAGATGAGGTTAGTAATACCCTAAATTGAGTTTGAGTGTATATATATATATGAGCGCGTATTTGTTATTCAATATTAAAATGATTTTATATTGTGAAGATTTATTGGTTGAGTTGTTTATGGGTTCTGGTCGATCAGTTTGATCCACTGTATCGATAAGGGTTATTAAACACTTGAATACGATGGGCCGACACGGTATGTTTTGAAAAAGGGGTAAATGGAATAATTTTGCCCGGATTATATTTTGATATAAAGGAATTATTTATATTTAAAATATTAGTATTTTGTATGTGTTGGTTGTTATTATAATCGAGTAAATTAAGATTCGTATAAGTGTTACGAATGAGTTAAATATGAAATTAGATCAGAATTGAAATTTAAACCTGAAAATTTGGAGAAGTGTTTGTAAAAGAACATGGATTAAATATACATGAATTTTAAAATCCTGGGAGATTTTAAATTTGTTACAAGCATTGAAATGATGTTTTGAACTGATTTCAAAATGGAAGTATGTGGAAATGATTTTTAAAGGGGTATAGCATTGAACTCACTTGAACGCTGGAAAATAGATTCCGATGATGACAGCTGCATCACCAGTGTTCATTTTCGAGTTGTAAGTGACGGATTACTACCAAAGATTTTGTTTTGAAATTGTTTTGCGAAAACGAGTTATACAGAAATTCAAAGGTTTTGAATTGTGATTTATGATTTCAAATTGATTGAAATAAAAAGAAAACCCAGGAATTTAAAATTCTAGAATTTAATTGTAACTTGTGGAGTAAGTAAAACTGAAATTTATTAGAGGATAATCTGAAATGGAATTGAGGGATAAGTTAAGAGTTGGAAATTATGATTGAGATTGGAATGAAATTGAGGTTCGAGATAAGCGAATAATTGTGTTGAGATTTGGTTGATTTAAATTGGTTGAAAATTGATTGGAATAATATTGGTATATGTTGAATTGGTAATAGGTGCAAAGGATATAAATGATATGCCCGACAAAAAGGTACCAGTTTATATTATATATGGGTTTGAGATTTTGATGAGCCGATTTGGCAAGCCGCTTGGCTGTTTGATTTTCTTTTGGATTGGAGATGGCCCAGAGAGGCGAGTTGTGGTTGTACCGATTGAGCTATACAAAGGAGGTGCTGGCGAAATATTTGTAAAACATTTACAAATAGAAATAAAAACATTTGTAAAACATATACAAATGGAATTGGAAAGAAAATATTTGTAAACCATTTACAAATAGAATTTAAAGGGAAATATTTGTAAAACAATACAAATAGAGAAAATGGAAATATTTATTTATATAATAAATAAAGTTTTAATAGGAATATTTATTTAGAGAATAAATAGAATTTAATCGAAGGAATATTTAGAAAATGAATAAAAAATGGAAATCTGTTTTTAACAGATAAATGGGAAAGATTTATTTGAAGTGGAATTAAATAGAAATATGTTTTAACAGATGAACTGGGAAGATTAATTTATAAACAAAATTTTATAAATTAAGTAAAATATTTATCATTGGATAAATGGGATATATAAGTCAGGACTTATATAGAGAAGTAAGAATCGATTTCAACATCGATATTTGAAACTGAATATGGACGCTGAGTTAACAAAAGGAGTTAATCAAAATGAGTTAAAGGAGTTAATCGAATTGAGACAGAATTACTCGATTAGAGTTAGAGCTAATCACTTAGAGTTAACCAGTTAGAGTTAATCACTTAGAGTTAACCAGTTAGAGTTAATCACTTAGAGTTAACCAGTTAGAGTTAACCAGTTAGAGTTAACCAGTTAGAGTAAATCACTTAGAGTTAACCAGTTAGAGTTAATCAGTTAGAGTTAACCAGTTAGGGTTAATCAATCAGAGTTAATCAAATTTAGTTAATCGAGTAGAGTTAAGATAATCGAGTTAAGATAATCGAGTTAAGATTATCGAGTTATCAAGTTAAGATTATCGAGTTAAGTTATCGAGTTAAGATAATCGAGTCATAGTTTATTCGAAGTAGAGTTAATCGAATTTAGTTATTCGAAAGGAGTTATTGATTAGTTAAATCAAAAGGAGTTAATCGAATTTAGTTATTCGAAAGGAGTTATCGATTAGTTAAATCGAAAGGAGTTAATCGAATTTAGTTATTCGAAAGGAGTTAATCGAATTTAGTTATTCGAAAGGAGTTATCGATTAGTTTAATCGAAAGGAGTTAATCGAATTTAGTTATTCGAAAAGGAGTAATCGAATATAGTATTCGAAAAGAGAGATTATCGAATATCGTTTATTCGAAAGAAAGAGTAGTCGAATATTAGTTATTCGAAGTGAGTTAATCGAATATTAGTTATTCGATGAGAGTTAATCGTCGAATTCAATTATATCGAATTCGGGAAAGTACTTATACTTTCCGATTTTAAATCAAGATTTATTTATTTATAAATTAGGTGTTTATTTATTTATTCACATTAAAGAATAAAAGTTAAAATTGAAGTTAGATATTTCAGAAGTAGGGTTTATAATGTTAGCGTTATAATCTATGTTTTCAATAAAGAAGTGGATTCGTAAATAGAATCCGAGAGTTGTGTAAGGAAGTTTGTTAAAGATTTAAAAGATAAACTTTGAATATTTCGAAGTTAAAACGTTGTTCAGTTATGGTCTGAGAGGTAATTATACCCCAACTTGATTGACTTCCTTCTTAACTAAGGAATGGTGAGGTTTGATAGTGAAGGAGTTTTGGAAATGTTTCCCAAACGAGAATCAGAAATGTTTTCTGATAATAGAAAAATAAGAATTTAGAATATATGGAAACAGGAGATAAGTAAATTAATGAACTAAGGAGATAAATGTTAAATGATGATTGAACGATATAATTTTCATTTGGAAATAATATCGTTGTTTGCACATGTGTTTTTCTTTGTTAGTTAACTCACCGACTATCAAAGTTTTGACCATTTTAACGTTGTTAATATGGAGAGACCGGTTGGATTATTATCCGAAGAACCACTCTGTATTAGCATAAGCGTTGCGAATCATATATGCCAAAGATAATTGAAGACGGAGTAAAGTGCAAGGGTTGTTGTATAAATCTTAGGTAAAGATTGCCAGAGATGGTTGTACTGAATAATACCTTCGGTTTGTCTAGTCCCAGGATAACTTGCATGGACAAATGTCTGACAGAATATATTTAATAGATCGCGTAAGTTGATCTCTTCAAATGTATTTACGTTTGGTGGCGGAGGAATTCGTTTCTCTTAGCTGTATACCCGTGGTATTTTTGGGGAAATCAATTTGTGATTTGGCGGGTATGACGATGTGATATTAAAAGTGAGTAAACGTGTGATCTGTCAGAGATAAACGTGGCCTCTAGCCTCACATCCGGAAATGACAAAAGTCGGGCAGGCAGCATGGCTATGTTGGTCGCACCTATTAGGGTGTATAATCACCTGATCTAAAGTTTCATTTACTTCTAAAAAATCTATTGTCGATGTTGTCCCATTCGGGAAACGGTTTCTGATCCCAACCGTTGGTGATATACATTCGATACACTCAAGCGAAATGAGTGGTCGGTCATGTGTAGCCGGGTTGCAAGATGTTCTTGTTGAACCCAGTGTATTCCTCTCTAGAGGTACACTAGCGAAAGGTGGTTCCATACCTTGTCATTGTTGGAAATCCATTACCCAATACGTGCTTGCGGTTTTGATTGTATACTATATATGTAGAACGTGAGATGAAAGCGTTTCTGCTAGATGATTATTATATTGTAGTTGATAGACATTATTATAATATCAAAAGGTTTTTGATATAAAGATATTTTGGATTCTCATAAGGGAAAAACCTGTTCCGTTATACGGCGTGGTCTTATGAGATATCGTTTACTTGTTCAAACTGTTTTAAACTATTTTACATATACCAGTCTCATAACTGACCCGAAGTTTATTTTGTTTTGTTTTCCCTAAACTATTGGGTGCCCAATTTTGTACGGGCAGTCATGTAGTCAGAATTTTTCAGATATACTTGAAGAGCTTGGAGCAGGAGGCTTCGGGATTATATAGCTATTATTATTTCCGCTGTGTTGTAAGTGTTATACTCTAATAATGTTACTGTATACATATACTGATTTTATTTCAAGGATATGTTATCTATTATATGTTGTTCGTTCCACTGTGAGATTCGTGTTACTTTGATGTTGTATCTTCTTCTTCTTCTTCTTCTATTCTAAGTTTCTATCTTATCCTTTCTCACCCTTTAATTTCTTCTATTAACTTTCCGGTATTTTCCGATGTTTGGTTAGGCGTCATTGAGTTTATGGCGATAACCAAAGTCGGCAAAAACCAGGTCGTTACAATGAAGCCCAAAAGAAGTTACAATGATATGATAGTGACAGAACAAATTAGAAAAATAAAAAGGAAGGGGAAAAAAATAAAAATAAATAAAAAACAGAGAATATACAAAAGAAATCGTGAGTTTAGAGATCATACCTGAAAATGATGTAAGCAAAAGAATCTCTAACTCAGCATCTTGGCTAAGGAACTATGAAAGATACAGAAATATATACCAGCTTGATTTCAAATCTCTTTTTGCATAGCAGTTCCTCAACCTCCTCTGGTACCTAACTGTTTAGAGAATTGAGTGGTCTAACAAAAGAAGTAAAACCACTCACAGTTATATTCGTACATTTTGGTACCCAAACCTGTTTGTGTAACAATCCATCCGAGTTTATCTTCGTACCCTTTGGAACCCAAACTTGTTTGAATTTAAATGAATTTACTTTATTTCCTTTCGGGGTCCAAATGAATTAAATGAATTGGTATCAAACCAATTCTTATCTCGATTGTGATTCAAAAAGCTTTTGGAATTTTTATAAATCAAATTTTCAGAATGACCCTTCTTGAAGCAGTTTGAAGGATTTTTGAATCACAAGAGTTCAAATTTTCAAAATCATTTCTTTTCCTAAAACCAAGACCATTTTTATTACCAGGAGAAAATTGATTTTTCAACAACATATTCAAAGATTTTTCACTGGTTGAAAAACGTTTCAAACCCAATTCAAGATTGTTGATTTTGGATTTAAGATCAGAATTTTCTTTTATCAGATTTGAACAACGATTAATGCTGATCTTTCTCCTTTCAGTATCATTTTGTTTCAAAATCAAATTTTCATTTTCAAGCAGTTTGATTTTGGCTTTGGACTCAAGAATTTCCGATTCAAATTTAGTTTGTTTCTCAAGATCAAATTTCTTTAGATTTTCAATCTCTTTTTCAAGCTCACTAAAGATCAAATCTATTTTCAACAAACTATTATTTTCAGCAATTTCATGTTTGGAATTTTTGGTAGCTTTGAAATTTATAAATTCCTCTTGTAAACAATTGTTTGCATCTTTCAGCTCAATCTCGTTATCTTTTAAAATCAGAATTTCTTCTTCAACCCTTTGAAAGTTATTATTGAGATAAACGATTTGATCTTGAGTTGGCAGTATTGATTCCAAACAGTTAATTTTGCTAGTCAACTCAGAATTTTTAGTTTTCTGAGATTTATTTTTAGATTGGAGTTTATCAACTGATTTAGTTAAATCAACACATATATAAAGAAATTTTCCGTTTCAGCATCTGTTGATTCTCCATCATCTGATCCATCCGAATTATTATCTGTAGGACCCGTTAAGCATAGACCTGAATCTGAGTTGGCATTCCAGGGTTTTGAGCAGTTGTTGTCAGTTTGTCCATACTTCGTATTGACAGCATTCCAGATTCCTACGCTGTTAAGCAATGAGAGATAAGGCTATATTGAACATCGTCAATATGAGAGTATAAGATATGTGTAGCATGATTATTAAAACATATATCTACCTTATCATAACCATTAATAACAACATCCCAACATTTAAAATTAATAGATTTTAAACAAGATTCCATTTCAGATTTCCAATTTGAAAAATCTGAACCATTAAAAATAGATGGAATGCGATTGGACTGACAACTAGGGTTACCCATGACTCTAGAGTTGAACACAAATACCTGCTCTGATACCACTTATTGGATCTAGATTAACCCTAGAGGGGGGGATGAATAGGGTTTATTACAGTTTTGAAATGTTATTAAAATAAATCGCAGCACAAACTATCAACAGGGAAATAAATGCAGTAAATAACACACAGATATACCCAGCTTCGGCAGACTCTGCCTACTGCTGCATTCACTAAGGTTTCTACTGGGTGTTAATAACAGATCCCGCTTACAGACAATGTAAACTTGCACTCCCTGCTCCTGTACTAACCCTACGCTCAAAACCCTAGACTGGTCTATATCCCCTAAACCAGATTTTCCCCTAATTTTACTAACTCTAGTAAACTGCCTAGTTTTATAGACGAAACTAGGAAACCACCTAGATTTTACAGACTCTAGAAACTGTTGACGATTTAAAAGAAAATACAAAAATACAAGGTAAATTAAAAACAAAAATAAAAACCCTAATTAAAGAAATTCCCTTTTAATATTGAACTAGGCTTAGCCACATATGAAATATGTCGGCCTACTCATTTCTTCATTTGTCCGATTGCTTTATCCTATGGAATTAGAAATGGCGATTGTCAAGTGGGGATTAGGGTTTTTGTTTGCTTTCCCCAAATCGATCCCGATTGCTGAAAGAGATTAGTATTGTCCACGATTGCTTTGATGCTTCTTGTTCCTTGCTCAATCGATTTGGAGATTGATCGAACCCCTCTGAAAATAGTGAGTTTCTCTGAATTTATTTTATGCTTGAAATTGTTGTTGTGTGGATTCGATGATCATGCCAGTGATGATGTGGTGTTAAATAGGATTTCAAAATCCTAATTGTGCTCTCTGATTTCATCGTATGACCTAGCTGATTTTGTGCGTGATTTGATCTGGTTTTTCAAGTTTCCTCTTTTGCTGGTTTTGATATAATCGACATTAATTTTCTCGGCTTTATTATATCTGGCAATTCAGGAAAAAAATATATATGTGGCCCTTTGAATCGATTGAATTATTTCTGGAAAGAATTGATTTTGTCCTTGAATAAAAACCTGATTTATACTGGAAACTTTCCTGATATTACTTAAAACCCGAGATTGTTGATGAACTGCTGAAAAGTTTTGCAATTCAAAACTAGAAGCAAACATTATTTGCATCATGCCAAATTAGCTTTTCTGAAGAACATGAATTCCATGAATTGCATTTGTTGAAGCTCTTTGCCAAGAAATATGTTGTGACTCATTGCTTTGATAATTTGATTTCTTGCCGAAAATGTGAGCACAGATTTGTTAGATTCCAAAAAAAAATTTGTTGTATCATCTTACAATACATGAACAAATTTAAGCAATATCCATATTTTCTTTTAATTCCCTGTGTGGTTGAAAAACTGGAAAGAATATATCGGTGTCCAAAAATGCAACCATTGATAGTTTGCTACTGGAAACCCTTTTGACACAAATTGTTATTGCTAATTTATGCTATTGAGTTTACTTACTTCCCACAAAAAGTCAAGCTTTCCATTTGCACTTACACATGCACTGAACAGATTGCACACTTGATTTCTAGTTTGAACTGCATGTAATTGTTGTGATGGCATGAGCTTTACTATGCCAAATCTGAAATTGTATCATAATGCCATGAATGTGTTATTGCTACCCTTGTTCTTGACCATTTGCTTTTGCACCATGCTTGTTTAATGCATCGGCACTAGTTGACCATTTTCAGTTGCATTTGCATGACCACTTAATTTACATGAATTTGTATGTCCATGTACTTGAGTTCAAAACTTCATGTTGAAATCGTTGTATATGCCCCATTGTACTTACTTGATTGATCACATTGATTGAGCATGTTGCATTCTGTGTTGTTCCATCCATGAGTCTGTGCATGAGCTTGCTGTGTGTACATGCTCGGCCCAGTCATGCACCAATTGTCCACATGCACTTTTACCATACTTCTTGAACTTAAAAAAATGCTGCTGCCATCACTTGAAAATTGCCTGAGTTGATCATGCTGTGCAAATTCACTTGCTGTCCATGATTGCTGCATCACCATTTTGCATTGCTGTTTGCCTCACTTGTCCATATTTGACATAAAGTTTGCCGGTTTGAGCTCGACGTTATTTGCATTCACGTATACCTATATGTATATACGCACGTATATGTATATATATATATATATGTGTGTGTGTGTGTGTATACGTGTGGCTTCATATATGTACAGTTTTGTGTTCATGGATACTTGCGGCACATCTGTGTTGTCAAGCTTTACCTGACACTTCATATTCGATATGTTTATCTGTGCACAGAAATATGTGTATCACTGCAAGAAACATTAAAAATAGCGACAGGACGGGGTGATGACTTCCGACGGGCCGTCGGAAACCGTCGCATAGAAACGTATTTTCTTCCAGCCGAGAGCTTCTCATTTTCATTTCCCCCTTTCTCTATTTTGCTCCAGCACGATTCCTAAAACCCCCAATCCCCAAATCCGTGATTTCTAGCCTCCAAACGCCAAATTTTCTCCTTCCGATCATCCCCGACTTCCGCTCGAGCCTCCAACAAGCTTAATTTAAGGTATTATCTCGTTTTTTGCATAAAATTTCAATTTTTACCTAAACCTAATTTTTTCTAAATTAGCAAATTAGGGTTAATTGTTGATTGCAATTAGTTCCTATGGTGTTGTAGTAGGTTATATCATCATATTATATGTGTATTTCATGTGCTACAATGAAATTGTAAATTTTATGTTCAATATTTGGGTATTTGTGTATGTTACATAGAAAATTAGGCTTGTTTTGGATAGGTTGTTGTAGCAGTGGTCATAACAATGGTTAGATACAGAAGTTATGATTTTAGTGTATTCACGGATCAAATTAAAAATGTATGTGCGTGTGTATGTATGTTTGTGTACGCGTTTCAATTTAGTTTTGTTTTTGCCATTGAATAATTTTGGATATTTGTGTACATATGCGTCGTTGTGCGCTTGTCGTTCTTGTATGTTTTAGTTGGCATACCAAAAAAATGAATGAATGAACTAGGAAAAGTACATTGTGCAAATTTTGACTTATGCACAAAAAAAACATGAGTCTAAATTCTAGTTGTACCTACTGAATCGACGATAATAGTATTAGCTTTAAGTTAATTGAAATGTCAAGCATATGTGACAAAACAAAATATTTTTGTGTTGCAGTAAAACGTACTTTTATAGTAAAATACGCACATTTAATTGACTAATATCCCCTAGAGTGTTTTCAGCCCCGTCCGACGAGTATTGTACATGATTGTTATATAAATAGTCGTTTTTTTCAACAAAAAAAAACGACTGTTTATATTCATCTGGTACAATATTTGTTGGATTTGTCCTTGTATTGGACAAGTTATAAATGCAGTAAGAATTTACATTTTGTATACTACTTCGTTTCAAAAGATTCACAAAATTTCGGTTTGATTTTTCTTTTTGTTTCCTGCGTACATGTGTACAAAATGCAGGAAAGAAAAAAGAAATGTTGCCGAAATTTTGTTGAATCGTTTGAGACGAAGTAGTATACATTTGTAAATGTTTACTATGTTTATAATGAGAAGTAGGATGTCTGACCATGTAAAAGAATTGCAATTAAAAAAGTGCCAAATTAGATTTTTTTTTTAACTTAATGAAAATGTTATTTGCTTTAAGTAAATAATTAAAAACAAGTTTTTTCTTGGAATTTGAATTCTTGAAAATAAATATTAATTTATGAAATTGTGCCTAAATTTGTCAAATAGGAAAAATGATTGGTTATTTTGTTGATCGGAGGAGTTGGATGTACTAAAGAAGAGGACAGAGATGTTCAATAAAAGAAGATTTTTACAATGGTATAAATGTCATTGTTGAATTCGCTTTAAGTAATAACGGAAGCGATCCTGAAATTCGTTGTCCGTGTAGCAAGTGTAGACATTTGAAATATTTGTTACCCGATGTTGTGAAAGTCCATTTATGCAAAAACGAATTCGTACCCGAGTATTATTTTTGGGATCGTCATGGAGAAGTTGTATCGAATACTCCTGTAGAGACCGAGGTAGAAAGTGTTGTTGATGAAAATATTAGTACGCCTCGTATGAAAATATGGTCGAGGACGCAGCACGATCAATTTTCCTATGAATGCAGTTGACGACGATGATGGAAATGATGAAGAATCGAATATTGAAGCTAAGAAAATTTATGATTTGTTGGATAATGCTAAGAAACCTATTTGAGATGGTTGTAAAAGCGGCACTCAGCTATCGGTAATCGTAGAATACATTGCGATGAAGTCAAAATACAACATCACTGAAGCTGGGTTCACGGCTGTTGTACAAGCTGCAAAAAGGCACATGCCGCCGGATAATTTAATGTGTGAAAATCACTATGAAGTTAAAAAACTTATGTTGGCATTTGGTTTACCTTATCAGAAAATAGACACATGTATAAAAGGATGCATGTTGTTTTGGAAAGATGACGTAAACCTTAGGAATTGTAAATTTTGTAATGAAGAAAGATATAAACCAAGAAAGAAGAAGGGAAAGGAAGTTCCATTCAAACGTATGCATTACTTACCCATTACTTTGAGGCTTCAAAGACTGTATGCATCTCCTATAACTGCATCTCATATGAGATGGCATAAGGTGAGATCGGAAGAAGAAGGTACGTTGACCCATCATGCCGACGGGGAAGCATGTAAGCATTTCGATAAAACTCATCCGAATTTTGCAGCGGAGAGTCGTAATGTTAGATTAGGTTTATGTACGGATGGTTTTTCACCATTTTCTCAATTTGGTTCTAAATACTCATCATGGCCCATTATTATCACACCTTATAATTTACCTCCATGGATGTATATGAAAACGCAATATATGTTTCTTACTGTTGTTGTTCCCGGCCCCGACAATCCGACATAAGGAATTGATGTTTTTTTACAACCGTTAATAGAAGAATTGAAATCATTGTGGAACGAAGGAGTAGAAACATACGATGTTTCGAAGAAGAAATTTTTTCGTATGTTTGCTTCTTTATTATGGACTGTAAGTGATTTTCATGCCTATGCAATGCTTTCAGGATGGAGTACTGCTGGTCGTCTATCATGTCCATATTGCATGGAAGAGACTCGAGCATTTTCCTTACCGCATGGCAAGAAAATTTCATGGTTTGACTGCCATCGATGTTTTCTCCATGTAAACCATCCTTTTGGGGTAGACAAGAAAAACTTTTTGGCTAACAGAGTGGAAACTAGACAACCTCCAACACTATGGTCTAGCGAAGTAATATATGAAATGGTTGAAAATCATCCAAAGATACATGAAAATGGAGTTGAAATAGAAATTGAAGGCAAATTGATCTATCACAATTGGTGTAAACAATCTATTTTTTGGGAGTTGCCGTATTGGAAACATCTTCTGCTTCGTCATAATATTGATGTGATGCACAATGAGAAAAATGTATTTGATAATGTCTTTAACACAATTTTGAATGTTAAAGGGAAAACTAAAGATGATTTGAAATCAAGGCGCGATATAGAAGAATTAAGCAAACATCCCGAGCTTCATATAAAACCAAATGACAGTAAAAAACCCAAACAATGTTATGAATTAGATAATAATCAGGTTAAATTTGTGTTAAAATAGGTTGAAGGGTTAAGATTTCCGATGGGATTTCATCAAACCTTCGTAGATGTGTTGACTTCAAAAATGGCAAATTGGGTGGAATGAAAAGTCACGATTGTCATATTATGATGGAGCATTTGTTTCCTGTTATGTTCAAAGAATTACTACCACTAAAAGTTTGGAAGGCAATAACGGAGCTTAGTTTGTTTTATAAAGAGTTTTGTTCGACTACTTTGAAAGTGGAACGTTTACGTAAATTTGAAGTAGATATTCCAGTATTGCTTTGCAAACTGGAGAAAATATTCTCGCCAGGTATTATCATTGTAATGGAGCATTTACCTGTTCACCTTCCAACTGAAGCATGATATCGAGGTCCCGTCCAATATGGATGGATGTATCCGTTTGAGAGGTAAATATAAACATGTTAACCATTAATTTAATTGCATTTAAAACTATGAAATAATGTAAATTATTTTTGCATAGGTATCTGAATCATTTGAAGAAAAAAGTGAGACAAAAAGCACGAGTTGAAGGCTAGATATGTAAATCTTACATCGAAGAAGAAGCTACGTTTTTTTTTCTCTCATTATTTCAGTGATCATGTGAATATATCATTTGAAAGTGTTCCTCGAAACGACCAAGGAGACGAACAAGAATCGTCTTAAGCAGTTTTGTCTATTTTTAGACAACATGATCAACCTTCTGGGAAATGTGTTGACGTATCGCTAAATGATAAAGATCTTCATGTAGCTCACACTTATATTCTTCTAAATTGTGCTGAAGTTGCACCGTTTGTTAGGTAATCTGAAATATCAATTAGTGCTTTTTTCATTTCTACATTTTTGCGTGTGTATAATCTAATTTAAAACTCTATTTGTATTTACAACGTTTATGAGCGAGAACATCCAAACGGAGATATCAGTAAAGAATTTTCTGTTTGGTTTACAAATTATGTTTATGAACCCAAAAATTGTGTTGTTGATGAAGGGTTGAAACATCTTGCATTGGGACCGAAAAGAGTGGTCAAGACATATCCAATATATTTTGTTAATGGATATAAATTTAACACGAAAGAATACGGTGCTGAAAAATTAACGAACAATACTGGTGTATTCGTTAAAGGCAGTGACGATCCTGAAAATCACGTTAATGATTTTTATGGCGTTTTAACACAAATTTTGCAACTGACATATTTCTCACGATCCGCAGAGGAGGTGTTTCTATTTAAATGCGATTGGTTTAGCAGTGTTCCGGGTTCTGGGATTAATGTACGTAAGGATTTTAATCTGATTGAAATAAAGCATACATCGCACTATTACAAGTATGATCCTTTTGTACTAGTCAAATAAGCATTACAAGTCTACTACGCTCCTTACCCGTCTCTAAAAAGAGATAAAACAGATTGGTCGGTAGTTTTTAAAACAAAGGCCAGATTTACGTTCGACAGGATGATATTCCCAATGAAGGAGCCTATCAGGCAGAACTAGAACAGAACAATGAAATAATAATTGAAGACGATCATGCAGATTTTGGACCTCTGGTCGATGAGACAAATGCTTTGGTAGATGCGTTTGAAAGTGCGGAGGAAGATATTATTGAATCTGAGGCCGAATCTGAATCTGAAGAAGATGATGACTGCTGCAGATGATGAGTACTATCTTTCTAGTTGTAATGTATGTATGGAGTAAACCCCAGCTTATTTTGCAATTCATGTAACTCTGTTAAATTTTTGAATGTTATGATCGTTTTTTACATCTTTTATGTCATATGCAGTTTTTCCTATTTATTTATCTTAATTCTGTAATGTAAAATTTTACTTGTTGGAATATGAGATCCAATCAAATACAGGTATGAACAATTTCTCATTTATGTCATTTTTTACATCTTTTATGTCACTTATTTAGCAGCTTATATCGTTTGTGTAAGTTAGCTTACATCTTTTGAAATGATTTGTATGTGACAGGTATGTCATCAAGAGGAAATTCTTCAGGCGAGGGTACTGGCTCGCAACCCACTATGCGTCCAGTCGTGTCCTTGGTTCCTATGAGTGCTGGGTAAAAATTAAACTTTACTTAGCATGTTAATTATTTTATACTGTACACTTATGTTTATCACATTTAACGCAGGGTTTTCGACCTTCAGCCTTCGAGGGTTATATTGGACGCTTCGAAAGCAGCATATAGGGTTAGGATAACGGGATGTTGGCCTAAGTGGGATTTGATCCCACCTCACATACAGAAGGTCATTTGGCAGGATGTCCTAGTAAGTATTTTCTTATATATTTTTGGCATTTTAATTCCTTTTAATCACTGAGATACTGTACATATTTTACTAGTAATGTTTGTCTAACGTGAAATAGAGGCCGAGGTGGATATACAAACACATGATTTAGCCCTGGCTCGGACATATTGGATGTAGAAAATGAGGAAAAATTATAAAGATGCTATATCAGCAATGAAGAAAACCATGAAAAAACCTCCACGGATGGGAGATACCGCTTCGAGTGGATTTTTGAGATATTGGGAGAGTGATGCAGCGAAGGTTAGTGTACTAATTTTTTTAAAAAAATATAAAAATATTTAGTCAATAATTATCAGATTTTAAATGTAACTACGGAGACAGAAAGAAACAGTGCAAACAGAAATAAAAATCCAGTCACTCATCGGGGAGGATCCAAGTCATTTCAGCAGTATCGACAGGAGTTGGTAAATTATTTTTAAAATGCGACTTATAAAAAAATTAATATGCTATATAGTTTTGAACATGTAATAATGATGTGTAATAATCAAATTCAGGAGGCTCAGGGGGAGGGTCCAGTCTCGTATATGGACATGTTTGCCCGTACGCATGCCATCGAGCATGTCGACTCAGACGGGAACATCACATATACATGGCATGACGAGAAATCGAGGAAGAGTCACATAAGATTTCATTTTATGTAGAAGTTTATGCAATAATTGTTAAATTACTATAAAATACGATATCATTATATTAAATTTATATACATTCTTATTTGGTCTTGCAGGAGAAGTTTATGCAGCGCCGTCAGATGCGTCTAGCTGAGACTGGACGTGAGCAGCTTAGTACTGACGAGGAGGACAGTATCTTTCAGTCAGTGATGGATCCAGCGACGCAGAATAGACGCTATGGATTCGGAAATCAAGTGGTAAAGCATTTTAACTTTAATTTAAATTTTACTTTAGAAATAATATAACTTTTACGAATTACATGTTATTAAAATAATCGTACATGATTAAAATATTTTTAAATAATTGTTACAGTCCACGAGTCAGCAGGTACAGGGCAGACGTACTAGAGTTGCTATAGATGCCGTAGAGATTGATGAGTTGAGAGCTAGGGTGGCACAGCTTGAGGACTAGAATCGCCGCCAAGCTATTGAGATGACTCAGCTTCTTGATCGACGGCTAGCGGAATTTGCACAGGAGTATGGGCGCTTCCCCTCATCAGCTGCTTCTGCAGATGATGATGATCAGGATCAGTGATGGATAGGTATGTTTTCTAGTTGGGCATGTACATATATGACTAGGTTGCTACGAGTATGGGATGGGTGTATGACTTTGGTATGACATTTTGCTTGTATTTGATGGTAAACTTGATGTGGTGGGTTGATGTACTAGACTTTATGTATTATATGATGTTGCAATGGTAGACTTGATATGTTTTATATGGTTTTTTGGGTTTTCATGATTTTTTTGGTTGAAATGGTGTGGCTTTCATGATTTGTGTATGAAATGTTGTGATTTGTGTATGAAATGTTGTGGTGTGATTATAGGCCAATGGTCTGAATGGTTGAATTGAGATGAATGTGCGTTGGAAGGCTAAATAGCTGCTGTAATATAAAAAAAAATACCCAGATTTGACGACGGCTTGGGACGGTCTACGGGTCCAAATATGGGTAATGGTTTTCGACGGCTTAGGACGGTTTATTGGTCAAAGTTTGCAACGGTTTCCGACGGTTAGCGACGCCCGTCGGAAACCGTTGAAAACCGTTACAACCCGTAGGAAATAGCAACGATGGCTGTTGTCACTAACCGTCGAAAACTCTATTTATCGACGACTCAAATTGCGATGACATTTTCCGACGGCTTTCAATATTTTCCGACGGCCGCCAACGGCTGGCAGCCGTCGGAAATACGTACTGTTCTTGTAGTGTATATACATACACATGTATGTGTATACATGTATAGTGCATGTGCAGATTATATATATTTGAGTACTACAGATGACTTGTCTACCTTGTGGTAATTACAGTGAATCACTGTGAATATCACAAGCTGTCTAGACACAGATGGATAGCTATATAAATCAGATCAAGTCATGAAAAATGATGAGAAACAAACCAAAAATCTGAGGCAAATAAAATTTAAAAATAAATTTAAATTCGCATGTATTCAGTTTTTATTCCTGTTGCAGTGTACTGTGTGTGTGTGTTTAATGTGACAGGTAAGCAGATGATGACTGCACTGACTGAATGATCATGTGAAAACAAAAGGCAAAGAACTGAAGACCGTGTCAGTGAATATGTCAAAGTGTCTGTATAACAGTGAAATTGTATATGAAATGTATATATAAAATTGTATAACTGAGTGACGGAGTGTTGTAGTGAGGAGCTGTGTTTGAAATGAGTGAATTGCACTGATGTTTGTATTAAACAAATTTGATTGAAATAAAATATTATTTTATTATGTTCAAATAAATTTGTTTAACGTATTCAGTTTATATAGAAGTACAATATCATGTGAAGTGTTTAAATAATCGAGTTATAAATAGATGTACTGTTTGAATGTTTGAAATATAATATTTATATTTAAATAAAATACTGTATGAATGTCTGTACAGTCGTATTCTATTTAAACATAAATATTATATTCATGTCTGTGATGCATATATAAAACAGTACAGTAACAAACACATTTAAAAATAATATTTATTTGATTGTTATCATCAAACAAAAATCATATAATTGTGTATACAACTACGTCATATGCAACACGTCGGACGCGTTTGATGTAAAAGTTAAAATATAACTTTTGCTTCGGACGCGTCAGATGCGTCTGACGCGAAAGTTAACTTCCCAATCGTTCGTCACAATGGGACATTCTGGTGGGTCACACATAAGACACGTCAGATGCTTCGGACGCGTCCGAAGTCGACGCCAACGAAACTTGGTCCTTTCAGAATTCAAACGCTACCTTAAATGTAACCGGTCCATACAAATGAATATAAATGATGTGACTAATCCACGTGAGATATACATGATTTATTGAAAACCAGCAGCAGCCCAATTATATCTGAAGAAGTGCGATCCATGGCTTCTAGCGGTCCATACACAGCCGACTTATGCAACACGTATATGATCCATGAAAAGAAAATGAGGCCCGTGAAAAGAAAATGCTCCGCACTTCGTCTCCCACTGCGTTGGCCTAATCCCTTTCTTTATCCGTATGTTTCGGCCTATACAGCGGCGAAGCCAACTCATACCTAGGCAGGGCCCATTTGTTTAAAAAAAAAAAAAATTGCAACAAAAGACATGAAAAGTAGGAAATAGTGAGCTCTCAGCCTTTCTTCAAATCTTGCCGTTCATGTCCAAGTAAAATTGAATTAGATTTTGCCACCTGTATTTCCAAACCCAACCGTCCCAGCCACGTTTTATCTCTTTCCGCGTGTTTTAATCCATTTGGTTTTCCCCTAAAACCTGCCAAACCCTAATGTCGCTTTATTTCTTCCCATCCAACTTGCCTCCATGTCTCCTTCCACCAATTTGTTCTTACCTCTACCAAATAACTTGCCTCCATGTCTCTTCCCACCAATTAAATCGATTATTCGCTACTTATATACTACTCTTCGGAGACAGTAACTCCTCAAGGAGACGATTGGAGCTTCGCTGATAACCAGCAGTCGGATTAGGTTCTTCGGAGACAGTTTGATATGATTTGCTAAGCACATTAAAATGGATCAGTATGATTTTAATTACAGCATTATTCTTATTTTAGTTCTCTTACACCCACATTCCAAAAGGGAGAAAAAGACAGCTATTTCTGGTCCGGGCAATTGAATGTATTTACCCATTTCTTGATGGTAATTTTATGTAATTTTTTGATGCTGCTACTTTGATATCATTAGTTTACCTTTTCATTTTTCTGAAAAAAAAAAAAAAAAGTTGAATCTTTTTCCTTTATAGCTGCAAACGTAGTCCTTCGAGGGAAGCCCAGTTGCTCTCCGTCTCTCTCCAGTATTATTCTCTGATCTATTTCTCGCATTTGTTCTGCCTGATTCTGTCATCGCCTGCCGGTTTGGATGTGAGTACATATTACAATATAATATGTTGCCTCAATGTCTCCTTCCACCAATTTATTCTTCAGTTGATTATTCGCTACTCATACACCAATCTATGGAGACATGTAACTCTTTAAAAAGGTGATTGGAGCTTCGTTTATCGTTGTCAGCAGTCGGATTATAACGTAAGACTCAATCATTTCGCCGCATCATTTTTATTTTCCTTTCCTGATTAGCGTATCAGCAACTTGCATAATCCACCTGCCTATTTGAAAAAACATGGCTTCAAGGTATTGATTCAAGGTTTGTTATTTTTCCATATCCATTTTGGTCTGCTTTCCTGCTAAATTGATTTCTCGGTTGTTTGTTTTTTGATATTCTATATTTATTAATGGTTCTGAGCTTGGATGTTAACCCAAAATTTTACACCATCCTTTGCATTTGGAAGGTTGATTGCTGATGTTGCTATGAATTAGGTTTTAAGAATTATGTCAACTCTTTTCTCTTTGAATTTTTGTTCAATTATACATTATCTGTTGATTTCTTCATAGGATGGATATTTTGTTGCTTTAGTTTTATATTAAATTAATTTTCATATCCATTTGGTATGTTTTTTAGCTGAATTGAATTTTCAGTTATTTGTTTTACGACATTCTGTTTCTATGTTTACTAACTTTTCTAAAGTTGGATGTTAACCCTGAATTTTGCACCATTCTATGCATTTGGTTGGTTGATTGTTCATGTTGCTATGAATCAGGTTTTAATAATTATATCAACCCTTTTCTCTCTGTTTTTTTCTTCCAAATGTTGATTAATTAAGACTAGACATTTCTCAAATGTTGTTAATTTGGGTTTTCTAAATTTTCATGCTAAAAAGAATTCATGATGATCTTGATTTAATTTTGAATCTCTTCGTATCATCAACCTCTTGGAACCTGTAAAAAAAAAGGCCGCATGTACCACTGTTCTCTTGATATGTTGTCCATGGTTGTTGATAAGCACATGAAAAATGAAAACTTTCTGATTGATTGGTTAGTCTATTTGAATGACGAATGGTTTACGGGTTCTTTTTACATGAGGGTGATTTCATTTACTTGAATACTATTATCTTTATCCATAACAAGAGAAAATCGTTGTCTCTTTATACTACATGATATGTTGCAGTTTGAAATAATTTGTTAAGCACATTAAAATGGAATATGATTTTAATTTTTGCATTATTTCTTATTTTGGTTCTCTTATATCCAGATTCCAAAATGTAGACATGGAAAGCTGTTTGTGGCCAAGGAAGTTTAATATGTTTATTCATTTCTTGATGGTAATTTATATACATTTTTGATGTTTCTACTTTGATATCATTAGTTTATCTTTGCATTTTACTAACAAAATCATTGAATCTTTTTCCTCCATAGCTGCAACAAGTTTGAGAATCACGGTTGGGGTTGCGTCAAATTAAGCATAAGGTGGATCGGTGATGGTTGCAAGTTGTCATCAGTGTGAACGTAGTCCTTTGAGGGAAGCTCGGTCGCTCTCCGCCTTTGTTCAGTACTATTTTCAAATCTTTTTCTTGCGTTTTCTCAGGCTGATTCCGTCATAGCCTGCAGATTTGTAGGTGAGTGTTATTATAATATAGCATGGATATTCATTAGCAGTAGAAAGAAGACGGTCTACGTATTTGATAAAAGTTACTGATCACCTGAACATGACCATTTCAATGGAGACCTTATAATTTTTAATGTGAGTTGTGAGAAAAGTAAACCTCAATTTCTAATATGTTTTGTTTGGTTCTTATGTGGATAATATATTTTCAAATATCATGAGCTGTGAAAAAAAAGGCTTTCCTTTCAACTATTATATCTTTTTTGCAGTTTCAGTATTGAAAGCATTTACAAATCCAAAGTTAAACTATCTAAAAAGTCGAGTTTTTGTTCTTTTAAGGACTACTTTCAGTGTATAAAGGCTCATTGTAGATTTTCTTCTTCTGAACGTTGATACTGTATTTATGTTAGTTTTTTCATTATTAGAATATATATATATATGTGTGTGTGTGTATACATATATATATATGTATGTATATATATATATATATATATATATATATATATATATATGAGGAGCGTTTGATGGCACCCCAAATAGTGAGCACCCCTTTAGCCTCCCACTTTTCCACCATACATTTCCTATCTCTCTCCTTCCACTAACTCTCTCACCTTAAAATAATATAAACGAGAGGTAGAAAATAGGGAGGCTAACAGGGGGTGCAGAATAAGGGGTTGCCATTGAACGCTCGCCTATATATATATGATATATGCTATATCCACAACTTAGTAAGATTTTAAGGGTTTGAACTAAAAAATGGGATAGTACCTGGTAGGTATTTTTATTTCTTCATTTCTTTTGTACGCGTCTATTTTTTAACAACTGAATTAAAAATGTTTTTTCAGGTAAGCCCTTTATTAACACTTACCTTGCCTTTTGTATATAATTACCAAACAGGACTGTTAACATATGAGGCAGAGTGTCTTTGCAATAGCTTGAAATTTGTGAATGAGTACACTGCTACAATGATTAGTAATACTGGTAATGATGATGACAATAATAGAGAAGTACATTTATTTATTTTAAAGGAACTAAATTTTAGTATTATTTTCCCCCTCTTTCATGGGAACTGACTGATGGATCTTTACTTTTTAGTATTATTTTAATAGTCATTTTCTTGTGTTTTTAGTAAACATTTTTGTTGTGCTAAAGGAAAACTTCTTATTTGGGCCTATGAAGACCTAAATGTATAAATATGTTTACATACACATATAGGTCTCTTGATGGTATAATCCTTTGATAGTGTTTCTTCCATTTTTGCTATATTATTTATCAGCTCTACACTGTAATAGTTAATTGCAAGTCTTAGCTTCAGTGTATATAAACCTCAAATGGTTGCATCATGTGTTGTGCAATGATACTCATATAAGTATTGCACTTTTTTTTTTGGGTATTTGCAGGATAAATTTTATATGATGGGCTAAACGGGTTTTTACAGCCCATTAGGCTTAATTAACTGTTATTATGAGACATAACTCATTTTTTGTATAAGCTTTGGTTTCAAGAATAGAACCACATGATCATTTTACCAAAAAATTCTTCTATCCCAAATGTAGACTTAATTCTTACTATTTGTCTTATAAACAATAAGCTTAACCACTGTTTAGACGAAAACATAAAATTGAAAATGATAAACCAAATAGGGCATAAATATTTGCGAAACGCAAAGTTAAAAAGTTTCTACTAAAAGCTATGTAATTTTTGACCAAATAATTGGTTTCTTAATTTTATTGATATATAATTAAGCGGAAGAATGAAGAAATCGACTGCTGCTAGAAGCATTACATGACTCCTATTTCTTCTTACATTGATATCCACCTTTGTGTCTTATTATCATTGTTATTAAAAATAGAAAAAGACGAACAAACAATACTAATTATTGCAGCCTATAAATTCAAAACGGTACACCTTTGGTATATGGATTGTTATAAAAATAAATTAAATGGGCCTCTATGCTAATTATTTACAACATCCTTATCTATTGCGTTATAATTTAGGCTAAGATCATATCATAGCCAAATGCGTTAGTATATCTGGTGAACTTTTGACATATTTAGCACTATTAGACCATAGCTTTAACTATTCCGCATCTTCAACATTATGGGTTATTTTCTGCTAGACAGACAATAAATAAATGCTTTTAACAAATGTTTGGATTAAATGCCTTTTAAATATACGTACATTTGAATTGATTTGTTAGAGCTTCAAAACTGAATATACAGACTGAATAAAGAACTATTTGAGATTCTCTTTAGCTTAAGCATCTTGCATTGTATACTTGTCCCAACTGTACAGCTAACATATTGTTTAATATCTAACGAAATCACAAAAGAATGAAAACTTAATTATAGTCAAAATATGGTCATTATGTATGCTGGTAGAGTAAAAATGAAGTTAAAAAAGGTTCCATACATGAATTTTTTATACAGTATTTTTATACATTACAAGCATCATAATTTTTTATATGTAAACTACATATATGAGCATAAAATTGATTGATTCACATATAAAAAATTTACTGGTGGAGTGCAGTTATGGTAAAATATCCGTTTTTAGAAATTGGTGATAGGAGTGCAATGAAGTATGAGATGGATGCAGGAGAGAAGAAGTGGAATAGATGAGGCAGTAAAGAAGCAAAATATGTAGGTAGAATTGTATTGTGTTAATATAGATGAAGAAGCTGCAAGTACCGAAGTTCAATCAAATAAAACATTCGGTTAAAACTGAATGGCCTAAAATGACGTTGGTGATAGATTTGAAAGTGAAATCCATCATTCCATACTTGAAGTCTTTAATCAACTAAATCATGCATGATGGTCACATACTGAAGGTTAATTTCTGAGTGAACTTTAGGGAATAGTTTTTAAAGAGGTTTTCCATCATAATCAGTTAAAAAAAGCAGTTAGTGCAGGGAAAAATTAGAAATTTTCTTAAACGTCATAATACTTTAAACCAATTCAACATGTAGAGCAAGACCCCATGAGCATTACACCAACATAAACTCTAATAAGATATCTTCTACCAATCAGTAAAGTACCAACTATATTATGAGACAAATTTTAATTTAACACCGATCGAAAATCTATTTAGGAATTATTTATTACATATTAGTTTAAATTGAGATTCGATTGAAACTGCAGCTTGTGGTTGCAAGTACAACACTTTCTTTAGTTGTACTTTCATATAAAAATCCTAAACTATTTTGAACCCAAATAGCCAAGAATCCTTCGCTAGTGCTTCATATTTAGATGGATATTGATTTCGATTTTTTATACTATGTCAAGTATTAACTCTATCTTCTGTATTTCTAGTGCTTGTATCGTTTAAATTTGATAACGGCATATAAAATTGTTGGTTTTTTACAAATAAGTTGCTCTTTTATTATTTTTTCTTTGATCCATTACATTTAAGCGCTCAAAGCATTCAAGGACCTCTTACATTATGCTAACAAACGTTATATTCCTTGCTGCATTATAAATAATTGAGATTTGTGACTTTATAGTGATTGTTTTAAATACTTCATTGTTTTATCATAAGTTGGTTTCATTGACTAATTGAGTATACTTATATTGTAAAGTTTCATACCTTCACTCTAATATTTTTTTTTCAATGATATGTTGACACACACGCAGATTGTTTTATCATAAGAGAGAGAGAGAGAGAGAGAGAGAGAGAGTGTGTGTGTGTGTAGATCATTGTTATCTACGATTGTATCCGTGAGACCAGTATTTCCCAATCATTCATATATAGGTTGTTGGATAGATCTATATAGATGATAAATTTTTCACCATGGATCCTACATACCATTTTTGTTTTATTAGTAGGATTCAAATGCATGAAATAACCAAATAAAAAGAATCTGTTACAAAAATTGTGTCCATGGTTACCAATTGTACTCTTATGTTAAACCATTTTGTCTGAAATAAAAGTTCCTAGTAGAGAAGAAAAGCTAACAATATTTTGTTTTTGTTTATTCTGTCGGAGAGTAGATTATTCGTAAAACGCATGAAGTAGATAATATCATTATAGTTTTCAATCCTTTTTATTTAGTAATATGTTTAAAGAATAATCTGCGCCTTATATTTGGAGTGTTGATGAGTTTATTTTCTCCATATGATGATTTGTAATATGCAAACAAATTGATGTCCATATTTTCCCTATTAGTTTATATTATGACTTATATAGCTAATTTGGTTCATCAGGTGGTAGGTTTATTTGGAATCAGATAGAGAATGCTGTTATGCAAAAATTTGAAGTTACTGGATGTCCAGTCAAATTATCATATTGCATCCAAGAATTCCTGCATGGCATCTTATGGTACGTAAATGGGGCTTGCTGTCATAAGTGGAAAAGCAGATTCAATAGATCCAATTTATTCGTTTTTAGTTCTAATTTATTTTTTATTCGTATAATGGCTGCCAGTTAGCTCTTCATCTTTTATTCTATAAGATTACTGTTCCAATTTATTCGTTTTTATTTCTATTCCAGTTTTTTCGTTTTTAGTTCTAATGTATTTCGTGAGCTAGTTAGTAGTTAGTACTATTTGATTCGTATTTCTCCTTATATTTTATACGTTTTCAGTTCCAGTTTATACCTTTTTAGTGGTAATGTATTTCATGAGTGAGTTTGCATTTTGCAGTTAGTACTGTTTACTGGGGCTGTTATGTTTTCCACCCCCACTTTGTCATTTTGTAACTAAAAGCTTATATGTACATTGGACGTTTAGATGTATTGGCTTCTAATCTGTTTTTGCCATTTAAAATATTTAAATGTATTTCCTGAGTGAGTTAGCAGTTAGTACTGTTAACTAGGGTTGTTATGTCTTTCGCCCCCTCTTTGTCATTTTGTAAAGCTATTTTAAACCTATAGCTTATATGGACATTGGGCCTTCATATGTATTGGATTCTTCTCAGTTTTAGCCATTTAAAATTATTTAAAATTTTCTGTTCAGTTTTTGTTTACTTTCAAAAATGTTGTTTAAAAATCATATTAGTTGATGTATTCTGTCTAAATTTGTCATGTGAGTTAACTTGATATTAATACCGTATTAACATTGGTAGGTCGCGATCAATCAACAATAGATCGATTGCAAGAAACCTTAGTTCAAAGATAGCCTTTTTTTGGAGAATCTACCCTATCTGAATTCAAACACGAAGGTATCAGATGTTGCTGAAACTTGTTAATTGATTTCTTTCGACAGATTTGTAACTAATGAAAGAACAATGGAGTGTGCTGGAATACTTGCTTCGCTTTCTATTAATTCTATTCCTGTCGAGCTTCAGAATTTATGTATGCCTGCGGCCTTGTATGTGACATGTCAGGAGGAAGGGATTACTGTTGGCCTAAAAGGTGCCATAGTCACATTTATTTTTGTTATGGTTCTATTTTTGTGAAATAATGTTTTACTTTCTGTGTGAATCAATGCAGATATTATTAAATCTGTTGGGCTCCGAAAACATTTTGTTGCTGTAAAAAATTTGATTGTGGAGTGTTCGAATGTTAAACCGCGGGAACCTGACGGCGTAGCCTATCTGGTTCGATTTTGCACACATCTGGGATTAGGAAGCCAGAAGGACCAACATGCAGCTAAAGTGGCATTTGCGAATCTAGAGCAGGTTGAGAATGGTGGATCACAAAGGCTCAAAGGAGCTGCGATTGCCCATCTTATGTATAAGCTTCCCTCTCCGGAATCGGTTGAAGGTAAGAAAATGTTTCTGCTTATTAATGAAACACGCACAAGAAAAAGCAAAAAACAATAATAATGTTAAAAGTCAATTCTCGTTAAAGAATAGGTTCATTACACACGTATTTTAGCCCACACACACTATCTGTCAGTGACTGATTTGCATTATTTCTGTCAGTGTGTGTGGGCAACCATACGTGTGTGATAAACCTATTCTTTAACGAGAATAGATTTTTAACATTATTTTTGTTTTTTTGCTTTTTCTTGTGCATGTTTCATTAATAAGCAGAAACTTTTTCTTACCTTCAACCAATTCCGGAGAGTGAAGCATATGCATAAGATAGCCAATCGCTGCTGCTTTGAGCCTCTGTGATCCACCATTCTCAACCTGATCTAGATTCGCAAATGCCACTTTAGCTGCATCAAGGTCCTTCTGGCTTTCTAATCCCAGATGTGTGCAAAATCGAAGCAAATAGGCTACGCCGTCAGGTTCCCGCGGTTTAACATTCGGACGCTCCATAATCAATTTTTTTACGGCAAGAAAATCTTTTTGGAGCCCAACGTCAGATTTATTAATATTTGCATTGATTCACACAGAAAGTAAAACATTATCTCATAAAAATAGAACCAGAACAAAAATAAATGTGACTATGGCACACCTTTTAGGCCAACAGCAATGCTTTCCTCCTGACATGCCACATACAAGGCCGCAGGCATACATAAATTCTGATGCTCGGCAGGAATAGAACCAATAGAATTCGAAGCAAGTATTCTAGCTCGTTCCATTGTTCGTTCATTAGTTACAAATCTGTTGGAAAGAAATCAATTAACAAATTTCAGTAACATCTGATACCTTCGTGTTTGAATTCAGATAGGCTAGATTTTCCAAAAAAAATGGCTACCTTTGAACTAGGGTTTCATGCAATCGATCTACTGTTGATAGATCGTGACCTACCAATGTTAATACGGTATTAATATCAAGTTATTTCACATGACAAATCTAGACAGAATACACCAACTAATATGATTTTTAAACAACATTTTTGAAAGTAAACAAAAACTAAACAGAAAATTTTAAATAATTTTAAATGGCTAAAACTGAGAAGAAGCCAATACATATGAAGGCCCAATGTCCATATAAGCTATAGGTTTATAATAGCTTTACAAAATGACAAAGAGGGGGCGACAAACATAACAGTCCTAGTTAACAGTACTAACTGCTAACTCACTCAGGAAATACATTTAAATATTTTAAATAGCAAAAACAGAGTAGAAGCCAATACATCTGAACGCCCAATGTACATATAAGCTTTTAGTTACAAAGTGGGGAAGGAAAACATAACAGCCCCAGTAAACAGTACTAACTGCAAACTCACTCACGAAATACATTACCACTCAAAAAGTATAAAATGGAAATGAAAACGTATAAAGTATAAGGAGAAATACGAATCAAACAGTACTAACTACTAACTAGCTCACGAAATACATTACAACTAAAAACGAAAAAATTGGAATAAAACTAAAAACGAATAAATTGGAACAGTAATCTTATAGAATAAAAGATGAAGAGATAACTGACAGCCATTATACAAATAAAAAATAAATTAGAACTAAAAACGAATAAATTGGAACAGAAATCGAATAGAATAGAAGGAGAAAGCTTTACTGGAAGCCATGGCAGCTGCAACACAAACCCAAGGAGTACGAGGTTTGGTAATCGGTAGACAGGTACTTATAGCATAGGGGCGGATGTAAGTGTGTGAGATATAGATGGACAGTTAGTACGACTATTACTCTTCGACTACAATTCTTGTTGTAATTGCAATAGACCTCTGTCTTACATAGCTTTAAGCCTTTAACTGTTTAAACAAAATATTATTCTCATTTACTAAAATTCACGCAACTGCCTTAGTTTGATCAGTAGATTATTTCATTTACTGGTCTTTAACACATTCCCCCCATTCCCCCCTCTTCCCCCCTTTTTTCCTTCAGTTTTTAACGTACCTGCTATTAAACATGTCTATAGGGTCTAAGATGAGTAATATGTTTTATCTCATCTTCATCCTTTCTAGGATTGCAGAAAGAATTCATCAACTGAAGGTCGTGGAACACCAACTGAAACGCTAATAAATGAAGAGGCGTCAAGTGAAAGCAAAATTAATCGCCAGCAACCCAGTGTAATAGCAAGGTTGATGGGTCTTGATTCAATGCCATCTCCACAAAAGCAGCCTGAACAGAAGGAGTTTAGAAGTTACTTACCTCGAAAAACGTATGAATCATACAATACCCATGAATTCAAAGATGCTTTCGAAATCAAGGATTCAAAAGAAGTTGAGAGGCAAAAAGATTATTCACATGCCAAGCGATATAATCCAAACACAACACAAGAGGCATGTATAAAACAAAAGCTCATAGGAGCTGAACATTTGTCAACTGATGAAAATTTTCATATTTCAAAAGAATATGATGATACATTAGAAGTCCTAGATACCAAGAGAGAGATGTTTCAAAAGTTGCCCAAGGAGCCAAATATTTTGTCTAAAAATCATCTCAGCGGGCTTACCTTTGCAAAACAGGTAAAAGTTTCAAAATTATCAAAGGGTAAAACTCGCAATGCTAAAACCTCTTCTCAAACCCACAAAGATCCTACCGGCTCATTGCAGAAGCCGAATACCAATGTTTTCAATCATCCTCTTATTGAACACAATGTTCCTCCCTCACATAAGTTGGAGGCACGTAATTTGAGAAAAATAAACTCTAGGTATGGTTCTACTAGTGTAGTTCTTTTAAAGCCTAATACAGAGAAAATTATGGGTAGAAATGTTTCACATCTAACTTCCCAGGATAAGTATTTTTATGGTTACAAGCAGAAATATTCAGGGACTAGGGAAATGCATATTGAAGGTATAGAACGACATCATTTGCTGGGTAACACGGAATATTTAGGAAAAAAAGACTAAAAGCTCAAGAGAAATTGTTAAAGAAATAGCAAAAAAGCGTTCTGCAAAAAGTAGCTACAGGTGCAGTAGGCCTGACATCAAAGACGAAAGCTTACATGTATTTCCTAGCCTGTATAACTCAAACAACTGTCCTCGACACTCTGAAAAAAACTCTAGTTCCTCATATTGCTCTTCAAGACCTTCACCTTCATATTCTGATAAGGCGTTTCTTAACATGGAAGGTAAGAAGCACCTGCCTGAGCGCTGGAGATTGCATAATCATGTCTCTTCATGTGACTTCGAATGAAATTCTCAATATAACTGGCACAGAAGGACCAAATGATTTAGATTTCAAAAGGAAATCTTATCATTCTGGCCTGACTGGAAAGTATCAACACTCCACTAGTATGTCACAACCTTCGTCTCTGAAACAAAGATCAAGAAGTCCATTAATTATAGGCTAAAGTATGATCTCAATTTAGGTGAGGCTTCTCCATCTGATTTGAACTTGAATACAGATCAATGTTCATCGAAAAGATCTAAAATTCAGAATAAGGATTACCTGAATCCAGGTAGTGTGGAAAATAAGAAACCTGCCAGAGAGAATCTCACAAACCCTGAAGAATCAGAGAATGGAATTCGTATGTCCTACTATCGATATACTGAACAAAAAAGGCGTTCCAGATTTTATGATAGGGATACAGCTAAGTCAATCAACATGCTTATGCAACATACACAGGACATTGAGTCTTCTGTCATTGGTGATGTGGCTGAAGACAAAGTGGTACGTTAAGAACATTTACTGTTATAAAATTGAATGCCTCCATTCCCATAGAAATTAAGCATATGTCTTGGCATTATTATGCTTATGCTTGTTATATATGGTACCTTGTGCTTGTCATGGAAGAACATCTTATCTGTTTGTATCCAACTAATTTTTGCCTCAGATATTTTATTTGTCATTGACAATTCATATTTATACTTTTACACAGTGCTAATTATGTAGAAAGTCAAACTAGGCAACCAATTTCCTATAATTTGGGATCTACTAATTCCTATTTTAAGGAAATCGATTAGTTAAATTATTTTCTAAGATCAGGTATTTGACCATTACTTTTCAAAATATTTCCATATGTTATGCTCCTAAGATTATATTGATTAATTTTTACAATTAAAGGATCTCGTGCACGTGTGTACGCATACATGTATGTATGTACATTCCTTGTTAGTGCATGTATGCACACGTGTGCACACAGTATGTATGTATTCTTTGTGTGCATGTATGTGTTTGCCTCCCTTCCCAAACAATAAAAATAAAATCTTCCTCCACACACAATGTGTGTGCATGCATATGTGTGTCTGATATGTGTATATAAGATAATTCTTCCAAAATAATTTATCGGGGCAACTATGTTTCTTGATTACTTCTTACTCTAAAACCACTCCCTTCATTCTATCGGACCACTTTTACCAGATTGGTACCGATCCGGATTTTCGGCCTGAACGGGTCCCGCAACTTCTGAAAAGTAATTGCCTTGCTGAACGATGCAAGTTTCCGTGGTCATTCTATGAAGTTGTCTTGTTGTTCTTCAGTTAGCGAGTAATCATCCTTGAGCTAAATTGTTGAATGTTGAATTATGACGATCCGGAATGGACGGACCAGAATGAAGGAAAGGAAGAGTAAAGGGGAAAACGCTCCACTTTGTGTTGATCCGAACCAGACAGGATCCGAATCAGATTGGGTCTTAACCGGATTTCAATTCGGCATCGATCCAGGGTTCAGACCCGATCCGGGGCTTTGGCACATGGGGTTGCACTCACCCTCTTTGCGCAGTCTTGTTGCTTTGCCTGTTCGTCGTCTTGTGGTCTTGTCTGAATCAAAGTCTGGTTCTTTGGTCTGTCTCTTTGATCTTTCTGCCTTGATAATCATCGAGTCACATTTTTTTGTTCAGTGAGTTGGTTATAGCCGGGCCAAAAAGTTGGGTAACAATGTGCGTAGTAATTGAGATGTGACACTCGAATGTGAGCTGGTGGAAAGAGAAGTGAATGGAAAGAACCCCCCCCCCCCCCCTCCTCCTTTGGTGGTTTGGTGTTAAAATGAATGGAGGAGTTGTTTTTGTGAAAGAGTAAAATTGGAGAATGGTGTAGGGATTATGCAGTAGAGAGCAGAACGCAAAATAAATCTAAGAGCATGATCTGACATGCAATTCTATCTACAGTACATTTTAATCTGATGAACAACACTTAACATTGTTTCAACCTGCGCAGGGTGCCTGTGTCCATGGGGAATAGCATCAAGAGAAACCATCAGTACAAAGATTACATCGTGTAATACATACTATTATAATATAAACGTATCACCCAAGGCTAGGATGTAATGTTAACGAAAAAAAGGCAATCTAGCAAGAAAGGGGCAGGCTTGAGAAGGAGGAGCTTATTGGTGGAGAAACTTGGAGATTTGGCATGGGTCTTGGAGGCAGAAACGAGGGTTTAAATTAAAGGGAAGGTTAGCTTGGTCCGGTTATCAGTGGTTGATTCTTGAGTTATGCCTTTTTGGAAAATTGGTGGATGAAGGTGGTTTGGTTGAGAGCCATTGAAGAGGATGTATGTGAAGGAAGACTTGGATCGAGCTGAAATTTCGGTAGGAGAGTCTGGTGGTGAATGTGACAAGGAAGTTTGGATCCCATCGGGCCACTTTTCCCAGATTGGTACTGATTTGAATTTTCGGCCTGAACGGGTACCGCGGGCCGTGACTTCTGAAAAGTAATTGCCTTGCTGAGTGCTGCGAGTTCCCGCGGTCATTCTATGAAGTTATCTTGTTGATCTTCATTTAGCAAGCAATCATCCTTGGGCTAAATTGTTGAATGTTGAATTATGACGATTCGGAATGGACGAACCAGAATGGAGGAAAGGAAAAGTAGAGGGGGGAAATGCTCCACTTGTGTTGATCCGAGCGTGATAGGGCCCGAACCGGATTTCAGTTTGGCAACGATCAAGGTTTTGGGCCCGATCTTGGGCTTTGGCACACTGGGTTGCATTCACCCTCTTCGCGCAGTCTTGTAGCTTTGCCTGTTCGTTGTCTTGTGGTCTCGTCTGAATTGAAGTAGGTTCTTCGGTCTCTCTTTGATCTTTCTGCCTTGATAATCATCAAGTCTCATTTTGTCCAATGAGTTGGTTGTAGCCGGGCCAAAAAGTTGGATAACAATGTGCGTAGTAATTGAGATGTGACACTCGAATGTGAGCTGGTGAAAAGAGAAGTGAATGGATAGAGGAGGGTGCCCCCCTTCCCCTTTTCCTCCTTTGGTGGTTTGGTGTTAAAATAAATGGAGGAGTTGTTTTTGTGAAAGAGTAAAATCGGAGAGGTGTAGGGATTATGCAGTAGAGAGCAGAACGCAAAACAAATATAAGAGCATGACCTGGCATGCAATACCATCTGCAGTACATTTTAATCTGATAAACAACAACACTTAGCATGGTTTCGACCTGCGCAGGGTGCCTATGTCCAGGGGGAATAGTATTTATGTTTTATTTCCAAGAGAAACCAACAGCACAAAGATTACATCGTGTAATACATGCTATTATAATATAAAGGAATCACCCAAGGCAGGATGTAGTGCCAACGAAAAAAGAGGAAATCTAGCAAGAAAGGGGCAGGTTTGAGGAGGAGGAGGAGCTTATTAGTGGAGAAACTTGGAGATTTGGCAGGGGTCTTGGAGGTAGAAATGAGGGATGCATTTAAAGGGAAGGTTAGCTTAGTCCGGTCATCAGAGTGGTTGATTCTTGAGTTATGCCTCTTTAGAGAATTGGTGGATGAAGGTGGTTTGGTTGAGAGCCATCGAAGAGGATGTATGTGAAGGGATCTAATAACACAACGTAGTAAAACAATAATTGGTTGCACGTAGTAGTGCTCAAGCAAAATCTCAAACCATCGTCTAGGGTGTATGTGAAGGTATAAGGTTGAAACGACTATTATATGAATTCGATATTGGAAATCCAAACCATGTTGAGATGATGTGATAATCTGTCAACCACAGCCATTTCTACGAACCACATTCATCATGATAGGACGAATCATATTGAGGATGACAGACATTTCATCCATCAAAACATAAAAAGCATCGCTTCATCGTCAAAAGATAGAAAACAACATCAACCACTCAAATATGTAGCTTTTGTGTTTCAATCTGCAAATGTCCTCATAAAGGCTCCTTTCTGGCGTAACTTCGTAAGCTCTAGACTTGGGTTAATGAGTATTTTTCACTTCGTGTGCGAGGGAATGTGAAATTCAAACTATGCAGTTTATTTCCTATGATTAGGGATTTATTAACTCCTGTTTTAGGGAAATCAGTTGGCTAAATTATTATCTAAAATTAGGGATTTGATCATTAATATATTGGAAACATTTCTGCATGTTATACTCTGAAGATTATGCTTATTAATCTCTTCAATTAAGGAACCTTGTCTGTAGATATGTACCTTTCATGTTTGAATGAATAAAATCAGAATAATTCCTCTAGAAGAATTTACTTTAAAGGTTCAAAATTTTTGTTTGCAATTTGGTTTCATTCATTTAAGATTTTCTAGATTTCAGTCAATTTTGGAAATTCGGTTACAATTCAATAAATATGTAAAAGATTTTTACTTTTTTTTTCTCATGATATATCTGCCAAACTAGGTCTGAATTATCGGACATAATATTTCTTTTTTGTAACTATTTTTGTCATTTGTTCATGTCTTTTTTGTTAACTTGTTTGATTTGTTATTTGTAAATCTTTTACGTGTTTATTGCGAAGAAAGAAAATTATACCTTTCTGTTATTTTTTTAGCAAATAGAGAGTTAAATCTGGAATTCAGACTGGATTTCGTCCTCTTTATGGCAGGGATCGGAAGCAAATAACCACAATTTCAAAATTTTATCCGAATTTTGAACCAGCTCCAAGTCATTTTTCAACCTCCCTCTATTATCCTTACTGCTAATCACAATGCAAGTTTGTCATATCATGAAAGTAGAAAATCTGGTGATGTTCTTTGTGACTAGATTTTTTTTTTTTATTATTTTTTTTTACTGAACTTCCGAGTGAACAAAACCATTATACTTTAGTGTCTTTGAATTCAAATACAAGTTTTTTGGCTTGTCAAGATTTTTGTTGCAACATTTCTCAACATAAGTATGGCAACTTATTTATCGACTCGACCATGACCACTAGTTTGTGGTAAGAAATTTAACATGATTTGTGTCTAGAGATCTTGGATTAAAATCCTGGACATAAATTCAACAAGCGCACATACAGCACAACAAAATGTGTACTGATCAAATAGCCTTGCTTGGTTGCTTTCAGCATGTTCGTTAATCTTTTGAAGTTTTGTGATTGTTTTCACTTTTTACGTACGCTTTACATTTTCTTATTAATTTTTGCTTAAAACCTCAAGTTTTAATAAACGAAGTGAAGGAAATATAGTAAATGGAAATTTATATGCCAACAATCAATTTTTATCGTACACCAATGGATTCTTCCTTCCTGAAAGCAGAATCTATCCACTTATTAATATAGTAAGTGGAAATTATTGTTAATTTTCTTTGCAGTTTATATTAAATTTTACCGTATACTGAAGTGCGAGTTCCTTATTCGGTTCACAGATTCAGATTACCATTGAAGTTGTTTTAGAAAGCTGGCTATGCTTTTTTCTACTTGTATGCCATGTTTTTCCTTTCTTGCCTTTTATGAACACATTAAAATACCAACTATATCTTTGTAAATTATTAGATCAACAGGGATCATTTCACTAGCTTCTTATGAATACAGGCTTTTTTCCTTTCTTTTTCTTTTGGGTTAAAAATGTCCATTTAATTTCAACTATGTTTATGAGATTCAATATCTTTTTGACAAAAAAGCATAACCACATCCTCTCACAATTTTGATTGTAAAAGTGTTATGCAGTTGTTGATCCAGGGTCCAGGAAGTAGTAAAACAGTAACCCTCCTACTCAAGAGTTATGATATCATGCCAATGAGACTTAAAAACTTAGTTCATTAAAGTGGTGTGGGACAACTTGTAGCCTTGCAGGTTCCATTTTCAACTAATTCAGGGCAGTGTGCCCAAAGCAATATTCCAAATTTTTTGCATGTAGGCTTATCCCGTAGGAAGGACTAAATTATCAAATTAATGGGTTGCAAGCAAATTCATGACGTCTCTTAGTGTGCGTGCACGTGTGTGCTTAACCCACGTCTTGTGTTTTCGGATTTAAATTTTGTGTCATGAATAATTATCTCAGTATGTTATAGGAAACTACATGGAGCTAACTGAATGGTGCCCCATGTAGGCCTGCCAATGAATCTGTGACCTACCCAATCTTGCAAAAATAGTTTTTGATAACTTTGAACCAGACTGGATCCTGATCTTTAGTAATTTAGGTAAATGGCAAGCTATGGAGCTTCAATAGTTGATTCTGTATAATATAAATATATAATAGTTGGTGTATCAAAAATTTTAGCATAAACAAATTTTATCAAATTGCATTCTTCTTTCCATAATTATAACACAAAAAGCATAATTTTCAGATTTGGTCGCCGACATGCTAACTTGCTGTACACTTGTAGACTGGATAATTGGTTTTAATATATTTCAATAGTAGAGCCTTGGGTATTAATTATATTCCCATGGACCTCATGTGCTTATTTATCTGAATTTCACTTCATCATATTCTTCTCCATATCCTATTTCATAATTTTAATTCATATTGGTACCAGTGAAATAAGAAGGCACATGGTCGAATTCCATGTATCAACCGCTATAATAATTGATTATTGTAATTATTATTTGTGCTAAACAAAATTTTTTCCCCCTCCAGGAGGAGCATCCACATGTTGATAATATTTCTTCACAAGATTCCAGTACAGAACTGGAACACTTACCAAATTTTGATAAAGCTGATGATCATAGTCCCATCTCTACCACTGGGTGTCAATCTCGAGGACATGAATCGAGTCCTGATTCCTTTGAAAATGTCAGTGCAGATCTCTAAGGTAAATATACACACTAGCCTTTTACTTTTTCAAAATTTCAGCCATACATCTATTTTTCTGAGTTTCAGTAGCTTCTTTGCTAAAGAAACACCATATCATTTTCCTAGCTTAACCATTAAATTAAACCATACATTTTCAGAACGTCAAATCCAACTGCAACTTCTGAGAGAATCAAACAATGATAACACAGAAAATGGCACTCTTGCAGTCTTGCTTCTACTGAGGATGATTACACTCCAGAATTCAACTGCTTTGATTATAAAAATGAAGAGGATAGAGATTACTCTTACGTAGTAGACACATTTGCTCTTTTAAGCCCTCGAGCTTTTCAAAACACTTCAATTGATATGATTTTTTCACAAAGCTTGAAGAGAAGTATTCAAAAATTAAAGAGTGGTCAAAATCAGAGAGGAAGCTGTTGTTTGATCTTACCAAGTCAATTGCAGAAACATTTGTTTGTGTATCGGTACATGATATCAGGCCACTTAATGAAGTGGTTTGGGGAAAGTTGGTAGGACTAAGGAAAGAATACAATGCAGAAAAACAAGAAAACAGTGTATCGGAGATTGCTGAAAAGCTGATGGATGACTTTACTGGAAGAGGGTGATGCTGATTTTTGTCTTTGATTCAGTATATAGCAAAGAATGGTGAAAATACAGAGGAATCATAAGGCGGTACGCAACCAATGTCATTTTTTTACACTTTGTGTTGTTGTCAGTAGATATATATATAGATAGATAAATAGATAAAGAAACTTAATAGGAGAAGTCCACGTCCTTTTTAGATACAAGACAATGTCGTTTTTAGCTTGCATATCCTAGGATGAAAGCATGTAATTCTCTCTCTTTATTTATTTATTTATTCTTTTTGTTTTGTTTGTTTTTGAAAGTGAGTGTTATTGGTCGAATAGGTATTTGTGTAAAGAATTGGGACTGCTTATCTGTATATTGAAAAGATCAGTTTGCTTGCGTTCACTTAACTATGTTGGATTGCATGGGATTATATCTTCGTTTATATTATTATTGTAAACGGGCTTAATGGCGTCGCGAATGATTACGTCCACTTCATGATTGAATTACTTTTTTATTAATTGTATATGTTTAGTACATTTAAAAGAAATGATTTGCATAGATATTTATCCATATTTTCAAAATGAAATCATGTGTAGCTTTTTTTAATGTTGTATTCGTTAGGTTCTATTGTTTAAATAATTTTAAGATTTGGTAATATTTCCAAATGTTTTTGAATTTGTAAAATAAGTTATTTAATATATTATATTTTCAAATGATGGTAAACTTTTTAACATTTATAATGGGTCATTCTGAATATATATAAAAGCTATTTTAAGTGGCAAACGTTACGATGACACATGCTTTATATATGAATTGTTTTTTTATAAATTGAATATGCTTAACGTAATTAAAAAATAGATTTGCATAAAAGTTAAATCAATTTTTCTTGTTGAAATCGTGTGTAGGTAGCTTGAATTTTTATCTTTCAATTGCAATATTTAATTTGTTGTTTGTTTGAATTCCGCTTCTATTAATTTGTTAAAGAACTTTATTTGTCAAAGAAATTTCTATTGGTTAAGTTTATTTTAATATTTAGTCCGCAGCTTTAGCCCATTGGTTTAAGTGCTTTGCGTTGTGGTAACAACAGTGCGAGTTCGAAACTCAAGATGACATGCTAAGAGCTTATCATGTGAATCTGCCAAGGTCATTCATTTATGTGGTGTTCGAACTAGGTGGATTTTATGACTCTGGTCGGTTTACTCATGAACAAATTCAAAAAAAGAAAGATTTGGTGATACTCGTTTTGAATTATTATAGGAAATTAATTTACTGGAACCTATATTTAAGCCCAAGATTATGTAATATTTCCATTGGAAATTTTGAGATTGTAAAAGGAGCTAAATTCAATTAGACCAGGATGTAGGAATGTCATTAAGCATTTGCATTTATCGCTATTACCCACTAACAATTCTCCACCATATTTTAATAGAATTTCTCTTCTCATTTATTATTGGAAAATCAGTGCAGAAGCATGAATTTTGTTAATCCGGTTATTACACCCGACATATGTTAACACGAAATCAATGAGAAGATCAAAGTCGCATGATATCGGAGTTAAAGGAAACCTTACCAGAAAGATAAGAAGAACATGACAAAAGCATATGTGAATGTTTCATAACCAAAAAGGCAATGTACGTGGGTTGATACCGACCCATGAGCATTGCCGTGAAGCTCACGCGACTTGCTCCAGCCTCTTTGTAACATCGCCAAGAGGTCATTCATGTAATTTCAGGACAATTTAACCCACCTAAGTACATCACTCAATGGATCGAAGTAAAACGTCAAAACAATGAGAAGTGAAGTTCGATGCAGCGTCAAGTCATGTTCACACACTACCAAATTTCATCCATTAACTAACAAGACACAAGCATCGCAACCACAAAGTTCAGGGTGAAAAATACGCTAACAACATGGGTCGGTGCCTACCCATCTAGTTAGTGTATTTTCCCCCGAGACTTTCAGGAATAGGTCGACATGTAATGTTAAGCCTCTCTGCAAATGGGCTTGGTCCAACTCCCTCTAGAACACCTATAAATACCCCCAAGCTCCAATATCAAAGGGGATTGATTTCCTTGCTCTGCCAAAACTCTGCAAAGATATTTCTTCATCTCCAGCAACCACTACTCTCCTCCAACAGTAAAGCTTCTTCTCCAGGGATAGCAAATCTAGGTCGCATTGGTTGGTTATCGTGATTCTCCGATAACCAATAGTACTAATGATTGTCTGTTATTCTCTACTTTGGAGATCTTTGTATTGTATATGGCATGGCACAGATTATAATAATATTGTTCAAAGTGGATGTAAGCTTGATCCCAAGCTGAACCACTATAAAATTGTCCTCTTCTTTTCCTGTTTTCTGTTTCTTTTCTGTTTTAATTTACTTTTACAACTTTATTTTTGTTTCCCCATCAAGGGGTGGTGCTTTCGCAATTATCAGGCGTTACTGCCATTTTTTGGAGTTAACATTTGATGCTTTCACTGAAAGCTGAATCTAATGCCAAGATCTACACTTCTACTATAGATCATCAAGGTCTATAAGGCAGATCCACGGGAAAGGTTGCATTGAGAACCCGAAGCTTGGTAGATATTATGGCTCCACCTAGGAAGAACACAAGTAAAAGCAAACCGGAGAGGTTGCAACTTCTGGAAACGTGGTTGGTAATACTCAGGTTTTCCCCATAGTTTATAATCCTGGAGAAAATCAAACTCTCGAAGAAGCTGTCACCCGAAGAGAACTTGATAGCATAGTAGATGGAATAAATCAGCGATTGGAAGCCACAAATTGGATGTTGATGGAAAAGTTAGATGATCTCTTGACTACCAGGCCAAATTCGAGAACTGATAGAGTTGAAATTGATCTCGAGGAGCAAGCTCATTCTTCAACTTCAAATCAAAGGAGGGGAGATCCGAAAAATGCTCCCAGACTTCATGATGCTAATGTTTCCCAAACCAATGCAGAAAGGAGTGGTGGCGTTGTTCCCAGAAACCTAAGTATGGGAGGTAGTCTGGAGTGACGGGTTAATGATGGCAATGATCTTGATAGGATGTCGGTTAATAATGATTATCCAAGCAATTGTAACACCCCGTAATTTTAAAGAACACTATAATGATAAACTTAAGAATACTTATTTAAATATTGGTAATTAAGTAAAATGGACCACACCATTGCGTTCATCTTGGAATTCTTCTTAAGATAGACCCCGAGTTTGCATAAAACAGACATCGTATGAATAAGATATTAAGGTTTGAAGTTTGTGTACATATAAGCATAATATATATATATATATAAAGCAAATCTAGAATTCGAAATCACAGAGTGGGAAAAGGGGGGAAATCGGCCCGTTAGGGGTCGACCCTGTCCCTTATAGGTGTCGACCCCTATGTCGACTCCGGGGTTGACCCCACCGAAATTTGGGGCAGATTCTTCCCCTGCACTTGGACGCGTTTTTGAGCGAGATTCATTGACCTTAGGCTATAAATAAGACCTCATTCTCATTGTTTTATTCACCAAAAAAAATGGAAACAACGAGGTGCTGCCCCAACTTAGATTGAATTGGCCTATTCTTCTGCAACAACAAGTTATAAGCATTCAAAATTCTCTGCTACAACATCTACAGTCAATTCTCTGTTCTTTAGATCCAGTCACAGTGAGTTCTGTTATTTTTAGATGTAAATAACTAATAGTAATCTTGACATGCTTATAAGTTGGATCTAAATATGTGCCTGTCAATAACCTGAATCATAACTAAACATATCTGTCATTACTTGTATACCTGATACTCTATTTAGTTCTTGCATGCCTATCTTTATTATGTCCAATTTGTCATTATGCCTACTCTGTCACCGTATGCTTATTATGTTAGTATGCCTAATTATGTCACTATATGCCTATCCTGTTAGTATGCTTATTTCTTTCACCTTATGCCTGTCTTGTTATTATGCCTATTCTTGTTCTCTTCTCTCCCTCTTTCCCTTTTTATTTTTATAGCCAGGTTACCTTCGAACCTAGGCCTATCGCTGAAATATGCGAGTGCACGAAAGTGATAACGGTTGGGAATGTTAAATTTGGGGCAAAACTTATATTAAAACATGACTGGGATTTGGGGCATAATCTTGGGTAAACATGAAAATTGGTTAATAATGAATATGCCTAGATTTACAGTAATTAGAAACTGTAACCTCACTTAGACACGAGGTTAGATTACATTTGTTGTAGAAGTCTGCCCAGAACCGCCCGGCAAATCCAGCAATCACAAGTGGTTAATCTAATGTGCGGGGTCGAGTGCAAAAATGTACGCATAACAATGCTAAGACACGAGGTTAAGTCCGACTTGTGGTAGAAGTCTACCCGGAATCGCCCGGCATATCCAACATCCACAAGTAGTAGACTTAATGTGAGAGGTCTAGCCCATTAACATCCATAAATGGATAACTTGTTAACCTGTTTAGATCTATGGCGGGTTACATGAACCTGTTTAAATTGATTAGGGGTTAAATAAACTTGCTTGAATCAGTGGGGGTTAAGTTAATCTTGTCAAATCTGTGGGAGCGGGTTTTTTTTGTATGTGTGTGTGTGTATATATATACACATACCCCACTACAAGAAAAGGACCTTTTTATAGCGTTTAGAAAACGCAATAAAAGAGTACGATGGTGTTTTTTTAAATGCTATATATCAACATGTTGTAATGTGTCAGTGGTCTATAATAGCAACCTAATAATCGCTATAAAAAACATGCTATAAATGATGTTACTCATAGCGTTTCAGAATTGCTATTAAATGGACGATTTGTATCATAAAGATTCCTATCTACAGCGTTTGTTGCTTGCTATAAAACTTTTATGCAAGTTGCGGTTTATGCCACTAATATTTATAACATCATTTAATTGCTATTTATAGCAACTATAAATGTTGTAGATAAACATTGCTTGATTATTATAGCAACTACAAACACTATAGAAATTTCATAGTCTGATTATTATAGCAACTATAAACGCTATAGAAACACTATAGAAAGTTTAATTTGGTATTTTATAGCATTATTTACTTTCCATGAATGTTGTTAAATCATTGTAGAATATTTTTATTGCACTAGCAAAATGCTATAGTATGTATAGCCATTATCAAAAGTATTTCATGCACAATATTAAGCATATAAATATTTGTGATTAATAACATACAAAGCTTGAAGCATATAAATATTTGTGATCAAAAGTAACAATTCTTACAATATTGCTAATCAAAACAATACATACTAAAAAGAACAATCCATATAACCGTGACTAACCAAAGGGATAACATAGTACAAGTAAAGATGTATGATGAAGGAGAATGAATGCGACAACATATTTTTCATGCCTTTCACCATAGCGTCAACCTAGAGTATCATATAACGCCTGTCAAAAAAAAAAAAAAAGCATACGTCTATTAGTCATAAAATCCGAACATGTAGATTTAATGTTTAATATAAGAAAGTACACTGGCCATCTGAAACTAGTCCAAACTAATAAAAATGATTTGTCAAGTTCTAATGGGATGCCCTGGAATTTAACAAAATTTGATCAATTTTTATAACAATTTAACAAAACTTAGTCAATTTTTATGACAATGTAACAAAGATTCCAAAATAAAGAACAAGGTTTTTGTAAAGCTAAGTTACTTTTTATTAAATATAGCTAAATTTCATAAACTTTAGTTAATTAAAAAACAGAAATTTAGTTAATTTTTATACAACTCTATTAACTTAGTTAATTTCTATATAACGTAATTAACTTAGTTAATTTGTATATACCTTTAACTCAATTAACTTAGTTAACTCAATTATTATTATATTATTAGTTAAATATTTATAGAATTAGTTTACAAATTTGTTATCATTATACTACTAATATTATATTATATTATATTATTATGTTGTCATTATTATAATTTAAAAGAAACATAGAAGGAATCAAAACTGGAATTTTGCGGAACCTACAAATAAATTTGGAAGAAACAAAACTGCAATCATATGGTTTTCAGATTTTTTTTTAATAAATAGATAAATAAATAATCATATTATATTAATAACCATATGGTTTGCAAATACGGACATCTGTAAATGATTTTAGATACATATATAAATATGGAACTATCTGAATCTGTATCCAACCGTTTACGGGCCTAGGTTATCTTAAAATGTCAAATTTTATTATAAGTTTTGTGTTTTATTTTTACTCAAAAAGCTTACATCTCAACGTTTGAGGTATACAATTCGCTCACAGACCTAAAAACTCCCCACCTGCACTTGTGCATTTAAAAGAAATGCTACTTATAGTCTAATAAGAAAGGGGCTTGTTTTCTTTTCTTTTTTGTTTCAAAAACAATTGAGACATGAAATAACAGATTATTAATCACTGTGCCAGGACAAAATATAACAATTCAGATCAAGGAGCAATTGTTTTCTTGGGCAAAGTTAATTATAAAGACTAACAGGTGTTCATTTTTTAGGCTGAATACATTTGATAGTGAACGATGGTTATTAATCAAAGTTTCCTTTATTACCCGAAATTGTTTAGAGGTTGCTAGCATTGTTTTCTTTATTTATGTAGAAATATAATAATTCAGATCAGGGAGCAATTAGTTTGAGGTAAAAAAAAAAAAAATATAAAGATGAAACTACAAATTACAATAACAACATCTGGCAGTTGGCACATGGTTAAATATCAATGCGGTTACAGTAATATTTGACAAAATAAAGTACCTTTGGCATTACTGGTATGTCCTTCTGACCCCATTTTGGTTGAAAACCAGCACTGAAGAAACCAATTCCCAGCGCATCCACCAAACAACCGCTTTTACCAAAAAACCAAACAACTTCTCCTTCTGCAGTTAAAGAAAAGAACCTACCAGCTTCTTCTCCTAAAACCGTATTTCCCTTTATTTGAATAAAATGTCAGTGACTTCAGATCCATTGGCTGCTCCATAAAATCCTTGGACGCACCAGATACTCTTCAGGATAATTCTCAAATTTGGCCTACATGTTAATACATACATTATGGAAAATAGTAAACCTTCACAATTATGAAACACAAATGACTCTCAGTAGTTACCTAGTTTTGAATCTTACCACCAGAACCTCCATTCATAGTAGAAAACACCAATTTCCCATTCAGATCATATTTAACGGATATGGAGAATATACAATCTTCATTTCTACAAACAACTCCTTTAACACCTTGAAAAGCACCATCATCCCATGGCCTAACCTCTTACGCCTCCATGGACATCTCGGAGTCAAACCACCAACTACTGAATTTTTCTAGGATTTAACATAGTATTAACATCCAAATTCTATAAAATGATCATGCATATGCCTGTGAAATTGTCTGCTCGTATATACTCACAATACAAGGATCAATGTGGGTAGAAATGTCACGGCCTGAAATTTGATGGTGTGATGCATAATTATTAGAGAAATAATAAACATCAACATAGTTGACATCGTATGTTAATTCACAAACAATAGTAAGAATGAAAATTAACAACCAAAGTTCTAATCAATCTGTAGACCCAACGTAGATTTACAACAAATTAAGCTTACTTATTTTAGGTTTCTAAGAAAATTGAAAACTATGACACATTTAAAAGTAGGCATGAATATTAGTGGGATGGTTAATCAGTCGACAGTGAAGCACAACAGTAGTCATTGTAGATGGTAAGTAGCAACAAATTTAACGCAAAATTTTAGACATCAATTTAAGTGCACCATGATGAAACATTTTGTTGAACCAGCAAGAAAACATATTCAACATGATATTTTTTTAAGCCTAAAATTTCCGCCTTTTTACAGTATTACGTTCGAGCATGTTTTCCTTAATTTTCAGCTAGTATGCTCCTGATGTAATAGTAATTGTCGCAAACCCATATGCAAACATATTATTTTACATAATTTATATCATAAGTTAACAGTTTAGGGTAATAATTTGGCAGACCTTGCGTAAAAATAGGATTTTTCAATCTGTTCAACATTTACCTACTTAGAATATCACCTGTTTAACAACATAGCTCGTTTATGTAAATAACAATTAGGTTTAATGTTGAACGATAAAACATTCAGATGCAGAGTAAATACAACCTATAGATTTACACCCTTGTTGAATTGCACAACAATTGGCACCTTGAGCTCCATATGCCCACCTTAAGGATTAATGGTTGCTACCATAAATAATAAGTAGAGCCTGGTTTAAAATAAACTAGTATTACCATACCTTGAGTGGCTTCAAATGGTTAGTAGTGAATTATTCTTTGTCACGAGGAATCAACTTACTTAAAAGTCAGCCGACTGTCAACTCATTGAAAAAGAAGGAACAAATATGATTGGTTCAGCAGCAGACCAACCAAGTGCTCCAGGGAAACACATTTGATATTATGAAGATTTGCAGTTGAACTCAACAACGTTCTTACTACCGATCTACTAACTGAAATTTGCCAACTGCTATTGTGATGGATGGCATCGTGCATTGAAATTCCTGTAGACTGCAATAACATTCAAGAGAAACAGAAAAAATCCTCAAAATTGAAGAAAAATTCAAAAGATTCTACTTTCTAAATAATTTACTCTTTGGAAACAACATCAAGATTTTATAAACATTGAAAATAGTACTCACTGGTTTTGCCAATCCCTGTAGCAAGTTCAACTTCTTCCAATGATTAAAACAATAAACAAACATTACCTCAAAATGATTTTAAGCCTTTCAACTGCGTTCCGTATGCTCAGTAGCCAGTTCGACCATTCAGTTTGTGAAGCCAAGGCTTAACGCTAACAGTCCACCACTCTACAAGCATCGGGTCTGGTTCAACAATCTCCTTATTTTCTAAGCCTGCTGTGCTTTAGTTACAACTAAAGCATTCTTTGCATCGTGCTTCAGTCCAGTTTAGCACATTTTATTCCAGTAATAACAATGAACAAACTAGCTATATACTCAGTGTCATTCATGGTTTAGAGTTTATGGAGACTTCATACTTAAGGAAATTAATTATAAGCCAAAAAGATACCAAAAAATAAAATTTAATTGAGGAACAAACAGGCAAATTGTGAGGTTATGAAAAAATTATCAAATAATTTTTGGATGAGTATATTTGAATTCTAGATTAAAAAAACTTAGGATTATATCCTCTTTTTACATCGAAACATCCATCTTAAAGTTAGTTCTTACTAATATGAGGTTTTGATCCAATTTATAAAAGTTTAAACTGCGAATAATGCATAACATTATGAAGAAAGTATTATATCTGTAAATAGCTTGAAAACACAGTAGAATTGTCATTTAGAATTAGTGGGTTGAACTATTACATTGGCGTCTACTCCGTTTATGTAAGAAATTATTATATCCTCTTTTACTGAAATAAAAATGCACCTAATAATTATATAGTAGTGTACTAGCTATCTTTAGACATCATCGTCACCCTTGCATTTCTCTCCAAGTTACTATCCTTAGTAATTTTGAAATGAAAATTTAATTATAACATGTACTGTAACAACCCGGAAAATCTGAGCCAATTTAAAATTTTTATTTTGGCAATTTTAATGGATTTTGATTATTTAAAATGAATAATTTTAAATAATAACGATGAAAAATTTATTTTTGATGAAGTTAAAATTAATAATTTTATTTTAATTATATAACGAGCCTGAAATGGCGCGGTAGTTCGAAAATTCGATTTCGAATTTCAAATGAATGTACATGATTCAAAATAAATGGGATTTCAGTGAAACAAGAAATATTCGAATCTGTTTGATGATATCTTTCTAACAAAGTTGAGAAACAGAGATTTCACTTTATAGAGTGTAAGATATGTCCAGTTTAAAATTCAGAAAAGTTGCTGTTGAATATATATATTTTTTATATATAAAGCCCTTGGAAATGGAAATTTTGCAAACGACATTCGTTTTCAACGAAACCACTTTTGTTGGATCCGGGATGTCAAATTAGTGCTAGGTTTAAAAATTCATAATTTTCTGAATCAATATGTGAGCGTGGCGAAGTTAGACGTGTTTGAACAGTTTTAGTCAATTTCGATCGGCCAGAAAATGGCCATTTTTAAACAGTCTTCAAATTTGACGAAATTAGTTTTGTTAGGACCGTATCGTCAATACGAAGCTAGAAATAATTTTTCTATAATTTTTAGAGTCCGTATGTGGCCCCGGTAAATTGAAATGTACGTTTAGAATTGAATATATAGATTTATATTTTAATTTAAGGGAAAATTGATTGTAACGGCCAAATTGGCTTATGAAACATATCTCATTGTGTTCAGAATGAAGGTAATTAGCTAGGGATGACAGTCAGTGGGTTTGATTTGGGGTTCAAACGAACGGTGTACTTTATAAGAAGAAAATAAATATAATAATTAAATATATTATATAACACCCCCCTCCATTTCTCTTTCCCCGACTCAGTCAACATAATAATAAAAAAAAGAAGACCGTTGACCCCGTAACCCTAACCTACCCCGTCGCCTACCCTCCGCTGCAGTCATCGTCGAGCGCGCCAACACCCCGCCTCGGCCCAGACCCCCTTCCTCCTCTTCTCGATTCCCTCCCTCTGAGAAACCACCTCCAAAATCGCTAAAGCCCCCGACGTTGGCCACCTCCAATCCGTCGCGCCGCCACTCTGAGTCCACGCCTCAACCACCGCAAGCTCCGATCCCTCTCCCCCTTGTCGAACACAAAACACCCCAGTCGACGTTGATGCTCCGACGCGAGCTCGAGCCGCCTGCTACCACCAAATCGTTTGAAATCAGCGCCTCCTCCGACCTCCAACAAACCCCCCTGCGACTGACGTGAGCCACCCCTCTGGAAAAGACAGTGAGTTTTTATTATTCGATTTTAATTTTCAGTTTTAAAATAAAGTAGCATTTTAAAAATCAGTTTATTTATATAATAGCATAGTATTTAAAGTTATGATTTTTAATAAGTAAAAATATGATTTTTAATAAATAAAAATATGATTTTTATTGTTTGAATGATAATATAAAAATACAGTTTTTAAAATATGGAAAAGTATATTTTTTTATTCAGGTGAAGATTAGATTTTTAACATTATAAAGATTATATTTTTATTTATAGAAAGATTATATTTTTAAATAGAAAAAGATTAGATTTTTATATAACATAAATATGTGATTTTTATACGTGAAGTTATATAATAAAAATATGATTTTTATTATGAAGTTAGAGTTATAAAAATACGATTTTTATATATGTAATGAAATAAAAATATGATTTTTATGTTAGTAGAGTATTTTGATTTTTATATTAGTAGAGTATTAAAAACATGATTTTTATATACGTAGAGATATAAAAACAAAATTTTTATATGTGTAGCGAAGTAAAAATATGATCTTCATAATATTAACATCAACATAAAAATACGATTTTTATGTATGAAGTAACAGTATAAAAATGTGATTTGTAATAATAAACTGCGTTATACAGATTGCGATGGTACTGTTGGAAAACAAATTTGAATTCAAACCGTTCAGAAATAAAGAATGGAGGAGTGGATCCCAAAGGTGAGAACTCCTCACTTTAATTTTCTTTATATAGTTATTTAATTTATAACTGCATATATGAACTGTTCCCCGTCATCCACAGACCATGGACAACTTGTTTGTTTGGTTATGTAGTTGATTGGATTATTGGTTTGAATTTGGTTGTTTGGTTGAAATGGAATTAATCAGATTGGTATGTGTATGGCGTGTGCCATTGTTAGACTGGGGATAAGGCTAGGCCTTATCCCGTTTCTAGTATCGTGTCGTTATACCGCCGAAATTTTCTAAAATATGTTAGAAAAATAAAAATATCATTTTATTAGATAAATGAATAAAATAAAATATTCATTTACAAATCAGACGATTTGTTTATGTACACCCATTTGACTTATATGGATTGGGACGATAAATTTTACACATCGCCCAACTACACAAATAATATTCAGTATTTGTTGGTTGAAACCCCACACGGGTGTTAGGATGATATTTGACGTACACTAATCCCAATTATTTTACTGGTATGTCGATCGATTGGTTGACAGATTGTGTAAGCATTAATTATTTATATTTAATGCTTATGTAGTTGAGTATTACACTCTGGATGATGGTTGATTGTTTATCGTTGTCCGTATATACATGTGTTGTATGGAACCCATATAATTAATCTTATATGGTAATTGATTGGGTCTCATTCCAATTTGGAAAAATAAAGGATATTTTAAAATAATATTCAGAAAAAGGATTCATGTGTTGAATAAAATAAATATTCATGTGTTGAATAAAAGCCGTGTTGATTAGATTAACGCCATTTTGACGTGGACGATATTTATATCGATTTTATTCATTTTTATAATGAATATTGAAAATGAAGTGATTTCAAAATTTGATGGTTGAAAATATTATCATTTATATGTTAATGATATGGAATATTCAATTTTGATTTAAAATTGAATATGAAGTTGAAACCGTTTTGAAAACGAATTTAAAACGATTTATAAAATAAATTTTGAAAGGAAATCGATGAAATATATATATTGTATATATTTAATGGCCTGAATAGAACGCGCCGCGTTGCGGCAGTTCGCGAATTTCGACCATTGACTTCGAATGGACATTACGGGAGATCCGACCATCGGATTCTCCTGAAACCGGGACCATTGGGTTCGTATCGAAAAGTGCTTTCCAACGAATATGAAAATTTTGAAATCTAATGGTTGGATTTGGAGTTATGTCCAAATCAAATTTGGAAAAGGTCGATGTAAGTGCAGTCCAATGACCATTTATGGAAATCGACTGTACGGGCCTTGATAAAATTATTAAAAATATCGATAATTTGTGTAAAATCACAATAAATGATTTGAGAAGAACTGGGATGAAAAATTCCATATATGAAAGGATAAAAATATATTTTTATCAAAATGAACTATTTATGAACTAGAATTATAATCCAATATTTTTAATTAAATAATTGGATTTGAAATGGTTTTAAAAATAACCAGAATTTCCAATATATGAATTGGAATGGAATTGAATCGAAATTATCTTCAGAATATTTCGATGTTGGATTTCGTGATTATACAGATATGGTTATGGAAATTTGAAAGATATATTTATATCGTTATTTCCAATACGATATTTGTCGATTTCAGAATTCGATATTTAATATAAGCCGATATATTTTCTATTCAGAGCCTTGTATTTAATATCGAATTGGATTTTGGGTTTATCGTGAACCGTGTTTTAAAGGACATTGGTTCTTTAGCCCAGTTAAAGACAGGATATGATTTCCCAAGTTATATAATCATTAATATTGATTTTTGGGAAGATTAAAACGAAGTGGAGTTTTAATGAATCTTTAATTAGATTGAAATGATCAAGAATGGAGTATCACCAGTTTACCTCCAAGCGATAGTTAAATCTTTAATTAGATTTGAACGTGAAATGGTAATTAATTTTACCGATAACACCGAGGTGTTAGATATGGAGTATTACCAGTTTTGCTCCATGGGATGAATAGGTTGGGAAATTAAACAAATAATTACTTCGATAAGGTTCGTTAACCCCGACTAGTTTGGAAAACCATAATATGATTTGAAATGATATTCAAAGGAAGATTAAAGAATAAATTTTAAAGAATTTATCGTTGATAAAATTAATGGGAACCTTTCCCTAATAATGTGTATATTTAAATAAAAGAATATTCTGAATTGGAATGAGGCGTATGTTGTGTTTGTGTAACACTTGTTTATTATATACACGAGTTATTTGGAAAGGCCGGGTTTATACCCATTCTGAATAACTGATATGACGATAAGTCGAAGATGAAGATGGTGGTTGAAGACCGTAGGTCTTCACATCGTTTGGATGATTCCTGTAACACCCCACGCCCGCTATGATCACTCACTAAGGGAATGCCATAGCATTGGTGGAGTATTTTAGTGAATATAGAACAGAAAAATTACAACAAGACAGATATAAATAGTACTTGAAATTTAAAACATCATCTCATAACAGCGGAAGTAAACATGTCTGGTTACATCATAAAACCACCATAAAAGTCAAGTACAATATCCATCAAAATAAAGGAGTACATAATCCCACTCTCAATACAATAGCCAAGACAAAAGAAAAGATAACTGGGTAACTGGAGCTTTACATCTATCCAAGCTCCTAAAGACTGGAACAACAATCCGATCAAGCTCCACTACTGCTAGGATCCACCGTAGGACCTGAGGGTTGGGAAAAAGATAAAAACAACGGGGTCAGACATAAGTCTGAGCGAGTCCTATAACTTTAACAATACAATCATTAAAGTAACCAGAGAAGATATAAACTTGACCCACGGTAATGTCTGGGGATGAATGGCTACACTAAGCAGCTTGATAGACTTAGGATAAACTAAGATAACTATAAAGACGCATCTACCCATCCAAGGATAATTACTAACTGCACCACACCAGTCATTCCTACTTAAAGGTTGATCCTCCCAAGGACTTAGAAAATTTCCCCAGTAGTTTCTTGTACTCCTAGCCACTACATAGGTGCCGTCTGCCCCTATCTCCACTAGGTGTACTTAGTAATTTTACCCAGTAGTTTCGTGTACCCATACATAGGTGCCGTCTGCCCCTATCTTTATTAGGTGTACCCACTACTCCCCAATGATCGGCTCCCTACCGTAGATACCCGTGCTGGTTCCACATCTGGGGTGTATCATTCCCCAAAGTGGCCACCTGATAATATCAACGGTGCACGGCTTTATATCTACACGATGCAACAACGGCTTATCTACCAGCCCGGGCCCACACACGCATATGAAACCCGTTGGACTTGCGTTGCCACAGCTAACCCGTTTTGGCCTCTTATAATCAAGCCCAATATGCGTGTCCCGTCACTCGACATGGGTCGAGCCCACAAAGATACGTTTGGGATATTGGTTGAAATAGGCCCCCACAAGCTACCCACCTAAGCTTGTCACTTATCTAGTGTATCCCACTTAACCCTTTAATCATGTTTAATTACATGTTTCACTTGGTTAAGTATTCTAATCGTATTTTCTATTGCCACCCAAGGCAACCCACTAGATTCCACATGCCACCCAAGGCGACCATTAAATTTCCACATGCCACCCAAGGCACCCACTTAACCCCTCATGTCCCACTACATGCTAATATGGTTAAGTGTTTCTTAATTAATTAAGACCGTGATCTCCCATAAAGACCTCCCACATTAGACTGGCTGTTATGACCGCCTGGTTAAGCCGGTAGAGTCCGGGCAGTCTTACGTCATAACAGAGTCTAACCTCGTGTCTTTACTTTAATCACGTATTTAATTTATGGCTAAGACCCCTCACATTGGGCTGACATTTGTAGCAACTGGTTAAGCCGGTCGGGTCCGGGCAGTTTTACACTACAAATGAGTCCAACCTCGTGTCTTGTCGATTAATTACACCTAATTAATCACCCCCATATTAATTATCCCTAATTAATATCAAGTTTTTCATAACATGGGTAGACCTAACTCAATAGGTAAATTCCCATGGGGTAGACCTAACTCAATAGGTAAATTCCCACTTATGTTAATTCATTTTTATGGTATGCTTAATCATACCCAATCATACTTTTATTAACATATTTACCCACCCCATCGTTCCCCACGTAAATCGTTCTCATTTCATAACATAATAAAGGGGAAGATCCATCACAAATATCATGGGTTTAGCATACAACTTTGTCATGGGTTAAGAGGATGTCAACTTGCATATATGAGCATATATTAACCCAACTACATTTAACCCAAACTTGCATATTATCATACACATATCTTGCATAACATGTTGAACTTGCATATAAGCATTCTCATAACTTGCATAACATGTTAAACATGCATTTAAGCATACACATAACTTGCATAAGCATTCACATACTTGCATAAGCATTCACATACTTGCATAAGCATTCATTTACTTGCATAAGCATTCACATACTTGCATAAGCATGCATAACTTGCATATCATGTTAAACTTGCATTTAAGCATATACATATCTTGCATAAGCATTCATATACTTGCATAAGCATGCATAACTTGCATATCATGTTAAACTTGCATTTAAGCATATACATAACTTGCATATGAACTTGCATATCATAACTTACATAACATCATACACATGACTTGCATATGAACTTGCATAACTCACTTTGTTAAACATGCATAAAACCACTTGTTAAATATGCATAAACCAACTTGTTAAGCATGCATAAACCAACTTGTCAAACATGCATAAACTCACTTATTAATTATGCATAAACATAGAAAACATAGAGTAGCATATCATTACAAAAGATTCAAACTCACTAATCCGCATCTAAGACCATAAGTCTCATTACACCCAATCTACTTACTTTAACAATTGATGTTAAAGTGATAGAAACTCACCAAAACCAAGATTAGCAAACTTATGAAGTGGAATTAGTTGCTAAATATGAAGATGGTGATGATTAGAGATTGATTAGAGAGTGATTAGCTTGCAACTTCCTTCATAAACAAGTGGAGGCTTCTTCTAAGATTTAATTTGGCGGCATGAGGCCATCATTTCTATTTTTAGTATGGATTAGGGTGGGTTTAGGGTGTATTTATAGATTAGGAGAGTGTTTTAGGCCCTTAGATTAACCCTAAATTAGATTAGGTCCGTTAGATTTAGGAAATCTCTAGAACCCAGCCCAGCCCTAGCCAGAAAACCAAATCTGGTGCACCCAACCTTCTGGCTCGAGACGCCGTGTCGACAGGCAAGTCGACAGGCAAGTCGACTCCCCCTGTCGACAGGCCTGTCGACAGCCCTGTCGACATGGTCAGGGCGGGAATTTTCCCGCCTGGCCCCGCTGGTTCTAATTTGAAATCCGAATTTAAATTTCTAAATCTGTTTTAAGCTTTAATTTTTCTGCAAACTTCATTGGGCCATAACCGGGCCATACGGACTCCAATTCTCGAAAACTCGGACTCTATTTCGCGTATTTTTCCGAGACGAATGCAATGACGCAGCCCATTTCCCCCAATTCTCACGTCTGAGAGTATTTATTCTGTAATTAGTGAATTTTAGTATTAACTCAAATTCGGGGTGTTACATTCTCCCCTCCTTAAAGGATTTCGTCCCCGAAATCTCTAAGCTAAGGAGAATGCATATCCTACCATCCAAACAACCATCTACTCAATCCATCAACCACGGGCATCCATTGTCCTTACATAGTTTCTAATGATGTATGAGCATATGCAAAAAGTGTGTGTATATGTTCCCTATCTAATGTATGAACATATGCAAACCATGATAGTGCCATGCATCCATTATGTATGCGAGAGAACCCTATCGACACATACAATATCTACATGAGTGCACAATCATTCACCAAAATGCATCATCCATATGATAACACAATCATTATACATCCATAAATATAGCTTCCTACACACAATTTTATGCAATATGCAATATAAAGTGATTGAGCCGATCTAGTGCCTAGAGTGTGTGTACATGCATCCACTAGCAACCACTTGCATCCACTTGCATCCATCAACCATAACATGTCTCAAACACATGTTTCAACCATAGGTTTACCCTATCTAAAGGTCAATCAGTACTAACGAGAGGATATACTAAAGATAAGATAAGTACTAGACAACGATAGAGGAGAAAGTAAAGACATACCCTCAAAAAGAAATGGGTACAATGAACGCATCTTCGCTTCCGTCTCCCAAGTTGCGTTGCTCTCATCTTCTCCCCATTGCACTTTGACTAACTGAACCTCTCGATTCCTCAATTTCCTAATCTCTGACCCAAGGATGCGAGTAGGAGCTCGTCGAATCGTCGCATCACGCTCTACCTCTACATCTCTAAGCAAGCTCGGCTCTACCACCTCTGCGGTCTCATGTAAGCATTTCCTCAAATGGGACACATGGAATACATCATGAACACCACTAAGTCTGTCGGGCAACTCCACCCTATATGCCATCCGTCCAATCCTTTCCTTAATAGGAAACGGCCCAACAAACCTTGGTGCTAACTTCCCAACGGATCCAAAGCGAACAACATTTCTCAACGGAGATACTTTGACAAAAACCATGTCCCCAACCTCAAACTCAAGATCCGTCCTTCTCTTGTCCGCATAAGATTTTTGCCTATCCTGCGCTGCTTTCATCCTTCTTCGAATCAAGTCAATCTTCTCAGAAGTCTCCCTAACCAGATCAGGCCCAAGCAAGATCTTATCCGTAGATTCCCACCAACATGTAGGTGATCGACAAGGCCTTCCATAGAGAGCTTCGAAAGGAGCCATACCAATACTGGACTGAAAGCTGTTATTATATGCGAACTCCACCAATGGAAGATGCTCTTCCCATGTACCTCCAAAATCTAAGATACAAAGCCTCAAAAGGTCTTCTAGAACATGATTCACCCTCTCAGTCTGGCCGTCTGTCTGAGGATGATATGCGGTGCTCAGACACAATTGAGTCCCCACTGCTTCTTGCAAACTCCTCCGGAACTCGCTAGTGAAGATAGGATCTCGATCACTCACTATGCTAGAGGGTACCCCATGCAATCGAACTATCTCTCGAAGATATACTGAAGCTAGCCATGGAGCGGTCCTCTTGCTCTTCACAGGTATGAAATGGGCGCTCTTAGTAAGTCTGTCTACCACCACCCAAATTCCTGTATTACCCTTCCTCGATCTGGGTAACCCGTCAATAAAATCCATCGAGACGCTATCCCACTTCCATTGCGGAACTTCCAATGGGTGAAGCAACCCACCAGGTTTCTTTTGCTCCGCCTTCACTTGTTGGCACACCAAGCATTGAGCGACATACTCGGCCACATCTTTCTTCATACCGGCCCAGAAGAAAACCCTCTTCATGTCTCGGTACATCTTGTCCCCACCGGGATGAATAGTCATCCTAGAACGGTGTGCATCATCAAGAATAACCTTCCTCAAACCCTCGTCTTGCGGTACACAAAGTCTACCGTCTCTACGCAAGCACCCCCTATCGTCTAGGGTGTACCTACTCAAATGGCTGGACGACTCCCCCCTTATGAGCTTTTCTACCAACTCAACCAACTGTGGGTCGTCCCTCTGTGCTTCTCCAATCCGCCCCAAAAGAGTAGGTCTAGCCTCCAAGGAAGCTAGCAAACCGGGTACATAATCAATGGAAGGTCTGATATCAAACATCGAGATAAATTCCAAGCTTCATTGTTCCACGAACAATGGACTCAAGGACAACCTCTTTCTGCTCAAGGCGTCCGCCACCACGTTACCCTTGCCAGGGGTATACGCTATCTCGAAATCATAGGATGCTAAGAATTCTATCCACCTTTGCTGTCTCAGATTCAAATCCTTCTGAGAAAACAAGTACTTCAATGATTTGTGGTCGGTGAACAATTCGAATATCTCACCAAGAAGATAATAGCGCCAAATCTTAAGCGCAAAAACAATAGCGGCCAACTCTAGATCGTGGGTAGGGTAATTTTTCTCATGTGCCCTCAACTGCCTCCCACCATAGGCTATCACCCTTCCCTCTTGCATTAAGACTGCGCCAAGCCCTATCCCACAAGCATCAGTATAGACAACAAATGGCTTGCTCCCATCTGGCAATACTAAAACTGGAGCAGTGGTTAAAGCTCTCTTTAACCGTCGGAACGCATCATCACAATCTACGTCCCATGCGAAAGCAAGATTCTTCTTTGTTAAGCGGGTTAATGGGGCTGATATCTTCGCGAAGTCTTTGATAAACTTCCTATAATAACCCGCCAACCCCAAGAAACTTCTTACTTCGGTAGCATTCTTTGGAACCTTCCAATCCTGAATTGATACTACCTTCGCGGGATCCACAGCTATCCCTTCCTTGGAGACCACGTGCCCCAAGAACCGCACCTCTTTCCTCCAGAAGTGACATTTAGAGAATTTAGCCTTAAGGCTATGTGCTTGAAGAGTCTTCAATACCTCCCCAAGATGTAGGGCATGCTCTTCTTCACTCTTGGAAAATACTAAGATATCATCCACAAAGACCACCACGAATTTATTAAGGAACTCACTGAACACCCTACTCATCAAATCAACAAAGTATGCAGGGGCGTTCGTCAACCCAAATGGCATCACCAGCCACTCATAGAAACCATCCGGAGTTCTAAAGGCAGTCTTGTTTATGCTATCCTCAGCCACCCTCAACTGATGAAACCCCGTGGCTAAGTCCAACTGAGAAAATACTGAAGCGCCCACCAACTGATCGAAAAGATCATCAATCCTCGGCAATGGGTGTCTATTCTTCTTTGTGAGCTTGTTGAGTTCTCTATAGTCTACACAAAGTCTGAGGGACCCATCCGCCTTCGTAGCAAATACTACTGGAGCACCCCACTCCGATATACTTCGTCTTATGAACCCCTTCTCAAGCAACTCCCCTACTTGCTTATGGAGTTCCCTCCTCTCACGAGGAGCCATGTGGCGCACTGGTAAAGATACAGGTTTAGCATTATCCACCAGATATATTCGGAAGTCAATCTCCCGCTTCAGAGGTAAGCCCTTCACCTCCTCAAACACATCCGGATATTCCCGGACCACTCTAACAGATTGCATACTCTCGACCGAAGCGTCAAGCGACTCAAGATAACTTAGCATAACAGAATCCATGGGATTACAAGAAATCTCGAGAGTGTTACCCAAGCGGGTCATGAGCCTAACAACTCTCCTTTCGCAATCAAGAACGGCACCATTACTGGATAACCAGTCCATGCCCAAAATCAACCCATAGCCCGTGAAGCCCAACACAAAAGCATCACATCTAAATTCAATGCTAAGTATAGAAATCTTCAAACCCAAACATATCATGGACAAATAAGTGGAGCCCCCAATTGGGTTTGAAACAACCAAGGGATCATCTACCAGACTGGTGTCTAAGTGCAGTGACTCAACTAATGATGATGAGATAAACGAATGCGATGCGCCTGAATCAAACAATGTACGGACAGGATGATCAAATAGAAAAACCAGACTTTCAACGGAGATAGTTCTACCTCTTTCCTGAATTGGTGGTACTGCGAGAGCCTGTACTTGCCCCCTAGCCTGACTTGGTGCCATAAGAGCTTGCACCTGTCCTCCTGAGGTAGACCCCGTCCTTTGCCCCTTCTTAGGACAATCTTTCACTAGATGCCCTGCTTCGCCACAGTGGAAGCAGCCAGTCTTCTTCTTCTTGCGACAATCCTTGCTTAGGTGGCCAGGTGTTCCACAATTGAAACACTTCTTCTTCTTGCCTTTGCCACCGTTGCCTTTCCCACCTTTGTTTTGTTGTTGTTGCTGAGGTCTCTTTTGATCTCCCTTCTTCTCGGGTGCCCTATTAGCATTGGGACCCTTCTCTTCTTCATACATGAGTGCCATGTCAACTAGCTTCTCAAAGGTGGCCCCCATAGGGATATGAGTCATAGCCAACCCATGCATCGGTTCATTCAAGCCTTTCACGAACCTCAAAGCCTTCTTCTCCGGTGTATTCACCATGTCTAGGCCAAACCTTGCCAATTGATTAAACTTGTTAACATATTCCTTCACCGAGAGATTTCCTTGCTTTAGAGTCAAGAATCTTTCCATATACAAGTTTTCCTCCGCCCTTGAGAGAAACTTTGCCACAAATCTTTGCCTAAAATCCGCCCAAGAGTCAACGGGGCGTTCTCCATTAGTGACCTTCCACCAGAATGAGGCCTCTCCTTTCATTAACCAAGCAGCTAATTTGACTTTCTTTCCTTCTTCCATCTCAAAGATATCTATCAATTCTTCCACTTCTTTAAGCCAATCTCTAGCCTCCACAAAAGTTTCTGATCCTTGAAAAGGTTTCCCTCCCATAGCTTTAAATTCCTTGCAAGTCTTAGCAAAAGTATCCGTGCGAGGAGGAGGGGGAGGAGGAAGATCGGGTGCTACGGTTGGTGGAGGAACATTTGCTGGACCCGCAGTGGTGGCCCTAGCCTCCATCAATCTCCTATACCATACTGGTACCGTCACACCCTCCGGAAAGTTAAGATTCTCGGCCATGCTGAAACGAAAAAGGAAAGATTCAAAACGGAGAATTCGAAGGATATAGATATGGCTATTGGGGATTATGCTTTTCCTTCAAAAACCTTTCTCTTTAAAGACATGTTTTTTGAAAATATCTCTTCCAAAAATGTTTTAGAAAAATAGTTTTCTAAAAATTTTATCTGTTCCGGTAACCTTTGCTCTGATACCACGTGTAACACCCCACGCCCGCTATGATCACTCACTAAGGGAATGCCATAGCATCGGTGGAGTATTTTAGTGAATATAGAACAAAAAAATTACAACAAGACAGATATAAATAGTACTTGAAATTTAAAACATCATCTCATAACAGCGGAAGTAAACATGTCTGGTTACATCATAAAACCACCATAAAAGTCAAGTACAATATCCATCAAAATAAAGGAGTACATAATCCCACTCTCAATACAATAGCCAAGACAAAAGAAAAGATAACTGGGTAACTGGAGCTTTACATCTATCCAAGCTCCTAAAGACTGGAACAGCAATCCGATCAAGCTCCACTACTGCTAGGATCCACCGTAGGACCTGAGGGTTGGGAAAAAGATAAAATAACGGGGTCAGACATAAGTCTGAGCGAGTCCTATAACTTTAACAATACAATCATTAAAGTAACCAGAGAAGATATAAACTTGACCCACGGTAATGTCTGGGGATGAATGGCTACACTAAGCAGCTTAATAGACTTAGGATAAACTAAGATAACTATAAAGACGCATCTACCCATCCAAGGATAATTACTAACTGCACCACACCAGTCATTCCTACTTAAAGGTTGATCCCTCCCAAGGACTTAGAAAATTTCCCCAGTAGTTTCTTGTACTCCTAGCCACTACATAGGTGCCGTCTGCCCCTATCTCCACTAGGTGTACTTAGTAATTTTACCCGGTAGTTTCATGTACCCCTACATAGGTGCCGTCTGCCCCTATCTTTATTAGGTGTACCCACTACTCCCCAATGATCGGCTCCCTACCGTAGATACCCGTGCTGGTTCCACATCTGGGGTGTATCATTCCCCAAAGTGGCCACCTAATAATATCAACGGTGCACGACTTTATATCTACACGATGCAACAACGGCTTATCTACCAGCCCGGGCCCACACACGCATATGAAACCCGTTGGACTTGCGTTGCCACCGCTAACCCGTTTTGGCCTCTTATAATCAAGCCCAATATGCGTGTCCCGTCACTCGACATGGGTCGAGCCCACAAAGATACGTTTGGGATATTGGTTGAAATGGGCCCCCACAAGCTACCCACCTAAGCTTGTCACTTATCTAGTGTATCCCACTTAACCCTTTAATCATGTTTAATTACATGTTTCACTTGGTTAAGTATTCTAATCGTATTTTCTATTGCCACCCAAGGCAACCCACTAGATTCCACATGCCACCCAAGGCGACCATTAAATTTCCACATGCCACCCATGGCACCCACTTAACCCCTCATGTCCCACTACATGCTAATATGGTTAAGTGTTTCTTAATTAATTAAGACCGTGATCTCCTATAAAGACCTCCCACATTAGACTGGCTGTTATGACCGCCTGGTTAAGCCGGTAGAGTCCGGGCAGTCTTACGTCATAACAGAGTCTAACCTCGTGTCTTTACTTTAATCACGTATTTAATTTATGGCTAAGACCCCTCACATTGGGCTGACATTTGTAGCAACTGGTTAAGCCGGTCGGGTCCGGGCAGTTTTACACTACAAATGAGTCCAACCTCGTGTCTTGTCGATTAATTACACCTAATTTATCACCCCCATATTAATTATCCCTAATTAATATCAAGTTTTTCATAACATGGGTAGACCTAACTCAATAGGTAAATTCCCATGGGGTAGACCTAACTCAATAGGTAAATTCCCACTTATGTTAATTCATTTTTATGGTATGCTTAATCATACCCAATCATACTTTTATTAACATATTTACCCACCCCATCGTTCCCCACGTAAATCGTTCTCATTTCATAACATAATAAAGGGGAAGATCCATCACAAATATCATGGGTTTAGCATACAACTTTGTCATGGGTTAAGAGGATGTCAACTTGCATATATGAGCATATATTAACCCAACTACATTTAACCCAAACTTGCATATTATCATACACATATCTTGCATAACATGTTGAACTTGCATATAAGCATTCTCATAACTTGCATAACATGTTAAACATGCATTTAAGCATACACATAACTTGCATAAGCATTCACATACTTGCATAAGCATTCACATACTTGCATAAGCATTCATTTACTTGCATAAGCATTCACATACTTGCATAAGCATGCATAACTTGCATATCATGTTAAACTTGCATTTAAGCATATACATATCTTGCATAAGCATTCATATACTTGCATAAGCATGCATAACTTGCATATCATGTTAAACTTGCATTTAAGCATATACATAACTTGCATATGAACTTGCATATCATAACTTACATAACATCATACACATGACTTGCATATGAACTTGCATAACTCACTTTGTTAAACATGCATAAAACCACTTGTTAAATATGCATAAACCAACTTGTTAAGCATGCATAAACCAACTTGTCAAACATGCATAAACTCACTTATTAATTATGCATAAACATAGAAAACATAGAGTAGCATATCATTACAAAAGATTCAAACTCACTAATCCGCATCTAAGACCATAAGTCTCATTACACCCAATCTACTTACTTTAACAATTGATGTTAAAGTGATAGAAACTCACCAAAACCAAGATTAGCAAACTTATGAAGTGGAATTAGTTGCTAAATATGAAGATGGTGATGATTAGAGATTGATTAGAGAGTGATTAGCTTGCAACTTCCTTCATAAACAAGTGGAGGCTTCTTCTAAGATTTAATTTGGCGGCATGAGGCCATCATTTCTATTTTTAGTATGGATTAGGGTGGGTTTAGGGTGTATTTATAGATTAGGAGAGTGTTTTAGGCCCTTAGATTAACCCTAAATTAGATTAGGTCCGTTAGATTTAGGAAATCTCTAGAACCCAGCCCAGCCCTAGCCAGAAAACCAAATCTGGTGCACCCAACCTTCTGGCTCGAGACGCCGTGTCGACAGGCAAGTCGACAGGCCTGTCGACAGCCCTGTCGACATGGTCAGGGCGGGAATTTTCCCGCCTGGCCCCGCTGGTTCTAATTTGAAATCCGAATTTAAATTTCTAAATCTATTTTAAGCTTTAATTTTTCTGCAAACTTCATTGGGCCATAACCGGGCCATACGGACTCCGATTCTCGAAAACTCGGACTCTATTTCGCGTATTTTTCCGAGACGAACGCAATGACACAGCCCGTTTCCCCCAATTCTCACGTCTGAGAATATTTATTCTGTAATTAGTGAATTTTAGTATTAACTCAAATTCGGGGTGTTACAATTCCTGATGATCTTGATTGGGCCGTACACCCAAGAGGAGGGAATAAGTTGGTGATCGTCCAAATGTACTTGGAGATCGATGGATATGCGAGGTACAAGGTGCCTCCGGTTTCGTTCAGACCCAGAACGGACTTGTAAATGGACTGTGTGTCTGACATTGGATATTAATCTGTGTGATTGATGGATATCGGTTGCATGGAATGGTTTGCCTGTGTGGCATGCTAAGATGCAAATGATCAAGGCTTCTGTTGAAAAGCAGAGTCTTGTGGTTGATGATCAAAGCACGACGTTTGTGGCATCGCTTTGTGTTGCGTTAATTTCCGAGCCTCACACCCCGGTATGAACCAAAAACTGGAGAGGACATAAGGGAGGGCATGCGTTTCCTTCTAGCTAGAAGTGGCGTCAGTGGTTTACAAGCCCTGATGTGTTTGACTTATGTGGTTGTTGGAATGTGAGGTGCCTCAGTTATATCGGTCGATCCGGTACCGATGGAGTCATTGGACTCATTTACGCCCCCATAGGGCGGGGAAATGTAGTGTTCAGGCATAATAATCCACATCGAGTGAACCGGCCCTGACGATCCAGGGGGCAGTTGCGGCTGTTCCTGAGACACGGGCTAGAGCGTCTCGAATCGGTGAGGACTATCTTTTGTCTCGGTTCATATATGGAAATCCAACTTCCAATACGATATTCTACGATTTTAGTTGCATAGTATTGACGACATAGTGGCATGGGACGCTAATGCCGTCTATGATTGATACATTTATATTTGAAATTGTTTTCTTCACTTATAGTAACAATAAAAGATTAAATTTCGCGTACCAAGCATCATTTGGCTATTATAAGGTAAACCCCTATCCTCCGGCTTGCGTTGCATTGTGTGATGGGACCTGGGTCTTATAATAGCTTCATTGTGCTTTATTTAGCATTGCGCTGTTTGTTTTATGCACTGGTATTCTTGGAAGGAAACCCGTTCCGTGTTATACGACGTGGTCCCTTGATTTACCTAACTTTAAAATAAAGATTAATAACTGTTTTAGTTCTCACACCAGTCACATGACTGACCTGGAGTTTATTGTTTTAACCTAAACTCTGGGTTCCCTTATTTTCCGCATGGGCAGCTAGTAGTTTTGGTTTTTGCAGATATTATATTCAAAGCATCCTAGTTTTTAGCTGAAGTGATATTCGGAAAGCTCTGCATCCGTGTATTTCTTTCAGTTATGTTTTGTATTATTTTTCCGCTGCAGTAATGTATTTAAATCTCTGATATTTTATGATGTGTAATATTTGTTTATACTCTGTATATTCTTGTATTCTGATGAAATTGTTGTAATATACAATGAAATGTTCTTCTGTATGTGTTCTGATTTGTCGTGTTCTCAAAACAATCCGTTCTTTCTTTACTTGGGAAGTTACGGGTTCTTTCATTTGGTATCAGAGCTTTGGTTTACAGAGCTCGGAGAACAAGGCACATTAGAACCGAACGAAAGAATTCGTCCGAGATTGGATTAGAAATATCCAATAGGAATGACTCGTTAGAGATAGGATTAGTAGTATCCTAGAACGAGTGTGAAGAGTGTATTTTTAAAAATAAAAATGAAAACAAATTTTGTTTTGAAGATTTAAACCTTATTATTCGTATTTGAATAATTTATTTTAAATTTATTTGGACAATCTAGTATTTTAAGATCTTGCATATACGCCTAGCTAGCGTGTATTCGAAGTCTCAAGTATACTGTATAGATATAGAATCACACTCTAGTCGCCCGGAGATGATTCTGATGATGAGGCCTCATCATCAGTGTCTGTATTCGAGTTTCGAAAGTGGGATATCTTTATATTTCCATTAGGCTAGTGTGAGAACCAAAACTTACATAGGATTATTTGTTGTGACTTGGCATCAAAAACTGGATCTCTAACAGTACAAAGAGATATATATTCGAAACGTTAATCCACTAATTGATTGCTGGTTGTGTTGTTTGATTTTTAGTTGATTAATTTAAATTTTAAACCATTCTGTGAAATTAAGGTAAATTTAGTCAAATTTGAACTGAATTGCAAATTGTTTGGAAAATTGCATGCATACATGTACATTCATATGTGTGAACAGGTCATAGCGAAGAGGTTAGAGAAGAGGAATAAAATTGTATGCCAGACAAATAGGTACATGTTTACTAATTTCTTGGGTGATGATGATTTTATGAGCCTATTGGCTAGCCGCTTTTTCTTTTTGAGATGAGAGGCCTGTGTGGCGGTTTGGGGATTTTCCCAATGCTCCCGGTACAAGGGAGGTTATGGCGAATTTTTTCGAAAATATAGGGTGTTAGCCAAATTTTTGAAAATTTTGAAAATTCTTAGAAACTGAAAAGTTGAAGAATTAAAGGCATAATTAAAATAATGAAAGTTGAGTTGATTATAAAACAACTTTCAGCTTCGTTCCTTTTCGACGAAAAGATTTTAAGTGGGGGAGATTGTAACAACTCAGAAAATCTGAGCCAATTTAAAATTTTTATTTTGGTGATTTTAATGGATTTTGATTATTTAAAATGAATAATTTTAAATAATAACGACGAAAAATTTATTTTCGACGAAGTTAAAACGAATTATTTTATTTTAATTATATAACGAGCCTGAAATGGCACGGTAGTTCGAAAATTCGATTTCGAATTTCAAATGAATGTACAAGATTCAAAATAAATCGAGAATTTGTTTGATGATATCTTTGTAACGAAGTTGAGAAACTAAGATTTCACTTTATAGAGTGTAAGATATGTCCAGTTTAAAATTCAAAAAATTCGCTATGGAATTTATATACATATTATATATATATATATAAAGCCCTTAGAAATGAAAATTTTGCAAACGACCTTCGTTTTCGACGAAACTACTTTTGTTGGATCCGGAATGTCAAATTAGTGCTAGGTTTCAAAATTCATAATTTTTCGAATCAATATGTGAGCGTGGCAAAATTAAACGTGTTTTAACAGTTTTAGTCAATTTCGATCGGCCAGAAAATGGCCATTTTTCAAACGGTCTTCAAATTTGACGAAATTAGTTTTGTTAGGACCGTATCGTCAATACGAAGCTAGAAATAATTTTTATGTAATTTTTAGAGTCCGTATGAGGCTCCGGTAAATTGAGATGTACGTTTAAAATTGAATATATAGATTTATATTTTAATTTAAGGGAAAACTGATCATAACGGCCAAATTGGCTTACAAAACATATCCCATTGTGTTCAGAATGGGGGTAATTAGCTAGAGATGGCAGTCGATGGGTTTGATTTGGGGTTCAAACAAAAGGTGTACTTTATAAGAAGAAACTAAATATAATAATTAAATTAAATATATTATATAACACCCCCCTCCATTTCTCTTTCCCCGACTCAGTCCAAAAAAAAAACGTTGACCTCTAACCCTAACCCACCCCGTCGCCTGCCCTTCGCCACTGTCATCGTCGAGCGCGCCACCACCCCACCTCAGCCCAGACCCCCTTCCTCCTCTTCTCGATTCCCTCCCTCTGAGAAACCACCCCCAAAATCGCTGAAGCCCCCGACGTTGGCCACATCCAATCTGTCGCGCCGCCACCCTGAGTCCACGCCTTGACCACCGCAAGCTTCGATCCCTCTTCCCCTGTCGAACGCAAAATACCCCAATCGACGTTGATGCTCCGACGCGAGCTCGAGCCGCCTACCACCACCAAATCGTTTGAAATCAGCGCCTCCTCCGACCTCCAACAAAACCCCCTGGGACTGACGTGAGCCACCCCACTGGAAAGGATAGTGAGTTTTTATTATTCGATTTTAATTTTCAGTTTTAAAATAAAGTAGCATTTTAAAAATCAATTTATTTATATAATAGCATAGTATTTAAAGTTATGATTTTTAATAAGTAAAAATATGATTTTTTAATAAGTAAAAATATGATTTTTATTGTTTGGATGATAATATAAAAATACGGTTTTTAAAATATGGAAAAGTATATATTTTTATTCACGTGAAGATTTGATTTTTAACACCATAAAGATTATATTTTTATTTATAGAAAGATTATATATTTTAACATAGAAAAAGATTAGATTTTTATATAACATAAAGATGCGATTTTTATACGTGAAGTTATATAATAAAAATATGATTTTTATTTTGAAGTTAGAGTTATAAAAATAATTTTTTTATATATGTAATGAAATAAAAATATGATCTTTATATTAGTAGAGTATTAAAAATATGATTTTTATATATGTAGAGATATAAAAACAGAATTTTTATATGTGTAGCGAAGTAAAAATATGATCTTCATAATATAAACATCAACATAAAAATATGATTTTTATGTATGAAGTAACAATATAAAAATGTGATTCGTAATAATAAACTGCGTGATACAGACCGTGAAGGTACTGTTGGAAAAAAAATCAGAATTCAAACCGTTCAGAAATAAAGAATGGCAGAGTGGATCCCAAAGGTGAGAACTCCTCACTTTAATTTTCTTTATACAGTTATTTAATTTATAACTGCATATATGAACTGTTCCCCGTCGTCCACAGACCATGGACGACTTGTTTTTTTGGTTGTGTAGTTGATTGGATTATTGGTTTGAATTTGGTTGTTTGGGTGAAATGGAATTGATTAGATTGGTATGTGTATGGTGTGTGCCATTATTAGACTGGAGTTAAGGCTAGGCCTTATCCCGTTTCTAGTTTCGCGCCGTTATGCCACCGAAATTTTCTAAAATATGTTAGAAAAATAAAAATATCATTTTATTAGATAAATGAATAAAATAAAATATTCATTTACAAATCAGACGATTTGTTTAGGTACACCCATTTGACTGATATGGATTGGGACGATAAATTTTACACATCGCCCAACTGCACAAACAATATTCAGTATTTGTTGGTTGAAACCCCACACGGGTGTTGGGATGATATTGACGTACACTAATCCCAATTATTTTAGTGGTATGTCGATCGATTGGTTGACAGACTGTGTAAGCATTAATTATTTATATTTAATGCTTATGCAATTGAGTATTGCACTTTGGATGATGGTTGATTATTTATCGTTGTCCATATATACATGTGTTGTATGGAATCCATATAATTAACCTTATATGGTAATTGATTGGGTCTCATTCCAATTTGGAAAAATAAAGGATATTTTAAAATAATATTCAGAAAAAGGATTCATGTGTTGAATAACATAAATATTTATGTGTTGAATAAAAGCCGTGTTGATTAGATTAACGCCATTTTGACGTGGATGATATTTATATCAATTTTATTCATTTTTATAATGAATATTGAAAACGAAGTGATTTCAAAATCTGATAGTTGAAAATATTATCATTTATATGTTAACGATATGGAATATTCAATTTTGATTTAAAATTGAATATGAAGTTGAAACCATTTTGAAAATGAATTTAAAATGATTAATAAAATACGGTTTGAAAGGAAATCGACGAAATATATATATTATATATATTTAATGGCCTGAACAGAACGCGCCGCACTGCGGTAGTTCGCGAATTTCGACCATTGACTTCGAATGGACGTTACGGGAAATCCGACCGTTGGATTCTCCTGAAACCGGGACCGTTGGGTTCGTATCGAAAAGAGATTTCCAAAGAATATGAAAATTTTGAAATCTAACAGTTGGATTTGGAGTTATGTCCAAATCAAATTTCGAAAAGGTCGCTGTAAGTGCAGTTCGACGACCGTTTATGGAAATCGACCGTACGGGCCTTGATAAAATTATTTACAAATATCGATAATTTGTGTAAAATCACAATAAATGATTTGAGAAGAACTAGGATGAAAAATTCCATATTTGAAAGGATAAAAATATATTTTTATCAAAATGAACTAGTTATGAACTAGAATTATAATCCAGTATTTTTAATTAAATAAATTGGATTTGAAATGGTTTTAAAAATAACCAGAATTTCCAATATATGAATTGGAATGGAATTGAATCAAAATTATCTTCGGAATATTTCGATGTTGGATTTCGTGATTATACAGATATGGTTATAGAAATTTGAAAGATATATTCATATCGTTATTTCCAATACGATATTTTTCGATTTCAGAATTCGATATTGAATATAAGCCGATATATTTTCTATTCAGAGCCTTGTATTTAATATCGAATTGGATTTTGGGTTTATCATGAACCATGTTTTAAAGGACATTGGTTCTTTAACCCAGTTAAAGACAGGATATGATTTCCCAAGTTATATAATCATTAACATTGATTTTTGGGAAGATTAAAACGAAGTGGAGTTTTAATGAATCTTTAATTAATTTGAAATGATCGAGAATTGAGTATCACCAGTTTTTCTCCAAGCGATAGTTAAATCTTTAATTAGATTTGAACGTGAAATGGTAATTAATTTTACCGATAACACCGAGGTGTTAGATATGGAGTATTACCAGTTTTGCTCCATGGGATGAATAGGTTGGGATTGGGAAATTACACAAATAATTACTTCGATAAGGTTCGTTAACCCCGACTAATTTGGAAAACCATAATATGGTTTGAAATGATATTCAAAGGAAAATTAAAGAATAAATTTTAAAGAATTTATCTTTGATAAAATTAATGGGAACCTTTCCCTAATAATGTGAATATTTAAATAAAAGAATATTCTGAATTGGAATAAGGCGTATGTTGTGTTTGTGTAACACTTGTTTATTATATACGCGAGTTATTCGGAAAGGCCGGGTTTATACCCATTCTGAATAACTGATACGACGATAAGTCGAAGATGAAGACGGTAGTTGAAGACTGGAGGTCTTCACATCGTTTGGATGATTCCTGATGATCTTGATTGGGCCGTACACCCACGAGAAGGGAATAAGTTGGTGATCGTCCAGACGTACTTGGAGATCGATGGATATGCGAGGTACAAGGTGCCTCCGGTTTCGTTCAGACCCAGAACGGACTTGTAAATGGACTGTGTGTCTGACATTGGAAATAATTTTGTGTGATTGATGGATATCGGTTGCATGGAATGGTTTGCCTGTGTGGCATGCTAAGATGCAAATGATCAAGGCTTCTGTTGAAAAGCAGAGTCTTGTGGTTGATGATCAAAGCACGGCCTTTGTGGCATCTCTTTGTGTAGCGTTAATTCGCGAGCCTCACACCCCGGTATGAACCAAAAACTGGAGAGGACATCAGGGAGGGCATGCGTTTCCTTCTAGCTAGAAGTGGTGCCAGTGGTTTACAAGCCCTGACGAGTTTGACTTATGTGGTTGTTGGAATTCGAGGCGCCTCGGTTATATCGGTCGATCCGGGACCGATGGAGTCATTGGACTCGTTTACGCCCCATAGGGCGGGGAAACGTAGTGTTCAGGCATAATAATCCACATCGAGTGGACCGACCCTGACGATCCTAGGGGCAGTTGTGGCTGTTCCCGAGACACGGGCTAGAGCGTCTCGAATCGGTGAGGACTATCTTTTGCCTCGATTCATAGATGGAAATCCAACTTCCAATACGATATTCTATGATTTTAGTTGTATACTATTGGCGACATAGTGGCATGTGACGCTAATATCATCTATGATTGATACAATTATATTTGAAATTGTTTTCTTCACCTATAGTAATAATAAAAGATTAAATTTCGCGTACTAAGCATTATTTGGCTATTATAAGGTAAAACCCTATCCTCCGGCTTACGTTGCATTGTGTGATGGGACCTGGGTCTTATAATAGCTTCATTGTTCTTTATTTAGCATTGCGCTGTTTGTTTTATGCACTGATATTCTTGGGAGGAAACCCGTTTCGTGTTATATGGCGTGGTCCCTTGATTTACCTAACTTTAAAATAAAGATTAATAACTGTTTTAGTTCTCACACCAGTCACATGACTGACCTGGAGTTTATTGTTTTAACCTAAACTCTGGGTGCCCTTATTTTCCGCACGGGCAGCTAATAGTTTTGGTTTTGCAGATATTATATTCACAGGATCCTGGTTTTTAGCTGAAGTGATATTCGAAAAGCTCTGTATCCGTGTATTTCTTTCAGTTATGTTTTGTATTATTTTTCCGCTGCGGTAATGTATTTAAATCTCTGATATTTTATGATGTGTAATATTTGTTTATACTCTATATATTCTTGTATTCTGATGAAATTGTTGTAATATACAATGAAATGTTCTTCTGTATGTATTCTGATTTGTCGTGTTCTCAAAGCAATCCGTTCTTTCCTTACCAGGGAAGTTACAGGTTCTTTCATGTACTCTGCAAAGTGATTTGGTTTACAAATATATCTATATTTTATGTATTAATTTGAGTGTGTGTGCGTTTGCATACGCAAAGTGTGTGTGTGTGTGTTAAAGCAAGCATTTGTGTAATCATGTGCTCTGAGTTAAAGAGTTTGTTCATGTTTGAGTTCACTTTGCATGAAATAGTGGGTCACATAATGAATAATCTGCCCTATTCATATTGATTTGACAGTAAAGTTGAATCCATATGTAACAAAGACTTATGTATTCACCTGAACGTCTAATTGAAACATGCTCTCAAACATAAACGACGCGACTGTTATGTAAAGACTTTGGTATCCATTTGGTTTTGTATTTGCAATATAATCTTTTTTCTGCCATAGCATAAAATTTTGATTTCATAAAATACTTAAGCAGCAAAATTCATAATACAAAAAGAATAGTAAACTTACATCTCAAGGTATTAGTGTCCATGTACCATAAACAAGGTAAAAGACAAGGCAATGAATCTGCATCGACTAAACATACAAATAAGAATCAAAATCCAAAAATACATTATTTTCAAAACTCAAAATGGTATATAATTAATACTAAATGTTTTCCGAATTTACTATAATTCAAATCTACATTTATTATTTTCAAGTTTAAATTTTTTGGAAGCTAAGTTTTACTTTGTTTACTATTTTAAATAGCAGAAGTGCAAATCTCGTTTAATATAGATACAATAGATAGATATTAAATAACTACACTCTAGATTTTAGTAGTTATAATACGATTGGATTTGCAATGCAGTAAATGTGATGATGAAAAATGAGAAACATCAAACTTAAAATGAGTACTTCAATATTCTCTTCCAACTCCTTTAAAATGAAGACTAGTAACAAACTTAACTTGCAAATCAAGTGCTGCAGTTCATTACCTTATCGATGAAAGTTTCAGGGAAGGCATGCTGCAGCCTCAGTTTTCAAGTGGAATTATTGCACAACAAGGCAGAGCAGCATTCCAGATCTGAATGGTAGACATAGGCATCACCAAGACCAATTACATCTCCTGGCAACAACCTTCAAATGCAGATCCAGTCAAGTTGCAAATGGCAACTACTAGTCTTGGCATCAAGCAGCAGGAAAAGTTTCGGATCTAGGAATTTTAAAATATTCCTCCCCCCACTGCCACCCCCTCTTTCCTCTTCCTTTTTCTCCCTTTATTCCCTTTCATCACTTCATATATTTCCTTAACTTTTTAAGCTTCTTGATTCTTGAATACTTTTCTGCAAATAAAAGATTAAAAACAACTTTTGTTAAAGTAAAACACATAGATATGGGCGGGCATTCTTGTTGCTACAAGAAAAAGCTAAGGAAAGGGCTATGGTTGCCTGAAGAAGATGAAAAGCTATTGAAATGTATCACTAAAAATGGCTGTGGTTGTTGGGATTCTGTTCATAAACATGCAGGTAGCATAACTTTAAGAGTTTGTAAATATGAATATAAAGAACATAATGTAAGAAAACCACAAAGTTTTTTAGCTTTGCTTCATCGATATTTTTACATCTCAGGTTTGCAAAGATATGGAAAAAACCATAGACTGAGATCAATAAATTACTTGAAGCCTGATCTTAAAAGAGCTTTGCAAAGGGCTATTTGGTAAAACTACTACACAAACAGTCTGAGATTCATATGTTATTGCTTCTGTTAAAGGAGAAAGGCATGATTTTAAAAGATCAAAATATATTAATAACCTAAAAGAAACAACTATGTAGCAATAAACAATAATGTAAAGTGATAAAATAAACCAAATTTGTACATGTTCAGTTGATAATAGAAAATGCCATTATATAATGAGCCTCAAAACCGTTAACTCTTATCTATTTTAATATCCCCTTTCCACTCCCTTAAATTTTGCGTGTAGTCTCTGGCAAATACCAAAGAAAATTCACTTCGTCCCTTTTAATTTTCAACTCCTATTCTAAAGGAGAGTGAAAAAAGGTATCTGGTTTTAGTTTTCCCTAAGATTACTGTATAATTTTCAAATGGAATAACTCACTGTCTTCAGAAATTAAATGGAAACATGAGTGTATTTCTAGCTGCATCTGATAATGATACATAAGACACAAAAACTAAAAACCAAAATCATTCGTAAATGGTAAACGTAGTAAATATATTGCTCTCAGCAAATGAAAACTCAAACAATGAACATTAGAATGTTTTGATAGAAGCTTTTAACTAATTGATAATGCAAACATGGAAAACTTATTAGGCAATAGATAACATCTCATTCTTCAAGCTTGGCAAACACGGATTTTTTTTGTAAAATCGCTAAATGGACTGATAAAATCGAATAGGTTAAATTAATAGACCAAAAGGATTAAAAGAATCAACCAGTTGAATATAATGAATAAAAAAACACGAAAGAGAAAATAATTTACCTTGGAAAGGGTTTCCTTTGACAGAAAAAGGAGATGTTAGGGCTTCAATCGATGATTTGAAGCCTGAATCAAGGAAGATCTGTTATTGTTAGGGTTTCATAGGGGAAGCAGGCAAAAAGCTTTTGGAAGTGAAACGTAGAACTAGGGAAATGAGAGGAAAATGAAAAAATTATCGCCTTCTGGTTTTATGTTTTGTTATTGGTGGAGGGAGTAATAAACGCTATTTTAACAAGGCTGGGCGTCAAGGACAGTAAGAAGCGTTAAAACGCCCTCCTCTGTTGCAGTCAAATTTGCATTTTCTTGTAGTGTACCCGACAAACTTAAACATGTTTCATGTGGGGGTTATGCAACCTTGTTAAACTGTTAGGCATAATCTGTTAAAATCCTAGTAGTGGGGATGCAAGCCTAGGAGGGAAGCTTGTATCATCTGTTGTGTGAGACCCGTTTCAGTCAGTAGCCCATCTTGGTATCAAACGGGTACTCCGAACTAGGTCGGGATACGCTTACTGAGCTGATTATAAGAGGTCACTTGAGTGAGGGTGTTGACGGTGCATTCCAACGGAGTCATGTGCGTGCATGGGTCCACTTGCTAGGGAAAATAAGACGCTGTGACATCAGTAGATATGGTTCTGCATCTTGAAAATAAAGGGGTTGCCACTTTAGGAAGTGATACATCCTACTGTGGGGCCGACACAGGGTATCTATGGGGTAGGGAGCCGATCGATTGGGGGTAGTAATTAGGGTACATCTAGTCTTGCTTGTTGGGAACATGTTATTCTTGTTGGGGGTAACACGTGTCAATCCTGTTGGGCTACTTGTTATTCTTGTTGGGGTAAAACCTGTCACTAGAAGTACACCTCAATCTACCATCTTGTTCTTGTTGGGATCGTCTTGTTCTTGTTATACTAGTATGGGAGCAGAGAAAAGTACATGAGAATTGCAATATATTCTGGCATGTTTATTCTGTTTATCCTGCTCAGTTTGTTATACCTGCTTTATGATACTGTTATCTCTCTCTCATCCGGTTTATATGCCTGTCATGATGCTTTTACTTATTTATATGCTAAAAGTAACTAGACTCGCGAGACTTTATGTATGACCCATTTTGTTTCCTCTTCTCTCTCTTCTGCTTCTCCCTCCTCAGGTTCTCAGGGTGGGAATACTCAAGCTTGGTTTGGATTCTTTCTTTCATTCTGCTTGGAGTTGCTTTAATGTACTGCTTTGATTTCCTGTTTTCTCTGATATGGCTATATTTTTGGGGAATTATGCTTCTTTTATTACCGTACTCTGATGATTTTATCACAAGACAAAAGTTTTAAGTTGATGTAATGGGTTTTCTGTATTTCACACTTATGATGTAACTATGTTTTGGACCACGATGTTTTCTGTTTAATAAAGTTTTAAATTCCGCTGTTATTTTATATCTGTCTTGTAATGTTTTTGTTTCTGTTTACCTATAATGCTTCACGAAACTTAATGCATTCTGATAAAGAGTGACATTAACGAATGTGGGGTGTCACATTTGTTATCGGAGTTGAAGGTTACTAGACGGATAAAAGATTTTGAAAATCGTTTTCAAATCGGTTTTAAAAGAAAGCATTTTCAAAAGAAAAATCTGTTTTGAAAAACATATTCCCCAAATCCATATGGAATATCTTTCGATTCTCTGTTTGAATCCCTTTTCTTTTCTTTTTCAGCATGTCTAGGGAACCGATTCTTCCCGAGGGCGTTACGATACCGGCTTGGTTCCGTAGGTATCTTGAGGCTACAACGCCTGCAGGAGGCTAAGTAGACGCCCCTCTCCTAGCTGCAGCCGCTATTCCTCCTCCTTCTCCACGAGCAGATAATTTCTCTAAGATGTGCAGGGACTTCTGTACTATGGGAGGGAAGTCATTCCGAGGAACTGAGAATTTTGCAGAAGCAAGGAATCATCTCAAAGAGACGGAGGATTTATTTTGGATTTTTGAGGTTGACGACCATAGGAAAATTCAGTTAGCCGTTTGGAAGCTGAAAGATGAGGCTTCATTCTGATGGGAAGTGACGCACGCAGAGCGTCCAGTTGAGACTTGGGATGATGTCCGATAGAGATTCGAAATGAAGTTTCTTTCTCAAGCCGAGCAAAGTATGCAAATAGAAAGATTTTTGGCACTTAAGCAAGGAGCCATGTCTGTCAAAGAGTATGTTAATAAATTCAATCAATTGGCGAGGTTTGGTTTGGAGCTAGTGAATCCCCGGCACAAGAAAGCTTTGAGGTTTGCTATAGGATTGAATGAACCCCTTCATGGGTTGGCTATGTCCCGTATTCGGATGGGAGCAACTTTTGAGAAACTCGTCGATATGGCATTGATGAACGAAGAAGATAAAGGTGGAAAGAAAGAGGCTAAGATTGATGAAACACAAAACAAGAAAGTGTGGCCCAAGAAAGAACAACAAAAACAGCAAAAGAAAGGCGGAAAGAACAACAAAACTTGAGATAAGAGGAATGTCATAATTGCGGACGTGAGGGTCATTTGGTCAAAGACTGCAAAAGAAAGAAGAATGCTTTTTCCATTGTGGAGAGGTCGGACATTATTCTAAGGAATGCCCGAAGAAGCAAGGAAAGAGCCAAAGGGAAAGATCTTCTGGAGGGAAGGTGCTTGCTCTTGTGGTCGATGTGCCGGATAGAGGTAGGAAAGTTTCTGTTGAAGGTTTGATTTCTCTTTCCAATCATCCTGTTAGAACTCTTTTTTATTCTAGTGCTTCACATTTTTTTATATTTGATTCTGTGGTTGAGTCTCTGCACCTTAGTACTAGTATGGTTTTGGATCCCGTTGTTGTCTCAAACCCCATTGGGGGTACGGCTCATGTATCTATGATTTGTCGGGGTTTGAGAATATTGGTGTTAGGCGTTGAGTTTGACTGCGATGCATATGTGCTTGGTTTCATGGGATGTGGTTTGATTCTAGGGATGGATTCGCTAGCGATGTACACTACCATTTTGGATTGTGAGAGGAGGGTCGTTAGACTTTTGACTTGCCATGGGAGGACCATCGAGATTTCTTGTGAGCCTAAAGGGTCTGGCATGCTTAGTTTCCTAGAGTCTCTTGATGCATCTATCGATGATCTACGATCTGTACTGGTAGTCTGTGAGTATCCATATGTTTTTGAGGAGGTTCAGGGCTTACTTCCGAGGTGCGAGATTGATTTCCATATATACTTGGTGGACAGTGCAAAGCCAGTTGCATTGCCTGTGAGCCACATGGCTCCGAGAGAAAGGAGGGAGCTCAGCAAGCAAGTAGGGGAGCTACTTGAGAAAGGGTTTATTAGGCGAAGCATATCTTAATGGGGTGCTCCAGTAGTATTCACCACTAAGGCGGGTGGTCCGCTTCGCTTTTGTGTGGATTATGGAGAGTTGAATAAACTCAATAAGAAAAATAGGCACCCACTTCCGAGGATAGATGATTTGTTTGACCAGCTTGTTGGAGCATCTATTTTCTCCCAGTTAGACTTGGCCACAGGGTTTCATCAGTTGAGGGTGACCGAGGACAGTATAGACAAGACCTCTTTTAGAACTCCAGATGGTTTCTTCGAGTGGCTCGCCATGCCTTTTGTGTTGACGAATGCACCCGCCTATTTTGTGGATCTGGTAAGTAGGGTGTTTCGGGAGTTCCTAAATAAGTTTGTTGTGGTCTTTGTTGATGACATCTTGATTTTCTCGAAGAGCGAGGAAGAGCATGCCGACATTTAAGGGAGTTTTTGAAAACTCTCCGTGTGCACCATCATAAGGCGAAATTCTCCAGATGTCATTTTTGGAGAAAATAAGTGAGAACTCTAGGGCATGTGGTCTCTAAGGATGGGATAGTAGTAGATCCCGCGATGGTAGTTGCGGTTCAGGATTGGCGGATCCCAAAGAATGCAACGGAGGTGAGGAGTTTTTTTGGTTTAGCTGGCTATTATAGGAAGTTCATTAAGGGCTTCGCAAAGATATCAGCCCCACTCACGAGGCTGACAAAGAAGAATTTGACATTTTCTTGGGGCATAGACTGTGAGGATGCTTTTCAACGATTGAAGAGGGGCCTGTCAATAGCATAGTCTTGACTTTTCCTGATGGGAACAAGGTGTTCACAGTATACACTGATGCATGTGGTACAGGGCTTGGTGCGGTTCTGATGCAAGAGGGAAGAGTAGCATATTATGGAGGTAGACAGTTAAGAGTTCATGAGAAGAACTACCCTACCCATGACTTAGAGTTAGATGCCATAGTATTTGCGCTTAAGACTTGAATCCATTATCTACTTCGAGAGAAGTTCGAGTTGTACACCAATCATAAATCCCTCAAGTACTTGTTCTCGCAGAAGGATCTCAATTTGGGGCAACAAAGATGGATGGAGTTCCTAGCGTCCTATGACTTTGAGATTGCTTATACCCCTGGCAAGGGTAATGTAGTGCCTGATGCATTGAGTAGGCAGAGGATGACCTTGAGTCCTCTGTTTGTAGAGAGGAAGAGCTTGGAGTTTATATCGACTTTTGATTTTAGACTCTCCACTGAGTTCACACCTGGTTTATTGGCATCATTAGAGGTGCGAGCTACTATGTTGAATCAGATAAGAACTTCGCAATGAGAGGACCCATAGATAGTAGATATCTTGGATAGGCTCAGTAGAGCGGAGACTTCCAGTCACCTCAGTAGATATTCTACGGATGATAGAGGGTGGTTGTGACGAGATGGAAGGCTTTGTGTTACCCAAGTTGGGAGTTTGTTGAAGACAGTCCTTGAGGAAGCCCGTCATTCTAGGATGACTATCCATCCAGGCGGTGATAAGATGTATAGAGATATGAAGAGGGTTTTCTTTTGGGTCGAGATGGAGAAAGATGTAGCAGAGTTTGTTTCTCGATGTTTGATTTGCCAACAAGTCAAGGCTGAGCAAAGGAAGCCCGGTGGTTTACTTCATCCTTTGGAGGTTCCACATTGGAAGTGGGAGAGCGTCTCTACGGATTTCATTGATGGTTTTCCTAGATTGAGGAATGGAAACACCAGTATTTGGGTTATAGTTGATAGGCTTACTAAGAACGCTCATTTCATTCTTGTTAAGAGTAAGAGGACGGCAACATGGTTCACAACAGTTTATCTTCGTGAGATAGTCTGTCTACATGCAGTACCTTCCAGTATTGTGAGTGATCGTGACCCCATTTTCACCAGTGAGTTTTGGAGGAGCTTACAAGAGACATTAGATAAACAGTTGTGTTTGAGCACCACTTATCACCCGCAGACCGATGGATAGATGGAGAGAGTGAATAGAGTTCTTGAGGTACTTTTAAGACTCTATATCCTAGACTTCGGAGGGACTTGGGAAGTGCATCTTCCTTTGGTAGAGTTCACCTACAATAACAGTTATCAGGCTAGTATTGACATGGCACCCTTCGCGGCATTGTACGAACGACCCTGTAGATCACCGACTTGTTGGTGGGAGTCTACAGAAAGGCTTCTACTTGGACCTGAGATGATTACAGAAACTTCAGAAAAGATTGATCTTATTCGAAGGTGCATAAAGATAGCTCAGGACAGGCAGAAGTCCTACGCAGATAAGAGAAGGACCAATATTGAGTTTGAAGTAGGAGACATGATTTTCATCAAGGTATCACCTTGAGGAATGTGGTTCGTTTTGGATCTGTATGGAAATTGTCTCCAAGATTTGTAGGGCCGTTTCCCATAACAGAAAAGATTGGCCAAATGGCCTATAGAGTAAAGATACTAGAGAGACTGTCTGGTGTTCATGATGTTTTCCACATTTCTCAATTATGGAAGTGCTCGCATGATACATCAGCAGTAGTTGTGCCGAGCATAGTTAAGGAAGTTGAGGTGGAACGAGAGGCGACGGTTAGACGAGTTCCTACCCATATTCTTGGATCAGAGGTTAAGAAGCTACACAACAAAGAGGTCAAGTTGATGAAAGTTCAATAGGGGAAAGACCCCGAGAATGAAACTTGGTAGATTGAAGAAAAGATTCGCGCTTCATACCCTTTTCTTTTCAAGGGTATGTTTTTAACTTCTTTTTCCAAAGCTTTTATTCGTACTTGTTTCTATCGTTTAAGTATATCCTATCGATCGAATTTTCGACCTTTAGGTAGGGAACTCATGGATGTAAACATGTGTTCGAAGCATGTTATGTTTGATGGATGCAAGTGTTTGCTCGTGGATGCATATACACACACATTAGGCACTAGATCGGCTCAATCACTCTCATACTGCATATGAATGTGTGTGCATATTTTTCTTTTAATGGATGAAAGTGGGTGTATCATAATATGGATGTTGCATTTGAATGGATAATTGTGCACGCATATAGCCTTTACATGGTATATTATGATTATTTGCATGCATGTTGGATACATGGCACTAACATACATTGCATTAAGGAGGTCGATTGAATCAGTAGACCGCCTAATTTTTTGCATTAGTATAGGGACATATACACACACCTTTGCATATGTTCATATAAGCATTAGAAATATTTTAAGGACAATGGATGCCTGTGGTTGGTGGATGAGTAGATGGACGATGGATGTTAGAATATACATTCTTCCTAACTTGGGAATTTCGGGGACGAAATCCTTTAAGTAGAGGAGAATGTAACACCCCGTAATTTTAAAGAACACTATAATGATAAACTTAAGAATACTTAATTAAATATTGGGAATTAAGTAAAACGGACTGCATCATTGCGTTTGTCTTGGAATTCTTCTTAAGATAGACCCCGAGTTTGCGTAAAACGGACATCGTATGAAGAAGATATTAAGGTTTGAAGTTTGTATACATATAGGCATAATATATATATATATATGACAAATCCAAAATTCGAAATCACAGAGCGAGAAAATGAGGGGGATCGGCCCGTTAGGGGGTCGACCCCATCCCTTATTGGTGTCAACCCATGGGTCAACCCCTACACGGGGGTGTCGACCCCTATGTCGACCCTAGGGGTCGACCCCACCGATATCTGGGGCAGATTCTTCCCCTACACTTGGACGCATTTCTGAGTGAGATTCGTTGACCTTAGGCTATAAATAGGACCTCATTCTCATTGTTTTGTTCACCAAAAACAATGGAGACAACGAGGTACTGTCCCAACTTATATTGAATTATCCTATTCTTCTGCAACAACAAGTTATAAGCATTTAAGAATCTCTGCTACAACATCTACAGTCAATTCTCTGTTCTTTAGATCCTGTCACAGTGAGTTCATGTTATTTTTAGATGTAAATAACTATAGTAATCTTGACATGCTTATAAGTTGGATCTAAATCTGTGCCTGTTAATAAACTGAATCATAACTAAACAGATCTGCCATTACTTGTATACCTGATACTCTGTTTAGTTCTTGCATGCCTATCTTTATTATGTCCATCACTACATCATAATGGCCATTTGGCAACTCTTATTTTTTTCAACTGCCAACACTTATATGTGTTATAGACTAGTGACACTAATATGTGTTGCTATAGTAAAAATGTGTCACCAAAAATGTGCCAACACTTATTTGTGTTGATATGCCCGGTCAACCCTTATGTTCTGAGGGTAAAATGTTAAGTTCTCACCTATAACCTAATCGCTGCCTTAATTCTTTTCTCCCAATGCTTATTCCTCTGAAGGTCGCGTCTTTAGCAAATAAAAAGAAAAATGAACTTCGAAGAATTGATATCAGCTCTCTCTCTAATCGATATCAATACCAGCGATACTAAGGATTTTGGTTTTCTCAAATCGGGGCTTCTAGTAATTGGGGCTTCTAGGAATTGGGGCTTCTCAACTCGTTTCTCAATCCTCGACTTCGAATTGGGGCTTCTAGGAATCACGATAATAGGTAAAAAAATTGATTTCACTTTCGTTGTGTTGGGATTATACGATATTAGGTTAAAAAATCGATTTCATCTTAAGTATGACAGTTTCCTATGGATTCCTGTCCACTTTTTATTGGATGTGCTTCTGTTCAACAACTATACTCTGGTCGTTTCCTCGTATTGTGATAGCAATTACTATGAGATATTTTAATGGCTGATAACTATAGTTCTGATTGTAGAATAGAATATCTTTGTCAATTGCTACTTCCTCAACATTCAGTTTAATAGTACGGATCATACCAACATGGAGTTGTTATTGTGCTCACTTCCACAACATCTCTGTTCATTGGAACCATTTTTTCAAAGTATTTAATGCAGATTGTTGTTGTGTTTCGAAATGGAAAATAACAGGTATCCATATACTTTTGTTATGCATGGTAGAGGCCTGTCTCCATCCCTTCATTCGATTAAAAATGCTAAAGCTATGCGTATTCTGAACCATTTTATAAGTTTAATTGATGGTTAGAAACATCCTACTGGTATCAGTAGTATATTTTCATTTCATGAAAATGCTTTGTATATGACCATGCAATTAAATATAAATCATTTAGGCGAATTGTTCATTTGTTTTAATTAAGATAGTGTTTGGAAATCTTTACATGCATATATTTTACATAACAAGTAAATACTAAAATTTGATGGCCCTTGTAAACCTTGAAAACACTTGGATTGTCTATTGATCGTTACATGGTGAGTAACTTACTTCATGTATCGTTATCGACTTTCAGTATAAAAAATCTGAGTAATTTACACAGTTTAGTGCATGAATAAATTTGAGTTTACCCATGACTTGATGTATGAGCTCTCCTGGATGTTAGCTGAACTTGTTGTGTTTTGTTCTTTACTACTGCTGATGTTGTACTTGCATGCATACGTGTGGCAAACTTTTGTGCATTCTAATTTCATTTTGTTATGGTATGAAGTTTGAAGTTTACTAGATGGTTACTAGCCTTCTTCCATATCACAGGTTGGGATTTCTTTATTCAAGCCCCTTTATATTGAAGGCGTGATATATATTTGAAATTTCGGCTGCATGGACCACATGTAGCCGTTGTATATTTTTAGGTTTTCCTCCCTTTTTTTTGTTTTTGAAGAGAGAATGAAAGAAGAATAGTCTCACATTTTGAAAAATAAAGAACCATATTTGTTAAATATATGAGTTCATCAATATTAGAATTTCATGTATCGTTTACTTTAGCGGTTTAAAATTCCTTCATGAATAGGTGATCTAATGTACCTATTTTTGTTACTACAGTTCTCATTCGCTTATTTTCCTCTGCACCTCATCATATTGTGTTTGATCCCTTCACTGGATTTCAGTTTCAGGTGTGTATGTGTATTGGATAGTTCAGTTTTAGGTGTGTATATATTAGTTATATTTAGGCATGGTGGTTGTGGCTATATATATATATATATAATGGTGGTTGGATATTTCCCGCAGTACCATTAGAGGATGCCCGCGGTATCATTAGCGGATGACCCATAATATATTATAGCGGATGACCTTCTATACCACGGTATCCTGCCTTGAAGCAAGATGGATATTATTTGTGTTGGCTAACATATGTGGATGCAGGAAAATAGGTGGGAGGGATCCAACTGGATTCCATAAAATTTACTATTTGTTTGATTTCATATATATTATAATATATGATGTGTTAGAAAACCCGTGAAACTGCCAAATGAAACTAAAGAAAATAAATAAATAATTTCTCTAGAAACTCATATAAACTGAACGTGTTTTGACTTATTCCTGTTGATCACATTTGAAAGACGTGTTTTAAGTTGCAAACTAAGTTTGCGCGCAACTGAATTGGAAAAATAATCGTGAGATTTAGAAGATGTCACACTTTTGTACTAATAAAGGAAAAACAAAATATAATGATTAGTGGGCCGTTACAATTTTGAAACTAAAATTCAAATATGCACAGAGGTAAAATTGCACAGTACCACTTTGAAACAATGAGAGATCAGGAAATGAGATGGGAATGAAGAAAAATAAGAACAGCAATAGTCAAAGATCGAAGTTTTTACGTTAAAGAATAGAAGAATAGATTTGATATTTGCAGGATAATAAGATGGATTTATTAGTTTACAGTAACTAAATAAAGTATTTATAGAAAAAAAGTTATTGGCTTATTTAATGTAACTTTTTAGGAAAAAATATTTACTTTAACAAAGAATAATGGTTACTGACTTATTTAAAACCAAATATTTGTTATCGAATTACTCAATAATGCACCCATATCTAATTAGTTTAAATAATTTATGGATTAGGGGAGAATAATTATATGTTGCTCGTCAAACAGTATCAATGTAGTATGCACCAAATATGTCAAGAATGCTCATAAAAACTGTTATCATATTTTATTTGAATGCTTACCTTCGCAATTCAAAATGAAACAATTTGCATGATTTACAATGCATTTAAAAAACATTTTTTGGAAACAAATTAGTTACAGTACACAGTCAATTCAACAAATTATAAAAAAACATGGAAAAAGGTAAAGAATTTAAGAAGACATCGATTTTTGATACTTGTAAAATAATACATATTCAATACTCATTCATTATCCTAAAAAAGACATAATTAAAATTCACTCCATTAGATTTATTGTATACACACAACAGACTTAAGATAATGAGTAAATACTGTAAATGGCTTGGAGACTCTCCATTATTAAGGAACTGTTGACTAAGTATAACATGCATAGCTTCGCAAGAGTAAAATTTATATAATGTAAGTATTATTCCTTCTATCTTTAACGTTTGAGACAATTTGTGAAGTCAGTAATAAGGTTAGGATCATAATATAACAGGCTACTTGGGACAAGAACAATATAAATATGGACATAATGGCGGTAAAAGATGCATAATACATATCTAGATGTATCTAATCCTATGTGGACTTAATTTGTAAGATGCAAAAAAAAATGTTTTCATTCTGAAATCAAGCAGATAATTGTAACAAAAGTGCTAGAATATAGGTTCTTATGGCTTCAATGAAATAGAAAATTATTTATCATGTTTAAACCTTGTCAACTAATATGTTTAAATTAGGCATGCCTTCTATTTAAACATTAGGTTATCACAAGTAATAGTGTATGTATTTAGTTTGTAAGTCAAATATGTCTATAAATCTGGGTAGTTAAATATATCTACAAATCTGGGTACTTATCTTATCATATGGCTTATGTCAATCAGTTTTTAGGGAAAAAATCATTTAATTATTCTTATTTAAGGCTCTATCCATTTCTAGACCAATAAATAATTTTCATTTCTAGTTTTCCCTAGGATAAAGGCTTACCGATTTAATGAAATACGATCATCCATATGAGCATTCATTATATTATATAGGAGATTGGAAAGAATTTATATATGACATTACAAGATGGGATAGGTCTATCTGCCAAACCCACCATACAGTATCCAAGCTATATCATTCATATGGTAGTAGATCATTTAAGCTATATCATTCAGTTTACGCATCTGAGTTTGCAACTCAGTTGCACGACAAACTGAGTTTGCAACCCAGTCTGCGCGCAATTGACTTTGCAACTCAGTTTGCGTGCAACTAAGTTGCACACTCAGTTGCACGCAAACTGAGTTGCAAACTCAGCTGCGCGCAAACTGAGTTGCAAACTCAGCTGCGCGCAAACTGAGTTGCAAACTCAGTTTGCCGCCAAACTGAGTTTGCAACTCAATTTGCACACAACTGAGTTTGCACCTGAGTTTGCGTGCAACTAAGTTGCAAAACTCAGTTTGACGCACAAAACTGAGTTATGAGAAATAAGGAAATAATCCTTGTAGGAAATATTTCTAGGATGGATAGCTAAAAATAATTTATATTTCATCATTTTCTCTTTTTGTCGAGTGAATAGCTAATCTGGCTACATAACAAGTTAGCATGATAATTTCATACCTTGTTGAGTCATGCTTCTTTCTCATCACCTAGAAAGTAAAATATAAAAATATGGAGATATGTATATTTTTTTGGTACTACGAAAACAACGAAGTATTGTTGCGACTTTCACATAATTTTTCTCATAATTTCATACCTTCTTGTAGGAAATATTTCTAACACTAAGACGAAAATAATTAAAAAGTAAATAATCATTTTTTTTTAAATTGGTAAGGTAACAATCTTATAAAACTTAGATGCCATATTAATTATTATTTTGAATGTTTTTTATTAATAGTCATGACCGAACAAACATCAAGAAGGTGGATTAGAAATACACATAGAATGAGGAAGAATATAAGCATGTTGTTCAGAACTTTATCAGCTTCGTCAAGTAACACTCAGCACATGATACTCAATTATGTGTGTTCCCTTGTAAGAAGTGTAACGACCCGTATTTCTATGGTATTTTAATTAATATATTTAATTATTTAAATAGTGATTTAGAAATTTAAAAGTTCGTTTAATTAAAATTATATGGATTATTTAATTAAAATAATAATTTAAAAATATATTTAATTTTGAAATAATCAGAATTTCCTGAAATGGCAATATGGTGTGAATTGGGCAGTTCAACTTATATAATTCAGTTTAGAGTTGAATTATATTAACGAATATATTATATAAACGACAGTTGAACGTATTAATTTTAATATAAATACAATCGAGCTCGAAATGGCGCTGCAGTTCGTAATTTGGCGATTTGAACTTTAAACGAATATATATAAGCCGGTTTAAGTCGGATTTCTGTGAAACAACAAACGCTCAGAGCTGGTGAAGTATATTTTTCTAGTGGAAGAGAAAAATCGGGATTTCGTCATGTAGATTTTGATTTATGTCCAAATCAAATTTTAGAAAAGTTGCTATGGAATTCCTTTATAATTTATAAAGGAATTATTTATATTTTAAAAAAGGAATTTCATTATAAATTGAATATCGATTTAATCGGGATTTGAAATATCGAGTCAGAAATTCATATAGGAATATTGAGGAGCTGTATGATATCGTATCTGAATATATACGATAATATTTATTTATAAATATTTAATATAATTACTTCTAAAAATATTTATATATTTAAAAGGGTTATTTAGAGCTTTAAAAATAGCCAATTTTGCAAACGACCTCAGAATTCAACGAAACTAATTTTGTTGGATCTGCAATGTTAAATTATTATTAGATTTCAATTTCCGCGATTTTTGAAGTCAGTATGTGGCCGTACGGGATTTTAATGTGAAAAATAGTCGATAAATTGACCTTTAAAAATACGCTGTGTGAGCAAACGAAGTCGAAATTTAACGAAACCAGTTTCATTGGGATCATAATGTCGAACTCTAGCTGCATGTCAATTTTCATGATTTTTAGGTATCGTGTGTGATCACACGGATTTTTAGAAGACAAATAAATGAGATATGTGCTAATTAAAAATATAAAATATTAATAAAAAAAAATATCCTAATCTATAGGTGGTCAAAGCAAGGCCACGCCCTACCTTTTCTCAGCCACACCTTCGCTGTATAAACACGAGGAAAAAACATTTACTCTCCTCACAGTAAAATACAACAAAGAAATCAAAAGAAAAATCCAAACAATTCAGAGATATTTCTATAAATCATTGTATGTATATATTGGATTGCTTGATGGTTTCTCTTCAGTTCAACGCTCATTTTGTGGCTTGTGATTTCAGTTTTGGTGGTATCGAATATATATAGTAAACCTAGGGTTCGGGTTGTACATTGATGGGGGCGGAAATACACGAAATAGGGTTTGTATTTGGGATTAGGGTGGAGAGACACATCTGTGGTCAAAATTTGAAGGTGTTCGGTGTCAGGAAGGTTCGGATTTCCTGTAGCGAGCTCGAGGAGAGCTTCCTGTCGCAAGTGCCAATGTTGGTTCGAGTTCAGGGAGGTTGGTATGATGATGAAGAGGGAGGTTAGAGAAGTTCAATGGTATTTTTTTGATATTTTTAGTGTAGATATGAAGGAGGTTGGATGGAAGAAAGGATCGGTTAATGTTTTGAGGTGTACAGGAGGAGCACGTCGTAGCTTTTAGTTTGGGGAAGAAGGGTTTTTGCGGTCTGGGCTTTTGGGTAGAAGGTAGGCCGGGAAAGTAAGGTTAAGGCCCATGTGAGAATTAAAATCCAAGTTTTATTTAAATTTAAATATATACTAACTTGTAAACATCGTATCTTAGCCATAATGTACCAGAATTTCGAACGGTCAGAGCCGTTAGGATCGTATGGACGGACACTACCCAATGGAACTGACTGGGAGTGGATTGGAGCTCGTTTGAATTATGGCAAAAAAAATTGTTTGATTCAAATCAGACAACAGTTTATCGTTCTTTAACGATGAACTGCCAATGTGAGTAAAACTCAACAACTCTGAACAGTTATATTTTTATAACACACTCTTAGAACTGATAATTATCTGTTGATTGATGTGTGTTAACTGTTTGGTTGAATTGCTTGTGTATTGGTTGAAATTATAGATAATGATATATATATATATATATAAATCGTTAATCGAATATTGATTCTGTTTATCAGAATATTTTATATTCATGTTATTTGTGTTGTTTAACATCTGTGATGCAGGGAAACAGGTTGGAGGGGCCCAACTGGGTTCCTCAATATTTATAATACTATTTTGTTCATATATTGTATTATATAATGTGATGTATAATCTGGGATTGATTATCGTGACAATGGTCTGGTTATTTGGTACTGTTAAATACCAGAAGAAATATTGAAATAAAATATTATATAAAATCGAAAGATCTTATATAGAAGGAAGATTTCAAGCTGTGCATTTAAAAAGAATAAATATAAAGGATATTTACTTAGAAAGTAAATAGAAAATAAGGAAATATTGATTTATAAAATAAATAGAAAGATAAAGGAGATATTTATTTGTTAAATAAATAGATTATAAAAGGGATATTTATTTGTTAAATTAATAAATATGATATTATAAAAAGGAAAATTATTTATAAAATCAAAGGATTTTATAAAAGGGATATTCATTTATAAAATGGATTAGACTTTATTAAAGGAAAAATTAGTATAAAATCAAGGGATTATTTATTTAGAATAAAGGATTATTTATTTAGTAAATAAATAGTATAAAGGATTTTCGATTTAGAAAATAAATAGAATAAAGGAATATTTATTGGGAAAATAAATAGAGTTAATGAAAAGGAGTTAATCGAATTTAGTATTCGAAGAGGTTAATCGAATTTAGTTATTCGAAACGAGTTAGTCGAATATGGCTAGTCGAGTTAAACGAACATGGTTAGTCGAGTCGAGTTAATCGGTTATAATTAATCGAAAGGAGTTAATCATACATAGTTAATCAAAATGGAGTTAAACAAAAATTTGAAACTAACTAGAGATTAATAAGTTGAGTGGTTTCCTGAGTATCGATCTGTTGTTGGTTTCGGACTTCGGGGTTTATACTTAGGAAGTTGTTCTCTTGTTAGTTTATAGTTAGAGTCTGATAGATGTGGAAGAATAGTGATACGTAATTAAGCCATGGAAATGTTTTCCAGTGTTAATAACGTATATTTTCTAAACATAGAAAATGAGGATATATATATATATATATATATATATGTTTGATGATTGGATAGATAAATTCCATTTGGAAATAAGATGTTGTGTGTACATAGACATGTTCTCATTTGATAGATAACTCACCGACTATCGAAGTTTTCGACCATTTTAACGTTGTTAATATGGAGAGACCGATTGGATTATTATCCGAAGAACTACTCCGTATTGGCATAAGCGTTGCGAATCATATATGCCAAAGATAATTGAAGACAGAGTAAAGTGCAAGGGCTGTTGTATAAATCTTAGGTAAAGATTGCCTAAGATGGATGTACTGAATAGTGCCTTCGGTTTGTCCAGTCCCAGGACGACCTGTATGAAAGAATGTCTGACAGAGTATATTTAATAGATCGCGTAAGTTGATCTCTTAAAACGTATTTATGTTTGGTGGCAGAGGAATTTGTTTCTCTTAGCTGTATACCCGTGGTATTTTTGGGGAAATCAATTTGTGATTTGACGGGTATGACGATGTGACATTCAAAGTGAATAAACGTGTGATCTGTCAAAGATAAGTGTGGCCTCTAGCCTCACAACCGGGAAATGACAAAAATCGGGCAGGCAACATGGCTATGTAGATCGCACCTATTAGGGTGTATAATCACCAGATCTAGAGTTTCATTTACTTCTAAAAATCTAATGTCGATGCTGTCCTATTCGGGAAACGGTTGCTGATCCCAACCGTTGGTGATATACATTCGATACACTCAGGAGAAATGAGTGGTCGATCATGTGTGGCCGGGTTGCAAGATGTTCTTGTTGAACCCAGTGTATTCTTTTCTAGAGGTACACTAGCGAAAGGTGGTTCCATACCTTGTCATAGTTGGAAATCCATTACCCAATACGTGCTTGCGGTTTTGATTGTATACTATATATGTAGAACGTGAGATGAAAGCATTTCTGCTAGATGATTATTATATTGTGGTTGATAGACATTATTATAATATCAATGAGTTTTGATATAAAGATTATTTTGGATTCTCATAAGGGAAAAACTCGTTCTGTTATATGGCATGGTCTTATGAGATATCGTTTAAATGCTCAAACTGTTTTACTCATACCAGTCCCATGACTGACCCGGAGTTTATTTTGTTTTGTTTTCCCTAAACTCTTGGGTGCCCAATTTTGTACGGGCAATCAAGTAGTCGGGATTTACGGATACTTGAAGAGCTGGAGCACGAGGCTTCAGGATTATATAGCTATAGTTATTTCCGCTGTGTTGTAATTGTTGTACTCTGATAATGTTACTGTATACATATACTGATTTTATTTCAAGGATATGTTATCTATTATATGTTGTTCGTTCCGCTGTGAGATTCGTGTTACTCTGATGTTGTGTTCTTCTTCTTCTATTCTAAGTTCCTATCTTATCTATTCTCACCCTTTAATTTCTTTCATTAACCATCTAGTATTTTCGACTCTTGATGTTCGATATGTGTTGTATATCGAATAATCAAGGTCGCTAAATTTCCGGGTCGTTACAGTTGGTATCAGAGCTTAAGGTTAAGTAATTACCTTGGCTCTGTGGCGTGACTCAGTAGAGATGGGGTTAGTAATACCCTAGATTGAGTTGAGTGTGTATATACGAGTGAACGTATTTGTTATTGATATAAAAATTTGATTTATATTGTGGAGATTTATTGGTTGAGTCATTTATGAGTTCTAGTCGATCAGTTTAATCCACTGTATCGGTAGGGATTTTGTAAACACTTGAATATGATGGACCGACATAGTATGTTTTGAAAAGAGGGTAAATGAAATAATTTTACCCAAAGTATATTTTGATATAAAAGTGAATATATATTGAAATTATTATATTTGATGTGTTGGTCATTATTATAATCGAGTAAGATTATAAATTAAATGGTTAAGTAAATAACTAGTCAGAATTCATGTAAGTGAAATACGTGGAATCAGATGAATTAAATCTGAATTTAAATCAGAATTGAAATTAAAACCCTAGAAACTGGAAAAGTGTTTGTAATTGGATTTGGAAAAAATATATGAGAATTTTAAAATCCTAGGAGATTTTAAATTGTTTACAAGCATTGTGAAGAATATTTTGAAAGTGATTTCAAAATAAAGGTGTTTAAATTGTTTTGAAAAGCGATATAGTATTGAACTCACTTCGAAAGCTGGAAATAGATTCCGATGATGATCATGACATCATCGGTGTTCAATTTCGAGTTGTAAGTGACAGATTACTACTGAAAAGATTTTGTTTTTGAATTGTTTTGAGAGAAACAAGTTATTTGAAATCCAAAAAGGAATATTTGGTTTTAGAAAAGCAAAGCTGTTTAAAACTCCCAGGAAGAGACTGTTTGAATTAAAAACAAATTTAAATAGAAATGTGTAAAACCAAGCTGGAACTGAATTGAAACCAATTAACTGGAAATTGAATTGGATACGATATATCAAGTAGAATCAGATTTTGAATTGTGAGATAGAATCTAAAATGGTATTGGATTGATGAGTTAAGAATAAAAAAAAATCGAAAATGAACTTTGATTTGAAATTGAATTCGACTTAGGTATAAGCGAATGGTTGGATTTGTGGATAAAAATAGATTGGAGTTTGATTGGGATGACCCTTGTATCTGTTGAATTGATAACAGGTGGAAAGGAAATAATGATATGCCGACAAAAAGGTACAAGTTTATATTTCTATTGGATATAAGATTTATGAGCCGAATTGGCAAGCCACTTAGCTGTTTGATTTTCTTTTGGGTTGGAGAAGGTCTAGAGAGGCGAGTTGAAGTTTGAGCTATTGACCAGTACAAAGGAGGTGCTGGCGAAATTTTTCGAAAAGTTAAGGTGTTAGAAAATTTTCAGGATTTTTGAAAATTTTTGTTGATAAAAAATTAATTAATATTTAATTGAAATTAAATTGGTACAGTGAAACTGGAGTTAAGAATTAAACAAATAATTTTTAATCAGTTAGTAGGGTTCGTTTTCCACCTTAGCAATTTCGAGGACGAAATTATTTTAAGTGGGAAAGAATGTAACGACCCGTATTTCTATGGTATTTTAATTAATCTATTTAATTATTTAAATAGTGATTTAGAAATTTAAAAGGTCATTTAATTAAAATTATATGGATTGTTTAATTAAAATAATAATTTAAAAATATATTTAATTCTGAAATAATCAGAATTTGCTGAAATGGCAATATGATGTGAATTGGGCAGTTCAAATTATATAATTCAGTTTAGAGTTGAATTATATTAACGAATATATTATATAAACGACAGTTGAACGTATTAATTTTAATATAAATATAATCGAGCTCGAAATGGCACTGCAGTTCGTAATTTGGCGATTTGAACTTTAAACGAATATATAGTAGCCGTTTTAAGTCGGATTTCTGTGAAACAAGGAACGCTCAGAGCTGGTGAAGTATATTTTTCTAGTGGAAGAGAAAAATCGGGATTTCATCGTGTAGATTTTGATTTATGTCCAAATCAAATTTTAGAAAAGTCGCTATGGAATTCCTTTATAATTTATAAAGGAATTATTTATATTTTAAAAAAGGAATTTCATTATAAATCGAATATCGATTTAATCGGGATTTGAAATATCCAGTCATAAATTCATATAGGAATATTGAGGAGATGTATGATATCGTATCTGAATATATACGATAATATTTATTTATAAATATTTAATATAATTACTTTTAAATATATTTATATATTTAAAAGGGTTATTTAGAGCTTTAAAAATAGCAAGTTTTGCAAACGACCTCAGAATTCAATGAAACTAATTTTGTTGGATCCGCAATGTTAAATTATTGTTAGATTTCAATTTCCGCGATTTTTGAAGTCAGTATGTCGCCGTACGGGATTTTAATGCGAAAAACAGTCGATAAATTGACCTTTAAAAATACACTGTGTGAGCAAACGAAGTCGGAATTTGACGAAACCAGTTTCATTGGGACCGTAATGTCGAACTCTAGCTGCATGTCAATTTTCATGATTTTTAGGTATCGTGTGTGATCACACGGATTTTTAGAAGACAAATAAATGAGATATGTGCTAATTATAAATATAAAATATTAATAAAAAAATATCCTAATTTATAGGTGGTCAAAGAAAGGCCACGCCCTACCTTTTCTCAGCCACACCTTCGCGGTATAAACACGAGGAAAAAACATTTACTCTCCTCACAGTAAAACGCAACAAAGAAATCAAAAGAAAAATCCAAACAATTCAGAGATATTTCTATAAATCATTGTATGTATATATTGGATTGCTTGATGGTTTCTCTTCAGTTCAACGCTCGTTTTGTGGCTTGTGATTTCAGTTTTGGGGGTATCGAATATATACAGTAAACCTAGGGTTCGGGTTGTACATTGATGGGGGCGGAAATACACGAAATGGGGTTTGTATTTGGGATAAGGGTGGAGAGACGCATCTGTGGTCAAAATTTGAAGGTGTTCGGTGTCAGGAAGGTTCGTATTTCCAGTAGCGGGCTCGAGGAGAGCTTTCTTGTCGCAAGTGCCAATGTTGGTTCGAGTTCAGGGAGGTTGGTATGATGATGAAGAGGGAGGTTAGAGAAGTTCAATGGTATTTTTTTTGAGATTTTTAGTGAAGAGATGAAGGAGGTTGGATGGAAGAAAGGATCGGTTAATGTTTTGAGGTGTACAGGAGGAGCACGTCGCAGCTTTTAGTTTGGGGAAGAAGGGTTTTTGCGGTTTGGGCTTTTGGGTAGAAGGTGGGCCGGGAAAGAAAGGTTAAGGCCCATGTGAGAATTAAAATCCAAGTTTTATTTAAATTTAAATATATACTAACTTGTAAACATCATATCTTGGCCATAATGTACCAGAATTTCAAACGGTCAGATCCGTTAGGATCGTATGGACGAACACTACCCAATGGAACTAACTAGGAGTGGATTGGAGCTCGTTTGAATTTATGGCGAAATAAATTGTTTGATTCAAATCAAACAACAGTTTATCGTTCTTTAACGATGAACTGCCAATGTGAGTAAAACTCAACAACTCTGAACAGTTATATTTTTATAACATACTCTTAGAACTGATAATTATCTGTTGATTGCTGTGTGTTAACTGTTTGGTTGAATTGCTTGTGTATTGGTTGAAATTATAGATAACGATATATATATAAATCGTTAATCGAATATTGATTCTGTTTATCAGAATATTTTATATTCGTGTTATTTGTGTTGTTTAACATCTATGATGCAGGGAAACAGGTTGGAGGGACCCTACTGGGTTCCTCAATATTTATAATACTGTTTCATTCATATATTGTGTTATATAATGTGATGTATAATCTGGGATTGATTATCGTGACAATGATCTGGTTATTTGGTACTATTAAATACCAGAAGAAATATTGAAGTAAAATATTATATAAAATCGAAAGATTTTATATAGAAGGAAGATTTCAAACCGTGCATTTGAAAAGAATAAATATAAAGGATATTTACTTAGAAAGTAAATAGAAAATAAGGAAATATTGATTTAGAAAATAAATAGAAAGATAAAGGAGATATTTATTTGTTAAATAAATAGATTATAAAGGGATATTTATTTGTTAAACAAATAAATATGATATTATAAAAAGGAAAATTATTTATAAAATCAAAGTATTTTATAAAAGGGATATTCATTTATAAAATGGATTAGACTTTATTAAAGGAAAAATAAGTATAAAATCAAGGGATTTTATAAAAGGGAATTTTTTATAAAATCAAAGGATTTTATAAAGAGGAATGTTTATCGGGATAATAAATAGAATAAAGGATTTTTGATTTAGAAAATAATTAGAATAAAGGATTATTTATTTAGTAAATAAGTAGAATAAAGGATATTTGATTTAGAAAATAAATAGAATAAAGGAATATTTATTGGGAAAATGAATAGAGTTAATGAAAAGGAGTTAATCGAATTTAGTATTCGAAGGAGTTAATCGAATTTAGTTATTCGAAACGAGTTAGTCGAATATGGCTAGTCGAGTTAAAGAACATGGTTAGTCGAGTCGAGTTAATCGATTATAATTAATCGAAAGGAGTTAATCGTACATAGTTAATCAAAATGGAGTTAAACAAAAATTTGAAACTAACTAGAGATTAATAAGTTGAATGGGTTCGTGAGTATCGATCTGATGTTGGTTTCGGCCTTCGGGGTTTATACTTAGGAAGTTGTTCTCTTGTTAGTTTATAGTTAGAGTTTGATAAATGTGGAAGAATAGTGATACGTAATTAAGCCATGGAAATGTTTTCCAGTGTTAATAACGTATATTTTCTAAACACAGAAAATGAGGAAATATATATGTATATATATATGTTTGATGATTGGATCGATAAATTCCATTTGGAAATAAGATCGTTGTGTGTACACAGACATGTTTTCATTTGATAGTTAACTCACCGACTATCGAAGTTTTCGACCATTTTAAGGTTGTTAATATGGAGAGACCGGTTGGATTATTATCCGAAGAACCACTCCGTATTGGCATAAGCGTTGCGAATCATATATGCCAAAGATAATTGAAGACGGAGTAAAGTGCAAGGGCTGTTGTATAAATCTTAGGTAAAGATTGCCTAAGATGGATGTACTGAATAGTGCCTTCGGTTTGTCCAGTCCTAGGACGACCTGTATGAAAGAATGTCTGACAGAGTATATTTAATAGATCGCGTAAGTTGATCTCTTCAAACGTATTTACGTTTGGTGGCGGAGGAATTCGTTTCTCTTAGCTGTATACCCGTGGTATTTTTAGGGAAATCAATTTGTGATTTGGAGGGTATGACGACGTGACATTCAAAGTGAATAAACGTGTGATTTGTCAAAGATAAGCGTGGCCTCTAGCCTCACAACCGGGAAATGACAAAAATCGGGTAGGCAGCATGGCTATGTAGGTCGCACCTATTAGGGTGTATAATCACCTGATCCAGAGTTTCATTTACTTCTAAAAATCTATTGTCGATGCTGTCCCATTCGGGAAACAGTTGCTGATCCCAACCGTTGGTGATATACATTCGATACACTCAAGCGAAATGAGTGGTCGATCATGTGTGGCCGGGTTGCAAGATGTTCTTATTGAACCCAGTGTATTCCTTTCTAGAGGTACACTAGCGAAAGGTGGTTCCATACCTTGTCATAGTTGGAAATCCATTACCCAATACGTGCTTGCGGTTTTGATTGTATACTATATATGTAGAACGTGAGATGAAAGCGTTTCTGCTAGATGATTATTATATTGTGGTTGATAGACATTATTATAATATCAATGAGTTTTGATATAAAGATTATTTTGGATTCTCATACGGGAAAAACCCATTCCGTTATACGGCGTGGTCTTATGAGATATCGTTTAAATGCTCAAACTTTTTTAAACTGTTTTACTCATACCAGCCCCATGACTGACCCGGAGTTTATTTTGTTTTGTTTTCCCTAAACTCTTGGGTGCCCAATTTTGTACGACCAGTCAAGTAGTCGGGATTTACAGATACTTGAAGAGATGGAGCAGGAGGCTTCAGGATTATATAGCTATAGTTATTTCCGCTGTGTTGTAAGTGTTGTACTCTGATAATGTTAGTGTATACATATACTGATTTTATTTTAAGGATATGTTATCTATTATATGTTGTTCGTTCCACTGTGAGATTCGTGTTACTCTGATGTTGTCTTCTTCTTCTTCTTCTTCTTCTATTCTAGGTTTCTATCTTATCTATTCTCACCCTCTAATTTCTTTCATTAACCATCTGGTATTTTCGACTCTTGATGTTCGATATGTGTTGTATATCGGATAATCAAGGTCGCTAAATTTTCGGGTCGTTACAAGAAGTGTAAAAACTCTAAAAAAATTCAATATAAATAGTTGAGAAACACTTGATATTTTTTGGTATGCTTTCGACATATGATGTGTGGTTCTTTCATGGAGAGAGAAATGATACTACCAAACAAATGACTCATACATCGGATTCTGTCCAAGAGTCTCGCATTCCAGACCAAATGCAAGTAGAAGAGTCTATTGAGGGCACTCTAGGATATCTTGTTAATGATGCATTTAGAGTACATGATATGCCACAAATTAGCGGTGAAGAAAATTTTGAAGAGATAAATGTTAAGAATATGTACCATGCATACAAAAGAAAAGAAAATGAGAAATTATATCCTTCTTGTAAGGATGGACTTGCAACTTTGAGTGTAATGATAGAGCTTCATAACTTAAAGAAAGAATTTAATTGGTCAGGAAATATCATGATAGAATTGCTGAAACTAATCAAAAAAAAGTCTTTCGGAAGAGAACAGTACAGTACATGAAAAGTATCCTACCGTGAAAAAAATGTTAAAAGATTTGGGAATGAAGGTAAAATGCATTTATGCCTGTGTAAACTATTGCATGTTATTTGGGAAAGAGAACACTAGCATGGTAGTATGTCCTCATTGTAATACGTCAAGATTTAAAGATAAGGCAAATGCGTTAGGCATAAAAAAATGACAACTCAACCAAGGAAAGTTTTAAGACACTTCCCTATAATTCCAAGTTGACTAGATTGTACACTATACCGTGGATAGCTCGTAAAATGCAATGGCATAAGCATGCCGATCCTTCTTGGGATTTCATGCATCATCCCATTGACTCAGCTGAATGGAGATCAATCAAAAGTAAGTGGCCAGACTTATGTTTGGCTTGGTATCGCTACTGATGGATTTAATTCGAATGGGATTCTCTTCAATAGTTATAGTTGTTGGCCCGTATATATGATTCCCTATAATCTACCTCCTTCATTATGCATGAAATCGCAATTTCAAATGCTAAGTTTATTAGTTCCTGGACCAAAAGCACTAAGTCAAGACATTGATGTGTATTTAGAACCTCTTGTAGATGAGTTGAGGAAACTTTAGATGGATGGTGTAGCTTCTTTTGATATGGACAAGAGAGAAACATTTACGATGAAGGCAATATTATTATGGGGAATCCACGACTTACCAGCATTGGGAAATTTATCTGGTCGCATGACACATGGTTATAAAGGTTGTCCAGTTTGTGCTATGGAGACCGAGTCAGAGTATATAGGTAACAAGGTTGTTTACCCAAAGTTTAGAAGATTTTTGAAGGATGATCATCCATATAGATGCATCAAATATGTATGGTATAAGGATAGCGAAGATAAAGAACCGCCAACAAGGATAAGAGGACTATCCCTTTTGGAAAAGCTTGATCATATAAGTTATTTTCTTGGAAAATTACCGAAGAATAAGAAGATTTGAAGCTAGTAATGAATGTTCCTTAATGGCTGAAGGTAGTGATGTAGAAAAATCTCCTTGGTATAAGAAGTCAAATTTCTATAATTTAATTTTAGTCATAAAGTGCGACATACTATTTATGTGATGCATACAGAGAAGAATGTCGCAGAGCATCTTCTCAATTTATTGTTTGATAGGATAAGGCAATCATCTAAGTTTGCATTCGATAAGATTCATAAAACAAAATGTTGTTAAGTTCTACAAGATGCAAAATGTAACGACCTGCCATTTTGACTGTGTCGAACGGACAAAAATATGTCAACTCGAACCATCCAAAATGACAGATTGTTATTAGCATCTGGGGTAAATAGAATAAATCACAGAACACAGATCGTAGACACAGATATAGAGCAATATGATATCTCACAGCGGAAAATACAAAACACAATAGCAGTTCATGAAGCTACTAAATAAAATTTACATCCGAGTTTACATAAATAATGTAGCGGAAGTCAAATACAATAAATTTCTGATAAACGATAACATTCTGAAACAGAAATGACAAGACATAGATGAACTGGAACAACTAAATGGTAGATATAGGTGTGCAAGATCCAATATAGGCTCCAAACTTCAAGAGTGAATCACGAAAGCTGTATACTCGATCTGACCTGAGCAATAATGCAAAACAAAACAACTCGGATCAGGACTAACATTCTCATGGAAGTAAATCAACTCAAATGAAATGTTCGATGAAATGCAATTAGTAACTTAAAGTGTTTGGGATCACCATCCTCTAAGGATCCGTCAAACTAATACTATATAGTATAATGCGCTATATACAATAGTGTCTATCAGTAAAGTAAAGTATCAAAATAGCATAAGAGGGATTACCATTATTACCCATACACCGTTTATATATTCCCACAGTATATACAGTACCGTAATTCCTCCGTAAACTGGAGGTTGATCAAAGAGCACTCCATATAAAACATTACAAAACAAAATCGTAGTGGACTCATATAAGGCATGTGACAAGGCATGCAAGGAATGCCAGGGTGGATTCACCGTTTGTAGATCCGGACTGGTGGTAATGCATAGCAGCAACTACTGCCCACCTCGAGACACACTCCCATAATCAAATCGGAGGGTGGCCACCAAAACACATCACAGAAGTAATAGTATGATACCGAAGAAGTGTGCTCGATAGGAGGTATGACCTCACTTGGTCTCGGCGTAGCTCCTGTTTTACTCACATCAAGCTGACTCAAGGTAGTCAGGGTCTCGTAATTAATATGAAATACAAAATAGAGTCGTTCGCCAAACCATCCTACTTCATTTTGAAACTACACCGCGTACACGGTTGTTAAAGTGGTATTCGGTTTTGGCAGAAAGTATGACAATAGTCGATCCCGGTCTCTTCAACAACCAATCGTTTACATTTTTCACACCATGGTCATTATTTTATAAATCATTTTATAAAATAGTTTATATGAATTCTCATATCGAATTTGAAATCAATTTTAAATATCTAACTTCGATTATATTCAACTTTGAAAACATCTCACGAGAATCGCTCAAATCAAATCGATTTAGAAAACAATATCGTAAAGATCTCAAATGTAGTATAAAATAATACTATAACATATAACTTCGATAATAATTTGGTTTGGTTTGGTTTATATTCGCAAAATTTCAAGTTCAAAACAATTCAAACAATTCAATTTTCTACCTTTATAAGAAAACGTTTCAAATCGATTTACATGAATTCAACATTTGGTTCGAATTCAAAATGTATAATTCAAGTCAAAAACTTGCATTTCAATTTTAAACAAAACATATCGTGGTTTGCAATTCAAGTCATGAAATTTGAAATCGTTATTAATAAATTCAAATAATTCAATTTACCCTTATAAGAATTCATTTAAGTCGATTCCAAAATCCCATACTTAAGTTCAAATTCAGTTAATATAATTCGAATCAAATCTTACATTCAAATTTCAACGAATCATGTCAAAATTATAACTCAAGTCGAAAAATTCAAATTCATTACTATAAAGTCAAGCCAAAACCTTATATTTCAATTCAAACAATTTATACAAATTTTAAGCCATTCTTATAAGTTCAATTTCACAAATATTCCAATTCAAACCATACGATTATAAAATCGATTCCATATATAAAATCTATATATTCAAATTCACATTCAGTTACTTAAAATCGAGTTCATTCCGTATCAATTATAAATTCAAATACGTTTTCTCTTAAATTTAAAAGATTAAAATTTAGAATTAATTTTACAATTCAAATTTATCTCTTATAAGTTCAAACCAATTCAAATTCATTTTATATTTTTACCCAATTCATCTCTGCTAAAAGTTCATGTCAAATCGAATTCAAAACTTAATATGAGTTCATTCGTAATTCAAATATCGTTATATAAATTTACATCATTAAACTTCGAATTTAAATCGTGAAATCTAACTTATTCATCTTGAGTTTATTATTAAAGTTTATAAAATATATATATAAGAAAATTAATTTTGAAAAAATATATATATATACACACGTTTATAAAATTCTAAAATTAATTAGAATATAGATTATAAACATATATAAGATTAAAATGACATAGAAAATAAGTTTAAAATAATTATTTATAATAATATAAAAGTTTAAAATACCTATATGATTAAATTATACAGTTTAAAATAAATAAAATTATAAGTAAAATCTTAAATAAATATTTAAATCTATATTTACTTATAAAATTATTTTAAAACATATGATTTAAAATTTATAAAATCTAAGTTCTAAAATGTTTAAAATAATATATATAGAAAAATAAAATCTTAAGTTAACGTTATTATTTTAAAATCAAATTCCCAAATCAAAATACTTCGAAAACAATACTGACGGTGTCCGTATATAGTTTTCTACCCTGTGGTCAAGTGATACGGATATTTATCATTTCAACCCGCAATTTATAAAATTTCTACGGGTCTATCATTTCAACCCGCAATCCTAAATTCAGTAAAAATCGTTCAGGTCTATCATTTCAACCTATAACGATTTTTCTCTTTTATAATGTCCGTTCGGGTATGTATCATTCAACCCTCAGTGATTTTTCCTAAACTAGGGGAAATCAACAACATAACAAATCATCATATAGCATCAATCACATCATAAGTCACATTTAATCAGTGCATCTACGTGTCATATAAATATCGTGTCATATATGAAAGTGTACATATTAAACAAACAATTTCTACTAGCAATACTATACATTTCACAACAATCCATTATGTTGATCTAACATCCATGAAACAATGTAAACCAGGTGTGAGATAAACTCACTTTTCGTTGCACAGATTGGAGATAGTAGACAGATTGACATCGAATGAACTAATGACTTCCAGACATGTTTTAGAATGGATCCAACTTGATTATCGCTCAATATTATTTTATTTTAATAGGAAGGAGTTGGGGAATTTCTCAACTGATCGGTATGTTTATTGGGTTTTGAACGATACGGTATTGGGTTTTGGAATAGTTTTCAAACTCAACCCCAAACTCGATTCAAAATAAATGCAATAAAATTTTATAATATATATTTATTATATACACTGAAAATTTATATATATATATATATATATATATATATATATATATATCAACATGACGCTGAACACACACACAACAAAACTGTATACATGTATACATTTAAAATCAACACACACACGAAAACTTCAAAATCAAATATATATATATATAAGTTATATAACACATCTAAATTATTATATAAATATATATTCATATAAACGCACCCAAGACACCAAATATATATTTAAATATATATTTTTAAAACCAATATATTTCAAAGCAACTCAACACCAAAATATATTCACATATTCAAAAGAAGCAAATATATATATATATATATATATATATATTCAAATCTATTTGAATTTCAAAACAACACATACACTCACGCGTACACTTATAACACTCACACAAACCCATCGATACGCACGCAGAGTCATAGAAATACACACACATTCACTATACACTTACACATACAAACATATATAATATTAAACCGAACCCACACACCCCCACAAACACTTACATATATACATAAATACACCGTATTATATATATATATATATATATCTTTATAATAATAGGAATACTTAAGGGATGGTGAAGCTTTTTTGGATTTCCAAAATAACCCTTTGTACTGTTTGCATTGTAATAAGAAAAAAACGTTGAAGGGCAATCCCGTCTTTCACCATCCCACTTTTCGCTTCCCACTACTTTCCACGTCTTCGGTTAGCCAACCGGTCATTCTCTTTTCCACCGCTTTCCTCTCACTTCCAAAAGCACTATTTTTTTCATAGCGGAATTCACATCTACACTACCGCCTGTGCCAAAATCATCGTTCTATCTGCTCCCATCTACCAACATATTCACTTTTTCCACAACTATCTCAACCCACTATTACCGCTTCTTCCCCTCAATCGCACGGCTGCCCCATCCTTCACCTGAAGTTATTCCTTCTACCAGATCTACAGTTCCTACCGTTTCTATTCCTTCAACAACAACACAAATCAGCAGAAGTAGACATGATATCTTTGTAAGCCATACTTTCTACTTTTTACCAGTTAGCATTTTTCCTTTTCAGATTTTGATTTATTACGTTGTTACACCTTATTCCTAGTTAATATTTATTTTCTGTTATGTTTAACACGATAGGTACTTCGTTGAAAAGAAAAGCAGATACGTGCCAGATTTGGAAAATCTAGGAGCGTCATTCAACCAAGTAATCTTCCTTTTTGGTAATTATTATTTTAGAATTTTTTTTTGAAAACCTAATTGTAACTCCAAAGTTTACAGGAATCATGGTTATTTTGGCTTTTTTTTAGGAATGTTGAGCTACAGATTTAAGAAGGTGGAAGAGAAATAGGAAGAAGAGGAAGCAGGCAAAATAAAAGTGGGGAGAGGAGTTGTTCGAGGCTGAAAGGATTATAGTGGAGCTTTTGAGCTCATTCGTTCAGAGCAGGTAAATAAGCTTTCCATCACATAAGTTTATATTTATGTCAAAGTACTTGAGAACAAAGCTGTTTTTGCACCATGCAAAAATTCTTATAACATTGGTTGTGAGTCATTTTATGTATACCATGTATCTATATAATTTTTTTACTGAATCATACAATAATGTTTGATGGAAGTTTCACTCTGATTAAATTGATACAATAATGAATTCCTTTAAGGTAGATGCAAAACTTGCATTTTACTGCTTGATGTCCACTGCAGCAGACGAGGGTTCATAAATCCTATTACAGCATGATTTTCTTTCCCTGTAACAACTTGAGAGTGTCATGTATGTTTAAAATCTATTGCTTTATATGTTGTCGATCTTCACTTCTATGGTAACTTTGGCCGCTCCAAACGCGGTGCAAATTCAAAAGCAGAATGTACTACTTATATTTGAAACTATTATTCCATCGAATGAATAACATTTAATTTGTGTATAGCTAACTCTGCATGCAAATCGTATAGCGTTCTCTTTGTTGTATGTGGGACAGGCATAGGTATTAGGAAGGAGCGATGCCTTAACATACTGACAAATCATGCACATGTAGTTAAGTTCAAAGATGATAGCCGTATGAAAAATAGATGTAGAGTTGCAACATTCTTCTTTTCAGTTGTAATATTTATTTATCGTTGTTTCATAAATAGATTGCATATGCTAGGGAGTCGGATTTTCTTTGCCTGCTGAGTTCTGTCACCCATGAGTTCTACTTAACACTTCAATTGTCTCACACATATGTCAAACGTAGGCTTGGCTTTAACAATGCAACAACATCAAGTATATTTGTAGTTGTTCACATTTTTATATTATCATCATCTATATTTGGGTTAGGCCTTCTATGCATGTTTAGGTTTTCAAAGTTTCAATTAAAGTTTGATTTAACCATATTAAGTGTTATGGCTGTTCAAAATTTTTAGCACGGTATGATAATAATTAACATTCATTAAGTGAACTAATACCAAAAATGATATTAATACAGACGAAAACTATGCTAAGTATTTTTCCTTTTGGTACAACTTAAAAGTGCTTTGTACAAGCTTATCTCCTAGCTTAATCCATTTGTTAGAAGACACCGAGAAAACTAAAACGTAGTTCAGAATTTGGAATAGCTTTGTTATCTGTAAAATTTAAAGTATATACATTATAAATAAGTCTGTCCATACCATCCATTTAATGTCACATGCTCCAAGAATTTTAGTGTATCCTTCTTCTTTGTCGAGCTTTCATTTACGTTACGTTTAGTGTAAGCTTATATTGTTTTGGTGAATTACTTCACTAAGTTCTTATTAATGTTGATAGGTATTCTGATTAGTGAAGTCAGTACATAATATAATTTTCCGTTTTGGTATTTATGCGATAATGAAATGTAAAACTACAATGACTACATTGAGTTTTATGTACATACCATTCTGCATTACGAAAGAAGCAACAAAAATTTAGCTTCATGTTAAGATAAAGTTCATATAACAAGCATTTCTTTTGAAAAACTCAAAGATATGATAGTCAGAACCACAAATACTATTTCTTGCTGTTATATAAAGCGTAAGAGAAGTGAATGGATTCTGTTGACGTCTTATTTCATAATACATACGCATTTCTTCATTATCTCACTTTTTTCTGCCTGCTTCTTTCTTATCACAGTTTCCTAACTCATCTACTGGCATAAGAATGACAAAAAGTTATTCATAATTGGAGAATATCATTCCATATGGGATAATTCACGCATGTAGGCCTGTTTCTGTAAATATTAACACAAATAGCCATGTTCCAAAAATAATAACAGATTTAGACCTGTTTGTTACTAAAGGCGAGTTTTCAAAATTCGCCCTCAGTAAATACAAATGCGAGTTTTGAAAACTCGCCTTCATTGAAAACTCTACTTCAATTAAACCTTGCATACAAATAAACCCTTACTTGATTATATAATATATTTACTAATATAGCTGTAAATATTAATTATAAATTAAAGTTGTTAAATAGAGATAAATACATTATAATTTATATAACGTATATATTATATAATTTATATATTATATAATTTTATAATTATTAAATAATATACTTTTCATAATTTTTGCAATTATTTAATATTATATATTATAATGTATAGGCATATGACATATAATTATATTATATAATATTATAAATTATATTAGTACGACCCAGTACAACATAAATAAGACCCAAAATAACGTAGATACAACAAGACAACATAACTTAGACCCAACAAGACAACATAACTTAGACCCAACGATACAACATAACCACGACCCAATTATACAACATAACCACGACCCAATACAATGTAACTACGACCCATAACTTAGGAATGAACCGTAGCACCCTAAAGCATTTCATTCTTAATTGCCACATTCATTCTTTCCAAGCGATTAACCTTAGCTTGCATCTCAAGTGCGTACTGGACACCTCTCTCAGTTAAGGTGGATAATACCATGAAAAACTATTGCAACTCTGCAACCCGTGGTTCTGTGCATGAATGTACGCTTTGCAACCATAAAAGCGACGACCTGCATTCATTTGACTTTTAGAAACAAGCACATTACATTCGACTCTGCAATAGCAAAGAACTGAACGACCCGTCATGTTGGAGCTTGACCTATCGGGATTCTGTCGGGCAAGAACTTGCCTCAACTGAGCATTGAGGGATTTTTGAACCAGTCTGATGCGCTGGACTGCAACGTTTGGTTGTGTTGCACTAAAAAGTTCGGACTCTACCTCTGTGGCATCTACTAGGACTCCCATTTTCGTTTCGGGCACAAATTCGACATCTTCTGCACGTTGTTTACCCCGTTCGTACTCATCGTACATTTGAACCATGGTATCGTCGTCGTATGCCCAGTTAGCCATTTTGATAGTGAACTACTCTATAAAAAACCAAGGAGTGATGAAGAGAGTAAGAGAGAGGTTGGTTGGTCTTTAATAAGGGAGAGAGGAAGAAAGTCTGGTTTGAAACATCTACGAAATAGCAACATTACATCGCTGCAAAGCAGATTCCCTACAGTAATACGTCAGACGAAACAGTGTCCTGATGAGTTAAAGGAGTACGTAAAGCAGATTCTCTGCTGATACTAGTCAGTGGAGGGTTAAAGGAGTACGTAAAGCAGATTCTCTCCTGGTACACTATTGGCCTGCCATGTTGCGAGTTCCTAGGCATTTGTCAATAATAATGCTTATGTGAATTGGGACGACCCTGTTTTTTAACTCCTTTATGTAAAGAAATGTTTAAATTATATGTGGTTGGGAACGACCCTATTTTCCGGTATATATAACGGCTTCTCTGAATCCAGCTAAACCCTCATTCACAATTTCACCATGTCGAAACAAAGAAAAGAAAGTGTAGGCTCCACCGTGGATAAATGGGAAAACGACGATGAATCGGTAGTAAATCAACGACCTGGAAAAGAAAGGGTAGTTGCAGGGTGCGTTGTAGAGCCACTAATTCCTTGTGGATCCAACCCTATTTTCCGTTGTGGAGAAGTATCGGTCATGGTTGTTTCCAAAACCAAAAAAAATGCTGGTCGTCGATTTTTCGGCTGTGAAGCCTATGAGGACCACAAGGTTTTTCCTGCTGAAATTGATTGTTGTTACTTTAAATAGTGGATTGACCCTCCAATCTGCGAACGTGGAGTTCAGTCAACTAGAGCTAGATTTTACCCATGAGCATGGTAGGTGTATGTGGAAACTATCTTAATGTGTTTTTATTGTACTTCGAATTTGATGTTCGTGTGTTCCTTTGTTGTAGTTCGTATGATTGTAGTTTGCATTTCTTAATGTTATAATCATTGTCGTTGTAAAATTCTCAGTTCTGTAATGCAAAATATTAAAATTCCTAGAAGTATGAATATTGCTGATAAAAATCGTAAAGTATATTTTCTTCTGATACGACTAGTCAGTGTAGGGTTAAAGTGTCGTGCAACACGTAAAGCAGATTCCCTACAGTACAACACGTAAAGTAGATTCCCTACCAGTGACCCTTCACATCATTCTTTGTTTTACCCTCTATTCACTTGTACACTACGCAGCTATATATCTCTGTCGAATTTCTCAAAACTTACCTCACTCCCACAACTTTGTTTCTAACTACCCTGTGCTTTACCACAACTATGCCTTCTTGGTCATCATCTCCAGATTCTGAGGAAGAGGTGTACGGACAGATGGAACTTCAGGCGCTTGCAGATGAACTCTAGTTTCTAAACGAACTGAACTCTCGGCTTAGACCACCGACCGAATAACGGCCCGTCAAACCTCCACATCAAGCCCAAGTACCAAACGTTCAACACACGCATGAACAGTCCGTCGTTGTACCACGACAAGAAGTTGGTTCTTATCAAGCACCACATGTTCCAATTCCTTATGAATAGGAAGGTGACTCTTATCAAGTTTGTTGCTACTACGGTTATCCAATTGAAGTTGTGGTTCGAGCAGATAGCAACGATATTGATCGTTGCATTCAGCAATGTACATCCTATCCGAATGGGTACAATTACACAGAATGGATAGACGAACCGATAGGGCCAAGGGGAATAACATATGCAAACGAACTCGAACAAGAGATTAGACATCTCCGTAATGTTATTGAACAGTTGCGGCTTAACCGTGATGATTAAGCAGCTTCACATCCCAAGAGCATGAACGTCAGATGTAGTTTGGTTATCATACTATTTTCCTAATTAGCATCTGTTGTATCCTAAGCTATAGTATCTAGTCTCGTGTTAGCATTTGTTCCTGTGTTTTAGTACTTATTTCTGTGTTAAGGTCTCTTGTAATTAGCTTTCTAGTAAATATTTGTTGTTATTTGGTTTATGAAATTCGCTACATTTGAATGTATAGTTTATGCAGAGTTTTCATATAATATAAACTGAGCGTCGATTTCAACATACAAAGGAGTAGTCAACATAGCACTACGTCACCTGTTGTGTGTGGGTTAGTTTGAATGTGGTGTCCTGTGTACGGTAGTTTGAATATGGTGTGTGTGTAAGTTTGGTTGGGTGGGTTCTGTCGAAGGCGAGTTTTCAAAACTCACCTTTGTAATTTAATGAAGGCGAGTTTTCAAAACTCTCCTTCGAAACCCAAACAGGCCTATATTCGTAATTACTTATGAAACATGGCTATATGTGTAATACTATTTCTAAACATGCCTAAATGGGTAAAAAGTCCTAGTTTCAGAGCTTAAATATTAATTTTTGTATCTGTACCGAATTTAAAGAAGCAAGCATAGTTAAAAAGTAAACCAATGGTACATAAGACTTAAATTTATGAATGGATAAATGCATGCTGGGAAATAACATGAAATTAAAGTTTAAGTCAGCTACTTCAATTTAAGTTTGGTTAAAGCGAGTTGGTTATAAATGGTTATTAACTTCTTTTCTCATCATAGTAATAATTCAATCACTTTATATTTCCCACTTTAACTCAAATTTTAAGCACTGTAAGTAGCATATCCTATATGACTATGCATATTAATGCCTGGAAATATTTAACTGCCTGTTAAAGCATATATGCCTAATCAGTCATTATTTAGTTTCCCGTTGAGGGAGGGAGCCACCTTACAATTGAGGTAGGCACGTGACCTTCCCCGAAAAAATTTAAACTCCCAACTTATGAAAATTTCCGGTAAAGTTTTCAAATTTTATACATGTTTTTCAAAACAACCAAAAGGTAAACTACCTACTTTAATGTACCGCCGAATATATGTTTCGAAATATGTGAAGATGTGTTTTTCTGCAAAAGGTGAACCCCAAGAAAAACTTTGTTGTAATGGTGGGTATAGAAATATTTATGGCTTAACTAAACAAAAGGTGAACCTCTAGAAAAATAAATGAAAATTTATTGCACATGTACAAAACAAATTTACACTGACACAACAAAACCTAAAACCAATTTTCGGAAACGAAGATCTCTAACAAAGCCATGCCTCGGTACAACATGTTTAATCAACTGTAACCAAATAAAAGTTGGCGAATCAATAACATAAAAAGAGAAGATAAATATCATACCTATATTTCGGCCAAATTACATGATGTTGTTGACTTGCTCACTTCCGCACCTTAGTTATTTCAATTGTGCTTAAGGAGAAAATATCAAATTATGATGTTAGACTCCCAAATCCTACTAATAATAGAAATAGTGAAATCTGAGCTTATAGCCAAACAATAACTGAGGTTTGAAGAAGTAAAAACTAATATACATCAGCTTACAGAGCTTATCAATATAACGAACAATAGGCTGGATCTCTACTTTCAATTTTCAAAGGGTAAAATTAATGTTGGAACTAAACACTGTCATTAACAAACACAGTAAAAAAAAAACAAAAACAAAAAATATTTGTAAGATGAAAGCGTGTTTTACAAAATAATATCACATTTAGGTTCAGGAAATTGCTGAAAGCGTGTTTGGTTGTTAAAGCAAAGGTAGGAGTAAGCAAACGACGAAGGAACTTTATGGATCGAAACAAAATCAGTTGCGTGTGTTTTACAAAATAAAATCATTATTAAAGTAAGAAAAAAAACTATTTCATATTCTTACCTGAATCAAATATCAAATTATCCTGCAATTGCGACCATACAAACATATTTTGAAGACATCTGCTCGTCTCAAGTAATCAGCCTTCTCCGACCATCTCAGGCAAGGATTATATTATCTGACAATCAAAGCTAGAATAACTGTCATGAAAGAAAATAGTCTAGAATTCGCCTAGTGTGAAAAGAAGGTGAAAATTCATCTTTGATTGTATGCTAGCAATGCAACTATATTTTGACGGATATCCGAAGATTTCATTTTCAACTAAAATGCAAATTTAGTCATGCAATTCACTGGTTAGGCATCTAAAGTCTCAAAAGACCTAAGCCATGAATTTTAATTGCAAGTACAAATGAATATTTGAAAAGAACAGCCATAATTCGTGACACTTACACTATAATATGATTAATTTTTATGTTTTCACAACACTACCATCAACAAAAAAAGCAGTACACATATGAGCATATTGTTAGGATTGTCTCGCATGTTGTTAAGGAGGAATGACAGGTTGGAATTAATAGTCCCACATCATGAAATAAATTGAAGGATTTGGATACAAATATGAGTTGGCAGGCACGTAACAACAAGGATTCTTTTATTATATGAGAGTTGTGTGCCAGCTCATATGTGTGTAAGGAAGGGGGGCTTTGTTTCGACCGTCGTTTCATAATAGTGATATTAGAGTCGAAGGTTACGGACTGGGCCATGCGTGCAAGGCAGTGCTCTCAAAAGATACTCGTAGGATGCGAGTCAAGGGGGAGACTGTTAGGATTGTCTCGCATGTTGTTAAGGAGGAATGACAGGCTGGAATTAATAGTCCCACATCATGAAATAAATTGAAGGATTTGGGTACAAATATGAGTTGGCAGGCACGTAACAACAGGGATTCTTTTTGATATGTGGGAGTTGTGTGCCAGCTCATATGCGTCCAAGGAAGGGGGGCTTTGTTCCGACCGTCGTTACAAAACACATATAACATAGCTGACAGTCTTCAAAGATTGGTATCTTTCAATCTTTAAACTGGAAAGTTTCTTCATTCCTATGTGAAATTACAAATGACTGTTTACTTTTTTCTTGGGTAAAAGACTTATTCCCATCAGCATTTAACTCCATAAATAACTGAATATCATGTTTATATGAAGAAGACTAGGGATGACACTCACATAGAATTATAACCAAAAATATTATCTGCATATGAGTGCTTACCATTTTCCTAGGTAAAAGATTTTATTCCCATCAAAATTTACTGGTAATCAGCTAATAATATGAAATTAAAGAAGACAAATATACAGTGAACTAAATTATGTCCTTCAATGAAGCTTAGGTTAAAACATAAGAACATTATAAATCAAGTATATGTAGCAAGATCATATGTGGAGGTGATTGCAATGGAGGTCAAACATCATGTGCAAACGAAAAAACATAATAATAATGACATGTAAATTCCTTCACGTTTATCTTTTTTGGTTGAATAAATTAATGGCTTAGAATCATCATTCTACAATTGTTATTGACATAAAACAATTACATAACGGCATCGAGAAGAGAAATGAAAAAAAATTCAAAACAATTAGTAGCAGGAAATACTCAGTCTCGAATTAGAACAATGAGAAGAATTATGACGCAAAAGATCTATCCCCTAACATTAGAAACTAACCAATTAGAACTGGGACGAAGTGGAACAGAAGTTAGAATGCAAAATGTCAAGAGAAGAAAACGTTCCAACCCTAGGGAAAGAAAATCAAAACTCAAGTTTTATTTTTTCAAGCATACATGCTATAGTATAAAAAGGCACATTAATTACTGTGAAAATGTATTCATGGCTCTGGTGATTGGTTTTAGTCCAACTAAAATAAAATTATAAAGAAAACGATGAAGGGAAGTTCCCTTTTACATGATGGTTACATCTGAAAGATAACCAAACCAATAAAAAAACAAAAAGAAAGTGCCTCATTAATTTTGCAATACTAAATCTAAAAGATCTGATTTCTGCAGCATAGCAACGCAACACATATGAGGGAAATCATCAACAAATGATACAAATCATTTCAAGAATTCATTCACTTTTAGAGGAAACTATTACAACAAAAACTGATTAGAAGATTGATAAGTTAGAATATAAGCACTTCTATTTTCCATTCATAAAACAGTACATGGCATTTATACGATCACTTTATATATGCAAGTGTATTGAAAAAAAATCAAAATTGAGAGAATTTCATAAAAGATACTACTATCTTGTGAACCCAAGAGGTAATTAAAGTGGAAATTGTGGGAGGTAAATTATAAAACAAATCATTATTTTATTCAAACATACGTGTAAAAATAGAATCTATCTTCTATCCATATAATAATTCTCACTAATCTTTATTTGGTCCGACCGTAAAGTTCCCAAATTACCCTCTTTGCTAAATTATTAAATATCCTTTCTACATTTATAAATTGTCAATTAGCCTTTCCTAATTCTCTCTCTATTAAATTGTCAATTAACCTTTCTAAATTGTCAATTAAATTGTCAATTAACCAATCCTTTCTACGTTTCTAAATTGTCAATTAGCCTTTCGTACTTCTCTCTCTATTAAATTGTCAATTAACCTTTCTAAATTGTCAATTAAATTTTATGTATGATAAATGTATTATTCATGTTATATTAGTGGACCAACATATAGATGTTCATGTTAGTGGACCAACATGTAGATGTTCATATTAAATTGTCAGTTAAATCAACTAGATTTAATGCTTTATTAGTGGACCAACATGTAGATATTCATATTGTGTACTATCATTGTATTACACACGCACGCACACACATATATATATATACATACATAAATATATCATTGTATTACACACACGCATAAATATATATATACACATAATATAATGTATGATAAATGTATTGTCTGATTTTTTTTGAACTATTGCCTAAAACGTAATGATAAAATACCCTAACATGCATAATTTTTTTGTTCTTTGAAAAGGCTAATTGTAAGAGATTTTAAGGCAAATAGTTTTAGTGGGTACCTTCTATTTCTTTACTTAAATGTAATTTGGATATATTCTGTTTCCTTCCTTAAAAGAAATTTGAAACATGTAGATGCTCATATTAAATTGTCAATTAAATCAACCAGATTTAATGCTATATTAGTGGACCAACATGTAGATGTTCATATTGTGTACTATCATTATATTACACACACACATAAATAAATATATATATATACATAAATATATCATTGTATTACACACACACGCATAAATATATATATACACATAATATTATGTATGATAAATGTATTGTCTGATTTTCTTGAACTATTGCCTAAAATGTAATGATAAAATACCCTAACATGCATAATTTTTTTGTTCTTTGAAAAGGCTAATTGTAAGAGATTTTAAGGCAAATAGTTTTAGCGGGTACCTTCTATTTCTTTACTTAAATGTAATTTGGATATCTTCTGTTTCTTTCCTTAAAAGAAATTTGAAACTTTTCTATTATAATTTTTGCATTCTTACTCCATTTTTCCTTGTACTTCAACTTTTGAAACTCAAATTTAAATATGGTTGTTTTATATATGTAAATGTTTTATTTCATTCACTGATGTTGTAAATTGTAATTTACTATTATTCATGTTGCATACTTTAAACATTTTAATGACTTAATTATACGGATCTCTTATTTATTTTGTGATTGTTTTCCTTTTTAATTCTTTGTAAATATTCATCACGTCTGGTAAGATTATCTAGGCACATTAAATTCTTTTTAAGATTCAAAACTGTAATCTCCATTAGCCAGTGCATTAATAATACAAACATAATCAAGGATGCTATCCTTGAACAGCATGGTGAGCTAATCTAGCCCTTTTACTTATTTTGTTAATTATTAAATACCCAATTTGATGCTTTCTTAGATAAGAAATTCAAATTAATTCTCTCTTCTCACTATTTCTTTCTTCAATGACTGGATTAGATCTACTGCAGAAAATAAATGTCCCGGTCTTCTTTCGTGGGTCATTTTTAAGGTTGAAAGATATGCAAATTTTGTTTTTATCTTCATTGTTGAATATCTGATATTTTTGGATCTACTAAGACTTACAACATGATCGTTGCTCTTACATTTTTTTTTTGCCTACAGCATCTGATAACACTGCTACTCTAAGCTTCTTGGTCTGAAGTCACTTGGAAGATTTAGATGAAGGCAACAAATAGATCGCAGAGTTTGGATTTGTGGTAGTTTGTTTATGGTAAGTTAAATAATATTAGATGCAAACCGAGCTTAGACTATTGGCTAATGTTGCTAAGTTGTTTTGTTCCTACTAACTATTTACTTACATTCTGACGTGAAGATATTCCACTCAACTGCTTCATTTCTGTCCAATTTTGCAATCCTAATCATGGACAACTCAAGATTTTCTGTTTCTGATTCAAGTATCTTTGTTTTACTTTGTTTCAGTCATGCTTTAATTAGGAAATTAAATGACAAACGTGTGACTTTTTTGTAAGAGAACTTTTTATTTTTCCTATTTTATATTGTGATAATGCGTTAACTATTTGTGTGTTTTGATGATTGATGGCAGGCGCTTTTTTTTAATTTCGTATTTATTGAATATTTGTTGTTTCCAAACCGACGTGTGAACATCTACCTAATTTTTGTTATGTTGGATACAAAAAAAGGTCACTACTCACCACTACAAGATTTGTAGCTTCATATTCCCAAGTGTTTAATGTCGTGTCATTGATATTGTTTTTAAATATTACAGTGGCTTTTATATGGTTATTAATTATATTGCCTAAAATGTAATGATAAAATACCCTAACATATGCATAATTACTTTTTCCTTATTTTGCCTCATCAGCTTATTGATTACATTGTTATAATTTTCTAACTTTGATTATGTCCTATTATCTACCTTTTAGAAGGAAATAAATATTAAATGCATTGATTATGTTACATAATCCTTTTTGGGAATAATAATAAATTATATCTTTTCTTTAAAAAAATTGCCATACTTTTAAAAGGAAATAAATATTAAATGCATTGATGGATATAGATAATTATGTAATTAGGAAAATTTGCCATTACTATCCAGTGCATTTATCAAACCGACCGTTAGGGAGGTTTCCCTACTGTGAGCCAAAATCAAATTATCTGTGCCAATGAATTTCAGCATAATTTCAGCTCCCCCAATGTTTTCTACATTGTTTCCCTGTTTCTTCCCGTATCCCTGTTTCTACTACACGTCCCTATTTCTTCTGGTATTTCTGTTTTTCCCCGTTTCTTTCTGTATTTCTTCTCAAATGCAATACCCTTCAATCCACCTTCAATCCATGTGTCAACCGATTTATCAGATCTAACCCGCAAAACAACCCGCAAACGATTTCAAATTTCCGTGTTTCTTCCTCAAATCAATGCCCTAATTCGTCCTCAATCATAAATCAAATCCGCAGTTTTTTAACTGTATAATTTCGATCTCCGTTGCTTGAGTCTTCCATAGGTATTCTTCAGGCGGTAATATTTACTTTATTTATTTGTTTTTATTTGTTTAATTTCAGAGGTTTGATTCATAGTATATGTTGATGAGTTAAATGTGGATTGAATTAGATGCGGACTGAATTAGTTGGTCGTTTACTCTGTTTATTTTATCTTCGAACTCTTGTCCAGTGATTATAATTAGTTGTTGTTCATCCCTCTTTTAATCAACTATCGTTTGCTTGAGGATGCCTGGAATATGAAGATCTCTTTCTAAGCGATTTGGCTATTTGCAGACTTGGTCTTGTCTTTTGTAAGCGTTATCTGCCTTTTTCCTCTATTAACCTAATATTAGTATTTCATAGCCACTCACAACTTTAGACACTTTTCATTTTTTTATTATAGAATAGTAAACATAGTTGATCATTTTCGTACATCTGTGCTGTCCTTTTCCCGATCTGATTCAAATTTATGGCCTTACTTGTGAACACTCTCTAGCATCATTATTTTGAATGCACTTATCTGCGTAACAGGTGATGATTAAAGAATCCATACCAATGTTGTCTAGTGTTTGAAAAATGGTTAGTTTTTTTAAAAATTAATTGAAGCAAAGGCCATAGAAGTGTTATATCTGCTAATTGCTTATGGCTTTGGTAAATTAAAGTGCCTTAGTTATATTATGACTGTTACAGGTCATCAGCCTCTTTCGTGGAATGCAAGGGAACGTATCTAAGGTTACTTATCTACCAGGATATGGAAATAAGTAAAAGCTGAGAAATAATTATGTAGAAAATTCTAAGCGAGGAAGAGAAGAAAGCGCTACGCGACAGCAAGTTCACCCCATTGCCTGCTCTTGCACCTTCGAATCGACCACAGCCCAGATTAGCTCATCCTGGTGGGCCCATAGCCAGTAACAAGGCAGCAGCTTTGGCAAAAAATTTAGAAAGGAAGCTTCAGCAACCTGGTGGCATTGATTCTATTAATCCTCAGCTTCTTGAGCTTGCTGTTAAAAGTGCAAAAGATACCGTGTAAGCTAGCAAGGGTGAGTTTTAATTTTTTTTGAGTTGGTATTGAAATTTTATACTTTTGTTATAGGTTAGAATGGGATTGAGTTATCAAATTTTTTAGTACTTCTCCCTCCAAAATACACGAGTTACGAGCCGAACTCGAAACCCTAGCGAAGATCCATGACCCAAATCTCTGAAAACTCCTCGGATTTTGCTTCTCCGGCCCAGATCTCGTCATTTTCACAAGTTCCTTCTATGTAAAATCTCATTTTACTGAAATGTGCCTGTTTAAGTTTTAGCTAGCTATATATTTACCACGGCAGGAATGAGGTGGATACACCATTTTATTCGATTAGATGCATCATGATATCCTGGATTGATTATTTTGAATTTTGCCTTACGCCAGTCACCAATAAAACAGAATCTACCTTTTGCTCTTTTCGTATTCCTTTGGCTGCTTTTATCATTGAGTTTACTCAATGGGCGTTAATGTGTTTTTTAGACATCAGCTAGACATTTTCATGTCTTTGGAAATCATTTTTTGTCTATCCAGATTTATCATCGGCTTCTTTAGAGATTGCAGACAATGATGCAGGATTTGGTGGTATGCTATGTAGTTCCCTTTTTTTCTCCATTTTTTCTTTTCTTTTGCCATTATATGCCATTATGAACTTTTTAAATATTCGAAACTTGCATCACATTTAGCATCTCAGTGTAGACTGTATAGTTGTCCCAAGTTTTCATGTGACAACATTTAAGTGCATACTCTATGGTCCCAAAATGGAGTAACACTTCTGGTTATCACTTTTTCGCTTGAAAATATGCTTTTGATTCTAATTGCACTGAGTTCGATCGTCCAGAAATTCGTTGTTCATGACAGTCAACTACACCAACAAAAGAAGAATCCTTCCCTAGTGTATAACTATTTCAGCACTATTATTTTGTTTACAGAAGAAAGCCGTTATTCATTGCTAGCCAATTTCACCAAGATTCAAATTATGTATTATGAAAAGAATAGCAAGAAACATGTTATTATCCAACCATCTATTTTTGACTTGATAAGTAGAGCCCTAAAGGAACATGATTTAAGGTTTCTTTTGTTACTTCCATTCTTTTAGGGTTTAGATTGATAATTGATGGGGTAATAAAGTAACGAGGAAACATAAGATTTTGATACAAGTAAAAACTATTTTGTTTCAATTTTTTACCCTTTCTTTCATTGCAAATTTTCCATGGATTTTTATATCCTTTTTATGTGACATTTCTCCTACTAACCTTTTATATGTGTGTCTTATTTGACAATTTTTTAGGCACAAAGATATTTCTGTCTTTGAAGCTCATCTTGTCTAAATAATAAGAAGCAACAGTGTTTTGCGTTAATGGGCTCATATGTATTTTAATGCATAACCAGTGACTGATCAATTGTTGGAAGAAGTTTACTTCTTTAAACTTAGCTTCAGTTTTATATCTACATATTTCTCATAGATAGTTAGAATATTTTTATTCATTCATTGTGTCATCCATGATCAGAATAAAATTTTGTAATCTCTAATATACTGGAATGTGAACTCTTGAGTTCAAATATTTGAAACTTTTAAACTATGACTTTTTTTTTGTGGACGTTTAAAATCTTGAGAATTTAGGATTGTAAACAATTTGTGTTGAAAACTATGTTACGAAAATATTGAATATTGAAATATTTGACAATCAACTTCTTTATTTTTGAGTTTTGGATCTTGAATTTCTTAAAGCTTATGATTTTGAAAGTTTGAAGCATATCATACTTAGGACATATTTGAATTTTGAAGTTTGAGTTTTGAAATTTTTGAATTTAATAAGATAACCAGGCTTTTAAATCATGAATTTCATGGTTTGGATTTTTCATTATCTTAAAATTTAGTTGTCTCGAACTTGAAAATTTCAGTTCTTGAATTGTACTTATTAAATTTAGAAATTGAGATTTTGTAGTTGTTTAATTACAGAAATTTAAGATCTCAAATGGTTTGATTTTGGATAGTGCAAAAAATTAGAATTCAAAATGCTTTAGTTAAAAAACTGTATATTGAATTTTTTTCAACTTCTGAAATTTGGATACAAGTCAATATTGCTATGGAGTTTACTACGGTTCACAAGTAAGTATTTTGCTAAAATATATGTGCAAAAGAGAATAATTATAAACTCAACTTATTGCAGATCGTTCAATGTTATATATGAAGCAAATACATTTCTTAGTTGTTTTTTATGTTGTTATTTTATATAGGTATTTAGCTTAAAAGGACCTAAGCCATGATAGGATAAACTAAATCAGTGGACTATATATCATGGGGCCTTCAAACAGTGTAGTTTTCTTTATCTCAAATTCTCAATAATGTCCTTGAATTTTTGATGTATATTACCAATACCTGAGGTTTTCTCCTATTATAAGTCAATTTTATAGCCAGATGTTTAAGTTTGCACTGTAGTTCATTTAATGAGATTTATATTTCGTAGTAGACCTAAATGGTTGAATTATTAAACTGCAACCCTTTCAATTATGATAATTGTTCTCAATTTGACTATTAGGTGGATTAACAAGGTAGAGGGTTTTAGACAAAAATCTATGTTCAAAATGAATGAAAATATTGTGCACATCACTATTATATAGGCATATTGTTTATATTGTTAATTCTTTTACTTTATGTAGATTTTTGGCTATTCATTAAAACCTGGAAGCCAAATTTAAAAAAATAAAAACAAAACAAAAAACCATAACAAGGGAAAAGCCCATTCAGCCTTACATAATTTGTTGACTTTCTTTAGCTGCAGTAGAAATGCTTGCTTAGAATGAGATTTGTGTACACTTGGTAGAGGACAATGCAAGAGAAATATAATCGTTACTATAAAACCTTATTTGGAATTCTTTGCATAAGCCACAGTTTTAACATTGGTTGTCTTATACAATGCTTAAACTACCTGCAGTTTTATATAATTTACAAAACAACAATATTGAATTAGTTGATAATGAACTATTAGTGGAAAATGTACTCGCAAAGCTTGTATATATAATTAGAAATATTGAGTTATAGCTTATATTATCGTTTGGAGTTGCCATTTATTTACGGCACAATTTCTGAGAGATAATCATGATAATATGTTTTTTTTACATATTAGCAGGCTTTGCATCTGTTTGTTAACAAGAAGCATTAATGCAACATGAAGTACTTGGGTTGCAGCAATACTACCAGTACAGGTTGCAATACTACTGGTACAAACTTCTATATAATAATTAGGTAAACAATTATTATTTACTATACTTAGTGTCTTTTAAAATATTTCATATTAACTGGGTAAATAATGTCTCTGTGGATTAGAGACTTCTTTGTCTGAATCTACTTGTATGGTGTGAAATTATGGGTATGGAAAATGAACTTGTTTCCTTTAGAAAATCTTTAGGTATATGAGGCAATGACATCCAAAATAATAGTAATATATTTTAGCATTATGTGAACTATGAATATTAGTCTTGAATTATGACTTTAAAACTGTTAGCGTAATTAATATCCTACTAAAGGGCAATATAGTCTTTTGTTTTATGTTTTGCCTATATATAAAGGCCTCTTGTGTTATTTTAGGGTTAAGGCTTTCTCTTCTATTAGCCTCCACTCTTACTGTATTTTGTTTTTCATTAATGTTATCATGGTATCAGAGCCTACTCTTCTCCGTTGGCCCTCTCTAATCTCTGTCTGAAGAACAAACCACCATTTCCTCCGTAAATCCGAACCAATCACTGAAGCCCACAGATCCGCCGAATAACCATCGAAGTCCTCAGATCCGCAAATCCATTCTTTCCAGAACTCCTCAGTACAACTGCAATATACAATCCCTACCACCGAATATCCATCGCAAACACCCAAGTCAGCAGATCATCGAATATCCATCGCAAACACCGAAGTCACCCAAATCCGTTCCTTCAAGAACACAGTCACCGAAGTCAACAGATCCACAAATCCGTTCCTTCCATCGACCGAAGTCCACAGATCCGCAGATCCGCCACCCACCGAAGTCACCCATATCCGAACCCGAAAGCAAATCCCAGAACCCGAAAGTAAATCATATCCAGAACCCGAAAGCAAATTACTAATCAATTCCCAGAACCCGAAAGCAAATTTCTAACCCTAAAAAGTTGGTATCCTTGGTATCCTGACTAACTATGTTGACCTAGAACCTGAAAGTTGTTGTTTCATGTTTGCTAACCCAAAAAGTTATTCAAATCCAAAAGCTGCTGATCCAATTTGCTGACCTGAAATTTGGTGATCAAAAGTTAATGGTTGCTGACACGAAGTCCTTTTCTTTTTGAGTTTCTTTACTTTGTTTTGATTTTGAGAAATTTTTTGTTTGTTTTGGGGTTCATTAATATGTCTGAAACTAGAGATGATTCACTTCAAGCAGTCAGTGTACAATTAGATGGTAAAAATTATGCATATTGGAGTTATGTGATGAAAAATGTTTTGAAGGGTAAACAAATGTGGGGCTATATTTCAGGTGCCATTGTTAAGCCTGTGGATATCACAGCTGCTAATTATGTGTCTTTGTTGGACAAGTGGGAAGTTGCAAATTCTAAGATTATCACTTGGATTAATAATTCAGTCAAGCACTCGATAGGTACTCAATTAGCAAAATATGAGACACCTAAGGAGGTTTGGGATCATCTGGCTAGACTGTATACACAGTCTAATTTTGCAAAGCAGTACCAATTGGAGACTGATATTCGTGCTCTACAGCAGAAAAGCATGAGTATTCAGGAGTTTATGATGCTATGACAAATTTGTGGGATCAGTTGGCGCTCACAGAATCTGCTGAATTACGCGCCTTTGGACCGTATATTGCACGAAGAGAGGAGCAAAGATTGGTACAGTTTTCAATGGCTCTTCGTGACGAGTTTGAAGGACTTTGTGGGTCTATTTTACATCGTCATCCACAACCTTCTGTTGATTCTTTTGTTAGTGAACTTTTGGCAGAAGAAATTCGTCTTCAGTCCTCTGTTGCAAAGGAAGTCTCTACTCTGTCAGCCTTTGCCATGCCTACACGACCAAATTCAAATTCGCAAGTCAGACCTTATGTTCCAGTTGCTCGTGATGAATGCAGTTTTTGTAGACAAAAGGGTCATTGGAAATCTCAATGTCCACTGAAAAGAAAGCAGCAACATCTCTATCAGCAACCTCAGTAATTGAAAAAATTTCGACCACCAATCCCTCATAATGGACCTCCTCTTCTTCCTCGCCCTCATAATGCTCTTACAGCTCCTTCTTTAGATTCATCAATGATTGAACAATTTCAGAAATTCCTTGCATCTCAGCCACATGCTATGTTAGCTACATCTCAACAAGGTTTGTCATCTAATTCATCAAGTATATCTTCTTCTACCTGGATTTTAGATTCAGGAGCTTCAAATCATATGTCACCTAATTTATCCTCTTTTACTTCTTTGGCTCATAAAGTTTCTGTGCCTGTCATGAGTGCTAGTGGTATATCTATGCCTGTGCAAGGTGTTGGTTCAGTCATTACACCGTCTATGTCCTTATCTAATGTCTATTACATTCCTAAACTTGCATTAAATCTTGCTTCTGTTGGACAAATTTGTGACAATGGCTACTTGGTTTCTTTTTCTTCTTCTGCGTGTTATGTTCAGGATCCAAAGTCTCAGAAAGTGATTGGGACCGGCCATAGAGAAGGAGGACTTTACGTATTGGATCAGCTCAAAAATCCTAAGATTTCAGAGATTGAGGCTTCTGTTTCTGGTGTGGATGTTTCGTCTTTTCGTTTGAGTCAGTCATCGTCTATGTTTTATTTGTGGCATTCTCATTTGGGTCATGTTTCTAAGTCTCGATTACAATTCTTAGCGTCTACTGGAGTTTTGGGAGAATTGAAAACTCATGACATTTCTGAATGTAGTGGTTGTAAACTTGCAAAAGTTTCTGCTTTGCCTTTTCCCCAAAGTAATACTTTTTCTACTGCACCTTTTGATCTTATTCATTCTGATGTTTGGGGCACCTCTCCTGTTTCTACAAAGGGAGGCTCTCGTTATTATGTCTCTTTTATTGATGACTGCACTCGTTATTGTTGGATTTATCTTATGAAATGTCGCTCAGATTTTTTTGGCATCTATAATGAGTTTCGATCTCTTATTAAAACTCAGCATGGAGCTATTATTAAATGTTTTAGATGTGACTTGGGGGGAGAATATACTTCTCATGCTTTTAAGGACCTTCTTGCTTCAGATGGCACAATTTATCAGACTTCTTGCACTGATACTCCTGAACAAAATGGGGTTGCTGAAAGGAAACATAGACATATTCTTGAAACTGGTAGATCTCTTTTATTGTCAGCTAGTGTTCCAAGTGAATTTTGGGGAGAGGCAGCTCTTACCTCTGTTTATTTGATTAATAGAATTCCTACTTCTCATAATTCTGGCTTGTCCCCCTATGAGAAGTTGTATGGTTGTCCACCAGATTATTCTTCTCTTCGTGTTTTTGGTTCCACATGCTTTGTTCTTCTTCCTCATGTCCAACGGAGTAAGCTAACTTCACGGTCTGCTATATGTGTTTTTCTTGGTTATGGTGCAGGACAAAAAGGATATCGTTGTTTTGATCCAGTCAGTCACAAGCTATATGTTTCTCGTCATGTTGTTTTTCTTGAACATATTCCTTATTTTACAATTCCTGATCGTGCTCACAGTATATCTATGTCTGATCTTGTTCATATTGATCCTTTCACTGCTGATGATGATGAGCCACCTCCTGCTGAAAATCCAGACACTTCCATTGACTCAACAACCACCCAATCACCTTCTGAGACAGTAGACACTAGTGAACGTCGATATCCTATCCGAAACCGTCAATCTACTAGACGACCTGATTTTGAATATTCTTGTCTTTCCAGTTCATTTTGCTTCTATACATTGTCTCTCTGAGCCTTCATCTTTCAAAGATGCTGTTCGTGATCCTCTTTGGCAACGTGATATGGCTGAGGAGCTGACTGCTCTTCATCAGACTCATACTTGGGATTTAGTACCTCTTCCTGTAGGAAAATGTGCTATTGGTTCTCGTTGGATCTATAAGATTAAAACTAATGCTGATGGATCTATTGAAAGGTATAAAGCTCGCTTGGTTGCTAAAGGTTATTCTCAAGAATATGGTATGGATTATGAGGAGATTTTTGCTCCTGTTGCAAAAATGACTACAGTTCGAACTCTTATTGCAGTTGCTTCTGTTCGCCACTGGAATATTACTCAAATGGATGTTAAAAATGCCTTTTTGAATGGAGATCTTCATGAAGAAGTCTATATTGTTCCTCCTCCTGGTATTGATCATCAACCCGGTGAAGTCTGCAAACTTAGGAAAGCTCTTTATGGTCTCAAACAGGCTCCTCGTGCTTGGTTTGAGAAATTCTCTACTGTGATTACTTCTCTTGGTTTTTGCCCAAGTAACCATGATTCCGCTTTGTTTGTCAAGTGCACCTCGTCTGGTCGAATTTTGCTTTCTCTTTATGTTGATGATATGATTATTACAGGCGATGATGCTGTTGGGATTAACTTGTTGAAGTCTGAGTTGACTCGAAGTTTTGCTATGAAAGACTTGGGTCCCCTTCGTTACTTCTTGGGTATTGAAGTTGCTTCTTCTCCAAAAGGTTATCTTCTTTCTCAATCTAAGTATATTTCTGACATTTTTGAGCGCGCACGTCTCTCAGATAATAAGACTGTTGATACTCCAATTGAGCTCAATGCTCGATACTCTATTTCTGATGGATCTCCATTGCCAGATCCTAATCTTTATAGAACAATTGTTGGAATTTGGTTTATCTCACTATCACTCGTCCTGACATTGCATATGCTGTTCACATAGTCAGTCAGTTTGTTACTCCTCCTACTACAGTTCATTGGGCTGATGTTATTCGCATTTTGAGATATCTCTGTGGCACTCAATTTCAGACTCTTTTGCTTTCTTCTACTTCATCTTTAGAGTTATGTGCTTACTCTGACGCAGATTGGGCTGGTGATCCTACTGATCGCAAATCCACTACTGGCTTTTGTATTTTTCTAGGAGATTCTCTAATCTCTTGGAAAAGTAAGAAGCAGGATGTTATATCTCGGTCTTCAACAGAGGCAGAATATCGTGCTATGGCTTCTACTACTTGTGAAATTGTTTGGCTACGATTGTTGCTTGCTGATATGGGTGTTTTCTTGCGACGACCAACTCCTTTGTAATGTGATAATAAAAGTGCTATTCAAATTGCTCATAACTCTGTCTTTCACGAAAGAACCAAACATATTGAGATCGACTGCCATATTACTCGCCACCACCTTCAGAATGGCACATTGACATTGCCATTTGTCTCTTCCTCCTTGCAACTTGCAGATTTGTTCACTAAATCTTTGTCATCTTCACGCTTCCGGTTTTTGACTGACAAACTCTCGATGCTCATTGCTATCGCATCATGAGTTTGAAGGGGGATGTTAGCGTAATTAATATCCTACTAAAGGGCAATATAGTCTTTTGTTTTATGTTTTGCCTATATATAAAGGCCTCTTGTGTTATTTTAGGGTTAAGGCTTTCTCTTCTATTAGCCTCCACTCTTACTGTATTTTGTTTTTCATTAATGTTATCAAAAATGTTTGCAATGTCTGTGTTGTATATTTATTGTCTTGTATTATTTATATGCTTAAGAACAGTTGATTAGACTTGTTTGAATTTTTTGTTTGAAGTTCAATTGCTATCCTTCTGTTATCCTTGGTTATTTCATCATTATCATTCCATATCAATTGTTATCATTTGTATACTTGTTTAACTTCTCACTATTGTTCATTAATTTATATTATATATTAAATTGGCAGTTTGTGGAAGCAGATCACATGAAGACAGACTCCTGCTAGCATAGGGATATAGAATTTTATATGAATTTTGTGTTCTCTTTGTAATTTACTCAACAATAAATAATGTTAAAACTGTGGTATTTGTTTCGTTGTAATAGTATTTATGAACATGAAACAGAATTTTATTCATGTTCGCTTACAAGTATCATTTTACGTTTTGGGCATTTTGGGTAGTTTTTTGTTTTAACACTAACTGATTCATTTGTATGTATTAAATTAGAGGAAGGTTCAATGGCACCCCCAAATAGTGAGCACCCCTTTAGCCTACCACTTTTCCACCACTCATTTCCCACTAACTCCCCTTCTCTCTCCTTCCACTAACTCTCTCACTTCCCACTCACTTTCTTTAATATAAATGAGAGGTGGAAATCAGGGGGCTTTTGGGGTGCTCCATTTTTGGGGTGCAATGGAATGCTTGCCATTAAGTTAACCTCTATAAATCTAATTTGAAGTTTTAACACTCAATGAAGTGATTCAAAATTCGAGGTATTGTAAGTAGTTTATGACATCATTATAGGTGTTATCTTTTAAGTTTTAACGTTCACTGATGTTCAAATTTCGAGTGAAAATTTGGTGTGTTTGCTTCTTGCATGTCCAAATTTACTCAACTGACATTATTTAGAATTCCAATGTAGATTTTAATATAAAACTCAAGTCCAGACATGTTACATCAGGTTAGGCATTTACTTTTAGTATCATCAACAAATGAATTAACTAATGAGTTCAGGACATCCATACTAATTAAATATTTTACATAACAATTCTCTCAAGATTTGTTTTTGTTGTTTTTGCACTTTTCATGGTTGAAGCCTTGCTGTGATACTTGACTTTTAAGTTCGATATTGCCCAGTCCGAAAATTAAACGCTACTTTATGGCATCAAATTGACTTACGTGTACAATTTTAATGTAACTGAATTTACACTTTTCCAATCGTTTCCTCTTCCAAATCAATGCACTCGACTTTTCATTAAATTTCTATTTAAGAATTTTTTTTATCAAAAATTTGTTTTTTTTTCTCAATAGCGTACAACTTAACGGTCAGTTTTTCCACCGTTGTACGGTTATACTAATTTATACAGATAGTTGTTCTTATTTGTATTATGCGGTTTCAATTTCCTCTATACTTGCTTCGGTCAGATCCTTTATTAGATCTATTGTGTCTTGGAAGTTTTTTTTTAATGTATTTGAGATTCGATTTGGGTTAACCCATGTCCCATATTTTCCTAATTTCTTTTCAATGTATGTCAAGCGTTTCACGCTATATGCAGGTAGAGATACAAATGGAACCTAATGTTCAATTAAAAGGTGTTGCAAATTGAGCCGGTTCGCATTCAAATTTATCTATTTTGTCATCCTTTTTAGGATAATAATAAATTTATATGTATCCAGTTATACTCTTTCAAAAAGAAAAACGTATTATGTGCATTTGTAGATTTAGATAGCTGTGCAATTTAGAGATTTTTTCCCTTTACCGTTTATTTTTGTCAGACGTTTGATGTTCTTTTAAAGGAAACTGCATCCCTTAGTTAAGGTTTAGATATCTTATTTTCAGTTCTCAATTGTGTTTTTGTAAGATTATGTTGGTTGTTTTTAAAATTGGTTAACCTAACAATGAACTTCTCATTTTCAAAATCTTTCGCTCAAAATTATACTATATTTTTAGTTATAACTTTCTTCATATTTAGTGACTTGAGCACTCCTAACTGGAAACATTGGAAAGGAGAAATATTCAGGGAATAGGTCAGCCAAGCTATTCTTCGAACTGTTTAAGTGGAAGTTCATTCAATTCAAACAAAACTGGTAAGCTAGATCATCATTGATTTTTTTTATTTAACTAATTATATATGTTAATTACTTTTTCCTTATTATGCCTCATCAGTTTGTTGATTACATTTTTATAATTTGCTAATTTAGATTATGTCAAACTTTTTATTATTTCTCTGTAGAAAAATGGTTCAATTCAACAAAGTAATATTGGATTGAAGAGAAAATGGAAGTGCTGTAGATTTAGATGGAATAACTTCATGAAAATAAGTGTTGGTGGACGAAGCTTAGATCTTGAGGAAAAGGCTTTAATTCATAAGCTTCATTACATGCGTTGTAAGGGTAATAGTGCTTCTAATCTTCAATTCGTTGCCAGGAAGAAACTAAAAATATATTTTTAATTTGTTGCGTTATGCTAGCTTGGTAGTACCTATAGTTATCTATACTGTAGCCGCTGCAACATCATGCCGATTGTTGTTTGGCCTAACTTGGTTTCTGCATGTGTTTACATTTATGGTTATACATGACTATGTTTTCATATTTATATTGTAACAACCATTTTTTTCATCTTATAGTATGCTTGTTATATTGTATTCCTATCATTTCTATATTAGCATTGTTTACATAGCTTTTTGTCTCAATTATGAAAAACTAAGTTCTACGTCTATACAGCAGATATGTGATGTATGACCCCCTACCTACTCCATACAGTAGGTCTGTTTATTTCATTTTCTGTTGAATGTCCCCATAGTAAGAATATAAATGAATAGGAATGTAACAACCCGAAAATCTGGGCCAGTTTAAAATTTTTATTTTGGCAATTTTAGCGAATTTTGATTATTTAAAATGAATTATTTTAAATAATATCGACGAGAAAATTTATTTTGAATATAATTCGAACGTATATATTATACGCGTCGTCGTTAGAATATATAAATTATATATAATTATAAAAGGAATTGAAAATGGCGCGGTAGTTCGATAATTCGATTTCAAACTTCAATTGAATGTACCGGGTGCAAAATAATCCGGATTTTAGTGAAACCAAAAATAATGGGATCTAATTGATAATATCTTTCTATCAAATTCGAAAAATCATGATTTCATAGCGGGAATCAAAAGATATGTCCAGTTGAAAATTCTGAATAGTCGCTATGGAATTCAGGCCCTTAAAAATGGACATTTTGCAAACGACCTCGGATTTCGACGAAACCAGTTTTGTTGGGTCCGTGATGTAAAATTATTGCTAGATTCCAAATTTCATAATTTTTCGAATCAATATGTGAGCATGGCAAAGGAAAACGCGTTTGACCAGTTTTAGTTGATTTTAATCGACTGGAAATTGGCCATTTTTCAAACGGTCTCAGAATTCGACGAAACTAGTTTTGTTAGGACCGTATCGTCAATACGAAGCTAGAAAATATTTTTCGGGAATTTTTCTAGTTAGTATGTGGCCCCGGTAAATTGAAATGTACGTTCAAATTAAATATATATTGATTTATATTTTAATCTTGATGGAAACTGGTCGTAATGGCCGAATTGGCTGACGAAACATATCCCATTGTGTTCGGAATGGGGGTAATTAGCTAGGGACGGCAGGCGGTGGGCCTCGTTTCGAAATCGAAATAAAAAGTTATCTTTTTTTTTTGAAATAATAATAAAAAAAAATATATATATAATTAAATAAAAACTTAACTTCTCCCTTATACCCCCCCCCGATTCAGTTCAGAAAAAAAAAGAAAAAAAAACCCCGCCTCTCCAGATCGCGATGGCTCCACCGCCGCCCACCTCCGTTCGCCGTCCTCCCCCACCACGTCGAGCATCCAACCCATCGCCTTCGTCTCCTCATCACGTCGAACCTCCTCCAGCGCCGCCGTTTATCCCCTCAAGGCAAGCCCCAAACACCCATCGCAAAAACCCTAGCTGAGCTCCTCTCCGCCCTCCTGAAACCCGACGAACGCAGCACCCCCCCCTGCCCTTCCAATCGACTGCTGAAACCCCCTCCCTCTTAGAAAACACTGTAAGTTTTTATATTGTCTTTATTATTTTTCTTTCTTTATTTAATATAAAATAAGTTTTAAAAGGGATTAATAAAACCAGTTTTGTATAGGTGTCATATATAAAAAAATGTGATTTTTATATAATGTATAGCAAAGTAAAAATGTGATTTTTATATAATGTATAGCATAGTAAAAATGTGATTTTTATATACATAACAACGAAAGAAAAATATGGTTTTTATATGTTGAACTTCGAAATAAAAATAGGATTTTTATATGTTGAACTTCGAAAGAAAAATATGGTTTTTATATGTTGAACTTCGAAATAAAAATAGGATTTTTATATGTTGAACTTCGAAAGAAAAATATGGTTTTTATATGTTGAACTTCGAAATAAAAATAGGATTTTTATATGTTGAACTTCGAAAGAAAAATATGGTTTTTTTATGTTGAACTTCGAAATAAAAATAGGATTTTTATATGTTGAACTTCGAAAGAAAAATATGGTTTTTATATGTTGAACTTCGAAATAAAAATAGGATTTTTATATGTTGAACTTCGAAAGAAAAACATGGTTTTTATATGTTGAACTTCGAAATAAAAATAGGATTTTTATATGTTGAACTTCGAAATAAAAATAGGATTTTTACTTTCGTAAAGTTCGGATTTTTAATATCTAAAAGTTTGAATTTTTAATATTAGAAAAGGCGAAATCTATATTTTTATAAAGGCGAAATCTATATTTTTATAAAGGCGAAACCTATATTTTTGAAATATAAATTTTATCTATATAAGAGCAAAGTAAAAATTCGATTTTTATATATTGAATAGCGAAGTGAAAATATGATTTTTAAATTGAAAGTAAATAAATAAAAATGTGGTTTTTTTTATTTTAAAGACATCAAAATATAAAATGTGTGATTTTTATATATGTAGTGGCTACGAGCAACGAAGATGCGGTAGAGTTGAAGATTTCTATCAATGAAGTGCCGTGGAGCTAGGATAGCTATAAGTGAGAATTTCTCACCTTTCAATTTAAATTTTCTAGTTATATATATATATATGCTAGGATGCAGACGGTGTTTAGTAGCACCCGACACCCGTCATCCACAGACCATGGATGGCTTGTTTGTTAAATTGTTTGGTTGAATTGTTAGTTAGATTATTTGATTGAAATTGAATTGTTTGGTGAGATGAATGGATTTGATTGATGTGTGAATGGCGTGGGCCTTCACTAGACCGGGGATAAGGCTAGGCCTTGTCCCGTTTCTAGTATCGTGCCGTTATGCCGCCGAAATTTTCTAAAATAAGTTAGAAAATATAAATATCATTTTTATTGTGTAAATGAACTGAATAGAAATTCATGTGTTGAAATAAAATATTTTATCGTTAAAAATATAATTTTTAACGTGAATGTGAATAAATAAATATTCATTTACAAACCAGACGGTTTGTTTATGTACACCTATTTGAAGGACATTGATTGGGTCGATAAATTTTACACATCGCCCAACTGCACAAATAAAATGTGTGTTTGATTGTTTGAAACCCCACACGGGTGTTGGGATGAAATTTGAAGTTCACTCATCCTGATTGATTAAATATGTCGATCGATTGATTGACAGGCTGTTATAAGCGTTAGATATCTATATTTGATGCTTATACAGTGTAGTGCACTTTGGTTGATGGTTGATTATTTTTCAATGCTATTATACATGTGTTGTATGAAAATCCATATAATTAAATTTATATGGTGATTGATTGGGCCTCATTCCAATTTAGAAAATAAAGAATATTATAAAATAAAGGTTCATGTGTTGACAGTACTCATCCATTGAGATTGGTCATGTGTTGAACGAAATATTTTGATAATAACAACTATTTTGAAAAAGGAAATATTTGAAATAGAATATTTGAAAATAGAAATTTATGAAGCCGTGTTGATTAGATTGACGCCATTTTGACGTGAACGATATTTATATTGATTTTATTCATTTCGAAATGAATTGAATTGAAAACGATTTCGAAATGAACTGAATTGAAAACGATTTCGAAATGAATTGAATTGAAAACGATTTCGAAATGAATTGAATTGAAAACGATTTCGAAATGAATTGAATTGAAAACGATTTCGAAATGAATTGAATTGAAAGCGAATTGAAATGAATTCAAATTGAATTGAAATTTGAATTGAATAGAAATGAATTTTGAAACGAATTTATAAAGAAGAATTCAATTTTGCTTTGAATTGAAATGGAAGTTGAAATAGATTTTGAAACGAATTTTAAAACTATTTATATAATTCGTTTTAAATAGAAATCGACGAAAAATATATTATATATATTATATATATGATATAATAGCCTGAATAGAACGCGCCGCGCCGCGGCAGTTCGCGAATTTCGACCATTTATTTCAAACGGACATTACGGGAGATCCGACCGTCGGATTCTCCTAAAACCGGAACCGTTGGGTTCGTATCGAAAAGAGCTTTCTAACGAATATTAGAAATTTGAAATCTAACGGTTGGATTTGGAGTTACGTCCAAATCAAATTTGAAAAAGGTCGCTGTAAGTGCAGTTCGATGGCCATTGATGGAAATCGACTGTACGGGCCTTGATAAAATTATTAAAAATAGTAATAATTTGTGTAAAATCATAAGAAATGATTTAGAAAGGATTGGGATGAAAAACTCCATATTTGAAAGGATAAAAATAGATTTTTATCGAAATGAACTGGTTTTGAACTAGAATTATAATTCTATTTATTTTTAAATAAATAAATTGAATTTAAAAAGGGTTTTAAAAATAACCAGAATATCCAATGATTGCATTGGAGTGGATTTGAATCGAAATCGTCTTCAGAATATTTCGATGTTGGAATTCGTGATTATACAGGGGTTGTTATGGAAATTTGAAAGATATATATTTATATCGTTATTTCCAATACGACATTTGTTAGTCGTAGAATTCGATATTGAATATAAGCCGATATATTTTCTATTCAGAGCCTTGTATTGAATATCGAATGTGATTTGGGTTTGTCGTGAGTGGTGTCTTCACTAACACTGTTCTTGAACCCAGTTGAGAAAAGGTTAAATCTTTTTATTTAGATTTAATGAAGTGTACCAATTAAAGAATATTTAATTGGAATTGAATTGATATTGATTTTTGGGTTTATCGTGGACAGTGTTTTAAATAACACTCGTTCTTTAACCCGATAATCAATGGAATGTGACTTTGGGTTTATCGTGAACCGTGTTTTAAATGACACTGATTCTTTAACCCAGTCAAAGATTAAAACTAAGTGGAGTTTTAATGAATCTTTAATTAGATTGAAAAGATCGAGAATGGAGTATCACCAGTTTTACTCCAGGCGATAGTTAAATCTTTAATTAGATTTGAACGTGAAATGGTAATTGAATTTACCGATAACACTGTGGTGTTAGATATGAAGTATTACCAGTTTTACTTCATGGGATGAATAGGTTGGGATTGGGAAATAAAATAAATGATTACTTCGGTGTGGTTCGCTAATCCCGACTAGTTTGAATTGATATTCAAAGGAGATTAAAGAATAAATTTAAAGAATTTATCTTGGATAAAATTAATGGGAACTTTTCCCAAAGTATAGGAATATTTGAATAAAAGAATATTCTGAATTGGAATGAGGCGTATGTTGTGTTTGTGTAACACTTTTATAATATATACGCGAGTTATTCAGAAAGACCGGGTTTATCCCATTCTGAATAACTGATTCGACGTGGTGTCGAAGATGAAGACGGTGGTCGAAGACCGGAAGTCTTCACGTCGTTTGGGTGATTACTGATGATCTTGATTGGGCTGTACACCCAAGAAGATGGAAACAGTTAGTGATCGTCCAGACGTGCTTGGAGATCGATGGATATGCGGGGTACTAGGTGCCTCCGGTTTCGTTCAGCCCCAGAACGGACTTGTAAATGGACTGTGTGTCTGACATTGGATTTTAGTCTGTGTGATTGATTTCTATTAAATATATATCTGTTTGGCGGCGGAGAATTTATTCTCTTGCTTAACGCCCTTCTCTGAGACGTACGAGCTCAGGGGTTATATATTGATGGATATCAAACGCATGGAGTGAATTGCCTGTGTGGCATGCCTAAGTGGCAATTGATCGAGGCTTCTGTTGAAAAGCAAAGTCTTGTGGTGATGATCAAAGCAAGGCCTGTGTGGCGTAGCTTTGTGTAACGTTGATTCGCGAGTATCACACCCGGTATGAACCAAAAACGGGAGACGGACCTCAGGGAGGACTTGCGTTTCTTTCTAGTTAGAAGTGGCGTCAGTGGTTTTACACGCCCTGACGAGTTTGACTTATGTGGTTGTTGCTGTTGCGAGGCGCCTCGGATTGATCGGTCGTTCTCGAACCGATGGAGTCATTTAGTTGGCTCATTTACGCCCCAAAGGGTGGGGAAACGTAGTGTTCAGGCATTTTAATCCACATCGGTGGACCGGCCCTGTCGCTCCAAGGGCTCACCTGAGTCTGGGTCCTGTGGCTCGGGCTAGAGAGTCACGAATCGGTTGAGGACTATCTTTTGCCTCGGTTCATAGACGGAAATCCAATTTCCAAATACGTGACATTTGCAGTTTTATTTGTAAACCTATTTATGGCGACATAGTGGCATGGGACGCTCATGCCGCCTATGATTGATACTTATGATTTGAAGTTGTTTTATACACTATGCACTGGCTATAGTATCAAATGATTTGTTTTAAATCGTATCAAGCATTCTTTGGCTGTTATAAGGGAAAACCCTATCCTCGGCTGCGTTGCATTGTGTGATAGGACCTGGGTCTTATAACAGCTTCATTTTACTTTATTTAGCATTGCGCTGTTTGTTTTATGCACTGGTATTGTTGGGAGGAAACCCGTTCCGTGTTATATGGCGTGGTCCCTTGATTTACCTAACTTTAAAAATAAAGGTTAATAACTGTTTTAGTTCTCACACCAGTCACATGACTGACCTGGAGTTTATTGTTTTAACCTAAACTCTGGGTGCCCTTATTTTGACACGGGCAGCTAGTAGTTTTGGTTTTGCAGATTTATATTCACAGGATCCTGGTTTACAGCTGGAACGATATCCGGAAAGCTTTGTATCCGTATATCTCCTTCAGTTGTGTATTGTATTATTTTCCGCTGCTATGTATTTAAATGTAATTTAAATCTCTGATATTTCTGTGTAATATTCATTTATACTCTGTATATTCTTGTAATCTGATGCATTGTTGTAATATACAATGAAATGTTTTTCCGTCTGCGTTCTGTTTTGTCCTGTTCTCAAACGATAGGGCGTTTCGAACGGTCTGGGTCGGTTTAGCGACTGGTTCGGACCGAGCGAAATTCCTTGTCGTAACAGTTGGTATCAGAGCTTTGGTTTACAAAGCAGAGAACAAGGCACATTAGAACTGTACGAAAGAATTCATCAGATATTGGATTAGCAATATCCAATGAGAGTGACTCGTTAGAGATGGGATCAGTAGTATCCTAGAACGAGTGTGAAGAGTATATTTTTGAAAATGAAAACAATTTTGTTTTGAAAATTTAAATCAATTATTCGTATTTGATTATTTATTTATATTGATAAGGACAGTCCAGTATATAAATATTTTGCGTATACGTCTGATCCACGTGTATTTGAAATTTTAATATATTGGATAGATATAGCATCACACTCTAGTCGCCCGAAGATGATATTGATGATGGTGCATCATCATCAGCATTTATATTCGAGTGTCGAAGGTGTGATATCTATATATTTCCTATTGACTGGTGTGAGAACCAAAAACTATATAGGATCTATTGTTGTGATTTGGCACCAAAAATCTGATTTTTGTATATGTATCAAAATTATGAATTTGAAACTCTAATTCACTAATTGATTGATGTTTGTGTTGTTTGTTCATTTGTTTGCTAATTTTGAACCATTTAGCCTAATTGAATCAAATATTGAATTGTATTGAAAATTGGTCGCATCTGCTTGCATATACATGTATATCATTGAACAGGTCATAGCAAGGAGGCTAGAGCCGAAGAATAAAATTTGTTTGCCCGACAAATAGGTACATGTTTACTACATAATTTACTGTTTTGTTTGGGTGATGATGATTTTATGAGCCTATTGGCTTTTTCTTTTTCTTTTTGAGATCTGAAGGACCGGGGAAGCTATTTGAAATTCCCCGATGCTCCCGGTGCAGGGGAGGTTATGGCGAAATTTTTCGAAAATTTAGGGTGTTTTTGAAATTTTTGAAAATTCTCAGAAACTGAAAAGTTGGAGAATGAAAGCCTGATCGAACGTAGAGTTGAATGATCAAACCACTTTCGACTTTGTTCCTTTTCGGGGACGAAAAGTTTTAAGTGGGGGAGATTGTAACAACCCGAAAATCTGGGCCAGTTTAAAATTTTTATTTTGGCAATTTTAGCGAATTTTGATTATTTAAAATGAATTATTTTAAATAATATCGACGAGAAAATTTATTTTGAATATAATTCGAACGTATATATTATACGCGTCATCGTTAGAATATAATAATTATATATAATTATAAAAGGAATTGAAAATGGCGCGGTAGTTCGATAATTCGATTTCAAACTTCAATTGAATGTACCGGGTGCAAAATAATCCGGATTTTAGTGAAACCAAAAATAATGGGATCTAATTGATAATATCTTTCTATCGAATCCGAAAAATCATGATTTCATAGCGGGAATCAAAAGATATGTCCAGTTGAAAATTCTGAATAGTCGCTATGGAATTCAGGCCCTTAAAAATGGACATTTTGCAAACGACCTCGGATTTCGACGAAACCAGTTTATTGGGTCCGTGATGTAAAATTATTGCTAGATTCCAAATTTCATAATTTTTCGAATCAATATGTGAGCATGGCAAAGAAAAACGCGTTTGACCAGTTTAAGTTGATTTTAATCGACTGGAAATTGGCCATTTTTCAAACGGTCTCAGAATTCGACGAAACTAGTTTTGTTAGGACCGTATCGTCAATACGAAGCTAGAAAATATTTTTCAGGAATTTTTCTAGTTAGTATGTGGCCCCGGTAAATTGAAATGTACGTTCAAATTGAATATATACTGATTTATATTTTAATCTTGATGGAAACTGATCGTAACGGCCGAATTGGCTGACGAAACATATCCCATTGTGTTCGGAATGGGGGTAATTAGCTAGGGACGGCAGGCGGTGGGCCTCGTTTCGAAATCGAAATAAAAAGTTATCTTTTTTTTTTGAAATAATAAAAAAAAAATTAAATTAAATATATAATTAAATAAAAACTTAACTTCTCCCTTATAACCCCCCCCCCCCGATTCAGTTCAGAAAAAAAAAAGAAAAAAAAACCCGCGCCTCTCCAGATCGCGATGGCTCCACCGCCGCCCACCTCCGTTCGCCGTCCTCCCCCACCGCGTCGAGCATCCAACCCATCGCCTCCGTCTCCTCATCACGTCGAACCTCCTCCAGCGCCGCTGTTTATCCCCTCAAGGCAAGCCCCAAACACCCATCGCAAAAACCCTAGCTGAGCTCCCCTCCGCCCTCCTGAAACCCGACGAACGCAGCACCCCCCCTGCCCTTCCAATCGACTGCTGAAACCCCCTCCCTCTTAGAAAACACTGTAAGTTTTTATATTGTCTTTATTATTTTTCTTTCTTTATTTAATATAAAATAAGTTTTAAAAGGGATTAATAAAACCAGTTTTGTATAGGTGTCATATATAAAAAAAATGTGATTTTTATATAATGTATAGCAAAGTAAAAATGTGATTTTTATATAATGTATAGCATAGTAAAAATGTGATTTTTATATACATAGCAACGAAAGAAAAATATGGTTTTTATATGTTGAACTTCGAAATAAAAATAGGATTTTTATATGTTGAACTTCGAAAGAAAAATATGGTTTTTATATGTTGAACTTCGAAATAAAAATAGGATTTTTATATGTTGAACTTCGAAAGAAAAATATGGTTTTTATATGTTGAACTTCGAAATAAAAATAGGATTTTTATATGTTGAACTTCGAAAGAAAAATATGGTTTTTTTATGTTGAACTTCGAAATAAAAATAGGATTTTTATATGTTGAACTTCAAAAGAAAAATATGGTTTTTATATGTTGAACTTCGAAATAAAAATAGGATTTTTATATGTTGAACTTCGAAAGAAAAATATGGTTTTTATATGTTGAACTTCGAAATAAAAATAGGATTTTTATATGTTGAACTTCGCAATAAAAATAGGATTTTTACTTTCGTAAAGTTCGGATTTTTAATATCTAAAAGTTTGAATTTTTAATATTAGAAAAGGCGAAATCTATATTTTTATAAAGGCGAAATCTATATTTTTATAAAGGCGAAACCTATATTTTTGAAATATAAATTTTATCTATATAAGAGCGAAGTAAAAATTCGATTTTTATATATTGAATAGCGAAGTGAAAATATGATTTTTAAATTGAAAGTAAATAAATAAAAATGTGGTTTTTTTTATTTTAAAGACATCAAAATATAAAATGTGTGATTTTTATATATGTAGTGGCTACGAGCAACGAAGATGCGGTAGAGTTGAAGATTTCTATCAATGAAGTGCCGTGGAGCTAGGATAGCTATAAGTGAGAATTTCTCACCTTTCAATTTAAATTTTCTAGTTATATATATATATATATATGCTAGGATGCAGACGGTGTTTAGTAGCACCCGACACCCGTCATCCACAGACCATGGATGGCTTGTTTGTTAAATTGTTTGGTTGAATTGTTAGTTAGATTATTTGATTGAAATTGAATTGTTTGGTGAGATGAATGGATTTGATTGATGTGTGAATGGCGTGGGCCTTCACTAGACCGGGGATAAGGCTAGGCCTTGTCCCGTTTCTAGTATCGTGCCGTTATGCCGCCGAAATTTTCTAAAATAAGTTAGAAAAATATAAATATCATTTTTATTGTGTAAATGAACTGAATAGAAATTCATGTGTTGAAATAAAATATTTTATCGTTAAAAATATAATTTTTAACGTGAATGTGAATAAATAAATATTCATTTACAAACCAGACGGTTTGTTTATGTACACCTATTTGAAGGACATTGATTGGGTCGATAAATTTTACACATCGCCCAACTGCACAAATAAAATGTGCGTTTGATTGTTTGAAACCCCACACGGGTGTTGGGATGAAATTTGAAGTTCACTCATCCTGATTGATTAAATATGTCGATCGATTGATTGACAGGCTGTTATAAGCGTTAGATATCTATATTTGATGCTTATACAGTGTAGTGCACTTTGGTTGATGGTTGATTATTTTTCAATGCTATTATACATGTGTTGTATGAAAATCCATATAATTAAATTTATATGGTGATTGATTGGGCCTCATTCCAATTTAGAAAATAAAGAATATTATAAAATAAAGGTTCATGTGTTGACAGTACTCATCCATTGAGATTGGTCATGTGTTGAACGAAATATTTTGATAATAACAACTATTTTGAAAAAGGAAATATTTGAAATAGAATATTTGAAAATAGAAATTTATGAAGCCGTGTTGATTAGATTGACGCCATTTTGACGTGAACGATATTTATATCGATTTTATTCATTTCGAAATGAATTGAATTGAAAACGATTTCGAAATGAACTGAATTGAAAACGATTTCGAAATGAATTGAATTGAAAACGATTTCGAAATGAATTGAATTGAAAACGATTTCGAAATGAATTGAATTGAAAACGATTTCGAAATGAATTGAATTGAAAACGATTTCGAAATGAATTGAATTGAAAACGAATTCAAATTGAATTGAAAGCGAATTGAAATGAATTCAAATTGAATTGAAATTTGAATTGAATAGAAATGAATTTTGAAACGAATTTATAAAGAAGAATTCAATTTTGCTTTGAATTGAAATGGAAGTTGAAATAGATTTTGAAACAAATTTTAAAACTATTTATATAATTCGTTTTAAATAGAAATCGACGAAAAATATATTATATATATTATATATATAATATAATAGCCTGAATAGAACGCGCCGCGCCGCGGCAGTTCGCGAATTTCGACCATTTATTTCAAACGGACATTACGGGAGATCCGACCGTCGGATTCTCCTAAAACCAGAACCGTTGGGTTCGTATCGAAAAGAGCTTTCTAACGAATATTAGAAATTTGAAATCTAACGGTTGGATTTGGAGTTACGTCCAAATCAAATTTGAAAAAGGTCGCTGTAAGTGCAGTTCGATGGCCATTGATGGAAATCGACTGTACGGGCCTTGATAAAATTATTAAAAATAGTAATAATTTGTGTAAAATCATAAGAAATGATTTAGAAAGGATTGGGATGAAAAACTCCATATTTGAAAGGATAAAAATAGATTTTTATCGAAATGAACTGGTTTTGAACTAGAATTATAATTCTATTTATTTTTAAATAAATAAATTGAATTTAAAAAGGGTTTTAAAAATAACCAGAATATCCAATGATTGCATTGGAGTGGATTTGAATCGAAATCGTCTTCGGAATATTTCGATGTTGGAATTCGTGATTATACAGGGGTTGTTATGGAAATTTGAAAGATATATATTTATATCGTTATTTCCAATACGACATTTTTAGTCGTAGAATTCGATATTGAATATAAGCCGATATATTTTCTATTCAGAGCCTTGTATTGAATATCGAATGTGATTTGGGTTTGTTGTGAGTGGTGTCTTCACTAACACTGTTCTTGAACCCAGTTGAGAAAAGGTTAAATCTTTTTATTTAGATTTAATGAAGTGTACCAATTAAAGAATATTTAATTGGAATTGAATTGATATTGATTTTTGGGTTTATCGTGGACAGTGTTTTAAATAACACTCGTTCTTTAACCCGATAATCAATGGAATGTGACTTTGGGTTTATCGTGAACCGTGTTTTAAATGACACTGATTCTTTAACCCAGTCAAAGATTAAAACTAAGTGGAGTTTTAATGAATCTTTAATTAGATTGAAAAGATCGAGAATGGAGTATCACCAGTTTTACTCCAGGCGATAGTTAAATCTTTAATTAGATTTGAACGTGAAATGGTAATTGAATTTACCGATAACACTGTGGTGTTAGATATGAAGTATTACCAGTTTTACTTCATGAGATGAATAGGTTGGGATTGGGAAATAAAATAAATGATTACTTCGGTGTGGTTCGCTAATCCCGACTAGTTTGAATTGATATTCAAAGGAGATTAAAGAATAAATTTAAAGAATTTATCTTGGATAAAATTAATGGGAACTTTTCCCAAAGTATAGGAATATTTGAATAAAAGAATATTCTGAATTGGAATGAGGCGTATGTTGTGTTTGTGTAACACTTTTATAATATATACGCGAGTTATTCAGAAAGACCGGGTTTATCCCATTCTGAATAACTGATTCGACGTGGTGTCGAAGATGAAGACGGTGGTCGAAGACTGGAAGTCTTCACGTCGTTTGGGTGATTACTGATGATCTTGATTGGGCTGTACACCCAAGAAGATGGAAACAGTTAGTGATCGTCCAGACGTGCTTGGAGATCGATGGATATGTGGGGTACTAGGTGCCTCCGGTTTCGTTCAGCCCCAGAACGGACTTGTAAATGGACTGTGTGTCTGACATTGGATTTTAGTCTGTGTGATTGATTTCTATTAAATATATATCTGTTTGGCGGCGGAGAATTTATTCTCTTGCTTAACGCCCTTCTCTGAGACGTACGAGCTCAGGGGTTATATATTGATGGATATCAAACGCATGGAGTGAATTGCCTGTGTGGCATGCCTAAGTGGCAATTGATCGAGGCTTCTGTTGAAAAGCAAAGTCTTGTGGTGATGATCAAAGCAAGGCCTGTGTGGCGTAGCTTTGTGTAATGTTGATTCGCGAGTATCACACCCGGTATGAACCAAAAACGGGAGACGGACCTCAGGGAGGACTTGCGTTTCTTTCTAGTTAGAAGTGGCGTCAGTGGTTTTACACGCCCTGACGAGTTTGACTTATGTGGTTGTTGCTGTTGCGAGGCGCCTCGGATTGATCGGTCGTTCTCGAACCGATGGAGTCATTTAGTTGGCTCATTTACGCCCCAAAGGGTGGGGAAACGTAGTGTTCAGGCATTTTAATCCACATCGGTGGACCGGCCCTGTCGCTCCAAGGGCTCACCTGAGTCTGGGTCCTGTGGCTCGGGCTAGAGAGTCACGAATCGGTTGAGGACTATCTTTTGCCTCGGTTCATAGACGGAAATCCAATTTCCAAATACGTGACATTTGCGGTTTTATTTGTAAACCTATTTATGGCGACATAGTGGCATGGGACGCTCATGCCGCCTATGATTGATACTTATGATTTGAAGTTGTTTTATACACTATGCACTGGCTATAGTATCAAATGATTTGTTTTAAAACGTATCAAGCATTCTTTGGCTGTTATAAGGGAAAACCCTATCCTCGGCTGCGTTGCATTGTGTGATAGGACCTGGGTCTTATAACAGCTTCATTTTTCTTTATTTAGCATTGCGCTGTTTGTTTTATGCACTGGTATTGTTGGGAGGAAACCCGTTCCGTGTTATACGGCGTGGTCCCTTGATTTACCTAACTTTAAAAATAAAGGTTAATAACTGTTTTAGTTCTCACACCATTCACATGACTGACCTGGAGTTTATTGTTTTAACCTAAACTCTGGGTGCCCTTATTTTGACACGGGCAGCTAGTAGTTTTGGTTTTGCAGATTTATATTCACAGGATCCTGGTTTACAGCTGGAACGATATCCGGAAAGCTTTGTATCCGTATATCTCCTTCAGTTGTGTATTGTATTATTTTCCGCTGCTATGTATTTAAATGTAATTTAAATCTCTGATATTTCTGTGTAATATTCATTTATACTCTGTATATTCTTGTAATCTGATGTATTGTTGTAATATACAATGAAATGTTCTTCCGTCTGCGTTCTGTTTTGTCCTGTTCTCAAACGATAGGGCGTTTCGAACGGTCTGGGTCGGTTTAGCGACTGGTTCGGACCGAGCGAAATTCCTTGCCGTAACAGTGAATTAACAAAATTGCGCTAGACTAAAGGAGAAAATTCTTCTAAAACTTAAATATGGGATACGACAGATCTTTATAGCTCCCATGTTTTGAATGCAAGGTTTAAAAGCCAAAATTTACCGTGTTAGATTTGTTTTATTATTTTGCCTAAATAGGACTCGCTTATCAAAATTCACATCAATTAAGCTATTATTTGTTGACCAAATTCAACCAGCAAAAGTCATCATTCTCTGTTATTGAACTAAATCACCATGTTTTTGGAAAAGTTCTTCCGGGGTAATCCAATATTTTCAAAAACTAACAATCGTCTATCCTTTTTAACATTATTTGGCTTTGCCTGCTTTGATTTTATGAATAAACAACACATTTGCGAATCATGACTTATGAATTCAAGGATCAAGTAGGTATTTTTCCTCTTTTTTAATATTATTTTCTTACAAAATCGATTGATCTTCATTCGGTTTCTTAGTCTCTAGGTTTAGCTGTTAGTTTGCGTTTTCCATATATATTTCCTTACTTTAATTTTGTTTCAACATTTTATTTGTGTTCTTTTGTTCGCATTTTGGTACATATAATTAGTTATGTACAACTATTCAATGCTACATGCAAACTCCAAGTTAATTGGGTAGCTTTGGTTTAATCATAAAAATATATGTGTACAAATCTCATTACTTCTACAAAAAAAAAAAGTTTTGAACATCTTATTCTTGGGTGTATTTCTTCCAAAAATTAAAATCGTAAAATTCCCACTAATCTTTATTTGGTCCGACCGTAAAATTACCAAATTACCCTCTCCATATTTATTTCTTTTCTTCTAGGTCTTTCTCTATGTGATTTTTGTTTGTTTAAACATTACCTTTAGCATCAAATCTGTTAACTATTTTGATTCCTTTTCAAATATTATTTTCCTGTTTTGATGCGCACTCCTATTCAAATTCAAATGCGCAATCATTTGACTACTTAATTCATTCATAATTACATTTGATAGAATCATTGTACATTAGCATATTTTCCGATGTCATTGTCATTTTGATAAATTTGAATATTATTATGATTTATGGGTTGAATAATTAAAAACACATGTAACATCGACAAAGGGTTTCGTGTTCAAATATATAAATGAAAATACAGAAAAACACATCATCAACCATTAAAACAAATTCTATATCGCAATTACATATTTAAAGATGTCATTTCTCAACTCTCTTTCGGTTCTTTCATATTTCAATCACTTTTTCTCCACTGGTATTACCTACCTAAATGACTGGACGATTATCATTTTTTTTCTAATCGGTTTTTTTATAAACATTCGGTCCTCGCACGTCATGAACATTAATGTGATAAGTTCTTCGCCACCCATTTATCATTCAATGCTACAACCTCAACAGATATCCATGTATTAAATGACATGATACTTCATCCCATCTCTTAGTTTAAATAACTTGATAATCTCAATACACTCAATTCACGGCAAAATTATTGTCGGGTGAACAACATGACAATTAATTATTGTTACTGCGTAAATCATTAGATGGATAACAGAACAATTAATCAAAATAATCATTCATGATAAAATTATTTTTGGATGAACAACAAAACGATTTATTATTGTTGCCGCATAAATTATAATATTTAAATATATGTATATAACAATTTAATATTGATTACAATACTTTATTTTACTTTTATTTTTAATATTTAATCATTACAATATATATTTTTACTGACATATAAATTTTAATGCCCAGCAATGAGGGCAAAAAATATTAGTAATTGTAATACTTGCTTAATAAAAAAATGAGATATGTGCCAACTGACATGGCAACAAATGAGATATGTGCGAACTAATCAGAAGACAAACGCCAGTAGAACTGAGGGAGAGACTACAGATGTAGGGTTCGTGCCTGAAGGTTGTGAAATAATCAGTAGAAGAAATATCGTGAAAACCGGCTGTGGGATTGGGAGAGAGATGATCTAGGGTTCGTACCTGATGGATGCGAAGTAATCAGCAGAAGGAATAACGTGACAGTCGACAGCGGATTTGAGGGAGCCCACAATCAGCAGTGAAATTGAGGGAGCTGATCTGTGAAATAGAAATAGAGAGTGGATCCATTTAGAAATAGAGAGTGGATGTTCAAAATAAAGAGTGGATCCCAGGATCAGCGAAATATCAGCTGCACGCGATGATCGCCATTAGTGGTGAAAAGGCATGTTGTAGCAAGCGAACTTCAGAAGGATGTAGAGCAGTAAACTAAAGAGGCAGTAAGAGTATTTTAGGAATTTCAAAAGGACGTCAAGTAAATTAGTGTAAAGAATGAGTTATGTTAGAATGCCCGAAAAAGTTTTTGTCAAAAAGTAATAAATATGGGTAAATTCGGAATTCAGGGGTGGTATGCATTGGATTCTGGGGGGGGGGGGTATTTGTGTAATTCAAGGGGTGGGCCTCCTATTTATTTGTCTCTGGTGTATTTTTTAACAAAAACTGTTTTTGTCCTAGTAGCATTTTTGGTAAAGAATATACCTTATCAGTAGTAGAGATAGAGATGTATACAATCTTCTTAGGTCCATAATTTTTTCATACATTATCCGATTTACGTAAACTCGAGATCTATCTGAACCAGAATTCTGAGACAAACGCAACGGTAAAGTTCATTTTACTTAATTCAAAATATTTAATTATATAATATTTGTTTTATTGTCTTTACTGTACGGTTATGGTGTATTAAATTTTGGGGTGTTACAACTCTGGTCGACGCTGCATATTTCATGACCTCGACGGTCATAAAACCAATGAGTGTCGACATCTTAAGAATGTGATTAAAGAGCGTGTCTAATGTGGAGAGCTGGCACGGTATGTTCAAACTCGGGATGTGGCGTCAGGACAGGCACAACCCCCTTAAAGAAATCAAGACATACTTGAGACCAGTACTCGTCCCAACAACATTGTTATCCACTAGACCTCTCGCTTGCTCTTATGTCTTGGATGCAAGTCTCCCAGGCATCAGTATATTACGACTGGCGGACTATGGTCTTCTTTGGCTTCTGGATTAATGGCTCTCCCACTACACCATATATGCCAATTAAGTTATGTTTTTAGCCGTATCTAATGCTCTTAAACACGGCCAATAGCCGTATCAAAAAACGGCGTGTTAAATTTTTAGATACGGCTATAAACCGTATCTCATTAGTAATAACAAACGACTTATAGCCGTATCTAAATATTATTCAGACACGGCCTTTGACCATATCGAATTATATCTGTATGTGCAATATTTATATATATGCATATATATATAAAGAAACCGTAGCACATATTTTTCATATAATACAGCATATATAGCACAATTTATACACAAGAATAACACAATATATATATATATATATATATATATATATATATATATACACTCAAAGCATTACAAGATTTTTCATAACACGAACACAATGTGTAACATACTAACATATACAAAGGAAACTGTCAAAGATTTTCATAACAATACGAACTAACAAAAAAAGGTAAAAACATATGATCAGCCAGATGTATGTAACTCCAGTCGGGGCCGGGAAGATTGAGCGTACGTGCTAATCATGCCAATGAAATCCATGTGTTTGCTGTAAATCAAAGCGGTACTACTATGAGAATAAGCTAGCTCATGATGCTGATCATAAATTTTTATATATAACAGCATAAATATTTATATATGTTACTATGTACACAGTTTAAAACAAAAACTTAAAAGGCCAACCTGATGATTGGCAGTAAAACTGAATCGTGATAGCCAGCGCCTAAGCTCCAGCAACACAAAAGCGACCAAAATCTACAGGAAAAAAGAAGTAATTTTATGCCTGATTGCACACAAAATATCGTGTCTTTGTGTTCGTACTGGTAACAGTGAAGGGTATATCATGTCTTTGTATTCGTGTGTGCATATTTGTCAATTATATGTACAACATGTTTATGTAATGCTACATGACATGATTTCATTCTCCAAAATAATTCCTTTGCTTTGAACCAATTTATTTTTCATTCTCCAAAATCTCCGCAAACATAATTTTCACGTAATGATTAACTAACTCGCTCTAAAAGTATCAAATCACAAACTTATTATAATTCTCCTTGTCTTTTGGCTGCAATATTATAGATATAACATTACTATAGCCTTGCCCTTTCTATTCTATCACCCTTATCTAGCTAATGTAGTGTATCTGAGATGAGGGGATGGAAAAAAGCGAGATATTACCTGAAGTTTATATCAAAAATGCTCTGATTTTTCCTGCTAAGTACCATGACAGAAATCCCAATCCAACAGACCCTACACAATTATGATTTTACTACATAGTTATAACCTATTATACGGTTCAAAACACTAACAACTTCTCGTATCACATGAAGGGTTGTACACCATGACATAATTACCTGAATAAAAATGTTATTGAACTAGACATCGCCAACAAAATGACCATATTGATCGCTACTATAGATGTTAACCTTGAAATCCATGTATCTATTATTACGCATAGAATAGAAATAATGCAACTTGGCTGCCTGCATGGTTTTCTTACATTTCAAGATAGGAGATCATGTTTCAATCTTCTATGTTTTTAACAAAGCACATAAAACTACCAACCCAACTACATCCCCAAATCTACTCTGTGAAGAACCAAGTAAATGTGGTTATCTAAATTTCATTTGCCTACAAATACAAATGTTTATTCTTATTTGAAACGATATTGAATGACGTTTTTATAATCAAGATCGCTCCTTTTTTAATTCATATTTACTTAGCCTGGGGGAAATTAAAATCCTGGCTCCGTCCTTGAGAGTGACATTAAGAGAATATGAACAAGTAAAAAGAATTACTTGAATGTAATGATACAAATTAAGAATAAGTTGATTAGCACATCGGAATTGCCCAAGGTCCACAATCTTCAGATTACCCAAATTTGGGGTCTCTAGCTTTGCGCTGGTCGATCATTGGCACGGCTACTTATAAATATACCTGAGACTTTGATGAAGGTTGATTAGCATATCAGAATGGTGCCAGTGATCTAACCATTGCAAAGCTAGAGACACACAAATTGAATCAACTCTGCCGGAGGAGGAGATTCCAGAGAAAGGTGGAGGCACGATTTAGTCACCGATCGAAAACCCAAATTTGGGTTTTCGGTCACCATTAAACTAAAACAAAAGGAAAAGGGAGCGGCCAAAATTTGTGTTTGGAGTGCCTAAAGGGGTGCACAATATGATACGAATTAGATTTGGCCAAAGGCCATGTCAAATGAACTGATCCGGAGCTTCCTTGATGGACGGCCAGATTTAGGATGTTTAGGGTGGTGCGGATCGCAAAATGTAGTTTGCTACAGCTCTAAGCACTATCAAATATGATACGGCTATAAACCGTATTTTATCTCCGCAGCGTTGTGTGCCAAATTGGGTGTTATGGTGTAGTATCCAAATGTGGGCCTCCCACTCATGGCTTTCTCATTCTATGGATTTTCGGCTTTTGGACTTCTTAAGCCTATGACATTAGCTCTCTTGGCCGTAAACGCTTCGGCCTCCTGGATTTACCTCTTTTGGCTTTTTGAATTGTAAATGGTTGAGTCGACCTACCCATGCACGGGAGCTGTTACAATCCCTAAGCATGCTCTTTGCTCGACAACACGCCATCACCCCTCTGGTTATCAATAAAATGAATTTCTTGACTTATCTGTGGTCGTTTTACTCCGGTAAGGCCGCCTTGAACCTCACTAACAGCTCTTGGTCGTCTTGCCTCGTTAAGATCGCTTTGAGAATATTCTCGTTTCAGAACTGGGATGGCTAAGCTCTCTTTACCCATGTATGGGAACAAATATCCCTAAGCATGCTCTTCGCGAACGATAAACCGTCCGGTCCCCTTCACAAATGAATTTGAAATCAAAAATGGCTAAGTCCGCATACCCATGTACAGGACCGAATGTCCTTAAGCATGCTCTTTGCGGGTGATGAACTGTTAAGTCTTCCTTTCGGTTTATTACTAAAAACTCCAAAGTTTTATAACTTTAATAAGATTACTTCGCGAAGCCAATGCTTGTGAACTATGAAATCGGATTGCCAACTTTAAGAAACATGACATGCCTTGGTCATCTTGCCTCGACAAGATCGCCTTGGAAAAATCACATGCCTTGGGCATTCTGCCTCGATAAGATCGCATTGGAAAAATTACTTGCCTTTGTCGTCTTGCCTCGACAACATCCTATTGGACAAAAATTACATCCCTTGATCGTCTTGTCTCGAGAAGACCGCCTTCGAAAAATATAATAGCCTGTGGTGTTCTCGTCGTTGAAATGGCAAGATCACCCACTTCCGGTTATATGGATTTTCTAGTTATACAGATTATTGGGCTCGTGCGGTCCCTCGGATATTCTGACTATTCTGGTTATCTCTAAACGATCCAAATTGATCGTAGGCTTTCAAAGGATTCACAACTAATACGATCTGAAGCGATCGTCAAGTTTTCTAGTTTTTCGACTCATGGATAATACGATCCGAAGTGATCGTGGGTTTCTCTTCTTCTTGCAAAACACATCTTCCTTCGATAAGCAAGACATGTTTTGTGGGGCAAAGTGTTAACACGTTTTTTGATTAAGCTATCACACGTTAAAATTTTAGTTAGCGACGCGCTCAATCGTCAATAACGTTGTCAGAAAACACAAAGCGATTTAGTCGAAGTTGCGACGTGTTTGAAAAACGAATAGAAATGGCGTCGATTCGCAAAATCATCGTTATTGGACTCGGAAAAATTGGCGCAATAAGAATACGTGATCGACTCTGTCAAATGAGCTCAAAATGTTTGAGCGTGTCAGTCTAATCACATGGAACTCGTCGTGCAAAAATATATGGTTTTGGTAAAAAGAAATGTCGCACACTCAAAAACAGCTGATCGATATAGCACGATCATGAAGAATGACTTGTGCGACTCACAGCGCCGAAATCTGGTAAATTGACAAAAACTTATCTGGCACGTCAAAACTGCATGATTGACACGTGAAAATCACGAAAAACGATGGAGAAAACCTTGGCTGATCATCCTTGTGAACTTGGTAAATTTGGTAAATCTGGCATGCTCAGAACAGGTGATCGGGACGGTGGATCGACCACTTTTCGCATCTAAAATACGGCAGATTATTTTGGCAAATCTGGTAAACTCGGTAAGTTTGGCACATTTGGCACTCTAAAAAACCATGGATCAACATGCAAAAATGGCCCAGATCCATATGCGCAACTCATGGATTTTGGACTTGGCAAAACTGGGCTTGGCAAAATCGCATCACTAAAGTGATGCGATATTTTGGTGGATCGACATGGTGAAATTCAGGATCAGCCCAAGTGCGCATTGCATCCCAGTGATGCGATAAATTGACTTGGCATTCAAAGGGGTTGGATTTTAATTGGAATTTTGGACTTCTTGGAGCTCTCAAGCACCATTAGTGGTTTCTATCTTTTTCTCCATGATTATTGGACATAGCTTGGACCACTAAAAGGTTGCACAAACATTATCCATCAAGTTTTGGACATTCACATTGACATTTACACTGCTTTTGGACTGTTCTTGGATATTTTTGGATTTTTTGGACAATAAAGCTACATTTTGGACATTGTTGACCAAGTCAATGCATTTTTCACTCAAAAAATAAGAATAATGACATTTTAGTCAAAGTTTAGAATTAACAATTATTTTTTTTGTTTTATTGTAACGCTTGTACTCAAATATTGTTCGATCTTGTACAAACCTTATAATCAGATATTATATTAAGAATGATTACTATAAAGTGGACGTAGGCGTTAGTGCTGAACCACTATAAAAAACTGTGTTCTCCCTGGATTACTCTATTTTGAATTTGGATTTCTGTGTTTACACAACACATACTCTCGAGGGTTGGTGTGCGTTGAATCGATGACAATTCTCCATGTCAACAAATGTGTTTCATACATATATTGACCCTTTGATTTAGATGTAGACCAGCTCATATGTTATTTATATGATACTCGATTTAGTCCGAGACTTTTAGGTTCATGGACAATGAGGCTAGCTTGTGTTAAAGGGGACTATACAATACGTGATAATCTACAATACTGAACGCCTAGTCCCCTTTAACACAAGCTAGCCTCATTTGCAAACTAACAATGCAATAAGAGTTAGCCCATTTGCATAACTTTGAGCAATGTGTATGTTGATCCTGCTAGACTCAGAGACGGAACTGCTATGGTGGCAAGTGGGGGCCATGGCCCCCCCTCCCCTAAGTTTAAAAAAAATAAAAAAAATAAGGAATATGTTGAATTTTCAACTATTCTGACTTTTGCTCCCTTATTTTACACGTTACCTATTATACCTTGCTGTCACTTTGCTGCAGCATTCATTTTCTTCTCCTTGTGGCTTGCTCCTTTATTCTCCCAATTCCCAGGTTTACAAAAGCATTCGGTTGTCCCTTTCTAGTCAAGGTAATTCTTTTATGCTTTTAATTTTCTATATGTAGGTTAATGCAATGTTATGATCTAATTTCATTATTCCATTTTCCAGGTTTCAAAAAGTGAAAGATATCAATTCAATTTTGGAAAACTGAGGTACTTAGTTCTTGCAACTTTAATTTTCAATTTTCAGGTTTCAACTTAGTGTGCAGACTGTGGTGTTATGAATTATAAAACATGAATTCATCAATTTTTTCCCAAATACGAATTAAAATGCAATTTACTCATATCTCATTCCTTTTTGAAGTTTAGATATATTGGATATCATGGTTAGATCTTCTAAAATACACGACTTTTTTAAAAGAAAAGTTACTCAAACGGGAGAATTTATTTGATCTTCTTCAATCTCCAATAACGATCGTCAAACTCCGGATGCTTTTCCAACTCAAAAATATCAAAGAATTGAGATTACAGAGATTGAAGAAAATGCTTTAGAGCGTGATCTTGGATTGTGCTCACAAATATATGATTATCCTTTACATAAGCAAGATGAAATTAGGCGTGCTTATGTTAATATGGGAACTTATCAACCTATACTTAAAGAGTTTCCATTGTCCGGAAAAGAAATACATCTTCGATGATTTAATGGTTCTTGGTATAAATTGTTTCCATGGTTGGAATATTCCTCCGCTAAAGATGCAGCATTTTGTTTACCATGTTTTATTTTCAATAAGAGAACGACCGATCGATATAGATCAAATGCATTCACTGTCGATGGCTTTCGAAATTGGAAGAAGGTCCATAGCGGTAGTGATTGTGCTTTCTTAAATCATGTCGGAAAGTCTGCTAACTCAACGCATAATGCTGCCGAACAATCTTGCAAAGATTTAATGAAATCCTCTCAACATATTGAAACTATTTTGGAGAAACAAGCCGAAGAGCAAATATTCGTTTTTTCAATATTGTGAACGTTTTTTCAATATTGTTCATGTGAAAGACACAAAAGCGGAAACTTTAAAGCATGAAATTACTACATTGCTTTCTAGTAACAATTTATGTATCCAAAATATTCTTCCGGTTTATCATTTTTTCTCCAAATTAAGTGTTATGGTTAATGTAGTGGGTGCATCTTCTAAGCGTAATGATGAGTTGCAAGCTATTCATAGAAGTAGTATATGTGAGTTAGTTGCTAGTGGTGAATTAAAATCTGGTACGGACTTAATCAGATTGGAACTTTGCAACGAGATGGAGATACTAGATGGAGTTCTCATTTTAATTCGGTTTGTAGTTTGATAAAAATGTATGGTGCATCTTGTTCGGTTCTCATTGATATCACAAAGGATAAAGGATGCACCGTTTCACAAAGAGGAGAAGCCGATGCGGCATACAATGCTTTATTGTCTTTTGAGTTTGCATTTATTTTGCACATTATGCAAGAAATTATGGGAATCACTAATGGTTTGTGCCAACATTTACAAAATCAATCTCAAGATATATTGAATGCCAGACAATTAGTGAAAACTACAAAGACACTTATTCAAGACCTAAGAGATAAGGGTTGGAGTTTATTTCTTGAGAATTAGATCATCGATTTAACGAGCACACGCTACAACTCTTCGCTCTTAGTTCTTCTTTGGAGCCAAAAGATGCATACAAATCATTTAACATCCCAAATATTTGTGAATTAGTTGATACATTCTACCCACAAGATTTTTCCGAGCAAGAAAAACTTCATCTTAAATATCAATTGCAACATTACATTTTAGATGTGCCTAACGATGATCAATTAAAACACTTATCAACTATTTCTGAACTTTGTCAGGGATTGGTTAGGACAAACAAGTCAAATATTTATCCCTTGGTAGATCGATTAATTCGTCTTGTATTGACTCTTCCGGTTTCCACGGCGACTACTGAAAGAGCATTTTCAGCTATGAAGCTAGTTAAAACTAGTCTTTGCAACAAAATGGAGGATGAATTTCTTGCAGATAGTATGACGGTTTACATTGAAAAAGAGATTGCAATTCAGTTCAACAATGATTCAATAATCGAAGAGTTTGACAAGATGAAAACCCGTCGAGTGCAGCTTATGCAGAAATAAGTTAATCAAATATGTATGTAAATGTGCCTTATTAATATTTGCTTTTAAGCTTTGTGTGCAATTAAATATAAAATAATCTCTTTTTTCCATGTAGCTTTTGGTGTTGCTGTAACTCCGGCAAGCTATGGGCGTAGCTTTTAAAATTATTTCTTTTGGTGCTCTGTGCTTTTGCGTACAATCAGGTATAAAATTATTTCTTTTGGCTTTTCATGTAACTTTTGCTGTTAAGTTAACTAATGTTGTAGCTTTTGGTGCTTTTTGTGTAGTGTGGCTTTGATCGCTTTGTTGCTGCCAATTAATGCCTAATTAATGAGCCTTGATCACTTTGTTGCTGCCAATCAAGGAAACTTGACCATTTTGTTGATGAAACCGGACCTCTGCCTTCATCTGGTTTGTCTTTTAATTTTTTATTTTAAACTGTTTTTGTATAATTTGTTGGTAACTATGCAAATGAACATGCTAGTAAACTGTTTAAGCATTTGTTTTCAACTGAGTATGTAAAAATGGGGCATGGGTATTTTCATTTCTTTTATGAGCAGCCTGTACGAAACATGATATATAGTAAAAATCGAGCATGGATATTGTTGTTTGATTTTGGCCTCCGCATCGTCTATTTCCTGGTTTCGTCTCTGGCTAGACTATCCTTATTGTTTGATCAGATTAAACTTTTCTTTGTGTGATGCATCCCTTTGGTTGACTAAATAACCATAGATTAAATTATTATTTTAAAGAATTTATGGTAGAAGAAAATCTGATGGAATGTAGTGTGTTATATAGAGTCATTTAATACATGACAATGCATACATTTATTTGTTTTGTATGTTTACCACAAGACAGTTTTATGTTGTCCGTTACCTCTTCTTCTTTTTTCCTATCTATTTAAAGAGGCTTGTCCATCTGTCCTATTTGTTATTTTATTTTATTTGACTACACTGTGCAATTTTCTGTCGTTTTTAATTTGCTGCTTCCTTGCTTGCTGAGCTCTAGACAGCTAATATTCATTATTTTGCCCAATAATTTTAACATATTCTTCTTATTGGATTTTTGAGGAATCCACAGGCAGTGCTTATTTTTTCTAATACATTAAACTTCCTGTTTTGTAAGCTGTTGCTACTTCATCCTGACTGCTCTTAACATGTAGCACTGATTAAGCATGTTACAATTCAATATCTTAAAACTGACAACTTCCAACTCAGCTTCAAATAAAAGATAATTGATATCATGTTTCCTTCAATATTAAAGTGCTAGGTTACATATTATTCATTTTTCCTGTTGTTTTGGTTTGAAATGTGAAGTTTTATATAATTTTATGCACGTCATTGACTTTTGCTAACTATTTTACATAGTTACATTCATTATGTACGAGTTTTACCAAAATGAAATGTGAAGTTCCTTTTTTATCTTTATTTTCTTAACTGAAAAGTCTGAATCCATATCCCTTCGCCTTACAAGTTTCGTTTATTTTTTCATTCAAATATAAAACTCAATTCTTGGGTGACTTCCAGCTCGATCATAGTCAGAACCGGATTGGAATGGGATAAGTTCCGGCATGCCAGTCGAAACTGGAACTTCAAACGATGCTATGAAGGTTTTTTTTTTGATTAAAGGAATCAGTCTAAAATTTGAATAGGTGAGGGTTCTGGACAATGCAAACAAATCCCGATGGATTGAAATTTCAGTTGGTATCACAGATTGAAATTATGTTACATTTTCATACATGCTATTATATTTCCTCCTCTAACCAAAAAATCTATGAATATTGATCTACACAGATGTATGCAAATTGAAATTGAAATTTAGATTTCCAACCGCCAAAACCCCTTCTTTTTTAAAAGTTTTGAAAACTTTCATACTAACATCCTGTATTTATATGGATGGTTTTATATGACAGTGCAGAAGATATATATTAAATTGTTTGTCCAAAAGCATTAACAACTTCGATTAAGCAATTATGTAGTAATCCTCACAATTGTTTTCTCAAAAAGAGTGGGGTTTGCCTCTCGGGTTTTGCATCCTATTATATATTTAAGTATGTTAGATTTCTGATATATGATAGAGTAATTTATGATCGATTTTTATCAAATAAAGTATGTTGAATAGAAATTAGGTGATTCAACTCTTGAAGAGAGGATAATTGACATGTTATTAATGCATACGTATTATGATTAGATGCAAGTCTACCTGGATGTGCATATATACTGCCGATTCTACTTCCGACTATCACGCTATATCTCAATCGCAATAATCATGATCGGAATTGAGATCAGAATTGCAATCTTGAATTGGTGTTGTAGTCGCAGCCTATAGAAAACGCTGCAGGTATCTCCAGTCCCAAATTAAACTACTGAAAATGTTGTGCATAGGCTAAACGTTTCATGAAACTAACCTTAAAACCGGTTATTGAAATGTATGCACTGAGGTACCAAATAGGGACTGTATTTAGAGGATTGATGAATCCGGCTATGTTTATAGGATTTCTGAATTTAGCTATGTATATGTTAGGGAATTATTTTTGTTAAACATTCTTGAATGTCGTAAATTATAGAATGTAATGGGGACTGTATAAAAAGGAAGAAGGGTGTAATACTTGATTAGAAGTTTTGAGGGAGTTATAGACTGTAATGGGGATTTGTATAAAATGGAGAAGGGTGTCATACATGATTAAAAGTTTTGAGGAAGCTTCACATGATAACAGTTTGAAGTTAGCAGATATGTAATTGTCATTATTTGTAACTAGGTATGAGCAAAATATCTAAATTGATCATAATGACAACTTCTCTTTTGTTTTTTCTTTCATTGTAGGAGCTGAGTTTCTAGCGAAAGACTTGGGCTGCTTAATAGAGAATGCGACATTGGGACAACTTGGCACAGCAAGGAAAGTCACGATCTCTCAAAACTCAACCACTTTAATCGTAGATGCAGCAACCAAGGATGAAATTCAAGCAAGAACAGCTCAGATAAAGAAAGAGCTTGCAGAGACTGATTCGGTCTATGATTGTGAAAAGCTTGCCGAGAGAATTGCAAAGGTTTCAGACAGTGTAGCTGTTATCAAAGTCGGTGCTGCTACAGAAACTGAGCTCGAGGACCATAAACTGCGTATAGAGGATGCTAAAAATGCCACTTTTGCTGCTATTGAGGAAGGCATAGTTCCTGGGGGTGGCGCTGCCTATGTTCATCTTTCAAGTTGTGTTCCTGGTATCAAGGATAAGCTGGATGATGCTGATGAACGACTTGGTGCTGATATTATTCAAAAGGTACCTTACTCCATCTCCAAACGTTCATTCTTTACCTTCAGGTCTACTGGAGAAATCTATGGTTTAAATTGGTTGATTTTACTTCTATCAAGTTAATACCTGCTTCAAAATATCTTACATGTGTACATTTTTTTAAGTTGTTTTGGTGCTGATTCAATGCTCTTACAAATGTTGTGCCTGTAGAAAAAGCCTCAACTACGTATTAAACTACCGAAAATGTCTCAACATAGATATTAAGAAATATAAATATCCTTTTAAAATAGGATCCAATAGTTAAACTTCTTTAAATTTTCAAAATATCTTTCTTTGCTTAAAATTATGGTTACTAGCCTGTTTCATTTGTTACTATTGCTTCCTCCTTATCATTTGAAGTTTTGAACCATTTGCGTGTGAAGTGGTTCATGCATTTGAAGTTTTGAACAACAGCTCAATGGTAGCATCACCTTTTTTTTATTAGAATGATTGAATTAATTTGTGAGCAGATGGTTGATGTTTGGGTTGAATCTAAGACCGGGGAAAATGTTTAGTAGTATCAGTTAATTTGATTTAATACTCCTGTATATGTTGTGAAGAATTAATTGTTGTATATAACGGTGTTGTATACACAATTATATGATTTTTGTTTGATGATAACAAACAAGTATATATTATTTTGAATGTGTTTGTTATTGTACTGTTATATCACATTACAGACAGGAATATATTATTTATATTTAAACAAAATGCATCTATACAGAAACTCAGATATCTACACAGTATTTTGGTTAAATATAATATTTTATTTCAAATATTCAAACTGTACAACTATTTTTAACTCCACTATTTAAACACATCACATCTCGTATATATTCACAGAATATAGTCTTGTAAATTCACTCAGTTATACAATCATTCATACATGCATTCAGTTACACTGAATCTCATTTGTACATTTCACTTATATCACTTTGACACAATGTTTATCCACTGTCTTCTGTCTCTGTCTTCTGTCTCTCCAGTCTTCTAGTCAGCCTTCAGTCAGTCCAGTCTTCTTACCTGTCACATGAAACACACACACACAGTACAGTACAATAGAAATAAAAACTATATTCATGCAAATATAAATTAAAAAGTAAATAAATAAAAAATTTATTTGCCTCAGTTTTTTTTGGTGTGTTTCTCATCATTTTTCATGACCTGATCTGATTCATCTGTGTCTAGACAGATAGTTTGTATATGTACAGGGACAGGAAATTTTCTGATGGCTGCAAATACACACGTGTATAAATACACGTGTGCACTGCCACGCCAATCAATATGCAACTGAGGAGTAGCCACGTAGACCATCTCAACTCAGTGCATGTGTATACAATTCAGCATGATTTTCAAAACAGTTGTGAGCAAGTCAAAGTGGCCAAAGCAGTTCAACAAAGATGTCGAGCAACAAAGTCAAGACAGCTCGACCAAGTATAGGTGCAGTAGCTAATGTATGCACAGAACAATATGGTGCAAGGTTGCAAAAATAGTTAAGCAAACTATACAGCATGTTTCAAGTAAACAGTTCAGCATGGATTCAAGAAGCAAGTACACACACACAAGTCAAAATGGTCAGAGGAATGGGTGCAACTACAAAATGGCAACATAGAGCATAAAGTATGGTTCAGCATTGATAAGTTTCAGAAGCATGAATGGGTGGACAGTGGAATATGTATGCATGTCAGGTGTGTTCAAGCAAGTGCCACAAAGATCAAGTTCACTCAAGACACAAATGGTTCGGCAGGCTCAAACATTGCATATGGTGCAACAGGGAAGATTTCATGTTTGTCAAAATAGTTCTCAAAGCAATGTAGTGCCAACTTGAATGACAGCAAACTAGAACATGGTTCAGCACAAATGTACACAGGTTGCAAGTTCAACCCAATATCAATGGTGAAAAGCAAAGTGATCAAGTGTCGAGCAAATCTCAGCAATATAAACAAAGTGCCAAATGGACAAGTCAAAGCATTTCAGTTTAAAAGGTCAATTCAGCGACAAGCGCAAACATATACAGTCCACAATGGTGCAATATAGCAGCTACATGGGCATAAGGAAGAAATACAGTGGAGCTTTGTTCAGGAATAGTGTAGCTAAATGATTGCATGGCACATATACAAGTGAGGTAACATACACAAGAAAACATATCAGCAACAATGGAGTTGTGTACATACTATGGTATGGATATCCAACATAAATGAATGATAGGAAATTCAAGTATTTCCGGTTGTGAATCAATCAGTGGAACTTTTTTTTAGAAATTACTTTCAAGAGCCAAGTCGGAAACAACATGGTGTATGGTCAAGACAACAATTACACATGTAGAAATAAATTTTTGGTGCATCTATAAACTCAACATTTTTTAGCAAGAAGTCAATGTCAAGTTAGGCTCAAGTAATATGGACACTATGTTCACGTGACAAAGCAAAACTAATATTTGCAGGTTCATGATCAATACATCAGTAATTAGTTCAAGTTTTTGAAATATGTCAGTTTTTGATTTATCAATTAAGACAATGCATAGAAGCATTAGAGCATGCAAGTAATCAGGAAATTATTCAGTTGGCAACAATTTAAATCTTTTCAGGAATGGCAAAATTTAATCCAAGAATTTCCTGAATCTACAGAGAGACAAGAGACAAAATTTTCCATTTTTTTTATGTGGGCAATTTATCATGAATGTCAGCATTCAAAGGAAATCAGAAATGCCATGCACGTATTCTACCAAGTCCAGAAAATCGAATTATATATTTCCAGATATCAACATTTCAATTTTGGCAAGAAAACATATACCGGAAAGTCAAGGAGGCAAATTTATATTTCCAGATTCATGGATGGACAAAATCAAGTCTGGATTTAAAGCCAACAAACACGCAAAATCAGTATCTGATTTAAGGCAAGTTTTTATACATATATGGGATGATTCAATTCAGGATGAACCAAGAATCTAATTGAAATATAACGCAAGAATTCAAGGCCCATTTTTTTATTCAAAGTCGAGAAAATCAAGGGCAACCATAAATGGAATTCAATTCAAAACCGAAGAAAACAAAAGGGGAAAGCATCGCAATTTCAGATCGAGTCAATTACGTGAAATCAGAGTTTCAGTAATAGGATTGCTAATCCTATTTTAACACCATTTTGCATCACTGGATAGCATTGGAAAAACCACAATCAATTCAAAGGAAGAAAAATCTAGAATACTCACAATTTTCCAAAGTGTTTTTCAATCGAAGAATTTCCTCCAAATCAGTGAAAGCCGCAATCGAAGAATCACTCAGCAACGAACACGAGCAACTCGAGATTAAAGTTCATACAAGATTTCATCATTCAATCAAGCCATCGTTTCGAATTGGGAAGGATTTCAGAAACCCTAGAGAATCGCCTACCACCATTTTATTTTCCAGAGAAAAGGAGAAAATGATCGGACAAGTGCAAATGAAAGGGGCCGGCCTACTTGGCTTGATCTAGTCAAGTCCAAAGCTGTTTAAAAGGAGGAGATTTAAATTCTTGTTAAATTTAAATTTAAACCTAGGGTTTTCAAAGCTGTTTATTGTTTGTTGTATTTTGTTTTGAATTGAAACCGTCAAACCAGTTTTTCTAGAGTCTGTAAAATTCTAGGGTAAATCAGTCAGGGTGTTGACTGTTAGTTTCAGAGTCTGTAAAATCTGGGGTACTGGTTACGGGGTCGTAACTAGGGAAAATCTGATCGAGGGGACATCGGTCAGTCTAGGGTTTTGAGCGTAGGGTTAGGACAGGAGCAGGCGCTGTGAGTGTACATGGTCTTGTATGCGGGATCTGTTTATAACACCTAGTAGAAACCTTAGGAATGCAGCAGTAGGCAGGGTTTTGCCGAAGCTGTGTATATCTGTGTGTGATTTATTTTCTGCACTTTTATTTCTGCTGCATTCTGTGATCTGTTTATTATTTTAATATCCTGTTAGTTTTTCAATTCAGTTTAAAAACTGTGATAAACCCTATTCACCCCCCCCCCCTCTAAGGTTAATCTAGATCCAACATTAATGCTCCAAACTGTAGTTTTTGATTTAAGATTTTATATGGGTTGTAGTCTTTGATTTCTTAGCATTGGGTTCAGGTTACTTGAATTTCAGATCAAAATATATATATATATATATATATATATAATAGATAAATAAATAAAGAGAACAGTGAAAAAAGGAACAGTGAAACAAGAAGAAGAGACAACATAATACCTTATAATTAGGCTTGTCAACGGTCCGGTTTCGGTCCGGGTAGTAGATAACCCAAGCCTATACCCAATTGGCATATTTCATGTCCGAGCCCGGTCCAAGCCCGGCGGGTATTAATAAGTCGGTATCCAAGCCCCACCCGCTGGGTATCAGTTAAAAGTTCGGGTACCCTACAAAAAATCAACGTGATATTATAATGCATATTTAAGCCTAGAATTACACTCAGGCAAAAAAAACACAATAGAATCATTATGCAAAATCGCATACAGTGGAATACATTATACACATCCATACTACAGAGTCTACAATTATCGCATACAGTGTCAATCACATGTCTGCATACAGTGGAATGCAAACACAATAGAATACATTATGCAAAAAACTTAATTCATATTTCATGTATGCACGCCTGCAATTACATAGCATTGCTACAGAGTCAATTACATATTTCATGTCACACAACTTACATAAAGTTACTACAAAAGACAATTATACTACAGCATACAGGGACTGTAAATTGCAATTGCATGCGTACAGACATTTCTGGAAACAGCATATAGTGTTACTACAAAAAGTTTCATTTTAGTTTCTAGTATATATAGACAAAACCACAAAAGTAACCACTTCCATCTTCATGCATCTTTAAGCATTACTGTGCATTTGTTGATTCTTCTTCAACATCTGCAAAATACAAGAATGAAGTTAGAAACATATAAAATTATGGTAATAAACAAAAAATAGTGACTAACATGAACAGAAAAAAATAAACACAATACTTTGTAACTTTTTAGACTGGATCCAATCATCAGTGGTGACCAAAGCTTCTACAACATTTGGGAGCAAACAAGAACGAGTGTCATCTAACACTCTTCCTCCAATACTAAATGCAGATTCTGATGCAACTGTAGTCGCTGGAATAGCTAAGATATCACGCGCCATCTTTGATTAACAAGGCAGTTTAGCACCATGTAATTTCCACCACTGCAAAATACAGAAATTTTCTTTTTTGGAAACATGAGCTCTTCTAGATACTGATCTAACTCTGATTTTCGATAAGCATGAACATTAAAAGAACTAGACTCCATGACCCACAAATCATATTCGGATAATCGACCGCCATTGGATGCGTCTACATTAAGTTCTTCACCAACACCATCAATAGGAAAGTCATTAGAATATTCATTGTACAATTTAATGATGGTATCACGAATTCTTTCAATATACTGACTAGAATCGGTAGGATACAGCTTTTGATAATAATAAACCACAATATTCATTTTAAACCTAGGATTAAGAATCACGCCAATTGCCAATGCTAAACTACATTTCCCCAATACTTTACGAACTTAGATTTCATTGGAGAAACCATTGCTCGAAGACATTCATGCTCACTAATCTCCAACTGAAGCAAACGGTAGTGAATTTCACAAATTTCAGCAAAAAAACACATTGCAAGTTGGAAATTTAGTACCGCTAAATCGTACAGTAGCATCATAAAACAACTTAAGACAACCATTAACCAAACCGGCAACTTTCCATTCTTCTTTTGATGGATTATGCTTATAATTCTTATCTATTAGATCTAAACGGTTGAAGGCTTCTTTCAAGTCTAGAGCTGTGGAAAGCATCAAGTAGGTGGAATTCCACCTTGTTGGAACATCTAATGGAACTATTTTCCTTCCATTCAACTTAACTTGTTTAACAGCACAATCAAACTTTTCTTTTCCAAAAGTTGGCCTATTTAAATATTTTACTGTAGCTCTTATTTTTTGAATCAACCCTCCAATCTCTTTTAGGCCATCCTGCACAATTAGATTAAGTATGTGCGCACTACAACGCACATGAAATAATTCTCCATCCATAGGCAGCAAAGTTCTATCACATAGCCATTTCTTAAGATTTTTGGCCATAACATCATTAGATGAAGCATTATCAACAACCATACAAAGCAGTTTTTTATCAATATTGCACTCCAAAATCAACTGCGAAATGAACTGACACAATGTTTCTCCATCATGTGGATAAGGAATGTGTCTATATGCAATAATTTTCTTTTGCAATTCCCATTTATCAACTATGTAATGTGCAGTCAAAGATGCATATGCAAAATTTTGATGATCTGATGTCCATATGTCAGTAGTAACTGTGATTCTACAAGAAAGCACATCAAATTCATTGTACAGTTTCTTTTTTTCAATTTTGTGGATTTCAAGGATATCATTTTTGGTTGTATTTCTATATATTAAATTGAAGTTTGGATTCAGACCATTGCAAAAAGCCTCAAAAAATTCATGCTCAACGATATTAAATGGGTACTTATGTTTAATAATTGCCAATGCTAGATCTCTTTGACTTTTTTGTTGATTGAATTTGTAGCTTTGAAGCGCTGTCTTTCCATTGGAGGCATTTTTTTTAAAAGACAACAATCCTTATCCCATGAAATTGTGTTTTTTTGCCACACAACAATTAGAATGTCTTAACAAACTACTAGTACCGTTAGAACTTGAATAACATATTTTTTTGCGACAATGCTTGCACTGAGCGATATCTTTTTTACCGGCTACTTGAATTCTGGTGAAGTCATCCCAAACAACAGAAATTGTTTTCCTTTTTTTCAAAGCAGTGTCCACCTCAACTTGCGGTACATTTCCACCATTTTCCACTTCATTTTGCACTTCACTCTGTAAAACGGAAGTATCAATTTGCGCTGATTCCATTGTTCTGTAATATAAACAAGAAAACATTAGATTTTTTTTTTCAATAGCACAACTAATCTTCAATACAAATCTTCCAATACGCATAATCTTCCAATACGCTTAAGAATGGAACGAGCTCAACTAATTGGAACGAGCAACAATAAATAAATGGAACGCATAATAATAATCTTCCAATACGAGCAACAGTAAATGGAACGAGCTAAACTAATCTTCCAATACGCATAATAAACGAGGCATAAAATAGGCATAACCGATAATAAACAAATCGGGAAAAAATATACCACAAACCATACTCTTCAACTTTCAATTAATGCAAAACGAGCTCAAATAAACAAGAATAAGACTGCTTACCTTAGGACCTGGGATAGGGACGCAAGAGAAAAGAGAACTGGGGATAGAGAGTAACAAAGTGATGCGTAGGAGTTATAAAACAAATTAGAAGCAGGTGGTGAGACTGAAATTAAATTGAAGAAAGGAATTAGGGCATTGTGTTTAGAACTGCTTCGTACAAAGAAAGAAGTGACGAAGTTAGAATATTTAAATGACCTATTCTTTGTTGGGCTGCTACGTGTTTGGAGCTCTGGTCTCTTGTTTTTTGATCGCTTAATATTAAAGTGGTATAAAAACGATGGCGCAGTGTGAATATAACTAACGGGCTTTAAACGGGCCGGGTAGTGGATAAACCATGCCCAACCTAAACAGTAACCGGGCACGATCCGGGTCCGGGTTCGGGTATTTTTGGCTAAAACCATAACCGCAAAAATGATGCGGGCTCGGATCGAGATCGGGCTAAGCCCTGTACCATTGACAGGCCTACTTATAATAGTTCGGTTATACCAAGTTCATTTTAATATAAATTTTTAATTTGTGAACAACAGCATAGCAAAGGAAAAACCAGGTGTTCAAGTACGGATGCTAAAATGATTGACTGCATAAAATGCTTAATTAAATATAATTAACCTCAATAAATTGATGAAACTCTTAAGGATATTAACATTTATGAAAACTGTTACCATTCTTACTGCGTTAATGGTAATGGATCTGAGTCATTCACATATAGAGCTGATTCATCCTTTCAATTCAGTCCAACAAGGCGACAACCACCTAAAATTTTCATTCATTTTGACCCGTTATGCTGATCAACCAGGACTATTCGATGAGCCCAGAATTCAGTTTACCCAGCATTACTTCCGAAGAAGCTACACCAGAGAAGAAGGCTCCCATTCGAGTGAAATTCGAGATACTTGCCACCCCTGAGCTTTTTAGGGCGATTTTGGATTTTGCACTGACTTGTTCTGATATGTGCAAGAGTTTGGGTTCCATTTCGGTGTCGCCTGAAGAATCTGAAACCAGTTAGAGAAATGGGGAAGCTGTGTATGGTGGTAATGTTAGATATAAGTTATGTGTTAGTTATTCGGCTGGAAATTTGCTTTACTGCTTTATTGTAGTTCCCTGTTCCTGTGCAAAAAGCTGGACCTACATAAAGTTAGTTTATGATTGTTGGTTAACCCGTCCGTTTGTTTTTTTAATTTAGTGGTGAAATATGTTTAATTGGTTCCTTTATATTGGTTTTGTTCTGTGTCAGTATATTTTTTGAAAAAATGGGCGTAACGGCATGAAAGCTTTCAGTACAGTATAATAACATGGACTACTATCAGCATATTATCAGTTAAAGGACGACAACTTTAAAGATATTGGACAAAATAAATTACAATTCTTTTAAGTAATTAGATCAAAAATTCCTTCTGTGGTATTTATATGGTAAGTAAACGTGGAAAATGCTCAAAAGATCATTTGATTGATCAGAAATTCTGAAATTGTTTAGCAAGCACGCTTACACATAATTTCCAATGTAGTTATTAATCAATGAGGAAATGTCATCATCTCATCTTTTAGAATATTTGTAATACAACAACAACAACTAAGCCATAAATCCCAAACTAGTTGGGGTTGACTAGACATGGAACCCAAAAATAAAATATAAGAAATAAAAAAAATAGAAATAAAAAAGGAGTTAAAATCTTCCATAAAAGTAAAATAAAGGTTTGAAAACGACGAAAACAAAGATTAAAAAGTTTTTATAAAAAAAAACACCTTAAGGTTCTAGTACATGGATTGCTAACTTTCATGCACTACTATCTGAAACCAGCTCTTCAGATATATTCCAATTTCTTAGGTCTCTTTTTACTACCTCCTCTCATGTCATTTTAGGTCAGCCCCTACCTATCCTTGGGCCTTCGGTGCGGCCTATAATTCCAACGCGCACTGGTGCATCGTGCGGTCTTCGTTGGAGATGTCTGAACCATCTCAAGCGGTGTTGGACTAACTTCTCTTCCACGGGTGCAACTCCAAGTTTGTCTCTGATATCATCATTCCTAATCCGATCTCGTCTGGTATGCCCATAGCTCCAACGCAGCATACGCATCTCTGCTGCACTTATCTTTTGGACGTGTTGCCTTTTAGTAGGCCAACATTCTACACCATATAACATCGCCGGCCTGATTGTTGTTCTATAGAACTTTCCTTTAAGTTTCTGAGGGATCTTCCAATCACAGAGAATGCCAGACGCAAGTCGCCATTTCACCCATCCTGCTTGAGCTCTAAAACTAACATCCCTATCAATCTCCCCATCAAACTGCAACATAGATCCTAAATAACAAAAGGATTCTTTCTTGGGTACTACTTGACCGGCCAGGGTGACATCTCCGTCATCTGACCTAACCCCGCTGAACTCACACTTCATATACTCCGTTTTAGTTCCGCTAATCCTGAAACCCTTCGATTCCAAGGTCTCTGTCCACAACTTCAATTGTCTATTAACCCATATTCTACTCTCATCAATCAGCACAACATCATCAGCAAAAAGCATATGCCAAGGAATCTCCCCTTGTATACCTTTTGTGATTTCATCCATCACTAAAGCAAAAATATAGGGGCTCCAAGCTGAACCTTGATGTAACCCTATGTTAATGGGAAACTCACTGGTCTCACTATCGCATGCCCTGACACTAGTCATCGCCCCTTCGTACATATCCTTAATAAGGGTAATGTACTTTGATGACACCTTCTTCCTTTCTAGCGCCCACCACATAACTTTCCTCAGTACTCTGCCATAAACTTTCTCCAAATCGATAAAAACCATATGAAGATCTTTCTTCTGCTCCCTGTATCTCTCCATAAGTTGCCTAATCAAGAAAATCGCATCAGTAGTTGACCTTTCAGGCATGAAACCAAATTGATTCCTAGAGACACTTGTCAACCTCCTCAAACGTTGTTCGCAGATTCGCTCTCAAAGCTTCATTGTATGACTCATAAGCTTAATTCCTATGTAGTTCGTACAACTTTGAATATCTCCTTTATTCTTGAAGATCGGAACTAAAATGTTTCTCCTCCTCTCATCTGGTATCTTGTTATATTTGAAAATATTATTAAACAACTTTGTTAGCCAGGTTATCCCTGCATCTCCAAAGCATCTCCACACCTCAATAGGAATGTCATCAGGCCCAACCGACTTGCCTGTCTTCATCCTTTTCAAAGCCCCCTTTACCTCCGTCTCTTGAATTATCCAAACGAAATGTCTATCGGTGATGTCAGCAGAGTCTTCCAACTCGACCGAGAAGCTATCACTTCCTTCATTGAAAAGCCTATCGAAGTATGCTCTCCACCTATTTTTTATCTCATCATCCTTCACCAAAAGTCTATCGTTCTCGTCCTTAATGCATTTAACCTGGTTGAAGTCTCTTGTCCTCCTCTCGCGTAGCTTGGCTATTATGTAGACGTCTCTTTCATCCTCCCTTGTACTCAACCTTTGATACAAATCTTCATATGCTCGACCCCTTGCTTCACTCACTGCCGCCTTTGTAGTCTTCTTTGACACTTTGTACTTCTGTATGTTGTCCTCGCTCCTATGCTGGTGCATGCATTTGTAGCATTCCTTCTCCTTGATAGCTTTTGCACCTCGTCGCTCCACCACCACGAATCCTTGGGCTCACGCATACTTCCTCTTGTTTTCCCAAACACCTCAGTAGCCACTCTTCTAATGCAAGTTGTCATCTCATTCCACATGACATTTGCTTCGCCTTCCACATTCCATGCCTCTTCTCCCCTCACTCTATCTTTAAACACCCGTAAGTCGTCTCCTTTGAGTCTCCACCATCTCGTCCTACTAATCTTCGCTCTCTTATCCTTCATCGCCCAAAGACGGAACACACAAACCAAGAGCTGATGTTGTGAGGCGACACATTCTCCATGTATGACCTTGCAATCAACACAATTTTGTTTACTGTCCCTTCTAGTTAGAACAAAGTCAATCTGGCTAGCATGTTGGCTACTGCTGAAGGTAATCAAATGTGATTGTCTCTTTCTAAAGAATGTATTAGCGACCATGAGATCAAAAGACAAAGCAAAATTCAATATTTCTTCACCCTTTTGGTTCCTACTGCCAAAACCAAAACCACCCTGCACTCTCTCAAAACCTCCGCTAGATGAGCCAACATGACCATTGAAGTCTCCTCCTATAAAACGTTTCTCGCTACTAGGCACATCTCTAACCATGACATTCAAGTCCTCCCAGAACTTCCTCTTGGCCTCTTCACTTAGGCCTACCTGTGGGGCATATGTACTAATGATATTCAGAACTGCATTACCAACTACAAGCTTAACTAGAATGATCCTATCCCCTCGTCTTCTGATGTCGACCACTTCGTTCTTAAGGTTCTTGTCAATCAATATGACTACCCCACTCTTGTTACATACTTCTCCCGTGTACCACAATTTAAAGTCAGTGTTCTCCACCTCCTTCGCCTTCTGTCCCGTCCATTTAGTCTCTTGAATGCACAAGATGCTTACCCGTCTCCTAATCATAGTATCAACTATCTCCCTTAGCTTACCTGTTAAGGACCCTACATTCCAGCTACCTAACCTAATCCTACTATCATCGACTAGCTTCCTTGCCCCCTCGCACCCGCCGAAAAAGATGCGAAGACCCTTGCTCACTTATCACTAAACCGGGGCGTCGATGTAGCGCGCCATTAAGAGAATGGTGGCCCAGCCCTTGCCTATTTAACACCATACCCGAGCCTAGATATGGAGCGTCGCTAAGAAGGTTACGCCCCAACGAGAAATCATAAGGTTCCATATCCATAAAAGAAGCTAAGTTTTTACGTTGGCTCGCCAAGCCTATCACAACCCTCCTCCTTTATCCTGGCTTGGGACATGGTGCATAGAAAACTACAAAGGCGGAGTTTTTAGAATATTTGTAATAGACTAATAAAAATAAAATGAAGCACTGAAATGTTCTACAGGAGACTTTTATTTAATATGTTCTGGGCATCATATTTTGAATAATTAAACCGGAGTTCATCAACTTATATTTCCATGATGGTAATACTTTGTACACTGATACTAAGCTGATATATTTCTCCTTTTGTTCTTTCTCACTTTCAGGTCTTTATCTTGGATCTTCCATTGGCGCGACAACTCATGTTGAAGTGGCTTAGTCGACAATCTGATGTGCTAGGCCTCTATGCTCAACTTACTTCATGTAGCTGCTGCATGAAGCAGGGAAATCAGTCTTGAGACATGTGACTGACTTAAGCCATCTGCTTACAAGTGAAAGGCTTGATGTAGATGGACCAGAACAGAAGCTGCTATGCTAGCCAAAAAGAGCCGTTGGGGTGCAAGGCCGATGAATTAGTCAATGGGAGAAAACTATTAGGATAAAGTATTGCACCAGTGCTAATCAGTTGTTGATGGGAGGAGAATGTGTCTGAGCAGTAGAGTCAGCATAGGCTGACAAGGAAGATGGTGCACTGAGCATAATCTGATTGCAGAGTACCTGTAAAAAACAAAAACAGGTATACACCTAAATTATTTCTTTACCGTAAGTTTTTCAGACATCCATTTTCAGTTTTTTCTTTATCATTTTTTAATAGTCAACAAGTTCCCTACTGCATAACTCTTTTATTTTCATGATATGATGATGTTAAGTTATAAATGATTTTCCTAAATTGCTGACTCGGACTGAACAACTATAATCATGTCAGGCAGAGCTTTCGCTTGATAATGTTTGTCAACGAAAAGAGACTCATTGTGAAAGAACCAAAATATAGGAGCTTCCAGTGTTGATCTGGAGCTGGAATGAGCTCCCTTAAGTGAAGCATGTTCGCTCAACTTCTGTAGCTGACTTTGGAGAGTGGAAGAATCCAGATATGCACGGACAGTTGACCTGTAGGTACCATTAACCAGTAGAAGTCGGACTGCTGCAGCATGTCGGGAAGCTGAAAAAGCCTTCGTCAATTCAAGATCGTCTGAAAGTGACATCAGGTGTTGGCTAAACATCAAGTTTGAGGTGAAAACACCAAAGTTGAAAGGGCATCAGTGAAAGCTCTCAAGTCAATAGGTAGCAATTTATTGTTCATGATTTTCTCCTATGTGATAAGATGTGAACAAAAAAAATGTTCTTTTCAGTTAGTTGCTTTTTGCTGTTTTCAATGTATATATTTGTTTTGTACCCTATTAATCTATAATCAAGGTATCACAGTAAAAAGTTTCATGTGAGATTAGTAAATCAGTTCCATAATTGCAAACTATAAATTAATGTTAGCAAAATATTATATACCATTCATTTATGTCTACTATTGCTTTAATCTATTAACATTGTTATACTATGACAGTTGCAGCTAAATGCTTGGTTGGGAAGGCTAATATGAAAATGTTAACGCCTTTGATGGATGTCGCCATGTGCTTTGTGGTGGAGCGCAAATATTTTATTTCAACATTTCTGCACATCCCATGATGATACTTATCTGAATGACGTAAACAATGATGTTTTTGTAAACCAATGATGATACTTTTCTACTCTTGCATTTGACGACGGCTGTATTGGCTCTGTTTGCATTGATACTGTTTAGTTTCTACATGAAATTGTAGTATTTTGTGCGTCTTTCTTCCTTTCCGGTATCTTTTATGTTTTTATCATTCCCATTTATATCCTTTTTTTTGTAGTTAGAGTATATATAGTAACTAGGAGTATATGTAAGGTCTTATCATCTTTATATCAAAATGGTACATTGTCCGTACATATATGCTCCACACCAGCCTGTTTTGTAGCATCCTAAAAGCATCTTAACCACAGCCACAAGTTTTCATTTAAATAATGGATTGAGGATGAAAGAGAACGGATGAGTGGAGAAAAAAGCAGAACTTATGGTTTAAATTAAGGGACAATTTGGGGTGTTACAGTGTACTCAAAATAAGAAACATGGATTTATATATATTGATTTAATAGTTTCTTGAATTTATTTTAGTCCTCAAAATAAGAAATATGGATTTTCTTCGAAAGTTTTTTTTCTTCCTTTTTTTATAATGACAACTGTTAACCATTCAAGTGTCAGACAACCGTTTCGATGACATTTGGAGTACGCAAAATTTCAAGTCAATTCCTTGACAGTTCTAAATACAACATACGAAGATTTCTTTTTTCTATTTCCAGTATCTTTTTTTTTGCGCACTTACAAGGTGTTTTAAGTTAATTCTAAACTGATAATAAACTAGATTTAGAATGTCTACGTTTTTTTTGTAGTTTGTATGTTCTTAAATGCTTCTTCCGACCTCCCTATTTTTTACGGATTTTCAGTCGTTTATATGATTCTGTCCGAGATCAAATCCGAAATCCAATTAGATTTGAAATCAAAAACTATTTCACTTTCTGGCATAGAATCTCAATCAAAATGCTTGGCTATTAAATATCTTAGGTGTCTTTGTAATTTAACTAAGCATGATTCATTGTGTTTCGTTTCTTATATGTGAATTATTTTATTACTAACTTATTAGGTGTTGCATTCATTTTCAATTTTGTTTTCATTAGCCTATAGTATATATAGTACTATGAGTGATGTTTTGGCTATTAAATGTCCTGATATTTTCATCAAAAAATGAATTTTTTGTAATTTTTATTTATAATATATAAAATAACATATACACTATGTTGTTGAAACCTGCATAACCAGTGAGTTTATGCTCGGAAATAATAAGCATTTATTACATTCAAAAACTACGTATAAAATGTTTGAAAACCTATATATAGTTATAAAAAAAACGTTTGCTTGGAAAGAAATTGGAGTTTGATCGGAAAATTTTCATATCACGTCATGTGGGTTTACTATAGATAGTGCACACATAGTTGAATTAATGCATACATATTATGATAAGATGCAAGCTCAACTAATGCAAGCCCACTTGTGCGTGCATATATACTCGTACTATCTAAAAAAAATAGATCATCATTTTGTATGAAAATTTGACATTTAGTTTATACTTTCGAATTGAGCATTATATCCTACATCATGTAATGCATTGCGAACAATTTTTAATGTTATCTTATATCCGATATCAAAGGTAAATAAAACACGATGAAATTTTATATAAGAGCAGGCAACAAAAATTCAAGTGTTGCTTCAATGGTGGATTCACTGGGTTGGCATTTTGTGCGTTAGAAAAATAAATATTCTCTTTCGAGTTATTAAAGGGTAATGCCTATGACGTAACGGAGAATGTGATTGGTAGTGGGTGAATTATCTAAATGATGCAACACTTAAAATTAGCATAGAATAATAACACATCCATATGCTAAGATTGGATTCTTCCGTGTTTTTTATGGGTTTTTGAGTATTGCATCAAACAAAACAATAAAACAAAAATATCAAACACTAATTTTGATTAAATGGTTGAATATAGTTGAATACTATTTAAATTGGATAACAAATTTAAATACCAACAGATAGATTTTCTTTATTGATTTGAATTATTGTCAAGTGTTAACACAAATGTACAAGCTAACAAGTTAATTTAGTTCACACACAAATTCACTAAATTAAAATAACAATGAATTTAAATACTCTAATTTAATGTAGCCTGAACAATTAGTAGTTAAGGATTTTTTTTTCAGTTATCGTTTTGGTAAGAAAGCAGTTTAACTCGTTGTTTTATATCAATTCCTTGGTTACTAATTGTTCTTGCACCAGCACAAGAAAGAGATCAGATTGTTCTTGCACCAGTTTCTCCGTACCCCTTATCACACAAGTTCATTGATATTCTTTAAGCTCACCGTCACCTATATCTTCCACACGAAGCAGACGTGTTTATGTCATGTTCTATGAGAGAATCGAACAAGAAGGATCGTACAAGTTTTAACTTCGGACATTGTTCATACGAACAAGACTGGCAATGCTCAAATAATTAAAGAAAACATTATACAAGTTCGAACAAACATATTTTCGTATATTTTTTATTGTTCTAAATTGAGTTATAAATTAGAATCAAACAGACACGCACGGAATATTTTACAGCTTTGGATTGAGCCGGACGTCGGACGATTGTACAAAATTTACACCCAACTGTTAATATTTCATCAACTCTCGACATGTCTTCATCTCCGCAGTAAAAAGTGCATATGCTTGGCTTTGTTGTTTCAGTTTATCCATTATAAATTCCCTTTTTCTCACGAACTCAATAAGCACCTGAAAGAACAGAGAAAGCGTAAACAACTAGTATTAAGATAGTAGAAATATTATTAGGAAGTGGTACATAAAACGTAATTTGCAAGTAAATTAGGCAATATTCAGAAATCAGAACTCGCTAGGTACCTGAAACAAGAATAGAAAAAATTAGCATAAAACAGCAAGTATCAGGATAGTAGAAACTTGATAGTGGAGTAGTGCAAAAAATACAAGTAGAGAAATGACTATACATAACAGCTTCATATTTACGACAGTACTAACAACCTGGATGAGATAGCAAATTCTGCCATGAGTTCCATATATGGTGAAGGTACTGATAATGCTGATTATGTAGAAAATCTGCAAAGAGTGCTTACAACATCTACATACTTATGGCCATAATATCTCACACACACTGGACTAATTTATTGCTTCTGAGTAATAGTAGGGAATGCTTTGTGCATAACCTTTCAACTATATATATCAACTTACATGGAGATGAAACTTGAAATGACATTATTCGTAAACACGATTTTCCTACTTCGCATCAACTTTTTCTGTGTCACACGCTCTTCCGTAGAAAGATTGTTTTCCAAAAATTTATTGTACAACGAAGTTTAATTGAGTATCTATTAACTATAATGTTTTACCCATCAAATGGAATATTCATGTCTTTATGTATGCACATATAAGACACTCTGATACATATATTAACCAAATAACATTTAAAATTTATTACCTAATTACTTCTGTTTGTATCATATATGTTACTATATGTTCTTCAAAATATAATGGTAATCGTGTTTTGAGTAAGACTTTAAAAATATTCCAAATTCAGAACTGTCTTGCTTTTCCGGTCCAGCGTCAAATTTGAACAATCTTCCATCAACCGGGCATCAACGAAGATCTATTTTCTTTTTATTGGTGCTCGTTGGGATTGCATTTGACAGCGATGAAAACTATGAATGATGATGGCAAACAGAGAAATGAAGTTACGAAGTATGTAAAGTTCGAGATTATTGAGGTCGGTTTGGTTTCATTTTGGGTTTTGTGTTTTGCGTTTTTAACATTCATCACGGATAATAAGGATAGTGGAGTGGAAACTCAAAATTTTAGACCATTATGACAATGATGGAGAAACGATGGATCGGATGGAGATACGGCGAAGGGGATGGATTGTTTTTCATGCTTTTGTAATTTTTCGAAACTCAAAAATAAAATAATTTTGTTATCTGTTTTGTATTAACATTATTTTCCAAATTAGTTATTTTCGGAAAATATATGTATGTTGTGTCAAACTTTTTTTTGAACCGAAACACAAAATTAAAATAGACAAATCAGACCATGCCTTGGATTTTGAGTTGTTTTGGGCCTGAGTTATAAAATTGACTGTATAAGTAGATAGATGGGCATCTTTAGGCTGAATCAAGTTCAGATTATATTAAAGTTTATATGGGCTGATTTACACCCTGGGATAGATTTAAGTTTAATTCAAGTAAACTAAGTTTATATTTTGCATTTTTTACACTATTCATCAATGTATTTCAATTAAAGAAGTACACAAATTCATATTTGATATCGAAACCAAGACCGAAACATCTGAAATTGTCAAAACTAATCAGAATTTCGACAATTTCAAACGACTAAACCCAAATGGTTATATGTACACGGTCATCATTATGCTTCAAAAATATTAACAGATTATACATTGTTTTATTCCTATGTAATTTTGCTGGAAAATATTCTTACAAATCAGAGCCGCACCATACTCCTCCATTATCATATATACATTAGATGCTTCAAATATAAATTAGAAGATTATACATGATTTTCGAAAATATTAATTGAGCATTTATCATACATAATGTTTCACTCATCACAACAAATATTCATGGACATGATGCATGCCCATATTACACTCTTATAAATCTTTATTAATAATTGTAATATGTTTGGTGTCACTCTTTTTTGTGTCACCGTAAACTACCAAAAATGTCACTGTTATTAAACCTTTTCAAATCGTAGTAGTATCAGTTAAAAATAGAATCTAACAAATAAATTTCCTTTTAACAAATTCAAAACATTTATCTACGAATACTATCAAATCTTAAAAATCACTCAAAAATAGGATCAATAAAATATATTAATAATTAATAATATAAATAAAGTTCTAAATTAAAAAAAAAAAAAGATATCGCGAACATAAAAATAAAATTAAAACAATTTCAATGCAAGAAAATAGGATCTAACAATTAAATTTCTTTTATAAATTCAAAATATTTGCATAGAAACATTCTCAACTCTTAATATCATTAAAAAAAATGGATATAACATTTCTTATTTTACAAATACTATAAAATCTTAATATCTCTTAAACATAGGGTATACCAAATAAATTATTAATTAAAAGTATAAATAAAAGTTTCAATTAAAGATGTTGCAGCTTAGAAAATAAAATCTGAACTAACAAAACATTATTTCTACACAAAAATATGATTAAATATTTCTACAAATCATTGTTTCATGAATGTACTAAAAGCAAAAACTTTGCAGAAAAGATATTGAAGAGCGAACCAAATATCATCATCACATGCGAAGAACATGCCGTAACGCTCGTATAAATAAAAAGACATAACTTATACAAACATCCATTAGCTAAATAACTTTTGTTTCTATCATATATGCATGTGTGTGTTGTGTTCTCTAAAAATATAACAAGACGACGAAAGAACTGTTCTAAATTAGAATTCAAAATATTTCATAGGGTCATATACTGTTCAATATGTGCATAATTTTGTTCTATCATATATTATTTTTTATTTTTCTTCAAATATATTAGATGATTATGCATAATTTTGTCCCCATGTTATCTTCTTGGAAAAACATATATGCTAACACACAGAGCCCTAGCCTATTATTCCACTGCTGGATTAGTGAGCAGACAAAATTCCATTTATTACGACACCATGTACCAGAACCATTGTTTCCAACCCTAAGAAGAAGTCACTAGAATGCTATTGTCACACAATTAAGTTAACTGTGGCCATGGATTCATTACTCAGAGAGGCACCTACAGATTAGCATTTAAAATGTTTTCAGAAAAAGACAAAAGTCAATTTTGATAGGTGAAAGTAAATGAATTTAACGTTAATTTATGACTTTATCTGAAGAATGATTATTTAACTAAAAGTAACACTTGTTTTAACCAAAAAGCACTTACCTTTGGTTGCTGAATATATGATCGACTTGGCTGCAGACACATAAGAATGCTAAAAAGAGGTGAGGTTTTTGAGAAACGGATATACAAGAAGACACACTGTTAGGCTTTGATACAACTCACATGCCATTGAATGCCTTCACCAGAATTTGCACCAAACGCTGTTCAGCTTAGGCAAACCATAGTTATATATCTCCAAACTTCATTAGGCACACCAACAACCATCGGAATATCATATCTTCATTAGCAATGTAAACCAAATCCAATAATATTTGCATTACAGCTATAAGCCGCTCAAATATATTACACCAGTCGCACTGATTATCCTTATAAGCAAGAACACAACATATAACACCACTAGCCCAATCCCTAAAAATTTATTTGGACGCATATCATTTCTAGGCAACACAAAAAGAGCAAACAGAAGTCCAAGCATAAGAAAACTCATAGTATAAATCAAAGAACTATCTTGAGGAAGCACATATGATTTAGGTGTAGACGACCAAGCCCCGAGTAACATAGAGACACCCAAACCAGCTAACGTATTAAACATGGGTCCAGCATAGCAACCAGACACGGCTATCTGAGCACCATCACCACCATTTACTGCTAAAGCCACATTAGACATCAAATCTCCCATTGAATTGCCCCATGCCATTACAGTTAATCCAAGAATTGAAGGGTTGATATCAAAAATTACACCGAATGCTACTAGAAGTGAAACTAGTTCGTTTGCAATTATATAGAACCATGTTATACTCATTACAAATCCACCTAATACCCACGGTAGCATGAAACTTCTAGGTGGATGTTCGTTTCTGGTGAATGAGAAAGATAGATAGGCTAAAGTTAGACCTAAAATGATACCAATGATATATATGATTGTAACTTTTCTCGAATTCCAAAGAAATGCTAGTAATATTGGAGATAACAGAGCACTGGCAACCCCGTAAACTTTTGACCATCTTTCATCCTCGACTATCGGAATGGTTAATTTCCTTGGAAGTACTAATGGTATCTCCAAAACCGATAATAACTTAATAAATGAAAATTTTCTATCTTCATCATCATATCCTTCTTCTTCATTACAACTGCACAAGTTTAAAATGTTTTCTCCACGATCAGAATAGATAGCCATTTTCGTAGACCACATCCATTGAGGCAATGCATCCAATTTAGGAACGTCGCTACCAAAGTCATCAAGCAAAGAACTATAAACTGATTCATCTTCTTCTCTTACATGATCAAAAATGCTCCCTTTTAATGGAAGTAAAGGAGTAACGGCATCCAGTTTTAGCCTCCTTGCATGCTTCCTCAATAACTCATTCGCCGCAACAATGAAAGCATATATCACATATATTGAGACAAACATGATAGCTCCCCAAACACCAACTTTGCCAGTCATTAGTATAATAGACAATGCTGTTAAAGTCAACAGAAACACACAAATGTCACGAATAAAGCACTTCCGATCGATTTGCACATTTTTATCATGGACTGCTATACAGATGAGCCCAACCACTACAGAAGTAACAAAAAAAGCACCTCCCAATACACTGTTAATCCCAACATCGCTATTTCCACTCCCCATAAATGCTGCTATACTCCCAAACACATCCGGTGCACCATTACCCAGTGGCAAAAGCGTAATTCCAGCAATAGTAGGTGGCAACTTAAGTAAATTTGACAATTTAGACAGGCTAGGGCAAAAATAATCAGCTGCCGTGTTACCCAGCATGTAAAAAAGCGCAATCAGCCATAATGAAAGCACAAAATATCCCAAAATTCGAACTTTTGAACACGTACAGTAGAAGAAACTTAGATAATCGATATATCCGTCGCTGCTACAATGCGCATGAGATTTAATATATTCGCATTCGCTTTTGAAGCCTTCGTGAGTTGAAATGTTGGAGCAAGATGGGGTTGTACCGTCCTCCATCGTGATATTTGTACTGATTGGGAGTTCAGAGATTCTTCGACGAGTGGTTGACGCTGAAGAGTTGAGTTTTACGGTGAGTTGTGTGTGATTGCATATGAAAACGAGTAGAATTAAGGAGCAGGAAACTTGCAATAATTTACGGAACTTGTCAGATGCTGATTTCATGGATATGGAGTCGATTTGTGGTTCGACTTAGGGATTTGATTTACGACTACTCCCCCAAATTAAGAAATTCGACGATTTTGGGTTTCTGTCGGGGAAAAGTTCGGCTTGGTATTGGGAAATTTGACGATTTAATGATTCAAAGGAGACTAAACCATCACCCCCACGTGCTCACTTTCCATCTCCCCTCACTTGGCCACTCAGGTAGTACGGAGTAACGGACCTACTTAGAAGAAAACAGCAAGTTTGCTAATAATGGAGACTTCCTTGTATTAATCAAAACGAAAACGTAGATTTAATTAATATGACAAAGGCAGTGTCGTTTTAACATGTACAGTTACTAACACCTCAGATTCGAGTAAAGTGAGAACTCGTTTGAAATTTGGTAAAATACTGCCGAACTTGCTTATCAGTGAGATTCGATGGGATATGTCGAGTTTAGAACTGAATATGGATAAAGAACCATCGAAAATGGTTAAAATCAAAAAATGGTGGAGGTATATCGATTTTTCGTTTTTGGACTTGTCACCCCTTAATGAAAACTAGAGTGTTAATAACAACGTCATATGTATAACTCTAAGCAAATTCTATTTGAACTAGAAATACGCTGAGTAGCTCTTTTTTCGCAAAATCAGACAAACCCACGATTTTATACAATAGTCCTATCCTAATCAAAAAAAAAACCAAAAATACATTTTCACACACTAGCTCTACATGGTGCCCTGAAGACACCGCGTAGGACAAGTGTGTGGTGCCTTGAAGGCACCACATAGTAGCCATATGTGATGCCATTAGGGTACCACATAGTGGTCCTAGGGCAAGTGCGTGGCGAACACATAACTTTAAGAAAACATAAAAAGGACAAGTTAGTCTACCTCGTAGTGGGCCAGTGGCCCTACGTGATGCCATTTGGCCTCCCTTTCACTTCTATACAAAGGTTTTTCATTTTAAACTCTCCCAACTCCAGATTCGAGAAGGTGTCCAGGTGATCAAATCCATCTCCTTGTTGCTCCTGTTGAGCTCCATATCAAACCCAAGGGCGATAGGGATTGTTGGCACGAAACCCATTGTCGTCTCTGCTCCAGAGGAACCTGCACGACAAGGAATATGACAAGTTAATCTACTTCGACTTTGTGTTACCGTCCTTCTAAGCACTCACGAAAAAGTGGTTTTACCTTCCAATACTTGTGTGATTTCGAGAGGCATGATGCTTCCGACTGTTAGCTGAACAGAGACTATGTGTTCTAGCCCCGGATAAATGGGATTATACTCAGTAATGACAAGTGCTGGAACCGACGGACTGCCAGTAGAGATGAGTGGGGCAACTTGCTGCTGCTGAGAGCTGCCACCTTCAAATGTACGAGTGTAACACCCCTAATTATAATAAACAATAATTAAATAAGGAAGAGTAATAAAATAAATATTAATTAAAATAATACCCAGAATTATGCTAAAAGGATTTCATTGTTGCATCTATTACAAAATTATGATTCAGATAGACTTTTAGTTTATGTAAATCATACAAAAAATGAATAAGATATGATCAATTAAAGTTTGAAATTTAAATTAGAAAATTTAATAAATAACCAGAAATTAATCAACGGCGTGATAGGCGACCTAGCCCATACTTGGGTTAACCCCTGTGTCGACCCAGGGGTCGAACACGTGTGTCGACCGACATAGAAGGCGGGTCGACCCAATACCAGCCAAGCACTATTTCGTGTCTGGCCAATATTGAGTCTGCTATGTGTGTGTTTTGGAGTCTTCTTTGTTGATGTGTCTTTAAGAGTTGAGATTAAAAACCTAAAATCCTAAGGTCTGAATTATCCTTCCACACATATAAATAGACTGCTACTCCTCACTTTTCCCCACATACTTCTTCTCCTTCATTTTCTTAGCCTCCACTCCATTATGCTCTAAAATGAAATAAAATTGAAGAATAAGTTAGAGTGCTGTCAAATTGTAGATCTGAAAAGATTCTTCTTCTTCTTCCAAGGCCTTTTTCTGGATTTGCAATATTTCTCTTTGATTTTTATGTGATTTTTATATTAGCAATTTATATAAAGAAGGATTAAGACAATAAAATAGATTGGATCTGCAAGTTCTACATTTACAGTGTTTATAAGTTTGTCTTCCCCAAGTTATTATTCAATTTATTTACTGTCTATTGTTTATTCCTTTTCAGTTGTTATTTATTTACAAGCAATTCTTCTTCTATAACCCCTTCTCTGTTATTAATTTATTTATAGTCTTGCAATGCCCTATTTTGTTTATTTTGTTCATTTATGAGTCTAGGCTTTACGAGTAGTCTAGACCAGTTTCTCCTTTTTATTTTGTTTTTGCACTGAGCTTAGGCCAATGAGAGCCTAGGCCTTTATCGTTTAATTTGCGTAAAAATTGAAATAATATTGAAAGAATGTCAAAAGAGGGATTTTGGATATATTGAGAATTGGTGAATATTATATCCAAATTATGGACTGTAAACGGGGATAGATTCTAATGGAAGAACGATTAAACTTATGAATTGGAATAAGTTACACTTAATTAGACATTAAATAATATGTAATTAGAAAACATGTGAACTGGAATAAAATACACTCAATTGGACATTATGTGGCGCCCCACTCCGACACCTTCTTCATTAGTATAGAGAATTACTAAGTAATCATGTCTACTAATGCAGAGTATAGGGCTAATTAAGGGCGACCATTATATTAGTACGTTAGTTAAGAGCTAAGCATGTTAATTATGTCTCGATTTTTTTTACCTTATAAGTGGTAGATACTGTTAGTTCCTAATTAATGCACTCTATGTGGTTTCAGACCGTTTCATAAGTAATGTAATATATATACATCAAATAGAAAACTTCAGTCATATAACAGCAAACCCAGATCATAGTATATATATATATATATATATAAGTACATATATCACCATACATCTCTATAATAATACATCATACATAAGTAGCAAGGACTGCAGAACGACATATACACTCATCCCAAAAGAATATACAGCTTGATAACATTAGAGTTGACTACTCATAAGGTATGATATCCAAGCCAAAATGATAAAGCACAACAAACGCTAGTAAAAAGATCCAAGGGAAGCTACAATCCATAACTAACCTACAACTAGGTCTGACCCGAGTGAAAAGCACACGGCTCAGGCAAGCTAAACTTATCAGTAGTAAATGTAAATGAATGTAAGTGATAAGGGAAACATTCTGTTGTTGCTAATGAAACGAAATAGTTCATCAACATTTCTCCTAACAAGATGCCTCATAAGGTCTATCATGAATTTGTAAGGGATTCAATAGGCATGTAAGATATGGTATAACGTTCATACTTTATTTGACTATGAATAATTAAGAATATGAACCATAGGCATACAATCTTTAAATAAAGGATAAACACCTATAAATATGCCTCGTCTCGTCGGCTTATACTAGATCCCAACACAAATCAATATATCATAAAACTCATATAATAGAAACTTCTTAATTATTATACCTCATTTCATTGGTATAAATATAAATATATCTCAAATCCAGTACTAAAACTCATCATAAAAGAATTAACATAATATATACCTCATTTCATCGGTATAATAATAAAAAGGTCACAAATCTATCTTGATAGCACCCAAAAAGGATTCAAAATGTGATATTCGAAATTACCACAAAACATAATATAAACTTGGCATTTTTCTTAATCAAGGCCTTATTCGAACATCATCATCAAAAAGGTGAATTCAAAACATCATAGAAAACTGCACGTGCCTAACTTCTTGGTTAGTACTAAATTTTGGTACCATACATCGTGATGATTTGGGGTCATATAACATCATAACATCATGAACATCGTGATTGACTATGATCGGAAACATCTTGAAGTCACTCGGTCAAAAAAAAAAACCCAAGTAATACATCGTGATGATAGGAGTTACATAATATCATCGTGAATGTAACGACTCGCTATTTCTAACGTCTCGAGTCCGCAATTAAACCGACTCAAGACGCTAAAAATGACGTCTCTCGTTGGTCACCGTGTCCCTTCCCAAGCCATCCACCGCAGGTGCTCCCCCCTGTCGAACCCGTCTCGTCATTGCGTTTAATCATCGCCGCGTCCTACCCCTTATGTAAAAACCATCCCTTTTTTCTTTCATTTTATTTGTACCAGCCAAAGCTTATCCCCAAATCAATCCCCAAATTCGAATGATATTCATGACCTCCTCGTATTGGTTCCACCGAAAATCATCCTTCCAGCATTTCCATCACCAACTTCCTCAAACGATGGCGTTGCCTCCTCGAAGCACGCACAACCACCACTGCAAAACCCACGTCAGATTCCCACTCAAATCACCCTGGCAGCGATTAGCCCTAAACCCAATGCCTCGACTCTGCCTCAAGCTCTCGACCAATGCAGCGTCAACTGTTCATCTCCACGCCTCCAACTCTGGCCAGTAGCAATCCAAACTACCTCTCTACGCCTCTTCATGCATTGATTTATGGTGAGTTCCGACTCATGATTAATTTCGTTTAAGTATTTTAACTTCGTCAAAATTAGTATTTATGTTTTGTTGATTTGAATGGGTATTGGTTGATGCATGTTGAATGCCTTACTACCATTGTTGAATTTGGTTTCACACTATGTTTTGCTAAAATTCGTAATACATTGTTCGTTTACCATTCGTTTTGCCATTAGAATCGCATATGGATAGATGTTATATTTGTTGCAAGGCATGGTTTCAGTTCTGAAAAATACTAAAAGGGAAAAAAAAAACTAAATCTATATGTAGTAATTTTTATCCTTATGCCCTTTAGTAAAATTGGATCTTCCAGGCCATTGTTATTATATTCAATTTAGTTGCTTTGAACACCTGTAACATATAAGTTGCACCCTACCTTAGCCTTTGTTGTAACTATGAAAGTTTCAATTCATTCACCTGGGGCCTTCCTTGGCAAACTTGGATTTTTGTTTAAGGACACAAAAATGATTATGCCTGCTAATTAGGGTATATATATGTTATATAAATTGATGCTTGGGAAATTTGGTACTAACTGTCGAAAGGGAGGTGATGTAGAGATGAAAGTCCAAGTCTTTTACTATACTAACTATGGTGCGAGCATATAGAGTAAATAAAATGGAAGATCTAGGACATGAATCCTGAAGGATGTATACTGGTTCCAAAATATACAAATTGATAACTAGATAAAGGTATATTTTATGGCATCACTATGTTGTTTGAACTTTGCACCATATCATGCGTAGCTTGGTGTTCAATCACACAGCCATCTCTAGGGAATGCATCGTAAAAGAGGAAAAAAATAAGTATTACTAGAATGAGCCTCATTTATAACTTTACACGTGCACTTTTTAAATTGCACATTTTTAGAAGATACAACGTGAACATGCAAAACTGAAAACGAGACAAATTTTTGAACTAAGTTTTGGCCTTCGACTTATTATCAAATTATATTTAGTTTGGATTTAGCACTCATTTAAATCCAAGTATGATTAAACATTGACCATGGAATGGGAATGTACCTATCAATGGTCATAATAAGTCATGGATTGTTTAATCCAATTAAGTTGATCAAGGGTAATGTACTCGTAGATTTCTTTAATTCAATAGATTAGATTAGGCCATGGTTAGAATGCTAAATCAATGAACCTATGCACACGCGCACACAGACGTATATGAATTTTCCTATGTGTTGCCTGCTCTATCATAACTTGCTATATTTGACACCATGATTCCTTTATTTACTACAACAACTATGTTGAATACTTCATGTTTCATAAATAAACCGAAACTAAAATGTATACATGTATTCATATATGTGTATACATTTGCTTCACACACATTTGAAACTTAGTAACCGCATAGAAGTTAGAATTAATCAACATATTTCAGTTTCAATTGAAGTTAATTTACTTGAACTATGATTAATCCTAACTCGAGTGTTTTATATTTTTGCATGAAATGCTCGGGTCAGATACGAGTGTTGCAGATTTTAGAGAGTTTCAGCTCGCAACGAAGTGGAGAGGCGTAAAGATGCATACGCGCGCAAGACGACAAAACCGTAAAACTTTATTTTTTAAATTCATGTACATTTCATATTGAATCTTCCACTTATCAAATTTGTATAAATCTGATATTTTGTATAAAATTATATTCTGTTTTGAGGTACACTATTGTATATTCTTCTGTATGTGATTCTGTGTGATTTTCTAGTTAAACCCTATAAGCTAAATACGAGCTGTCATTTTGAACGTTTCGAGTTGGTTTAAATACCGACGAGGCGGTCAAAAAGGCAGGTCGTTACAGTGAATAACATGATGACGCCAATCGAATACTCGGTCTATAGTACTAGTGACATCTTGAATGTGTCTTAACCTCTTTGTTAGGAACCCATAAGGCGTCAACGTATGTCTCATACCATACGTTTGCACCAAACAATTTACTAGCCATTAGTCGATGTCACATTAGAAAAACCATCATAAATCATCATCAAATATGCACAGCCTCATATCATCGGCGAGTGTAAAGATGCCCAACTGGTCTCGTCTCACTCTCTCGATGAGTATAAATGACATCATGACTTGTCTCATCTCTTCACAAGTAAAATCCATCATAAATGTCAAACCACTATTAATTCATCATAAATGGCTTCCCTCATCTCGTTGGCAAGTATAAGAAACATCGTGAAGGTATTCCTAACCATAAGTTCAAATTAGTGTTTCAACATCAAAAATTGCCTCATTTCATCGATTGTCATAAAAATACATCTAAATTGACCCATCATCAAGTATACTGAAAAAGAGAAGTTCTCAAACCAGCAGTCTTCGCTAAAATTTGGCAACCTCTAAAAAATCTCAAAATATCACTTCAAATTGGTTTCTATCGTATAACTCCGATATTAAGCGATAAAGCAAAAACACATGTTTCGTACCACATATTTTTACTAAATCGTTTAATTTTCATATTTATATGCTAAAATTCATAAAAATAACCTAATATATATAATAATTTTATAGAGAAAATAGGATTTTTTACACAACTTTAGATATTTTTATAAAAGGTTTTTAAGGCAAAACTCATTATTTATATAGATTATCAATTTATAACATACTTTAAAAATAATAAATAATTTATTTAAAATCCTTTAAAATACCTTAAAAACATTTATTTTACAACTCATGATTTTTAAGAAAATTTTCCAAAATTTATTTGGAATAAAAAACAATTAAAATCATCAAATTCTCCAAATATCGATGTTTAAATTTAAGTAGAATTCAAATAAAATTTAAATTTCATATTTCTTCAAAACTGAGTGAATCCATTATTGCATATCATAGCTTCAAAATCCATCATCAAATTTTCCAATACTATCATCAATTAACTCAAAATCAGCAGTGAAAACTAATAAATAATGCTGCAAATTGAAATGGCAAAACAAAAAAATCTTGTTTCTGGCTAACTGTGATGATATATTTAGCTTATCCAAACCACCCAGAAATTAACAAAATTTTGCTGCAATAAAATTTAGTATATGCAAAACAACATATTAAAATTTGACAGCGATTCGTTTTTAAAGAAATGATGACACTTCTAACATAAAATGAACAATGCCGAAATTCTAGTTTTTAGCCAACTTTGAATATATGTTTAGCATATCAAAACCGCACATAAACTAACAGAAATTTGCAAAATTAAACATAACATATGGACTATAACATACTAAAATTTGGCAGCATATCGCACTAACTCGAAAAATATATGCATTTTCAAAGATGATACTTTTTAGACACATTATAAACTATGCTAAAAAATCTAGTTTTTAGCCAACTTTGGTGATATGTTTAGCCTATCAAAACTGTTCAGAAACTAATTAAAATTTGTAACATCAAACATAAACATATAGACTATGACATAATAAATTTTTACATCATTATGCTGTAAGACGAAGAAGATACAAATTTCACTTTTCAAAAACAAAATGAACTCAACTGAAAATCTTGTTTTTGTCCAACTTTGAAGATATGTTTCAAATATTAAAACTTCCCAAAATCAAACAAAAATTTGCAGAAATAAGATTAAGTAGATAAAAAATATAATAGAATATTTGAAAGCATTTTACTATAAAATGAAGGAGATACAATTTTTCGAAGATGACACATTTTAGTTACAAAATGAACTCAACTGGAAATCTTGTTTTTTCCACTTCGGCGATTGATTTCTAGCATCTAAACATTTCAGATTCAAATGAAATTTTTTAGTATAAAACACTGACATAATATCTGAAACATTTTAAAATTTGGTAGTATTTCTCTATAGAATGTAGGAGATACGATTTTTCAAAAATGATACATTTTAGATACAAAATGAACCCAGTTGAAACTTGTTTTTGTTCAACTTCGGCAACTGATTTCCACCATCTAAACATTTCAGATTCGAAAGAAATTTTACAGCATCAAACATTGATACAATAAACGAAACATATTAAAATTTGGCATTATTTTGCTGCAAAAAGAAGGAGACGATTTTTCAAAGATGATATATTTTCAGCAACAACATGAATACAAATGTCGTAGTTTTTTAGCAACAAACATACAGATTATCTACAAAATTTGCACGTTTTAACTATAGTTTGCAGTAAGCTAAAAGATTACATTTCTAACCAATGATGTAGCCAAATTTGAGCTGCAAAAGATGAGCTTTTATAAGGAAAATGCCTCTAGAAACCTATAAGAAGTGATAAAGGTGGCAAGCAAACAATAGAATAGCAAAATTTGGGATTATAGAAAACAAAATTCGGATTTTCGATGGATTCTAGGGATTTTATAGGATGGATATTACCTCTTTCTCTTGTTTTAGATAGGAATTAACTTAATTTGTGAAGGAATTGCTAGGAAATTGATTTAAAGAGAGGTGATCATTGTAGGGTATTTTGTTTTTGAGAAACTTCTGTTTTCTGTGTTTGAGGAAGAAGGCCAACGTGAATTACCATAGAACGCATTATGGATCTTTTAGAGGTGGATAATGGGTTAAAGGGTAAAGACTTGTTTTCCCTAAAGCCCATTAGTATACTCTGAATTATTTTAGTTAAGTATATATGATGCTTTACACTAAATTATACATAATTTTCATATAAAAAGTCCAATTTACATGAAAGAAATTGCATTATTCATGTTTTAATGAGTTGAATCTATCAATAATGCAAAATTTTAAATTTTCCAAATAAAAATATTATTTACACAATTTAACATGAAATATTTACCAATATTCACATTTTACAGTGGAAACTCACTATTTTCATCATTTTCCACCAATAAAAATTAATTCTTCATCAGTTAAAGTGTATAAAAATGTTTTGAACATTTTTATAACTTTGAAGCATTATGTAAAACTTAATTATACCGCAAAAATTATTTTCTTCTTGTTTTTCCCCTTATTACAACAATATTTGTCAATATTGTTATTCAAGGACATATATTCAAATTTGACATATTTCACCAAATTAACTATTATTTCTCACTCCTAACAATTATACCAAAGTGTTTTAACATTTTTAAATGCTAGAATAATATTTCCATTGATATTTCATCTATAGAAATTTATTTTCTTCCTATTTGTCCTTTTATTTTGGGACAAAAATGGCTAATATTGGCATAAAATTTTTATATCATAAAATTTAACCCAACAATCTATTTCCATCGTTGATTTTCACTCTATAATCCATAAATACCTTGTCTTACACTTCATTTCCACTTGTTTTCAACGAAACCCAAATTCTTAACCAACATACATTGTTTATTTTTAAATAAACCATATTATCATCAATTTATTTCATTTAGAAATTCTTAATCGCATATTAAATCATAATTTACATTATAATTTAGTATTTTGGTAATCTCCAAAATCTCGGGTTGTTGCACATTAAGTAACATTTAATTGTGAAACATGTAAATAGTAATAGATTGGACTTAATTGGATATTAAGTGACATAGGGAAGGGTTGTATAAAAAGGTTACATTTAATTAGAACTGTTAATTACAACCTAGGAATATAACACATGTTTATATTAGGCTTATTAATGAACTTAAACGTGTTAATTTAAAATTGTGTGATTAATAAGCTAAGGGGTTCATTCTAGTGGGATACTGTAACGACCTGAAATTTTAGTCAATTTTAGAATAAGAATTTAAATAGGATCGAATGAATTTTTTTTAAATATGTATATATATCGCTTTAATATGAAAATATACCATTTGAATTTTGATTTAATTAAATATCAGATTAACAAAATATTCAGCTTTGAAAATATTTGTCGATATTGAAATATGATGTAGTAAGTAGCTAAGTATTTTAATTTGTGATATTTAAATTAAGTGATTAAGTCAAGATTATGTTATACTAAAACAATTCCTAAATCAATTTCTAATGGCTTCTCTTGGAAGCCAAGCCAATCTTTAGTGGCTTGTTGAGGAAGCCAATGCTTAGTGGCTTCCCTTGGAAGCTAAAGATGGCTTCTCAAGGAAGCTAATCCTTAGTGGCTTCTCTTGGGAGCCAAAGATGGATTCTCAAGGAATCTAATCCTTAATAGCTTCTCCTGGCAGCCAAAGCATTTGTAGCTTCTCTTAGAAGCTTAGTCATATCTACATGGCTTCTCTTAAAAGCCAATTCTTGGTAGCTTCTCTTGAAAGCCAATTCCTAGTGCCTTCCTCCTTAAGCTTCTTAATACTTATCATATGCGTACATACAGCCTTCTTCCTTAAGCTCTTTCTAGTGCCTTCTTTCCTAAGTGCATAGCTTCTCAAAGAAGCTAAATAGAGTAATAAGTATAAGAAGACAATTTGAATTTTTCTTCCTTAAATCCATGGCTTCTCAAAGAAGCTAAAGGGGTAATATGTGTTAGAAGACAAATTGGATTTTTCTTCCATAAGTTTATGGTTTCTTAAGGAAGTCTTAAAACATGTACACTTATACGTTAAGTAATGGTAGGAGCATGACAAGTGTCCTTAGGTTAATGACATAAATGCCCTTAAACAAGCTTATATAAAGGCACCTACACCCTTTCATTTTCAATCCATCCTCTTTCCTTCATCTCCTTCCTTCTCCTTTATACCTTTTGGTCGAACCCCTCTTTAAATAAATAAATAAAAAGAAAAAGAAGTAAAGGAGGTAGATCTTGGAGCTAGAGATCGTTAGGAAAAAGCTTGGACTTCACGGGGTGAGGAAATCTAAACGTATTAAGGGTTTTGGTTGCTTATTTATGTGATGCACATATGATGTTCGATGAAATGTTTCTTAGAAAATTTGTAGTATGTTTGTGGTATTATTGATCATGTATGTTTTCTAATAACCCTTAAGTAGATTCATAAAGTTAAAATGGCAACTTGCTTAGATTTGGAAGTGAAACACCTTATATTAGTTCACAAAAGTCATACTTTTATGGAATATCATTAATATACATGTCTTGATTTAATTTTGGTGATATGTTTGGGTTATTAGTAAGTGATTTGATATGGTTAAGGGTGTTAAATCCCTAAATATTTGACCTTTATGTAAAATCATATGTAAAGGTATGATCTTTAGGTATTAATTTATGTTTATACATGAAAAGATTAGACCTTTAACTGAAATTCAAGGAGTTGGATCTTATGTGAAGAATTTGTGGGTTAATAACAATGGTTTAAGTTAGTAAAAGAGAGATTGAACCCTTTTAGGCTCACCCTATATATGTAATTACATATATTGGTAAAATCTTTAAGTGTATATTCACAAATCATAAGGTGAACCGAGACCATTTATTTAGATTCATGAGGTTAGACCTTAATTGAATATTACTTGTGTTGAAAGTTAGGGTTATGGATATTAGAAACTTATGACATGGGTTTAGCACCATAACATGCTTATGTTAAGATGTTAATCTCTAGCTAGTAAATACAGAAGTATAATTCATGTTTGGAAGATGATGGATGAATTTGATTAAGTTTGGATGTTTGATTTGGTTGATTAATGGTTATGAATACCATTTGGTTGTTAATTAATAAAATGGAATCCAATTATGACACTGACATCTGATCTTAAATAACTAACGAGTTTGGTTACAACTCGTTAGACACATGACATCTTGGTTATGTTTAATGGATGTTTGTATATACCCAACTTCTCGGATATACAAGAGTTGAATGAGTTTCATTCCAAAAATTTAATTTTAAATGATTATTTTAATAATAAAATAATCGAACAAACACAGAAGTTTGAATTAAGTTCCAATATTTGTCGGATATGAAATTGTGAACTTTTGCAAAGGAAAGAATATGAATTGAACTGAAGATGATTTTGGGTTCATTGTGAACTGTGTTTTAAATGAAACTAGTTCTTAAACCCAGTTAACCGTGAAGATTTGGAATTTATAAATCTTTTAACTAAGATTTATTGGAATTTTCCAAAGTAAAGGTTTCCAGTTTAATAAATTAAACTGGGATTGAATGGAATTCGATCTAGTGATAATCTAGATAAGCTTCCATGAAGGAAGACCGTTACTATTTATGAAATTTAAATGACTTTGTCGTTATTCCATTTATAGTATTAGTCTGATACGGAAATTTATATCGATTACGACTAGTTGGATTTATGTGAAGGTTCCACATTAAATGGAAGATGATTTTGGGTTTATTGTGAACAATGTTTTAAACGACATTTGTTCTTTAACCCAGTTAAAGATATGATTGATTTTTCCTAAAGTTGAATATTCATCAAGTAATGACTTTTGAGATGAAAAATAAATGGAGTTTTAGTCAATCCTTAATTAGATTGAAATGTGAATAGGGTAATTTAATTTACCGAATTCAAGAAGTGTTCGTGAATGGGGTACTACCAGTTTTACTCCATGCGAGAGTTAACCTTTAATTAGATTTAAAACATTGAATGGTAATTGAATTTACTAGTAATACAATGAGTGTTAGATATGGAGTACTACCAGTTTTGCTCCGTGGGATGAATAGGTTGGGATTGGGATAATAAAATGAATGGTTACTTCGGTAAGGCTCGTTAATCCCGACTAGTTGATAAACTTAAGTTGGTTTAGATTGTGAAAAGACACTGTAAATCTTTTGCAATGGTTTTCAAGGAAAGATTTAAATAAGTGGTTTAAATGAATTAAATCTTTGATAAGATTTGTGGGAATAATTCCCAACTTAATGAATAAAAAAATATTACCAAATTGAATGAGATTCATGAAATCCTTTATACCTATTGGTTTTAAAAGATGTGTTAATTATTTGGAAAGGCCGGTATTTTACCCATTCCGAATAATTATACGACATGATGCTGATGGCAAGATATCAATGACAATGGTCGAAGACCCAGATTTCTTCACATCAGATGGATGTCCTGTTGATGCCTTGGGCGACGACCCATATGAGGTTAAAGTGACGACATAATCTGACCGTACCTGAAGCGATGTAGTTCGCAAGGATTTGCACTCTTAGGCGAGGACGTGGAATCAAGTGCCTTCTGTTTCGTTCCTATTCCCGAAATGGACGTGTTGATGGATTTCATTTCTAACACTGTATTTTATAAAATGCAGACTGACATTTACTAAACATACATCTATTTGGTGGCGGAGATTTATTCTCTTGCTTAACACCCTTTTTGAGATCTACGAGCTCAAAGGTTGTATGTTGGTGAATAGCAGTTTGTGTTTTAAGGAATGATATTGTGGCATGGTAAGTGCAAATGATCAAGGCTTTTGTTGAAAAGCAGTGCCTTGTGGTTGAAGACCAAAGCATGGCTTAAATGCGTAGCTTTGTGTATGACGTGACTTCACGATCCTCACCAGCCGGAATGAGCCGAAATAGGATTATAGACCACAGGGGTAGGGACTTAACGTTCCATCTAGTAAAAGGTAATGCCATGGTATGGAGTCCAGACATTTACTTATGTGGTTTGGTAGATGAGGCGCCTCAGACTAGGTCAATATACCTAGATGATAGTCTACACACAGACTGAGGGACATTATGTTCAGGCTGTTACTTTAATCCACAAAGTAGGGTGGACTGACCCTACAGCTCTAAAGGAGCCAGACGGGATCCTGGAACCTAGCTGGGGGTTTTGAATCGGATTAGGAACATCCTTAGCCCAGGTTCATTGATGGAAATCCAACTTCTAATACAAACCCTTTATGATTTTCGGTTGCATATCTATGTAGCCAACATAGTGGGATGGGGCATTATGCGAGCTAAGATTCATTAGTTTATTTTCGAAAGGATTTTTCATACCCAAGTCATTATAATAATATCAAATGTTTTTGTTTTGAACTATATCAAGCATGCTTTGCGATTATAAGGAAAACCCCTATCCTCTGGTGTGCACTTGCATTGTGTGATGGGACCTGGGGCTTATCATCGTTCATTTTTCTAAAGTCATGTTTTCCAAACTGTTTTATGGTTGCTATGATTGCAACAGTTATTCACGTATCCCTGAGAGAAGACCCCTTCCACGACATGCAGCATGGTCCCAAGATACCTTATTCAAAATAAGGCTAAGTATAAGATTAGTTAATAAAAAATTTATCGCACCAGTACCATGGCTGACTCCTAGTTTGTTTTTTCCTTTGCAAACTGCGGGTGCCTACAATTTCCGCATGGGCAGTCTGTTAGTTTGTTTTTCAGTTATCGACTCAAGTTCAAGCTTGAAGATTTGGAGTTCTAGAGAGAGCTGAAGTTTCATATGAAGGACAAACATACTCTACTATCGGTACATTATGTTAAGCCTACATGGTTGTAATGGTATGAAAAATCAGATTTGTATTCAAAAATGTTTCCGCTATAATGATATATTATATTTTATCTAATCCGCTGTGAGTTTTGTACTCCGCTGTGTTTTGCTCTAATAAACCCTAGTGAAATGTACTTTTTTTTACCTTGAATCGACGTGGTTTCGGTTTTTGGTCGGTTTGAAGTGAGTGGAAGTGCGGGTCGTTACAGTTGTATCAGAGCTTTGGTTGGATAAATCTTGGCTCTATGGGATCCAGACTTGTCAGTGATAGGATTAATAGTATCCTATGACGAGTAACTCATTAGAAATAGGGTTAGTAATACCCTAGAATGAGTGTGTGTGTGTGTGTGTATGAATCTTCCGCTGTATATATGAAAATTAATTTTATGAAACTCTAATAAATTTTGTATATAATATTCCATTTGTATGTGATATTGTCGTCTTCCATCATGCGATTCTGTGTTATTTTCTATTTAAACTTGCTAAGCTGAAATAACGAGTTGTCGTTTGAACGTTCCGAGTTGGTTTAAATACCAACATGGAGCAGGAAAAAAGGCGGATCATTATAGTTGGTATTTTAATTTGATATATAAATGGTTTTTTGTTGGATTAATTTGTTGAGTGGGTTATGAACATTAGTCGGTACAGTAAGGATGTATTGATAGGTGTTTCTAAACACTGGAACATAGCAGTCTAACCCAGTTTTTATGAAATAATTTTTTCCAAAAGTATATTTTCATAAAAAGGTTATATGTTTTGATGAAAGCTATGTTTTGGAAAATTTAATCCACCAATTAATTGCTGGATGTGCAAATTAGTATAACTAATTAAGAAATCTGATTTCTCGACGATTTTTGACAGTCGAGGTATTTGCTAAAGGGATTATAGAATTTTTGGAAAAATATTAAATGTTGTAGGGTATGGATAACTATGGTTTAACCTAGGATGATGAATCAAAAACAAGCGAAAAGGATTTATGAGCATATCGAAGAATAAAATAGGTTGGACCTAAGAAAGTATATTCAAAGTTAGTCAAGGAAGGATAAGAATAAAGGAAAATTTGTGGGTGTTTTCCGTTTAAAAGCCATGAGGAGGTACATTATGCAGTCCTATACCCAATGAATAAATAGATAAACTTAAATAGTGTAGTTAACCAACAGAGCTCTAGGGTTAATAGTCAAGGTACTGCTTAGGTATATGACCGTTAGTTTCGACTTCGATTTCGAGGACGAAATCATTTTAAGTGGGGGAGAATGTAACGACCTGAAATTTTAGTCAATTCTAGAATAAGAATTTAAATAGGATTGAATGATTTTTTTTAAAGGTATATGTGGCTTTAGTATATGAAAATATACCATTTGAATTTCGATTTAATTAAATATCGGATTAACAAAATATTCAGCTTTGAAAATATTTGTCAATATTGAAATATGATGTAGTAAGTAGCTATGTGTTTTATTTTGTGACATTTAAATTAAGTAATTAAATCAAGATTATGTTACACTAAAACAATTCCTAAATCAATTTCTAGTGGCTTCTCTTGGAAGCCCAACCAATCTTTAGTAGGTTCCTGAGGAAGCCAGGGTTTAGTGGCTTCCCTTGGAAGCCAAAGATGACTTCTCAAGGAAGCCAGTCCTTAATGGCTTCTCTTGGAAGCCAAAATGGATTCTCAAGGAAGTTAATCCTTAATAGATTCTCCTGGAAGCCAAAGCATTAGTAGCTTCTCTTAGAAGCTTAGTCATATCTACATGGCTTCTCTTGGAAGCCAATTCTTGGTAGCTTCTTTTGGAAGCCAATTCTTAGTGCCTTCCTCCTTAAGCTTCTTAATACTTATCTTATGCATACTTACAGCCTTCCTCCTTAAGCTCTTTCTAGTGCCTTCTTTCCTAAGTGCATAGCTTCTCGTAGAAGCTAAAGAGAGTAATAAGTATAAGAAGACAATTTGAAATTTTCTTCCTTAAATCCATAGCTTCTCAAAGAAGCTAAAGGTTTAATATGTGTTAGAAGTAAAATTGGATTTTTCTTCCTTAAGCTTATGGCTTCTTAAGGAAGCCTTAACACATGTACACTTACATGTTAAGTAATGGCAGGAGCATTACAAGTGTCCTTAGGTTAATGACATAAATGCCCTTAAACACGCCTATATAAAGGCACCTACACCCTTTCATTTTCATTCCATCCTCTTTCCTTCATCTCCTTCCTTCTCCTTTATACCTTTTGGTCGAACCCCTCTTTAAATAAATAAATAAAAAGAAAAAGAAGTAAAGGAGGTAGATCTTGGAGCTAGAGATCGTTAGGAAAAAGCTTGGACTTTACGGGGTGAGGAAATCTAAACGTATTAAGGGTTTTGGTTACTTATTTATGTGATGCACATATGATGTTTGATGAAATGTTTTTTAGAAAATTTGAAGTATGTTTGTGGTTATATTGATCGTGTATGTTTGCTAATAACCCTTAAGTAGATTCATAAAATTAAAATGACAACTTGCTTAGATTTGGAAGTGAAACACCTTATGTTAGTTCACAAAAATCATACTTTTATGGAATATCATCAATTTACATGCCTTGACTTAATTTTGGTAATATGTTTGGCTTATTAGTAAGTGATTTGATATGGTTAAGGGCGTTAAATCCCTAAAGATTCGGCCTTTATGTAAAATCATACGTAAAGGTATGATCTTTAGGTGTTAATTTATGTTTATACATGAAAAGATCAGACCTTTAACTGAAATTGAAGGAGTTGTATCTTATGTGAAGAATTTTTGGGTTAATAACTATCTTTTAAGTTAGTAAAAGAGAGATTGATCCCTTTTAGGCTTGCCCTGTATTGTAATTACATATATTGGTAAAATCTTTAAGTGTATATTCACAAATCATAAGGGGAACCGTGACCTTTTAGTTAGATTCATGAGGTTAGACCTTAATTGAATATTGCTTAGGTTGAAAGCTAGGTTTATGGATATTAGAAACTTATGACATGGGTTTAGCACCATAACGTGCTTATGTTAAGATGTGAATCTCTAGCTAATAAATACAGAATTATAATTCATGTTTGGAAGATGTTGGATGAATTTGATTTAGTTTGGATGTTTGATTTGGTTGATCAATTGTTATGAATAACGTCTGGTTATTGATTAATAAAATGTAAAATGGAGCCCAACTACAACACCGACGTCTGATCTTAAATAACTAACGAGTTTAGTTACAACTCGCTAGACACTTGACATCTTGGTTATGTTTACTGGATGTTTGTATATACCCAACTTCTCGGATATACAAGAGTCGAATGAGTCTTATTCCAAAATTTTAATTTTGAATGATTATTTTAATAATAAAATAATCGAAGAAACACAGAAGTTTGAATTAAGTTCCAATATTTGTCGGATATGAAATTATGAACTTTCGCAAAGGAAAGAATATGAATTGAATTGAAGATGATTTTGGGTTCATTATGAACTATGTATTAAATGACACTAGTTATTAAACCCAGTTAACCGTGAAGATTTGGAATTTATAAATCTTTTAACTAAGATTAAATGGAATTTTCCAAAGTAAAGGTTTCCAGTTTAATAAATTAAATTGGGATTGAATGGAATTCGATCTAGTGATAATCTAGATAAGCTTCCGTGAAGGAAGACCGTTACTATTTATGAAATTTAAATGGCTTTATCGTTATTCCATTTATAGTATTGGTCTGATATGGAAATTTATATCGATTACGACTGATCAGATTTTCATGAAGGTTCCATATTAAATGGAAGATGATTTTGGGTTAATCGTGAACAACGTTTTAAAGGACATTTGTTCTTTAACCCAGTTAAAGGCATGATTGATTTTTCCTAAAGTTGAATAATCATCAAGTAATGACTTTTGAGATGAAAAATAAATGGAGTTTTAGTGAATCCTTAATTAGATTGAAATGTGAATAGGGTAATTTAATTTACCGAATTCAAGAAGTGTTCCAGAATGGGGTACTACCAGTATTACTCCATGCGATAGTTAAATCTTTAATTAGATTTAAAACATTGAATGGTAATTTAATTTTACTAGTAACACAATCACTGTTAGATATGGAGTACTACCAGTTTTTCTCTGTGGGATGAATAGGTTGGGATTGGGATAATAAAATGAATGATTACTTTGGTAAGGCTTGTTAGTCCCGACTAGTTGATAAACCATAAGTTGGTTTAGATTGTGAAAAGATATTGTAATATCTTTTGTAATGGTTTTCAAGAAAAGATTTAAATAAGAGGTTTAAATGAATTAAATCTTTGATAAGATTTATGGGGATAGTTCATGAAATCTTGTATACCTATTGGTTTTAAAAAATGTGTTAATTATTTGGAAAGGCCGGTATTTTACCCATTCCGAATAATTATATGACGTTATGCTGATGGCAAGATATCGATGACGATGGTAGAAGACCCAGCTTTCTTTACATCAGATGGATGGCCTTTTGATGCCTTGGGCGACGACCCATATGAGGTTAAAATGACCGCATAATCTGACCGTACTTGAAGTGATTTGGTTAGCAAGGACTTGCACTCTTAGGTAGGGACGTGGAATCAAGTGCCTTTTGTTTTGTTCCTACTCCTGGAATTGAATTGTTGAGGGATTTCGTGTCTCACACTGTATTTTATAAAATGCAGACTGACATTTGCTAAATATACATCAGTTTGGTGGCGGAGAATTTATTCTCTTGCTTAACACCCTTCTTTGAGATGTACAAGCTCAAATGTTGTATGTTAGTGAATAGCAGTTTGTATTTTAAGGAATGATAGTGTGGCATGATAAGTGCAAATGATCAAGGCTTTTGCTGAAAAGCAGGGCCTTGTGGTTGAATACCAAAGCATAGCTTAAATGCGTAGCTTTGTGTATGACGTGTCTTCACGAGCCTCACAAACTAGAATGAGCCGAAACAGAATTATAGACCTCAGGGGTAGGGACTTAATGTTTCATCTAGCAAAAGGTAACGCCATGGTATGGAGCCCAGGCATTACTTATGTGGTTTGGTAGATGAGGCGCCTCGGGCTAGGTCAATATACCTAGATGATAGTCTACACACAGACCGAGGGACGTTATGTTCAGGCTATTACTTTAATCCACGAAGTAGGGTGGACCGACCCTGCCGCTCTAAAGGAGCCAGATGGGATCCTGGAACCTAGCTGGGGGTTCCAAATCAGATTGGGAAGATCCTTAGCCTAGGCTCATTAATGGAAATCCAACTTCCAATACAAAACCCTTTACGATTTTTGGTTGTATATCTATGTAGCCAACATATTGGGACGGGGCACTGTGCGCGCTAAGATTCATTAGTTTATTTTCGAAAGGATTTTTCATACCCAAGTCATTATAATAATATCAAATGTTTTTGTTTTGAACTATATCAAGCATGCTTTGCGATTATAAGGAAAACCCCTATCCTCTAGTGTGCGATTGCATTGTGTGATGGGGCCTGGGGCTTATAATCGTTCATTTGTCTAAAGTCATGTTTTCCAAACTATTTTATGGTTGCCATGATTGTTATGGTTGTGCACGTAACCCTGGGAGAAGACCCGTTCCGTGACATGCAGCATGGTCCCGAGATACCTTATTCAAAATAAGGCTAAGTATAAGATTAGTTAATAGAAGTTTTCTCACACCAGTCCCATGGCTGACTCGTAGTTTGTTTTTTCCCTTGCAAACTGCGGGTGCCCACAATTTCCACATGGGCGGTCTGTTAGTTTGTTTTTCAGTTATCGACTCAAGTTCAAGCTTGAAGTTATGGAGTTTTAGAGAGAGCTGAAGTTTCATATGAAGGCTGGATGTACTCTACTATTGGTACATTATGTTAAGCCTACATGATTGTAATGGTATATAAAATCAGACTTGTATTCAAAAATGTTTCCGCTATAATGATATATCCTTATTATATTTCATCTAATTCGATATGAGTTTTTATTCCGCTGTGTTTTGCCCTGATAAACCCTAATGAAACGTACTTTTGCTTACCTTGAATTGACGTGGTTTCAGCTTTTGGTCGGTTTGAAGTGAGTGGAAGTGCGGGTGTTACAGATACAAGGGGCTTGTAGAAATTCTAGTTATGAATTGAGCACCAAGTCCAGGGGTGACTTGTGTCAAATGCTTTTTTGTGTGGGAACCTATATCAGTCACTATCCCTTTGTTATCATGGAGTCTTGCACTAGAGAGAGGCTAGGGCACACTTTATAGAACTGGATAGTAAGAGGTTCAAACGAGGCAGGTATGGGCATGCTCCGACGGAACCGTTAACGTGCATTGTTCCGATTGGGGAAGATAAGACACTGTAACGCTTGTGATTAGTGATGTATCTTTTAGTTGATGGGTTTGAGACTGATAACCCTAAATTCCATAGCTGACACATGTTATTCACATTTGGGTGAAAAAGCTGATCGATGGGTAGAAATTAGGTAAAACCTAATTATGATATTTTGCGTGGTTGGTGCAGCAATTTCGGATACGAATGAGAAGTCTGTCATATTTGGGTTTCCCACATACTATACTTTCATGTCCATTACTATTCATCTATAAAATACTTCCTTATCTTATGCTCATTCTATAAATTACTAGAACTCAGCAGGCTTATGCCTGACCTAGTTTGTTTTCTCTCTCCCTCTCTTCCATTTCCTCTCCAGGTTCTCAGGATGGAGGAACATGCCAGCGACTTTTGATCTTTTTAACTTAGGTTGGATTTAAATTAATTCTTGCTTCATGTATTACTTCAGTACTGGCTTTTTAACTATTGTAATGACTTATGAGGGAGATTTTTTTTGGCATTTTACTATTGTACTCTGATGTTTTTATTTCCACAAGAGTTTGTTCTATGATTATGATTCTATGGTATTTTAAATTATAATCAATGTTGTGACTGGATTTGTTCAATTTAATAAATGTTTTAAAAGGTTTCCGCTATGTTTTACATTTCGATCTTGTGAATTTTAATCGTTGTGCTATTACTTTATACCTACGCACTTCACAAAACTTAAGGCATCCTCTTATGGGTGACGTTAAGGGACGTGGGGTGCCATATTTGGTATAAGAGCATAAGGTTACAAGATCAGAGATTTTTTTTGAAAAGGTGTTTCAATAGTAAATATTTCAAGTAAAACCTATTTTTGAAAAATATATTCCCTTAAGTCAATTACAATATTCTTTTGATCTCTTGTTGATTCCATGTCTCCTCTCTTTTCAGCATGTCTGAGGCTCCCAATTTTCTAGAGGGCATTCTCATTCCGACATGGTTCAATAGATATGTAGAAGCTACGACGCCTGTTGTAGCGCAAGGAAATGCTCTATCCTCAGCTGCAGCCGCAGTAGTTCCACCTAATCAAGTAGTTACCTCAAACCCCTAAGAAGTATGGCTCACCCATCTATGGTGTATAGGGGTTTAAGGATTTCTATTCTTGGCGTCAAGTTTGAGTGTGACGCGTACGTACTAGGTTTTATGGGTTACGGGCTTATTCTAGTGATGGATTGGTTGGCCATGTATGGTGCCATCCTTGATTGTGAGAGGAGAGTTGTTAAGCTTTTGACGTGCCGTGGTAGGACTCTCGAGATTTTCTATGACCCGCGAGGGTCAGTTGTGCTTAGTTTCTTAGATTCCCTGGATGTTTCCATTGACGATCTTAGTTTGGTACCCATAGTTAAAGACTTTTTGGATGTATTTGAGGAGATGAGAGGGTTACCTCCTAGGCATGAGATAGATTTCTGGATATACTTGGTAGAGAATGCTAAGCCTGTCGATTTGCCGGTGCACCATATAGCTCCGAGAGAGAGGAGGGAGCTTAGTAAGCAAGTGAGTGAGTTGTTCGAGAAAGGATTTGTTAGAAGGATCATTTCTAAGTGGGAGAACCAGTCGTATTTATGACCAAGGCGGACGACTCTCTTCGTCTATGTGTAGACTACAAGGAGTTGAATAAGCTTGCTAAGAAGAATAGGCACCCACTCCCACAAATAGATGACTTATTTGACCGTTAGTGGGCGCTTCGGTTTTCTTGTAGTTGGATTTAGCCATAGGTTTTCATCATCTTAGGGTAGCGGATGATAGCATAGAAAATACTACTTTTCAGACTTTTGATGGATTCTTTGAGTGGCTGGTTATGCCTTTTGGCTAACCAAAGCACTAGCGTACTTAGAGGATTTGATGAGCCGAGTATTTAGAGGGTACTTGAGCAAATTTGTGGTGGTATTTGTTGACGATATCTTGGTTTTCTCGAGGTGCGAGGAAGAGCATGCCATGCACTTAAGAGAGGTCCTCCATATTCTCTCATCACATCAGCTGAAGGAGAAGTTTTCTAAGTGCCATTTCTGGCAGAAAGAAGTAAGGTTATTGGAGCATGTTGTCTCTAGATATGGTATAGCGGTAGACCCGCCAAAGTTATCGCAATTCAGGATTGGAAAGCCTCTAAGAATGCAATAGAGGTTAGGAGTTTCTTGGGATTGGCGGGTTACTATCGGAAGTCCGTTAAGGATTTCACGCGGATCTCGGATCCGCTTTCCCTTCTGACGAAGAAGAACCTTGTTTTTTCTTGGGATGTAGACTGCGAACATGCATTCTTAAGATTGAAGAAAGCTAGCTCCTACATCAGCTCAAGTTTTGACTCTTCCTGATGGTGCCATGATCTTTACTGTTTATACAGATGCTTGCGGCACGGGTTTATTTGCAGTGTTGATGCTGGAAGGTAGGGTTGTCTGCTACGAGAGTAGGTATTTAAGGGTACATGAGAAGAACTACCCTACCCACTATTTGGAGCTAGCGGTGATAGTGTTTGCACTCAACTCTTGGAGACACTATTTACTAGGTGAGAGATTCAAGTTTTATACAAATCATAAGTCGATCAAATACTTGTTCTCTCAAAAAAAATCTTAATTGTGTCAACAATATTAGATGGAGTTCCTTGCGTCTTATAATTTTGAGATATCTTATACCCCGATGAAGGGGAATGTTGTAACAGACACACTGAGCAGGCAGAGAATGGCCTTGAGTCCATTATTCATAGAGTGGCAGAGTTTGAAGTTAATCTCATCATTTGATTTTAGACATATACGGATTTTGCACCCGAATTATTGGCATCATTGGAGGTGCGACCTACTCTTTTATAGTGCATTGGATCCAGTTAGTGCGAGGATTAACAGTTAGTGGACATCATGGATCGACTGAGTGGAGCAGAGACCTCTAGTAACCTTGCTAGGTATTCTATGGATGAGAGAGGATGACTATATTGGGATGAGAGACTGTGTGTTCCTAGAGTATATGATTTGTTGGGATCATTTTTAGAGGAGGCTCACTCACGGATGAGTATCCATCCGGGCGGTGATAAGATGTACAAAGACATGAGGAGGGTTTTCATTGGATTGGAATTAAGAAGGACGTGGCAGAGTATGTACCTCGATGTATGACTTTCCAGCGAGTGAAGTCTGAATAAAGGAAACCTGGTGGATTGCTTCAGCCTCTAGACATACCGCAGTGGAAGTGGGAGAGCGTCTCTATGGATTATATCGATGGGTTTCCTAAATTGATAAGGGGAAACACCGATATTTGGATTATAATTGACAGGTTAACTAAGAGTGCTCACTTTATCCTAATTAAGATCAAGAGGACGATAACTTGGTTGGCATCAGTATATCATAGAAGATCATCTGACTTCATGGAGTACCCTCTAGCATTGTTAGTGACTAAGACCCCATTTTTACGAGTGGGTTTCGGAGGAGCCTGGAGGAGGCACTGGGGACACAACTATGACTTAGTACCGCCTATCAGCTTTAGACGGATGGATAGACAGAAGAGGTTAATAGGGTTATTGAAGATTTATTGAGGATTTGTATCCTAGACTTCGGAGGGACTTGAGAGGAGCATCTCCCATTGGTAGTGTTTGTATATAGTAACAATTATCAGACGAGTATTGGTATGGCTCCCTTCGAGGCACTTTATAGATGACCCTTTAGATCACCTTCATGTTGTTGAGAGTCTACAAACAGACTTCTACTTGGCCCCGAGATGGTTAGAGAGACCTCAAAGAAGATAGAGTTGATTCGGAGGCAGATGAAGGCAGCTCAGGAAAGACATAAGTCTTATGCATATCCGAGGAGGACAAATCTGGAGTTCGAAGTATGAGTTATGGTCTTTGTTAAGGTGTCACCATCGAGGAATGTTGTTTGATTCGACTCGTTAGGGAATTTGGCACCAAATATTGGATAGGTCAGATGACCTATAGAGTTAGACTATCAGAGAGGTTTGCAGGATATTATGGCAAGTTCCATGTTTAATACTTGAGGAAGTGTCTACATGATTCCGCGGTAGTAGTTGAGCCGAGTAAATTAGAGGATAAAGAGATAGAGAGGGAGGCATCAAATACTAGGATCTTAAGTTAAGAAGCTACAGAATAAGGAGATCAAGGTTGCTAAGATACAGTGGGGAGAAAGATAGCGACGACGCAGCTTGGGAACCTGAAGATAGGATTCGCGCATCTTTTCCATTTCTCTTTGAGAGTACGCTCTTGATTCTTTTCTAAGCTTTGAATTTGAATCTATATTCCTATCATTTAATTATAGTTCTTAGGTAGAAGCCTATGGATGGTAAGAAATGGTTTAAAACATGTTAATAGAACATGTTACATTGAATTGATTCATCTGGATGCAAGTGTTTGCTAGTGGTTGCAGTGGATGCATATGCATACACTAGGCACTGGATTAGGGATCGAATGAACTAGGACACTTACTACATATGGATGTGTGCGCATTATAATTTATTTTAAATATGGATGAAAAATGGTTAAGTGATCACTTGGATGCTGCATTTTGGTGAATGGTTGTTGCACACATATAGGATTTATATGTATCATTAAGACTCTTTCGCATACATATTAGATGCATGGCACAAACGTGAATTGCATAGAAGATGAACTAAATCAGTAGGCCATCTGATTTTCGCATTAGCTTAGGGACATATACACAATACCTTTGCATATGTTCATATCAAGCATTGGAAAATCTAAGTACAACAGATGCCATGGTTGATGGTTGAGTAGATGGGTGTAGATAATGGTTGGTAATACTCACAGCATCCTTCTAGCCTTGGAGATTTGAAGGACAAAATCCTTTAAGGAGGGGATAATGTAACATCCCAAATTTTAATAAAATAATTAAATAAGGTAGAGTAAGGAATATATTAATTAAAATAATACTCAGAATTGGCTAAAAGTATTTCACCGTTTCGTCCGTTATGAAATTCTGATTTAGATAAACTTTCAGTTTTCGTAAATCGAACGAAAAATAAATGAAGATATAATCAGTTAAAGTTTGAAATTTAAATTAGAAAAATTAATAAATAACCTGAAATTAATCAACGGTGCAATTGGCGACCCAACCCATATCTAGGTCGACCCCTGTGTTGACCCACATAGGAGGTGGGTCGAACCAATACGAGCCAGGCACAATTTCGAGCCTGGCCGATGTCGAGCCTGTTGTGTGTGTGTGTGTGTTATGGAGTCTTCTTTGTTGATGTTTTGCTAATGTATTGTTGAGGTGTATTTACACTACAGGAAAATGGGGTCTTTACCTGCCAATTGTAAGCGTAGGTAAAACTAGCATAATAGTAGGTAATTTATTTTAGCTACCAATATTGAATCGGTAGAAATTGGCAGGCAAAAGTTAGTAGAGAAAGAGCCTTTACCTACAGTTATTGATATTGGTAGGAAAAAGAATCAATGGACCCCCACTATGTTATGACTCAAATAATGAGTCATCAGCTGATGTGTTTGATGATGCATCATCCTACATGGCTGTTGACATGGCTGATGATGCGTCATCCTACATGGCTGCTGACATGGTTGTCGTAGTAGTATACATATGGTATATATTAATGCCGACATTGGCATTTAATGGTTGATTCATGTGTCAATCAATAATATGTCCTTATGTAATCATTTTGATTAGTGCATATGCCATCATTTTTTAGGCCACATGACATTAATTACTATAAATAAATATTTACAAGAATTAAATATTTACACATAATTTATTTTTAAAAAAATAACAAATATTTATTAAATTAAATATTTAATATACTTTCGAATAGTACACATACTGTTTCCTCGCTTGTACACGGTCGCTTATGCATACACTTCCTCGCTACATTTCACTCGTATACATTGGCTCCTTACTACATACTCATTCACTTATATACAAGTACACAGTCACTCACACTCCCACTCTAGTTTTAGTCATGGGCTTCTTACTCCAGAATTTGTCCAGTTGTCTGTCATACCTGCCATAATAAAATAGCATGGTAAAATGAAAAAACAATTTAATTCGCAAATATGAATTTGACTTAAATTATTGGCCTCAGTAAGTTGGGTTGTTTCTCATAATTTTTCTATACAGGGTCAAACGAGTGTGTGTGTGTGTGTGTATTGAAAATGGGTATGCTTTTTTGTTTTTTAGGAAAAAATTATTTGATTTGAATAAGACTGACATTATAAAATAGTAGCTCCAACTAAACTACCGTGGATCATTGAAGATTTTACTTCAATTTACCAAAAATAAAATATGCATCCATAATTCTATTCCAGAAGTACAGTACTTTTCTAAAAAAATATAATTCTAACAACATTATTGTTTTATTTAAGATTTTCTACCTCGTTATAGTTAGCCTCTGGTTCTCCCCAATGCTTGATCCTTTCCATTGCAATTGTTACATGCAATATAGAGTTAGAAGGTCCATGTAAGTTTTTATTTGAGCAACAAAAATAGCAAGAGTCTAATTGTTTATGGATGGCCCATGGATTTATAATGATGGTTTATTAAAACTAGTTGACAAATTTACTTCTTTTTCCAATTTGTTCTGCATATCATACATATTAGAATGAACGTTTACACCACAGTCCCTGATAGCATCCCATACCAAATTCCATGCATTTGCAATAAGAACAACTTTGCAACCTTTTAAAATTATGATGAACATAAAGCGGTGCAAGGGTGCGTTGTATTAACAACTGAAATAAACGTTACATTGCTAGGTTAACATACTAACCTGTTGAACCGAAAGTAAACTGACGAAAAACATAAAAATATTTAAACTAAAAATACAACAATAGTTAACTAAGAAATTAACCAAAGCAATACCCGATAAGTCACACATGCACCCTTCCAAGCCTGCAAGTCACGCATACTCCCTGAAGTTCAGGAATTTAATTGTCTAACTACTTCACTACATCCACATTCTTAGCAACTGCAACAATCCAGTTAATGTTTGCATAAGCAATAGCCACCTAAGATCCGAATACTGTGTTTTCCTTTGTTACTGTATCATTGACTTGTATTATGATGATAGAAGCAACATGTGAAAATCATAACAGCAGTATCTCAATCTTTTACCCTTCAAAATTATAGGGAAAATGAGTTCACGCCAGTGCGGTAAAAACAATTTTACATGTCTGTTTAAACCAGTGTAGAACCTACTTAGATGCTAATCTAGTCTTACCTAAAAACAAATGAACCAATATGCAACTGAAACATTCACAAATATCATGCAACTAAAAGTAAAGTGTCTGTTGTTAAACTAAAAGTAAAGTGTCTGTTGTTAAACTAAAAGTAAAGTGTCTGTTAGGGTTCTATTAGATTATAACACTAAAAATACATGTATTTCAATGATTTTTGGTCCGTCTTTCGGGTTTGGTCAATTCGTGTCGGGTTTGGTCGGGTCTTAATTGTCTTTTTCATCACCTAGACCCGACCCGAGACCCATCGGGTTCGATTCAGGTTCGGGTCTTTTCGGGTCGGTTCGGTTTAGGTTTTCGGTTCTCGGTTCTAATTGCCAGCCCTACACATCATCAAATAACTCTGCATTATTTCTAACGAAAGTTTAAAATGATATGTGAAAAATGTAGGGGCTGATCGCAAAAAAACTTCCCCTTATGTATATGTGTAGATAATACATTTTACCTACCTACAATTGTCGGTAGATAATCCTTCTTAAACAAATTTATATCGTTGACAATATTTACCCACTATTAAATTTTACCATTAAATATTGGTAGATAGAGGTTCTCTTTAACTACCCATATTTATTGGTAGGTAAAGGTCAAATTTCTTGTAGTGTTAAGGGTTGAGATTAAAATTCTAAGGTCTGAATTATCCTTTCACACACATATAAATAGACTGTGGCTCCTCACTTTTCCCCTACACCTCTTCTCCTTCATTTTCTTACCTCAACTTCATTATTCTCTAAAATGATATAAAATTGGGGAATAAGTTAGAATGTCGTTAATTTGTAGATCTGAAAGGGTTATTATTATTATTATTCCAAGGCATTTTTCTGGATTTTTCAATATTTCTCTGTGAGATTTATGTGATTTTTATTTCAGTAATTTATATAAGAAGGATTAAGACAGTAAAATAGATTTGATCTGCAAATTCTACATTTACAGTATTTATAAGGTAGTCTTTTGCAAATTATTATTCAATTTGTTTACTGTCTATTGTTTATTCCTTTTCAGTTGTTATTTATTTACAAACAATTCTTCTTCTTTAACCACTTCTATATTTTTAATTTATTTATAGTCTTGCAATGCCCAATTTTGTATATTTTATTCGTTTCTGAGTCTAGGACCTACGAGTAGCCTAGACCAATTTCTCCTTTTTATTTGTTTTTACGCTGAGCCTAAGCTAATGAGATCCTAGGCCATTATCATTTAATTTGCGTAAAAATTGGTATAATATTGAAAGAATGTCAAAAGGGCATTTTGGGCATATTGAGAACTAGTGAATATTATATCCAAACTATGGACGGTAAATTAGGACAAATTCTAATGGAAGAATGTTTTAACTTATGAACTGGAATAAGTTATACTTAATTAGACATTAAGTAATATGTAATTAGAAAGCATGTGAATTGGAATAAAATTCACTTCATTGGATGTTAAGTAACATGTAATTGTGAAACATTTAAACAGTAATAGATTGGACTTAACTGGATATTAAGTGACATAGGGAAGGGTTATATAAAAAGATTACATTTGATTAGAAATATTAATTACAACCTAGGAATATAATACAAGGTTATATTGGGCTAACTAATGAACTTAAATGTGTTAAGTTAAAATTATGTGACTAATAAGCTAAAGGGTCCGTTCTAGAGGATATTAGAGGATCGTAGAAATCCTGTTTATTAATTAGGGACAAGTCTAGGGGTGGCTTGTGTCTAATGCATTTTTGTGTAGGAACCCATATCAGTCATTATCCCTTTGTTATCGCGGATTCTCGCACTAGGTAGAGACTAGGACACACTTTATTCAACTGGATAATAAGAGGTTCAAAAAAGATGGGTACGGGCGCGTTCTAGCGGAACCATGACCGTGCATTGTTCAGATTAGGGAAGATAAGATGTTGTAATGCCTCTGATTAATGCAGTGTCTTTTTGGTTGATGAGATTGGGATTAATAACCTCGAATTCCATAGCTGGCACATATTATTAATATTTGGGTAGAGAAGCCGATCGATGGGTAAAAATTAGGTAAAACCTGATTATGATATTTTGGGTGGTTGGTGCAGCAATTTCGGATATGAATGAGAAGTCTATCGTATTTCTTGTTTTACACATTACTATAATTTCATGTACATTACTATTCATCTGTCAATTGCTTCCTCATCTTATGCTCATGCTAGAAATTACTAGAACTCACCAGGCTCATTTCTCCTAGGTTCTCATGGTGTAGGAACGCAGCAGTGACTTTTGATCTTTTGACTCAGCTTGGATTCAGACTATTTCTTGCTTCATGTATTACTTCAGTGCTTGCTTTCTGAATATTGTAATGACTTATGAGGGAGATGACATTTGAGGTTTTACTATTGTACTCAAATGTTTTTCTTTCCATGAGACAGCTTGTTCTATGATGATGATTCCATGGTATTTTAATTGTAATCAATGCTGGAACTGGATTTGCTCAATTTAATAACATTTTTAAAAGTTTCCACATTTTTTTACATTTATGTCTTATGAATTGTAGTCTCTGTGTTGTTACCTTATGCCTATGCGCTTCACAAAACTTAACGCCTCCTCTTGTAGGGACGTTAAAGGATGTGGGTGTCACAATGAGCGACTATTACGCTCTCAGTAGAAACTGCTTTCCCTTTCGTGACCGTAAGTTTTTCCACCCTCTCTGCCTTGGCATCCTCTTTCAACAATGCCCTTCCTTCGGCCAACACACGATGTTCTTTCTTAGTCAAATATTGAACCATCAGCACCACCGCATCGACCGAGTCCACCTGTTGTTGCCTAGCCTCGTACTCCACTACCTTGTCCCAAGCTTGAGCCATAGTTCGAGGATAATCTTTGACCAACGAGATTCCGCTAAATCAAAGTGTCTTGGCATACAAGCCCTATATCGTTGGCTCTAGCTTCGCTTCCTCTCTCTCCTCGGCCTACTCCACCTCGGCGCTAAGCTTCTCCAATTCAACTTGATGCTCAGCCCTCACGCTATCTACCTGACTCAGCGCCTTTTTGTTCAAGGCCTTAGCAGCCTCCTTCTCTTTCTTTTCCTGCTCGAGCATAGCGCGATTGGAATATAGAAGTTTCCTAAGCTCATCATTTTTCTTGATAAGTCGTTGTGCTCGTTTATTTTCTTCTTGTAGCCTCTTATTTTCCAAGGTCAGAGTTTCGTTGCTTTCCCTGAGCGGATGCACTTCCTCATCTTGTTTCACTAACCTGAGGTTCTCCTTAGGTACAACTCTATTGTCCTTCTCAAGCATTGTGTTCCGGGATGAAATAGAGGTCAAAGTGTCTTTGAATGATTCCCAGGCCTAGTGCATCTCCGCTTTAACCTTCATAAGCTCCCTTGCCATCTCCTCTATTTAGGCGGCAGAGAGTTAGCACATAAACGTGTTACTCGAATATGTGAAAAGACATACAAATTGAAATGTTCTCTTATTCAATTCATCCTCTCGGTTCCTGAGGCTCACCCTCTCAGTGTCGACCTCTAGCTCTCCATTCTTTTTGAAGATCATCTCTGAGAGCCTCCTCGATTACTTGTACAACTCCCTGTACTGAAAATAAACATCGTACACTTTGCTACATACGTCATCGCCCACATTCAGTGGGATCTGATGTACGTTTGGCAACCAAAGGAACTCTTCGAAGTAAAAGCCGGGGAAGGTCTTCTTATGTATCTCCATCTTTTTTTCGTAACTAGGCTATGGGATCACCAACATGTCAGGCAGTGCTGGACCCCGCATTTTTGCAACCTTCTTCTTGAGCCCAAATCCTCCAACTGCCTTCTCCCTACCTATATCTTGGGTCGCTGACGCTGTCAAGGGGCATAAGGGGGCAATGTCATTGCTAGTTGCTTCGTACTCGCAGTTTCTGACCATTTATCTGCTCCTACCAACGGAATGTTTGGTGGTGAAGATCCCGAGTGTCGGATTGGTCTCTATGATGCCAGCCACTGCCGTAATTGTAAGAACAAGGGGACTACGAATATAAATCTGCGCTCCTCTTGAAGCTGCTTACAGTTTCGCTCTTTAGTGGTTGGTGACTCCTAAACCCTCGATCTCGGTCTTTATCACTATCTCTAGCCATTGCACCTGCACGGTGGAGATTTTGAGTTAGAAAAAAACATCCCACACCTACAAATAAATGATGTGTCATGCAGTGTCTATGAGTGTGTGTCCTAAGTGTTCCTTCCATAGACCAGATTTCAGTCCGCTTGAAGGGATGAATCCCCAATGCTTAGTGTAAGACTTTCGACGTTAGCACTGTTTGGCAAGGAGAGTGTAAGCTCAATCAGAACTTTATCCAAGACTTCGAATTGGCCTTTGGCCTCCAACGACGTTGTTGTCTCAAAGGCTGTGTCTGGAGAAATTGGTTTGGACGACCCTCCCAACCTCGTATCGAAGACAAAACGTCAGTGACCTCTAAACCATCTCCTTCAGTGTGGATTTCCTCATCACCGTCGTCGTGAATGTCAGAATCCCCCAAATCCCCGACAACCTCTTCTTCAGTAGGAGATGAAGTAATAGGCATAACAGGGAACATTTCCTCCTACGGACCCGGAGGTCCAATTCCACCCTCGGCTTCTGCTTCAACTTCTTCCTCATCACCATTCGGCAGACCAGTCGAACAAACGTCCAGAAAGCAGACCCGACAAGTAAAGGAGGTGATATATTAACAAAGATTAGGTTTTGCGAAAGCTGGTTGAGACCTCCATCATCACTGCAAGGCGCTCTCAAAGTACATATCATCTTTCAGGATCCGGTGGATACCTGTTCCATCAGAACTTTGAGTTAGTCTAGAGCTTACGACTCAATTAATTTAAACCACAATCCAAATATGGAATACTCACACCCACCATGTCTTCTTCTCACAAATACTAGGGATTCCAAACATAGAACCAATCATGATTAAAGTAACTTATCCTGATCTACGCCCCCTGGATGAAGTAAACATCAACTTGGTCCTCCAGGTAAACAGGTGAAGGCTCTGCGGTAGCTATCTTCTTCACGGAGAAAAGAAATCGATTGTCTTCTTCAGTTGGTTCCACACCCAAGTTCTTGCTAAATAGGATGTAGGTGGCAAGCAAGAAAGCGTACGCATTTGGATGAAGTTGCGTTGGCGCCAACCGAAATAAATGCAACATATCTTGAATGAGCGGGCAAGATAGAGGCACACGCCGGACACGTCACATGTGCCTATTCTAGGCAGTGTACCATTCCGGAGGTGCATGTGCTCTATCCTCCCTTTCGGGGATGAGCACAGTATCCTATGACATGTCTAATTCCTACAGGTGCGTCTTAGCATGTCTTCATCAATTCGTGTGATGATTGAATCCGATGGATTCTTAAGAATGACAATGTTTGCCATCGTATCCAGCGCCTCAAGAACATCTTCTTGCTCGTCATCCACATCCTCTTCCTCTTATGGACCACCCTATGTTGCTTCTCCCTCTTTCAAAATCTCTTGTTCATTCGTATGTTTGGCCAAGTGGTACGATCCATATAGCTCCCCCTCTTGATCGTGTATGACGGTTAGGCCTACTTGTTGGGAAAGGGAGGAAGATCCGGAGGTCTCAAGCTTGTTGTTCGTTAGGCTATAGTCCTGGTCTGATCCACTTGGTGTTGGCATTTATTCCGCGGTCTCAGCTTCCAAGCCTTGCATCCTCCTTGAACTTCTTGATGCCATTATAAACTATACTCTCAGGATAGTTGCGTTAGTGAACACATTGAAATATGTACCCTTTTATTGGTGTAAACTAATGTGGAATGTGCAGTGTCGTGCGTGCTAATGTACTTATGATAAAAGTTGTCGGAACACGACAACGGGTTATTTGGTTTCATAAACTCAAACCATCGTCGTCGCTGACCAAGATTGGTTGAATTCACGTCGAGTTACGACTACACTACAATCAGGTTGAAAATCAAATCGTAGGATTGGTAGTTCAGTCATATGTCCATAGTCTGAGTATATGCTCTAATCCGATGTGCATGTCTAGATTATTACTCCATGCAATTCCACCATTCGAAGGTCAAGGCATTTTCGTCGACACTTTGATTTCAAGCTCAACCAGATCACGCGAGATGTTGATGTAATAACCCGGAAAACCTGTGCCAATTTAAAATTTTTTATTTTGGCAATTTTGATGAATTTTGAATATTTATAATGAATTATTTTAAATAATAACGATGAGAAATTTATTTTGAATAGAATTAGAACATATATGTTTATTTGAATCATCGTTAGAATATAAATATTTATTTTTAATTATAAAAGGAATTGAAAATGGTGCGGTAGTTTGAAAATTCAATTTCAAATGAATGTACATGATTCAAAATAATCCGGATTTTAGCGAAACCAAAAATATTAGAATCTATTTGAGAATATCTTTCCAATGAATCCGAAAAATCAAAATTTCATAGCGGGGATAAAAAGTTATGTCCAGTTGAAAATTCAGAATAGTTGCTATGGAATTCTGGCCCTTTAAAATTGAAATTTTGCAAACGACCTTGGTTTTCGACGAAACCACTTTTTTTGGATCTGGGATGTCTAGTTATTGCTAGATCCCAAAATTCATAATTTTTCGAATCAATATGTGAGCGTGGCGAAGTGAAACGTGTTTTGACAGTTTATGTCAATTTCGATCAACTAGAAAATGGCCATTTTTCAAACGATCTCAGAATTTGATAAAATTAGTTTTGTTAGGACCGTATCATCAATACGAAGCTAGGAACTATTTTTCTAGAATTTTTAGAGTCACTATGTGACCCCGGTAATTTAAAATGTGCGTTCTAATTTAAAATATAATGACTTATATTTTAAATTAAATGGAAACTGATCAAAACAGTTGAATAAGCTTGTGGGACATATCCCATTGTGTTTGGAGTGGGAGGAATTAGTTAGGGACGACAGTCGTTGGGTCTCATTTGGAGATCGAATGAAAAGGTTACTTTTTGGATAAATAAAATTAAATATATATATATTTATATAATAACCCCCCTTACTTTTTCTCCCCCACCGTTCATTTCAGTTAACGAAGAGAATTAAATTTAAAAGAAAAAAAGCAAACGAAAACCGCACCCTCCCAAATTCTTCGATCCAGATCGATGAAGACCCTCCCCCACCGTCATCGATCCGCGCACCACCGTGCCTCCTCGTCTACGCCGCCACCGCCATAAGCCCTTCCCCTCTAGCCTCCCGCAATCCTGAAACCGCGAACCCCAAGACCTTCAAACCCCTAAGCTGCCTCACCAGAGTCCGCTGATACTGCTGCCACTAGACCACCGCGCATTTTCCCACCGCCTCCGACGCGACGTTCTTCTTCCCCCCTCTCGCAGTTCGACAGAGAAGCCCCTTTTTCTTAGATCGATGTAAGTTTTGATTTATTTTAAATAATTAGCATTTAGATAATCAATCATTTTATGGATTAGCATTATATAATCAGTTTTTATGAATTTTAAAATGAAAAAGTTTAGATTTTAAAAATGAACAATGTTAGATTTTTTATTTAAAACAAGTTTAGATTTTTAATTTATAGAAAGCTTTGATTTTTATATACGAAATGTTTAGATTTTTAACATAGATAGATTTGATTTTTAATATATGAATATCTGTAAAAAAATTGATTTTTATATATGTGATCATCGATTAAAAGGACTGGTTTTTGTAGTTTAAAAGGATTGATTTAGATTTAGAAAGATCGAATTTTTGCAAAGTAAAAAGATCAAATTTTTGTAAAGAAAAAAGATCGAATTTTTAATAAGGAAAAGGTTTGATCTTTAATGAGAAAAAGATTTGATATTTTTAAATTTAAAAAGTTAAGTTTTTATTTATTAAAAGACTAGATTTTTATATATAAAAATATATGATTTTTGTTTATGGAAAGTTATGATTTGTATGTTCAAGTAGTAACGATATAAAATTATGATTTTTATAAGATAGAGAATATATAAAAATACGATTTGTATATATGTTGTAGCGAAATAAAAATACGATTTTTATATAAGAAATAGCAATATAAAAATTAGATTTTTATATATGAAGTAGCGGGTTAAAAATATGATTTTTACTATAAACAGCGTGAAAAGAATTGCGATGGAACCGGTGGAAAACGAATCAAAATTCAAACCGCTCAGAAATAAAGAATGGCGGAGTGGATCCCCAAGGTGAGAACTTCTCACTTTTAATTTATTTTCTAGTTGAAATATATACTAGGATGCAGACGGTGCTTAGTAGCACCCGACACCCGTCGTCCACAGACCATGGATGACTTGTTTGTTTGATTGATGCGTTGAGAAAATTGATTGTGTGATGTAGAATGGAATAAAATATTTTATAGTTAAAAATGTAATTTTTAACATGTATATAAAATAAATATTTATAAACAAATCAGACGATTTGTTTATGTACACTAATTTGACTGATATTGATTGGGACGATAAATTTTACACATCGCCCAACTGCACAAATAATATTCAGTGTTTGTTGATTGAAACCCCACACGGGTGTTGGGATGAAATTGGACATACACTAATCCCAATAATTAGCTCTATGTCGATCGATTGATTGACAGATTGTGTAAGCGTTGAATATTTATATTCAATGCTTACACCGTGTAGAATGCACTTTGGATTATGGATTGCTGTTTTCACTATTGTTATACACGTTTGTTGTGTGATATCCATATTATCAAATTATATGGTAATTGACTGTGTCTGATTCCAGTTCAGAAAAGAATGAATATTTTATAATAACGAATATTTTAGAATAATATTCAGTAAAATATCAAAATTTGATTTTGATGCCCGATTAGGGATGGACACGAATATATTTAAATATATAAAGTAATGTTGATTAGATTAACGCCATTTTGACGTGAACGATATTTATATCGATTTTATTCATTTTTATAATGAATATCGAAGAGGAATTGATTTCAAAATTTAATGTTTTGAAAATATTATCATTTATATGTCGATGATATGGAATATTCAATTTTGATTAGAAATTGAATACGAAGTTGAAATTGTTTTGAAAACGAATTTAAAACGATTTATAAATTATGTTTTAAAAGGAAATCGACGAAATATATATAATATATATATTATATAATGGCCTGAATAGAACGCGCCGCGCTGCGGCAGTTCGCGAATTTCGACCATTGACTTCGAATGAATATTACGGGAGATCTGACCGTCGGATTCTCCTAAAACTGAAACCATTGGGTTCGTATCGAAAAGAGCTTTCTAACGAAGATTAGAGATTTGAAATCTAACGGATGGATTTGGAATTATTTCTAAATCAAATTTGGAAAAGGTTACTGTAAGTGCAGATCGATGACCGTTGATGGAAATTGACTATACGGGTCTTGATAAAATTATTAAAAATATCAATACTTAGTATAAAATCATAAGAAATGGTTTGGGATGAAAAACTACATATTTTAAAAGATAAAAATAGTTTTTTATCGAAATGAACTAGTTTTGAACTAGAATTATAATCCATTTAATTTTAAAAATAAATAAATTGGATTTGAAATGGTTTTAAAAATAACCAGAATTTCCAATATATAAATTGGAATGTATTTGAATCGAAATTGTCTTCAGAATATTTCGATGTTGGATTTTGTGATTATACAGACATTATTATGGGAATTTGAAAGATATATCTATATCGTCATTTCCAATACAATGTTTGTTGGTTGTAGTATTTGATAATGAATATAAGCCGATATATTTTCTATTCAGAGCCTTGTATTTAATATCAAATAGGATTTGGGTTTGTCGTGAATGGTGTATTCATTAACACTGTTCTTAAACCCAATTGAGAAAAAGATTAAATCTTTTTATTTAGATTTAATGAAATGTACCAATTAAAAGATATTTAATTGGAATTGAATTGGAATTGATTTTTGAGTTTATCGTGAACGGTGTTTTAAATAACACTTGTTCTTTATCCCGATAATTTACGGAATGTGAATTGGGTTTGTTGTGAACTGTGTTTTAACGACATTCGTTCTTTAACCCGATTCACAATGAAATGTAAGTTGGAATTTATAAATATTTTGTTAAGATTTAAAGGAGATTTTCCAAATTAAAGTTTTCCAATTGAAATAAAATAAATTGGAATGGAATTCAATTTGGTAATAATCGAAGTGAATTTCTGTGGATGAGGATTGCTAATATATATGGAATTTAAAAGGCTTGTTGTTATTCCATTTATATTGTTAGTCGGATATGGAAGTTTATATCGATTATATATATATCGATTTGTTTTCCATGAAGATTCCATGGTGAATGGAATGTGATTTTGGGTTGTCATGAATGGTATCTTTAGTGATATTGTTCTTAGACCCAACAAAGTTAAGAAAATCAGAAACTAACTGGAGATTAGTTAAGTTGGATAGTTTCTTGGGTATTGATCTGATGTTGGTTTCGACCTTCGGGGTTAACACTCAGGGAATTATTCACTTGCTAATTTACGGTTAAAGGCTGATGGAATAGAATATGATATTGGGTTTATCATGAACCGTGTTTTAAATGACATTGGTTCTTTAACAGTTAAAGACAGGATATGATTTCCCAAGTTAAACAATCATTAATATTGATTTTTGGGAAGATTAAAACCAAGTGGAGTTTTAATGAATCTTTAATTAGATTGAACTGATCGAGATTGGAGCATCACCAGTTTTGCTCCAGGTGATAGTTAAATCTTTAATTAGATTTGAACATGAAATGGTAATTGAATTTACCGATAACACCGTGGTGTTAGATATGAAGTATTACCAGTTTTACTTCATGGGATGAATAGGTTGGGGTTGGGAAATTTAACAAATGATTACTTTGGTAAGGTTCGTTAATCCCGACTAGTTTGGATAAACCATAATTTGGTTTGAATTGATATTCGAAAGGAGATTAAAGAATAAATTTAAAGAATTTATCTTTGATAAAATTAATGTGAACCTTTCCCAAAGTATAAAAATATTTGAATAAAGGAATATTCTGGATTGGAATGAGGCGTATGTTGTGTTTTTGTAGCACTTGTTTATTATACACGCGAGTTATTCAGAAAGACCGGGTTTATCCCATTCTGAATAACTGATTCCACGATGTGTCGTGGATGAAGACGGTGGTTGAAGACAGGAGGTCTTCACATCATTTGGATAATTACTGACGATCTTGATTGGGTTGTACACCCAAGAGGAGAGAATCAGTTGGTGATCGTCCAGACGTACTTGGAGATCGATGGATATGCGAGGAATAAGGTTCCTCCAGTTTCGTTCAGACCCAGAACGGACTTGTAAATGGATGTGTGTCTGACATCGGATTTCATTCTGTGTGATTGATATCAGTTGCGTAGCGTGAATTGCCTGTGTGGCATGCTGAGATACAAATGATCAAGGCATCTGTTGAAAAGCAAAGTCTTGTGGTTGATGATCAAAGCACTGCCTATGTGGCATAGCTTTGTGTAGCGTTAATTCACGAGCCTCACACCCCGGTTAGGAACCAGAAACGGGAGAGGACTGCAGGGAGGGCATGCGTTTCTTTCTAGCTAGGGTGGTGTCGGTGACCTACCAGCCCTGACATTTATATTATTTTCACCTATGTGATTGTTGGATTGCGAGGCGCCTTGGATATGTCGGTGACTACGTGGAGCCGATGGAGTCACAGGGCTCATTTACGCTCCATAGGGCAGGGGCAGTGTTCAGGCATTATAATCCACATCGAGTGGACCAGCCCTGAAGATCCAAGGTGCAGTTGCGGCTGTTCCTGAGGCTTCGGCTAGAGAGTCTCGAAGCGGTAAGGATGATCCCTTGCCTTAGATCACAGATGCAAATCCAACTTCCAATATGTGACTTTGCGGTTTAGATTGTAGAGCCTAGTATTGGCGACATGATATATGGTACCCATGCCGCATAGGATTGATACATTTATATTTGAAGTTGTTTTTACACTATGCACTTATAATAGTATCAAATGATTTATTTTAACGTACCACGCATGTTTGGCTATTATAAGGGAAAACCCTATCCTCTGGCTTGCGTTGCATTGTGTGATGGGACCTAGGTCTTATAATAGCTTCATTTTTCCAAAAAGCATTGCGCTATTTTGTTATATGCACTGGTATTCTTGGGAGGAAACCCGTTCCGTGTTATAGGCGTGGTCCCTCGATATATCTGATTTAAAGTAAAGTTTTAAATAACTGATTTAGTTCTTACACCAGTCACGTGACTGACCTGGAGTTTATTGTTTTAACCTAAACTCTAGGTGCCCTTATTTTCCACACGGGTAGCTAGTAGTTTTGGTTTTGCAGATTTATATTCACAGGATCCTAGTTTATAGCTGGAACGATACTTGGAAAGCTCTGTATTCGTGTATTTCTTCCAGTTGTGTTTTGTATTATTTTTCCGCTGCTATGTATTGTAACTTGTAAATCTCTGATATTTTTCTGTTGTATAATATTTATTCATACTCTGTATATTCTTGTATTCTGATGAATTGTTGTAATAAGCAATGAAATGTTCTTCTGTTTGTGTTCTGATTCGTCTTGCTCCCCATTCAATCCGTGCTTTCTTTCACGGGAAGTTCAGGTTGTTTTAGTTGACGAGTAACACAGACCCCCAAACTCCAAAACCGAAGGTCAAAAAATCTCCAAGTGCTGAGATACGAAATTCAACATTTTGTATCTTACGGAATGACCTTTTTTTGACTCCCGTTTCTACTCTCCCTCACCCTCTCATACGTCCTTCAACCGTAGGGGTACGAATCACATCTCTAGAGCCGAAAATTGCTCCAAGTTCCAGGATAAGAAATCCCTTTTTTCGTATCCCGCGACTTGGGAAATTTGATAACCAAAGCTGACACGAAACGAATGATTTTGTATCCCCTTTCACCATTGCGATTTTGTACTCTTCCCTGGTTCTCTCTTTTTCCCCATGCCGCCTCATATTCCAGGTCTTCTTCTTCAACATAAACTCCTCGGGCTCTTCCTCCTTAACTCATACAACCACGAACCTCGGTCAACACCCACCGCTAGCAAAGTTCAGGGCCTGAAAACCACAGCCGACTCTTTCTTTTTTTACCTTCACCATTGACCGCCTCACCATACTCCATGCCCACTTCCTAGATGAATTGAGATATAAATCAATTCATCGACCCAATCGAGGGATGTCAAGGCTAGGTGGAGAGCGTGAGTAATGTCTTGGGGGTTTTTTGGTTCTCGAAAAACTAAAGTTATAGAGTACAAAATTGCGGCAGGTGAAGAAAATGGGAACTTCAAACTTGGCTTATACAGGCGGTTAGCACGAGGCAAATGAATTTAGAAGGAATTGTCTAAGTGGTGGGATCAGTACTAATCCCTAAAAAAGTGGAAAATAGGAGGTGGAGGGAATGACAAGCCTAACACTCTCGACAAGTTCTAGGATTGGCGAACTTCCAAATTCCTAATCTCGGCTACGACCATGTGGGCACGTTCTCGAAACTCCAACGATCGAGGCTGACTCGACTCACTAACCAATCATACGCTCGTGAGTTTAAACAACTCAAAAGCATATGCTAAGCTATCGTGTCCATAATTTGATATCGTTTACAGAAACTAACTCGCGCGATCGTACGCCCAAAATATAACTTTTCAATTGTATTTATTTATAAATTATTGTCGTATCACATGAAATCACGTGCAAACATGTTAGCATGAACGCGACATTATATTGACAATGACTAGTTTGTGTTCCGACATAAACGAGATTCAATGACTAATGTTTAATATTTTGAGTCGACATGAATTAGACACCCGCTCCGCAACCAGTCCGAGTGATCAACACACTCAACAACGCTGGAACTACGCACCTACATCGACGAGCATCAACAAAGCATCGCCATGGCTTGGAAGCGATCAATCGCTCGACGCAACTTGGATATTTTTCCGGTTTTTAGCAATACTTGCCTCAACTCAAAGCATACCATGCTACCACAAGACATACTCTAGGGGGCAAGTGTTAACCAGCTTTTTGATCTGATTCCCAAAAGAATTTCGAGCCTACATGACTAAGCCCATCGCGTGGTCGAACGACCCGGAGTGTCACCAAGATGCTCAGAAACAAGGCCTGGATGAAGTCGCGCAAGTGTGATCGTCACGACTTAACTAAACTGCTCAAAGACGGCTAAAAGTCAGGGATCGGTATTTAGTCTCATATAAAATTTCATATCCCGAATCCATGAGTTCCTCGAACTCGCACCAACTTCCTTTTCATATCCCATTATATTGTATCGTTTTGTATCCCAACACAAACACTCAAAAAAGAAGTTAAAACCTGGATTGGTATGGAGGGATATGAAGACTCATACGCGAAGTACAGAAACATCCTAGAAAATGACCTAGGGACGAATCGATATTTTTACTAAACATTCGGATATGAAATACCCTATCCCACCAAATTGTATCCCCAAATGTGCCTCTCTACAAATTCTAATATTCAACCGGGTATTCTTGAGTACGAAAAGCGGGATACGAAGGTGGCATGGGCAAAGACTTGAAGCAACCAAGCTCCGAAGCAAGATCCAAGAAAAAGAACAAGTGGCCTGATCGATATTGATCCCACAATACGAATATTAGGCGTGGGCCCCACAACCTCACCTATCTGTTACCTATAAATACCACTACCTGCAACGTTTTCTGGGTTGGCATTTGGCTGATTTGATGCATTGTGAAGGAACTCTAGATCCTGGACACCATTAAAGTACCCTGAAGCTTTGGGAAGAAGAAATAACATTCTTCTCAAGGTTTTGAACTCCCGAAAAGTGAGAACAAAGATTATAACTCCGTACTTGGATTTAATAGAACTTAACTAATCATTATAACCACTTGTAATGATGATGTCCACCACTGTACTTCTTCAATAGTGAATAAAATCAGTAAAGCCTTCAAAGTGGACGTAGGTTCAATCTGGGCCAAACCACTATAAATATTGTATTCTTTACTTTTTGCATATTACCTTTTCGTATGCAAGACTTTATTTTCGATAACTCGTAAATTTTTGGGTATTGCTGCAATTTTACGCATCAACAGCCGTTATTAATAGAACTTTGTTTTCGATATTCGTCCACTTATTAGTAATGAAAACTATATGACTTTTTGAATAATATTATATTTCTCTCCCTTCATATTTTCCCTCCCTAAATTTAAATACTCCTTCTATCTAATGCCTAATGTTTTGCCTCATTGTTATCAACAAAAGGGTTGAAAACAATTATTTGTTTCGGGTTGTATATTAATTTTGTCAAAATACTAATAAAAAACTGGTTTATATTTTACATCTTGAGCTTTTTCAAAAATATGTAACTTTTAGCCAAATTTAAAAAGTAAATTAACAAAATGTGCATGATATTTTCTAAAGCTTGGTTAAAAAAAGATTTACATAATATCAAGCATAGATATACCTTTAGTAATATTTTTTGGTTTCAAAAGGTAACCTTTTGCCTTAAATAATTTTTCATACCCATCTAGCATAATGGAATTTTTTTATATATATTTCTAGCACTTCAAAAGCAATGTCTTAGGAAAAGTGTATCCAATTTCTTTCTTTTTAGATATTACTTCATCATACTTTAGAATTAGAAATACTGATCCTCGACTATTTATATAAAAATAATTTAGATATACCAAGTTGTTGTAGTTCCATTATGTATACATGCTTGTCCTCCATCGTATGCATGAGCATTTAATATGTTCTTTTGACTTTGTGGGGTACAAGAAAAAAATAAATTATATATTTTGGTATCCACTTTCTATGTTAATATCCAAGGGGTTAGGTCGAATGTAATCATACCTAAGTGGATTTGGCGGAACCTTAAAAAAAATCATCATTAATTATTGAAGAAAATAATCGTTAATGTATTTTCTTTGTTTTTCCAATTAAAGAGAACCAAACAGTTAGATAACTTTTATTCATGTTTTCTTCTTATGATTTTGTACTTCTACAGATATTATAAATATTATATTTTACATAAGCACTTGAATTTCAATAAAAAATGGATTTAGATTTTACTCAAAATCAAGCATTAGCATTAAATTCTCTACTACACATAAAGCAGATCTAGCGCTAATCTTATAATTAATTTTATTATATCATAAACGCTTGTATCATGTAAAGTTTTAGAAGTAGTTAAAAATCATATTATCATTTTAACCTTCATTAAATTTTACGAATTCATTTTTTTTACGTTTGTCAACTTTAGCTTTAAAGTAACAAATATATTTTTTTAAATAAATATTTCAATTTTCAAAAATATCGTTTTCTTTCTTTAATTTAGAACTCTCATTTTCTAATGTATAATCTCATTTTAAAGAAAAAGAAATCTAGATTCAAGTCCACTGAAGACGATTGCAATGACTATCTTGTCTTTTCAAGTCTATAATTTCTTCTCTTCTTCAAAAATAATACATTATTCATAAAAATAATCTTTAAACATCATACAATTATTTCTCAAAAGACAAAATTAATTTTCTAAATCTAATTTTTCATTTTTCAATTTCTCATTCTCAAGTTTGAGAGATTTAACCTTTCTTTTTAGATTCATGACTGCTAAATGTAGTAAATATTTGCTCCATATAGTAATCACCAATTACACATTAGTCCTTGCTAATTTTAAATAACCCGGCAGCTCATTAATGAAGTAGTAAATGTGAGCGACCCTGTTTCCCACTACAGACTCTAATTACGATAATATTTCATCCAGGCGACACACATTTTCCTCTCCCATCCCCTCAAGCCACACTCACATTCCCACCAAATTATTTTACATAATTATTTAAATAAATATTATTTATGTAAAATATTATAGTTTTATGCAATTGTTTTGCATTATATTACATAATTATTTGAATAAATATTATTCATGTAAAATATTATTATTTTGTGCAATTATTTTACATATTTATTTAAATAATTATTATTTAAATAATTATTATTTGAATAAATATTATTCTTGTGAAATATTATTGTTTTGTGCACTTATATTACATAATTATTTGAATAAATATTATTTATGTGAAATATTATTATTTTATACAATTATTTTACATAATTATTTAAGTAAATATCATTCATGTAAATTATTATTACAACAATTAGTTTGCATGTACATATTAGTTGTTACTAATAAAAGTGATGATATGAAATTAAAAAAATATAATTTTGAACCGATGAAAAAATGAGAGATATCATACTTAATTTATATATAAAGTAAAAGTAAATGGACAAATCATTAATTGAATCTAGATAAGAATGTGTATCTATTTAATTGGTTAAGCACATGGTCAACGAGTGTACGGAAAACAAGGGAAGGATATAATAGTACATTACACTAGATTTTAATTATTGCATGGAGCAAATGTTTACTGCATTTAGCACCTCCCTTTAGATTTATAGTAAATAATGTAAATATAGCAGAAATAATACAATAGACACATAATCGGTCCTATACTGGTTCAAACGTCCCATTTTACATCCTATTATGAAGCTCCACTTCGATTTTCATTATTGACACCCTCCCATCATCCAAAGGAATATGTTCATGGATTCCTCTAAAACAACCGAACATAAATCCAATAATAAGTGTCTGAGAACTTTACAACATGAATTTGATCTTTTTATTTTGCAAAGAGATAACTTGATTGTATATTGTGTCTTCAATACATTGAATACTCAAATCAGAGTACAACTTCTATAACATTTAAAAAAATTGTTTTTATAATGAATATTGGGTTTAGAAGTTTAGGAAGCAATACAATAATGATTTGAGAGTATAATACCATTAGCCGAAGTTATGGTTGACACATCAAAGTGGAGTGATCCTCATAGAACTCTTACTTTCAAATGGAATTTAATCAGATCGCACCCTCCTGTAATTAAACCGTCTCTTTGTTTGATCCTTTTATGCTCTTAAGTTCTTTGGAAATAGATCCCAGTAGAAGCAAAAAGAAGTAATTAGATGTACATAATCCAAATCTCAAAACTTCCTTTAGGTTGAAGGTCTTACATCGTATAGATCGATCTCCTGATGTTTCTACTTTGAAGGCTTTGGTGGTGATTTTTTAGTCTAGATGTCTTATCCACTTCGGTAGATATAATAGTTCAAGCATTATCTGAGTTCATACCCATGTCGATCAATGTCATTTGTTGTTTGTTGAAGGTTTATCCATACATTCTTAAGGAATGTTTATAGCTTTGTCGATCCAGTTTGTTCTGGTAATCTTTGGAAACCTTCAGTGAGCATAGGTTTTAGAAATCCTAGGATCGAAATCCCTTGAGAGGCCTTATTAATCTTATTTCACCTATTAAGACCCTTCGGTAGTTCCAGATGTATTCCTGTGAAAAGATTCCTTTCGATGCTTCTGGTGTCGAACCTTCAAAGTGATAAGATGATAATCTTCATTAATAATTGTAATACATTTGATGTCGTACTTCTTTGGTGTGAACATGAACTATCAAAAGCGATCCTTTGTAGATATTATCAAATATCCTTAAAAATAGAATCTAATATATAGATATTATCAAATTTCCTTCAAAATATGATCTAACTAATAAGCTTTATTTATAAATTCAAAACTTCTCCTTAGATATGTTTTCAGATCTTAATATCCCTTTAAAATATGGTATAATATCGAATCTAAGAATTAATATCCTTTAAATATAGAATATAAAAAATTATTTTTCTTCATAAATTCAATATGCACCTATATAATATTAAAATATGATTTAAAAATTGAGCTTTAGTTGCAAATTGAAAAGGTTCATCTAAAAATATTATTACTTAAAATAGATCTACAAATAATAAACTTTGTTTGCAAAATTCATTTTAAAGCAATTTTAATGCAAAAATATGATTAAATATTTGTGTAAATCATTTCCTCTTAGACTTCTTACGCATATATAGTTCACAATGAATCAATTTATATGTGTAGAATGTCATATCATGCACAAAACGCGTGCCGTAATGCTCGTAGTATAATAATTTAAGAGTGCTTCGACATTACCTCAATAATTAAGCTTCTTTTAGTGATACTAAGATAATGTACACTGATTTGATATTTTAATACTTACATTTTCAAAATGATTTAAATTAGGGTTAATAACTTGGATTTTCTAGTACAAGTGAGAGAAAGAAGAAATTGGTTGGAATTCTGGACCCTTAAACTCGTATTTATAGACCTGGGTTGATCTCTTTTCTGCTTTAAGGCTTTTGTTCCGATGCTTTCATGGAGGCAAAACTAAAGGTCTAGATAAGGTGCCTCCAGTAATAAACGGCTTGAGCTCTTGATGCAGCCTAGACTCCTGATGCCTTTTCAAACATTTCCCAATTGGTAAATGGTGAAATTAAAACTAAGTTAACTGCAAGATTAAACCAGTCATAGCAAATCCATCGTTTGTTCGAATATTAAACTACATGCATATGTTAGTCAATTGTGAACGTTTATTTTGTCCAACATATGAAAACCTGTATAACAATGGTTAGAATATATAATCAAACTGACCGTTGAGGAGGTTTTCCTACTATGGGATGAAATCAATTTAGACTTAAGCTAAAAATGCAAGTGTCCGTGTTTCGCTGCATGCTTTTTCCCTCATCTGTGTCTTCTGTCTTCCGTGTAAACTGACTAATTTTCTCTGCATTAATTTCTCGTAGAAATTTTCTTACTTTGGATCTCATATTACTTACCTTACATTTCTGTCATTTCTTGGTCTCTTTCTTTTTCGGTTCCATTCACCTATTTTTCAGTCGAACTCCACATCCATCCGCTACTCCATCCAATGCTTTACCTAAATCTCATCTCGCTAGAAGCTGGGAGGGAATCACGGTTCGCCAGCTCCTAAATTGGGTGTCTGTATCCAATTGTGGTTCGCTATTAGCTAACATTTTTTAAATGGATGGTTAAGAAGTCGAACAGATAGGTCGTGGAAATTCGATGTTACCGACTATAAATTTTTCTATACATAGATATTTAAATGATACACAGGTATCAGAAAGCATTAATTCATATTTTCATAATTATGATATGTACATCTGAAATTGATTTAATGGTTAAGTTTCGACATCTAGATCTAAAACTTAACTTTTTTAACTTGAAAATACACCAAAACATAGAAACTAGAAGAAAATAAATATATAGTTAGTTACAAGCATCGACTTCTTTAACTTTCTACTCATAGTTTAAGTAGAGATTCATCATATAACATAGATGGGGTATACTTTATTTTTTCTACAAATTTAATTTTGTACAGGCTCCAAATTAAGAAGTTCATTACATTCTTGAGTATCCTTTGTGGTCTTCGTATTATCCATGAAGGAGTTATTAAATTTTTTGAAACTGTCCATTATTGCATGCATTTCTTCCTCAACAGGAAATATGGTTGTTCTTAGATGGAAAACCCCATCTTTTTGATTGAACCCAAAGCCAGGAACAATATAGATTCTGGTTGCTTTCAATAGCTTGAGGGAGTAAAAAACATCAGGAAATTTACCAGCTTCCTTTGTGGCTTGAATTGCTTTAGGTGGCAATCGAATTTGTGGGAATGAATGCATAACTCCTTCAATAAAATTACAAACTACATTTCTGCAGCCGTTGAATCCATCGGTCGTCATTTTGGCTCTTCTCCGTAATGAACCAAGGAAAGCTTTTCTTTTTTCCATAAATTTCAAATATGAGATATCCCTTGACTTGAAAGGATTAACCATCAACCCTATAAAGATTTTTATATGAACATTTGGACTAAGTGAGACAGAAGTAACCTTCTAAATCTCATCTACCGTCTCATCAGGGTTGTTAGTCATCTCAAAATATCCACTGTGTTGTCTACTTTCAACTACTAAAGCCACAATGAATAGCGATAGCTAATAGCCATTGGCGGCTGTCGCTATCCATCGCTAATAGTCGTCGCTAATTTAGTTGTCATGCACAAGAAAAGCAACGACAAGAGCAACAACTCTGTCACTCATTTAGCAACGGCTTGCAACGGCAAATTTCCATGTGGTATCATACGTGGCAAGTAGTTTGTTTTACCGAGAAGCTGTTGCAAGTCGATGTTTCTTAACCGTTGCAAACCGTCACTAGCCGTCGCATATTGTTACCAGAAAGTCGTCGCTAGCCGTTGCTATGTTGCGTTGCTAGCCGTTGCAAACCGTTGTAAATATTGGACCCATAAGTCGTTGCTAGCCGTCGCAAATCCAAAGCATTTTTCCTGCATACTACTTCTATTCCTTCTCCTCAATCCACAAAACCAATACCATTCCAATATCAACTCACCAATCCACCATTATCAGTCCAGTGTTATCAATGCTCACTGCCAAAACACATCAACAACACCATATATCCAAAACATTACTAAATTCATCACAATATCATAACATACCATCGTTACATATCCAAAAAACAATATCATCATCACATATTACCGTATCATCATCACATATCATCAAGATAAATCCAACCACACCAAACCATCGTTAAATACCATCGTACGTGCATGAAGCATATAAAAAACCAAGTATATGTACATACCTAAGCAAAAGAACAACTAAACTAATAATCGTCCTCCTCGTCGTCATCGTTTTCATCCTCTTCTTTGCCTTCAGCACCAGAATCGTCCTCCCCAGGCATCGATCCATGCTCCTGATAGAAAGCTACAATGCGCTCGTCCATCTCCTGGGCCAGTTGGCTTCTTCTCCAATCATTCATCTCTTATAGCTGCTACTGCAGTCAAGCTATAGCCTCCGCATCCATGGACTTCCTGTATCCTCGCTGAAAATCAATAGCCTGCAAATAATTCAAGTTCACATTTAAGTTAATAACTTAAATTATGTTCATGATGTTATCACACAAATTTACATGTATATCGCCTAGCATGTAAAAAAATTATAAAGATAACATGGACTTGTAGTATATACATGGATTTTGAAAAATGAGAGGAAATTGGAGTAAAAGATGATGTGGCATAGGTTTAACATGTTAAACTTAAAGAATAAAAAAGGTTTACCTCCTGATTGTCGAAACCATATCGCCTATTATGAGTAGGCAGAGCAATAATAAAATCCCTTATAGGATCGCACTTTGCAACCGTAAGCTCATCTCGTCCACCGGCCCGAGTCACTCTAGCCGACTCTACATCATATCTCGCCTATAATAACAATATAGTTTAAATACAAATGCCATATAATTTACTTATATACTGTGATATGAACGAATATGAAACATTTTAATTATGAATAAGCATATTTACCATTACACTCGCATCCTTGTCTTCCGCCCAATCATATGTCACGTTCCCTTGGTCATCAATACGCTCCACCGCATGTGTACGCCTGAAAACCTCTGCCATCGTAGGCTCCCTTTGAAACTTTTTCAACTGAGTATATATATACAGTAATAAAATTATTAACAATAAGTATAAATTAATGATATGCACTAAATTTTTACGTGAACATATGCCAAACATATTGAAATTTTATACCAATTCTCTCCTATATTGCCGGAATGATTTTGAGCCACCGCGGTGTAAACCTGGATTCTTAGCTCTATTTGCTTTATTCCTTTTTGCTACTTCCTGTTATATTTGATAGAGATTAATTAAAAGAATGAAATCAACATAAATGTGAATATTTTCATTATATCTTACTTTGGCAGCTTCCGTATCCCAGTGTGCATGAATCCAGCTCGCACATCGTCACTCATCCATTTGGGCTTTTTTGTAGATGTATTTGCTCTTGAAATTGCTTCTCGACAATTCTTTCACATTTTCATATTCCAATACGTCAAAAAAAGCTGCATATCTTGTGGCTCCACATGTACGACTGCCTGCATATTAAATTTATTTTGAATTATTTACAGTATATTATTTTCAATAATAATATAAAAAAAATACTTGCCAGCAAATCGGCTAAAATAGCGTTCTTGATATAGGGTGGGATACTATCCCAATTCGGCCATGCCCCAGACATCCTACTCGTGTAAGACTGCCTCGACACCTCTAAAATAAAATCTACTGGCTCAATTCGAACCTCCTACGTACATGTTTACATAAATATTTCATATATTTTAAATAATCTAAATCGAAATAAATTTGATACTTATCCGACACCCTTAGAAACAATCTCTGCAGCTTGCCGCACATCTGGTGAAGGAGCCGGCTGTGACGAACTCCTCGATCATTGTCTATCAGACATATCTGTTACAATCATATAATGCATACAAAATAACTTGATTTGTTAACATCAATCATCATTATCATTACATAAATCGTACACGACAAGAACAGTAATGCATACTATACGTAGTTAACATTATCATTACATAAGTCAGAATATTAAAAAACGGAAGTAAATTCATAACTAAGAACAATCATCATTATTAATACATAGCTCAGAATAGTACATAACATAGTACATAGCACATAATAGTACATAACATAAGTACATATATAACATCAGTCTTCAATATCTTCGGATCCAGACTCAGTCTTATATTCTATGTCATTTTCTTCAGTACTTACAAATGCATCTACTAATACAACCGCTTCATCATTCAATGATCCTACATCAATGTCATCAGCTATTATTATTTCAATATTTAGATTAAGATTCGCTTGATATGCTGCTTCGTTTGGAATACTATTGTAACGACCCGTATTCTACGCATCAAAGGATCGTAGAATATTTATTTCATTTACATACGAAGTCATATGGTAGTGTAACTTTGGAGAATGACTATTGGGGTCATTTCTCATGTTCACGATTTTTTCCGATTTTTAAATGATCGTTTTACCCCTGATGAATCTTGTTTTACCTATAACTTTTGATTGGTAAGAAGTTTTGACATGAAACCACTTCAATTGGATTCGAATGATGGTTTACCTTTCCGTAGAGTGGTTATATTAACCAAACGGACTTACCGTTTGGGAGTTATGGTTGAAACAAGGTTTAGAAGGTGAAAACAGTATAATTGGGCTTAACTGGGTAATTAGCAGCTAGGTCCATTAGGTATTTCAGGATTAGAGTTGCATAAGGGCTGATAGGGCTAGAGAAACCCTCCTTTGTCATTTTCCAACCGCCACAAACTTTCTCTTCAACCCTAACAATGGCTTCCACCATCTAAATCTCTTTTAAACAAGTACTCCTAGTCGCTTTCTAATTGAAGATTAAGCTAGGCTACATCAGATTAAGGCAAATCAACACCAAATCAGAGTTGGAGTTGTTGTGTTGCATAGGAATTCGATCCAAAATAGTAGAGTTTCAGATATAAGGTCTTATTTGTGGCTAAGGTGAGTGATTTGCATTGTTTTTCACTAATTACGGCTAATTAGGGGTGATTAGTGATAATTAGCGCAATTATGCATGTTAAAATTCTGGAAAAATATGTAAAAATTCTTAAATATTATTTTAGGGCTCTGATAAAAAATTGGGTTAATTTGGATATGTTTTACGAATCATATGATTAAATTATGATTAGGGAGATTAAGGGGAAAATCATGGTTTTGGGTATGTTTGATCCATTTTAACTTGTTAAGTTGTTGCTTTGATGTTTATGGTTGTTTCTACATGTTACTATGACTATTTGGAATGATTTGTGATTGCATAGAAAAGTTAGATTGGTCGATAATGCCGTCGTATGACGTAAATAGCTCGTTGGAAAAGGGCAGGAAATGGGATCGGATCGGACCCACAAACCCGCTCGTGGAGCATCCCACGACCCCGAACCGCTCGTGAATGGTGGCCACGAACTGACCCACTCGCTTCAGAGTACCCCGAACCGAGCTGCTCCTGCTCGAGCACCACGAACCAATCCGATGAAGGCTCGACCCACGAGCCAATGGAGGACCCCAACCCGAAGTTGGAGTCACGACCCGATGTTCTGGAGAGGACATCACGAACCGAGGAGCCCGACCCGAACCCAATGGGTGCTCCAATCTGACCTGGAGAAGTTTCCATGCATGAACTGATTTGAGTGGTTGAGCCTGACCCAACCTGATGGGGTAACCACGACTGAACCGAACAGAAGATGGGAAGAAGGCCGAACCGAATGGAAGCTTGTTTCTGAACCGATCCTGTAAAGACCAAACCCAAGATGCAAAGGTACTCCAAATGGGAAGTTGTAACTCAAGATCCAGACGGGAACCAACAAGTTAACTTCATGAGTTAGACTTGGCTACGGGACGTGTGCAAAGGGGTTATCGGTATCTATAATTTTGGTTCACCACTGAGAGACGAATTATGGGCAAAGTGATCGTAGTGATTGTTGTACGGAGTTGGACTCCATCATGGCCCCAGTAGTTCTGGTGATCAAAGCGGTGGATATCGTATGCTTTACGCATTGAGTGAGAGATATGAGGATGGTTGTTATGTTTGATGTTTGCTAACACCATGTCATGCACACTCTCATATTTACACTTTATATTAGTGTTACCTTAAAGTACTGTACATCTTGTTGTGCTAACTCTTTGGTTGCAGTTTCAGGTATGATTAGATTATACATGTTATTGGTTTGTTTTAATGCTTATCATTCATACCAGACTTTTGTCTGACCTAGAGTTTTATGTCTCTTCTTATTACTCTGGGTGCTCTTAAATGGGAAGACTAGAGATAGGTTAGGTGGTATACACGAGTAGCTGTCCGGAGACTAGAAGGAGGCTTACACATACTATTTACACAGATTCTCGCTGTGTTTTTGCTGGTCACTACTCTGGGCATTAGTAGTGTACCTTTTCTACTTTGCTTAGAGACAGTATTTTAAAGTTGTAATAATAATGGTTTGGATCATAAGCTGTATTTTGTATTTCCGCTGCTATGATAGTCTAGTTTCAGCTTATGCACTGTCTCGCCTATTTTATGTCAAGTTATGTTATTATTATATTTTATCCCATGCACTGTGAGATATACTACTGGTTCCCTTGTTAGTTCATTGTCCCGCTTCTTTTCTTTTGACGATCGTCCTGTGCTAGTTGGACATTGGCGCAATGCATTTCGGAGGAAATGTCGCCTGGTCCGGGGCGGGCCATCACATTTGGTATCAGAGCTCTAGGTTGCATAGTTAACTCAGGGGAAGTCATCAGGTAGAGATAGTATACGTATATGAGGGTGCTTATTTGTGATATTTTGGTTTTCAAAAGCTATATATACACTATTAGTATATCTAAGGAAGAAGTCACACTGCATTGGCACCACTAAGGAGATGGCTAAATGTTTCTCTTTACAGATTGAACAATGAGCCAAAATACGAGAAGTGCGACGAGGAATCCCACATCGGGAGTTGAAGAAGGAGTAGTTTCAGGGGCTGGCAATGGGAACGTCCCTGATATGAGGACGTTGTTCACTGCCTTCATGAGAGAGATGCTTAGGGATGCTCGGGGAGTAGTTCCTAATGCTTCTAATGGTGGTGGTGCAGTAGTATAGGCGCTTAGGGCCGATTCGCAAAGCTTAATAAGGATTATACTAGTCTTGGCGGGAAGCCGTTCCACGGAACGGAGTCGGCTACAGAGGTTCAAGATTGGCTTGATAGTTGTGAGCATATCTTCGAAGATTTGGGAATCGAGGATGCAATGAAGAGAAAGCTAGCATCCCGTTAGCTGCAAGGACGGGCAATGAATTGGTGGAATGCTCTTAAAGCAGCTACTCTAGAGGATCAAGTTACTTGGGATCAGTTTAAGGCTCACTTCAGTGATAAGTTTATCCCAACTGCTCAGTAGTCAGTATTGTTTAGGAAATTCTTGGAGCTAAAGCAAGATGGTAGGGCAGTCTCGAAATATATTTCTGAGTTCGATACTTTATCGAAATATGGATTATCCCTTATCGATACTGCCGAGAAGAGGAATGAGAAGTTCATAGCTGGCTCAGATGAGTACTTGGGGGAAAGGCTTATAAACCACATTGATGAGACGTTTGAGTCTATTGTGGGAAAAGCATTGAGGTCAGAGAGTCTTTACACTGAGTCGAAGACCTAGGTTGCCATTACATCTGCAGAGGAGCTAAAGCCACAGGCAAGCGGTGGAGGAAAGAACAATTCTCAGAACAAGAGGAAGCATAACTAGACCAAGGATAGTCAGGAAAAGAAGAATAAGAAAGATGCCGAGAGCTTTAGCTGTGGCAAGAAGGGCCACTATGTTAGAGATTGTCGGAAAAGGCCTGGGGAAAGGAAGTGATTCAATTGCGACCAAGTGGGACACCATAAGGATAAGTGTCCACAACCTCCTAAAAAGAAGCAGATCGTTAAAGCATTTGCTATCAACGTTGTACCTTCTTCGTCGAATGCCCCAACTGCGGCAGAAAAGGAAAAGGGTGTTGTCATTCGAGGTATACTTTCTATTTATGATGTTCCTGTTCAAGTTTTGTTTGACGCTGGAGTTTCCCATTCCTTCATATCCAGTGACCGGGTAGATAGGTTGGAATTGGAACCCGAGGCTGTCGATAGGCCATTGGTTGTAATGAACCCGATTGGTGGTTCAACTAGCCTTTGTATGATTTGTCGGAAATTGGTCTGATCGAGTCACAGATGCATGTTTGCTCGTGATTGTTTTGTTTTGGGCTTTACTGGGGTTGGCTTGATTTTGGGGAGTCGAATAGCTCCAAAGGTAATGGTAGACTGTGATAGGTCTTTGGTGACCATTAGAGTGGACGATGGACGGAAGGTGGTATTGGATTACCTGCCTAGTGATGAAGATCATTACGAGAGTTAGGGAGGCAAGTGTACGTTGGACGTACAGTAGCCTGGTTATAACATGGGTTTTCATTAACCCTTGACATATGGCATGGGCCGTCATGCGATCAAGGATAGTTTCGAAGCATGATTGGTGAGGATAGCCAGAGTCAGTTATGGGTGTTCAAATGTTTGGTTATTTTGATCATATCATCTCACCTCACGTAGATTGTCAGAATTCAGAGGAGATATTCCCTGGCTGCTTGTCTGATATTGGTTTAGGCCTTTGAGGCTTGTGCTTGGTGAATGTCGAGTTCGATTAGGATGATTTGCGTGAAGATAAGAGAAGTTGTTATGATTTCCATTGGATTGTATCTTATTTCACTCGAGGAGTAGTGTGCAACGTGATATGATAAGACTGTTCGATGATATGGACTGCCCCGAGTTGGTTTCGATAGGGCTATGAGATGACTCGAGTTGGACTCGAGAAGGCTGCAAGATAATGGATTGACTTGGGTTGGACTCGAGTTGAAGATGGAGTTGTGGATAGCTCTTCTGATGAGAGTGCCAAGGAATTGTCGATGTTTGGAGTGTTCTAGGCAGACTCGAAGCATGGGTATCTGGGGACGCCCTTTTACCTTGGATCTGTTGGACGTGATTTAGTTATCCTTGGAGGATAAACATACGTTGGACGTGCGGTAGTCCGTTTGGAGCCGGGGCTCCAATTAGCCCTTGGAATTGGTTGGACCAGCCATATGGGTATCGACGTATTCATGGCTTTAGCAGGTGATAGATAGGACTTGATTGATGGATGCTATGGTTGCTATGTTTGTTCCTATTTTCTTATCTTAAGTAGACTATCACCTGTAGGATTCTGGCGATGGGAAATAAAGACATGACAGTAAACACGGATATCTATGATACCGGACTAGATGTGATAACTGATGCATTGAGTAGGAGATATGCCAGTTTAGATGCTATATTTTTTGAATGGAAGCAACTAGAATACATCGCGGGATATGATTTCAGACCTAAGCGTGAATTGAATCCAGAGATGTTAGCAAAAATTTGACAATCAAGCCAACATTGATAGAGTGGGTCGGTTCCAGTCATAGGGACAATCCTAATATATTGGAAGTCATCTCCATAGAAAATGGGTATCGATGGTAAGGAGATGAACAAGTATGGGTTTGATCGAGATGGATGGCTTAGAAAGAATGGGAGACTAGTTGTGCCCAATGTCAATAGATTGAGAGATGAAGTGCTTAGAGAATGTCATCACTGAAAAACTGACTATACGTCCCGATGGTAACAAAATGCATTGAGATATGAAATAGACCTACTACTGGGAAGGGATGAGAGGGGACGTTGGGAAATTTATATCCAAGTGCATGAACCGCCAGTTAGTTAAAGACGAGCAAAAGAAGCCTAGTGGTTTGTTACAACCATTGGAAATTTCAGAATGGAAATGGGGTGAGTTCATTAGTCATGGTGATATAACGAATGTGAAGATACTTCACGTTAGATTTGAAGTATGTTTGGAACATTATGGGGTGTTCTTTGACCTTGGAGATTCAGCGAATATAGGAGTGCTTCAAGTTGGACTTGGACTCATAGGTAGAGTACCTAGATTCATTGGATGGTCTAGTTTACCTTTGGAAGGTGAATGTACGTTGGACTTGCAATACGAATATAGGTACGGTACCTAGGTTCATTGGATGGTCTAGTTTGTCTCTGGGAGGTGAATATACGTTGGATGGGAAGTACGAATGTAGGAAAGACTTAGGTTGGACTTGAAAGGACATTTGGAATGTAGTTGAAATTTGACGTATAAGAGTTGGATTACCTGACAAGATGGCAGGAGTGCATGACGTACTTCATGTTTCTCAGTTAAGGAAGTTAGTGCATGATTTTGATTTAGCTATATCGCCAGATTAGTTGGATGATATCGAAGTAGAACTCGAGGCGGTTGGGAACCGAAAAATTGATTTGTATTGTCAAAATGATATGAAACAACTTTGAAGGAAGAGGGTGAAACTGGTTAAAGTCCAATGGGGCGATAATGAGAATGACTGTATATGGGAGACCGAGAAGAGCATAAGTAAGTCATATCCAGAGCTCTTTACTTAACAAGTTTTTTATTGTAATACAGTTATTCCCTTGTTAGTTAACCGCATGCTAGGATAAGCTTGTTATGTTTGTTATGTATGGTTGATTGTTTGTAAATGGTTGGTAGGCATGCGGGATCCTATTTTGTGTTTTTTAGTTAAGGAATTTCACGGGCGAAATTTCTTGAGGGGGGAGAATGTAACGACCTGTATTCTACGCATTGGAGGATCGTAGAATATTTATTTCATTTACATACGAAGTCGTATGGTCGTGTAACTTTGGGGAACGACTATTCGGGTCATTTCCCATGTTCACGATTTTCGCTGATTTTTAAATGACCGTTTTGCCCCTGGCGAATCTTGTTTCACCTATAACTTTTGATTGGTAAGATGTTTTGACCTGAAACTACATCCATTGGATTTGATTGATGGTTTATCTTTCTGTAGAGTGGTCACATTAACCAAACAGACATATCGTTTGGGAGATATGGCTGAAACAAGGTTTAGAAGGTGAAAAATAACATAATTGGGCTTAACCGGGTGATTAGCAGCTAGGCCCATTAGGTATTTTGGGATTAGGGTTTCATAAGGGCTGATAGGGACTAGAGAAACCCTCCTTTGTCATTTTCCAGCCGCTACAAATTTTCTCTTCAAACTTAACAATGGCTTCCACCTTCTATATCTCTTCTAAATAACTCCTAAATGCTTTCTAATCGAAGATTAATCTAGGCTACATCAAATCAAGGCAAATCTACACCAAATCAGAGTTGGAGTTGCTGTATTACATAGGAATTCGACCAAAACAATAGATTTCCAGATCTAAGGTCTTATTTATGGCTAAGGTGAGTGATTTGCATTGTTTTTCACTAGTTACGGCTAATTAGGGGTGATTAGTGATAATTAGCAAAATTATACATGCTAAAATTCTAGAAAAATAAGTAAAAATTCTTAAATATTATTTTAGGGCTCTGATAAAAACTTGGGTTAATTTGGGCATGTTTTACAAATCGTATGATTAAATTATGATTAGGGAGATTAAGGGGAAAATCATGATTTTGGGTATGTTTGATCCATTTTAACTTGTTAAATTGTTGCTTTGATGTTTCTGGTCATTTCTACATGTTACAATGACTATTTGGAATGATTTGTGATTGCATAGAAAATTTAGATTGGTCGAAAACGCCGTCGTATGGCGTAAATAGCTCGTTGGAAAAGTGCAAAAAATGGGATCGGATCGGACCCCCGAACCCGCTCATGGAGCATCCCACGACCCCGACCCGCTCGTGAATGGTAGCCACAGACTGAGCCGTTCGCGTCAGAGTACCCTGAACCGAGCCCCTCCTGCTCAAGCACCACGAACCGATCCAATAAAGGCTTGACCCATGAGCCAATGGAGGACCCCAACCCGAAGTTGGAGTCACAACCCGATGCTCTGGAGAGGACATCACGAACCGAGGAGCCCGACCCGAACCCAATGAGTGCTTACGATCTGACCTGGAGGAGTTTTCATGCATGAACTGATTTGAATGGAGGAGCCTGACCCCGCCTGATGGGGTAACCATGACCGAACCGAACCGAAGATGGGAAGAAGGCTGAACCGAATGGTAGCTTGTTTCTGAACCGATCCGGAGAAGACTAAACCCGAGATGCAAGGTAGTCCAAATGAGAAGTTGTAACTTAGGATCCAGACGGGAACCAACAAGTTAACTTCATGAGTTGGACTTTGCTTTGGGATGTGTGCAAAGGGGTTATCGGTATCCATAATTTTGGTTCACCACTGAGAGACGGATTATGGGCAAAGTGATCGTAGTAATGGTTGTACGGAGTTGGACTCCGTCATGGCCCCAATACTTCTGGTGATCAAAGCGGTGGATATCGACGCACTAAGTGAGAGATATGAGGATGGTTGCTATGTTTGATGTTAGCTATCACCATGTCATGCACACTCCCATATTTACACTTTATGTTAGTGTTACCTTAGAGTACTGTACATCTTGTTGTGCTGACTCTTTGGTTGTAGGTCCAAGTTCAGGTACGATTAGGTTATACCTGTTATATTTTTTTATGCTTATCGCTCAAACCAGACTTCTGTCTGACACAGAGTTTTATGTCTCTTCTTATTACTCTTGGTGCTCTTAAACGAACAGACTAGAGACAGGTTAGGTGGTATACACGAGTAGTTATCCGGAGATGATCATGAGGTTTACATGTACTATTTACATAGATTCTCCATGTGTTGTTGCTGGTCACTACTCTGGGCATTAGTAGTGTACCTTTTCTATTTTTCTTAGAGATAGTTTTTTAAAGTTGTAATAATAATGGTTTGGATCATAAGCTGTATTTTGGATTTTCACAACTATGATAGTTTAGTTCCAGCTTATGCACTGTCTCGCCTATTTTATGTCAAGTTATGTTATTATTATATTTTATCCCATGCGCTGTGAGATATACTACAGGTTCCTTGTTAGTTCATTATCTCGCTTCTTTTCTTTTAATGACCGTCCCGTGCTAGTTGGACATTGGCACGACGCATTTCGGAGGAAATGTCAGCTGGTCCGGTGTGGGTCGTCACAATTATTTGCATCAAATGTGAATCTTGCCTTGTTTTAAAAACAACCCACCAATCTGTTTTATCTTTTTTTAACGACGGATACGGAGCAAAATAAACTTGTAATGCTTGCTTAGCTAACATGAAAGGATCATACTTATAGTAGTGCAATGTATGCCTTATTTCAATTAGCTTATAATCTTTGTGCACGTTAATTACAGAACCAGGAACATTGCTAAACCAGTTGCATTTGAATAGATAAATTTTATCTACGGGCTGAGCATAATATGTCAATTCTACAACTTGCATTAAGACGCCGTAAAAGTCTTTTATATGCTCCTTTGGATCATTACTACCTTTGACAAATACACCGCTGTTATACATTAATTCTTCAGCTCTGTAATCATTGGTGTTGAATTTAATTACATTGACAAAGTATATTGGATAAGTTTTCACATATCTTTTTGGTCCGATAGCAAGATCTTGTAATCCTTCGTTAGCAACATTGTTTTTGGGATCATGAACATAGTGTGAAAACCATCCAGCAAATTCTTTACTAAGATCACCAGATGGATGTTGTGATTCGTATACACTTCAAATATGTGTTATGTTTCTTTTTTATTAATATAGATACATAAATATATATGTATACATAATTGAATTGTGCATGAGTTAAGTATTACCTGACAAACTATGAAACTTCCACACAATTTAACAGAACATATGTGTGCCACATTGTAGTCTTTATCGCTTAACCATATTTCCACACATTTTCTAGCAAGTCTTCCGTGTTGTCTAAAAATAGATAACTTTGTTTGAGAAGACTCCTGTTCAACAGCTTCTTCATTACGTGGAATAGTTACAAAAGACAAGTTCACATCTTCACTAAAGTAATAAGAGAAAAAAAATGAAGCTTCTACTTCAAGGTACGATTTGCAAATCGAACCTTCTACTCAAGTTTTTTGCCTAATTTTTTTCTTCAAATGATTCAAGTACCTATAATAAGATTAATTAAATTTATATATTGCTATAAAAATCTAAGTTGTAATCTATCAAGACAATTGAGTATATACGAAATTACCTCTCAAATGGATACATCCATCCATATTGCACATGACCTCTAAGGAGTGCTTCGGACAGAAGATGAATAAGTAAATGCTCCATTACATTAAAAAAAACCGATGGAAATATTTTCTCGAGTTTGCGGAGCAGTACTGGGATTTCTACTTCAAGCTTACGTAGACGATCTACCTTTAACGTCATTGAACAAAGTTGTTTGTAAAATATACTTAATTCTGTTATAACACTCCATATTTTTGTGGGTAACACTTCCTTGAGAATCATAGGTAAAAAGTATTCCATGATGATATGACAATCATGGCTTTTCATCCCACTCAATTTACTGTTTTTAAAGTCCATACATGAATGGAGGTTAGAAGAAATCCCATCAGGACATCGTAATCCTTGCACCTACTTTAGCATGAGTTTTACTTGCTTGTTGTCTAGCTCATAACATGCTTTGGATTTTTTATTCTCGTCACACAAGTGAAGTTCCGGCCATTTACAGAAGTGTAATATATCATGTCTCGAATTCACATCGTCCTTGGTTTTCCCCTTTACATTCAAAACCGTATTAAAAACGTTATCAAAAACGTTTTTTCCATCGTGCATGGTGTCAATATTATGCCAAAGTAGTAGATTTTTTCAGTAAGGTAACTCCCAAAATGTACTTTGTTTGCACCAATTATGAATATTCGATTTACTTGGAATTTCAACTTGCTCTCCAGTTTCATGTATCTTTGGGTAGTCATTTACAATTTCATATATCTCTTCACTTGTCCAAACTTTAGGGGATAGCATAGTCTCTACTCTGTTAGCTTTAAATTTCTTTTTATCAGTTCTAAATTTATGACTAATACGTAAAAATCATCGATGACAATCAAACCAAGAATTTGTTTCCCATACATTAATGAAAATGCCCGTGTCTCATCCATACAATGAGGATAAGCTAGACGTCCAGCTGTGCTCCAACATGAAAGCATGCCATATGCCGTAAAATCACTAATAATCCATAATACATAAGCAAACATACGAAAATTCCTTTTTCTCGAAATTTCTTATGTTTTGACTCCTTCATATCATAATGTTTTCAACTCTTTAATCAACGGTTGTAGATAAACATCAATTCCTTGTGTCGGATCATCGAGACTGGGGACGACAACCATTCGAAATATATATGGATTTTTCATACACATCTATGGAGGTAAGTTATAAGGAGTAACAATGATAAGCCATGATGAATATTTACTAGCAAACTGAGAAAATGGCAAAAATCCATCCGTACATAAACTGAGCCTAACATTACGGCTCTCTACAGTAAATTCAGGATAAGTCCTATCAAAGTGTTTCCTTGCTTCACCATCAGACACATGTATCATAGTTTCTTCTTCTACTGTTCTCACGCTATGCCATCGCATATGACACGCTGTAGCAGAAGATGCATATAGCAGTTGAAGTTTGGGAGTTTTGGGTAGATAATGCATTCTTTTATATGGAACTCATTTTCCTTTCTTTTTCCTTGGTTTATATCTATCTTCATTGCAAAATTTGCATTTTCTAATGTGAGAGTCTTCTTTCCAATACAACATGCAACCTTTAATACATGTATCTATCTTCTGATATGGTAGTCCAAAAGCAAACATAAGTTTTTTCGCTTTATAATGACTTTCACACATCAAATTATTGGGCGGCATATGTCATTTTGTAGTTTGTACAACTACTATAAATTCGGCTTCTGTAAGATTGAATTTTGAATTCATAGTGATGAATTCAGTGGTTACAGATAATTCGGTTTCGCTTGTACGCCCTTCCCACAATGGCCTCTTAGCAGAATTCAATAAATCATAAAAAAATTGCTTCCGCCGTTGGTTCTTCTATATTTTAGTTCTCATCATCGCCTTAATCAATGCTAGGAAACATTGATCGAGCTGCATCTTGCACCATATTTTCTATCAGATTCATCGTAGTATTATCGTTCATCATTGTACTATCGTCCTCTACTACTACAGGGTTAGACGTAGGTTGAACAAGTTCTCCATGACGATCCCATAAGTAATAATTTCGACACAAAATCAAATTTATACAGATATGCTTCTACTACTTCTGGCTTCCAATGCTTCAGATGTCTGCACTTACTACACGGACAATGAATGTCTACGTTACTTCGATTATAAGATTTAACGAATCTAATAAATTCCTGGACAAGCGAAATAGGGAGAAGGACAGACTTAACAAAAAATTTGGTAAAAAGTTTAGAATTTAGTGAGAAGGTCAAATGATAGTATAAATGGAAAAATGTTAGTGGGCCCCATGAATTCCACCTTTAGTGTAAATGTGTCCTTCTCCCTAATTTTGAAACTTCCCATACTTCTCACCAAATTTTTTCCAAATTTTGTCCTTTAAAAGAAAATCCTCTTCCTGGACACCGTTACAAAAATGTTCCTTTATCGACCCTTTCTTACCGATTCACGGTTGATACATCCAACTACGATCTTGAAAATAGTCAAACAACTTCCTTATTTGCAACAAATATGTTAGAAAATCCAGGTTAATATTTTCGTTTATAACTACTTATTGTTTTCGGTTTGTTTGTTTATTACTTTGACTGCTAGTCTACCTACTTCCCATTACAAATATGATAATGTAGGCATATCTTATAAATCATTTCAGAATAAACGGTTCAACAAAATTTCGGCAGCACTTCCTTTTGGTCCTTGTATCGTACACAACGAAAAAAAGGAAGTACCATTGAAATTTTGTTAACCGTTTAATCTGAAATGTTTTATAAAATAGGCTTACGTTATTATATTTGTAACTTGTCCAATACTAGGACAAATCCAACAAATATTGTATCAGATAAATATGTATTTCCGTTTGTGTAAAAACGAATATCCATATAACGATCATATATTACACTTGTCGGACGGGGCCAAATTTATCTAAGGAGTTCACATAAGTAGTCAAAAAAAACATTCAACATAAGTTTAAAAAAAAAAACACTTCAAAGTAAAAACGCGTGTTTTTGCGCGCTTTACTAACAGGTGTGCCTTAAACTTCAAAAAAGCCCCTTAGTTGCACCTTACGCCTTTTTATGCCTTTTTGCGCCTACGCGCGCACCTTGACTATATTTTTAACAGAAAAAGGTAGTGAATCTAATGATTCACGCCTAGAAATATTATAAAATAGAGTTCAGTACAGAGAGAGCATAATAATTACATCATTTACAAGCCCACCAAAACAACCATAGCCTGACATCGCAGGTAATACAAGCCAAAACAATACATAACATACTTAGGATACATCATATAGGTACGACATACATAGCTTAACCACCAGTGCATCTGCATCTGTGGTTATGCACACGCGCTGCGATCGTATCAACGAACTTCTCTATACCTGCCCACATATGAACATACTTAAGAATGACATAAATAGTGTTATCAGCCGATTTCATCTTGAATTTGAACTTCCTAGAGTCTCTCTCGTGCCATAATAGCCAAGTGTAGGCGAAGTTTAATAAAATAAAAAGACTCCTTTTATGTGTGTTATCTAGACTTGGTAAAATATTTAACCAAAAATCATGTTGGTCCTTGATTAAGTCCCTCCAATTTAGATCTAAGTTAAGGAAAACAAGGCACTTCATCCACACATAGAAAGCATAGTCACATTTCCATAACACATGCTTGTAGTCATCCTCTACCTCATCACAAAAAGCACAGCCACCATTGACAACAAAACCCTTACGTCTCAAGCTGCAAGCAGTATTCAATCTATCGTGTATCACAATCCACATATGTATCTTGACTTTTAGCGGCACCTCCTTAATCGCCCACATTCTCTCAAACTCCAATCGTCGTATTCCCGCAAAGTTCATCAGTTTGTAAACACTTCTAACCCGGAAAGCATCCTTGCCCCCCTCTGCCATCCATACAAATTCATCTTTATCATTCGTTAACTGGATATTTTCTAACCACAAGTATAACTGACATAGTTGTTGCAAAGCAGCTCCAAAAACGAATCTACAAAAATAAAGTCTCCACTTAAAGTTTGTGGCCGCTGAGTTATACATGTCTCCCACTGAGTTGTTTTTGTTACATGCAATATCAAAGAGCTCTCCCAATTCGTCTTTCAAAGGTATAGGCAGCAGCCAACAGTCATACCAAAATGAGATATTCAACCCATTCCTCACCACCACCTTAGTTCCTATCTTAACCCAATGCGAAAAGCACATAACCCCTTGCCAAAAAACAGAGCAGTTTGACCAGTCTCTATTCCAATCAAAATTACCCCCATAGTAAGCATTTATAATCCATTATTTCCATAGAGACTTTTTTCCACCTAACATCATCCAAAGCCATTTGCAAAGAAGTGCAGCGTTCTTGTCTTTCAAATTAAGTACGCCTAAACCTCCATGATCTTTTGATTTGCAAATCTGGTGCCATGAAACAAGACAGCTCAATCTTTTAGTCTCCTTCTCACCCATCCAGAAGAAATTCCTTCGCATAGCGTCAATTTTGTCGATGACCCATCCTGGACATCTGAAAAATGAGAGCCAGTAAAGTGGCAAGGCGGAGAGAACCGAATTAACCAACACCAATATGCCCGCTCTAGACAAATAGCGGCCCTTCCATCTAGCCAGCCTTAAATCAACTTTTTCAACAAGATGTATCCAATCCTTCTTGAACAGCTTTTTTGGTCTAATGCACATCCCCAAATAATTCAGAGGGAAGTTGTCCGCATTACAGTTGAGCATTACAGCACAGTTCTTCGACAACTCCTCATTGCAACCCAAAGTGTATACACTACTCTTATGGAAATTGATTTTCAAACCTGATAAACTCTCAAAAGCATACAACAAAAATTTAAGGGTAGCAATGTATTTATAATCAGGTTTACTAAAAATGATAGTGTCATCAGCATAGTGTAAAGAATTGATACCGCCCACCACATGCTCATCCCCAAAAGCTTTGAATCGGCCTATTAGCACCACTAACTTTAAGAATACGAGAGAAAACACCAGCCACCAGGGCAAATAGGAGGGGGGACAGAGGGTCTCCCTGTCTTAAACCTCTTTTAGAATAAATGGTACTACCCGCAATCCCATTCACACAAATATTGGATCTGCTTGAAGCCAAAATCATAAGAATCCAGTTGATCCACCTACTTGGGAAGCCCCTTGCATTTAGAACATCAATTAAAAACCTCCAACCGATTGTATCAAAAGCCTTAGCAAAATCCAATTTGATGATTGCACATGTGACATTATATCTATCACAATAAGAGATAACTTCCCCAACCAAAGCAGCACCATCAAAAATAAACCTGCCTCTAATAAAAGCTGTTTGAGAGTGATCAATTAAATCATCCAACTTCTTTTTAAGCCTATTAGCCAAGACCTTCGTGATCAACTTGAACGTGCTATACAATAGACTGATAGGTCGAAAATCTACAGCAGTGACATTTCCTTCTTTCTTGGGTATCAAGACTACATTTGCGTAACTAAGCAGCTCAAGTCTAATGGTACCTTCATAGAGTTCGTCAAACAACCTTAAAATATCCTTCTTCATCATATTACAATATTTTTTGAGAAAGAAGTTAGGAAACCCATCAGGCCCAGGTGCCTTATTGTCAGGCATTTCATCAAGAGTAGCCAAGATCTCTTCTTCAGTAAAAGCGCATTCAAGGTCATCAAGATTAACATCAGAAGGATAGAGCTTCTTCCAGTCCACTGTGCATCTGTTTTCAATCATCTCCCCAAATATGCTTTTGTAAAACTCAGTGAAAGTATCACTTAGCTCCCTTTGATCACAAATTTCTTCCCCATTTCTCCAAATACTGCTTATCAAATTCGTCCTCCGTCTTCCGTTGGTAATTCTATGAAAGTAGCTTGTATTTCTATCCCCTTCCTTAAGCCATTGTGTTCTAGATCTTTGTCTCCAGTAAATCTCCTCTTGATCAATCACCTTCATGAGCTCTTTCTCTTTCTCTGAAAGTAAAGACTTTTCCTCCTCATTTAAGCCCCCCATTTCTTCCAGAATGTTGAAGTCCAAGATTTCTTTTTCAAGCATTGCCTTTTTCGTCTTAATATCACCAAACACCTCTTTGTTCCATAATCAAGAACCTACGTAACAACTTCAATTTCCTACATATATTTCTAGCAGCATCCCCACTTTCTCCAAAACCGCACCATTTGCTCTTAATCATCTCATCAAAATTATTTTCCAAGCACCACATCTTTTCAAATCTGAAGAGAACTTTTCTTTTAACCGAATCTCCTGTGTCCAAAATAATTGGACAATGGTCAGAAATAATCGAAGATAAGCCCTTCTGAAAAGTGAGAGGATGTACATCTTCAAAAGCTATACTGATGAAAAAACGATCCAATTTGACTAGAGTAGGTGGAGTTCTACCATCACTCCAAGTGAACCTTCTATTATTCAAGGGAAGATCAATCAGAGCACAATCATGAACAAACATCCTAAAGTCTTCCATATCACCCAAATGGTTGCTCCTGCTGTTGTTTCTCTCGAAGTCGAATTTAGTAACATTAAAATCACCTCCAATCACCCAAGGTCCATACAACAACCTATAAAACTCCATTCCTTCACTCCATAAAGTTCTCCTTTCCACTCTAGTGTTTGGGCCATACACGTTGGATATGAAATATAGCACTTTACTTTTTCTACATTCCGGCACAACATGAAGACAGTGACTTTGTTTGAAAGACCAAAGATTACTATTCCACCCAGTAAACAAACCTCCAGCACTCCCCACAGCAGGGATGAAACACCAGGAATCAAGGACTCCCCAACCCAAACATTTAAAGACATTATCCCCTGGATTTTCAAGTTTAGTTTCTTGCAACAACACAATATTGGGATTATGAGACTTTAGATAGTTTTTGACTCTAAGACACTTATCAAAAGTTCCTAGGCCTCTAACATTCCATGTTATAATAATCATGGTACAACATTTGCCCTCTCTAATTCCTTACTTTTAATCTCACTAATTACATCATCATTTAAAGAAAGCCCAGAATTTCTTGCTAATTCATGCATTTTGTCATATGATAAAGAATTAAGCAAAGCAGGAACATAAATGCTACCTTCGCCATCAAGCGGATGGTCCAAGCTCCTAGCGCTTCTGCGCAGCATCACCTCTCCATTCAGATCTCTTTTTCCTCTAGATATGATCCTCCTTGTTGATGAGCAATCTCCAGAGTTAGCAACCTCCTTACCTTTGCCTTTGGCGTGGTTACCAACATCATTAAGGTCCATCGACTTTTCAGCGCTGTCTCCATTTATTGAATTGCTATCCCTTGGTTCTTCATCGACATTCACATGGCCCTGATTAAGCAGCTTTCCCACTCCCACTATGTTGCCCGCAGCATCAAATTCAACTTGAATGCCATCTTAGTAAGTCACAATCTGATTTCCCGCGTCTCCTTCAGCTCCCATTCTTTCTTCAGAGGAAATTATGATTGGATTATCTGAACCTCCCTCATTCATTTCAGTTTCATCATTATCCCCCTCGCCCTCATCATCATTATCCGCGTAACCATCAACATTCCCATCAGACCTACCACCATCATCAGACTCATCATCATCATCGTCAGCGTTCCCATCAGAACCCCCATCTACATCACCCGCATTACCCCCATCAGAGCCATCCTCATTATCAGACCCATCTGCATCTACACCATTCCTCTCTCCACTTTCAGATCTAGCAATGTTGATACCCCCACCTGTCTTGTGGTATAAGATAAAACTTTCAACTTCCCATCACTGCCCGCTGAGAAAATTCGTTTCTTAAAGTTCGACACAAAGGCTCTCCGTCATTGCTCTTCTCGATCAGAACTTTATGGAGAAAACCTTCAACAGGTATCCACCTAGAGATAGGAAGGATAAGCGGTTCATCCACTAATAATTCAGCCTTCAAACATGTAAAGTCAGGTACATGCAACGCCCTGTATTGCACCCTGTTCACCTCCCCGATCTCCGCCAAGGCGGTTTTCAACACATTTATCTTTCTACAGACTACTGGAGCATGTTTGATCAGAACCCACACACTCCTCTTTTCCTTCTTGATGCAACCAATTTCAGGGGACCACCGTCGCAATTGCAAAGATCCATCATTTAATCCAATAGCAAATCTCCAATCGTTTGTTGTCAGTATATGAGATGGAAATTTGACTAAGAATTTATCACCTATCTTTCTAATAATCCAATTCCAGTACGGAGCCCTGTGTCCAAATCTGTTTTTGAGAATCAGCTCCATTTGAGCCATTGAGAAAGATCCATGCTCAATTGAAATCACAACCATCGATCGCATCCATAAAAATTCCTTTGGGAAATTTGTTGCTGAAATTGGCACAGGGTTGCTTGAATTCGCCATTTTTTGAGGAAACTGAGATGATGTCTTACAATTAAAACCCTTATGCCAGTTTTACGGCACTTAAAGCATACTAGAGGATGTCGACACGAACGCGCCCAGTGATCATTAGATCCGCATCTGAAACACCCATTATTCGATTTAACGTTTTGGAGAAAAGAGCCATAATTATTACAGTTTCTGAACGACGATTCGTAATTCATGCCTCGAGGATTATTTGGAAAAGTGTTTATACTTTTGGATCTAATATTAAACGAAGGATAACGCTTTACAGTTGGACGTTGAAGAACGTCCAAGTACGTAGGGGGAGGATCTTTGTCCTGTCTGCCGTTGTCTGTATTCGAATTAGCATTATGTTTAGCTAATGATGATGTTATGGAAGAGAAAGCATTTTTCAATTCGAATTTCGAATTCTCCAAGATAGATCTGAGAGACGCCATTACTTCAAAAACGAATTTTATTAAATCCGTAACAGCTAATTATGCGCACCTTGACTATATAGCGTCTACATAATATTATTCTATGCTTTCAATTTGTAAACTAACATGACAATGAAAATTATGAAGTATAAATTAGTTTTAGTTACTTTTAGTTAATTTTAGTTTAAACTATAAATTATTAAGTGCATTTTAGTTAATTAGTTTATATTTTTGAAAGATAAACTAAGCTTTCAAGCTAATTATTTAATTTCATTTAAAATTTAAAGAGTTAAGTTATAAAAATGATTTTCGTTGTATATAACAAGTTCTTAACGATCTAAATCTAAATTAAGAACCGTTTTGATTTAACATTTTTTTAATTAAATATTATAGCAAAAAAACATTTTTTATATTGCAAATGCATTCTTTAAATTTATTTGAACCAACTATTTTGCATTCGATGGTGACGTAATTAATAGTACCGGCAGACGAGGGACATCATTGCACCATTTCAATAATTATAATCAATTTACTACCAGTAAACAATCACATTTATTTCATGTTTTCTCAAATCTTCCTATAACACAATCAATCTACAACACAATCATCATAAGCCCAATTACATACGTGATAATCATCATTTTCAACTTTCTTCATCAATTACATATGTGATGATCATTGTTTTCAACCTCTAATCATTTAAACTTATTCCCAAATCAATCTAAACCAAATTAACATCATATGCATCTCATAAGACAACCAATTTCATATCCATAAACAATCAATTTACAAACCCATATAAACATGCAAATTAACCCTAATTAAACATAAAATAGGGATTAAAAGACATACCATCACAAATTAAGAAACTTGGAATGGAATTTGGATGGGTGAAATCGGAGCTGAGTAAGTGGGAGGGGGGAGGGCGACGGATTAAGGTTTTTTTATGTGAGCTGAAGTGAATTGGGAGAGAAAGGTCATGGCAGTTGATATCTACAGGTCATGCAACAGCTAGCGACAACCGCTTTTTTTTAGCCGTCGCAAACCGTTGCCCTTACCCATTGCTAAAACATTCGATCCTTGTAGTGTTCACCCCAATATCCTTTTGAGACAGCATGTAAAGATATGAGTTGGACTTCTTTTCTAAATGGTAGGCCCATGTCAAACAGTACCTTCCGAGCACTTATAAAAGGTCGCTCATCCTGACATGCATTTTGTTGGTAAACTTCATCACCAAGAAGAACCAAAATTTGTTGGTAACAATATTTCAATATCTCTTTTAAGTTGGCTTCACTAAGGCATTGACCAGTTGGATTGCCTAGGTTAATTTTACCATTGCCCTAATAGTAATTCCTTTTGATCATGCTTGTGCTACGGGCCGATGCACGCTATTTATATCAAGACCCCAGTTTGCTTCCTCATTTAAGTAGTAAGGGACAAGAGTTCCACCAAATAGTTGTACTGCAGCTGAATATGGGGAATACAGTTGTACCAGAACCAAAATCCCAAGCTTAATGTTCTCTAATGTTCATTTTTTAGTTTGTTTAAAAATGGTAAAATCTGAGTTACATGATGATGCAAGTATCTTGTTAAATTTTTATGTCAACACTAGTCGAATGGTTTCTCTCTATTACAACTTCAATTGTGTTTTAAATTGGAACTTAAGACTCTTAGATATTGGATTTATTTACTACCAATTAACACTCAATGTCATAGTTTGGTCGATAGCCATACTTTCATATGCTTATTATTAATAAAAGAGGCAGCGATCCTTGGATAGGCTAAATGATTATGTAGTTTGTTAGTTATTATTTATGTCATTTTCCCATGTGATGTGAATCAAAATCCTTAATCACAATTTTCTAATAATTGTTCTTGTGGAAGGTAGGTTGATTGCTCGTCTGTAAACTTCAAAACTGCGTCATGACCATTCAACTGTTAGTTTCATAGTTTATTACAGGACAAGAGATGTCAAACATGTCCCTATTTTAAAATAAACAAACAACCTTAAGGTAATACAAATGTTACACACTCTCTGTTGTGTCTTACATGTTTCAATTTTGGCCAAGTTGAAATTTATTAATTAAATATTCTAACATATAGTTAGTAACTTGTTATCTTCTAGTTATAGTAGGTGTTCAATTTTCTTTATATTTAGTTTCTTAGTTTGATTATTAGCTATATAAATGATTTCTGCTTAAAAGAGGCATTGTTATCATGCCTATTTACTATAAGCTAACATTTTCGACTGATATCATGCAAAAAGGATTTACCAACTAAGGGTAAGTATCTCATCCTTACCCGTTCCTTATTTAAAAAGCTATCATCATAGTCATGCAAGTCGATATAATTTGATGTATTCTTAAGTTGAATAAGTTTGATATGAAACAAATTCCCCATAATATCAATTTCCTAAGCAATAATTGCATAATGATATTTATTTCAATATTGGTATAAAAAGAGCACTTTTATAATGTCTCTAGCTCATCTTAGTTGACAATACATTCTCAAATGATACAACACTTTTATATCAAACTTTTTGGCTTTATGTAGTTGGAACTTAGCAACTTTGTTGTATAACTTGAAGTATATCAAAGTTCCTCCTTGCCTTAGTTACTTTGATAATTTATACAGCATTTGAATTTGAAATATTCTTTGAATACTAAAGCAGCCCTTATTGCTTTTATTGAATAATTTGTTCCCAAGAGTATAGTTTGTGAAGTTGATTTGTCCCCAGGTAAATGCCATTGTGATCAAATCAGTTGAACATTCTCTAATGGATCAAGAATATATTCAATAGCCTAATCATTCTTGATGATATGTTAGTTATAATTACATTGTATCATCCATTTATGCTTTCTTTTTTGATACAAGGAGAATTGTTAAATGCACTTTGTTCCTTCTCTTTGCACCATCATTTTAATGTCAAATTTGTTTCGTATAAAGGAGCTTATTATAAAGAATTGGAGTGACTTCCCCTTTTAACATTCATGTTTTTACCTTTATTTATACAATATATTGTTGAGTATTTGATATGTTTATTGATTTCTTTGTGTACTATTATATAAACAGCTGATAGTTGTCCCAGAACTTATGTAAATCAAATATTTATTTACATTATCACAAGACAATAAGTAGTTTCATTATTTTGTAGCTATAATGATCATTTTTGGAGTCTCTTTTCTTTTAACTAGAAGCTTAGGTTCACTGGAAAGGCCGTTTGTATAATTTACTGTACTAAAACGAAGTTGACGTTGGTGACAAAGCATTTTCAAGATAGCAATGACTGACAATTTAAAGAAATATGTTGTTAGCTTTAGACTATGGTTTGTGGGTTAGTCAAGTGTTTAGTTAACAATCTGTTTACTGTAACTAAGTATATGTATCAAATAGTTAACAACAATTGGGACATAATAGTCCCCACTAACCAAATTCTGTTCTTGAAAAAATTACAGGTAATTCGGGATTAGGTTGAGCTTGTCTTATTGGGAGTTAGTTTTCCTAGCTTTCCATTTGTCGACTTTGAAATACAGAGCAAAAATTAGTGGATGTATAGGTAAACAACCCTTCGATTTAATCCTGTATTTAAACTGCCATGAAACGTTAACTAGTAGATTGAAGATTAACATTTGGCTTAACTGTACATGTGAGGTCAGTGTGTAGCTGCTACATAATTGAGCCGCCAAATTTTCAACTAATTTGCCGTATCAATATGGTATGAAAGTGGGCGTCTGAGTTTAGTTATAGGTTTTGGTATATTTGGCACCCTATCATTTCAGTTATATGACTGTAGACAGTTTGCCTGGGAACTAATTTTGGGAAAGGCTATTGCTTCTCTTTGTGTCTCTTGGTCGCCGGTACAAGTAAGATTCTACACTTGTATGGTAACTTTGAATTATCCCACATCTTCTCCTCTAATAGTAGCATTTGGTGTTATCATAATAATTCAACACTAAATCTGAAACAAGGTGAACGGGTATCATGATGGAGCCGGTACAGAAAGCAGGAGGCCTAAGGAAGAGCCAAGCCGACACCGAAAGCAAAATGCCTAAGAGAGATAAAGCCAACACCAAGACATGAAGGATGGAAGTGAGTCAAGCACCAAGAAGAAGGGCTTGAAGCAATAGCAGTGGAACCAATACCAGGATAGCAGATCGATAATGAGGATTCGAAGGAGTATAACACCTAGACAACGACTTTGTAGGCTATCGGCACAAACATCCAGGAGCAAATAGCTTGTTGCCGATACCAAAAGGATAGAAATGAAGGCACACTATCGATACTAACACGCGATAAGCGGTTGGCTTGGTTTCAATATCGAATGATGAACATAGATGCATTGGAAACCGATACAAAGAATAGCAAAGTTGAAGCATGTATTCAACACCTGAGAAGGGGGGTCAAAATGAAAAGGCGATACTAGGAATTGATACATCAAGCAACAGAGATGTATCTGTTTTTTTGAGCTATTGAAGAATGGCTAGATTCTCCCTTTTGTTACATATATCTGTATTTTTAAAGCAGTAGGGATGAAGACAAATACCGAAGCTTGGTATCATTGAAAGTGATACACAACACGAAGAGAAGGTTGCAATTGATCCGATACAAAATACACAACCTCAGGAAACGATGCTGAAACTCAATACACGCAGTGGAAGAGCACGACCACACTAAAAGAAATAACACTTTCAACCGCAATCAAAGACAACGTTTTGGGTGCAAAAACTATAAAATTTTGGTCCTCCTAAATTCATTACTCAATGAAATGCTTCCGTTGAATTCAATACTTGGTGAAACGCTAATACAACACGTGTGATAATAATCAACACGCATGGCTAGAAGCCTAAAACATCTTGCCTTTAGTTTCATTTCCCTCTACTAAAAAAATTTAGTTTCCCTCTTCCTCCAGTTTCATTGCCCTCTTCCGATTACATTTCCCGCGTTCGATTTCATCTTGTAGTAAAACCCAAATTTATCATTTCATCATTCCTTATTTCCCTAATTCCAATTTCATGGTGCCCTAGTTCCTCTTGTTCGGGTATTCGATCGATTTAGTTATAGTTTGTCTTCTGTACATTTAGTTCGTTTAATTTAGTTTTTGATTGATTTAATTATTTATCTTTTGATTAGATTGATTTAGTTACTTAGTTCTTGTACATTTAGTTCGACCGATTTACACTTATTATTGAAATTTTACAGTATTACACGCTAATACCATCGTTACTGAATATTTGCTTTGAGCTAGCTTGATTATGATTTATGGATACGTTTACGGTTTACATAATTTTTTTCCTTGATTTATTAATTAGAAAGTGAATCAAGTGGGATGATATTGCCTGTATATATAATTTTTCGGGTATTATCATTATAAGTGCAGTTTAGCTTAAGTTAGGACGCATACAATATCATATCTTCCATTTATAGTATATTTTCTCTAGTAGAAGCAACATTTTCTAAGTAGCATATTTGATTTGTGTCCTGTGTTTCCTCTAAGCTGTAATCTCATAAGTAACACAATCCCATTATTCAACTCATCCGAAAATGAATATTTCTAAAGATAATTACACCGTTATACAAGTACACGTTATATGATTGGTGGTAGGTAATATGTATCTCCAATATCATTAGTAAGGAAGTTAATTGATCTTCTCTAAGTTCGAGTAAAAGATTATAAAACTGACGATTATAACATGTTGTGAAACTCTGTTAAATTACTGCATCTAGCTGCAGCAACGGACCTGTTTGTGTTGTACCCTGGGCTACAGCACGGGTCATTAATTTTAATATGCAACATGACTATATTAATAATAATCTAACCTTTTCATTTAGAAGCATGTTTATCTGTATTTTCAACCAACATATAAACCCACTTTAATTCTCTACCACTACGTTATTTGCATGGCCAAAGATAAATGAGAATTTATTTTCTCTTTTAGAGTGCATGGATATGAGTATTGCACAGTTTCCACAATATTTTGTACTAATGCTTGGCAAATTATTGGAAACTCTTAATCATATTGCATAAGAGTATATGTAGAAGTTGAGAATCTACAGATGAGCATGCATAAAACATAACTCACTATCCTTCCCTTCCCCCTGATGACCCGGATCAATACACATTGATAATTTTAAGATGCAAACATATACATAAGCTGCAACAATGCAAATATGTATAAGAGCAGCAAAAAGGAAGCCTTATAATTCAGTAATGGACATGTAAAATAACAGCTGGCGTTGTATATGAATCTTTAGTATGCTATTTGACATGTAATTTTTATGCAATGTTTCAATATGCACTTAAACTTAGGATTCTCCTATATATAACTTTACTATGGTCCAGCCGATTTAAATTATTATTACTTTTTCTAACATCTACCTAGCCATTTCGAATTACATAACATTTTTTTATATAAACCAACTCATGTAACATTGAATAGTATTATGATATTGTTCCATCAAAATCACGCTAATTACTTTTTATAATAGTACAATTTTCTATCAAATTCTTTTCTTACGGAGATGCATATTCACTGACCCATTCGTATGTGAATCATAGACCTCAAAGTAGTTCCTTTTGACTAAAAGACAAGACAAAATGTGTTATATAATTATAGCTTGATGTTAAAAAAGGACAAACGAATATAAATGTATTAGCCGATGTGGTAAAAACCGAGAAACTGAATAAATTATATCACAATATACAATCATTACTTTGTCTTCGTTTTACAGTTTTGTATGTCTTGCGCTTGAAAATTAAATTGGCAGTCGTTCATAAATTCTATTGTTTCATTTTTATGCTTGTGTTTTGTTTTTAGAATTTTCAGTCTTCGACTTGTCTTTTGATGTTATGAAAATCAATGTGTCCTAATTTAGCAATTATTTTCTATTGTTATTTTTGTATATTATAAAACTATTAATACTACAATAGCCTGGGTGTTGCCAAATCCCGCCTCCGTCCATGTCTAGCTGCAACAAAGAATATGCATTAGTATAATGCAACAAATAAAATTAAGGGAATTTTTTTGAATATGCCAAACTTTATGTAGGAAAAAAGTTTATTAGAGCTGTAAGTTCATTGAATTACTGCAACTTGCAACTGAGTGATATGTTGTCATACTATTCTTTTACAATGATTGATAACAAAGTTCACAGTGTGGGAACCTATAAATTCAGAATTCTGGCAGGCTAAAATTCTGTTACGGAGTTGCTGCCATTTTCAATTGTTCCATGTTCATCTTTTTTTGTTTGGGTTCTTCTCCTCCATTTGTACTTGATTCATGTTACGCTTTTAAATTAAAATTGTAACACCCCGTATTTTCTATAAATATTAAATTAACGAATTTAAGAACACTTAATTTTTAGAAGAGGAATTAAGGGAAAAGGGTTACGGCAATGCATTCACCTTGGAATTCTACTTGAGATAGAGTCTGAGTTTGTGTGAATCAGACTCCTTATGAAGAAGTTATGGAGGTTAGAAGATTTAAGTTTAATTCTGAATTAAATAAATAATCAAATAATCAAGATTCGAAATTCAAACCAGCAGGGAACAATGGGCGGGAAAAATCCCGCCATAGGGTGTCGACCCACCTAGGGGTGTCGACACTGGTGCCGACCACGTATAGGGGTGTCGACCCCCTTGTAGGGGTCGACCCCTGCTGACTATTCTGGACAGTGAGGAATTTTTGAGTTGTAGGGCTACGTGGCGACTTTTGATTGGCCTGCTGACTCATTCTCTTGGACTGGATGGTTTGGATGGATCCTAGGTTGATTTAAAGGCTCTTAATAATCCTAGACTACTATATATACACTCATAACCCAACCCTTATTCTATTGCTCTAAAGCTATGACACACCGCAATGCTGTTCATCTTCAATATAGCCTAGCCACCTCCATCTTCTCCAAACTAGAAAATCAAATCCAAACTAGAAATCAATTAGAAGAGCTTCAAATCAAAAGTCTACATTAAAGGTTAAGCTTAACAAATTCAGAAATCAGATCCCAGAAAACAAGATCAGTTCTTTTTCTGTAAATTCATGTTATTTTCATATTTAAATACCTAATAGTAATCTTCGCATGTAATAAAATGAATCTAAGTCCATGCTTGATGATGAGATAGTCGTTTCAGATTTATCCCTATCCTTTTATTGAATCTATGATTTTACATGCCTAAGAAGTTATTATATCGATTCAATCGTGGCTATCTTTGTTGAACATCATATATATAACCCTTTTAGGTTCATGTTGTTATTCATATCAGATTTATATGTCTACAAGGTTATTTCTATCAATTTATTTCAGATCTATCTTTGTTATACCTCAATTCTAATGGATCTGTAATCCTCTTAGGTCCATAATGTTATATTTGACAGATCTATCATTATAATACCTGTTTTTATGCCTACTCTCATTTATGTTCATTCTTTCTTCCCCTTTATTTTATGAACCAAGATTAACCTAGAATCTAGACCGAATCTTGTTATACATGCGATTGGAAGGCGGGGATATTGGGGAATAATCTATTTGGTAATGGTAGAACAAATTTGTAACTTGTGATTTGGGGCATAATTGTTATTATTGTGAACTTGGGGTAAATTGAAATATTAAATCTAGATTGGGCGTAAACTGTAAATTGGAATATTAAATCTAGACTGGACATAACTATTGGTTGGGACGCCAAGCATATTGTATATTGTGATTTTGGGGAATGACTATTATTGCAAATATGGGAAGATTGGGTGTAACCTATTTTGAGCAATAACTTGTAATTGAATTTGTGGGGCATAACTTGCAATTGGCTTGGTTGGGCATAACTTGAGAATTGGAACATGACTAGTTTTGTGAATTTGGGATAATTAACATATAAAATCTAGACTTGGACATGTATGGTAAATAGGTAAATTGGATAAAAGATGAACATGCCTAACCCGAGGTTAGATTGAGTTGTGGTGTAAGTCTGCCCGGAACCGCCCGTCCCATCCAGCAACCGCAACAACAGGTCTAATGTGAGAGGTTAGCACATAAAGTGCAAAACCCGAGGTTAGAATGAGTTTGCGGAAGAAGTCTGCCCAGAACCACCCGGCACATCCAGCAACCGCAAACAGTTCTATTGTGAGAGATTAAGGCATTAATGAATGAATTAATGCTAATGAATAGGGTTAAGTTAACTTAACCAAATTCAACATGATGAATGAGTAGGGTTAAGTTAACCAACATAGCATAATGAACGAGTGGGGTTAAGTTAAGGGGAAACACTTAACAAATATAACATGATGAATGAACAGGGTTAAGTTAATAGGAAACACTTAACCAATACAAAATGATGAATGGGAAGGGTTAAGTTAATAAGAAACACTTAACCAATATGACATGTTAGGTGGGTGGGTTAAGTTAACATGGACAAGAAGACAACTTAACCAATATTACATGAACAAAGTGGATAGGGTTAAGGCAAGCTTAACCAATAATACATGTGGACCCGATAAGGGGAAGGGTTAAGTAAATCTTGGGTAAGTGGGTAATCTTAGTATATATATAGGCCCACAAACTTAACCGTTAAATAAACATGCATGAATTAGTGAGAAGGTTAAGTAACATATGAATAGGCAACACTTAACCAGTACAACATGTTAATTAAGAAAATGGGTGGGGTTAAGTTAAATTGAGAACACTTAACCATTATAACTTGTTGATTAGGAACCCCTAGTAATGGGGACCCATTTCAGCAGTAACCCACATAGATGTATCATGGTACCCTGAGCTAGGCAGGGTGGGGCACGATTACTGGGCTGATTATAAGCGGTCAAAATAGCGGCGGGTGGTGCAGCAGTGTAGGTTCCGACTGAGTATGGGCGTGCACATGCTCCGGAGTGGAAAAAGCAGGCACTGGGCATCAGTAGTATACACTGGGCATCAGTAGTATACACTGTGCATCTTGAATCGTGTCGGTTGCCATCATGGGAATTGATACACCCCATGATGGGGCCAGCACAGGTATCTACATACAAGCGGGGCCGAATGGCACTAGTAATGAATACATAAAAGCGAGGTCGAATGACACAAGTAATGAATACATACAAGTGAGGCCGACTGACACAAGTAATGATTACATACAAGCGAGGTCGAATGACACAAGTAATGGATGCATACAAGCGAGGTCGAATGAGACAAGTAATGAATACATACAAGCGAGGTCGAATGACATAAGAAATAAATTAATACAAGTAGGGAGCCGATCGATAAGGTAGTAATGGTGCATCTAACTTATCCATGGCAATTAGGCAGATTGAGGTGGGATCCTCATAATAGATGTACACCTGTAGGCTACCACAATTGCGGGGATTGGATCATATTATCATTTTATACGGATTACTAGTTGGGACACTAGTTAGGTGGTGCGGAGATATAGAAATCAGAATAACAGGGTAGTAGCGAAGCAGAGAAAGAGTAGAAGCGCATTCAGTTTGTCTTGCCTTATTATATCTTATGCTAATCTTATCTTGTTATCCCTGTTATCACGGTTTTGTCTTATATTCAGTTTATTCATGTCATGTTACTTTTACCTGTTTACATACTGAAAATCACTGGACTTACCAGGCTTTATGTCTGACCCTTTTTTTCATCTTCTTTTCTTTCGTTTCTCCCCCAAGTAGTCAGGGAATAGCTCAGCTTACTTTGGACCGATTCTCTTTCCAAGCTTGAAGATTCTTTGATATATTTCTTGGATCCTCTTATCTTTGGCTATGGCTGTGTTTGCACTTTAATTTGGGGACTTATGCTACTTTTCTATGTTTTATGCTTCTTATATACTTGGAAGTTTTTGAATCAAGACAGAAGTTTTATGTAGTACTTTTAAGTATGATTGAGTCAATTGTTGTAAAAGCTTGACTGAACTACATTGCTTCTAAAATGACTTTATTTTCCGCTGCTTTATTTGTCTGTCTTGTAATTTATCTGCATCTTTTACCTATAACACTTCACTGAAGTTAATGCATTCTGTAACACCCCACGTCCATTAATGTCACTCACAAAGGGAATGTATTAACTTTCATGGAGCGTATTTAGTGTATAGAACAGAATATAACAAGACAGATATAAATAATGGTACTTGAAAATTTTAAAACAACTTTTATTGCAGCAGAGAAATAGTTTGATTACAACAACTTCATAAACCAAGTACACTTAATATCCATCTTGATAAATTGTTTTAGAGTACATAAAATAAAAAGCATAAACCCCAACACAAGTATCTATAAAAGAGATGAGCTGAACTTTACTTTCAGCAATCCAAGCACTTCCAAAAGAGAGAGAAAGAGATCGAGATCAAGCTCCACTAGTACTAGTCCCACCCTGAGAAGCTGGGGGGGGGGGGGGAGGAAGAAAAGAGGCGAAAACAAGGAGGTCAGACATAAAGTCTGGCGAGTATAATAACTTTAACAATATAATTATTAAAGTAACTAGGATAAGGCATAAACTGATAAGATAAGATATGACCATGAAACAAGTGGGCATAACAAAGCAAATAAAAGGAATATTCTGGCATTAATCTCGTTCCTAATCACTATAGGATAATTACTATACTGCACCACCACTAGTCACCATAAAAGTTGATCCCTCCTACAGAACTTAATAATGATAATGGTAGTTTCATGTACCCCTAGCTACCTTCATAGGTGTCGTCTACCCCTATCTCCACTAGTTGTACCTACTACACCCATTCGATCGGCTCCCTAACTCGTAGATACCCGAGCTAGTCCCACAATGGGGTGTATTACTACCCAAAGTGGCAACCTGATACCACCAAAGATGCATGACTTATATCTACACGATGCAACAACGTCTTACCTACCTGCCCAGGCCCATGCACGCACATGACCCTGTTGGACTTGCGTTGCCACCGCTAACCCGTTGACCTCTTACAATCAAATCCAGTAAGCGTGTCCCGTCCTCGACTTGGGTCGAGCTCATAAAGATACTTAATGGGTTAACGGTTTGGAAAGGGCCCTCATGCTTGACACAAGCCTTCCACGTATGCTTGGTCCCCGCTAAGGTTTCCCCACTTAACCCCATTCTTATTCATGTCTTCTTACATGTTTCAATCTTGGTTAATAGCATCTAATCGTATTTCACATGCCACCCAAGGTACCCACTTAATTTCACATGCCACCCAAGGCACCCACTTAACCCCCCATGTCCCACCACATGTTTATCTGGTTAAGGGTTACTTAATTAATTAGAACCGTAACCTTGTAAAGACCTCCCACATTAGGCTGACATTTGCGGTTGCTGGATTTGCCGGGCTGGTCCGGGCAGTCTTATACAGCAAACGAGCCTAACCTTGTGTCTTTACAATTGTTACACATTTAATGTGTGCCTTTGACCTCTCACATTAGACAGGCATTTGTGGCTGCTGGATTTGCCGGGCGGGTCCGGGCAGTCTCACACCACAAAAGAGTCTAACCTCGTGTCTTAGGCGGTTAATTATTACACATCTTTATTTAACCCCAAATTGAATTAATATTCCTATTCAAATTTGTCAATAAATTCCAAATTTATTTATGTCCATAATTATCTCTTAAAATTATGTCCATAAATACCAATTATGCCAATTATTGTCTCAAATTAATTATATGTCTTTTAAGGCCATTTTATGCAAATTCACAATTTATGTATATTCAATAATATCCCATCATCCCCACGCTATTCAAACGTTTTCATATGACATATGTTAGACTCGCAAATAGTCTAACTTGTAAAAAGAAAAACAACATCACATAACACATAAAATAGATCTAAGGATCATGACATAAGATTACATAGCCAATAACTTGCATATGAATTTCATTCAAACTAGCATATGATACAAAACTAGCATAGGTAATGGGCATAAACCTGCATAACTTATGTACTGCTATAGATCCAAACATAAAGGTATGAACTTGCATATGGATCTAAACATAAAGATGTAAACTTGCATATAGATCTAAACATAAAGATGTAAACTTGCATATGGATCTAAACAAAAAGATGTAAACTTGCATATATTTCTAAACATAAAGATGTAAACTTGCATATGGATCTAGACATAAAGGTTAATGTCACATAAACTAGCATATGCATATACATGTCTCACATATATTATAACAACCCAAACTTGCATAAGATTCATACATTAATATATGATCCAATCATCACAAACTTGCATAAGATATATGATTCAATTTGCATAAGATTCACATAAGAACTAACATATGATCCAACTTGCATAAGACTAACATATGATTCAACACCACAAACATACATATAATTTACATCACATGATTCAAAATCATATTCTCATAATCTCAATTATATCTTATCATAATTAAATTAATTAATTAATTTGTGAAAGCTATCATACTCACAATTAAAAAGAATAGTCTTGTCTTTCTGGGATCTGTATTCTGAAACTGAATTTCTCACCTTTGATGTAGACTAATCGTTATTTAGATTTGATTTTATTTTGTTTCAAGCTTCTATCTTGCTTTAGGGTTGAAAGTGTATGGTGGCTACTCTAGGTTCTCCATTGACGGCATGGCAGCTCTTGTTATGAATTAATGTGATTAGGGTTAGGGGTTTAGGAGTGCTTTCAGAAGTTTAATTTAATAAGAGCCATTGGGTTAACCTAGGGGTAACCAAAACCATCAAGACCACTCAGATGCCACATCAGCCCTTAGGGCGAATCGGGCCACGAGTTGACAACCAAACTCTCTGGATCGACCCCTAGTCGACCCAGCAAGGCTCGGGTCGACTCCAAAAATGGTGCGATTCAGCTATTCCCCCTCCTGATTCGCTGTTTTGAACTTTTTTGAATATATATATATATATATATTTCTCTCATATGCATAGAAACTTCAAGGCTTAATAACTTCTTCATAAGTTATCCGTTTTGTGCAAATCAAATGTCTATCTTGACCCAAAATTTAGAGACGAACATAATAGCATAACCCATTTCACTTAATTTTTCTTCTAAAAATTAAGTATACTTTAATTTGTGAATTTTAATGTTATAAAATTACGGAGTGTTACATTCTCCCCTCCTTAAAGGATTTCATCCCCGAAATCTCTAAGTTAAGAAGAATGTATCCTACCAACCAATCATCCATCTACTCAACCATCATCCACAAGCATCCATTGTCCTTAAAGAAATTTCTAATGCTATATGAACTTTTGAAAAATTGTGTGTATATGTTCCTTATCTAATGCAAAGAACAGGCGGTCCACTGATTCAGTTGACCTCCTTAATGCAAATCATGATAGTGCAATGCGTCCATTATGTATGCGAACGAATCCTATCGATACATATTATTTCTACATGTGTGCACAACCATTCATCAAAATGCAGCATCTATATGATAACACAACCATAATAAATCCATTAATTTAGATATGCACACTCATTTATATGCAACATGAAGGTGATTGAGCCGATCTAGTGCCCAATGTATGTGTACATGCATCCACGAGCAACCACTTGCATCCATTTGCATCCACCAAACATAACATGTCTCAAACACATGTTTGCAACCATAGGGTTCTTCCTTACTAAAGATCGAAGATGTCATCGCAAAGATAATACTAAAAGATAGAAGTGTCAACAAAGTGGTAGAAAAAGGAGAAATTAAAACATACCCTCAAAAAGGAAAGGGTACAGCGTACGCATTTTGTCCTCCGTCTCCCAAGTCGCGTCTCTTTGATCATCTCCCAATTGCACTTTGACCAACTTGACCTCTTTGTTGCAAAGCTTTTTGACCTTCGATCTGAGAATTCGTGTAGGAACTCGTATGATCGTGACATTGCGCTCTACTTCCATTTCTTCGAGCGTGCTTGGCTCTGCCACTTCCGTTGTATCGTGTAAAACTTACGCAAATGCGAAACGTGAAACCCGTCATGAACTCTGCTGGGCTTCTCTGGTAACTTTACTCTATACGCCATCTGTCCAATCCTCTCCGCAATTGGAAAGGGTCCTACGAACCTCGGTGCCAAATTCCCTACTGATCCAAAATGGACTACGTTTCTTAACGGTGACACCTTAACAAAAATCATGTCCCCAATATTGAATTCAAGATCGGTTTGTCTCCTATCAGCATATGACTTCTGTCCTGCACCGTCTTCATTCGTCGTCGAATCAGGTCTATCATCTCCGAAGTCTCCCTAATCATGTTAGGTCCAAGCAAAACCATATCAGTGGACTCCCACCAACATGTAGGTGATTGGCATGGTCTTCCATAAAGAGCCTCAAAAGGTGTCATGCCAATGCTAGCCTGAAAACTATTATTATAGGCGAAGTCCACAAGTGGAAGGTGTTCTTACCATGTTCCTCCAAAGTATAGTATGCATAGTCTCAGAAGGTCTTCTAGAACCCGATTTACTCTCTCGGTCTGGCCGTCCGTCTAAGGGTGATAAGCGGTACTTAAGCATAATTGCGTTCCAACCGCCTCTTGTAAGATTTTCCAAAATTCGCTTGTGAAAATGGGATCTCTATCACTCACAATGCTAGAGGGTATGCCATGCAAACGAACTATCTCTCGAAGGTAAACAGATGCTAACCACGCGGCGGTCCTTCTACTTTTAACGGGAATAAAATGGGCACTTCTGGTAAGTCTGTCTATAGTTACCCAAATCCCCGTATTACCCTTCCTTGATCTTGGTAACCCATCTACAAAATCCATGGAAACGCTTTCCCATTTCCAAAGCGGAATCTCTAAGGGATGGAGTAAACCTCCAGGCTTCTTTTGCTCCGCCTTGACTTGTTGGCACACTAAGCATCTAGCAACGAACTCGACCACGTCCTTCTTCATTCCGGCCCAAAAGAAAACTCGCTTCATATCCTATACATCTTATCACCACCAGGATGTATGGTCATCTTAGAGTGATGTGAGTCTTCAAGAATTGTCTTCTTCAAACTCTCGTCTTGTGGTACGCAAAGTCTTCCATCTCTACGTAGCCAACCTCTCTTATCTATAACATATCTATCAAGATGACTCGAGGACTCCCCTCCTATAAGCTTGCCTACTATCTCAACCAACTGTGGGTTATTTCGCTGTGCCTCTCCAACTCGACCCAAAAGTGTAGGTTGCACCTCTAACGATGCCAATAATCCGGGTACATAATCAACAGAGGATCTAAAGTCAAAGGAAGATTTATATTCCAAACTCTACCGCTCTACGAACAAAGGACTTAAAGTTAACTTCTTTCTACTTAAGGCGTCGGCTACAACGTTACCCTTGCCAGGTGTATATGCGATCTAAAAATCGTAGGATGCCAAAAACTCCATCCATCTCTGTTGCCTCAAGTTTAGGTCCTTCTGAGAGAATAAGTACTTTAGCAACTTATGGTCTATATACAACTCAAACCTCTCGCCAAGCAAATAATGACACCATGAATTAAGTGCAAAAACTATGGCTGCCAACTCTAAGTTGTGGGTAGGGTAATTTTTCTCGTGGGCTTTCAACTGTCTTCCACCATAGCATACCACCCTTCCCTCTTGCATTAAAACTGCGCCAAGCCCTGTCCCGCAAGCTACGGTATATACAATGAATGTCTTACTCCCGTCTGGCAAAACTAAAACTGGAGCTGTCGTCAAAGCCCTCTTCAGACGTTGGAAAACATCGTCACAGTCAATGTCCCAAGTAAAAGTCAAATTCTTCTTCGTTAATCGAGTGAGAGGGGCTGATATCTTCGCGAAGTCCTTAATGAACTTCCAATAATAGCTAGCCAGCCCTAAAAAGCTTCTTACTTCTGTTGCGTTCTTAGGAGTTTTCCAATCTTGTATTGCCACCACCTTGGCGGGATCCACAGCTATTCCTTTCTTAAAGACCATGCGTCCTAAGAACCTCACTTCTTTTCTCCAAAAATGGCACTTGGAGAACTTAGTTTTTAGCTGATGCACTTATAGGGTCTCTAAGACTTCCCTAAGATGTAGGGCATGCTCTTCTTCATTTTTAGCGAAAATCAGAATATCGTCTACAAAGACTACCACTAACTTGTTTAGAAACTCCCTAAACAACCTGCTCATTAAGTCAACAAAGTATGCAGGTGCATTCGTCAAACCAAAAGGCATGACGAGCCACTCAAAGAAACCATCAAGAGTTCTAAAGGCAGTCTTATCGATGTTATCTTCAGCCACCCTTAGCTGATGAAACCCTGTAGCTAAATCTAGTTGCGAGAAAACTGAAGCACCCACCAACTGATCGAATAAATCGTCTATCCTCGGCAATGAGTGCCTGTTCTTCTTTGTTAGCTTATTCAGCTCTCTATAGTCCACGCACAATCTAAGTGAACCATAAGCTTTTGTAGCAAAAACGACTGGAGCACCCACTCCGAAATATTTCTTCTTATGAACCCCTTCTCAAGCAATTCTTTCACTTGCTTACTGAGTTCTCTTCTCTCTCTCTGAGCCATGTGGCGCACTGGTAATGCAACTGGCTTTGCATTATCTACTAGATATATTCGAAGTCTACCTCGTGCCTCGGGGGTAAACCTCGAATTTCATCGAAGACGTCACTATATTCACGGACCACACGAACAGATTTCAAATCATCATTGGATGCGTCTAGGGATCTAGCTAGCTAAGCATTACCGAACCTCTAGGGTCACAGGAAATATCAAGGGTGTTTCCACAATGAGTCAACAATCTAACTACCCTTCTTTCACAATCTAGGATGGCACCGTATCTAGTTAGCCAATCCATACCTAGAATCAAGCCGTAGCCGATGAAGCCAAGAACAAACCCGACGCCCAAGATAGACACTCTCAAATCCCAACAAATCATAGAAAGATAAGCCGAACCACCAATAGGATTTGAGACTACTATAGGATCCGTAACTAGACTAGTATTTAGGTGCAGTGTTTCAACTAACGAAGCAGATACAAACGAGCGTGAAGCGCCAGAGTCAAACAAAGTACGAACATGATGATTAAACAGAAAAACTAAACTTTCAACGGAAATGTTTCTACCTCTCTCCTGTCCTGGTGCCATGAGAGCCTGAATCTTCCCTGGTGCCATGAGAGCTTGAAGCTGCCCTCCAGAAGTTCTTTGCTCTTGCCCCTGTTTCCTTGGGTAGTCCTTAACTAGATGACCTGCCTCTCCACAGTGGAAACAGCCGGTCTTCTTCTTTTTCCTACAGTCTTTGCTCAGATGGCCTGGTGTCCCACAATTAAAGTACTTCTTCTTTCATTTGCCATTATTGTTCTTCCTGCCTTTCTTATTTTGCTGTTGTGGCTTCTTCTGGTCTCCTTTCTTCTCCGGTGCCTTATTAGCATTCACACCTTTCTCTTCCTTATGCATAAGCGCCATGTCAACCAGTTTCTCAAAAGTAGCCCCCATCGAAATGTGGGTCATCGCCAACCCATGTAGCGGCTCATTCAAAACTTTAACGAACCTCAAGGCCTTCTTCTCAGGTGTGTTTACCAATTCCAAGCCAAATCTCGCCAACTGATTGAACTTGTTGACGTACTCCTTTACTGATAAATCCTCTTGCTTCAACACTAAGAATCTTTCCATATGTAAATTCTCTTCTACTCATGAGAGAAACTTCATTTCGAACCTACGCTTGAAATCCATCCATGTCTCCACCGGACGCTCTCCGTTCGTGACCTCCCACCAAAACGAGGCTTCGTCTTTCATTAACCAAGCAGCTAATTGGACCTTCCTTCCATCATCTACTTCGAAAATAGCAAATAGATCTTCCACCTCCTTAAGACAATTTCGAGCTTCAACAAATGTCTCTGATCCGTGAAAAGGTTTCTTGCCCATTGCCCTAAAATGTTTGCATATCTTTGCAAAAGTATCAACACGGGGAGGAGGAGGAGCAGCATTTGTTGGGCCTGCGACATTGGCCCTAGCTTGCAGATGCCTTTTAAACCATCCTGGTATCGGTATCCCCTCGAGTATCTCGGGAATTCCAGATATGCTGAAAAGAAAATGAAGAGATTCAAAACGGAGAATTCGAAAGAAAAATATACGGCTCTTGGGGTTTATGTTTTTAAAGCAAACTTTTCTCTTGAAAATACTTTCCTTAAAACATACTTTTGAAAGTATTTCTTTATAAAATGCTTTTTGAAAAATAGTTTTTCAAAATTCATATCTAGTCTGGTAACATTTAGCTCTGATACCACGTGTAACACCCCACGTCCATTAATATCACTCACTATGGGAATGCATTAACTTCCATGGAGCGTATTTAGTATATATAACAGAATATAACAAGACAGATATAAATAATGGTACTTGAAAAAATTAAAACCACTTTTATTGCAGTGGAGAAATAGTTTGATTACAACAACTTCATAAACCAAGTACATTTAATATCCATCTTGATAAATTGTTTGACAGTACATAAAATAAAAGGCATAAACCCCAACACAAGTAGCCATAAAAGAGATGAGCTGGACTTTACTTTCAGCAATCCAAGAACTTCCAAAAGAGAAAGAAAGAGATCTGAGATCAAACTCCACTAGTACTAGTCCCACCCTGAGAACCTGGGGGGAGGGAGGAAGAAAAGAGGCGAAAGCAAGGGGATCAGACATAAAGTCTGGCGAGTATAATAACTTTAACAATATAATTATTAAAGTAACAAGGATAAGGCATAAACTGGTAAGATAAGATATGACCATGAAACAAGTGGGCACGACAAAGCAAATAAGAGGAATATTCTGGCGTTAATCTCGTTCCTAATCACTATAGGATAATTACTATACTGCACCACCACAAGTCACCCTAAAAGTTGATCCTGCCTACAGAACTTAATAATGATAATGGTAGTTTCGTGTACCCCTAGCTGCCTTCATAGGTGTCGTCTGCCCCTATCTCCACTAGTTGTACCCACTACCCCCATTCGATCGGCTCCCTAACTCGTAGATACCCGTGGTGGTCCCACAGTGGCGTGTATCACTCCCTAAAGTGGCAACCCAATACCACCAAAGATGCACAGCTTATATCAACACGATGCAACAACGTCTTGCCTACCAGCTCGGGCCCACGCACACACATGACTCCGTTGGACTTGCGTTGCCACCACTAACCCGTTTGACCTCTTACAATCAAATCCAGTAAGCGTGTCCCGTCCTCGACTTGGGTCGAGCTCACAAAGATACTTAATGGGTTACTGGTTTGAAAAGGGCCCCCATGCTTGACACAAGCCTTCCACCTATGCTTGGTCCTCACTAAGGTTTCCCCACTTAAACCTCATTCTTATTCATGTCTTCTTACATGTTTCAATCTTGGTTAAGTGTATCTAATCGTATTTCACATGCCACCCAAGGCTCCCACTTAATTTCACATGCCACCCAAGGCACCCACTTAACCCCCCATGTCCCACCACATGTTTATCTGGTTAAGTGTTACTTAATTCATTAGAACCGTAACCTTGTAAAGACCTCCCACATTAGGCTGACATTTGTAGTTGCTGGATTTGCCGGGCGGGTCCGGGCAGTCTTGTACCGCAAACGAGCCAACCTCGTGTCTTTACAATTGTTACGCATTTAATTCGTGTCTTTGACCTCTCACATTAGATAGGCACTTGTGGCTGCTGGATTTGCCCGGTGGGTCCGGGCAGTCTTACACCACAAAAGAGTCTAACCTCGTGTATTAGGCAGTTAATTATTACACATCTTTATTTAACCCCAATTCTATTCAAATTTGTCAATAAATTCCAAATTTATTTATCCATAATTGTCTCTTAAAATTATGTCCATAAATACCAATTATGCCAATTAATGTCTCAAACTAATTATATGCCTTTTAAGGCCATTTTTTGCCAATTCACAATTTATGTATATTCAATATTATCCCATCATCCCCACGCTATTCGTACGTTTTCATATGACATATGTTAGATTCGCAAATAGTCTAAGTTACAAAAAGAAAAATAACACCACATAACACATAAAATAGATCTAAGGATCATGACATAAGATTACATAGCCAATAACTTGCATATGAATTTCATTCAAACTAGCATATGATACAAAACTAGCATAGGTAATGGGCATAAACTTGCATGACTTTTGTACTGCTATAGATCCAAACATAAGGGTGTGAACTTGCATATGGATCTAAACATAAAGATGTAAACTTGCATACAGATCTAAACATAAAGATGTAAACTTGCAAATGGATCTAAACATAAAGATGTAAACTTGCATATGGGTCTAAACATAAAGATGTAAACTTGCATATGGATCTAGGCGTAAAGGTTAATGTCACATAAACTAGCATATGCATATACATGTCTCACATATATTTTAACAACCCAAACTTGCAGAAGATTCATACATGATATATGATCCAATCATCACAAACTTGCATAAGATATATGATTCAACTTGCATAAGATTCATATAAGAACTAACATATGATCCAACTTGCATAAGACTAACATATGATTCAACACCAAAAACATACATATAATTTACATCACATGATTCAAAATCATATTCTCATAATCCTAATTATATCTTATCATAATTAAATTAATTAATTAATTTGTTAAAGCTATCATACTCACAATTAAAAAGAATAGTCTTGTCTTTCTGGGATCTGTATTCTGAAACTGAATTGCTCGCCTTTGATGTAGACTAATCGTTATTTAGATTAGATTTGATTTGATTTTGATTCAAGCTTCTATCTTGCTTTAGGGTTGAAAGTGTATGGCGGCTACTCTAGGTTCTCCATTGACGGCATGGTGGCTCTTGTTATGAATTAATGTGATTAGGGTTAGGGGTTTAGGAGTGTTTTTATAGAAGTTTAATTTAATAAGAGCCGTCGGATTAACCTAGGGATAACCAGAACCATCAAGACCACTCAGATGCCACATCAACCGTTAGGGCGAATCGGGCCACGGGTTGACAGCCAAACACCCTGGATCGACCCCTAGTCGACCCAGCAACGCTCGGGTCGACTCCAAAAATGGTGCGGTTCGGCTATTCCCCCTCTCAATTCACTATTTTAAACTTTTTTGAATATATATATATATATATATATATTTCTCTCATATGCATACAAACTTCAAGGCGTAATAACTTCTTCATAAGTTATCTGTTTTGTGCAAACCAAATGTCTATCTTAACCCAAAATTTTGAGACTAACATAATAGCGCAACCCATTTCCTTAATTCTTCTTCTAAAAATTAAGTATACTTTAATTTGTGAATTTTAATGTTATAAAATTACGGGGTATTACACATTCCCTTTGTGAGTGACATTAATGGAGGTGGGATGTTTCACTTAGTATCAGAGCTGAAGGTTACCAGATCAGATAAAAGATTTGAAAAATTATTTTCAAAACGGTTTTAAAAGAAGCATTTCTAAAAGAAATTTTTTGTTTTAAAGGCATATTCCCCAAATCCATGTGCACTAACTTTTGATCCTCTGTTTGAATCCTTGTTTCCTTCTTTTCTGAGTCTCCGGGGCTCCTGGCTTTCTAGGAGGTAAACTCATCTCGACAAGGTTCCGTAGGCTTGATGAGGCTACGACACCTGTCAAAGGGCGAAGAAGTGCCTAACTTCCATATATAGCCGTAGTAGTTTCACCTGCGGCTAATTTTCTTTCAAGCTTTGTAGGGTTTTCCATGCGATGGAGGCAGCTTTCGAGAGACTTGTCAACATGTTACATAAGGATGGTAAAGATGAGAATGAGGGAGTTTGATTAAGGAGCACAACCCAAGGATAAGAAACTCATGGATATGGACTTGGTTCACAAAGGAGGTAAAAAGAAAGAGGTGTAAGTGGAAGAATCACAGGACAAGAAGGGAGGAAAAAATAGTAAAACCTAAGACAATGGGAAGTGTCTTTATTATGGTGTAACGGGTCATATAATTAAGGACAAAGGCAAGAACAAAGGATAGGATTTTCAGGAGGGCAAGTGCATGCTCTCACCACCAGCATACCGGAGAGAGAGGAAGTGAAGTTTCTATTGAGAAAGTCTAGTTTTTCTTTTTGATCATCCTATTAGTACTCTTTTTGATTTTAGTGCTTCACATTCGGTTATATCTGCTTCCATAGTTGAGTTTCTGCACCTTAGTACTTGTATAGTAGAAGATCCCATTATTGTCTCAAATCCAGTTGGTGGTTCGGCTCATTTATCTTTGGTTTGTGAGGATTTGAGAATAGCTATATTAAGTATTAAGTTTAAGTGTAACGCTTATGTTTTTGGTTTCATGGGCTATGGGTTGATTCTAGGCATGGATTGGTTAGCTAGTAATTGTGAAAGGAGGGTAGTTAGACTTTTGACTTGCCTCAGGAATACCCTTGAGATTTCGTGCGATCCTAAGGGATCAGTTTGGCTTAGCTACCTAGAATCACTTGGTGCATTTATCGACGATTTGCAATCCATTAGAGTAGTCCATGAGTACGCAGATGTTTTTAATTAGGTTAGGGGATTTGTCCCCTAAAACACAAGATAGACTTCCGCATATATCTAGTTGACAATGCAAAGCTAGTTGCATTACCTGTACGACACATGACTCCAAGGGAAAGGAAGGGCCAAGTAAGCAAGTAAAAGAGTTACTTGAGAAAGGGTTCATAATGCGAAGTATTTCTGAATGGGGTTCTCCAGTTGTTTTCGCTACAAAGGCGGATGGTTCACTTTGCTTGTGCATAGATGATATTTTGGTTTTCTCTAAGAGTGGGAAAGAACATGCTTTGTATCTGAGGGAAATCTTAGATACCCTCCAAGTGCATTAGCTTATGGCTAGATTCTCCAAATATCCTTTTTGGAGAGAAGAAGTAAGGTTTCTAAGACATGTGATATCCAAGGAAAGGATAACAGTAGATCCCGCAAAAGTAGTTGCGGTGCAAGATTAGAAGGTCCCAAGGAATGCAATGGGAGTAAGAAGTTTTCTTGCATTAGCGGGCAGGTATAGGAAGTTAATTAAGGGCTTTATGAACGTATCAGCCCACTTACTAGATTGACAAAGAAGAATCTAACTTTTTCTTGGGATTTGATTCGTGATGTTGCTTTCCAACGACTGAAGAGAACCTTGATGAAAACTCCAGTATTGACATTGCCCGAAGGGAACAAGACGTTTGCAGTTTACACAGATGCATGCGGGACAGGGTTAGGCGTTGTTTTAATGCTAGAAGAGAGGGTAGTTCGCTATGGAGGAAGATAGCTGAAAGTATATGAGAAAAATTATCCTACCCATGACTTGGAAATAGCTGTTATAGTGTTCGCTCTTAAGTCATGACATCATTATCTTTTAAGACAGAAAGTTTGAACTATACACGAATCATAAGTCCTTAAAATATTTGTTCTCGCAAAAAGATTAGAAATTAAGGCAACAACGACAGATGGAATTTCTTGCCTCATATGACTTTGAGATTGCTTATACCCCTAGCAAGGGTAATGTTGTGGCAGGCACCCTAATTAGAAAAAAATACTGACCTTAAGAGGGGTAAAGTTTGAAGTACATAGCAACCTTTAGCTTTAGACCCTTAGTCAAGTTTGTACCTGGTTTTTTAACATCGCTAGAAGAGCGGTCTACGCTTTTGATCGGATAGGAGCGGCGTAATATGAAGACCCTCAGATTTGTGACATGATGGATAATCTAAGTAGAGGAGAGACCTCTAATCATCTTACACTTGATATCATGATTAACATCTGTTTATCTTGGAAAGATAGCCCGATTACATGGGATACCCTCTAGCATAGTAAGTGATCGAGATCCTATCTTTACTAGTGAGTTTTGGAAATGGAGGTCAAGAAGCTTCGAAATCATGAGGTCAAGCTAGTTAAAGTACAATGGGGTGACGCTAAAGAAGACGCGACTTTGGAGACTGAAGACAAGATATGCGTATCCTACCCTTTTCTTTTTGAGGGTACATCCTTGATCTCTTTTTCCATAAGTTTATGCATGCTTGCATCTATCTTTTAAGTATATTCTCTCGGTCCTATCCTCGACCCTTAGGTAGAAGCCAACGGATGTAAACATGTATTTGAGACATGTTATGTTTGGTGGATGCAAGTGGATGTAATTGTTTGTTAGTAGTTGCTCGTGGATGAATAAACACACACATTAGGCACTAGATCGGCTCCGTCACTTCCATATTGCATATGCATTAGTGAATTTTTATATATATGGATTGAAACTTGATGTGATATCATATGGAGGATGCATTTGAATCGGTGGTTGTGCATTCATAGAGAAGTTTTAAAGTACCATAGGAATGACTGCATACATGTTGGACTCATGGCACAAACATAATTCGCATTAAGGAGGTCAACTGAATCAGTGGACTACCTGATCTTTTGCATTAGTATTGGGACATGTACACACACCCTTGCATATGTTCATATGGCAGTAGAAATCTTTTAAGGACATTGGATGCTTATGGATGATGGATGAGTAGATGGATGATGGATGGTAGGACATGTCCTTCTTAACTTGGAGACTTCGGGGATGAAATCCTTTAAGGAAGGGAGGATGTAACACCCCATATTTTCTATGAATACTAAATTAAAGAATTTAAGAACACTTAATTTTTAGAAGAGGAATTAAGCGAAATGGGTTACGCCAGTGCGTTCGTCTCGGAATTCTACTTGAGATAGAGTCCGATTTTGCATGAATCAGACTCTGTATGAAGAAGTTATAGAGGTTAGAAGATTTAAGTTTAATTCTAAATTAAATAAATAATTAAATAATCAAGATTCGAAATTCAAACTAGCAGGGAACAGTAGGCGGGAAAAATCCCGCTATAATGTGTCGACCCACCTAGGGGTGTCGACACTGGTGTCGACCCCCCTGTAGGGGTCGACCCCTGCGACTGTTCTGGACAATGACGAATTTCTGAGTTGTAGGGCTACATGGCGACTTCTGATTGTCCTGCTGACTCATTCTCTTGGACTGGACGGTTTGGATGGATCCTAGATTGATCTAAAGGCTCTTAATAATCCTAGACATCTATATACACACTTATAACCCAACCCTAATTCTATTGCTCCAAAGCTATGACGCCGTCATGCTGTTCATCTTCAATCTAGCCTAGCCACCTCCATCTTCTCCAAACTAGAAAATCAAATCCAAGTTAGAAATCAATAAGAAGAACTTAAAATCAAAAGTCTACATCAAAGGTTAAGCTTAACAAATTCAGAAATTAAATCCCAGAAAACAAGATCAGCTCTTTTTGTGTAAGCTCATGTTATTTTCATATTTAAATACCTGATAGTAATCTTGGCATGTAATAAAATGAATCTAAGTCCATGCTTGACGATGAGACATCTTTTCAGATTTATCCCTATCCTTCTATTAATTCTGTGATTTTACATGCCTAAGAAGTTATTATATCGATTCAATCATGCCTATCTTTGTTGAACATCAGATATATAATCCTTTTAGGTTCATGATGTTATTCATATAAGATTCATATGTCTATGAGGTTATTTCTATCAGTTTATTTCAGATCTGCCTTTGTTATACCTCAATTCTAACGGATCTGTAATCCTCTTAGGTCCATAATGTTATATTTGATAGATCTATCATTATAATGCCTGTTTTTATGCCTACTCTCATTTATGTTCCTTCTTTCTTCCCCTTTATTTTATGAACCTAGATTAACCTAGAATCTAAACTGAATCTTGTTACACGTGCGATTGGAAGGCGGGGATATTGCAGAATAATCTATTTGGCAATGGTGGAACAAATTTGTAACTTGTGATTTGGGGCATAATTGTTATTATTGCGAACTTGGGGTAAATTGAAATATTAAATCTAGATTGGGCTAAACTGTAAATTGTAATATTAAATCTAGATTGGGCATAACTATTGGTTGGCATGCCAAGCATATTGTATATTGTGATTTTGGGGCATGGCTATTATTGCAAATTTGGGATGATTGGGTGTAACCTATTTTGAGAAATAACTTGTAATTGAATTTGTGGGGCATAACTTGCAATTGGCTTAGTTGGGCATAACTTGAGAATTAGAACATGACTAGTTTTGTGAATTTGGGATAATTAGCATAAAAATATAGACTTGCACATATATGCTAAATAGGTAAATTGGATAAAAGATGAACATGCCTAACCCGAGGTTAGATTGAGTTGCGGTGTAATTCTGCCCGGAACCACCCGGCACATCCATCAACTGGAACAACAGGTCTAATGTGAGAGGTTAGCGCATAAATCCCAAAACCCAAGGTTAGAATGAGTTTGCAGTAGACGTCTGCCCGGAACCGCCCGGCACATCCAGCAACTGCAAACAACAGTTCTAATGTGAGAGGTTAAGGCATTAATGAATGAATTAATGCTAATAAATATGGTTAAGTTAATAGGAAACACTTAACCTAATTCAACATGATGAATGAGTAGGGTTAAGTTAACCAACATAACATGATGAACGAGTGGGTTTAAGTTAAGGGGAAACACTTAACCAATAGAACATGATGAACGAACATGGTTAAGTTAATAGGAAACACTTAACCAATTGACATGATGAATGGGAAGGGTTAAGTTAATAAGAAACACTTAACCAGTATGACATGTTAAGTGGGTGGGTTAAGTTAACATGGACAAAAAGATAACTTAACCAATATTACATGAACAAAGTGGATAAGGTTAAAGCAAGCTTAACCAATAATACGTATGGACTTGATAAGGGGAAGGTTTAAGTAAATCTTGGGTAAGTGGGTAATCTTATTATATATAGGCCCACAAACTTAACCGTTAAATAAACATGCGTGAATCAGTGAGAAGGTTAAGTAACATATGAATAGACAACACTTAACCAGTACAACATGTTAATTAAGAAAATGGGTGGGGTTAACTTAAATTGAGAACACTTAACCATTATAACATGTTGATTAGGAAACCCTAGTAACGGGGACCCATTTTAGCAGTAACCCACATAGATGTATCATGGTACCCTGAGCTAGAAGAGTGGGGCACGATTAATGGGCTGATTGTAAGCGGTCAAAATAGCGGCGGGTGGTGCAACAATGTAGGTTCCGACCGAGTATGGGCGTGCACGTGCTCCGGAGTGGAAAAAGCAGGCACTGGGCATCAGTAGTATACACAGTGCATCTTGAATTGTGTCGTGTTGCCATCATGGGAATTGATACACCCCATGATGGGGCCAGCGCAGGTATCTACATACAAGCGGGGTCGAATGACACAAGTAATGAATACATACAAGCGAGGTCGAATGACACAAGTAATGAATACCTACAAGCGAGGTCGAATGACAAAAGTAATGAATACATACAAGCGAGGTCAAATGACACAAAAAATAAATTAATACAAGTAGGGAGCCGATCGATAAGGTAGTAAGGGTATATCTAACATATAATGGCAATTAGGCAGATTGAGGTGGGATCCTCATAATAGATGTACACCTGCAGGCTACCACAATTGCGGGGATTGGGATCATATTATCATTTTATACAGATTACTAATTGGGACACTAGTTAGGTGGTGCAGAGATATAGAAATCAGAATAACAGGGTAGTAGCGAAGCAGAGAAAGAGTAGAAGCGCATTCAGTTTATCTTGCCCTATCATATCTTATGCTAATCTTATCTTGTTATCCCTGTTATCACGGTTTTGTCTTGTATTCAGTTTATTCATGTCATGTTACTTTTACTTGTTTACATACTGAAAATCACTGGACTTACCAGGCTTTATGTTTGACATGTTTTCTTTTGTCTTCTTTTCTTCCGTTTCTCCCCCAGGTAGTCAGGGAGTGAATAACTCAGCTTAGTTTGGACCGTTTCTCTTTCCAAGCTTGAAGATTCTTTGATATATTGCTTGGATCCTCTTGTCTTTGGCTATGGTTGTGTTTGCACTTTAATTTGGGGACTCATGCTACTTTGCTATGTTTTATGCTTCTTATGTACTTGGAAGTTTTTGAATCAAGACAGAAGTTTTATGTAGTACTTTTAAGTATGACTGAGTCAATTTTTGTAAAAGCTTGACTGAACTACGTTGCTTATAAAATGACTTTGTTTTCCGCTGCTTTATTTGTCTGTATTGTAATTTATCTGCATCTTTTACCTATAACGCTCCACTGAAGTTAATGCATTCCCTTTGTGAGTGACATTAATGGAGGTGGGGTGTTTCAAAAATAAAATAAAGTCCGGTAACTGTTTAAAGATTTTGATTTTGATAGTCATATATCTATGATTTTTGTTCTCTGTCAGTTTTTAATTCATGTTATTCTCCATTAGTATTGGGTTCTTGTTAGTTAAGTTCATTCTTTTTGTCAAACCATTTGTCTATTGTTTTTCTTTTGAGTTGACATTTCATACTTCCATGATTTATGAAATGTCCTAAGTTTTTGATGTCTAGCTGTGGTTGATTACTTTATCAAGAATTTATTATACGGTTTTGATAATATAACAAGCACTATGTTTGACAACAGTGTTCACTTTACTCTTTTACTGTTTAATTTTGTTATCACTGACATAGATTAAGAAACTGTGGCTTCGTTGCAGTAGTACACGTCGAGCAACTTAAAGAAAATCAAGAATAGATACCTCAATATGTTTTTTATGTTCTTTCTTTCACATTTGAAGCAACAACCTTCCTGGTTGAAAATTGTTGGGTACATATATAGCTAGTTGAAAATTGTTGTGACATATACACCTGCTTTTGTACATATATAGCTAGTTGTGTACATAAATATCTTGTTTAAAAATGTTGTGACATGTACAGCTGCTTGTGTACATAATTTCCTACTTGTGTACATAATCGCTGGTTGAAAATTTCTTCTGTCCAGAGGGAAAGAGCAGCAACAAGTAATGTTTGAGTACGTGTGAATTGCAACTAAAGAGTTGTGCACATGAGCTATTGTAACACCCCAAATTTCACTTAATATTAATGTTTAGTAATTAAAGAATAATTAATCTCAAACGTGAGAATTAAGGGAAACAGGTTGCGCCATTGTGTTCGTCTCGGAATTCTGGTTGAGACAGAGTCCGAGTTTGCGTGATATGGACTTCGTATGAAGAAGTTATGGCCATCCGAAGTTTCAGAAAATTCAAAACAGATTTAAAATATTCAAATTTCAAATTTCAGAAGAGGCGGGAAAATTCCCGCCAGACAGAGGGTGTCGACACTAGGGTCGACATGGGTGTCGATCCCCTTAAGGGGTCAACCCATGTGTCGACCCAGGGTGTCGACCCCCCCTGTCGGTCAGTTTGGCCTGGGTGCACTGATTTGAGCTTTGGGCTGTGTTTTGGTGGCTTGTGACGAAATCTGACGGCTCTAAACTAAATTAGGGTTAATCTAAGGGCCTAAACTACATCCTAATTCTATAAATACACCCTAAGACTACCCTAATTCATACTAAAAATAGATACAACGTCGTTATGCCGTCAAAATGCAACTTGAAGGAGCCTCCATCAAGTTGTAGAAGAAGATAGCTTCTCAAATCAACTTCTAATTAACTCTAGCAACTTAATCTTCTTCATAGGAGTGCTAATCAACAAGTTGTGAGTTTCTATGCCTTTAGCAAGCAATTTCTAAACTAATTATGATAGGATATAATGAGGTTATGGTTATGTATGTGGATCAATGCAAGTTATGTTATCATATGCAATGTGTTCATGATGTTATGCAAGTTATGCAAGTCATATGCTATGTGTTCATGATGTTATGCAAGTCATATGCTATGTGTTCATGATGTTATGCAAGTTATGCAAGTCATATGCTATGAGTTCATGATGCTAGTTGTGAAAGTTTTATGCTATATGTACATGATGCTAGTTATGCAAGTTTTATGCTATGTGCTCATGATGCTAGTTATGCAAATCACTATGATAAACATTGATCCATTGTGACACCATGTTATGCAAGTTTGGTGTTTGATTATATGCAGGTTCATATATGACATGTTATGCAAGTATGGTGTTTGATTATATGCAAGTAACATGTGCAAGTTTACACCTTTGTATGATATGCATACATATGCAAGTTAACCCCTTTATATGTCACACATACATATGCAAGTTTACCCCTTTGTATGACATAAGTAACTTATGCAAGTTACCCTCTTTATGACATATGTGATTCATGCAAGTTGGGTTGATTATTTATGCTAGTTGGGTTTGATGCTATGGTCATATATGCAAGTTGACACCTTTAAAACCCATGTTGATGCTAATGTTATGCTAAGTTGAACCCATTGTATTTGTGATGAATCTTCCCTTTTAAGTATGTCATGTTAGCGTATTACGTGGGAAACGATGGGGTTAATATTCATGTTAACAAAATTGTGATGAAATTGGTATGATGTTGCATACCATAAGTGGATGGACATAATTGAGTCAATTATGTACATCATTAAATTGGAATTAATTAGGAAAAATTAATTCAAAATATGGGGGTGATTAATTAGGTGTAATTAATCGACTAAGACACGAGGTTGGACCCTTTTGTAGCATAAGACTGCCCGGACCCGACCGGCAAATCCAGCGGCTACAAATGATTGGCCCAATATGAGAGGTCTTAGGCATAAACTAAATACGTGACAAGTGTAAAGACACGAGGTTAGACTCTGTTATGGCGTAAGGCTGCCCGGAACCGACCGGCAAATCCAGCTGCCATAAAAGACAGTCTAATGTGAGAGGTCTTTACAAAGGTTACGTTCTTAATCAATTAAGAAACACTTAACCAGATAAGCATGTAGTGGGGCATGAGGGGTTAAGTGGGTGCCTTGGGTGTCATGTGGAAATCAAGTAAGTGCCTTGGGTGGCATGTGGAAATCTAGTGGGTTGCCTTGGGTGGCAATAGAAAATACGATTAGAATACTTAACCAAGTGGAAACATGTAATTAAACATGATTAAAGGGTTAAGTGGGATGCACTAGAAAAAGGGACAAGCTTAGGTGGGTAGCTTGTGGGGGCCCATTTCAACCAGTAACCCATATGTATCTTATTGGGCTCGACCCATGTCGAGGACGGGACACGCGTACTGGGCTTGACTATAAGAGGCCAAAAACGGGTTAGCGGTGGCAACGCAAGTCCAACGGGTTTCATATGCATGTGTGGACCCGGGCTGGTAGGTAAAACGTTGTTGCATCGTGTAGGTATAAGCCGTGCACCGTTGGTTGTATCGGGTTGCCACTTTGGGGAGTGATACACCCCACTGTGGGGCCAGCACGGGTATCTACGTTAGGGAGCCGATTGCTTGGGGAGTAGTGGGTACACCTAGTGGAGATAGGGGCAGACGACACCTATGTGGTCAGCTAGGGGTACACGAAACTACTAGTTATATTTTCTAAGTCCTTGGGTGGGATCAACCTTTAAATAGGAATGACTGGTGTGATGCAGTGTAGTAATTACCCTTGGGTGGGTAGATGCGTCTTTACCGTTATCTTAGTTCATCCTATGTCTAGTTGGCTGCTTAGTGTAGTCATTTATCCCCAGTCATCACCGTACCAAGTTTATATCATACCCTAATTACTTTAATGATTGTATTGTTAAAGTTATAGGGCTCACTCAGACTTATGTCTGACCCCGTTGTTTTTATCTTTTTCCCAACCCTCAGGTTCTCAGAGTAGGCCTAGCACTAGTGGGCTTTGATCAGATTGCTTTATCTATCTTTTGGAGCTTGGACCATGATGTAAAGCCCAGCTTATCTTTTCTATTATGGCTATTAGTTATGTAGTGGGATTATGTACTTATGTTTTATCAGTATGGATATTTAGTACTTGTCTCTTGTTTCAGTTGGTTTTGATATGTTACCAAACATGTTTATCTTCTGCTGCAATGAAATGATGTTTTAGATTTCAAGTTTTATTCATATCTGTCTTGTTGTAATTTTTTTGTTCTATATCACTTAAAATACTCCACCGAAGTTAAGGCATTCCCTTAGTGAGTGACCTTAGCGGGTGTGGGGTGTTACAGCTATGATTAACCATTTGTGTATAACCTTTTTTCTATTTGTATTTTATATACTTGATTTCATACACATTGTATATGACGATGGACAAAGATTGGTTGCGTAAACATAGGTATTAGTTGCTAATTTAAATATAAACTTTTGATTTGACATACTCTGAATTTTGATAATATAAAGTAACATTTGTTGTTTTCAGTTTTAATTAAAGAACAAGTAGAGAGTATGGCCTAGGTGCTCGAAATTTTGTGCTTTATGCCAAAAAAATTAGGAGATGTGGAAATTTTTTTGTGTCCTTATATAGACTGTCGTAATCTTAGTCGTCAATATGGAGAAATCGTTGTTGAGCACCTGATAATAAGGGGAATGGATCCTATGTATGAAGGTGGTATGTGGTATAATCATGGCGAGCAAGTGACTGTTGAAAAATCAGTTAAAATGGGTGAGATGTATGACTTACTCAAAGCAATTCACTATGAAGATGAAGGCTATTTTAATCATACTTTTTTTGATGATGACAAAGACAAGTATGGTGCAACAAAGTGGCATGGTGATTTACTTAAAAATTTGGAAGACGCTGAAACCCCACTATATCCTAGTTGCACAGACCATAAAAAGTTATCTGCCATTACTACTTTGTATAATTTTAAATGCGATATTGGATTATCTTATACTGGTTTTGATAAACTTCTTAACGTCCAACATATGTTTTTGCCAAAGAATAATGTACTCCCCAAGACTTTATATAAAGTAAAAAAGTTTCTTAAACTATTTGATACGGGATTTGAAAAGATTCTTGCTTGTGAAAATGATTGTTGTCTTTTTCGTAAAGAGAATAAAAATTTAAATAGCTGTCCTAAATGTGGTTCTTCGCGATGGAAGATCAATCGGGATACAGAGGAGATTATGCAAGGTATCTCGGTTAAGGTGTTGTGATATTTTCCAATATTCCAAGATAGAGAAGAATGTTTAGATTTGAAAAAATGGCAAAGAATCAAGGTAGCATTTCAAAAATAAAAGTAGTGGTGGAAAGATGCGACATCCTGTAGATTCCGTAACATGGAGCATGATTGATGAGAAAACATTTTCAGTCGATCCACATAATATTAGACTTGGTCTTACTACGGATGGATTTAATCCATTTTCTATGTTAAGCTCCAAGTATAGTTGTTGGCCGGTAATGCTTGTGACTTATAATTTGTCGTCTATGTTGTGCATGAAGAAGGACATTATCATATTAACACTTCTAATTCCAGGTCCAAAACAACCAGGAAATGATATTGATGTATATCTAGCACCATTAGTAGAAGACTTGCATTACTTGTAGAGTAATGGAGTAGAGATATATGATGCACTAAGTAAGACAATTTTTAACTTGAAAGCTATTTTATTGTCGATGATATATGATTTTCCAGCTTATGCTAATCTTTCTGGATGTTGTGTAAAGGGTAAAAAAGCGTGTCCATCATGTGGTGTCAACACTTATCATCGCTGGCTGAAACATGGTCGAAGGACTATTTATACGGGTCATAGAAGATTTTTGTCCGATACAAATCCATTAAGAAAAAAGCCATGGTTTGACAACATCGTGGATGATGGGAAAAAGCCTAGAATTCTAACCGGCAAAGATATCTCTTTAAGTTTGAAAGACTTTCCAAATGATTTTGGAAAAGGCACCAAAAGCGAAGAGAAAAATAAGGGCAAAGGTAAAAAAAGAAAGATTTACAACGATAGTGAAGATGATGAAGAAGATAACGATCCTATTAAAAAAGAGCTATCAAGGTGGAAGAAGAGATCAATCTTTTTTGACTTGCCATATTGGGAGGTTAGCATTTATATTCCGTTTTCTTTATTGGCCTACTACAAGCAAAATGTGGGGAAACTCTAAAGCTTAACTTTTACTTTTTATAGGCGCTTCCATTACACCATAATTTAGACGTAATGCACGTTGAGAAAATTGTTTGTGAAAGCACACTTAGTACAATGTTGCATGACAATAAATCAAAGGATGAGATTAAATGTAGACATGATCTACAGGATTGGGGGATTCGACATAGCATAATCTCGTGGGACCAAAACATATCTTCCACGGGCTCCGCATACATTATCAAAATTGAAAAAAAAAATTGCAAAAGGCTTTATGATTTCAAAGGTTTTGATGGTTATCACTCAAATTTTAAAAGACGCATATCGTTGGTGGATTGTAAAATTAGTGGTTTGAAGTCTCATGATTATCATGTTTTGATGCAACAATTATTATCGGTTGCATTACGAGGTTTGTTTCTCACAAAGCCCAGAAAAGCAATTATTCATCTATGTTCATTCTTCAATAAAATATGTAATCGTGTTCTTGATAGAGAAAAATTGTAGTAACTCGATGATGATATCGTTAAAATATTGTGTGAACTTTAAAGATATTTTCCACCTTCATATTTCGATATTATGATACACTTGACGATTCATCTTGGGAGGGAAGCTCGGTTGTGTGGACCCGTTGATTTTCGTTAGATGTCTGCCTTTGAAAGGTATATGAAAACACTTAAAGATTACATAAGGAATTATGCGCGACCAGAGGGATGCATTGCGGACTCCTATCTCGCAGAAGAATGCATGAGATTTTTTAATGAACTTCGGAGTAAATCGAAAAACTTGGGAAAAAAAATCGAAATTGTAACACCCCACGCCCGCTATGGTCACTCACTAAGGGAATGCCATAGCATCGGTGGAGTATTTTAGTGAATATAGAACAGAAAAATTACAACAAGACAGATATAATTAGTACTTGAAATTTAAAAAAAATATCATCTCACAACAGCGGAAATAAACATGTCTGGTTACATCATAAAACCACGATAAAAGTCAAGTACAATATCCATCAAAATAAAGAAGTACATAATCCCACTCTCTCATACAATAGCCATAACAAAAGAAAAGATAGCTGGATAACTGGAGCTTTACATCTACCCAAGCTCCTAAAGACTGGAACAGCAATCCGATCAAGCTCTACTACCGCTAGGATCCACCGTAGGACCTGAGGGTTGGGAAAAAGATAAAAACAACGGGGTCAGACATAAGTCTGAGTGAGCCCTATAACTTTAACAATACAATCATTAAAGTAACCAGAGAAGACATAAACTTGACCTACGGTAATATCTGGGGATGAATGGCTACACTAAGCAGCTTGGTAAACTTAGGATAAACTAGGATAACCGTAAGGACGCATCTACCCACCCAAGGATAATTACTAACTGCACCACACCAGTCATTCCTACTTAAAGGTTGATCCCTTCCAAGGACTTGGAAAATTTCCCCAGTAGTCTTGTGTACCCCTAGCCCTCTACATAGGTGCCGTCTGCCCCTATCTCCACTAGGTGTACTTAGTAATTTCACCCAGTAGTTTCGTGTACCCCTACATAGGTGCCGTCTGCCCCTATCTTTATTAGGTGTTCCCGCTACTCCCCAGCGATCGGCTCCCTACCGTAGATACCCGTGCTGGTCCCACGATTGGGGTGTATCATTCCCCTAAAGTGGCTACCAGATAATATCAACAGTGCACGACTTTATATCTACACGATGCAACAACGACTTACCAACCAGCCCGGGTCCACACACGCATATGAAACCCGTTGGTCCCGCGTTGCCACCGCTAACCCGGTTTGGCCTCTTATAGTCAAGCCCAATATGCGTGTCCCGTCACTCGACTTGAGTCGAGCCCACAAAGATACGTTTGGGAAATTGGTTGAAATGGGCCCCCACAAGCTACCACCTAAGCTTGCAATTTTATCTAGTGCATCCCACTTAACCCCTCTTTATAATCATGCCCACTTCCATGTTAAGTTTTGGTTAAGTCATCTAATCATATTTCAATTGCCCCTTAAGGCACCCACTAGATTCCTACATGCCACCTAAGGCACTTACTTAACCCTTTAATCATGTTTACTTACATGTCCCACTTTGGTTAAGTATTCTAATCGTATTTTCACATGCCACCCATGGCACTTACTTAACCCTTTAATCATGTTTAATTACATGTTTCACTTTGGTTAAGTATTCTAATCGTATTTTTCTATTGCCACCCAAGGCAACCCACTAGTCTCATCATGCCATCCCAAGGCACCCACTTAACCCCTCATGTCCCACTACATGCTAATATGGTTAAGTGTTTCTTAATTCATTAATTAAGATCATGACCTCATAAAGACCTCTCACATTAGACCGTCTTTTATGACTGCTAGATATGCCGGTTGGTTCCGGGCAGACTTCTGTCATCAAAAGGGTCTAACCTCGTGTCTTTACTTTAATCATGTATTTAATTTATGACTAAGACCTCTCACATTGGGCCAATCATTTGTAGCCGCTGGATGGCCGGTCGGTTCCGGGCAGACTTCCGCTACAAAAGGGTCCAACCTCGTGTCTTAGTTGATTAATTATACCTAATTAATCACCCCCATATTAATTATCCCTAATTAATATCAAATTTTCCATAACATGGGTAGACCTAACTCAATAGGTAAATTCCCATGGGGTAGACCTAACTCAATAGGTAAATTCCCACCTAATCTACTTGCTTTAACAATTGATGTTAAAGTGATAGAAACTCACTACTAGCAATTTGCACTCCAAATGAAGAAGATTAAGATGCTTAGAATGGATTAGAGGTTGATTAGAGAGGTTGATTAGCTTGCTTTCCTCTTCATTGATTTGTGGTGGCCATGATCAAGTTTCATTTTGCCATAGTTTAGTTACAAGATCTAATTATGAATGAATTAGGATAGGGTTAGGGTCTTATTTATAGGATTAGGTTGCATTTTAGACCCTTAGATTAACCCTAGATTGGTTTAGACCCGTCAGATCCAAGAAGCTTCCAGAACCAGCCCTCCAAGCCAGCCCAAGAACCTAAACTGGTGCACCCAGTTTTACTGGGAGTCGCCCCCCTGTCGACAGGCAAGTCGACAGGCAAGTCGACCCCCCTGTCGACGGGCCTGTCGACAGCCCTGTCGATATGGGTAGGGCGGGAATCTTCCCGCCTGGCCCCGCTTACTCAAATTTAAAATCTGGTTTTAAATTATTAAATCTGTTTTTATCTTTAAATTTTCTGCAAACTTCATTGGGCCTTAACTGGGCCATACGGACTCCGATTTTCGAAAACTCGGACTCTATTTCGCGTATTTTTCCGAGACGAACGCAATGACGCAGCCCGTTACCCCCAATTCCCACATCTGAGATTATGTATCCTGTAATTAGTGAATTTTAGTATTAACTAAAATTCGGGGTGTTACATTCTCCCCTCCTTAAAGGATTTCGTCCCCGAAATCTCTAAGCTAAGGAGAATGCATATCCTACCATCCAAACAACCATCTACTCAAATCATCAACCACGGGCATCCATTGTCCTTAAACAGTTTCTAATGATGTATGAGCATATGCAAACAGTGTGTGTATATGTTCCCTATCTAATGTATGAACATATGCAAACCATGATAGTGCCATGCATCCATTATGTATGCGAGAAAACCCTATCGACACATACAATATCTACATGAGTGCACAATCATTCACCAAAATGCATCATCCATGTGATAACACAACCATTATACATCCATAAATATATTTTCCTACACACAATTTTATGCAATATGCAATATGAAGTGACTGAGCCGATCTAGTGCCTAGCGTGTGTGTATATGCATCCACGAGCAACCACTAGCAAACACTTGCATCCACTTGCATCCATCAACCATAACATGTCTCAAACACATGTTTCAACCATAGGTTTTCCCTATCTAAAGGTCAAAGGTACTAACGAGAGGACATACCGAAGATAAGATAAGTACTAGACATGCGATAAAGGAGAAAGTAAAGACATACCCTCAAAAAGAAATGGGTACAATGAACGCATCTTCGCTTCCGTCTCCCAAGTAGCATCGCTCTCTTTATCTCCCTTTTGTATTTTGACTAGTTGAACCTCTCCGTTTCTCATCTTCCAAATCTCTGACCCAAGGATGCAAGTAGGAGCTCGTCGAATCATCGCATCACGCTCTGCTTCCACTTCTCTAAGCAAACTTGGCTCTACCACCTCTGCGGTCTCATGTAGGCACTTCCTCCCCTGGAATACATCATGTACACCACTAAGTCTGTCGGGCAACTCCACCAATGGAATATGCTCCTCCCATGTACCTCCAAAATCCAAGATACATAGTCTCAAAAAAAAAGTCTTCTAAAACATGATTCACCCTCTCGGTCTGGCCGTCCGTCTGAGGATGATATGCGGTACTCAAACACAACTGAGTCCCTACCGCCTCTTGCAAACTCTTCCAAAACTCTCTAGTAAAGATAGGATCTCGATCGCCCACCACACTGGAAGGTACATCCCGTAATCTAATAATCTCTCAAATGTAAACTGTAGCTAGACATGGAATAGTCCTCCTGCTCTTCACGGGTATGAAATGGGTACACTTAGTAAGTCTATCTACCAAACCCAAATCCCCGTATTACCCTTCCTTGATTTCGGTAATCCTTTGAGACACTATCCCATTTCCTTAGCGGAACTTCCAATGGGTGCAGCAACCCACTTGGTTTCTTTTGCTCCGCTTTCACCAAGCCTCTAGCGACATACTTGGCTATGTCTTTCTTCATACCGGCCAAAAAGAAAACTCGCTTCATGTCTTGGTACATCTTGTCCCCACCGGGATGAATGGTCATCCTAGAACGGTGTGCATCATCAAAAATAATCTTCCTCAAATCCTCGTCTTGCGGTACACAAAGTCTACCGTCTCTACGCAAGCACCCCCTATCGTCTAGGGTGTACCTACTCAAATGGCTGGACGACTCCCCCCTTATGAGCTTCTCCACCAACTCAACCAACTGTGGGTCGTCCCTCTGTGCTTCTACAATTTGCCCCAAAAGAGTAGGCCTAACCTCCAAGGAGGCTAGCAAACCGGGTACAAAGTCAACGGAAGGTCTAACTCAAACATAGAAATAAACTCTAAGCTCCGTCGTTCAACGAACCACAAACTCGAGGACAACCTTTTTCTACTTAAGGCGTCCGCTACCATGTTACCCTTGCCGTGGGTGTACGCTATCTCAAACTCATAGGACGCTAAGAATCCTATTCACTTTTGCCATCTCAAGACTATGCGCCTGGAGAGTCTCCAATACTTCCCTAAGATGTAGGGCAGGTTCTTCTCCACTCCTAGAGAAAATCGGGGTATTTTTCCCATGCAAAATCGTCACAACTATCCATCTCTCATGCAGACAACCCTAGTCGAGCTCGATGTCCCCCAAATGCAAGCCCCAAAGGCCTAAACCAATATCAGACAAACACCCAAGGGATATCTCCTTCGAGTTCAGGCGACCTACATGAGATGATACTAGTAAAAATGGCTAAATAATTAAGCCCCTTGTCCAACCCTGGATGTCCTCGCCAGTCTTACTCCAACACCACCGTTTTTCCCTAACTGGCTTTGCTCACCCTATTGAGCACATACGAAAACTTATTTCGCTCCTAGAAAAGACCAAGATGTCATCCACAAAGACCAACACGAACTTATTTAGGTACTCCCTGAACACCCTTCTCATCACATGCGGGGGCGTTCGTCAAACGAAATGGCATCTCCAGCCACTCATAAAAAAAACCATTCGGAGTCCTAGAGGCAGTCTTCTCTATACTATCCTCAGTCATTCCCAACTGACGAAACCTCGTGGTTAAGTCCAATTGCGAAAATACTGAGGCGCCCACTAACTGATCAAAGAGATCATCAATCCTCGACAATGGGTGTCTATTCTTCTTTGTGAGTTTATTTAGCTCTCTTTAGCCTACACAAAGTCTGAGGGACCCATCCGCCTTTGTGGCAAAAACTACCGGAGCACCCTACTCCGATATACTTCGTCTTCTAAACCCCTTCTCAAGCAAATTACCTACTTGCTTATGGAGTTCCCTCCTCTCACGAGGAGCCACATGGCACACTGGTTTGGTATTATCTACCAGATATATTTGGAAGTCAATCTCCCGCTCCGGAGGTAAGCCCTTCACTTCCTCCAAACACATCCGAGTATTCCCGGACCACTCTATAAATTGCAAACTCTCGACCGACGTGTCAAGCGACTCTAGATAACTTAGCATAACAGATTCTATGGGATTACAAGAGATCTCGAGAGTGTTACCCAAGCGGGTCATAAGCCTACAACTCTCCCTTCAAAATTAAGAACGGTACCCCTACTGGATAACCAGTCCGTGCCCAAAACTAACCCATAGCCCGTGAAGCCCAACAAGCATCACATCTAAACTCAATGCTAAGTATAGCAACTTTCAAACCCAAACACATCGTGGAGCCCCAATTGGGTTTGAAACAACTAAGGGATCATCTACCAACTAGTGTCTCAGTGCAGTGACTCTACTAATAATGATGAGATAAACGAACTCAATGCGTCAAAATCAAATAAAGTACGGACAGGATGATCGATCAGAAAAACTAGACTTTCAATAGAAATGGTTCTACCTCTTTCCCTAATCGCGAGAGCCTGTACTTGCCCCCTAGCCTGACCTGGTGCCACAAGAGCTTGCACCTGTCCTCCTGAGGTAGACCCCGTCCTTTGCTCCTTCTTTGGACAGTCTTTCACTAGATGCCCTGCTTCGTCACAGTGGAAGCAGCCAGTCTTCTTCTTCTTGCGACAATCCTTGCTTAGGTGGCCTAGTGTTCCACAACTGAAGCACTTCTTCTTTCCCTTGCCACCGTTGCCTTTCCCACCCTTGTTTTGCTGTTGCTGTTGAGGTCTCTTCTGATCTCCTTTCTTCTCGTGTGCTTTATTAGCATTGGGACCTTTCTCTTCCTCATGCATATTTTCTTCCGCTTTTGAGAGAAACTTTGCCTCAAACCTATGCCTGAAATCCACCCAAGAGTCAATCGGGCGTTCTCCATTAGTGACCTCCCACCAGAACGAGGCCTCTCCTTCCATTAACCAAGCGGCCAACCTGACTTTCTTTCCCTCTTCTACTTCCAAGATTTCCATCAATTATTCCGTCTCATTAAGCCAATCCCTAGCTCCCACAAAAGGTTTTCCTCCCATAGCCTTAAACTTCCTACAAGTCATAGCAAAAGTATCCGTGCGAGGAGGAACGAGTGCAACGGGTGGAGGAGGAACATTTGCTGGACCTGCAGCGGTGGCCCTAGCCTCTAACAACCTCCTATACCATACTGGTACCGCTACACTATCCGGAAGATAAAGATCTTCAGCCATGCTGAGACGAAAAAGGGAAAGATTCAAAACGGAGAATTCGAAAGATAAAGATATGGCTATCGGGGATTATGCTTTTCTTTCAAAAACTTTTCTCTTTAAAGACATGTTTTTGAAAATATTTCTTCCAAAAATGTTTTTAGAAAAATAGTTTTCTAAAATTTTTATCTGTTCTGGTAACCTTTGCTCTGATACCACGTGTAACACTCCACCGATGCTATGGCATTCCCTTAGTGAGTGACCATAGCGGGCGTGGGGTGTTACACGGATAGAAACTCACTACTAGCAATTTGCACTCCAAATGAAGAAGATTAAGATGCTTAGAATGGATTAGAGGTTGATTAGAGAGGTTGATTAGCTTGCTTTCCTCTTCATTGATTTGTGGTGGCCATGATCAAGTTTCATTTTGCCATAGTTTAGTTACAAGATCTAATTATGAATGAATTAGGATAGGGTTAGGGTCTTATTTATAGGATTAGGTTGCATTTTAGACCCTTAGATTAACCCTAGATTGGTTTAGACCCGTCAGATCCAAGAAGCTTCCAGAACCAGCCCTCCAAGCCAGCCCAAGAACCTAAACTGGTGCACCCAGTTTTACTGGGCGTCGCCCCCCTGTCGACAGGCAAGTCGACAGGCAAGTCGACCCCCCTGTCGACGGGCCTGTCGACAGCCCTGTCGACATGGGTAGGGCGGGAATCTTCCCGCCTGGCCCCGCTTACTCAAATTTAAAATCTGGTTTTAAATTATTAAATCTGTTTTTATCTTTAAATTTTCTGCAAACTTCATTGGGCCTTAACTGGGCCATACGGACTCCAATTTTCGAAAACTCGGACTCTATTTCGCGTATTTTTCCGAGACGAACGCAATGACGCAGCCCGTTACCCCCAATTCCCACATCTGAGATTATTTATCCTGTAATTAGTGAATTTTAGTATTAACTAAAATTCGGGGTGTTACAGAAATGAAGAGTATAAAGATATTGCAATACTTAAAGGACGTCTAATTTCAATGTCTAACAAGTTACGTTGTCTTCCAAGGAAATAGAAATTGCTCACTTAGTGGTGTTAATGAATATGGCCGTAGTGGAACCGCTTTTGGAGTAAGTTAATATCATTTTATGGTTTCATTGATTTTTTGTAGTTACGTTTGCGGTTACAACTTGACATTACTTTTATTATACTAGTTTGCATTTGGAAGAGTTGAAAAATTCAAACAAGCGCTTAGAAAGAAATGCAACATTACTTTGGAAATATCATGGAGATAAGTTTGCTAGTTGGATTAAAAAAAGGTTTCTTACAAAAAATTCAACATTTTCCTATACAATTTATAAATACTATCCTGAAATACTTTTTTTTCTTCAGATTCCTATCGAATCAAAAGATCATGATAAAATGTTAAAATGGATTGCATATAGCCTTAAAATTACTATGTTGCCCTGCAATGGATTTATTATTAACGGACAAGGATTTCATATGAAAGATGTTGATAGAGAAACTCAGAATAGTGGAGTGACCTATGATGCGACCACCATGTGTACAAAAAGTGTAAAAGACAGTTCTCAAGTGGTTAATATGGTCACTTACTATGGAATATTAACTGATATATTTTTATTGAATTATAATATTTCTTATATTCCTATTTTCAAGTGTCACTGGGCGAATATAGGAAATGGGACAAAAGTTGAAGATGGATTTACTCTTGTTAATTTGCATCAAAGTCAGGTTTCTTTTTAAAGAGACCCTTATATCCTCGCATATCAAGCGGAATAAATTTTTTATTCAAGAGAAAACGATTCTTCGAATTGGTATGTTGTGATGAAAGCTGTGACGGCCCGCCCCGCACCAGCCAGCATTTCCTCCAAAAGTGCGCTGTACACATGCCCAACTAGCACAGAACGGTCGCCAAAGAAAGGAAAGAAGGGAATGAACTAATCGAAAACCTGTAGAATGTCTCAAAGCGCATGGAAAAAATATAATAATAATGTACTTGACATAAAACAGGCAAGATAGTGCATAAGCTGATAACTAAAACCAACATCAACATCAGAGCAGCGGAAATTCAAATACAGCTTATTACAACTTTCCAAATTACTGTCTCTAAACAAAAGAAATAAAGGAAGGGTGCACTACTAATGCCCAAAGTAGTGACCAACAACGACACAGGGAGAATATCTATATATATCATACGTGGAAGCCTTCTGCTCGTCTCCTGTACAGCTACTCATGCATCACCAGTTAACCTGTCTCTAGTCTGCTTGTGAGAGCACCCAGAGTAATAAGAAGAGACATAAAACTCTGGGTCAGACAAAAAGTCTGGTATGAGAGATAAGCAGCTAAATAGAACAATAGTAGGTATACTAAACCATACCTGAACCTGGACCTGCAACCAAAGAGTTAGCACTACGTACCGTACAATTCTCTAAGGTGCCACTGAATAAATGGTGTAAAGATAACGAGGTGGGGGTGTGCATGTCATAATGATGGCAACAAATCAAGCATAGCAACCATCCTCACATTTATCACTTTGTGCGTAAAGCATACGATGTCCACCACTTCAATCACTAGACCCATCGAAGTAGTGACGGAGTTCGACCTATACAACTACTGCTACTACCACGCTCACCACATGGAGTCATGACCAAATCTTTACAAATGAGCCCACTTAATTGGTCTATAGCTCTTTAGTCGTACCTAGGCCACTTTGGCCCTGAATCCGTTCACGTACTCCCTACACGTAGTGATCCAAAGTTATAGACATCAACAACCCCTTAGCATACGTCCCGCAGCAAAACCCAATCATGAAGCTCACTAATTGGTTCCCATCTGGATCCTGAGTCAAAGCTCCTCATTTGGACCTCCTTTGCATCTCGGGCTTTGGTTGAATTGGAGTTGATCTTCAAAAGAGTCATCATGACGAGGTAGAAGTACACATTTGGTTCGGTTCGGTCGTCCCGACCCGGTTTGGTTTGGTGGTCCTGGCTTATGCCTTGATCAGTGCTCCATTCCTCCTCGGTTTGGTTCGGATGCCCTATACCTAGTTCGGTGGTTGCTCCCTCCTATATGTCCCGATACGATCCGATCCCCACACCCTTATTTTCGATCCGATCCCCTGTTAGTCTCTCTGATCCAATCCTCTGCCCAACTCCAACTCTAAGCAGATGGCCTTCCTTCTCGCCAAGCCCCTTATGCTAAGTTCCAATCCGAATCAGGTCCACCTGCCCGGTTCTCCTTTCCGATCCGAGCCCAATGATCCGATCCGATCCGATCTGAAACCCTGCATATTTCCTGCAACTTTCCAGCGGTTGTTTTACGCCATACGACGGTGTTTTCGACCAATCTAACCCTTCTAGGCAATCACAAAGCATACCATACAGCCATAGCAACATGTATAATCATCCACAAACAGCAAAACAACTATCATAGCATGTAAAACGGATCAAACACACCCAAAATCCCATATTTTCCCTTAAGCATGTTTTGGCAAAACTAATGATAGGGTTATCAAAACTTAACCAAATTAGCCCAAGTTTCTAACAGAGGTCTAAAACATCATTTAAGAATTTATAAATATTTTTCCAGAATTTATCAGTGTATAAATTCGCTAATCAGCACTAATTACCCTTAATTAACCATAATTAGTGAGGAGCTATGCAAATCACTCACCTTGGCCACAAATGAACTTTAGATCTGAAATAATCTTCTGTTATGACGATGTTCCCAATGCAGCACAGCAGCTCTAACCTTGCTTTGGCGCTATCCCTCCTTAATTTGATGTAGTTTAAGCCAAAACTTGATTAAGAAGTGATTAAAGGTGTTTGTAGATGTTGGAGGCCATTGTTAGGTTGAAGAGAGGGTTTGTGGCGGTTGGAAAATGAGTGAAAAACCGAAATCCTAACCCTAGCAGCCCTTAAATACCTCTAATCCCGAAATCCCCCATTAGGCCAATTAAGCTATTTTTCACCATCTGAAACTTGTTTCAGCCGTATCTCCCAAACGGTGAGTCTGTTTGGCTAATGTGACCACTCTACGGAATTGTAAATCATCATCCAAAGAAAATGGAAGTGGTTTCAGGTCAAAACTCCTTTCCAATCAAAAGTTATGGCCAAAACAAGATTAGCTAGGGGCAAAACGGTCGTTTAAAAATCGGGAAAAATCATGAACATGGGAAATGACCTCAATAGTCGTCTTCGAAAGTTACATGACAATAAGACTTTGTATGTGAAAGAAATAAATATTCTACGATCCTGCGATGCATAGAATGAGGGTCGTTACACTCCCCCTCCTTAAGAAATTTCGTCCCCGAAATTCCTTAACCCACAACATACAAAGGATCCCGCATGCCTACCAACCATATACAACAATCAATCATGCAAACAAGTAAAACAAACCTATCCTAGCATGCGGAAGGACTAAATCGGAACTGAAATCTTACCAGGCGAAGAGTTCTGGATACGTCTTCCTAATGCTCTCCTCTGTCTCCCAAGTACAGTCATTCTCATCCTCGCCCCACTGAACTTTGACTAGGTTCACCGCTTTCCTTCGAAGTTGCTTCGTATCGTTCCCAACAATACGCATAGGCTTGCAGTTCCCAACTACCTCGAGTTCAACTTCGATATCATCCAACTGATCAGGTGAAATAGTCACATTTGGGTCGTGTACGAAGTTTCTTAACTGGGAAACATGAAATACGTTGTGAACTCTTTCCATCTTCTCTGGTAATTCAACTTTGTATGCCAAATTCCCAATTTTCTCAAGGACTGGGAATAGACCAAAAAATCTTGGTGTTAACTTACCTCTCCTACCAAATCATATCACGCACTTCAACGGAGAAATCTTGACAAACACCAAGTCACCAATGGAGAACTTTAATTCTCTTCTCCTCTTATCAGCATAACTCTTCTGCCCATCTTGGGTAGCCTTCATTCGCTGTTGGATAATCTTAATCTTAGTTGAAGTTTCTCTTATCACGTCGGGTCCAAGTAAAAACTTCTCACCAGCTTCTACCCAACATGATGGTGAGTTGCATGGTCTTCCGTACAAAGCTTCAAATGGAGCCATACCAATACTGGATTGATAACTATTATTGTATGCAAACTCTACTAGATGCAAATGGTCATCCCATGATCCATCAAAATCCAATACGCAGGCTCTCAAGAGGTATTCTAATATACGATTCACCCTCTCTGTTTAACCATTGGTTTGAGGATGATACGCGGTACTGAGATGTAGTTCTGATCCTAACGCCTCTTGTAAGCTCTTCCAAAATCCACTAGTGAACAACGGATCTCGGTCACTCACAATGCCCTTGGGTATTCCATGAAATCTCACTACCCACTTTATATACAGTTCCGCTAATTTAGCTGCCGTCCTGTTTGACTTGACAGTAGAAATCTTGCACTCTTAGTTAATCGGTCCACAATCACCCAAATGCTATCATGGCCTGATCTAGTCCTTGGTAACCCATCAATGAAACCCATTGACACTTGTTCCCATTTCCGTTCTGGAATTTCTAATGGTTGTAGCAAACAACTAGGCTTCTTTTGCTCAGCTTTAACTAGCTAGTAGTTCATGCATTTGGATATAAACCTCCCAATGTCTCTTTTCGTCCCTTCCCAGTAGTAGGTCTGCTGCATGTCTCGGTACATTTTGTTACCACCAGGGTGTATAGTCAGTTTTGAGTGATGACATTCTCTAAGCACTTCATCTTTCACTCCATTGACATTGGGTACAACTAGTCTTCCATTCTTCCTAAGCCATCCATCTCGATCCAGCCCATACTTGTTCATCTCTTCGTCGATTCCCATCTCTAACTTTGAGATGATTTCCAATAGGCTAGGATCGTCCCTCTGACTGGAACCAATCCGCTCAATCAAAGTGGGTCTGGTCATCAAACTTGCTAACATTTATGGATCCAATTCGCACTTTGGTCTGAAATCATACCCAGCGATGTACTCCAGTTGCTTCCATTTTAGAAACATAGCCCCTAAAATGGCATGTCTCCTACTCATTGCATCAGCTACCGCATTGCCCTTTCCTGGTGTGTATGCAATATCGAAATCATAGGAAGCTAAGAATTCTAACCACCTTTGTTGTCAGAGATTTAGATCCTTTTGAAAGAAAAGATACTTTAACGATTTATGATCGGTAAACAACTCAAATCTTTCTCCCAAGAGAAAATGTCTCCACTTCTTCAATGCAAATACGATCGCATCCAATTCCAAGTCATGGGTAGGGTATCTTTTCTCATGCGGTTTCAGTTGCCGACTTGCATAAGCTACAACCCTACCTCCTTGCATCAATACAACACCTAGTCCTGTGCCACATGCATCCGTATATACTGTCGTCTCTTCATTCCCCTTAGGAATGACTAACACTAGTGCACATGTCAACTTTTCCTTTAGGCTCTTGAATGCATTCTTGCACCTTTCGTCCCAGATGAAGGCTTGATTCTTCTTGGTCAACTGAGTCAACGCTGCTGCTATCTTGGAGAAGTCTTGGATAAACTTACGATAAAATACAACTAATCCCAAGAAACTTCTTATGTCCGTTGCATTCTTGGGCGTAGACCAATCTTGTACCGTAGCCACCTTCGCAGGATCCACGGCAATACCATTCTCTGAAACAACATGGCACAAGAATCTCACTTCTCTCCTCCAGAAGTGACACTTAGAAAACTTTGCTTTCAATTGATGTTTTCTCAACACCTCTATCACTATTCTTAAATGTTCCTTGTGTTCTTCTTCTGTCCTCGAATAGACCAATATATCATCCACGAACACAAGGACAAACTTGTTCAACTGGTCTCTGAATACCCTATTCATAAGATCCACAAAGTATGCTGGGGCATTGGTAAGCCCGAATGGCATGACCAACCACTCATAAAATCCAGACGACGTCTGAAATGCCGTTTTAGCTATACTCTCAGCTTCCACTCTAAGCTGATGAAAACCTATCGCGAGATCCAACTGAGAGAATACTCTCGCGCCACTCAACTGATCAAACAAATCATCTATCCGTGGTGGAGGATACTTATTCTTCCTCGTAACTTTATTCAACTCGCGGGAGTCTACACACAAACGAAGGGAATCATCCGCCTTGGTAGCAAACACAACTGGTGCTCCCCATTCAGAAACACTCCTTCTGATAAATCCCTTCTTCAAAAGATCGCTGACTTGCACCTCGAGCACTTGCTGCTCCCTTGGTGCCATACGACGAAGTGGCATCACTATAGGTCTGGCATCTTTCACTAAATCAATACAGAACTCAATCTCTCGGTGTGGTGGAAGCCCGGTCACTTCCTCGAAAACGTCCGGATACTGGCCAACCATGGGCAAACCTGACAACTCACTATGCGGAATGTCGAGGGAATTTAGAAAACTAACCATTAGCCCATCACCGGGTAGACCACCAAACACTACCCTCCACCCATCATCCGCTCTAGCTATCACCAAAAAGCCCTTACAGTCTACCACCACCCCGTATCTTTGGAGCCAATTGACTCCCAAAATAATGCCAAACCCAGTAAAGTCCAAAACAAAGAAATCACAAACAAATATGAATCCATGACTCGATAAGAACACATTACAACAAATCATGCTAAGGTTAGTCGAGCCACCAATCGGGTTTGTCACTACTAAAGGTCTATCGACAATCTCGGGCTCCAATCCCAACCTATCTACCAGGTCACTAGATATGAAAGAACTGGAAGCTCCGGTATCAAACAAAACTCTAACAGGAACATCATAAACAGAAAGCATACCTTGAATAACAACATTCTTTCCCTTCTCCGCCGCAGTTGGGGCATTCGACGAAGAAGGAATAGTGTTAAGGGCATATGCTTTCACCATATGCTTTTCTTTAGGGGGTTGCGGACACTTGTCCTTGTGATGTCCCACTTGGCCACAGTTGAAGCACTTCCTATCCGCTGGCTTGGCCCGACAATTACTAGCATAATGGCCCTTCTTACCATAGCTGAAGCACTCAACATCTTTCTTATTCTTTTTCTGGCCATCCTTATTCTAGTTCTGCTTCCTCTTATTCTGAGAACCACTCTTGCCTCCACCACTTGCTTGCGGCTTCGGCTCCTCTGCAGATGCAACCTCAGTATTCGACTTAGGGTAAAGACTCTCTGACCTCAATGCTTTCCCCATAATCGATTCAAACGTCTCATCGATGTGGTTAATAAGCCTTTTCCCCAAGTACTGATCTAAGCCAGTTATGAACTTCTCGTTCTTCTTCTCGGCAGTATCAATAAGAGATTACCCATACTTCGACAAAGTGTCGAATTCGGCAATATACTCCGAGACAGCTCTGCCATTCTGCTTGAGCTCCAAGAATTTCTTAAACAACACTAACTTCTGAGCAGCCGGAATGAACTTATCGCTAAAGCGAGCCTTAAACTACTCCCAAGTAATCTGATCCTCGGGAGTAGCTGCCTGTATAGCATTCCACCAATTCATTACCCGTCCTTGCAGCTGACGGGACGCTAGCCTTCTCTTCATCGCATCCTCGATACCCAAGTCTTCGAAGATGCGCTCACAGCTATCCAACCAATCCTGAACATCCGTAGCCGACTCCGTTCCGTGGAACAACTTCCCACCAAGACTAGTATAATCCTTATTCAGCTTGGCAAAATCGGCCCTAGGCGCCTGCACTATTGGGCCACCACCATTACCATTATTGGGAGCTTCCCTCTGCGCACCCCTCAACATCTCTCTCATGAGGTCAGTAAACATCGTCCTCATGTCAGCAACATTCCCATTATTGCCTCCTCTACCGGCACCTCTTGCGTATTGGCTCATCGTTCAATCTGTAAAGAGAAAACTATTAACCATCCTCTTTGTGGTGTCAGTGCAGTGCGACTTCATCCTTAGATATACTAATAGTATATATATAGCTTTTGAAAACCAAAATAATCACAAATAAGCACTCTCATATATGTATTATCTCTCCCTGGTGTCTTTCCCTAGGTTAAGTACGCAACCTAGAGCTCTGATACCAAGTGTGACGGCCCGCCCCTCACCAGCTGGCATTTCCTCCGAAAGTGCGCTGTACACATGCCCAACTAGCACAGAACGGTCGCCAAAGAAAGGAAAGAAGAGAATGAACTAATCGAAAACCTGTAGAATGTCTCATAGCGCATGGAACAAAATATAATAATAACGTACTTGACATAAAACAGGTGAGACAGTGCATAAGATGATAACTAAAACCAACATCAACATCAGAGCAGCGGAAATCCAAATACAGCTTATTACAACTTTCCAAATTACTGTCTCTAAACAAAAGAAGTAAAGGAAGGGTGCACTACTAATGCCCAAAGTAGTGACCAGCAACGACAAAGGGAGAATATCTATATATATCATACGTGGAAGCCTCCTGCTCGTCTCCGGTACAACTACTCGTGCGTCACCAGCTAACCTGTCTCTATTCTGCTCGTGAGAGCACCCAAAGTAATAAGAAGAGACATAAAACTCTGGGTCAGACAAAAAGTATGGTATGAGAGATAAGCAGCTAAACAGAACAATAGTAGGTATACTAAACCATACCTGGACCTGCAACCAAAGAGTTAGCACTACATACCGTACAATTCTCTAAGGTGCCACTGAATAAATGGTGTAAAGATAACGGGGTGAGGGTGTACATGTCATAATGATGGCAACAAATCAAGCATAGCAACCATCCTCACATTTCTCACTTTGTGCGTAAAGCATACGATGTCCACCACTTCAATCACTAGACCCATCGAAGTAGTGATGGAGTTCGACCTGTACAACTACTGCTACTACCAAGCTCACCACATGGAGTCATGACCAAATCTTTACAAATGACCCCACTTCATTGGTCTATAGCTTTTTAGTCGTACCTAGGCCACTATGGCCCTGAATCCGTTCACGTACTCTCTACACAGAGTGATCCAAAGTTATAGACATCGACAACCACTTAGCACACGTCCCGTAGGAAAGCCCAATCATGAAGCTCACTAATTGGTTCCCATCTGGATCTTGAGTCAAAGCTCCTCCTTTAGACTTCCTTTGCATCTCGGGCTTTGGTCGAATTGGAGTTGATCTTCAAAAGAGTCGTCACGATGAGGTAAAAGTACACATTTGGTTCGGTTCGGTAGTCCCGACCCGGTTCGGTGGTCCTAGCTTATGCCTTGATCAGTGCTCCATTCCTCCTCGGTTCGGTCCTCCAGCTCTGGTTTGGTTCGGATGCCCTATACCTGGTTCGGTGGTTTCTCCCTCCTAGATGTCCCGATCCGATCAGGTGCTTTGCTCCAACTTTAGCTCCAAGCTTGGTCCTCCGATCCGATCCCGCTCCCTGGCTTTAGTCAGATCCGATCCCCATGCCCTTATTTCCGATCCGATCCCCTGTTAGTCTCTCCGATCCGATCCTCTGCCTAACTCCAACTCTAAGCAAATGGCTTTCCTTCTCGCAAAGCCACTTATGCTAAGTCCCAATCTGAATCAGGTCCACCTGCGTGGTTCTCTTATCCGATCTGAGCCCAATGATCTGATCCGATCCGGTCTGAAACCCTGCATATTTCCTGCAACTTTCCAACGGCTGTTTTATGCCATATGACAGCGTTTTCGACCAATCTAACACTTCTAGGCAATCACAAAGCATACCATACAACCATAACAACATGTATAATCATCCACAAACAGCAAAACAACTATCATAGCATATAAAACGGATCAAACATACCCAAAATCCCATATTTTCCCTTAAGCATGTTTAGGTAAAACTAATGATAGGGTTATCAAAATTAACCAAATTATCTCAAGTTTCTAACAAAGGTCTAAAACATCATTTAAGAATTTATAAATATTTTTCCAGAATTTATTAGTGTATAAATTCGCTAATCAACACTAATTACCCTTAATTAACCATAATTAGTGAGTAGTTATGCAAATCACTCACCTTGGCCACAAATGAACTTTAGATTTGAAATAATCTACTGTTATGATGATGTTCCCAATGCAACACAGCAGCTCTAACCTTGCTTTAGCGCTATCCCTCCTTAATTTGATGCAGTTTAAGCCAAAACTTGATTAAGAAGTGATTAGAGGTATTTATAGATGTTGGAGGCCATTGTTAGGTTGAATAGAGGGTTTGTGGCAGCTGGAAAATGAGTGAAAAACCGAAATCCTAACCCTAGCAGCCCTTAAATACCTCTAATCCCGAAATCCCCCATTGGGCCTAGCTGTTAATCACCCGGTTAAGCCCAATTAAGCTGTTTTTCACCATCTGAAACTTGTTTCAGCCGTATCTCCCAAACGGTGAGTCCGTTTGGCTAATGCGATCACTACAGAATTGTAAACCATCATCCGGAGCCAATGGAAGTGGTTTCAGGTCAAAACACCTTTCCAATCAAAAGTCATGGCCAAAACAAGATTTGCTAGGGGCAAAACGGTCATTTAAAAATCGAAAAAAACCATGAACATGAGAAATGACCTCAATAGTCGTCTTCCAAAGTTACATGACCATACGACTTTGTATGTGAAAGAAATAAATATTCTATGATCCTGCGATGCGTAGAATGCGCCGCCAAGAGGTTTTCACGAATAAGAGATTGATGATTTTATTGAAGAAAACAACTATGTTGTAGAAGATTGTGAAGAAATCGAGGACTTGGTCAAGGATGCTAGTTATGTTAGGGAGGATTGCGAAGGTATAATTGAGTAGTTCTAATGTCATGTTTTATTTTGGGCAGTCAATTATATGTTTTGATTTAAATTTGATGTTTTATATAATATTGGTTTGTAAAACCTATTGATTTGGAGCTTAATGAAAGTCGTTTAGGCTTGACATGTTTGCACTTAAGCATTTGAACTTGGCAGTACCATAATTTTCTGTTTTGATACCTCGCATTTTGAGTATTTTCTTGTCAGTTTCATGTTTATGTTATTGGCAAATAATTTAATTTGTTCACAAAGTATATTATCTAATTGTTCTCCTTTTTACCATTTATAAAGGTTACGTAGTCAAAGGTGTTCGAATAAGTAATTAAGTGGAGGAAGAAAAGGAGAAGACTGTGATGTTGCTTCTTTTCTTCTTTTTCCTCAGTGTACAAGGTTTGTAATCTTTCATTCGGCTATCTTACACAATAATATTTCAGTTCATAAATACACAATAATATTTCTCAGTGATAATAAGTAAATATAGTAATAATATTTTAGTTCATAGCTGTAACAATAAGTAAATAAGTAGTCAAAGCTCTTGCTACATGGTTATTTCAGATCATAGATACACAATAATATTTCTTAGTGTAACAGCCCAAGGATTTTTGACCCCGAAAATCGACACAAAAACACCGTGTCAACTATTTGAGCATCGAAAACACAGGATCGTTAATAGAAAAAAATTAGAGGGTGAGATAAGAAAGAAATATTAGAATAGAAGAAGAAGAACCAACACAATATAGAGTCTCACATCGTAGCGGAATAAAATATAATATAGAAATAAATCTTTATAGAGAGAGCTTTAAAATAAAACTTACAATTATCAGAGTACATCAACACATTTGGATAGTTATATTAATCTATCCTCATATCCAACACACAACGGATTAACAACCATATATCATACGCCTGGACTTCTCCAGCTCATCTATGGACCGTGTAGCATAGGATAGCCTGAACCTAAACAACCTAGTCTAACCCGAGCATTACAAACACTAGGTCAGTCTGGTGGACCAGAGTGAGAAAAACACATTAATTTTAAAGGTATCACACAGCTTGATTTTAAAGTCAAAAATCTTTTCAAAAGAAAAGGATAATTGCAAGACCAAATCCACACATAAATACGGACGGTTTTTACCTTATGATAACCCAAAACATTTTTAGAATGCATCTCACTCTCTACATATATAAGATACAATCAAAACTATTAGCGCTTATTGGAGAATGGATATCCATGGCAAGGTATGGGCAACCACCTTTCCAACAATGTACCTTCGGAGATGAATACATTGGGGTTCAACAAGAACATCTTGCAACCCAGGCTAAACAAGACCGACCCCTCACTTCGCTTAAGAGTACCGAATATATCATCACCACAGTTGGGGGCCAGCCAACCGAACCGATAACATGTATACAATTAAAATAAAAGGGACAACCAAAGGCATTTGATTTCTCCAGATCAGGTAATGATATACCCTTTTGATGGGTGCGACCCGCATAGCCATGCGACCTACCTGAATTTAACCATTTCCCGTTGATGAGGCTTGAGGTCATAATTTATTTATTTATTTACCTTTATTATTATTTTAAGAACATATGGCCACCATTCACTTTGAATGCCACATCGTCAGATCTATCGAATCACTAATTGACGTCCATAAATATACTTTGGGTGTAAAAAAAGCGCGCCTTCTTCGCCACCAACTCGGTATGTTTGTAAAAATCAACGTACGCGGTTTTTAGGAAATACTCCGTCAGACATTCATCCATACAAGTCATCCAGAAACATGATGAACTGAAGGCATCCTCCTACCACATCCTATATAGGTATCACCCCAAGGATCAGTAGCGAGTAGTCCTTGCAATTTGTAGATTCCAATCACGACAGAATCACTACCAAAATATCTCTGGCCGCTAAACCAGAGAAATTCAACTAGTGATTCTTCCATTTATGAAGATCCACGGTCTTCAACACTCCATCTTCAGTCTAGTCTTCATGTATTTGCTGGTCGGGATGGTTTTCGAATATAATTCGATCCCGATCTTTCCGTACCAACAATCGTATTGGCCAGATTTGATAGTCGGTTATTTAACTATCAAATAAATAATCTTGAGAATAAAATGAGTTTACCGATTTAGTACTCGGCATTATTTGGCATCGTTAATTAAACATCTGTTAATTATATTCTTTAAATCTTCCAATATTGGAGTTTATCCTCTACTTCTTATTTTAAATAAGAATATTCTTAAAATCATTTCATTCGCTTAAAAACTTTTAGAATACAGTTTATAATATTATTTACGGAAATCATATCTTATGTTTCCCTCAATTGCTCTCATTTATAAACTAATACCATTCCTGGATAATCGTAAAGTTGTTCAAGTTGGGGTATTTTATTTACCTCTCAGACCTTGACCAACAACATTCATATCTTTAGACAGATAGAAGTTTTTTTTACCACACGTTTTCCTTTGAAAACCTTATTTAAATCTCAACACCGTTTACTTAATTAATTATTAAGTAAACTATTATTATATTTCTCAATTAATCTTTAATAATCCGGTATAACATTATACTCGTGCTTCGATTCCATTATGAATAAAATCCTTTATAAAATTTCTACAACATCTATTTATAAATATTTTTCAACTTGTTTACAACAATAATACTACATTTGTTTTTAAATCGTATGTAAATATCTTTACAAATCTTATAATTGACACCTGTTACGAATCCTTGTATTTTTATTTTTATCAAAACAATTGAGCTTATCATCTATAACAAACAATTCAGATTTCATTTCAAAATTATTATACCATTTCAAATCATTGCGACAACTTATGCGTCATCTAAAATCACATAGCAATCCTTTATAAAGATCTTCAGTTTATAAATCAAATAGTCCAATTTATTATTTGTAATAATTGTTACAAATTCATTTTCAAAACTCTCACTTCATTAAAAATCCCATTTGTAAATTATTATCGATAACTAATATTTTTATTACATTTCCAAATTCTTAACTTCCATTTACAAAATCGTTTGTAAATCATTTACGACAACTTATTATTCGTTGCCATTTCTGAAATCTTTTACTTGGCTTATATTCTTACCTTCGATTGACATTTCGAACTTCAGAACATAACATTCCGATCCTCGGAATAAATCTCTTCGTTAACCATTCCAAACTTCGGAATACCACATTACGAACCTTGGAATAACCCATAACCATTTCGTACCATTTCCCCACTTCTCAATTTTATTTTTCTAATTTTAAATATTAAATAAATATTTAATTTAAGCAATCATATTCACTTAAAAATCCTTTTTATAATTTTGTTACAAAAAGGATTTTATTATAAAACCCATTACTCCTTTCATATTTCAATTCGATTCCATTTCAACTTTGATCACTTTTTAAATGAATTAAAAAGTAATCTCCATAATTATTGTTAATTAGATAATAATTTACGTCAATTATTAACTATAATAGCAGTAGTTAATTTCTTAATTAACTAAAATAAATAGTAAGTTTCCTTTAGAAATCTTATTAAAATTAAATCAATTATTCATTAAACTATTTTATTAAATTAATTTAAACAAATTAATTTAATAATTATTCTCAGTTAAAAACAGTTGATTTAGTCAACTCAATACATAATTAATTCGTTAACCAATTTCAATTGGTCCTTCCTTTAAATTAATTAATAATATAATTAATTTAAATAATTCTATTTAATTATTTCAAAAAAACAATTATTCATTTCTTAACCGTTAGGTTAATTTTAGTTCATTTGCTTATAAATTTGATTAACATAAACATTTACTTTATAAAATCATTTACTACTGGCTTATAAATTTAAATAACAAATAATGAATATTTATTTCCTTTTTCTAAATTTTTACTCAAAATAATAGATTTAACTAAATCTATCTCCGATTATAAAAATAAATTTTATAACTTCACTTCTGTCAATTCATCTGACGATAATATTTATAAAATGATTGATTTATAGGTCATATGCTGCCAATTACTCAACCAATTTGTAACACCCCACCCCCGCTAGGGTCACTCACAAAGGGAATGCACTAGTTTTGGAGGGGTATTATCGAGATAACATCACAGAATTATCACATGACAGAACATTAACAAAAATTTAAGTGAACAGCTGAAGAATTTATGAGCAAAACAGAACTTCATTTTATTCCAAAATAAACCATGTCTCTTACAAGCATTTCAAATAACTTCATTACAACTGTCTTGTAATAATAGCCAAAGAAGCAATAACTTAAAAACAGAAAAATAGCTTATTCCCCAAGTGCAGTAAAAAGAAGCAGCCATAGCAAACCATACATGCTGAGCCAAAGCAAGTGATATCCAAGCTAAGAGCCAGTGTTTCCTCCATGAGAACCTGGGGGGGAAACGAAAGAAAAAGAGGCGAAAGGAAAAGGGTCAGTCATAAAGACTGAGTAAGTCCCAGTGACTTTCAGTGTAAAAACGGTTAAAACAACCTGTCATGTATGAACTGGAACTAAACTTAAGAATGGTGTCAAGGTGGACAAGATAGACTAAGGTGATCATGATAAGTCAAGACAAGTCAAATAAAGCATCACATGTTCAAGATTCGTTGCATTGACTGTACTAGTATACTAAGCCCATGTCACTAGTTAATCACGAAATAAATCCCATGGCCCAATATCATGAAATGACCCTGAAACGGGGTCTGACCCAAGTACGGGGTCCTACGGAGCGATTATCTAGTCGATCATCTCCCTACAAGTTCTAGCTCGTCAAGTGTCCGTGTCATACGGCTAATCACGAATGTAGTCACCTGTGCTGGGTCCACCTTCGGGTGTATCAGCCCTAGGGTGTCAACCCCTGACACGATTCAAGATGCACAGATAAATCTACGGATACCCAGTGCCTGCCCCGGAATACGTGCACGACCGTAGTCCACCGAACCTACACTGGCATACCCCACTGCCGTCGTTCACCTCTTACAATCAACCTGTAATCGTGCCCCACCCGGCCTAGCCCCAGGGTACCTTGATACATCTAGAGGGTTACTACTGAAAAGGGTCGTGTCTAGGGTTTCGCCTAACAGATTAGGTCATGTAATTCGTGACCTAACCCGCCAAACCGATTAAGTCATGTAATTCGTGACTTAATCCTTTTCCAGTCTAGTCGTGTCAAGGTGGTTAAGTATGTCATTTAAATCCGTGACTTAACCTGCCTACGTGTCATGTCAAGTTGGCTAAGTGTTGTCGTTTCAAGTTCATGACTTAGCCCTACAAATCATGTTCAAGTTGGTTAAGTTGTCTTTTCATGTTCATGACTTAACCCTAATTGGCATTAATTGATTCGTTAATGCACCGAACCACTCACATTGGATCCTATTGTTCGTAGCCACTGGATTTGCCGGGCGGTTCCGGGCAGGTTTACGCTACGAACTCAACCCAACCTCGGGTTTCAAGCGCGATGTGACCAACTACCCACATTGGATCCTATTGTTTGTAGCAACTGGATTTGCCGGGCGGTTCCGGGCAGGTTTACACTACAAACTCAACCCAACCTCGAGTTGGCCACTTTCTTGTTTTCCAAAGTCATGCCCATGTTCTTATCAGATTCGTGCTATTTTCATAGCATGTTCATATGTCAATTTCGTGCCCAACTAAGGCATGTTTCAAGTCAAGTTATGGCATGTTAAGGTCAAGTTTTCGTGCCATATTTCATGTTCTACTTATGCCAAAATTCACGGTTTATGATTATAATCAATTCAAGTTTTGCCTATTCTACCCAATCGTATCCCCAACGTATATAAACGTACTTCGTTCACAAGCATAAATAATTCAAGAGATAAAGGGGAATAAACCAAACATGTGATAGGCATACGTGACAATTCCAACATCACTTGCATAATAAACAAGCTATAACATATCACATGGTTTCAATACTAGCATGATGATAACTTGGCATAGTAATGGTTCCAACTTAGTTCAACATGATGAATTCAACTTTACATCCTAGGCATAATAATCATTGCGGGCATAATAATAATTTTATTACAAACATGAAACATTAAGGCATGGTAATTCTAATAGGCATAGTGGATTCCAATTTAGTATTTTTAACATAATGATTCTCATCTAGCATTATAAACATAATGATTCCAACTTTTCATCATGACCTAGCAATTCCCAATTTGTCATTAGCATGATAGGTATATTAACATCACAGGCATAGTTTCATTGATATTATAGACATGGTTTAATTAGCATCATAGGCATGGTTTAATCAACATGAGGATTTCAATGAACATAATGATTCCATGGACATGTATTTGTTCAACTTGCAATAAAATTAAGCCCAAGTGATTCATAACAACATCAACATCATGATAAGTTTAACTTGCAACATTAACATAGCAATATTCCCAAATTTTGATTCAAAGTTAAACAATATAAACATGGATTAATAATAGTTCCTAAATCCGGTTTCAATTCATAGCATGTCCTTGTTATTTCAGCGTTTTTGCCTAAAAAGTGACATAGAACTTACAATATGAAGCAAGCAATCCAAATCAAAACTTTAAATAAAATAGCCCCAAATCCGTTGTCTAAAGCGTCGTAGTTGTTGTAGCTTCTAGTTGTAGCCTTCAAGAATCATCCTTCGTCTTCTTTAATTTTGTTCTTTGTATTTTTAATTTAGAGTTCTAGGTTTAATGGCGGCTGCATGAGTGCTAAAATGAAATAGTATGATTAAGGCTAGGTCTTAGGGTCTTTTTATAGTTGTAGGAAACTCATTTAGGCCATTAGATCAACCCCAGAGTCAATCCGGACCATCAAAACACATACCGGGCTTCAAAAATGGGTTTTGGGCCAAACCAGGCCGACCAAGTCGACCTGTACAGGGGGGATCGACTCTAGGGTCGACCTGGCCTGGGGAGGTCGACTCTAGGGTCGACTCGGTTCTGTCTGCCAGAAAGTCTGCTGAAACTTGTTTTGGTCATATCTTTGTCATACGGACTCCGATTTTCGAAAACTCGGACTCTATTTCGCGTATTTTTTCGAGAGGAACGCAATGGTGAAGTCCATTTTACCTAATTCCTGATTCTTAAATTAATTATCCTTATTTTACTATCTTTTCCGTTACACACACCGTTACCGAACTAATTTTTCTTCTCTTCCAAATATTAATTAATTCTTCTTATGCATCACCATTATTTACCTATCTAAACATATTTTTATATATTTTATTTCATTTTTAATTATACCTTGATTTCTTGTTTTCACATGTTGTTAAAATTCGGGTTGTTACATTCTCCCCTCCTTAAAGGATTTCGTCCCCGAAATCTACAAGTTAGGAAGAACGTATCCTACCATCCATCATCCATCTACTCAAAGCATCATCCACAGGCAGTCATTGTCCTTAAAAGATTTCTAATGCTGTATGAACATATGCAGAAAGTGTGTGTATATGTTCCTTATCTAATGCAAATGATCAGGCCTGATTGATCCTTTCAAATGCAAACTATGTTTAGTGAAATGAATCCAATATGTATGCAAAATTTTCCTATTATAATTCATAATTTCTACATGAGTGCACAAACATTCAATCATGTGCAAAAACCAAATGATAGCACAACCAAGTTTCCAAAATAAACACTCATGCATATGCAAGTATGAAACTGTGACTGAGCCGATCTAGTGCCTAATGTGTATTCAAGCATCCACGAGCAACCACTTGCGACCACTTGCAACCATTACCCAATCATATCATGTTTCAATTACATGTTTACATCCAAAAAGATTCTACCTATGGTTCTCAAGATAGGATCGAGGAGAGAAACAAGATAAAACAAAGCATCTAGAAAAAGAAGTTAAAGATGTACCCCCAGAAGGTCCGGTCTGCTTCTTAGGGCAGTCCTTGCTGATGTGTCCAGTCTCCCCATAATGAAAACATTCACCTTGCTTTCTCTTCCTCTTTCTACAATCCTTGGCTATGTGCCCTTCCGTACCACAGAAATTGCATTTCCTTTTATCACGTGAGTTGTCGTTCTTGCCTCCTTTCTCAGAGTTTACCTTCTTATTCTGAGAATCGTTGGGCTTGACCTCTTTCTTGCCCTTCTTATCTTCCTCATACAGTAGGGCCATATCCACCAAGCTTTCAAAGGTCGCCCCCATGGGCACATGAGTCATGGCCAAACCATGTAGTGGCTCGTTCAAGCCTCGTGCAAAATGCAGTGCCTTTTTCTGAGGAGTGTTGACTAACTCCAATCCGAAGCGAGCAAGCTGATTGAAATGGTTCACGTATTTTTAACTGTCATATTTCCTTGTTTAAGGGCCAGAAACCGTTCCATTTGGAGACTCTCCTCTGCCGATGACAAGAACTTAAGCCCAAATCTCCCTCTAAAGTCTGCCCAAGTCTCAATGGGCCTAGTAGCGTTGGTGACTTCCCACCAATAAGAAGCTTCCTCTTTCATGAGCCACGCTGCCAACTGTACTTTCCTATTGTCCTCTACCTCAAAGATAACAAACAAGTCTTCGGTTTCCTTCAACCAATTCCGTGCCTCAACAAAAGTTTCAGTTCCTAGGAAATCCTTTCTGCCCGTGGCCTTAAAGTCCTTGCATCTCTTTGAAAAAGCGGTTTCTCGCAGGGGTTGAGGAGGACGAGGAGGAGGATTGGCTGGGCCTGTCACATTAGCCCGAGCCTCGAGGAAACGATGGAACCAAGTGGGTATATTGACACCCTCGGGAAGATTAAGATCGTCGGCCATGATAAGCTGAAAACGAAAAAGGAAAAGATTCAAACGAGGAAACAAAGATTGTGCTAATGGCTTTTTGGGGAATAGCTTTTTAAATAAACCAACTTTTCTTGAAAAGTGCTTCTTTGTAAATGGCTTTGAAAAAAGAAATTCAAAAGGTTTTCAAAACTTTTGCCCAGTCTTGGTAACCTTCTGCTCTGATACCAAGTGTAACACCCCACCTACGCTAGGGTCACTCACAAAGGGAATGCACTAGTTTTGCAGGGGTATTATCGAGATAACATCACAGAATTATCACAAGACAGAACATTAACAAAAATTTAAGTGAACAGCGGAAGAATTTTTGAGCAAAACAGAACTTCATTTTATTCCAAAATAAACCATGTCTCTTACAAGCATTTCAAATAACTTCATTACAACTGTCTTGTAATAATAGCCAAAGAAGCAATAACTTAAAAACAGAAAATTAGCTTATTCCCCAAGTGCAGTAAAAATAAGCAGCCATAGCAAACCGTACATGCTGAGCCAAAGCAAGTGATATCCAAGCCAAGAGCCAGTGTTTCCTCCCTGAGAACCTGGGGGGGAAACAAAAGAAAAAGAGGCGAAAGGAAAAGGGTCAGTCATAAAGACTGAGTAAGTCCTAGTGACTTTCAGTGTAAAAACGGTTAAAACAACCTGTCATGTATGAACTGGAACTAAACTTATGAATGGTGTCAAGGTGGACAAGATAGACTAAGGTGAGCATGATAAGTCAAGACAAGTCAAATAAAGCATCACATGTTCAAGATTCGTTGCATTGACTGTACTAGTATACTAAGCCCATGTCACTAGTTAATCACGAAATAAATCCCACGGCCTAATATCAAGAAATGACCCTGAAACGGGGTCTGACCCAAGTACGGGGTCCTACGGAGCGATTATCTAGTCGATCAGCTCCCTACAAGTTATAGCTCGTCAAGTGTCCGTGTCATACGGCTAATCACGAATGTAGTCACCTGTGCTGGGTCCACCTTCGGGTGTATCAGCCCTAGGGTGTCAACCCCTGACACGATTCAAGATGCACAAATAAATCTACGGATACCCAGTGCCTGCCCCGGAATACGTGCACGACCGTAGTCCACCGAACCTACACTGGCATACCCCACTGCCGTTGTTCACCTCTTACAATCAGCCCAGTAATCGTGCCCCACCCGGCCTAGCCCCAGGGTACCTTGATACATCTAGAGGGTTACTGCTGAAAAGGGTCGTGTCTAGGGTTTCGCCTAACAGATTAGGTCATGTAATTCGTGACCTAACCCGCCTAACCGATTAAGTCATGTAATTCGTGGCTTAATCCTTTTCCAGTCTAGTCGTGTCAAGATGGTTAAGTATGTCATTTAAATTCGTGACTTAACCCGCCTACGTGTCATGTCAAGTTGGCTAAGTGTTGTCGTTTCAAGTTCATGACTTAGCCCTACAAATCATGTTCAAGTTGGTTAAGTTGTCTTTTCATGTTCATGACTTAACCCTAATTGGCATTAATTGATTCGTTAATGCACCGAACCACTCAAATTGGATCCTATTGTTCGTAGCCACTGGATTTATCGGGCGGTTCCGGGCAGGTTTACGCTACGAACTCAACCCAACCTCGGGTTTCAAGCGCGATGTGACCAACTACCCACATTGGATCCTATTGTTTGTAGCAACTGGATTTGCCGGGTGGTTCCGGGCAGGTTTACACTACAAACTCAACCCAACCTCGAGTTGTACACTTTCTTGTTTTCTAAAGTCATGCCCATGTTCTTATCAGATTTGTGCTATTTTCATAGCATGTTCATATGTCAATTTCGTGCCCAACTAAGGCATGTTTCAAGTCAAGTTATGGCATGTTCAAGTCAAGTTTTCGTGCCATATTTCATGTTCTACTTATGCCAAATTTCACGGTTTATGATTATAATCAATTCAAGTTTTGCCTATTCTACCCAATCGTATCCCCAACGTATATAAACGTACTTCGTTCACAAGCATAAACAATTCAAGAGATAAAGGGGAATAACACCAAACATGTGATAGGCATACGTGACAATTCCAACATCACTTGCATAATAAACAAGCTATAACATATCACATGGTTTCAATACTAGCATGATGATAACTTGGCATAGTAATGGTTCCAACTTAGTTCAACATGATGAATTCAACTTTACATCCTAGGCATAATAATCATTGCAGGCATAATAATAATTTTATTACAAACATGAAACATTAAAGGCATGGTAATTCTAATAGGCATAGTGGATTCCAATTTAGTATTTTTAACATAACGATTCCCATCTAGCATTATAAACATAATGATTCCAACTTTTCATCATGACCTAGCAATTCCAAATTTGTCATTAGCATGATAGGTATATTAACATCACAGGCTTAGTTTCATTGATATTATAGACATGGTTTAATTAGCATCATAGGCATGGTTTAATCAACATGAGGATTTCAATGAACATAATGATTCCATGGACATATATTTGTTCAACTTGCAATAAAATTAAGCCCAAGTGATTCATAACAACATCAACATCATGATAAGTTTAACTTGCAACATTAACATAGCAATATTCCCAAATTTTGATTCAAAGTTAAACAATATAAACATGGATTAATAATAGTTCCTAAATCCGGTTTCAATTCATAGCATGTCCATGTTATTTCAGCGTTTTTGCCTAAAAAGTGACATAGAACTTACAATATGAAGCAAGCAATCCAAATTAAAACTTTAAATCAAATAGTCCCAAATCCGTTGTCTAAAGCGTCGTAGTTGTTGTAGCTTCTAGTTGTAGCCTTCAAGAATCATCCTTCGTCTTCTTTAATTTTGTTCTTTGTATTTTTAATTTAGAGTTCTAGGTTTAATGGCGGCTACATGAGTGCTAAAATGAAATAGTATGATTTAGGCTAGGTCTTAGGGTCTTTTTATAGTTGTAGGAAACTCATTTAGGCCATTAGATCAACCCCAGAGTCAATCCGGACCATCAAAACACATACCGGGCTTCAAAAATGGGTTCTGGGCCAAACCAGGCCGAACAAGTCGACCTGTACAGGGGGGTCGACTCTAGGGTCGACCTGGCCTGGGGAGGTCGACTCTAGGGTCGACTCGGTTCTGTTTGCCAAAAAGTCTGCTGAAACTTGTTTTGGCCATATCTTGGTCATACGGACTCCGATTTTCGAAAAATCGGACTTTATTTCGCGTATTTTTTCAAGAGGAACGAAATGGTGAAGTCCATTTTACCTAATTCCTGATTCTTAAATTAATTATCCTTATTTTACTATCTTTTCCGTTACACACACCGTTACCGAACTAATTTTTCTTCTCTTCCAAATATTAATTAATTTTTCTTATGCATCACCATTATTTACCTATCTAAACATATTTTTATATATTTTATTTCATTTTTAATTATACCTTGATTTCTTGTTTTCACATGTTGTTAAAATTCGGGTTGTTACACAATTCTTTCCATAAGTTTAAACAAAACAATTGTTGAATTTTAGGTTAACAGTCAACCACCAAATCAATTATCTAATCAGAACAGTTCATATAATGATAATATGAAAATAAACATCATTAAATATATTTGAGGAATCCCATTGTATCCCTCCAACCTGTACTTCCCTGCATTCACGTAGATTATTTCCAATAATATTATTCAATTCTATTTAAGTGATAATTTCAACAACAGTAAATAAAGACTGTTTAACACCACCCAATTAACAAAACAATTCAAATAATTAAACACGTTTACTTTATAAAGGTAACCAATAAGGTAAGTTACCTTAATTGGGACCAATCGTTAAAATAGCAATTCGTTTTCACTAAAATTAATCAAACGTTTAATTTCATCAGTTCAATAAATATATGAATATATAATTAACAAACAGTCAACCATTGGCAACCATAGCAACCATTAGCAATCAAGCACATAATTATAAAACCCGACTTTTATAAAATATAAATGGGAAGAACTGAGTGAGTTTAACTCATTTTGATATGACCCATCTTATCACTATAGCGGTTTGGTTACCATTAAATTAAATAGTGTTTAATTTAACTGTAATTCCCGGTTGTTTCCATATCCATCCAAATTTATTCCACACTGTTGTGTTCTTCACCTTGATTTCAGTAAATCTCGTTTCGCTAGATTCTGGTAACACAATATAAGGTTATATGCAATTTAGTTAATACGGTTTTAATCGACCGTTAGGGAGGTTTGCTTTACTATCACTACCCAAAAGCAAATTCTCTAAAGCTAAAAAAACAGTGTCGCTTCCTCGTTATGTTTCTCTTGACCTATTCTTCTCGAAACAAATTTTCTTCCTATTTCTTCTCCGTAGCCCTGTTTTCTCTCCGTATTTCTTCCTGAATCCAATATCCCTGTGAATACAACTCTACTGCACGACCCTAATTGTTAATCCACTGCTATCGCATCCCGTCGTCGCTCTATTTTTAGCAGGTAATCGTTAATCGTTGATTGTCATTCAACTAGGTGCACAAACATTTTTCTAGGTTTAAAACTTTGGCTTATATCAAATCTTAATTTTCGTTTCTACAGATTTCCAAACTTGTTGATTTCAATTTATTTTGAGATGCTCAGAATTCAACTCGTCTTCCCGAGGCTAGATCTTCCATCAGTTTGATTTTCAAGTAAGCATTCGGTTTGGTTTTGAATTTGAAAATGATGTTCGATTTATTCTCGCATCGTTTGATTTTATTCCACTTGTTTGAAAGCTCATTGTGTTTTATTTAGTAAATTAAAACCCAAGAAGAAAATAAGATGTTTGTTAATAGAAACCGACAAAAAGTATATCTATTATCTATACCTATAATAGAAAACAGAATCCTCTATATGCTGATGTGGAAACGTTAATTGCTGTTTACATCCGACATGGCATGATTATACGCTGCTTCAATTTTACATAGATTGCCAAAAAGAAAAAAAAACCGAGTTCCGACAAAAATCGTTACCCCCAATACATCGACAATTTCTTCCCCACTTCTTCGGCTTCCCAAATTCAACTTATGATTCCGGTTGAGGCTACACGAATTCCGATTTCACTCGATTTCAACGTCTTTGACGCAGTCTGTCTACTACACCGTCCACTCTGGTGATGGTAGAAGTTCGTTTTCTTCCCTCCTTCTCCAATGCGATCCGCCTTTCGTCAACAGCGCAGATCTGTTCTTATACTCCCAACCGAAGAATTTTTTTTGGTCACGCTTCATCCTCCTCTTGACTTTGCCAACTCCAACGGTGAGTGTTAATTAACGATGTAATTCCTTTGCAATTTAATTCCAATGCGTCAGCGTTCCCTTCCTTTACCATTTGTCTGCATTTTTCCCATCTGTGTTTATGTAATATATTTCGTACTGTTCAAATATGCCTTCCCTAAAATACAACGTTGAATTATTTCGTTGAACATGGGTGGTTTAGTATAACTCATTGTTATATCCCTTGGTGTTGATAGTTCAGTCTTTAGACGCGAGAATCATGTACTTTATAATTACTGCTAGATTATCAACATTGTCATACATTGCTAACTATTAATCTATTACTGGGTATGCAATAGTTTAAATTTCCTTTACTGCACAGTTTTGTATCTTTGATTTATTATAAAGGAAAATAATACATGAACAGAACTATCAATGAGCACTATTAGGATCAGCATGAATATATTTAAATATTATTTGAGCATAAATTTGGCCAACAGTAGTTGAAAACATTTTGTTAAAAGTGTTGGGGATTATTAAACAATTTATGATACGTCGGTTTGTAATATGAAACTAACATACCTGACTTTTTTTGCATACGAAAAGATATATATAGTATTACATCCCTTACTTTGAATTAGTAGCAAATGAGTTTGAGTTCTGTTATTTATTGCCGAGGCTAACAAGGTAAAAATATGTAAAATATACGGCCCGTTGATGCTGAGGTAGATGTATAGTTTTGCTGAATTGTTTAATAATGCATTATACATCCAATTACTTACGTATCAACTGAACATATTGCCTGTCTTTGTAGTCATACCCCTTATTTGCATTTTTAATTGATTATTTATACATATTTTAGTATGATATTGGTGGCAGTCTTTAATAGGTTGACTTCAGTTTGTCCGATGGCTTGGTAACAAGTATATGTAGTCATTATTGTTCTATTCTACTAACTTCAATACTCTTCGTTGGTTCCATTCATGTGTAGTGTGATATTTGTGTGGTCATTAGCAATTGATCACCCAAGGTACATGCAGGTAGATAATGGATGTTATAAGTGCAACCCGCTAAAATTATTTTTCTACTTATTGTCTCACTACATATCACTTGATTACTAGTTTTTTTAAAGTTACTTGAATTACTTTCAGTAAAATTATTTATAGAAAATTTGTGTTCAGGTATATTATCTCTTGCATGCTTTTATGTGATTTCAATATGTTGCGAGATAGACTGTTTAAAATTTTAATCACTGATTACAGTGTTTTACATCCACACATAAAAATTCAGATCTATAAAATGTAATAGAAAATAAGTATATTGCTCTTGAATTATCATGTTGTCAGCAAACAAAATTTTATGTATGTGAAATAATGCCTTTAGGATGAACTTCATGAAACATGGCAACTATTAGATTGCTAAATTTTATATTTTTATAGGGGTTACAGGTCTAATTATGGATGCTTTGTGTATGAAATGTTTAGATTGCATACGTAACTTGATATTTTTGGATATTTTTGTCCCCTGAGTTGTGATTGGCCGCATGATATAAGTTTTCCATAGGAACAGTATAAAACTATCCTTTTGCTTTGCAGTTCTTTTTAGACTGAATTCCATTAGAGCGTGTTATAGAAGTTATAAGCATTGTTGAATTGTCATCCAGCTTAATTTGCTTTTAAGATGCAAATATGCAAAATTAGTTTATAACTGTGGAACCACCAATGTCATGTTGCCATCTCTAAATCTATCCCTTTAAACCTGTTTCTATCAGCTAAATGAATGTGTTTCCAGCGTTTTTTGCAACTACACCAACTGAACTAATGCCTCTTGAAGTAGCAGATTAGTTTTTTTTCTTTGCATATCATTTGTTGGGAAACAATGGCTGAGTCATGTACTTTGTCGCTTTCTTGAAGACGATTCGGCGATCTGGCCGATGGTGCAAAACCAGTTTGTACTTTCGCCGCCGCCTCTAGGATAAAACAGCCTCTGAAAAAATATTACTGATTTTCTTTGCACAACAAATCAGTGCAGATTTGCACTTTCGAAGTTAACTGCTCGAAAATTTCTGGTTAAAATAATTTAATGGCGGAGGAAGAGAAAGCAGTACTTTTTTTCTATACTGATCTCGTCTAATCTGAAGATAATATATAGACGAAAATTAGGCTATTCGAAAATACTGGTCAGTGGAAGAAAATAGGATCTGCGAAATACTTGGTCAAGTTTAACCGCTTCATATCAAAGTCGGTTCAGAAAATATTTTCCGTATTAAAAAAAAATTGGTTCGAAAAATGCAGTGTTTTCTGGGCCAAAAATATAAGTGTCTACACCACATTGCCAAGGCCCAACGCCCAAGCCCAAGCCCGAACCGAACCGAGCCGAGCCGGGCCGGGCCGGGCCGGGTCGGGTCGTTTGGTCGGTCGCGCGCGTGTGTGTTGGTCATGATGCATGGGCTCCCTCCTCACAACAAAGCATGGATTGGGAGCCTCAAGGCCCCAATAAAGCTTCTTAGAAACAAGTATAAATACTTGCATCTTTCTTATAATCCCATGATGTGGGACTATTCACAAATAGGAGCCATCATACACTTATTTCTATATTTTAAACAATTCACAAACACAAAATTTCCAACAATCCCCCACTTGAATTTTTTAAAATATTATTGAGCAGTTTCTAAAAACATAAGACTGTGCATAAACAAAGGTGTCATCCGACTTGAACCTTTGCATAGTGAATAAGATTCAGTTTTTAATAGAGTGACACGTAGTCTTGAACTCTATTCCTGACATCAAACCACACACAATCTTTTCTATAGTGCAATCAAATAAGACCGTGCATTTATGGCCATACACGTCTATCCCAGTTTAGTGAACGCTCTAGAAGTTTTTTCCAAAACTACATAGGAAACGACCTCATTTCCACATTCACATAGGTGAGTCTATCAAGAGTACTCCTGAAGGTAGGTACTCCACTCCAAATGGAGTATAGATCTCATTAAGAGTTTCTATTAACTCATCCTCTATCACTTCAGGAATACATGCTTCTTAGTATATTATATAGCATGTTCAACTTCTATCACTACACAACTTGTTATTACCCATTGAACCTATTTCTTGGGATCTCCTGTCATTTAGGCCGGGTTACCATTGTGTGTGACTCAACAATCTAAGGGCAATAGTCCCATTCTTTTGGAAGAATTATGGACTTTCTCTCTTGGCAGTCCTTTCGTCAAAGGATCTGCCAAATTTTCTTCACTACGTACGTAATCTACTCTAACGGTACCTGTAGAAAGTAGCTCTCTAACCGTGCTGTGCTTACGACGTATTTGTCGTCTCTTACCATTATAATAACGGTACTGAACTTTTGCAATAGCCGCGGTACTATCGCAATGTATCAGCATAGCCGGTATTGGTTTTTCCCATAAGGGAATCTCAGCTAGCAGATTTCTCAAATACTCTACTTCTTCACTAGCTGTGTCTAGTGCTATCATCTCAGACTCCATAGTAGACTGAGCCAAAATAGTCTGTTTCTTGGATTTCCAAGAAACAGCTCCTCCAGCGATGCTAAATATATAGCCACTTGTCGCTTTAGAATCATCAGATAAAGTATTCCAGTCTGCATCTGAATATCCTTCAAGTACAGTTGGAAACTTTTCATAATGTAATCCAAGGTTCATAGTTCATTTAAGGTATCTTGTGACCCTTTCAATAGCATGCCAGTGCTCTATACTAGGTCTACTGGTAAACCTGCACAATAATCCCACGACATAGGCAATGTCGGGTCTAGTACAATCAGTGGCATACCAAAGGCTGCCAATGATGCTCGCATAATCAAACTGTCTTACACCTTCACCAGTATTCTTAAATAACTTTACACTTGGATCGTATGGTGTGCATGCAGGTTTACAGTCAAAATAATTATATTTCTTTAGTATCTTCTCAATGTAATGAGACTGATCCAAAGAAATTCCCTTTTCTGACCTAGTAATTTTAATACCAATGATTACACTCGCCTCACCCAGATCTTTCATATCAAAATTGGCACTTAATAAGGATTTGACTGAATTTATGGCATGAATGTTTGACCCAAAAATGAGTAGGTCATCTACATAAAGGCATATAATAGTGCAAATATCATTCTCAGATTTGTAATAAATGCATTTGTCACTTTCATTAACTTTAAAAACCATTTGAAATGATTAAGTTATCAAATTTTCCATGCCACTGTTTAGGTGCTTGTTTTAAACCATATAATAATTTATCTAACTTGCATACTTTATGTTCTTGACCATGTACTACAAATCCTTCAGGCTGGTCCATATAAATTTCTTCGTCTAATTCACCATTCAAAAAAGCGGTTTAACATCCATTTGGTGTATTAGTAAATTATGAATGGAAGCAAGTGAGATTAATACCCGAATGGATGTTATTCTAGTTATAGGTGAAAAAGTGTCGAAGAAATCTGTATTTTCTTTTTGTCTAAAACCTTTAGCTACTAGTCGTGCTTTGTATTTATCTATAGTACCATCAGGTTTTAGTTTCTTTTTAAGCACCCATTTACAGCCTATAGATTTACAACCAGGGGGTAAATATGCCAAATGCCAGGTCTTATTGGATTCAAGAGAATCCATCTCATCATTTATAGCCTCTCGCCAGAAATCGGCATCTAGTGAAGATAAGGCCTCTTGGAGGTTTAAGGGATCCTCCTCTATAGTAAAAGCTCTAAAATCCGATCCAAAATCTTTTACGGTTCTTGCTCTTTTACTTCTTCTAGGTTCAACTTCAGAAATTTTATCAAGTTCTGTTCTAATAGGCGTACTTAATGTGCCCCCACTATTCCTTAATTTAAAAGGAAATTTAGTTTCATAAAAATCGGCATCATTTGATTCAATTATGTTATGTGCATTTATATCATAAAATCGATATGCTTTGCTATTAATAACATAGCCTACAAATACACATTCATATGCTCTACTTGCCAATTTTATTCTCTTAGGGTCTGGAATGCGAACATATGCTAGACAACCCCAAGTTCTAAAGTATGAGACATTGGGTTTATGATTCTTTAAAATTTCATAAGGTGAAATTTTATTCTTAGATTTAGGGATTCTATTTAGAACATAACATACAGTCAATAAAATATACTCCCACCAATGTTTTGTTGCACCAGAATTTAGTAGGATGGCAACTACTAATTTGGTAAAAGTCCTATTTTTTGTTTCAGCTTTACCATTCATTTCAGGTGAATAGGGTGCAGTTCTTTCATGTACAATACCATGCATTTTATAGAAGTCCAGAATTGAATTGGATTCATATTTTGTTCCTCTATCACTATGAAATCTCTTGATTTTCCTATTTGTTTGATTCTCAATTTCAGTTTTTGTAACACCCCGTATATTCTATAACAGTGAAATTCACTAATTAAAGAATAATTAATTTCAGATCAAAGAATTAAGGGAAACGGGATACGCCATTGCGTTCGTCTCAGAATTCTGTTTGGGACAAAGTCCGAGTTTGCGTAAAATGGACTCCGTATGAGGGAGATATGGCCTCCGAAAGTTTCAGAATTCAGTTTAAAATTCAAACAGACAAAAACAGCTCAGAAAAACAAATTTAAATTTCAAAAATCGGGCCGGATTGGCCAGGGAGGGAATCTTCCCGCCCAAGGCACCCAGGTTGACTACGTAGTCGACCTGGGGGTCGACTGGGTAGTCGACCTGGCCCCTGAGCCAGGTCGAACCCAGCCCCCTGGCAGGCCTGGTCTGTGTTTGGTCGATTTTCTGAGCCTTGCCTTGTCACTAGGGCTAGGTGTCAGCTCCTGATTGGTCTCTCCTTCAAACGAACGGCTATTATTAAACCAAGCTCCATCGACGGTCCTAATCAACTCACAAACTCTATAAAAAGGACCTAAGACTCACCCTAATTCACACAAACAAAAATGGAGATGAGACCGTCATGCTGCTGAGGAAAGACTAGGAATTGCCATCAGAAATTGAGAGACAATAAGGAGACAATTGGAAAGCTTAAAGCAACGTCAATTAAATCAAAACAATGCCTACAACGAAGGATTGCATCTCCAAATTCAGAATTCAGATTCCTGAATTGAAGATTCGTCATACGTTGTAAGTAGAGTGCTATTTCGATGTGAATAAATAATTGTGTTTTGATTCTTGTAAAGTGAGAAATAGAATTATACTTGATTTGTGGCGATAATAATTCATATTTGTATGTTGCTATGATTCTAATTCTGAATCGATTTGGGATATTGTGATATAACGATGTTAGGCCTATTGGATATTTGCAAGTATATGATTCATGTTGAAAGTAACGACTATATGTTTGTGGTAGTTTATTTGAGATTCATGCAAGTATTTGATTTACTATTATGCCAACATGATGTATAATTTTATGGTCATCTTTAGTGTAATTGGATCCATTTGAGTATTATGATTCATATGAAGTTATATTGGAATTGGCATCATGGTTCAAGTATAAAAACCATACTTTTGTATTAGTGACAAAAGCAAGCATCTTTGTGAACTTGTATTAATTCTATGAACATGACTAAACTATGTTTGTTGTTATGCCTAATTGAAAAACCTGTTTTAGACCTATGTTGTTGTCAAAATCATATGATAATATAGGTGTCACATAATTAAGTTAGATTTACATTCCACTTGCAAGTTTACATGAATAGGATAAAAACCATGATTTCATGTTTAGGTATGTTTATGCCATGATTATATGAATAGATCAAAATCCATGATTTCATGTTTAGGTATGTTTATGCCATGATTATATGCTATTACAATGCAAGTTCACAAGTGCCAAACTTATGTTAATTAGTTCGCTATGTTGCGAGTTCATGCGTTCACACTCCCCTTTTTATGTTACTTAAAATATATAAACACCATGTTATAAGCCTCCCCTTTTTCATGTGGCTAAGTTGGGTTTAAATGTTAAACCCAACATATGTTATATTGTAGCGAACGTATAAAACGGGGGTAATGACGATTGGGTTAAAATATAAAACATATGTGTTGGCATGTTTGACACATGCCAACGACTTTGAAAAAAAATTAAGTGGTATACATTAATTTTACCGAATAGAGATGAATTTGAATAATGGGCCGCAAATATTTACATATAAAAAGAAAAGAGACAAAATATGTAAATTTAGAAAATACGATGTGTTTAACCCGAGGTTGGATCGAGTTGTGATGTAAAACTGCCCGGAACCGCCCGGCTGTCCAGTAGTCACAACAATACCTATCCAATGTGGGTGGTTAAACACAGAGCCCAATAAGGACCTGCGGTTAGACTGAGTTGTGGCGTACGACTGCCCGGACCCAACCGGCAACAGGCAGCCACAACAATACCTGTCTAATGTGAGAGGTCGAGGCTTTAATAAGACAATTAAGGCTGAGTCAGGATTGATAGGATAAAGTAAATTGAATTAATACTTAATCAAAATGGAACATGCTAAACTATACAGACTGATTGGGGGTTAGGTTTACAAATCACTTAACCAACTTAGCATGTTGGCTAGGAATAGAAAACCTAGTAGCGGGGGACCCTTTTCAGCAGTAACCCTACAAGGTGTATCAGGATACCCTAAACTAGGCAGGGTGGGGCACGATTACTGGGCTGACTGTAAGAGGTCAAATCGACGGCGGTGGTGCAGCAGTGTAGGTTCTAACGGGGTGCGGGCGTGCACACACTCCGGCGCAGAAAAATACGGCACTGGGCGCCAGTAGAATAACTGTGCATTCTAGAATTGTGTCGGGCCGCCACCATGGGACTTGATACACCCCATGGTGGGACCAGCATAGGTAACTACAACATCGGGGGCAGTAAGACTCATGTAACTATGCGAGTAGGAGCCGATCATTAGAAACGAATCACTTCACCCTGATTATGGGGTGCCTGTTGGGAACTATTTTATATGGATGCAGAGATAAATATGGGTACGATAGTATATTCGACTCTAGACAACTTAACTTAGTTTATGGTGCTTTCCCATTTCCAGTTTATACTTATCATGCCCAGTTCTTTATTCATAGACTGAATAGTCCTAGACTTACTCAGGCTTTATGTCTGACTCTACTTTTCTTTCGTCTTCTTTTCTTTCGTTCCCCCCCCCAAGGTCCACAGGGAGGGAATACCGCAGCTTGACCAGTTTTCACATCCAGCTTGAAGAGAAAGAATGTATTGCTTGGATCTTTTTCATTTTGGACTATGGTTTTGGACAACAATTATGGGACTTATGCAGTTTACTTATGTTTTTATGCTTCTTTAAATAATGTAATCAAGACAGGTATGAAGATGTTATGTTTTTGGAAGTATTGTAAGACAAATTATGGCATGGTTTGTGTAACACGTATTTTAATGAAATAAAAGTTGTTGTTATTTTCTGCTGTTCAAAAATATGTGTTCTTATACCTGTCTTGTATATCTGTTACTTATACTTATAAACCTCCACCAAAATTAGGGCATTCCCTTTGAGAGTGACCCTAACGGAGGTGGAGTGTTTCACTTGGTATCAGAGCATAGGTTTACCAGATAAGATAAAAAGTTTTGAAAATTTATTTTCAAAAGAAAATTTAAAGAAGCATTTTTAAAGATAAAATATTATTTTATTTTAAAAAGGCATAGTCCCCCCCAAAGCCATAGGTACTATCTTTTATCCTTCGTTTTGAAACCATCCTTTTTGTTTCAGCATGTCCGAAGAACTTAACTTGCCAGAGGGTATACCAATACCTGGTTGGTTTAGACGATTCTTAGAAGCAAGGGCCACTCAGCCAGGTCTTACCGTTCCTCCTCCTCCTCCAGCTGCAGGAAATCATCCAGCTGCAGTAGCACCTCTTCCTCCACATCCTCCGCAGGGAAATACTTTTGCTAAGATATGTAAAGATTTTAAAGCTATGGGAGGAAAGGACTTTCATGGAACCGAGTCCTTCGTGGTAGCCAGGAATTGGCTGAAAGAAACCAAGGACTTATTCGTCATCTTTGAGGTAGAAGATAGGCAGACGGTACAACTGGCAGTATGGCTACTTAAAGGCGAGGCTTCCTACTGGTGGGAAGTCACTAATGCAGAAAGACCAGTGGAAACATGGGAGGACTTTAGGGCAAGGTTTGAGGCTAAATTTCTCTCAGAAGCAGAAAGGAGTCTTCAGTTGGAAAAATTCTTATTTCTTAAGCAAGGGAATATGATAGTCAAAGAGTATGTTAACCAGTTCGATCAGCTGGCTAGGTTCGGACTGGACCTAGTCAACACCCCGCACAAGAAGGCTCTCCGCTTCGTCAAGCGGTTGTATGAGCCATTACACAGTTTGGCTATGACCCATATACCCATGGGAGCTACGTATGAAAGGTTGGTGCAGATGGCATTGCTGAACGAAGAGGATAAGGGCAAGAAGGAGACAAAGGCAGAAAGCTCTCAAGGGAAGAAAGAGGGTTTGCAGCCTAAGAAGACAGACTTTAAGAAGGGCGAGAAAGACAACAAAGAGAAGAGGAAGTGTAATTTATGTGGCAAAGTGGGGCACTTAGTGAAAGATTGCCGGAAAAAGAAGGCCAAGATGAATGGTGGGTGCTTTTCTTGCGGTGAGACAGGCCACCTGGCTAAGGATTGCCCAAAGAAGCGGGGGCAGGGGCAGAGGGCGGGATCCACCTCAAAGGCGCAAGTTCATGCACTAGAAGCGCCACCTCTGCAGCAGCGAGGTATAAATACTTCTATAGAAAGTGTAGTTTATCTTTATGATCACCCAGTTCGCACTTTATTTGATTTTGGCGCATCACACTCCTTTATCTCATCTGCTTTAGTAGAATCTCTGCACCTAGAAACTAGAATGGTAGAGGACCCCTTAATTGTTTCAAATCCAATTGGGGGCCCAGCTCATTTGTCTATGATCTGTATGGGATTGAAAATTTCTATTCTAAGCGTAGAATTTAAATGTAGTGCCTTTGTTTTGGGCTTTTCGGGATATGGTTTGATTTTGGGCATGGATTGGCTATCCAGTAATGGTGCCATCCTGGATTGTGAGAAAAGGGTGGTTAGGCTTCTGACCCAACTCGGTAACACTCTGGAAATTACTTGTAATCCCTCTTATGCGGTTATGCTTAGTTATCTTGAATCGCTAGACGCCTCTGTTGAAAATTTGCAATCGATTAGAGTGGTCCGGGAGTATCCGGATGTCTTCGAAGAGGTGAAGGGCTTACCTCCAAAGCGGGAGATAGACTTCCGCATATATCTTGTAGATAATGCAAAGCCCGTTGCGTTGCCCGTTAGACACATGGCTCCACGGGAAAGGAGAGAGCTCAGTAAACAGATTAAAGAGCTTCTAGAGAAGGGGTTCATTAGAAGGAGCATTTCAGAATGGGGCGCTCCAGTGGTGTTCGCTACAAAGGCGGATGGTTCACTCCGTCTATGTGTTGACTATAGGGAGCTCAACAAGCTAACAAAAAAGAATTGGCACCCTCTCCCCAGAATTGACGATCTGTTTGATCAGCTTGTAGGAGCGTTTGTTTTCTCCCAACTCGATTTAGCGACCGGATTTCATCAGCTAAGGGTGGCTGAAGATAGTATCGATAAAACGGCATTCAGAACCCCAGACGGCTTCTTTGAATGGCTTGTCATGCCTTTCGGCTTGACAAACGCACCCGCTTACTTCGTGGACCTATTGAGTAGGGTGTTCAGTGATTTCCTCAATAAGTTCGTAGTGGTCTTCGTAGACGATATCTTGATCTTCTCAAAGAATGAAGAAGAGCATGCTCAACACCTAAGGGCAATCATGGAAACTCTGCGAGTCCATCAGCTAAAAGCCAAATTCTCCAAATGCCACTTTTGGAGAGAAGAACTGAGGTTCCTTGGGCACATAGTATCCAAAGAAGGGTTAGCTGTAGACCCGGCTAAGGTAGTAGCGGTGCAGGACTGGAAGACACCAAAGAACACAACAGAAGTCCGAAGCTTTCTCGGGCTAGCAGGCTTCTATCGGAAATTCATCAGAGACTTTGCAAAGATATCAGCTCCGCTCACAAAGCTGACCAAGAAGAATCTAGTGTTCAATTGGGACTTGGATTGTGAGTTTGCTTTCCAACGACTAAAAAGGGCTCTTACAACAACCCCAGTTTTGACGTTGCCAGATGGAAGCAAGATGTTCACAGTTTATACAGATGCATGTAGGACAGGGCTAGGTGCTGTCTTGATGCAAGAAGTGAGGGTAGTAGCTTATGGTGGAAGGCAATTGAAAGTGCATGAAAAGAACTACCCGACCCACGATCTTGAGTTAGCGGCCATCGTCTTTGCACTCAAGTCTTGGCGACACTATCTCCTAGGTGAGAAGTTCGAACTTTACACTGACCATAAATCGTTGAAATATATTTTCTCGCAGAAAGACCTTAACTTGAGGCAACAGAGATGGATGGAGTTTCTTGCCTCGTACGATTTCGAGATCTCCTACACTCCGGGCAAAGGTAACGTAGTGGCAGACGCATTGAGCCGAAAGAAACTAACCCTAAGCCCGCTGTTTGTTGAAAGACAAAGCCTAGAGTTTATATCCAGCTTTGACTTTAGGCCCTCCTCTGATTTTGTAACGGGCTTGCTAGCATCTCTCGAAGTACGCCCGACTTTAGTGGACTCAATAGGGACAGCACAACGAGAAGACCCTCAGCTTGTGGAGACGATTGATAGGCTAATTAGGGGTGAGACTTCAAGTCACCTCAGCAGATACTCCATCGACGATAAGGGTTGGCTAAGGCGAGACGGAAGACTATGCATCCCACAGACAAGGGATTTAGTAAAGAAGGTTCTCGAGGAAGCACATCACTCCAAGATGACGATACACCCAGGCGGGGATAAAATGTACAAGGACATAAAGAGAACTTTCTTTTGGAACGGCATGAAGAAGGACGTGGCAGATTTCGTTTCTAAGTGTATGGTGTGCCAACAGGTTAAGGCGGAACAGAAAAAGCCTGGCGGTCTACTCCATCCTCTAGAGGTCCCGCAGTGGAAGTGGGATAACATCTCAATGGATTTCATTGATGGGCTGCCTTGGTCTAGAAGAGGAAACACCAGCATTTGGGTAATAGTGGATAGGCTAACTAAAAGCGCCCACTTCTTACCTGTCATGAGTAAAAGAACTACCTCATCCCTAGCATCACTTTACCTCAAGGAAATTGTTCGACTCCATGGAATACCATCTAGCATTGTCAGTGACCGAGAACCTATCTTCACAAGTGAGTTTTGGCGGAGTCTGCAAGAAGCGGTAGGCACACAGTTATTCTTAAGCACAGCCTATCATCCCCAAACCGACGGCCAGACAGAAAGAGTGAACAGAGTTTTGGAAGACCTTTTAAGACTGTGCGTCCTTGACTTCGGAAGGACGTGGGAGGACCATCTTCCTTTGGTGGAATTTTCCTACAACAACAGCTACCAAGCAACCATCGGAATGGCGCCCTTCGAAGCTTTATATGGAAGACTGTGCCGATCGCCCACTTGTTGGTGGGAGTCTACTGACACGCTCATACTTGGACCGGATATGATCCGAGAGACTTCAGAAAAAGTAGACTTAATACGGAGAAGAATGAAGATAGCCCAAGACAGACAAAAATCCTACGCCGACAAGAGGAGGACCGACCTTGAATTTGAGGTTGGGGACAGAGTTTTCCTTAAGGTATCTCCGCTAAGGAATGTTGTTCGTTTTGGAACCACAGGAAAGCTAGCACCAAGGTTCGTAGGACCGTTTCCTATTATTGAGAAAACTGGGAAAATGGCCTATAGATTAGAGCTACCCGAAAAGCTGGCCAGAGTTCACAACGTTTTCATGTTTCGCACCTCCGAAAATGTCTACATGAATATGCTAAAGTGTTAGAGCCAAATATCCTAGAAGAAGCTGAAGTGGAACGCGAAGCAACCGTGAGGAAAGTTCCAATCCACATATTAGGAACGGAAGTGAAGAAGCTACGCAACCGCGAAGTCAAGCTCGTCAAAGTTCAGTGGAGCGACGCCGAGGGAGACGCAACTTGGGAAACTGAAGCTAGAATACGCGCTGCCTACCCTTTTCTTTTCGAGGGTACATCTTTGATCTTTCTTTTTCCTTAAGTTGCGCTTTTATCTATCTTTTTAGGTATATCTCCTCGACCTTATCTTTTAGGTAGAAACTCTTTGGATGAAAACATGTAATTGAAACATGTTATGGATGATGGTTGCAAGTGATTGCTAGTGGTTGCATATACACACACAATTTAGGTTTTAGATCGGCTCAGTCACTTCATATTGTATATGCATATATGTATGTTTGCATTCGTATATGGGTGAAGTTTAATGTGTTGTCATATGGATGTTGCATTTGTATGAATGATTGTGCACTCATGTAGAATCATGAATAGGAAAATTTGCATACATAATGGATTCATGACACTTACATAATTTGCATTAAGGAGGTCAACTGAATCAGTTGACCGACTGATTTTGCATTAGATAAGTACATGTACACACACTTCGCATATGATCATGAAGCATTATAAGTCTTTTAAGGACAATGGATGCTCGTGTTTGATGGATGAGTAGATGGATGTTTGGATGTTAGGACGTACATTCTTCCTGAACTTGAAGATTTCGGGGACGAAATCCTTTTAAGTGGGGAAGAATGTAACACCCCGTGTATTCTATAACAGTGAAATTCACAAATTAAAGTATAAATAATTTCAAATCAAAGAATTAAGGGAAACGGGATACACCATTGCGTTCGTCTCGGAATTCTGCTTGGGATAGAGTCCGAGTTTGCGTAAAACGGACTCCGTATGAGGGAGATATGGACTCCGGAAGTTTCAGAATTCAGTTTAAAATTCAAACAGACAAAAACAGCTCAGAAAAACAAATTTAAATTTCAAAAATCGGGCCGGATTGGCCAGGGCGGAAATCTTCCGGCCCAAGGCACCCAGGTCGACTGGGTAGTTGACCTGGGCTACCCAGGTCGACTGGGTAGTCGACCTGAGGCACCCAGGTCGACTACATAGTCGACCTGGGGGTCGACTGGGTAGTCGACCTGGTCCCTGAGCCAGGTCGAACCCAGCCCCCCTGGCTGGCCTGGTCTGTGTTTGGTCGATTTTCTGAGCCTTGCCTTGTCACTAGGGCTAGGTGTCAGCTCCTGATTGGTCTCTCCTTCAAACGAACGACTATTATTAAACCAAGCTCCATCGACGATCCTAATCAACTCACAAACTCTATAAAAAGGACCTAAGACTCACCCTAATTCACACAAACGAAAATGGAGATGAGACCGTCATGCTGCTGGGGAAAGACTAGGATTAGCCACCAGAAATTGAGAGACAATTAGGAGACAATTCGAAAGCTTAAAGCAACGTCAATTAAATCAAAACAACGCCTACAACAAAGGATAACATCTCCAAATTCAGAATTCAGATTCCTAAATTGAAGATTCGTCATACGTTGTAAGTAGATTGCTATTCCGATGTGAATAAATAATTGTGTTTTGATTCGTGTAAAGTGAGAAATAGAATTTTACTTGATTTGTGGTGATAATAATTCATATTTGTATGTTGCTATGATTCTAATTCTGAATCGATTTGGGATATTGTGATATAACGATGTTAGGCCTATTGGATATTTGCAATTATATGATTCATGTTGAAAGTAACGACTATATGTTTGTGGTAGTTTATTTGAGATTCATGCAAGTATATGATTTACTATTATGCCAACATGACGTATAATTTTATGGTCATCTTTAGTGTAATTGGATCCATTTGAGTATTATGATTCATATGAAGTTATGTTGGAATTGGCATCATGGTTCAAGTATAAAAACCATACTTTTGTATTAGTGACAAAAGCAAGCATCTTTGTGAACTTGTATTAATTCTATGAACATGACTAAACTATGTTTGTTGTTATGCCTAATTGAAAAACATGTTTTAGACCTATGATGTTGTCAAAATCATATGATAATATAGGTGTCACATAATTAAGTTAGATTTACATTCCACTTGCAAGTTTACATGAATAGGATAAAAACTATGATTTCATGTTTAGGTATGTTTATGCCATGATTATATGAATAGATCAAAATCCATGATTTCACGTTTAGGTATGTTTATGCCATGATTATATGCTATTACAATGCAAGTTCACAAGTGCCAAACTTATGTTAATTAGTTCGCTATGTTGCAAGTTCATGCGTTCACACTCCCTTTTTATGTTACTTAGAATATATAAACACCATGTTATAAGCCTCCCCTTTTTCATGTGGGTATGTTGGGTTTAAATGTTAAACCCAACATATGTTATATTGTAACGAACGTATAAAACGGGGGTAATGACGATTGGGTTAAAATATAAAACATATGTGTTGGCATGTTTGACACATGCCAACGACTTTGAAAAACAATTAAGTGGTATACATTAATTTTACCCAATAAAGATGAATTTCAATAATGGGCCGCAAATATTTACATATAAAAAGAAAAGAGACAAAATATGTAAATTTAGAAAATACGATGTGTTTAACCCAAGGTTGGATTGAGTTGTGATGTAGAACTGCCCGGAACTGCCCGGCTGTCCAGTAGTCACAACAATACCTATCCAATGGGGTGGTTAAACATGGAGCCCAATAAGGACCCGAGGTTAGACTGAGTTGTGGCGTAAGACTGCCCGGACCCAACCGACAACAGGCAGCCACAACAATACCTGTCTAATGTGAGAGGTCGAGGCTTTAATAAGACAATTAAGGCTGAGTCAGGATTGATAGGATTAAGTAAATTGAATTAATACTTAATCAAAATGGAACATGCTAAACTATACAGACTGATTGGGGGTTAGGTTTACAAAACACTTAGCTAACTTAGCATGTTGGCTAGGAATAGAAAACCTAGTAGCGGGGGACCCTTTTCAGCAGTAACCCTACAAGGTGTATCAGGATACCCTGAACTAGGCAGGGTGGGGCACGATTACTGGGCTGACTGTAAGAGGTCAAATCGACGGCGGTGATGCAGCAGTGTAGGTTCTAACGGGGTGCGGGCGTGCACACACTCCGGCACAGAAAAATAAGGCACTGGGCGCCAGTAGAATACCTGTGCATTCTAGAATTGCGTCGGGCCGCCACCATGGGACTTGATACACCCCATGGTGGGACCAGCATAGGTAACTACAACATCGGGGGCCGTAAGACACATGTAACTATGCGAGTAGGAGCCGATCATTAGAAACGAATCACTTCACCCTGATTATGGGGTGCCTGTTGGGAATTAGTTTATATGGATGCAGAGATAAATATGGATACGATAGTATATTCGACTCTAGACAACTTAACTTAGTTTATGGTGCTTTCCCATTTCCGGATTATACTTATCATACCCAGTTCTTTATTCATAGACTGAATAGTCCTAGACTTACTCAGGCTTTATGTCTGACTCTACTTTTCTTTCATCTTCTTTTCTTTCGTTTTCCCCCCCAGGTCCACAGGGAGGGAATACCGCAGCTTGACCAGTTTTCACATCCAGTTTGAAAAGAAAGAATGTATTGCTTGGATCTTTTTCGTTTTGGACTACAGCAATTATGGGACTTATGCAGTTTACTTATGTTTTTATGCTTCTTTAAATAATGTAATCAAGACAGTTATGAAGATGTTATGTTTTCGGAAGTATTGTAAGACAAATTATGGCGTGGTTTGTGTAACACGTATTTTAATGAAATAAAAGTTGTTGTTTTCCGCTGTTCAAAAATATGTGTTCTTATATCTGTCTTGTATATCTGTGACTTATACTTATAAATCTCCACCAAAATTAGGGCATTCCCTTTGAGAGTGACCCTAACGGAGGTGGGGTGTTTCAGTTTTGAATGTTTTAAACATGTCAAAAGCATCACTTTTATTTTTCATAAGATATACATATGTGAAATCAGAACAATCATCGATAAAAGTGATAAAATAACGATGTCCATGTCTAGTCAAAGTGCCATCAAGTTCACATATGTCAGAATGAATCAAGTTTAAGGGTTCAGATTCTCTATCAACAGATTTATGAGGTTTCTTTGTGATTTTTGCTTGTGTACAGAATTCACATTTATCAGATTCAGATTCTGCTATCTTAGGTATCATATCTAGAGTGCTCATGTTATGAATTATTCGCTTATTAACATGACAGAATCTAGAATGCCAAATATTAAAATCACACAAGATATAAGCAGAATTATTCACTTTATTAGATTCAACATTTAATTTGAACATTCCCTCACAAGCATAACCCTTTCCTACAAAGTTTCCCTTATACACAATGGTATACAAGTTAGCCCCAATAAATTGAGTAAACGCTGCCTTATTAAGGAGATAGCCAGAAACCAGATTCTTCCTCATCTCTGGAGTATGCAAAACATCTTTGAGGATCACAGTCTTTCCAGAGGTAAAATTAATCTCCACGTTTCCAACCCCTGCAACTTTAGTGGTGTGAGAATCTCCCAACAACACTTTCTGATCTTCAGCAGCCGTGTATGTGGAGAACATAGCACGATCATAGCAGACATGGCGAGAAGCACCAGTGTCTACCCACCAACTCTCTGATCCACCAACAAGGTGAATCTCAGTAATCATAGCCATAAGAGGCTCCTCTTAAGTCAAGTTAGCCTGTGGTACAGAGCTAGGCTTGTTCCGACACTTTCGTGCCATATGACCGGGTTTTCCACAGTTGTAACATAGGAACAACTGTCCAGAGTCATTCTTTTGGGCTGATTTTTGCTGTCCTTTTGGGTTTCCTTGCGGATTCCCATTCTGTTTGTTGCGTCTGTTCTGATTCTTGAAAGACTTCTGATTTGGTTTCAGAACTGCGGGTTTGGTCTTTTAAGTGTTGTTGTTTGAAACAAACAACACTTCCTCTTTCTGGTCCTGTTTGCGTGCTGCCTCCTCAATGCGAAGGCGAGTGATCAAACTCTCTAAGGAAAATTCCTTAGTCTTATGCCGTAAGAAAATTTTAAAGTCTTTCCAACCTGGGGGAAGTTTGTCAATAATAACAGTAATTTGAAACTGTTCATCTAAAACCGTACCTTGGGAGATGATCTCATGAGCTATTTTCTACAGCTCATGAGACTGCATCTCTACTGACCTATCGTCTATCATCTGGTACTTCAGATAGCGGCTCACAGCATACTTCTTCGCCCCTTCCTCCTCTGTATCGTATTTCTTCTGCAGCGCTTCCCAGATCTGCTTCGCTGTCTTGTCTTCTGAGTTGTAGTAATCGTACAGATCATCGCTCAATCCGTTCAGAATAAAATTCTTGCACAGATAATCCTGTTCAGTCCAGCTCTGCAACTGCTTTGATTGTTCAGTTCAGGATGTCATCTGCGCTTCATCAGCTCCCTCAGGCTTGCTGGCAGCTGCGGTTTGTCAGTGGTCAGAGCAGTAGCCACCTTCCTCATCGTCAGGTAGAACTCCATTTTCTGATGCCATCGTTTGAAGTGCAGACCCTCGAAACGAAACGGGGCAGCAGTCACCAATGGGATCTGAAATGCAGAGGAAGGAGCAGCAGCATCTATGGCTGTTGTCGAAGCCATTTTTTCTAATCGTCTTCAATTTGTTGGGAAAAAATGGCTGAGTCATGTACTTTGTCGCTTTCTTGAAGACGATTCGGCGATCTGGCCGATGGTGCAAAACCAGTTCGTACTTTCGCCGCCGCCTCTAGGATAAAACAGCCTCTGAAAAAATATAACTGATTTGGTTTGCACAACAAATCAGTGCAGATTTGCACTTTCGAAGTTAGCTGCTCGAAAATTTCTGGTTAGAATATTTTAATGGCGGAGGAAGAGAAAGCAATATTTTTTTCTATATTGATCTCGTCTAATCTGAAGATAATATATAAACGAAGATTAGGCTATCCGAAAATACTGGTCAGTGGAAGAAAATAGGATCTGCGAAATACTTGGTCAAGTTTTACCGCTTCATATCAAAGTCGGTTCAGAAAATATTTTCCGTATTAAAAAAAAACTGGTTCGAAAAATGCAGTGTTTTCTGGGCCAAAAATATAAGAGTCTACACCACATAGCGAACGCCCAACGCCCAAGCCCGAACCGAGCCGAGCCGGGCCGAGTCGGATCGGGCGGTCGGTCGCGCGCGTGTGTGGTGGTCATGATACATAGGCTCCCTCCTCACAACAAACATGTATTGGGAGCCCCAAGGCCCCAACAAAGCTTCTTAGAAACAAGTATAAATACTTGCATCTTTCTTATAATCCCATGATGTGGGACTATTCACAAATAGGAGTCATCATACACTTATTTCTATATTTTAAACAATTCACAAACACAAAATTTCCAACATCATTCATGCTAGAATCACTTCAGGTTTGCTCACTCAAAGCTTTAACACTTCCTTTTCAGCTTTAGACAACAGTTTCTTTTTCTACCTTCTTTTACAGTTTGATTGACTACATGTACCTTTAATACTTAAAGACCAAAACTTCAACACTCACCTATAAAATAGTCTTGCTTAATCCCTTTTTTATATTCATATATGCAGGTTTGACATTAACTTGCATGGCATAGACATACGCTTAATAACAAGAAGAGCGAAAAAAAGGTTAAATGGTTATTTTAGTAGATAACCTTAACTCTTTAATTAGTGTTTACAAATGCATTATTAATAGTAATTATATTGGAAGCTATGCTTTGCTTTATTAAGATGTTCGATTCCTAAGATTTTAAGTTTAAAAATGATTTTTTTTACTTCTATGCATTATTGTTACTTAGCCTTTTTTTTGATGTCGAATCATTGCGTGCTGTTTCTTAAACCAAGTTGTGGATTATTTATCTTTGAGGATGTATTGATGTTGCTATTTTTTCTGTTATCTTTTTTATTGCAGATCTTTGTACAATATAAGTGAGTTACAGGCAGAGATATGGTTGCACCGTGTTAAATGTATTATGTTCACAATATGTGATATCTAATGTAGTGGTAGCTTTGATTACAAAAGAAAATGGAGGATGATTAGAAAATTATAGCTCGAGCCCATATGCGAAGCATGAGTTCGCACTTGTGAGGTGTAACGAGTGATTCTCATTACAGTGAAATAGCGATAAGTATAAATGCAATTAGTCAAGTTTTTGAATTGCACAATGCAACATTATCTTGATCAATTGTTTAGATTTGAAATGCAGAATTAAGCCATATATATTTTGCATAAATATTTATACCCACAACAAAATTTTCACTTTAAACTTACACTTTTTGTAAGATTTATGTCCTACTTGTGGAACTGTGGTTGGGGTATTAAGGTGATTTTTTTTTTCATTTTGTGAAAGATCCTAATGGTTGTGGTATGATAATATTGAAGCATAATTTTCAAACTTTTGAGTCATTTCCTAAATTGTCATTTGCTGTTGGTCATTTGTTAAATTATTGTATGATTAATAAGTTATGTATCTAATCTTCATTAACTTTGTAGTTATTTTATATACTTGTGCGTAAAAAAAACTTGAGCGCATTCAAATATTGATTCATTGTTAATTTTTTAAGTGAGTGTGCTCCTCTTGCGAGGGTGGTGCCAATAATTCTATTAAATAAAACACCAAAATCACAAAAAAATTGATGGGAATTATTCATTAGGAATAAGAAGGTTCGTCGCTTTGATGATCAACAAAATGGGACATGTAAGAGCGCGCCTAAATAAATTCAAACTTGATAGAGATACGTGTATATTGTCGCACAGCTGGAAGATTTAAAAGGTAGCTGCTGCAAAAATAACTAGATTGTGTGAATTGCTGAATTGTAATTGCAACTTGCGTGAACTTGACTTGGCTTGCAATTGTGATATGAGGAACGTGCAACAAGCTGAAACAATGCAAATATTACTTCCAATACATACTTGTGAGTGCCAGCAGCAAGCAAATAGGCATAGAGTAACAAATAACTTGGTGCACTACCATTGCGGAGGCAAAACTGGAAAATGAAAATGCTTGAAGCTTGCAAAGGTAAGCTGGAGGAATGCAAAACTGGAAATAAATAGATGAAAGGAATGATTATAATGCCTACTGAAGCATGTTCTATTATTTGGTTTTTGATTACTTGAAATAAGTAGATAAACAATGTTATTTAACTTAAATTTCACAACTTTTGATTAGAATGCTCAAAATAAAACAATGTTTTATTGTTTTACGTTTTAATTTGATGCACTAAATCTGTCAAAAATTATGTTTTGTGACTAATATATCTTAATATTGGCTTACTATAATATATGAGTAGTATCATTATTCATTCGTATTGTTGATTTTTTTCCTCTGTTTTACGTTTTGTTAACCTCGGTTATTACTATGGCGTAATTTTGGGCTTATACAATTTGTTTTTAATATTACATGTTAAGATGTGCTCATACGTTCGCACACGTGAAATAACCTGTCATAAGACATTATGATCGCTTGCATACCCGAGGCAAGTTTACCTAAGTCAATCTCATGCATTTTCATAAATAAATTAAAAATCTATTACAACAGGATTTCCCATCCAATAATGTATTGTAAAGCTCGAGAATTGCAAGAAAACAGAATTAGACAGCGTAAATTGCTCCGTCTGTCCTAGCTACAACAGAGAGAGCAAGTATGGCCATGGATGCATAATGAATACCACAAAATAAGAAGAATAATCCTCCAAATGAAGTTAAAGCGTATAGACTCTCTTAATGCCTGAGAAAGAGACATTGAATCTCTATAACCGCTCTAATGTTGTTAAAGTGTGTAATATTTTTAAACACAACTTACACGGAAGAACAAAAAAATGAAGTTGGATTATTAGTCGGCAGGAGGCCGTAAAATCTTTACGAATTAGAATTGATAATGATGTGATTTGCACAAGTGATAGAAAGGAATAAAACATGAAAACTGCAAATAAAGAGTAATGTGGATGTTGCAAGGTGTATTGCGGGTAGAAATGAAGGATAAGAACTGCTAATCATGTGGTCGGGTCGATAGAAGAAAGGTTTATAGTATGGATCTGCTAATGAGCAGACTGAGAAGAAATCTCCAATTTAGATGTCTTCACACTTTCTTTTTACAGTGAAACATTCCATAGAATATTAATAGATTTTGTTGCATTGCCTATGACAGAAACAACCAACCTACTCTTATTTTATGTCATGTAAGTACATTATTTTGTTCTCTTTTTTCACAAGAGTGCTGTTAAAATATAGCGCTCTTCCTAAACAGCTATGATTTTTATTTTGAAAACAACTATTACGTTACCAGCTAAAAGTTGTAGAATTATTTGAAACATATCACATTAAGGGCAAGCGTTCGGTTGCACCCCAAAAATGGAGCACCCCAAATGCCCCCGATTTCCACCACCCGTTTATATTAAAGAATGTGAGTGGGAAGTGAGATAATGAGTGGAATGAGAGATAAGGGGAAATACTTGGTGAAGACTCAGGGGCATTTGGGGTGCCGCACTGTTTAGGGTGCTCTCGAACCTGCCTCCACATTAAGATATCACATATGAGAATATGCCATTAGGAAAACTGCTGTAAGATCTGTAATGATTCAATGACTAATCTCTTACATTTCTGAAGCAAAGTTTATGATGTATAAACTTCATATGAAGAATTATTTTATGTATATATCATGGTTACAGGTGCCTCTTAGGTCTGACATGCGCTCTACCCTTGCATGCCATTATTTACGGCTAAAAGCCAAACACAAAGCTAATTTATGTTAACAGCATATATGATGCATTTATGGTTTGTTCAAAGTATAATACCCATGCGATCGATATTAGGCTGAACACAGCTCGAGATGCAACTGATGTGCTCATTTTCTTCTCCCTGTATTTCAAACATCATGTATTTATAGGTAATTTTTCCACTGCTCTTCTAATTGAATTTTTTGCAGGTTTAATTATTGCTTTGGGACGTCATTCTCCGTTACTATCGTGATTTAGCAAGTTTTATTAGGTAATTTACAATAGTTCATTCTTACATTAGAGAAGCCTGAACTCTTTAATAAGCTTAAACGAATAATAAAATTGTTGTTCGTGTCCATTTTCTTGTGTTGTATCACATATTTCAATAATAAATTTGTCTGTCCAAACTGCTAGCTTATTAGTTCGAAAATGCATGATTTTTGGTGTGTTTGCGTGCGAGTAAGGGATAACCATACATTATAATCCGGATAGCTGGTTTACAGTATTGTTTCTTCCATATTTTTTCGCATACGAAAACTGAAATAGGCCACCATGTTATTTTATCTTTTTTTCAAATCAGATGTGGGAGATCAGCGAATTATACTATATTTTATCCCGACTGTCATTTGAGAGTGATACGAGTATGTTTTTTTTTATTTTGTGTGTTGCCCATGTATATTGGTAACTAGCAGTACATAGAAAGTTATATACGGTAAAAATGTAATGAAACATGAATTGCAATAAGTCCAATATGCAATTGGCATGCTAAATTCAGGTTTACAACAAAATTAGTTTAGTCCTCGACCGTGTCAGCATCCACACTTCGCACTATAAATTTTATCAGTATTACACATTCTATATAAAAAATTTACCAGTTTTATTTATAAAATTTTAATTCGATGGCCTTTTCATCGTCTTCGTCCTGTCATCATGAAGATACTCTGGAATTACGTATCTACATTCAATATAGTATTTGTTCTTGATTCGATAATTGTTGTTTAAGTATAGAAGTGCATTCACTATGTTTCCTACGCGCATCACAGACAGATCAACAGCTGAGATATGTGAAATTATTTAATTAAGTTGGTAACAAGTTAAATTTAATCGACATCAGCTTTATGCTACATAATCCTTTTTTCTACTGATATTCAGGTTTATGCTAAATTATGTCTTTTGTTATCAGTAACTAAACAATATTATTGTCAGATTTTATATAAAAAACAAAGTAGTGGACTTGATGGCATTTTTTCTTCTGCTGGCGAAACTGAGGTAATCATTTAGTTTATTTTTAAATTATCTGTTAGTTTAATATTATGTTTTCTTACTCTATATGTTTATGTTGTTATGGTGAATGTGTGAGGGTTTCACTGTTTTTTTGAACCTGTCTAATTTTTTTTTCCCTTCCAAGTCCTGAAGATATTCATATCACCTTAACGTCTGACACGATCCGTTTATATGAAATAAGACAATTGTTATGCATGTAAAACCAAATATATGTGCATGTTTGTACATGAGTATTTTTTTTTGAATCCCAGTCATATATGCTTTTACAAGTTAATAATATTCATATATTTTGCTAACTTATATTGTGTAATCAATATTAACACATATCAAAGTCTTTAACATAAATACTCTGTAAAAATGGGCGCACTGTCTAAACTAAATATGGGGGTAAGAAGTGAGTATAAAACATTTAAATCATGTCTGTGCATCACAATAATGTAAAGCAATGCTACATTACTAACATTATATATTAAAGAAACAACAAAGTTCCATGTTCCGCTGTGTGAACGACGGTGGCATGTTAAAAAATATAAATGAGTACAAGTATTGTATTTTTAAAATGAAGAACAAATAGCAATGCCGCTTAAGCAATGATCAGTTCCTGCTTTTAGATGGATGTGTTCACCTGTGGAATGTCCATTACAACATTTTCCATGAAGTAAATCACCATTTCAACTTTCAATTTACGGTTAGCTGCATAAAACATGTGGTTTTGTAAAATATGGTTTATGATATATTCTTTGGTATTCTTTGAAATCTAGAAACTAATCACTTTATCATCGGTTTACTCTCTTATAGCATCTCCCACGAACTTATTTGACTCATTTCAGCTATTACTTACCAGGATTGGAAACCATATACGTTTATTCATGAAATTCTAATACTAGAGAGTATATACACAATTCATTTAGGCAAGCATTTTAGCGATGAACTCATAAAATAAATTTTGGAATATTTTTATGAATTTTCAAAAATAAAATAACACTATCATAATTACAATCATTGGGTGTAACACACTATACCCATGCATTTTATACAGAGCATACCAGCACCACCATAGTGTAAACCTGAAGCAGTATTGCTAATCAATAGACCAAACTGTAGGAAAAGAGAAAAGAACCAGGAATGGGAAACTGATGATAGAAAAACTGACAGTGCTAAATAATAGACGAGCTTGAGACGGAGAAAACAAATACCTTTGTGTTATATAACTCTTTTAACCATATTAGATGGTTAGGTGATAAATAAAAGGTATAACCAATGCAGTAAAAATGCAGCGGATAACATGTACAAATTAACACAGTGTGACAGAGTTCAATATAGTAAGCAAAATTTCTGTGCCAATCAGTAGGCATGCTGGAAAATGAAGATGTTAATACCATACAATACTGATGATTATTAGACAAACGGGAAGGTGATAATAAAATTAAACATTAAAATTAAAAGAAAAGGAAGAAATTTAAAAGTCAAAATGAGCAGAAAATTTGTGCTGCCTGCATCAATGAACTATCTAAACCAATCTTTTATGGTTATTACATTTGTTTCTGCTAACTAAATATTTTTAACTTTATAGGTACGGTATAATGTAATTGTTCATGTATACATGCTTGCAAACGTTTTTATTTTATATTATCATGTTGTTCTCTGTGAACAAGCGATTTGCAATATGTTATAACGCACTGCATATGTGTGATATTTATAATGTCTTAACTAATTTAAAATGTAAGCATGTATTGCAATAAAGTAGACTTTACACAGTGCATGTTTGCGATCTAATGGCAAATTTTAACATTACAGGCATTGCACATGACTGTATTTGGTTTAATATTAACCTGGTGCTTTTGGAAAAGAAGGCTGTCTAAACCAAACTGAGATTCCTAGCTCAGCAAATAAGGCATCTAATTGATTTATGCAGACTGATTCAAAGAGGCCTTAAATGGCTATTTAAATGATTTCATTCATTGTTGTTGTAATTGTGTTTATGCAGCGTGTTAGATGTATGCAAAGAAGACATCAATAATTGAATGCCATGAAATGTACTATACATGTTTTTTTTTAGTTCAACATTTTTTTTCTTTTAATTCTTTCCTCCTTTGTTGTCCATATCCGCCTCTTTAGCTATGTGTACATATAGAAACAATATATCTTTGGATTGTAGCAACTGATTATAATCGCATGTGAATCAGAAAACTAATATTCAGCATGCATGATTATTTTGTTGGACTGAAAATGATTATTTGTTAAACCAAATACAAAAATGACACTGGTTGAGGTGTTTGATTGTGATATAATGTTGAGTTTTAACCAATATCTATACAGGCATGTCACATTCAATTCAGTAATTACAGGAACTGTTCATTTATAGTTCTCTAGCGTCCTTTGTCCATGCAAAAAATACATAACTCATAGCTGATTATTTAAAAAACGCACATGAATTATTTAGTATTATTTTAAGTCAGTGTAGATTGTTTTATGCAGTGTTTTAAAGATCCAACTCAACCTCGGTTCGACAGTGTTTAACCTTCGACCTTAGAGCGTCACGGCTTTGAAAATTATGTGTGCACAGATCCACGATTTAAGCTCAAAACCATATAAAAACTTCATTTTTGCACTTAAACCATATAAAAACGTACGATTTTTCAAATTTGCGAAAAATTATTTGCTTCACTCTTCATTTTTTACTATAATAAAATTAATAAATACTTTAATAGCATTTATCATTAAAATTGAATGGTATAATTCATTAGTAAATTTACAACTTTTATTGTAGATAAGTCATTATATAATTATTTCAATTACACAGTTTCGACGTGGTTGTTTGTCATAACTTGTTAAAATTTATCTATATTTAAAGTGACTTTACATCGAAAAATAGACATAAACTATCATTGCAGTTTTCACGGTCTGACCGATTGAACCGCAAAAACCTTGGACTTCCTGGTACTATCAATCACGCATGCACCAGGTTATCATTAGGATGTAATGTTCAAGACAATTTTTTTTTTTTTGGGGGGGGGTGTGGGGGGGGGGGGGAGGAGGTGTAATTATAGGACATTAAGACAGCACGGTTGGAGTATAAGAGAGATTTTAAATAAATAGCCTAGCCAATGTATGCTCCTGACTTTCTTCCATTTTCTCGTTGAAGAGATTTACTGCAGCCCATCTTTTCTCAAGATATATATGTACGATATTTTTTCGATTTGTAACAGTGCTGCCTATACTGATAAATTCTTATAATACAGTGTAAAATCTTTTGATCATGTGCAGTACACTATCTACTGCCCAAATTTATATATAAATCAGTGTAAACAATATTTCTACATGCATTCAAACCATATATATATATATATATATATATATATATAAGACTGTCATATGAAAAAAAACTGTCTCCTCCATTTTCTTGGTCAAACAAGTTACAATTTTAAATTAACAGTTATATTTAATTTGAAGGCAGTAGTTATGTAACTTCATTTGGACGCAGTGGTTATGCGAGAAGTTACAACGTCATCCACTCCTATAAATACTATACAGTACTTGATTTGCCTACTCCATCATTTCACTCAACACCCTCTTTTCTCTGTTCCTACTTTTTACCTTCCAACTTACAAACCACGGGTGAAATTTATAAACCACTGTCAGCATTAATACATAGCACAAATTGGGTTTGCATCAAAGTTCGGGTTGGACGCATATGGCATTTAGTCAAGCAGGAAAGCAAAGAAGCATGCTATCTCAACTTACAGCTTTTGGATGCTCCAGTTTTAATTTCCCTCCACTGTATGCTAGCATTTCTTTCATTTGCAGACCTAATCACCTATACATATACTGTGTATTAATATTGTTCAGGGAAACCAGAAGCTAGCTTTGGTTCCAAAACCACTGATGCAAAAATATGAGCAAATCTTCACTGAACACCATTTGTATGAAATAGAAACATTCAATCGTTATCAACTCGGATATCAACTACCATGTAGTGGACGAAGACTTAACTGTGTTCATCCGCTCTGACACAGTTGTCAGCAAAATAGAACAACCTGATGCTTCAATTCCACAATACAAATTCTCTATAGTCAAAGATATACTAGCTAGTAGAGTTGGCAAAACAGGTCCACTGACCGGTATGCAATAAAAAATTCAATATAATGTACATATAGTAAATTATTATTTCCTATTTTTAATTACTCCTTGCTCTGATCCTAGACATATCGGGTATTCTTCGAGTTATCTCAAACATAACTAATTTGACTACTAATAAAGGTTTTCCTACCATCAAAAAGACTTGCAGATACTTAGTGGGAGGTGACCTAACTTTATTGTACATCATGCTACTCTACCACATCTCTAACCCAAACCTTTGCAGCTTTGCTGGACAGGGAAAGTTGATTGTCATAAATTTATGGTCAGACAAAGCTAAATTAATTGGTGAATCCATGACCGACATAAAGGACCAACCTGTTACCGTGGTGGTTACATCAACTATCATTAAATATTATACCGAGGTATCACGTTTGCCATACAATTACTGCTTACATCCTTGATCTTAACTATGACGTGTTTTTTCTATAGGTGAGTTCTCATTCAACTCGACTAATGCTACAAAGGTTTACATAAACATTGATGAGCCACAAAGCAAGGAGCTGCGCACATGGTACTACTTTTATTTATTATATCCTCACTATTGCTACTTGATAACATATCCTCATCACAAATAAAAAATTATGCAGGAAACTCACCTCCGGACTGGAGAACAACGATGTGCATTGCATTTCCTATTCTTCATCTATTGTTCCTGCCCGTCAAAACATATCAGAAGTTCTTCATGCTATAAGAAACTCAACCTCATCCGTATATAACTTATTATATTCACTTACTATTTCATTATTTATTTTCCTATTCTTAAGTTGTCTTTTAATTATTAGGGTGCAAGATATTCATTTGCAGCAACAATAATGAATGTAAATATCACAGCGGGACGGTTCTATGTTTCATGTCCAAACTACATGAAAACGCTAAAGGATGTGGATAAGTAGTTTTTCTTTCCAAAATGTTGTAAAACTATAAATTCTCCTGCTAATCATTTTCGATTAGCAATGGACGTTTTCGACAGCACTGCGTCAACAACTGTTGTTGCTTTCGACAAAGAGGCTGAAGGGTTGGTTAACCACTCGGTTGACTCCATGGTGGGACTTGCTGATGGACAGGTTGATAAAATCTTTGACTCACTATGCGGTGCACAAGCTATGATAGAAATAAGAACAACCGATTATGACATTTCTAATTAAAGGGGGAACTTAACTGCTGCAAAGTTTGTGTTGGTGAAACAGGTAAGCTCGCAAGTGGCAGTTCAAATAAAACAAGAAGACGTCGGCATCTATACTTCCTCTACTGCTTCCAATCACAAGATATCCACAACGAGAAAGGGTAAAAAAAAATGTTATCGATGAAGACCTTGACAAATAAGCCAAACTACTGGAGAAAAACATGTGGGGAAGAAGGAACAAAAAACTAACGATATTCTTATCAATGAACCGGATGAATCTGAAAACAAGATTTCAAAAACTGCTGAATTCAAAATCGGTCGTAAAAGGAGAACCAACGCTTGAATTCATCCTCAATTCCTGCTAAAAAGTGTCTTCTTTTACATGTTCCCTACTCTATGTCACGTCTTTTCATTATGTTCAAGTACTTTGTATTTATATACTTTGTTTTATATTTCTACAGTGAATATGTACAATTTTCTTTGTTTGTAATCAATGTATGGTTGTATGTTATATGCTTCTTTTGTTTTATCTCTTTTCAGCAGTTTACGGCTATGTGATGAGTATTTTACCTTCTTGCCTATTTTTTTGAATTGTTCTTTTGTTACTCATCATCATCAGGTTGTGCTCTTTTTTCATAACACTTATACCAATTTACATATAAATAAACATTACAAATTTCACTTTAGACCAAAGCAGTTGAGTGCAATCTACCAAAATTTAGCTGTTTAACTCATACTGACTTGGATGTATACGTACAAAAAAACTTACAAATATATATTTTAACAAAGTGTTAAAAACTTAAAATCACATAACTACTGAATTTGGAACCAAATTAACTAATTTAAATTTAAAATTGTTGTGAATTGACTAATGAACTTTTATCCAAGTTCTATTATAGCAGTTTAAATTCATAGACACTTTAAAAAGAAAAAGAGGCAAATTAGACTGCATTGAATTTGACTTATGTTAATTAACTAAAATTGCACAATAATAATAGGAAGAATGTATTAGCGGAGGATTTTAAACCATATCATTAATCAAATATTTGCTCAATTGGTACATCAGCCATAAATAATGGAATATGACACTACCCGTAAGCGTAGCACATACCCACTTTGAACAACTACAAACGTCACCTCCCGTCTTCGTCTTCATTGCAATTTTTTCGGATGTACACATAAAAACTACGTTAACTTATATCACCATCTTGCTACATTCATCACTCATAAAAATCATCCTTTTTTCTCTATTTCCATCCAGCACAACACTCCTACCTCCGCTATTTTCCCTTACAATCCCTTAACTTCAACATATTCTTAACTATCCGTGTGCACATCACGGGTTTCAACCTCTTAACTAACCCATATTGTCCCACATACACATTTCCATCTATTATTTTGACCACGTTTACATGAAGAACTTCAATCTCATGCTTAACTGTACCGTAAACGTTGGACACACACGCACCTAGTACTGTGTTTACAGTCCACCATGATACCACGATTTCCTTCCACATACGTTATATAACTACATATTTCTAGCAATTTACATAGTTAAAACCCAAGACCAAATAACTTTTACCCTTTGTTGCAGCAAACTAATTTTGTCACAACCATATAACATTTCCTTTCCTACACCATCTACTCTAACCTATGTTTACATGATTAATTCAAGAGTCAACTCTTTTTATGTCAAACCAAACACTACAACAAACAACAAAGTCCAACTCCATTTCGTTTTGCCTTTACACCTACTACTCATTACATGCCCGTGTGTGAAGCACGGGTTCACAACTAGTTTTATTTAGTTTTAGAACGTTAGTTGAAATCATGCTTGAATTGTGCAACAAAGTTTTTTGGTTTTTTAATGTTATTTGTATTAAAGGATCTACTAGGTTACTTAGTGTTAAAACAGCATCAAACTGCACTATAAAATTTTTATTGACAAATTTAGTGTAAGTGAAATTTTTGAATGGGACTTAAGTTTTTTCTTTCTCGGTTTATAAATAAAATGTGTCCTATAATGCTTTGTTACGTATGTTTTTCTCATTGATATAAATGATAACATCAACTCATTGATGTCACTTTGCTGCCTCTTATACTAAAGCGCGGTTAATAGTTCAAACTCTCTTGTTTTAAGTACAAGGCGATTATGCATGATGTGTGCATCTTATCTTGTACCTGAGCTAGTTTATTTGTAATCCTGTGCTGGGTTTGATCGTGACAATGATATTATTTAAGTGGAGGCTATTAGTTTAGTGTTAGTTTGCTACTTGAATTTATGCCCAGTCATTATTACGGCTGTTATTTTTGTTGTGATTTGTGACATGAAATCACATATGATGATGAAGACGAGGCGTGGATGTGGTAGGCGTTAGAGGAGATGGAGCAGCGACAGAAAGAAGGCAAGGAAGAGTAGTTGTGTGCTCTGCTTTAGCACAGACGTCTGAGGGAGCTTGGTCAAATGTCTGTGCCTACAGGGATCTGAAGTCCAAGAGTGTGGACAGACGCCTGACCAATCTGGATCAGACGTCTGACCTGTCAGGGATTGTAATCCGAGAGCATGGAAAGACGTCTGACATATATGGGTCAGACGTCTGAGCGGGTTTTTTCTACAACTTGACTTGGTCTTTCTGTGACTTATTCTGCAAGTAATGAAGGGGAAAAATGAGTATTTGCCTAGGGCTTCTATTCTCCTATAAAAGCAACATCTAGGGTTGGATTAAAGGCATGGGATTGAGACCGAATTAATTAATCCAAGGTTTAGCCGTCGTTCTTCATTGTTCTCCTTTCTCCAACAAGAGTTGTAGTCATCTATACATTCTTTCCCTTTCTCAATAAGGTTATTGATTCTTGTAGTTTGTTTATTGTTGGTTGTTGAACCAGTGTGTGTAAACAAAATTCGTTTTGAGAATCAATAAAGAGGGTGGTTGGGTGGAATATTTTGTGTTTGCGCGTGTGATTTCATATTTGTGTTTGTTTCCATAGAAATCATCTTTAAGTAATTGGGTGAATAAGATCCTGGACGCTTCCACAAAGGCGCAGTTTTCATAACAATTGGTATCAGACCTAGATCATTGCAAAGCTTAGAGTGATTTTGGATTGCAAAAATCAATTTTTTTTAATGACGGATATGATGGCATTTCCGAAGATGACTATTTTTGATGGAAGCAATTGGGGGATTTGGAAGCCTATGATAGAGGATGTGCTTTACCTCAATGATCTTCATGATCCGATTGATGGAGATAGGAAGAAGCCCTCGGGTGTGGATGAAGGAACATGGAAGAAGATGGATAAGAAGGCTATTGCCTTGATTCGGTAGTACCTTGATGATTCGGTATTCCATCATGTGGCTAATTGTGAATTCACGAAGGATTTGTGGGACAAGTTGGTATCTCTGTATGAGTCGAGGAGTGCTACAAGTAAGGCTTTTCTGGTTCGAAAGCTTGTTCAGCTGAGATTGGATGAGGAGAAGTCTGTTGCAGGGCACCTGAATGAATTTCAAGATGTGATCAATCAATTGGCAAATCTGAAGGTCAATTTTGATGATGAGTTGCAGGCTCTTTTGCTGATGAGTTCGCTTTTAGAAAGTTGGGAGACTTTGGTTGTTTCATTGAGTAACTCCAATGCTGGTGGAGCTATTTCTTTGGAAACGGTACGAAGCAGCCTTTTGAATGAGGAACTAAGGAAAAAAGGGTCGGGTTTTAAATCAATTCAAGGTAAGGCCATGGTAGCAAAGGACTCGGGGAAAGATACAAGAAGGAAGAAGAAAGGGGCTAATGGTAAAGGTTCTTGCTATTATTGTGGTGAGGAAGGTCACATACGCAAGAATTGTTATGCTTATCAGAGGGATAAGAAGAAGGCTGCGGATGGTGATGGAAGTAATGAGGCACAGGAAGATATTGCTGCAAGTTCCATTAGCGACGCTTCGAGTGACGTCCTGTTTAGCGGAGTTAATCCTTGGAAGATGGATTCAGGAGCCAGATTTCACATTTGTAAGGATGTGAAGTGTTTTTCTTCTTATGAGAAGGATGTCGACGTGATTAGAACAACCAATGGAGTAGAGCTACCAATTTGTGGTATTGGATCTATCCAGTTTCGTATGCATGATGGCGTGGTAAGAGAAGTATCTGGAGTTAGACATGTACCCGCTAGTTCGCATAACCTCATTTCTCTCGGTCAGTTAGATCGCTGTGGTTGCACTTATGATACTCGAGGTGGAGTTCTGAGAGTGAAGAAGGGTGGTCATGTTGTGATGAGAGGTGCCTTGGAGGAAGGAAACCTGTATAGATTGGTTGGTTCTGTGGTCGACAGTGGAAGGCGAGTGACGATTGAAGAACCTAGTCCACAGCAAGGTGGAGAGGTTAATTTGGTCACTGCTGATGTGCTAGGTAGAGGTCTTCATGTTGATGATGCTCAAGGGATCCAGGGTGATCACGGAAGGAACTCAGGTCAAGTGATAGATGGGTGTCGATGTAGAAAATCCGCAAGGTGGAGATCCTTGTGGTATTACAAGCACTTTTAGACCATTGGTATTGCATGGTGCATCTCAGGGGGAAGATGCATCTTTGGCAGGCGGTGGTTTGTGTTTGTAATGGTTTAATTGAGAGTAGGCGTCGTTGAAAGAGCTAGATGACTTGTGTGTTTGAAGTTCGTTGGATGTGATGCGATTTCATATCAAGGTGGAGTGTTGTGATTTGTGACATGAAATCACATATGTTGATGAAGACGAGGCATGGATGTGCTAGATGTTAGAGGAGATGGAGCAGCGACAGAAAGAAGGAAAGGAAGAACAGTTGTGTGCTCTGCTTCAGCACAGACGTCTGAGGGAGCTTGGTCAGACGTCTGTGCCTACAGGGATCTGAAGTCCGAGGGTGTGGACAGACGTCTGACCAATCTGGGTCAGACGTCTGACCTGTCAGGGATTGTAATCTGAGAGCATGGACAGACGTCTTACATATATGGGTCAGACGTCTAAGCGGGTTTTTCTGCAGCTTGACTTGGTCTTTCTATGACTTATTCTGCAAGTAATGAAGGGGCAAATTGGGTATTTGCCTAGGGCTTCTATTCTCCTATAAAAGCAGCATCTAGGGTTGGATTAAAGGCATGGGATTGAGACCAAATTAATTAATCCAAGGTTTAGCCGTCGTTCTTCATTGTTCTCCTTTCTCCAACAAGAGTTGTAGTCATCTATATATTCTTTCCCTTTCTCAATAAGGTTATTGATTCTTGTAGTTTGTTTATTGTTGGTTGTTGAACCAGTGTGTGTAAACAAAATTCGTTTTGAGAATCAATAAAGAGGGTGGTTGGGTGGAATATTTTGTGTTTGCGCATGTGATTTCATATCTGTGTTTGTTTCCATAGAAAATATCTTTAAGTAATTGGGTGAATAATATCCTGGACGCTTCCGCAAAGGCGCAGTTTTCATAACATTTTTTAGGGGATGGGACTCATCAGTTATAGGATATGTTGGTTGGTTGATCTTCATGTTCAATTAAGTATCAAGGAATTTAAGATATAGTGCTTCTGCAGACTCATGTTGGTTTGCAAGAATGTAGGTATTTCACATATGGATTTTTATTACCTGGTTATCTTGGGGATGAGTTCTGCTACTATTTTATTTTGGATGGCGCTGTGCATGCTATTTTTTTCATCTATATTGTTGATAAGTGATGCTCTATTTATGCAGGCATAAGCATCTTCAATCCATAGTGCAGATCAATAGAATCGCTCTTGTTCTTCTCTCAGGTCAGATTTGATTTTTACCTAGAATATCCCTTGCACTGTCTGTTAAGGCGCTACATCTTTTTTTGTGGTATAGAACTTAAAGTAGCTTTAACATTGAATAACTTGTTGAGAATAAATTAATCTGAAATTTTATGATAAGGAATTATTTTTTGAAAGTGAATAATTACTTACATTAAGCCTTTAACTCGAATGGTACAAGTAAATAAAAGGCCTTCTAAATTATGCTTACTGGTTTCTTCCATATTACTTATGTTGTGTCCTTTCTGATGAATATTCATTTTTATCTTCCGTAATGTTGAAAGTTTTATAAATATTATATTTTATGTATCCAGCCGTTTAACAAGTTAATTCAAATGCCATGCCAAAAAGAAAAAACAAGTTAGCTTAAATATTAGGTATTGAGTTGTAAATCCAAGCATTTTTGATATCTGTATTGATTTTTGAAAAAAATATATACATTTTTATTATACTAATTTGAGATTCAAAACCCAAAATAAATGAAGTTCCAAAGTATAAAATATATATTGTCATGTCATGTATGATAAATTAATTTCTGTATAAATCTATAAATAACTTCATCATCTTGGATGAATATTAATAAATACTACAATTCTATTGATTATGGGATGTCATATTACTACATATCAATTTGTATTTTATTATATACGTATGTATATAATCGACAGCCTTAGGGTCACCCTTCAAGATCTTACTAAAATCTATCTATAGGAAGAAGTAAGATATGGAGAGAAGGAGTGCAAGGCTCAATATTGGTGGTGGAAACACCACAATAAATGGTAATGCTCAACCTGATGCTATCAGAGGTTAAGATCGAAGGGAAAATGAGAATCAAGTTGCTGCTAAATGGCTAGTAGATTTGGGGAACTTGTTCCAGACGTTTATTCAAAGTTTACAAGCTAGAGTCGCGGCTTGTCCCAGAGGAATTAATCCTAGAGTGCAAGTTGGAAACAACTATACAAAATTGTGTATGGATTATATAAGACTAGGAGAAGACCTTTCCTAGGCGTGGAAGATAATTTTGCTGCTGTAGATACTTGTTTACTACATTGCGAAACAATATTTAAAGACTTGTGCTTGGAGGATGAAAAAAGGTGGTTGGATTCGTGGCAACTGGAGGATAATGCTCTACATTGGTGGAATAGAGTTATAGTAAGGACACCAGAGGAGGGAATCATTGGGTATATTTTCAGAGGTTTCTTAGAGCCTGATTTATTTCAGGATATAGTTGCTCTATCGTTAATGATGAAAAAGTTTGATGAATTGAAGAAAGATACATGACAGTTGTGGAGTTTTCTGCTAAGTTTTATTAGTTATCTCAATATGCTCATGAAACGTTGGATATTGTCATATTGAGGATGATAAGTTTATTAAGGGGCTCACGTTTGAAACTGTGAAAGCTACTATGCCTTGCTTACTAGAGTCTAGTGATATTGTTGTGAAAATGGCTATTCGTAATGAAGAGATGGTTAAAGAGGTTGAGAAACCCAGTGGAAGCCAAAAATTTCAAGTTAGCAAAAGAAAATTCTTTAAAGGGAAGAAAGATCAGGAAAGAGGGAAGACAGAGAAGAACATAGTGGAAGTGGTATGCTTTAAGTATCATTAGAAAGGGCACAACTCTACTGAATGCAAGGATAAGGACACCATTCCCACGATCACTATCGAAAGACAGAACATTAGGTGCTTTAATTGTAATCATATAGGGCACTATAAGAACAAGTTCCCAGATGCAAGGAAGGGAAAAGCGCTGGTTATGGAGCGTTCATCCTCTGTGTTTAATGCCACTGAAGGTATGATTTTGTTTCGCATACCAATTAGTGTTTTGTTTGAAAATGGTGCATCACATTCATATACATACATACATATACATATACATACATATATATATATATATATAAGTGCAGTGGATAAGTTGTCCTTAGAACCATCACACCCTGTTACATCCTTTAGAATAGCTAATCAATCGAAGGCTATATGACACTTAGGATGAGATGTTATAACTTGGGAATTCAGTTGCTTGGTTATGTTTTTTGTTGTAGCTTGTATGTATTTGATTTTGATGGTTTTGGAATTATTTTGCGGGTGGATTGGTTGAGTCATTATGATGCCAGAATATTTTTTCGAAGAAGAGAGTATCTTTCAAACATCCAGAAAGCAACAGTAGGGCTGTTTTCTTGATAAAGAGAGAAGTTCTACATGAGTCTCCATTAGTAAGTCTTTTGGAATTGAAGGAATAGGTAAGTAGTTGTTATCACTGAAGTTTGCATTTATCTAATGGAAAGAAGTAGAAGCTTCAAAATCAGAAGATGATACTAAAAACATATGACTTGAGGTAACGAAATTGAAACCAAGAATAAAAGACTTTAAGGGCAGCTGAACCAACACCAAATTTCGGGGCCCAATAACACGAAATTAAAACCAAAAGATAGGGTTAAAAGCTACAAAATCGATAGCAAAAAAATACAAAGAGAACGCCGATAGAGCCAGCATCAAGAAGTGGAGTCATAACAAGTGGAGCAGACAATGAAAGATTGGAATAATAACAACGAAACCAACGCTAAAAAGGTAAGATTAGGAACATGGAGTTGACACCAAGGATGTGGAGGGTATCGGCAATGACGACACCGGAGCAATAACTTTACAAATATGCTATCGACACTAACATAGGGAAAAAACTGCTTGGTGCCGACACAAAGAAAAGAATGCAATAAAGGCGCGTTGTCGACACCAACATGAATTGAGTAGTTAGCCTGATGTCAACACCGTAGAATGAAGGCAAATGGATAAAGCCGATACTAAGAGAAGCAAGGATGAAGCATAAAGACATAACGAAATACTGAGAATCAGTGTCGTTAGAGGTGACACCAAGAACATATAATAGGAAGCAATTAAATTGGCATCAAATACATAAGCTAGAAGTACGAGACCAAAACCAAATTCATGAAGGGGAAGCACAACCAATGATGATATGTTAGGATCAAAGAACGATATCAACACCAACAAGCTTGGCATCGTTACCATTACACAAAGACGACACAAAAGTTATGAAGGTAAAAGCATAGAGGCGACACCCATAAGTGCAAGCTGCATGGGATTAAAGCCGATACCGAAGCAATAAAGCATTGACATAGGTCGATATTTAGAGGTTGATGCCAAAAGGGAGGTTTCCTATACAATTGCTACATAAGGGAATTTCCTCGCCAATTGTTATATATTCATGATAAATAAAATGGAAGGGGGGGGGGGGTTGAGATCATATTTATTCTAGATTCTATAATCATATTTTGATCAAATCGATTTAACAGGGAGTTATCAATTAATCCCATATATAAAAGATTCAGGCACAAGCACATCAGACGGAGGATCATTAAGCAATTAATAGTTCTTCCCTCATGATTTAAGCTTGTGTCTCGACCCTTTTTGAATATGTTTAATATACCATAACGTTCAATGACTTATTGTAACTTTACAATCCGATAACTAACACAATCAAGGCCTTTAGTGGGCTAGATTGATGTGGAAGTATCGCTTTTAGTTGTTAAAGATTATGATACATCATGAAATGTAAATGTGGTGATATATTAGCCGTTTTCTCTTAGCACAACGAACATTATTTTATCTTGAATCTATAGCACACCTTCACAAGAAGGTTACCTACATATATGAGAGGATCATAACATGAATACTCGAAATGCTAATACAAGCACTTAGTATGTCATCCCCGATATAACCGTGTTTCAACTAAAAATGCACTATTGATATGCTCGAAAGAGGGTAACTTTTAAATTCAAGAAGAAGCATCAATATTCCAGGAGACAAATAAAGCTCGATTAGTAAAGAGGGTACCTATTCAAACTCAATATAGCTTAGGATGATCTTCTTTTGAAAATAGTTCTCTAGGTTGATCATCTTCTAATTTCATTATATATATTCTGATAGTTCTCAATTATGTGTTGACGATTTTTATCATTAACATTTTAACACTAGAGGGAGGGGTCAAACCTCTTCTCTCTGATCATATTATAGATTAATTTGTGAATGTTTTGACAAGATAAGATGAAATCAAAAAGACTAAGAAACATTAACGAGAGGGCAGTTCAAACGACCACTCCCGAAGAAAGTATAACCCCGTCATTCAATCTAAATGTTGTTGAAGCAGGACAACCCTCTACTTTAACACAACCTCCTAACTCGAATTCTTCGGATGAGAATGTCATCAAGATCAAGGCTCTAGAGCGACAACTTCCTGAAATTCGGGATCTCTTACAAACTGCTCTAGAACAAAGATCTTCAAGGCACATCGGACCGAGTCAAGAGGAAGCAGTTGAGTCCCCATGGAAAAGCGCACCCATTCTATAATTGGGGGAAAGTAGAAGATCTATTTGACTTCTTCCAAGAAAAAAAAGACCCTATCTTTCAGGGGTAGACCATCACGGACACCAATGCAATAAAAGCAAAAACCTATCTAGAAGATTGACCACTGAAGGATACAAACCTAATAGAGAAAACTATGATAACTTAGAAGTTTATTTCAAGGATATAGTGGAGAAGGTTTTCAAAGACTTACTTGGAAGCAAGGGAAAGAAAACCTTGGATGAGCAGGTTAACAATAATGAGAGAGTGGCCCTTTTCACTGATGAAATCATGAACATAGTGATACAACCACACATAAAGATTCCCACCATGAAATATCTCAAAATTACTTACCCAGACGATCGTCTCATGGTTATTGATAGCCAATTGGATCTCTACAGTGGTTCAGGGGATATTTGATGTCGACTATTTTCGATCATGCTTCAAGGAGCAGCCGCAAAATGATATCGCCACTATTGTGAGAAAATAATATACTCTTGGATGCAGCTTTCTTATGAGTTCTCTATACAATTATGCATTTGAAAAGATCCAATTATGGACTACACTATCATTGCAAATATAAAACAAAGGCAAGAAGAAACTTTGGGCGATTACCGAAGGAGATTTAATGTTGAATCTTTGAAAGCGATTGACGTGAGCGACCGTGATAAACTCATCGTTGTTCATTTAGGACTGATTGAGAATACTTCATGTTGGAAAGAGCTATACATCCATGGATGCAATGACATAAAAGATTTTCATTTTCAAGTGGATAAATTCATCTATGTGGATGAATTATATTATTCCAAGAAGAAGCTTGGCTTTTGTGGGGAAGAAGCGAAATCTGGCTTTAGTCGAAATCACAAACCTCAAAATGGGAAATTGGATTCAATAGAAGTCAAAAAAGGCCAAAGTGGGAAGAATATAATACTAATTCATTAGCCCTGAGCATGCCAATCTCATTCACATATGATGTATCAAACAAGAGAGTCAACTTCTCGGCTTTCTTTCAAAGTTAAAAATTTAATAGAACCGTTCAATGGAGGGAAATATTGCGATTACCATGAGATGAATGGGAATAGCACTGATGAGTGCAAAGTGCTCAAGGGTATAATTTAGAAGCTTATCCGGGAAGGACACATAAAAGAGTTCATCCATGACAAACAAAAAACAACTCAGCATTCTAATGAACACCAGAAGATCTTAGCTAACGCGGTAGAGGTCCCAACTGAAGAGGCTCCACTGGACCTGGGTCCTCCTGTAAATCGGGTGAATATGATCCATGGAGGGCCACATCCGGCCGGGAACGATCAAGTTGCTCGAAACAAATATATGAAAAAGCCCGTAAGGGGATGTTTTCCATTTAAGAGGAGCCTCCACGTAAGAATATCCAATTCAACATCAAAATGCACAATTTGGTGGTGTCACCAAATGTGATGTAGAAGGGTATCCATCACATAATGACCCTTTAATGATCACAACACAAATTTGGCTTTCAATGGTTTGAAAAATTCTTATTGATACTTGAAGTGCAATTAATGTGATCTTCAAGTATGCATTTGACCAAATTGGTCTATTTAAACAAGAGCTTGAACCTAGCAGTGAACTGTCTTTAAATCAACAGTAAAGGGTCCACTTCGTTTGGGTAAATTAGTTTGTTGGTTCAGGTTGGATTGCCTCCACTTTGCCGAACCTTTGAGACTTTTCTTGTTATCATCGACCATCCTTCTTACTACAACTTATTTTTCGATCGCCCATCTCTTGACGAAGTGGATTCCTTTGTCTCATCGAAATACCTCATGATGAAGTTTCTGACAAAACAATGTTAGGGCACCATTATAGGAGAGAAATTCAGCTCCCGTGAACTGTACTTTACTACTCTCGATCAATATAAAAGGGTTTATTTTTCTTATTTTGATTCTTCTACATTATTTTAGCCTTTGGATGACAGGTTTCTACATTTGACATTCGAAGCTAAAGTAAGAATTAATAAGAGTAACAAGCATGTGAATGATAGGTACAATCCTTTGGGAAACAAAAGGTAAAGGAAAGAAGAGATAAATTCAACCGAAGAAGGGGATATCATAACGGAACTAGATTCTCGAGGAGATTCAGAAAGAATCAAACCATAGAGGATTTGGATGGAGTAAGCATAGATTCAACCGACTCAACCAAGACCATCAAAATAGGGAAAAGGTTGGAAGGATTATTGTGGAGTGGTCTGATTCAATTTTTACAGCATGACAAAGATGCATTCGCTTGGACCCATTCAAATATGTCAGGGGTCAATCCTTCTATCATTAGCCATACTCTAAACATCAACCTAGCTGTAAATCCTATCTAACAAAAGAAAAGGCATTATGACAGGGATAGATCAGAAGCCTCAAAAGAGGTTGTAAAGAAATTACTTGTAAATGGATTCATTCGAGAGGTCTTCCATCCTAAATGGTTAGCCAACCCAGTATTAGTGAAAAAATCAAATGTAAAAAGGAGAACTTGTTTCGAATACACAGATTTGGATAAAGCATGTCCAAAAGATTTTATCCTCTTCCCCAAATAGATTAGTTAGTTGACACAACTAGTGAATGCATATTGCTATCACTCATAGATGCCTACTCAGGATATAACCAGATTCCCATGTTCAAATCAGATGAAGAGCATACATGCTTCATTACTGATTATGTTACATATTACTATAAGGCAACCTCCTTTAGATTGAAAAATGCAGGAGCTAACTATCAAAGACTGGTAAACAAAATGTTCCATGAGAAAATTTGGTTTAATATGGAGGTATATGTGGATGACATGCTAGTAAAATCCAACGAAGCAGAAATTCATTTGGAATATCTAAAAGAAATGTTTGATGTCTTAAGGGAATATCAAATGAAGTTGAATCCAGAGAAATTCCTAGGAAATGTTGTCAGTGAATATGGGCTTGAAGCCAGCTCTAACCAAATTAACGCCATAAGGAATATGGATGAGCCCAAGACAAGTAAAGAGGTTTTGAGTTTAAATAAGAAAGTAGCGACCTTGAATAAGTTCATTTCTAAATCCACTAATAAGTGCATAAATTTCTTTAACATAATTAAAAAAAAAGAACTTTGAATGGAGTGAGTAGTGCAAAAAGACTTTCCGAGAATTGAAAGATTATTTAGGAAAACATCCAAATTTGTCCAGTCATGAAAGTGGAGAAGACTTGTATCTTTACATAGATGTTTTAGAGCATGCGGTCAGCTTGGTTCTTATTAGGGAAAGCAATGGAATACAAATTCCAATTTATTATGTTAGAAGAAGGCTAAAGGATGCAGAAATCAGATATCTTGCAATAGAAAAGTTAATCTACTATTTGATACTTACAGCTTGAAAACTTAGAGGTTACTTTAAAGCACATCCAATCAAAGCTCTAACCAACTTTTTGCTTAAACAACTTTTAGTAAATCGGAAACATCAAGGAGATTTGTCAGATGGGGAATTGAGCTTAGTCAATATGAAATTGAGTTTCACTCGCAAGCGGCAATCAAAGGACAAGCATTAGCAGACTTTGTTAACGAGTGTACGAGCTTTGTTAAAGAACAATCGACAAAGGAAAATGATCTTAAATCCAAATGGAAATTATTTGTAGATGGAGCATCAAATGAACAAGGGGCAGGGGAATGATATCTGATAATCACCCCTGATAGGCACCATCTACCTTATGTAATGAAACTTGGATTTGCCGCAACAAACAACATGGCTGAGTATGAATCAATGATAGCAAGGTTGAACCTAGCCTTACAATTGAAATACCCCGAATCAAAATCTTTAGTGATTCACACCTAATGGTAAATCGAATGATGCAAACTATCCAAACCAAGGATGCCCAGTTTGCACTATACTTGAAGAAAATATTGAAAATGTTTACTCAATTTGAAGACTTTTATGTACATCAAATTCCAAGAGGCAGAAATTCTCAAGCTGATTCTTTAACAAAGTTGGCTAGCTCTAAAGGAGCTCCTAAAACTCACATTATACGAGTAGGATATCTGGAAAAACCCAGCATCGAACAAGAGACATCTGAACCTGGAAAAGAGTTGCTATTTTTAAGTAGATCCCAAGCTTTGGCAAGAGAACCGAAAAGGAAAAAGAAATGGATGAAATCCATATTGAAGAACCCATGCAATCTAAAATGGACTATCGTTATGAAAACATTTGGATGACTCCCATTGTGGATTACCTCATAAATGGAATGTTACTAACCAATAAACAAGAGGCTAGGAGGATTAAGCATCAAGCCCCAACATTTTTTATTATGGATAAGATACTCTATAAGAAAGGTCTTTTGCTTCCTTGCCTAAGATGTGTAAGCCTTGAGGATGGGTACAAATTATTAAAGGAAACACATGAGGTACTATGTGGAGACCATTCAAATGGAGTCAACTTAGCAAAAAGGTTTATGCGATAAGGCTTCAATTGGCCATAAATGGTTAACCAGGCAACAAAATATGTCAAGAGATGTGAAAAATGCCAAAGATATTCTAGAATATCTCGATTACCTCCAAGTGACTTAATCACAATCTCAAGCCCATGGCCTTTTGATATACGGAGAATAGATTTAATTGGTCCTCTACCAATATCTAAAGGAGGAACTAAATATGCAGTGATGGCGATCGACTACTTCATAAAATGGGTATAAGCGGAACCACTTCTGAACATCACACCAAAAGGTGCTCAAATTTGTGATAAAACACATCGTCCCTCGATTTGAAATTCCCTATAAAAGCATATCTGGCAATGGAACACAATTTGAAATTGAAGAGTTCACACGGTTTTGCAACAAAAATGGAATCATAAAGAGTTTCTCTTCTATGGCACATCCAAGAGATAACAGAGCCGCCGAAGTTGCAAATAAAACCATAGTGACCATCTTGAAGAAATGACTAAATCAAGCAAATAGAAATTGAGAAGATGAGTTTCCATTGACACTTTGGGCATACAGAACTTCCGCTAAAATAGCAGCATGACATACCTCATATTCTCTAACATGCGGATGTGAGGTTATGCTTCAAATTGAAGTTGAAATTCCCCTCACACAGAAGAATAGCTTATGCATTCGATCCCAATCAAAAGTTGGAAAAAAGAATCTTTAGACCTAATCCAAGGGTTAAGTGATGAAGCTACTATTAAAATAACCGAATATCAAAGAAGAATCACTAAGAATTACAACTCGAGAGTAAGAACATGAAAATTTTGAAAGGGAGTAGTTTTACGAAGGGTAATGGGAAATACTAAGTATCCGATAAATGGATCCCTTAGTCTAACCTGGGAAGGACCCTTGATCATTCATCAAGAACTCATGCTTAGAACATATCGATTATGTAAACCAAATGGTGATCCAGTAAGACCATGGAATGCGGGACACTTAAGACCACATTTTTCAATGGTAAATAAATGAAAAAAAATCCAAATATGAAAGGAATTTAGGTGGGCTATACTGCCACTACCATATGATGAATAGACCTGAACCAACCATTACTGGTTTCTCGAAGGCATGATTATCAAGTTTTTTAATCAAGCCCAATTGTACAGACTTGTAAAAAGACCTAACCGGTTATAACAAAGGATCCCTTGAAGAAAGAATGTCTACACTGTCTGGAGTATGAAAGCCTCCTTAAAATTTGGAACTACCAAAAATGGGTAAAGGTACCCACGATGGTAGAAAACCCTTGTCCGTGCCAAGATGGTCAGGGCAAGACGTCTCTTGGAGGGAGGCGGAGCCTAAGCCTTTAGTTGTGCCCAAACCAAAAAGGCTAGGTTAAAGAATCAAAAGAGTAAGCCTATGTCCTTGGCCTGGAGCATCGAAGCCCTTAACCACGTCTACGATGTCCACGTTAAGGCGCCTCCTGGAGGGAGGTGGGTGTAAGGATTTATCCGTGTCCAAATGAGAAAGGGACAGGTTAAAGCATCACAAACCCTCATCCCCACCTAAAATGGCCAGGGTAGGGCACCACTTGGAGGTAGTGGGTGTAAGCCTCTATTCATGAAACACCCCACCTCTGTTAAGGTCACTCGCAACGGGAATGCATTAACTATAGTGAATAATTTTAGGTAAAAGACACATATAATTTACAAGACAGACATATAAGCAGCGGAAAACTGGAATTATTTATTAAATGGCGTGGTTCAGTTAAAACATTACAAGCATTGTCTCAAAACCCAACTTCTAAATTATTACAATAAAACATCTGTCTTTATTTAAATCTCCAAGTACATAAAGAAACATAAAACAGAAGTAAAGCAGCATAAATCCCCAATAAAAGTGTAACCACAGCCATAGCCCAAGAAAAGAGAATCCAAGCAATACATCTACTTTCTTCAAGATTGAAAAGGTCTGCACTAAGCTGAAGTATTCCCTCCTTGCGGACCGGGGGGGGGGGGGGGGGAGGACGGAAGAACAGAACGCGAAAGAAAATGGGTCAGACATAAGTCTAGTAAGTCCAGTGATTATTCAGCATGTAAACAGGTAAATGACATGAATAAACTGAACATAGGACAATACCATAGAAATAAGATAACATAAGATAAGATAAACTGAATGTACTATCACAGTCATTTCTATTTCTCTGCACTTACTACGAATGTTTCAACTACCATCATGTGTTCATAACAAAGTGATCCATTTCCCCCATCGGCTTCTACTCGCATACATTTGCTACTTGTCATTCGGCCCCACTCGATTGTAAATACATGTGCTTGTCCCATCATGGGGTGTATCAATTCCTATGGTGGCAACCCGACACAAATTCAAGATGCACAATGTATACTACTGATGCCTAGTGCCTGCTTTTCCACTCTGGAGTACGTGTACGCCCATAGTCCATCGGAACTACACTGCTGCACCCCTTGCCGCTATTTTGACCGCCTATAATCAGCCCAGTAATCGTGCCCCACCCTGCCTAGTTCAGGGTACCATGATACATCTATGTGGGTTACTGCTGAAATGGGTCCCCGTTACTAGGGTTTCCTAATCAACATGTTATAACGGTTAAGTGTTCTCCATTTTACCTAACCCCACCCATCTGTTTGATTAACATGTTGTATTGGTTAAGTGTGGCCTTAATTAACTTAACCCTGCCATTCTTAGTCTGTCTGTTCCTTAGATTTAATTCATTCATTAAAGCACCAACCTCTCACATCAAATATGTATTGTTGCGATCGCTGGATGTGCCGGGCGGTTCCGGGCAATCTTACACCGCAACTCAATCTAACCTCTGGTTTTTCGCGCTTAATGCGCTAACCTCTCACATTAGATCTGTATTTTTGCGGTCGCTGGATGTGCCGGGCGGTTCCGGGCAATCTTGCACCGCAACTCAATCTAACCTCGGGTTAGGCATATTCATCTTTTAATTAATTTACATATTTACCATTCATGTTTATATGTAAATTATCCACAAGTGTTGTCAAATCAAGTCATGTATCATTTACACTCTAAATTATGTCCAAATTATCCATTTCTTGCTACTGATCATTTACATGATTATGAGCCAATCTACGCTAATAACATGTACTTTAATATTTTCCCCCAGCGTCTCCCCCGTTATTCGTTCGCACAATTCACATTAGGCTCGCAAATTAGCCTAACTCATAAACAAAAAGGGAAAAGAAAAGGGACATGTAACATTCCAACAGGCATAAAACAACACAGATCAATATGTGTATAATATAAATTCGGCATAAAACGACATAAACTTAATAAAGCATATAAACGTGATCTTGCATTTAAATTATATCCAATTGACATGCGAACTAGCATAAGTCTATTTGTATAAACATGAACTTATATAGATCTTAAACATGGGTACTAGCTTGGATCTAAGCATATAACATGTATGAACATAACTTAGCATGTAACTTACATATATAAAAGAACCACAAATTTAATACTACATGATAGGTTCAATGGTATCAGTCCCAATAGTCTCATAGGCATGATAGGTTTTACTATGTCAGTCACAACAGTCCAATAGGCATAAGCAATTCAGAATCGACAAAAGGATAGGCACGAATAGAGTTAGGCATAGTTCTAGATCCAGCTATTACAGTCATGATATCTTATTAGGTGTTTACATCTAAACAATAACTGTACTTACAAAAAAAGGATGGATTTTGATTTCTAGGATCGGATTTCTGAATTTGAAAAGCTATCCTTTGATGTTGATGTTTGATTCTCTAGTTCTTCTAATTGATTCCTAGTTTGAATTTGATTCTCTAGTTTAAGGTAGATGGATGGAGGCTAGGCCAGTTTGTAGAAGAACAACATGATGGCTTCATAGAATGAGTTCTAGGGTTGAGGTTTGGGGTGATTATATAGAAGTCTAGGTTCAATTCTAGCCTTTAGATTAATCTAGGAGAAATCAGAGCCATCAAACCAAAGAGATGTTATCCAGCCAACTGTAGCATGACACATATGCCCTAATACCTCAGAAATTAGTCATTGGCCAATCAGAGGAGGCCACATCAGCACATGTCTGTAAAATTTGTCACAGGAGCCGGATCTAGGTGGGTCGACTTCCTATGGGGGGGACACCTATATCGACTCCTCCTAGGGGGTCGACACCCTGAGCGGGAAATTTTCCGCTCAGCCGATTTTGAATTTTGAACTGTTTTTATTATTTATATTTATTTTCTGCTTGAACTTGAAATCTTCTGAACTCCGTAACTTCTTCATACGGAGTCCGATTAACGAAAACTCGGACTCTATCTCAAGAAGAACTCCGAGATGAACGCAATGGAGTAACCCATTTTCCTTAATTCCCACTTTTAAAATTAAGTATTCTTTAATTCGTTACTTTATTGTTCATAGAAAATACGGGGTGTTACATTCTCCCCTCCTTAAAGGATTTCGTCCCCGAAATCTCTAAGTTAAGAAGAATGTATCCTAACATCCAAAATCCATCTACTCAACCATTAATCACAGGCATCCACTATCCTGAAAAAGATTTCTAATGCTTTCAAGATCATATGCATAGTGTGTGTATATGTCCTTATCAAATGAAAAATTAGGCAGTTCACTGATTTAGTTGACCTCCTTGATGCAAATCATGTCGGTGCTATGAGTCCATCATGTATGTAATTTTTCCTAATCTTATTTTATAACTTCTACATGAGTGCACGATCATCCATACAAGTGCAACGTCCACATGACAACACGTCAAGTTCCAATCCATATATAAATACATATATGCATATGCAATATGAAAGTGACTGAGCCGACCTAGTACCTAATGTGTGTGTATATGCCTTCACGAGCAACCACTAGCAACCATCAATCATAACATGTTTCAAATACATGTTTACATCCATTGGTTTCTACCTAGGGATCAAGACTAGGACCGAGGAGATATACTTAAAAGGATAGATATAAGAATGCATAAACCTTATGGAGAATAAGAGGTCAAAGATCTACCCTCAAAAAGATAAGGGTAGGTTGCGCATATCTTTTCCTCAGTCTCCTAAGTAGCGTATTCCTCTGCATTACTCCATTGTACTTTAACTAGCTTGACTTCACGATTGCGTAGCCTTTTAACTTCTGTACCCAAGATACGAGTTGGAACTCTTCTCACCATCGCTTCTCGCTCCACTTTTATTTCCTCTAGTATACTTGGCTCCACAACTTCTGCACTCTCATGTAACCACTTTCTGGTTGAGAAACATGAAAAACATTATGAACTCCAACCAGTCTTTCGGGTAGCTCTTCTCTGTAAGTCATCGTCCCAATCCTTTCAATGATAGGGAATGACCCTATAAATCTTGGCGCCAATTTTCCTGTAGACCCAAAGCGAACGACATTCCTAGGAGATACTTTAAGGAAAACCCTGTCTCCAACCTCAAACTCAAGGTCGGTCCTTCTTTTATCAGCGTAGGACTTCTGTCTATCTAGTGCGGTATTCATTCGTCCTCGTATCAAGTCCACCTTCTCTAAAGTTTCTTTGATCATGTCAGACCCAAGTGCGAGCTTGTCTGTAAACTCCCACCAACAAGTTGGTGATCGGCATGGTCTTCCATATAAAGCCTCGAAGGGTGCCATGCCTATGGTGGCTTGGTAGCTATTGTTGTAGGCGAACTCCACCAAAGGAAGGTGATCCTCCCATGTTTCCCCAAAATCAAGAATGCACAATCTCAAGAGATCTTCTAATACTCTGTTCACCCTTTCCGTCTGACCATCGGTTTGAGGGTGATAGGCAGTGCTTATGCATAGCCGTGTACCTACAGCCTCTTGCAAACTCTTCCAAAACTCGCTCGTACATATAGGATCTCGATCACTTACTATGCTAGAGGGTATTCCATGCAGTCGAACCACCTCTTTAAGATAAATGGATGCTAACGATGAGGCAGTCCTACTACTTTTAGCAGGCATAAAGTGAGCTCTTTTAGTGAGCCTGTCCACTATTACCCAAATAATGGTATTGCCCCTTCTTGACCTAGGCAACCCATCAACAAAGTCCATCGAAATACTATCCTATTTCCACTGTGGGACCTCCAGAGGATGAAGCAGACCACCAGGCTTCTTCCGTTCCACCTTGACTTGCTGGCATATCAAGCATTTAGAGACAAACTCAGCTACATCCTTCTTCATGCCATTCCAGAAGAAAGCCCTTTTTATGTCTTTATACAACTTGTCCCCACCTAGATGTATGGTCAACTTAGAATGGTGTGCTTCTTGGAGAACGGTTTTCACCAAATCCCTTGCTTGTGGGACGCATAGTCTTCCATCCTGTCTCAACCAATCCTTGTCATCGATGGAGTATCTATTGAGGTAACAAGAAGTCTCACCTCTAATTAGCTTATCCATCACATCAACTTGCTGAGGGTCTTCACGTTGCGCGGTTCCTATTGAGTCCAAAATAGTAGGCCGCACCTCTAGTGATGCTAACAAACAAGGTACAAATTCAAAGGAAGGTCTAAAGTCAAAGTTTGCTATGTATTCCAAGCTTTTACTTTATACAAAGAGAGGACTCAAGGTCAGCTTTTTCCTACTCAAGGCGTTTGTTACAACATTGCCCTTGCCAGGGGTATAAGCAATCTCAAAATCGTATGAAGCCAGAAATTCCATCCACCTTTGTTGTCTTAAGTTAAGATCTTTCTATGAGAAAAGGTACTTTAATGATTTATGGTCAGTAAACAATTCAAACCTTTCTCCTAGTAGGTAATGAGACCATGACTTAAGGGCAAAAACAATGGCAGCTAGTTCTAAATCATGAGTTGGGTAGTTCTTCTCATGTACCTTCAACTGCCTTCCTCCATAACTAACTACTTTGCCCTCTTGCATCAAGACCACGCCCAATCCTGTTCCACATGCGTCTATATATATAGTAAACATCTTACTCCCATCAAGCAATGTCAGAACTGGGGTCATTGTTAGAGGTCTTTTCAATCGTCGGAAAGCAACATCGCAATCCAAATCCTAAGCAAAAGTTAGGTTCTTCTTCGTCAACCTAGTAAGTGGGGCTGAGGTCTTCCCGAAGTCCTTAATGAACTTTCTGTAAAAGCCTGCTAGCCCGAGAAAACTTCATACTTTGGTTGCATTTCGGGGGATCTTCCAATCTTGCACCGCAACTACTTTTGTGGGATCCATAGCTATCCCCTCTTTGGACACCACATGTCCAAGAAACCTTACTTCTTCTCTCCAAAAACGGCATTTGGAGAATTTTGCTTAGAGCTGGTGTGCACGAAGAGTATCCATAACTTCCCTTAAATGCAGAGCATGTTCTTCCTCACTTTTTTAGAAATCAAAATGTCGTCCACGAAGACCACTACAAATTTATTAGGAACTCTCTGAACAACCTACTCATCAGCTCTACGAAATATTCAGGTGCGTTTGTCAAGTCAAAAGGCATGACAAGCCATTCGAAGAAACCATCCGGGGTCCTGAATGCGGTCTTATCAATGTTGTCTTCAGCCACTCTTAGTTTATGAAACCCGGTGGCTAGATCTAATTGGGAGAAAACCGAGGCACCTACAAGTTGGTCAAACAAATCGTCTATTCTAGGAAGTGGGTGCCTATTCTTCTTAGTCAATTTATTTAGCTCCCTATCGTCCACACACAAGCGAAGTGAACCATCTTCTTTGGTTGCAAACACCATTGGAGCACCCCATTCAGAAATACTCCGCCTTATGAACCCCTTTTCAAGCAACTCTTTAACTTGCTTGCTGAGCTATTTCCTTTCCCTTGGAGCCATGTGTCTAACGGGTAAAGCAACATGTTTTGCATTATTAACAAGGTATATGCGGAAGTCTATCTCTCGCTTCGGAGGTAAACCCTTCACCTCTTCAAAGACATCTGAGTATTCATGGACCACTCTAATAGATTGGGAGTTTTCAACAGACGCATCAAGAGATTCTAGGTAACTAAGCACAAAAGAATTCATGGGATTACAAGAGATTTCGAGAGTGTTACCGAGGCGAGTCATAAGTCTAACCACTCTCTTTTCACAATCGAGGATGGAACCGTTACTGGATAACCAATCCATGCCTAGAATCAACCCATAGCCCGTGAAACCCAAAACAGAAGCATTACATCTAAATCCAACGCTTAGTATAGAAATTTCCAAATCTAAACAAATCATGGAAAATAAGCTGAGCCCCAATTGGATTTGAAACAACCATGGGATCCTCTACTATACTGGTATCTAGGTGGAGAGATTCAACTAAAGCAGTATGTATAAAAGAGTGTGATGCGCCCGAACCAAAAAGAGTACAAACTGGATGATCAGAAAGAAAAACTAAACTCTCAACAGAAATATTTCTACCTCTTTTTTGCGGAGGTGCCATGAGAGTGTGAATTTGTCCTCCAGAAGTGGGTCCAGTCCTCTGCCCTTGCCTTTTTGGGCAATCCTTAGCCATATGTCATGTCTCGCCGCATTGAAAGTACCCACCCATCTTCCTCTTCTTCTTCCTACAGTCTTTAATTAGATGTCCAAGTATGCCACAAAATTTGCACTTCCTCTTTTCACGGGGTTTGTTATTCTTCCCGCCTTTCTACGAATCCGTCTTCTTATTCTGCGCTCCATCCACTTTCTTGTCTAGAGGTTCATCCACCTTTGCCTCTTTCTTGCCACCCTTGTCTTCCTCCTGTAACAGTGCCATGTCCACCAGTCTCTCAAAAGTCGCAACCATAGGTATATGGGACATAGCTAGGCTGCGTAGTGGCTCATTCAACCCTTTCATGAAACAGAGAGCCTTTTTATGTGGAGTATTTACCAACTCCAGTCTGAATCTAGCCAGCTAGTTGAATTGGTTGACTTATTTCTTAACCGATAGGTTTCCCTGTTTGAGTGCTAAGAACTTCTCCATCTGTAGGCTTCGTTCAACTTGCGAGAGAAACTTCATTTCAAATCTCATTATGAAATCCTCATAAGTTTCAATTGGTCTCTCAGCATTAGTAACTTCCCACCAGTAAGAGGCCTCATCCTTAAGTAACCATATAGCCAATTGTATCTTCTGCCTATCGTCCACTTCGAAGATAACAAACAAATCTTCTATTTCCTTGAGCCAATTTCTTGCTTCCACAAATGACTCAGTCCCATTAAAGTTCTTTCCACCGTGGCTCGAAAGTCTCTACATATCTTCGAGAAAGCATTCACACGAGGAGGAGGAGGAACAGCTGCAACTGGGGGGAGGAGGAACTTCTGCTGGGCCTGCGTCATTAGCCCTAGCCTCCATGTACCTTCTGAACCAACCAGGTATCGGTACGCCCTCAGGAAGATTAAGATCCCCAGACATGCTGAAACGAAAAGAAAAGGTTCAAAACAAAGGATAGAAAGATAGTGCATATGGCTTTGGGGATTATGCCTTTATAATAAAACAACACTTTTCTTGAAAATGCTTCTTTAAACTTCTTTTTTGAAAAATAGTTTTCAAAACTTTTATCTGATCTGGTAAACCTTGCTCTGATACCAAGTGAAACACCTTATCTCCGTTAAGGTCACTCACAAAGGGGATGCATTAACTTTGTTGAAGCATTTTAGGTAAAATACACAGATAATTTATAAGAAAGACATATAAGCAGCGGAAAACTGAAATTATTTATTAAATGGCGTGGTTCAGTTAAAACATTGCAAGCATTGTCTCAAAACCCAACTTCTAAATTATTACAACAAAACATCTGTCTTGATTTAAATCTCCAAGTACATAAAGAAACATAAAACAGAAGTAAAGCAGCATAAATCCTCTGCAAAAAAAGTGTAACCACAGCCATAGCCCAAGAAAAGAGAATCCAAGCAATACATCTACTCTCTTCAAGCTTGAAAAGGTCTGCACTAAGCTGAAGTATTCCCTCCTTACGGACCTACGGTGGGGGGGGGGGGGGACGGAAGAAAAGAAGGTGAAAGAAAATGGGTCAGACATAAGTCTGGTAAGTTCAGTGATTATTCAGCATGTAAACAGGTAAAAGGATCATGATATGAATAAACTGAACATAGGACAATACCATAGAAATAAGATAACATAAGATAAAATAAACTGAATGTAATATCGCACTCATTTCTATTTCTCTGCACCTACTATGAATGTTTCAACTACCATCACGTGTTCATAACAGAGTGATCCCTTTCCCGATCGGCTTCTACTCGCATGCATTTGCTACTTGTGTCATTCGACCCTGCTCGATTGTAGATATCTGTGCTGGTCCCACCATGGGCTGTATCAATTCCTATGGTGGCAACCCAACACAAATTCAAGATGCACAGTGTATACTACTGATGCCCAATGCCTGCTTTTTCACTCTAGAGTACGTGCATGCCCATACTCCATCGGAACTACACTGCTGCACCCCCGTCGCTATTTTGACCGCTTATAATCAGCCTGGTAATCATGCCCCAACCTTCCTAGTTTAGGGTATCATGATACATCTATGTGGGTTACTGCTGAAACGGGTCCCCGTTACTAGGGTTTCCTAATCAACATGTTATAACGGTTAAGTGATCTCCATTTTACCTATCCCCACCCATCTGTTTGATTAACATGTTATTTTGGTTAAGTGTTGCCTTAATTAACTTAACCCTACCATTCTTAGCCTGTATGTTCCTTAGCTTTAATTCATTCATTAAAGCACATTGTTGCGGTCGCTGGATGTGCCGGGCGGTTCCGGGCAGTCTTACACTGCAACTAAATCTAACCTCGGGTTTTTCAGGCTTAATGCGCTAACCTCTCACATTAGATCTGTATTGTTGCGGTCGCTGGATGTGCCGGGCGATTTCGGGCAGTCTTACACCGCAACTCAATCTAACCTTGGGTTAGGCATATTCACCTTTTAATTAATTTACATATTCATTCATGTTTATATGCAATTATCCACAAGTGTTGTCAAATCAAGTCATGTCCCATTTACCCTCTAACTTATGTCCAAATTAAGCCATTTCATGCTGCTAATCATTTACATGATTATGAGCCTGTCTATTCTTATAGCATGTAATTTAATATTTTCCCCCAACGTCTCCCCCATTATTCGTTCGCACAATTCAAATAGAACGTTAGGTTCGCAAATTAGCCTAACTCATAAACGAAAAAGGAAAAGAGAAGGGACATGTAACATTCCAACATGCATAAAACAACATAGATCAATATGTGTAATATAAATTCGGCATAGAACGACATAAACTTAATTACACATATAAACGTGATCTTGCATTTAAATTAGATCCAATTGACATGCAAACTTGCATAAGTATAATTGTATAAACATGAACTTATATAGATCTTAAACATGGGTGCTAGCTTGGATCTAAACATATAACATGTATGAACATAATTTAGCATGTAACTTGCATACATAAAAGAACCACAAATTTAATACAACATGATAGGTTCAATGGTATCAATCCCAATAGTCTCATTGGCATGACACATTTTACTATGTCAGTCACAATAGTCCAATAGGCATGATAGTTTTTACTATGTCTGTCACAACAGTCCAATAGGCATAAGCAATTCAGAATTGACAAAAGGATAGGCACAAATAGATTTAGGCATAGTTCTATATCCACTTATTAAGTCATGATTTCTTATTAGGTGTTCACATCTAAATAATAACTATACTTACAGTAAAAGGACGGATCTTGGTTTCTGGGATCTGATTTCTGAATTTGAAAAGCTATACTTTGATGTAGACGTTTGATTCTCTAGTTCTTCTAATTGATTCCTAGTTTGAATTTTATTCTCTAGTTTGGGGTAGATGGATGGAGGCTAGGCCAGTTTGTAGATGAACAGAATAATGACTTCATAGAATGAGTTCTAGGGTTGAGGTTTGGGGTGATTATATAGAAGTCTAGGTTCGATTCTGGCCTTTAGATTAGTCTAGGAGAAATCAGAGCCATCAAACCAAAGAGATGTGTTATCCAGCCAAACGTAGCATGACATATATGCCCTAATACCTCAGAAATCAGTCATTGGCCAATCAGAGGAGGCCACATCAGCACCGTTCTGTAAAAATTCGTCACAGGAGCTGGATCTTGGAGGGGTCGGCTCCCTACCGGGGGGGGGGGTCGACATCCTTAGCGGGAAATTTCCCTCTCAGCCGATCTTGAATTTTGAACTATTTTTATTATTTATGTTTATTTATATTTATTTTCTACTTGAACTTGAAAGCTTCTGAACTCCGTAACTTCTTCATACGGAGTCTGATTCACGCAAACTTGGACTCTATCTCAAGCAGGACTCCAAGACGAACGCAATGGCGTAAACCCGTTTCCCTTAATTCCCACTTTTAAAATTAAGTATTTTATAGTTCGTTACTTTAATGTTTATAGAAAATACGGGGTGTTACAATTCACGCCAACAATGGCCAAGGTAGAGCATCAAAAGAGTAAGTATTTTTCTAGGATGAAGCTTGTAAGACGTTAGCCGCATCTACGATGACCAGGTTAAGGTGCCTCCTAAAGGGAGGTCGGTTAAGTCCTTAGGCCCTGCTTGAGAATAAGCTAGCCAAGCGCACTGGACATACAAATCCCAAAAATTGGCTCACAAATCAAAACAAAGCCAAAAGAGTGGCTCACAAGGATGAAATGGCCAATCACAGGCCTAGAAAGTGGCTCACGAAAAATGGCGTCTCCAAGCATAGGTTATAAATGATTGAATACGGGTTTTGGTTTTTCCATCTATATTTCCAAAAGTGGATTTCTCGTCTTTTATTATAAATACCTCAAGGTGTGTTCGACAAGGAGATACGGACCGATGGTCAACGGACGCATCCGTTACCCAACGGTCCAAAAAGGACCGTTGAGCCAATGGCTGGAATTCCAGATGTTGGCTCTCTCCTTTAAATCCCTTCCTCCTCACTTCTCCCTGCTTCCTTCTCCTCCATTGTTTCGTTCTCCAACTTCAGGTATTTTTTCAGTCCTTTCTGTATTTCGTTTATGCACTGTTTTTTCTTTTAAAAATATTTTCCTTTTTCCAATCAAATGGCACATTCTTCTGCCTCTGGTTGTGGCTCTTCCAACACCCCCATTGCTTCATGTCCAGTGGATCGAATGGAGGCTTTCATAGATATATGTCTCAACAATATTCATCTTTGAGGAACCGATATATTCCTGACTGCTGTGTAGAATGAATTCAATACGAGTTTCGAAGATGTTTTGACTCAGACCCAAATAAAAACAAGTGGAATAATCTGAAGAGGGTCTGGACGTCTTGGAATGCTCTGTTATAGATTCCTGGAGGTTTTTGGGATGCTTCGTAGGACCGCTTTGGATGGATAAGACAATTGGTGACATGGGGCTGCATGCATGTACTAGAGGTTTAGTAGACAACTGCCTCTAAAGTTTCGGGAATAGGACCAGTTTTTTGGGGGCTGGATTGGCATAGGCACCTGAAATTATCAGACCCCCCTGGTCCATAGCCCTTCGCCCAATGCAGATTTGTACTACGATATTCTGAGTGGAGATAGTCCACCACTGGTTCAGTCTGCACCCAGGCAGTCGTCTGCACGGAGGCAGTCGACGCATGCCACATCTAGTAGGGCACCTCCTCCAGAACCGCCCTTCATTCAGAAAGATCGTTTCTCCATGGCGGTAGATTGATGCTATGCCATTCTCTCGCCCATCACTAATGTCGACAAGTCGGATATAATTGAGATTTTTTGTCTTGACCGGTCTATTTTGAAGTTGGTGGAGACCTTGCCTAAAATGGAGTTGATGGGGTACATGGGTTAACATCTTACAAGATTCCGCAGACATTAGTAGTTTGTTGTATGTTTTCATTTTATTATTATATAGTGAACTGTTATGAAATATCATTATGTACTGAAATGATATGTTTGGTTAAATGTTTTATTTTGCATTGATCATATTGTTAAGTTTTAATCATTAAATAATTAAATTACAAAATAAGCAAAATACTCCTCTCAAATTCTTCGCTTAACACGCCAAACACATTCTCCGCTAACTACAATTCTCTGCTTCCGCTTGCGCTAAACACACCCCTAATCTGGATTTTCCTTCTACCATCTATATTTTCAAAAACGGATTTCTGGTCTTCTATTATAAATGCCCAAATCTGGGTTACGAGTCTTCCATGTATATTTCCAGAAGTGGATTTCTGGTCTTACATTATAAGTACCAAAATCTAGGTTATAGGTCTTCCATCTGTATTTCCGGAAGTGGGTTCTGGTCTTCTATTATAAATACTCGAATCTAGGTTTTGGGTCTTCTATCTATATTCCAAGAAATGGATTTCTGGTCTTCTGTTATAAACATCTAAATTTGGGTGCCGGCTCTTCTATTCTACTAAAAGTGGATTTCGGCCTTCTATTAAAAGTACCCAAATATGGAATTCGGTTTTCCTGTTTATAACACCAGAAGTGGATTTCTGAACTACTATTATAAGTGCCTAAGTGTGACTTTTAAATCTTAAATCCACAATTCTAGAGACAAATTTTGGGCTTTCTGTTACAAATATCCAGGTCTAGATTTTGGCTGCACTATTCCACATTTTCAAGAATGGACTCCTGAGAATAAATACTCAAATTAAAATTTTGGATTTCTTATTCCTATTAATGAAAAAAGGTCCTAAATCTATGAATTTTCATTATAAGGGCCGAAATGGATACATTATTGGGTTTGCACGTTGTATATTACGGTTTGAACCCCCCATTCTTGAGAGGAGTGTGAAATTTTATTTCAAGAGTCTGGGAGAAGAGTTACCACTCTTGCTAGAAAGAGTGTAAATTTTTCTTTCGGAAGTACGAGAATTGTGAGAAGAAGATATGAAGTCTATTTGAAGAAAATTTGAATGCATTTTGAATAAAACTTGTCTTTGTCCTTTAACAAATCAGGGCCAGGTGTGTTGATGTGTCATTTTTAACCTCTGCGAGTTTGCCCTGTTGGGCTAAAAAACAATTTCGTTACCATTATTTCATAATTAACATGATGATTTATGAAGGGTAATAGTAGCCCATGTCACTAGTGCGTGCATCAATCTCCTCTCCATCGATGAGTTCGCTTCTGTGTTCCCATTTTCAGCTCTTTTGTATATGTGCTTAACTGTTAAAGCATAGAGCATTGAAATACGCGAAGCATGCTACTAGAGAAGCAACTCTTGCCGTACGTTCATATGATACAACAAGACACTACCGCGGAAAATCACATGTCCTACTTATTGCAGCGGCCGACACTCCAAAGTCAGCAGAAAATAGTACAACAAATATCCTGCGGACATTCCCAAAATGAAATCGGGTATACTAATTGGGTCCATCTAAACAAAAATTGATTGCATGTTATAAAATTTTATGTAGTGTTAAAAGGTTTATTATAAAATTGCAAGAAATAAGATCTAATGCAAGTAAAAGTAATGAAAGTCCATTTTTGAATTACAAAAAACTTCAATAAACCTTATAAAGAGTCGTAATGAGAAAGCGTACCTACGAATGAGTTACTGTCGAGATACGTGTGTCAGAAGAAGAGAATAGAGCACGATGCGTAAGAAGAATACAGAAGGGTTATATTGTTCAAAATTAAAAAATTCTCTCAAAAAAAGTAAGGTATGGAGTTTTTTATAGGCTAGGGAAAAATAATTCCCACTCTTGGGAGAAGAGTGTGAATTTTAATTTTGGAAGTCCGGGAGAAGAATTAACACTCCCGGTAAGAGTGTGAACTTTTCTTCCGGAAGTACAAGAGTTGTGAGGAGCGGATACGAAATCCGTTTGAAGAAAATTTTAATGTGGTTTGAATAAAACTTTACTTTGTCCTTTAACCAATGAGGGCCAAGTGTGCTGAGCTGTCATTTTTAACCACTGCTGGTTTTCCGTATTGGATTACAAAATAATTTTGTTACCATTATGATGTATTAATATGTGTAATTATAGCCAATGACATTAGTGCATGCACCAATCTCCTCTCTATCAATAAGTTCGCTTCCGCGTTCCCATTTTCAGTACTCTTGTATATGCGCTTTATTATTAAAGCATATAACATTGAAATAGTTGCAAATGATGCTACCAGAGAAGCAACATTTATCACATGTTCATATGATACGAAAAGACGCTGCTGCAGAAGATCACGGGACCTACTTGGTGCAGCGGCCGACACTTCAAAACCGGCAGAAAATAATACAGCGAATATCGTAGCGGACATTCTCAAAATGAAATCGACTACACTAATTGGGTCCATCTACACAAAAATTGATTGTAGATTGTAAAATTTTATGTAATGCTAAATGGGTTATTATAATCGTGCAAGAATTAAGATCTACTGTAACTAAAAGGAACGAAGGTCCGTCTTTGAATTACAGATAATTTTAGTAAATCTTATAAAGAGTTGTAATGAGAAAGTGTACCTTAGAATTGGGTTACTATCGAGATGGGTGCATCGGGAGAAGGAGTGTGAATTTTTATTTCGAGAGTTCGGGAGAAGAATTACGACTCCCAGTAGAAGGAGTGCAAAATTTTCTTCCGGAAGTACATGAGTTGTGAGGAGCAGATACGGAATCTATTTGAAGAAAATTTTAATGCATTTTGAATAAAACTTGCCTCTGTTCTTTAACCAATCAGAGCCAATTGTACTAATGTGTCATGTTTAACCACCGTTGGTTTGCCTGTTGTTAAAAAAAACAATTTTGTTACCTTTATTTCGTAATAAACATGAGTATAAATATGGCTAATTGTAGTCAATGGCACCCGTGTATGTACCAATCTCCTCTCTATTTATAAGTTCGCTTCCGCATTCCCATTTTCGGCTCTTTTGCAGGACTGTTCCTAGAACTTTTGGTACCTAAAGCCAAAAACAAAAATGAGGCCCTCATTGAATACTAAAAAATATATGTTAACTAATCATTAAAAAAATCATTGATTACTATCAAATAAATCCTTGGTATACTTAGTATTCTACAGGCCATATTATTATAGTAATTTAAGTATACTTAGTTTTCTGAGTTAATCTCGTTATTAAGCAATATAAGTAACAATTCGAACTAACTGAATCCTACAAAATACTTTTGCAATATTACAATAATTATACAATTATCCAGAGTATAATTAACCATATGTGACTGTGGTGCCTGATATCATGCCTTCACCTAACGTTAACAATCTCAACAAACCACTTATTCCTTGGTCTGCAAAATTAATAATAAGTTTTTTGGCCATTATATTAGATAAAAGTGTGCAAATAGTTTGAAAAAGAAAATAATAAATACATGACCATAGCTACTCTGAGAAGCCATAACCTTATTCGTACCAATACACCCTTGGCTATCCATCATTTTCTTAAGCATCCTATGCTCATATGAAAATACCAATTAATTTTACAACGTCCAATAATTCTAGCGCTTTACATCATCGTGATTATACAGTAGGTCACTGAATAAAAATGAATGTGCATTTATATACTCAACTTATTAATAATTTTGTTGATATAGTGCCATACAGGCTGTTCTAATTTCATTTTCCCGATCTGAGTGCACAGTACAAGGAAATTACAGTATTAAATTGACATTGCAAACAACTCAGCAAGTATTACCTCAACAATTAAATATTTAAACTGGTAAAATTGTAAACTCTGAAATTTGTACCCTCACCATCAAGAAATTGTGAATCAACTGAAAAGTGAAATCAGATTTTTTTTAGTTAGTGGCTGAACAACACCGGGCTAGTAACACTGTAACTGCTCCCTCTTTTCATGTGCTAAGCTGTTGTCCCGACGCCTGCCGTGGGGTTAAGATGGAGATTCACTCACCGGATTGTCGCCTAGATGAAAATTTGCTCGCTCGCCACCAACTGGAATTAGAGAATCACAATGATTTTTTTTTCCACTATGTACCGGTAACAATGAATTGGTGCCCTAGCTTATTTGCGGCCCTAAGCAGTTACTTTCCCCGCTTTAGGGAAGGACTGAACCTGTTCTTTTGTATATGTACTTAACTGTTAAAGCACAGAGCATTGAAATAAACGCGAAGCATGCTACCAGAGAAGAAACTCTTGCTGTATGTTCGTATGATACACAAGACACTGCAGGGGAAGATCACGGGATCTACTTGGTGCAGCGGCCGACACTCTAAAGCCGGCAGAAAACAACACAGCGAATATCCCGGTGGATATCTCCAAAATGAAATCTGCTACACCAACTGAGTCAATCTGCACAAAAATTAATTGTTGATAATAAAATTTTATGCAATGTTAAAAGAGTTATTATAATATTGCAAGAAATTAGATCTGATGCAACTAAAAGGAATTGAAGTCCATTTACGAATTACATAAAACTTCAATAAATTTTATAAAGAGTTCTAATGATAAAGCATACCTTAGCAACGAGTTACTATCGAGATGCGTGCGTCGGAAGAAGAGAGTAGAGCAAGATGCGGAAGAAGAACACAAAAGGGTTATATTGTTCAAAACTTAAAAATTTATCTCAAGTAAGTTATGGTGTTTTTGTAGGCTTGGGTAAAGAATTCCCACTCTTGGGAGAAGGAGTGTGAATTTTTATATTAAGAGTCTGGGAAAAGAGTTAGCACTCCTCGTAGGAGTTTAGATTTTTTTTCTTCTGGAAGTACGAGAGTTGTGAGGAGCGGATACGAATTCCGTTTGAAGAAAATTTTAATGTGTTTTGAATAAAACATGCCTTTGTCCTTTAACCAATCAGGGCCAAGTGTATTGATGTGTCATTTTTACCCACCACTGACTTGGCCTATTAGGTTAAAAAACAATTTTGTTCTCATTATTTCATAATAAACATGATGATGTATGACTATGAGTAATACTAGCCAATGTCACCAGCGCATGCACCAATCTCCTCTCTATTGATGAGTTCGCTTCCGCATTTCCATTCTCAGCTCTTTTGTATATGTGCTTAATTGTTAAAGCACCAAACATTGAAATAGACGCGAAGAATGCTACTAGAGAAGCAACTCTTGCCGTATGTTCATATGATACGCTACGACACTGCCACCGAAGATCACGAGACCTACTTGGTTCATCAGCCGACACTCCAAACCCGTCAGAAAATAGTACAACGAATATCCCAGCGGACATCCCCAAAATGATATCGGCTACACTAATTTAGTACATTTACACAAAAATTGATTGTAGATTATAAATTTTATGCAGTATTAAATGGGTTGTTATAACATTGTAAGAAATAAGTTCTAATGCAAGGTCCATCTTCGAATTACAGAAAACTTTAATAAATCTAACAAAGAGTTAAAATGAGAAGGTGTACCTTAGTAAAGGGTTACTATCGAGATGCGTGCGTCAGAAGAAAAGAGTCGAGTGAGATGATGAAGAATACAGATGGGTTATATTGTACAAAACTTGAAAATTTGCCTCAAATAAAGCAAGGTATGGAGTTTTTATAGGGTAGGAGAAAATAATTCCCACTCTTGGGAGAAAGAGTGTGAATTTTTATTTCAGAAGTCTGCGAGAAGAATTACCACTCCCGGTAGAAGGAGTGTTAATTTTTTTTCGAAAGTACAAGAGTTGTGAGGATTGGATATGAAATCTGTTTGCAAAATTTTAATGCGCTTTGAATAAAACCTGCCCTTGTCCTTTAACCAATCAGGGCCAAATGTACTGATGTGTCATTTTCAAACACCGCTGGTTTGCCCTATTTCGTTAAAAACAATTTTGTTTCTATTATTTTGTAATAAACATGATGATGTATAAATATGGGTAATTGTAGCCAATGACAATAGTGCATGCACCAATCTCCTCTCTATCGATGAGTTCGCTTCCGCGTTCTCATTTTCAGCTCTTTTATATATGTTCTTAACTATTAAAGCACAAAGTATTAAAGTACATGCGAAGAATGCTACCAGAGAAGCAACGCTTGTCGTATGTATACATGATATGACAAGATGCTGCCACGAAAGATCACGGGACCTACTTGGTGCAGCGGCCGACACTGTAAAACCTACAGAAAATAGTAAAGCAAATATCCCCGTGGACATCCCCAAAATAAAACCGGCTACACTAATTAGTCACATCTACACAAAATTTGATTTTAGATTAGAAAATTTTATGCAGTGTTATACGGGTTATTATAATATTGCAAGAAATAAGATCTAATGCAACTAGAAGGAATGAAGGTCCATATTCGAATTACAGATAACTTCAATAAATCTAATAAAGAGTTGCAATGAGAAAGCGTAATTTAGCAATGCATTACTGTCGAGATGCATGCATCGGAAGAATAAAGTAGAGTGAGATGTGGAATAAGAATATATGTAAGGGTTATATTGTCCAAAACTTAAAAATTTCTATCAAATAAAGCAAGTTATGGGGTTTTTATAGGTTAGAGGAAAAGAATTGCCACTCTTGAGAGAAGAAATGCGAATTTTTATTTGGAGGGTCTGGGAGAAAAATTACCACTCCCGGTAGAATGAGTGTGAATTTTTCTTTCGGAACTATGCAAGTTGTGAGAAGCGGATACGAAATTCGTTTGAAGAAAAATTTAATTCGCTTTGAATGAAACTTGCCTTTTTCATTTAACCAATCAGGGCCAGGTGTGTTGATGTGTTATTTTTAACAATCGCTGGTTTGCCCTATTGGGTTAATAAACAAATTTTTTTTTTACCATTATTTCGTAATAAACATGATGATATACGAATATGGTAAATAATATGCCAATGTCACCAGTGCATGCACCAATCTCCTCGCTATCGATGGGTTCGCTTACGCGTTCCCATTTTCAGCTCTTTTGTATATGTGCTTAACTGTTAAAGCACAGAGCACTTAAATAGACACGAAGCATGCTAAAAGAGAAGCAATTCTTGCCGTATGTTCATATGACATGACAAGACACTACCGCAGAAGATCTAGGACCTACTTGATGTAGTGGCCGGCACTCCAAAGCTGGTAGAAAATAGTACAGCGAATATCCCGGCAGACATCCCCAAAATGAAATCGGCTATACTAATTGGGCCCATCTATAATGGTAGATTATAAAATTTTATGTAGTGTTAAACGGGATATTATAATATTGCAAGAAATAAGACCCAACGCAACTAAAAGGAATGAACGTCCATTATCGAATTATAGAAAACTTCAATAAATCTTATAAGGAGTTGCAAGGAGAAAGCATACTTTAGCAATGAGTTATTGTCGAGATGTGTGCGTCAGAAGAAGAGAGTAGAGTGAGATACGTAAGAAGAATACTGAAGGGTTATATTGTTCAAAACTTAAAAATTTCTCTCAAATAAAGCAAGGTATGGAGTTTTTATAAGCTAGCAGAAAATTATTCCCACTCTTGGGAAAAGCATATATGTCATGTTAGTTTGGTAATATGTTTATTGTAAATATGCGTTCACGCAAAACTTTTATGATATGTGCTGCTACGCAGGTAACTTTGGAGTTAATTTCCTGCAATAGCAAAACATTGAAAAGTAGAAAATTACAAATGGTAATTCTACTTTCATTTCTCACATCAAATTATACAAATAGCTGCATATTACTCTTCATGATAAGAGTAATTCAAATTGATATTTGGATTTATATCGATTATCGTCTAAATTAAGTAAATTAAGAGCTCTTCCAGCGATCATTGTGCCTTGCGTGCTTCTCATTTCATTGAATATTGATAAAAATCAGCAATTTGGCATTGCTTTAACATTGAAGGAAAATATACCATGAATAATTCATATTGTAACAACCCGCACCTCCGTTCATGCAAGATATTGCCCTAACTTAGCCACCATACAGGTGTGGTTTTTTTTCCTCAAAAGGCCTTGGCGTTAGTAAGAGATGGGCTCTACTATATAAGTACCAACTTCACACAGGCTTCCACGATGTGGGACTTAGGGGTGTTACATTCTCCCCTCCTAGAGAGCCCAACGTCCCCATTGGCTCACAAACACCTCATCCAGACGTTGTGGTCCACAAGAAGCCACAATTCCGGTTGGGTATTGGCTCTGATACCACTGTAACAACCCGCACATCCGTTCTTGCAAGATATTGTCCCCAACTGTGCCACCGTATAGGTGTGGGGTTTTGTTCCTCAAAAGGCCTCGGCATTAGTAATAGATGGGCTCTACTATATAAGTACCCACTTCACACAGGCTTCCACGATGTTGGACTTAAGGGTGTTACATATATGACTACTTATAATTTAGCTTTTGTTTTAACAATATGCGACTGTATTATATTTATAAGAAGTCCATTTGAAACAAGTCTAATGAATTACTGTGCATCAAGATTCAGTTCCAGTGCCTGCTTCTATAATTGATTACCTATATTCTAAATTAATAGGACATGCATGCATATGATATATCTATTATAAGAGTGTATGTCTTGGATGCTTAAGCCATCAAGTTTATTTGTGCATTTGTAATAACCCAGGAATTCATCTACGTGTAAATTGAATTTCTATGATATAATTTGGGTTTTCTAAATATAAGTTGAAATTTATAATATTTAAATACAAATATTGATTTAATAATCTTTTACATTTGTCTTGTTTATCAATATAAGTTTGAAAAAGGAAATTTATTTTGACATATGTTTGATTTATAAAATTTGAATTTTGATAAATATCTTGTTTTATAAATAGAATTTGGTAAAAGAAAACTTATTTTTAGGTATGTGTATTTTATTAAATCTTTTTAAGTAATGATATTATTTTGAAAAATATGATTAATTAAACGTTAACATAAGATTTTGTGGAAATTTTAAAAGATGTTATTCAATTTATAATGGCTATATATAAACATGAATTTAATAAAGATTGTTAAATTTTTATTTTGATTAATACCGGGTAAGATATATGTATATATACATTTTTAAGTAATATTATTTTGATAACATACGACAATTTGGTGATATATATATCTATGTATGTATGAACATTTTTTTAGTTAAAATAATGTTTGTTTTGCGAAAAATAGTTTAGCTTTAGACTAATGGTCAAACAAACGATTTGCAAATCAATTGCTAAAAACGGTCAGAATCTAAAATTAAATTGTAATTAAATAAATGGTACAAATAATCGTTCAATTTCTGAATGTGCAGTCTTAAAATATTTTATAGGATTTTACTGTAATTTTTAACTAATAAATAAACATATATTTTTCTAACATATTTTAGGGCAACTGCGTTCCTTGTGACACTTTACAGAATCAATCAACTGGTTTATTTTATTCTTGTTTTGAGATCTGTACACATCATTGTATACGATCATATTTTATTTCATTGCCGTTTGCAATCAATATATAAGTGCTTACACTCGAACCATGTTTTGTCTACACTTTTTTTTTCCATGGTACGTCTAAACTGGAAATTGTAACAACCTGCACCTCCGTTCACGCAATATATTGTCGCCAACTTAGCCACTATATAGATTTGGGGTTTTTGTTCCTCAAAAGGCCTCGGCATTTGTTTGTCGCTTTCCTATGAAATAGAAAAGCGCAAAATTTTAAAATAAATTATGCAAGCGTACAGATCGTGTAGTATGCAGGTCGAATCACAGGGAGATAAATTAAATTAAATTATTTATATAATTTCTTGAGCGAGTTAGACGAAATTTGGAGATTCGGTTGAAAAACAATAAAGCTATTATTGAATTGAATCAGATCTGAATCTAATAAAATATATATTCAATCCAATATGACCTACGAAAACAATAAAATGGACATAAATTAAAATTGCAGAAATTAAAATAACAAACACGAAATAATATTAGGATTACCGGTGAATCTGATCAGACGGTCAATCACTAATGAAAATAAGTGAAAAATACAAATATTGCTCTACCAAATCTAGTTGTGTAGACAACACTAATTTCTAAGAAAGTAAAAAAGTTGCATAAAAGGAAAAAAAGTAAGAGAAATTTATTGAAATTTATTAATTCCAGGATGATGTTTACAACGAGAATACAAGGGTATTTATAAGATATATAGCCAACCCTAACACTAATACAATGACAAATGGGCCTTAGGGAAATCACAAAAGAGTTTACAATGAGAATTACAAATGGGCCTTAGTAAAATCTAGTAAATTTGGGTCTTCCCTCTTTTCTTCTTGCTTCCTTGACAATTCTTCATTGATTTGTGATATGCATAGGCTTTCTGCCAACTATTTTCTTGTCCAAAAAGCAACTGAATGTGAGATCTTCATTAGCAAGTCTTCGTATGTAAATATACAACAATTTGATCTCTGTTTTTATATTTTCTGATTGCATGCGGTTAAGTCGACATATCTGTAAAAGTGACAATATAATACCTAAGTAATATTTATTTATACACAAAAGATAAGATATAAGAGCATAAAATAAACACATTTTTCTGTTAATCAAATACTCCCACACTTTTCTTTTACTCGTCCTCGAGTAAAACAAAAATTAAAAACTAACTAGATAGGTCACGCTTTCATAAGAAACACGGTTGCATTGAGCGTATGCAACAATCCGTTAAACCTCTTGGTGTGCCTAGTAGGATGAGTGGTGTCTCGTGAGGGTTTTCAGTGGATACTACCCACAAAATCCAAATGCAGTAGTATGCAATGGCTCTAATGTAACTACATGAATGTAGAGGACTTATGCAATTGAAAACAAAAATGAAAACACGACTTGTTTTAGAAAAGTGGTACAACAAATTAAGTTAACAACTTCTAATCAGTTGATTTAATTTTAGATACCTCAACTTGTCACAAATTTTTAATATAATTCAAGTTTTCAAATGTTAAATTCCAGTTTGGCCAGTTGGTTCGGTTGATAACATAGTGCAACCATGAAATAAATTCTTAGTTCGCTTGTCCCAGTTTGTGAAGTGGTATTCTAGTTTCCTTGTGTATGGCTAGTCAAATCAATAAGATCAAGAAATGTTTGAGCATCATCGCTTATTCTCTACCTCAATAAAAGTTAAAATTTATGATTAATTACATACACCTAACTTAAAAGACCAAGGTATACCACCCATATACTGCCTTGCGGACTGACGGAGAGTTGGGACAAAGCTTGGCGGATAGTGCAGACCGACACTGACTTTGTCAACAATACGTCGGTAATCCTTAGGTGCCCAACTCATAAAATGAGACCAAGATATTCCAACGCTGACTTTGTCAACAACATGTCGGATAGAGCTTGGCGGGTTTGCACACCAACGATAGATATACATGCAATGTTGGATACCCTTGGAATGCTATTATTTTTATTGAAAATACAAGAACAAGAGAGAGTTACACAAATTCAGATAACACAACTTCATTTTAAAGATTCAAAAAGCTAATATAAGTATTTTGAGTCCTCCATTCATTAAACAAAGACTACAATTTAGAATAAACTTCATGGCCACCACCTAAGAATCTCCCTATGTACCGGTTATACTATTATCCCTTAAAATTCAACTTTTTATTATATTTCTTATTCGATCTACGTTGAGAAAAAAAATACTATCAACTGACTAACAATTGTTAACTTATTTTGTTGTATCAATCCAAAATGAGTCGTATTTCAAAAAAAAAAGGCATGTTACTATGATCTAAAATGCATGATGGTCCTATATGAAAAGAAAGAAAAAAAATTAAAGAAAAATAAAAGGATGTAATGCAAACTCCCCCCCCCCCCCCCACACTACAACTAAACAGTATCCACACTGTAAACACGTTTCCTAAATTTGAATGACCTTACCCAAAGATGGATTAAATGCAAAATAATTTGTAAATGAAATACAGTCTAACTATATGTAAGAATATATCACATGTACAAAGATATATGTGTTTACAGTGCATGCGATGCAAAGAATGCCAACAACTTTTTCCCCCACACTTGGTTCTAGCCCGATGAGTCCCATTCCCACTATGTCTAGGCATGTTTCCTAATAAGCGAAGTTTTTGAGAACCATCTCATCTTTATACCTAGATTTATAATCCAGTAGATAAATGTCCAGGGTCATCCTAACATGAAGTTTTTCAACCAAAATAATATCTCCAAGATGATCCATGTGTTCCATAGATTTGTCAGTTAATTGTCCAGAAATTTATGATCATGTATAAACTCAGTTGCAATCGTGAAATTTAAATTCTGAGTGTTGTTCAAGACTATGTGATCACATTTCTCAATTGGCAACATACTTTCGACACTGACAGTTTCAAGTTCGTTGGAAGTTTTCTCAAAATCAAAATTTTCGAACTTGTGACTTGAATCCACTTCATCCTCATTTGGCAACTCATCTTCATACAATCCAAAAAATTCATGTTCATTTGAATCCTTTTCCAATTCTGAGTTTTTGAAAAATTCAACATTTTCATTCTTTTCAATTTCTAAAATTTCAAGTTTCGCGCAGCCTGAAAGAGTAAGATCAAAATCTGAGTTTAAATCTTTTTCCTGAAAAGAGTTGAAGTCCAAATCATTTGGTGGATTTTGAACGACTTCAATTAGATTGTTATTCTCAATTTCCAAAGTTGTTATTTGTAAATTTTCACTGTCAGTAAAGAATGGATTATTTTTTGATTCAATGCTCATTTGATTTTGTTGATCGCATTCTTCTACAAAAGATGTCATTAAACAAAGAAGTTCACCCATCTTTCTATATTTTTCACCAAGCTGTCTATCTTTCCTTTCTACCCTCTCTCTAAGAATGTTAAGATGTTATTCTTCAGAATCGCTGATTTGAGAGCTCTCGTTTTGCATTTCTTGATTCTCAAAATTATAGTACACATCAATTTCATGATCAGTATTATTTCCAATGTGATGGTTGTTTGAATTTTCAGAAAAATGACAATGATATTGGAAATCATTTTGATTATAAAAATCATGTTCGTAACCAAAACTGTTAGAATTCAAGGGAAAAATGCAATTTTGGTTATTTTCAAGAAGCTGATATAGGCTATAATTTTAAAATTTTTGGTTTTCAACCCCATAATGATGTGGACCAAAGTCATATTGAGATTCAAAGCTATTTTCATGTGGATGTGTACCATAATCGAAATTATTGAAATTTGAGTTGATATCGCAATTTCGATCATATCCATGGTTTTGAAAATGTTAGTCATTTTGAAAATTATAGACATTGGGCTCACGAAGTTTCGAAGAATTTTGCCTTATGAATTGTGATTCATACTCATACTCTTCTAGGGAATGTCTTCTCAGGTTATTATCCCACAATTCCCTCAAGGACTTTTTTGAATCAGACATTTGAATGAAATCAAGTGAAGACATAAATTATTCTTAGTTCAAAATAGTATAAAAGAATGAGTTGTGCTCTATTAATTAACCGACTCAATTAGAAGGGGGAAGAGGGTCTTATAGCCGTTTACGTATAGTATAAATACTAAGGGATACGACCAATGTTTACCAGGTAGTATGCAACCTCTTTTGCTAATAGTTCAATAAATTGAACTACTATATATCCGCAATCTAATTATGTGAGATAGTCAACTTCACAAAACACCACTTTTCAATTATATTATTTTCCAATGTCTATTTTGATTGTTGAAAACAATGAGAATGAGGATATCAATTATGGAAATATCAGTCAACCACAAAAATTAGACAATAATAACTGCAGAAATTTAAACATTTGTACAAGCAAGCCGCTGCCCATACAGAAATTTTTACAAACAATTTCTATATTTTTTCTTTGCAGCAGAGCACATGTAGAGTTTAGAAAATATTACAACGATGTATGGTAGTCCGTCCAGTGCAATAAAGTAGCCTGAACTCAAATTCTTCACTGTTTACAATTTCTTGTCCCTTGGATCCTTGTTAATTGCTTGATCACATTTCTCGCTTCGGTGTTTGTTTTTGAATGGCTCTTTTTTTAAAAAAAATTAAAAAAGAAAAACCAAACAAAAGAAAAAAAACCAAAGAGAAAAAAAAAGTTAACAAAAACAAATAGAAAAAGAAAAAGGAAAAACTAAACAAAAACTAAAATCTAAGCTAGAAAAGAAAAAAATTAAGTTCGACTAAAACAAAAACTAAAACACAATCTCAAGCCAGGCACTTGCTCAGTCTAAATAAAACAAGTAAAATTTGACTCGACAAGGGAAACAATGGACATATGGAAAGCTCAGAAAAATATGAAATCGCTTGCTGAATAAAATATTGGAACAAATCCACCTCCCAAATAAATATGGCAATTCACCCTAACGCCCCAGACTAAAATCACGCCCCAATCAGTGAAAATCAAATTGTCCTCTTTCCTTATTGAAAAGGAAACTCAATCTGAACAAAATCAGGAAAGAAACCACGCCCCTCTTTTATTTTTATTTTCTTTCGAATCGGATTGGGTCTATAAAACAAGACAATTACCAAAAATTATCACCCAAATCTCAAATGAATTGAGTCAAATGGAACTAAAGACTCTCGCTGCTTTTCTCTTACTTTTTTTTCGATCCGATTAAAACTAAAAATTCGAGAGTTCAAATCGGGTTTTGGTTCGAGATGATTTGGTTTACGGTGCTAAGATTTGAAAATGACAATGGTGGATTTGCTGTGGTAGGAGGGCGTCAATTTTTGTTGAGAATAGGGAGGTTCGAAGTGTGATGGGTTTTGTCTAGAGTTTGTGCGAAGAAGGGAAGGACAGATAGGAGAGGTGTTTGCAGTGGTTTTGTGGATATGGTGATGCTGTTTGGGGATGATGTGAAGTTTGGATCGGTGTATGGTGATTGGTTGAAGGACGGTGCAGATGGGGATTGTCTGAAGTGGTTTGAAAATGGTTGTGTTGGAGATTTGGTGACGTGGTGATGGCTGTTCAGGTGTTGGACTAGAAGCCGAATTGTTCTGCGGTGCGGGATGATTGTTATGTGATGATGTAGGAGGATGGGAGTTTGGCTGGGCCTGATGTTGAATCTGTTGTGTTGAGTAGGAGCAGGTGGTATGTTGAACATGATTGGAGAGGTCTGTCGTGTCTGTTTATGGTAGGAGGATTTTTGATGGGGTATTGTTGTACAGTGAAGGGTTCTAATGGTTTGTGGTAAAACTTGTTTGCGGTGAATGTGGTTTTGTAGAGTGTAGGCGAGATGGTAGAAAGTGGTCAGAAAGGGGACACTAAAAAGAAGAGATGGTCTGTATGTTTGGAGAGGTTTAAGAGTTTGCGTGAAAGAGATGATTTTTGAAGGCTTGCGTTGCGGGGGTGTTGTGAATTATGGGATGACGGAAGAAGGGATTGTTGAATTGGAGCAGAAAGAAAACACACAAGATAAGAAAAAGGAAACGATTGAAAATTTGCTAAAGGATTTTCTTGAAAAGGATTTTTTTTTAGAAACCTGTAAGAAGGAAAGGATTTGAAATAGGGAAAGCAATAAAGAGAAGACAATAACAAAAAGGATTTATTTTATTTGGTTTATTGTTGTAAAATTAGAAGAGATAGAAAAAAAATAAAAAGGAAAAATCTGAAAAGGGAAAGAAATAAATGGGGAAAGGAGTGAAAATTGAAACAAAAAATGTCAATATTTTTTCTCTTGATTAGAAGATTATTGTATAAAGAATAATACCAAATCTGGCTAATCAAGATTTTTTTATATATACAAGAAAATAAAGGGATATAACAAAAAAAATAACATGAATGAGAAATTAAATAAATAATAAAATTTAATTGTTACCTCCCCGGCAATGGCGCCAAAAACTTGTTCGTCGCTTTCCTATGAAATAGAAAAGCGCGAAATTTTAAAATAAATTCTGCAAGCGCACCGATCATGTAGTATGCTGGTCGAATCACAGGGAGGTAAATTAAATTAAATTATTTATATAATTTCTTGGGCGAGCTAGATGAAATTTGGAGATTTGGTTGAAAAACAATAAAGCTATTATTGAATTGATTCAGATCTGAATCTAATCAAATCTATATTCAATCCAATATGACTTACGAAAACAATAAAAAGGACAGAAATTAAAATTGTAGAAATTAAAATAACAAACACGAAATAAAATTAGGATTACTGCTAAATCTGATCAGATGGTCAATCACTAATGAAAATAAGTGAAAAATACAAATAGTGCTCAACCAAATCTAATTGTGCAGACAACACTAATTGCTAAGAAAGTTAAAAAATTGCATAAAAGAAAAGAAAAAAAGTAAGAGAACTTTATTAATTCCAGGATGATGTTTATAATGAGAATACAAGGGTATTTATAGGATAGATAGCCAACCCTAACCCTAACTCTAATGCAATGACAAATGGGCCTTAGGGAAATCACAAAAGAGTTTACAATGAGAATTACAAATGGGCCTTAGTAAAATCTAGTACATTTGGGTCTTTCCTCTTTTCTTCTTGCTTCCTTGACAATTCTTCATTGATTTGTGATATGCATAGCCTTTCTGCCAACTATTTTCTTGTCCAAAAAGCAACTGAATGTGAGATCTTCGTTAGCAAGTCTTTATATGTAAACAATTTGATCTCTGTTTTTATATTTTCTGACTGCATGCAGATAAGTCGGCATATTTGTAAAAGTGACAAAATAATACCAAAGTAATATTTATTTGTACACAAAAGATAAGATATAAGAGCATAAAATAAACACATTTCTATGTTAATCGGAATTAGTAAGAGATGGGCTCTACTATATAAGTACCCACTTCACACGTGCTTCCACGATGTGGGACTGAGGGGTGTTACATTCTCCCCTCCTACAGAGCCCAATGTCCCCGTTGGCTCACAAACACTTCGCCTAGGCGATGTGGTCCACATAGGAGCCACAATTCAGGCTGGGTATTGGCTCTGATACCACTGTAACAACCCACACCTCCGTTCACGCAAGATATTGTCCCCAACTTAGCTACCGTATAGTTGTAAGAGTTTTTGTTCCTCAAAAGGCCTCGACGTTAGTAGGAGATGGGCTCTACTATATAAGTACCCACTTCACACAGGCTTCCGGGATGTGGGACTTAGGGGTGTTACAGAAATACTCAAAGCGTTAAACAAATACCAGGATATGTGTATACCACCTTTTACTGATGTGCAACACATGTAAATTTTTTTTATGCATTGGAGATATTTGTCAATTGGTTTAAGAAACTCTCACCATGTGTTAACCTTTCTCTTTCCCTTAAGATTCCGCACTCCTCTCTCACACCATTTGCTCTTTTAGCTTCGCGTGAAACTTTTCCTCTACCATTTTTTTCCTTTTATCCACCGTTTTTCCACTTGCCTGATTCCTCCTTCCCTAGTCAACTACCATCACCTCCCCCTTAACACGCGTTATATTCCCCCTTACCTTGTTTCACCACAGCTAAACTATTCTTCCCTCTCTCAAAACAATTCGGCTTCCCTTGTGCCAACCTCCACAACCCGTTTTGCTCCAGTCCACCGTCACCTCATCAAACACCGCATCCAGTTGCCACACACCTGCCTCCACAAAAGATTGCAACTCCTCTTCATATTGACGTCTTCCCTTCCAAAATCAAACCAAAATCCTACTCTTCCAACAGTCGGTCTCCTCCACCTCTCCGCTACCCACCGGACATAGTACCCCTCCGAAGCACCTCCGGCACCACCTTCCGACGCTGCACTGCTCCCTGACCGACAGCTCTACCCAGACTCCTCCTCACATAGCTACCTTGCCCTCTTCATCTCATGACAATTGGTCTCCCCTAAAAACATCACACACTCTAGAACTTCCCACCACCTTTCCATTCTCCAGTCCACATCAACTAGCCAACAACATTTCCGACCCTCCAAGTCCGCCATCCAGTTATCCTCTATTGTTTGTAAATCCATTTACCTCAGCCTCTGCTTGCATTGAAAAGAAACACACATATAAAGTGTTGATATATATATATATATATATGTATGTATGTATACGTTAATTGCTAGGAAAAGGTTGTGCAAGTAGTCAGAAAATCTTGACATGAAGTTCTGGGAATAAAGTTTTGAGGCATGAAGGTGAGAATTTAAATTTAAATTAATTTTTAAATTAGTAGTTACGATCATTTTTTAGTCGATAGTGATAATTAGTTAATGATTAATGGACTGCTTGTGGATATTGATGATTTGCATGTAATGGTTGATTGATGGTCATCTAGTTAGGATATACTAAACACTAAACGTTATTGACCATAACGCTTTGCGCATAGTGAAATTGGTTGTTTAAAAATTTTTGTGTTTACATGGATAAATTTATATGTGGTTGATTATTGATTGATTATGGATGTATCACTTACAAATTGTAGTTGTGTAATTATACGAAAAAATCGATTTGAACCTTCTTGCCATGCAAATAACGATTTTTATTATTAATGATTTGAAATTAAACTTTGAATTATATTTAAATATGGATTGAAATTCTAAGTTAAAAATGATAAAATGACTTTCCTAAAAGACAAATCAGTTTCCAAAGTATTTTGATAATTCATATTAAATTGGTTTAGTTATTATTCAAATAAATGAAATTTTGAGTTAGATTTAAATCTAAAATGATCAACTGATGTTCGTGAAAACGATTTTGAAATTAAATTTGTTTTGAAATTTAGACTGGATAATGACTTGATATATGTATTCAACATTGGTTCGTGCAAAGGATTTTAACAATAAATCGTGAGTAATTGAACGAATTTCGAAAATATTATTTTAAGATTTCGATTTAAATCGAAATGAATAGTTGAAAATTTGAAATGATGATTTTCGAAGTAAAATGTTTTTTGAACTCAAATGTGAATATAAAATACTATTTGGAATATTTTTTAAAAATTTAGGTTATGTAAAATTAAGTATATTTGGAAAGGATTTAGATGGTTTATGTTAAATCGTTATATAGCTTGAATCGAACGTGTCGCATAGCGAAAGTTCGTTAATATCGATTTTAATTTTCAAGCGACTGTAACTTGAACATTTTAAACCAGATTGACGTGAAATGAGAAAAGTCGGAATTCTATCAATGATAGTTTTTGAATAGATTTCTTTTCAAATTTCAATGTATGATTTTCAAGATATGTTTAAAACAAAATTGGAAAAGGTCGCTATACGTGTAGTTGGGCAACCGTAAGGTAAATCGAAAAAAATAGGTTTCTAAGAATTATTAAAAATTTGGGTAAACTATGATAAATCATAATTTATTACTTAAAGGTGATGTGAGTTGAAATACTTAAATTTTGATTTTTTTTTTAAATCTTTTTGATCTAAATAGCCATTGTTCATCACTTTCAGTAACGTTTTTAACGTTATTATAACTTTTGTTTGAAAATGACTTGGTTTTGAAGATTATAAACCATGAATAATTGTTTAAATTATGGAAAGAGTTTGTTAAATATTCTAAAAGATTTGAAAGAGCTTTTTTGTATATAATTTATTTAAATATTACTGATTTTAAGTAAGATATTGGAAGTTTGAAAATGAAAAAGGAATGAGTTTGGTTAGAGTTAGTCGAATATTCGATATGAGAAGAAAATTTATAAATTGTTAAGACAACATAATATTTTCTTGAGTTTGTGAATTGATATCGAATAATAAGTCAATTAAACTCTATTTGAAATACCAGTTGTTTGAATTATCGTGAATGAAATTTAAAACTAAATTAAGATTTGGTAATTTTGAAAACTTATGGAAAGGATAACGACGAATGGAAGAATTGTGTTTGAAATGTAAGTATGGAAAATTTAATATTGGATCTCAAAAGAAGAGTTAAATGGTAATAGGTTTTATGAAATGAATCCAACCTCGATCATAAATGAATTAATAATGATTTGGAAGGAGATTTTAATTGGAACTTCGTAATGATCTATAAATATGGTTTTAAAAGTATGCTTATTACTTGGAAAGACCGAGATCGAATATATGTTTGAAAACCATTCCAAGTAATAATACGACGTTATAAAGAAGACATGGAAATTGATAAGTGAAGATCGAGAATCTTTAATTGGTTTGGATTAATTGTTGATATTCGTTCGGGCTGATCACCCAATACGAGGTTATAAGTGGCATGTGATCTGAATATATTTGGAGATCGTTGGATTATTGTTCCGTTTAATCCCAGAACGGACTTGTATGGATTGTACGTCTGAACATTGTAGTTGACTGCGTATCACTGATTTCTGTTAATATAAATTGGTTTTGTGGCAATAAATTATTCTCGTCTCTAAGATATATGAATTTAGAGGTTATGTACTGATAGAAATCAGTGACGTATTGTAAATTGACAATGTGGCATATTCAAGTTATGAAATGAGCTAGTGATGATCAAAGCATGGCTTACTGAAGCGTAGCTTTGTGTATATCATGAAATCGATGAACCTCACACCCCGGATTGATGGTAAACTGGCGAGTAGGTTGTATACATATACATAATCTCTATTGAAACTCAAAAGCTTCGGCAATAGATCTACTTGTGTAACCAGCGGAAATAAAGTATATATGTTGTCCGAGTCTGGATGAAGACCGGGATATATACTTCGCGCTCTGTATTTGATGTCCGTATCTGGATGTTAATCGAGAGATACTTAGCTTATGTCCTCAATTAATCTTTTGTGTCAGGAACCATCATATTGGGAACCGAATAACCAATACGAGCTTTTCGATTTATTTCTAAACTATGTGGGCATAATTACTATGCTTGCTAAGATTAATATATTATTTGTGAAATGGTTTCAACACTATGCACTAATAATAGTATTAAAAGAGAAATTTCACGTATTAAAGCATCACCCATCTGATGTGCGCTTGCATTGTGTGATGTGGGATGAGCTTTTTGATGGCTTCATTTTTCCATAGTCATTTTCAAATTTCTATGCATGGGAATTCACATGGATAAACCTCTTCCGCGTTAGCTATGTGGTTCGATGAATTTCCTAACTTTAAAATAAACTCTAAATAATGACTTTTTTGAATTATCACACCAGTCCCATGACTGACCTAGAGTTTATTGTTCCCACACCTAAACTCTAGGTGCCTAAAATTTTGCACGGGCAGCTAGTAGTTTAGTTTTCAGGTTTAGTCTTCAGAGCTGGATTCAGATTTGGAGCTAGAGTTTTGTTTTGGTTTTACTTCTTCCTCTGAGAGCATATTTGTTTTCGCTGAGTTTGTATTGTACTCTAGTTCTTTGTAACTCTAATGTTAAAATTTATAATGAAATGAAAAGTTCTGCTATTTGTGTTCAAATATGTTAGTACATATAACCATTTGTCTTTAGAAACAACTTAAGTTGGTTTAATTACCGGTGAGAATCGGGCAAAAAGGTGGGTCATTACGACATTTTTTCTACTTCAATTTCCGTTTGCCTCTTTTAGTTACAGGTTGCTCAATTGGCAATTGTGGACAGAAGCGAAAGTAGTAAAACATCTTGTTCATCTTCTTCCATAAAAGTCTGGTTTTGATACATGTAATCAAGTAGTGATTTTTGTATAGATATGCAATAGGGAACATACTTTGGAGATGGAATTTTTTTTTAAGATTTGGTATATTCAGAGATGACATTGATGTTCTGGCAAAAGTAAAGAAGTCGACTAGTGAAATGAGGTGGTACGCGAAGTTGGCTGATCAAGAAATGGGTCGGATATGGCCAGAAATTATCATTAAAAAATACTAGATTGGTGGTTCAAATATTACTAGCGATGGGTACAAGGAATTGGATTTACCCTATGAATGTCCTATTTCACAATCCGTTATGAGAATGAAAAGTAGATGATGTCTTAATCTGAGAAAATATAGCGTCAGCTTCACTAGATTTTGATCATGGGAGACATTTAAATTACATCATTCTTACTATAAATGAAACTACATAATATGAAGGTTGTGAATCAACTTAAAAGTCATCAAGACACTTTTCTGATTCTATGGCATATCCTCTTTTGTAGTAATATGTTTTAATCAAAAGAGGAAGTGGTAAAACATCTTCTTCATCTTCAATTGATTACAAGTTTTAACTAAAAGAGGAAGTTGATATTCTTGCGCTTCATGAAGATGGTATCAAGCTTCTCATTTATGATGGAGAATACGATGTGATCTACAATTTGCTTGGTATATTTTATTTATAATTTTTTGTTATTAGATTGCCTAACCAGTGGATGAGCCACACATTTCTCTGTTTGGGTTAGCTGAAATGTGATTTATCAAACCATTTCATGCTATTGAAACAATTAAATGTAAATCGAGATTTTGATGCATATTTAATGATGTCAATAACTAAAAGCCAGCAGGAAAAATATTGTTGAATTTTCATTTATTTGTTATCTTCCAGTTTATCCAAATAATGTAAACAGATAAGTCCTTTAACTAGATCCAACTTAATGAAATCATAGCACGTTCAATTAAAAAAGCTATATGAATATTTCATCATTTTTGAACATCTTAATACCAAAAGGCAAAGACATTAAGTTTCACTCCATATTGATATAATTGTTTATTAAAATATTGTGATCTAATATTATTGCAAAGGGATTACCCAACATAGTTGAGTTGTTTCACTTTAACCAACAGACTTGGTATTTTAACTGGAAACTCAAGATGGGTCCATGCTATGGAATGGTCTGGTCAACAAGATTTTATATCATCTCCCGAAGAGCCTTTCACAGTTGATGGAGTGGAGGCTAGTATATTGAAAATTCATGGACCCCTCATTTTTATCCTTGTAATACTGCTAAATATGTAATCTAAAAATTTCAATGGTGCCATATGCAAAAAGTATTGTTGTTTAGTTCAGGCACTTTGTAAACTTAAGCGCATGAGGATGTATTTGGCACTCAACATTATCCCATTTGACCTGTATTGTAAATTGTATTAGTGTTAAACAACTGATCACCTTTAACTTTCTGTGGATACAAGTTTATAGTCGTTAGTTTGGCTCAATGTAGGTGCATGATGTTTGACACATGATGCTCATGGATCATCCCAAAGCTGCTCTTAAGATGTTGCAGAGTTGGACTATTGACAAACTTGTGGACTCTTCTTTTTTACTTAACAATTTTAGTAGAAAAGCTGATCTCATTTACCTTAATATGGTGACAAACTATTATTCATGTTGGGAAGTTCTACTAGAGGTGAACAAATAATAATTACTTCAGTTTTTTTCTTCTCAATTAAGCTAATTGTTTGCAAATGCTGAAAATAAACTAAACCTCCCAGTATTAATTGTTTACCATATTGTATAATTAGAGCATACTCAATAGTGGTTTGATTGGTTGTAAGAAATACACTGAACAAACCACCAAGCCCAGTTTCCATGCAACACAAAATTATTTTATCAAAGTATATGTTTTACATAAAATATTGCTCCATGCATCACAAAATTGCACAATTTCATGAAGATTTTAAAAATCAAAGGCGCCTACCAACTTCTTATTTTATGCTAGGTTGCTAGATTTCTCAATACTATATCAATTGATCCATCGTATAATTAATTTTCATTTTTTTCTATTCTTACATTCATACTTTTAGTTAGTTATATTTGAGGTAATATATTCTTTTTTCGTTTTTTGAATGTTGTCATGTTCGACATTTTGTTGGTTTACTCCTGCTTGACCCATCTATTTTAGCAACAATTGTTTAGTTGAATTGTTTCCTATCCACTGTGACGTCCGCCTTGAACCATTAGACATTTCCCTTGAATTGCGTTGCGACAATGCCCGACTGGCAAGGAACGATAGTCAAAAGAAATGGTCTGAAACAATGAATCACCAAGAACATATAGTATATCTCACAGCACATGGAATAAAATATAATAATAACATAACTTGATATAAAACAGGTGGGACGGTACATAAGATGAAAACTAAACCATATCCATCAGAGTAGCGGAATCCAAAACACAACTCCATATTCAATTATTACAACTTTAAATACTGTCTCTAAAAGGACATAAAGAGGTACACTACCAATACCTAAAGCAGTGACCAGCAACAAAACGGGGAGAATATATATATAGTATGTGGAAGCCTCCTGCTCGTCACCGGATAGCTAATCGTGCACAACCACCTAACCTGCCTCTATTCTGCTCGTTTAGGAGCACCCAAAGTAATAAGAAGAGACATAAAACTCTGTGTTAGATGAAAGTCTGGTGTAAGAGATAACAAATATATATCAATGAATAGAGAAATAACATGTATAAGTAGTCATACCTGACTTGGACCTGCAACCAAAGAGTTAGCACAACAAGATGTACAATACTCTAAGGTAACACTAACATACGGTGAAAAATGGAAGTGCACATGTCATGGTGATAGAAAACATTAAAGATAGTAATCATCCTCACATCACTCGCTCAATACGTAAAGTATACGATATCCACCGCTTTGATCACCCAATCCATTGGGGGCATGACAGAGTCCCACTCTGTACAACTATTGCTATGACCACACTGCCCTAGTCTATGTCAATAACCCAACCCAGTCCACACAGCCCTAGCTCTAGGTTATGGCCCAACCAGTCTACACAGACCTGGCTCAAGTTTGTCTACATGCCCCTTCTCTCAATGGTGAACCAGAGTTATAGATATTGATAACTCCTTTGCACACGTCCCACAGCAAAGCCCAACTCTTGAAGTTAACTCGTTGGTTCCTATCTGGATCCTCAGTGATAACTTCTTATTTGGACTTCCTTTACATCTCGGGTTTTGGTTGAATTGGAGTTGGTCTTGAGAAGAGTTCACGGTCGTCGTCACATAGTAGTGGTAGGAGCTCAGGTTCGGTTAGGTTCGGGTATATGGTTTTCAAGTTACCATTTCTGTTCGGTTCGGTTCGTATGCCTTCGGTTCGGTTTGGCTATGTTTCCATCTGTTCAGTTCGGTCCATCTTCGTTCGGTGCCTCCTTCTTATCTCCAGATCCTAGGTCGGTTCAGTGCTCCATTCCAATCCTTACTCCAACTCCAACTTTATGCAAGTGGCCTTCCTCCTCTCCATTCTCCAGTCCGGCCTATCCAATCCGATCTCCTAGCCAAACCGATCCCCCTAGCCGATCCGGACCCCTGCAGAATTCCCAACAAGCTAGTATCATCCATTCTGTCCACATGACGGCATTTCAACCATTCTAACTTCACTAATAAATCATAAAACATCCCAAACAATAGTAACAACATATAGGTTCAATCAAAAAGATCAAAACATCAATCACATATGCTATTTTAGATCTAACATACCCAAATCCATGATTTTCCCCTTAATCCCCTAAATTCCTGGATTAACGAACTTACTCCAAATTTATATATGTGACATAAAATATGATTCTAGAATTTTTATATATTTTTCCATATTTTTATGAGTCTTTAATTCGCTAATTATCACTAATCTCCCCTAATTAGCTGTAATTAGTGAATAAACACGCTAATCACTCACCTTAGCTAATAATTAGTGATAGATCTAAAACTTCTACTGATTTGTCTTGGATCCCATGTGGTGCAGCAGCTCCAACTTTAATTTGGTGCTAATTCGGCCTGATTTGTTGTAGATTTGATCAATTAGTGATTAGAAAGTGATTAGAGAGAGATCTGGAAGATGGAAGCCATGATTAGGGTTAGAGAAAGGTTTGTGGCGGCTAGAAAAATGAAAGGAGATGATTCTCTAACTATTTTCAGCCTTCGCATAACCTTAGTCCTGAAATGGTTATGGGCCTAGCTGCTAATCACCCAATAAAGCCTAATCAGGTTGTTTTTCCATCTTCAAATCTTATTTCAGCCATATCTCCCAAGCGATAAGTCCGTTTGATTAATGTGACCATTCTACAGAATGGGAAACCATCATTCGAATCCAATGGAGGTGGTTTTAGACCAAAACTCCTTACCAATCAAAAGTTATAGGGGAAACCAGATTCACTAGGGGCAAAACAGTCATTTAAAATTCGCAAAAATCGTGTATGTGGGAAATGACCCCGATAGTCGTTTCCTAAAGTTACAAGACCATACGACTTCGTATGAAAATAAAATAATATTCTATGATCCTCCGATACGTAGAATATGGGTCGTTACACTCTCTCCCCCTTGTGAAATTTCTCCCTCGAAATTCCTTAACCAAGAATGCATACCATTGTGCCCCGCACGCATATCAACCATTTAGAAACAATCAAACATACATAATAACACAACAAGCCTATCCTAGCATGCAGTTTACTAATCAAGGGAATAATTATCTCGCGATTAAAATCTTAATAGGTAAAGAGCTTTGGATATGACTCCTATATGCTCTCCTCGTTTTCCCAAGTATAGTCATTCTCATTATCACCCACTGGACACTAACCAGTTTCATCATCTTCCTCCGAAGTTGCTTCGTATCGTGTCCGACAATACGAACCGGTCTGCGGTTTCCAACTGCCTCGGGTTCCATCTCGATATCATCCAACTGATCTAGTGAAATAGTCATATCAGAATCGTGCACAAACTTCCTTAACTGGGAAACATGAAATACGTTGTGCACTCCCGCCATCTTGTTAGGTAATTCAACTTCATATGCTAAATTCCTAACTTGTTAAAAAACTGGAAATGGACCAATACAAACCTTAGTGCTAACTTACCTCTCCAACCAAACCGAATCACACTCTTCAACGGAGAATTCTTGATAAATACCAAGTCGCTAACGGAGAATTTCAAAACTCTTTGTCTTTTATCAACATAACTCTTCTGCCTATCTTGGGCAGCCTTCATCCGCTATTGAATAACCTTGATTTTACCTGAAGTTTCTCTTTTTACATCCAGCCCAAGCACAAATTTCTCACCAGTTTCCAACCAACATGATGGTGAGTTGCACGGTCTTCCGTACAAAGCTTCAAATGGAGCCATACCAATACTGGACTGATAACTATTATTATATGTGAACTCAACCAAATGCAAATGGTCATCCCATGACCCTCCAAAATCCAATATACAAGCTCTCAAGAGATCCTCTAATACATGATTCACCCTCTCTGTTTGAACATTAGTTAGAGAATGATACATAGTACTGAGATGTAGTTCTAACCCTAAAGCCTCTTGTAAGCTCTTCCAAAACCTACTAGTAAATAATGGATCTCGGTCACTTACAATACCTTTAGGTACTCCATGAAATCTCACAACCACTTCATATATAGTTCGGCTAACTTAACTGTTGTTCTACTCATTTTGACTGGTATAAATCTTGCACTTTTGGTCAATTGATCCAATATCACCTAAATAATATCATGACCCGATCCAGTCCTTTGTAAACCATCGATGAAATCCGTTGAGACTTGTTCCCATCTCCATTCGGGAATTTCCAACGGTTGTAACAAACCACTAGGTTTCTTTTTCTTGGCTTTAACTAAATGGCAGTTGTAACAACCTGAATTTTAATAACATTTTAAAACTATATTCAAGGCATAATTAATTTTTAAAATAAGAATCAGGGGAAACGGGTTGCGCCATTGCGTTCGTCTCGAAATTCTGCTTGGGAACGAGTCCGAGTTTGCGAGAATCAGAGTCCATATGAGGGAGATATGACCCTCCGAAGTTTCAGGAATTTTCAGAATCGAAAACAGCTCGAAATTCGAATTCAAAACCCCAGAACAGGCTGGGCGGGAAAATTCCCGCCCATGGACCAGGTCGACCTGGGGGTCGACCACAGTGTTGACCTCCCAGGGACCAGGTCGACCATAGTGTCGACCTGGGGGTCGACCTGCCTCCCGAACCCATTTTTTGAACATGATGCATTCCGATGTATTTGACCTCGTTTTCTGTCCAGATTCGTCTGCCTAATCCTATATAAACAGCCGCCTAACCTCATTTTCTTTACACCATTCTTCTCTAACCTTATGCTGATTAAATTCTTGATGGACATGGCTTCTTCTTCTTCCTCTAAATTAAATTAAATTAAAATTAAATGCGAAGATTATTTCTTGAAGACTATGGCTAGGAATTGGGGATTTGCTTCTACAATCAAAGCAAGATTCAACGATTCAACAATTCGACGACTAGTTTATAGATTCCACTTCTGCATCTCAACTTCTTAGACCACGACCTGTAAGTTCAAGTTACTTTTAGATAAAAACTATAAACTTAATATGGACATGTTGTAAATTGGAATTGGATCTATGTATGATAATCGATTCATATCTATTCTTGTTCATCTTTGACCTTGACTTTTGGAATATTGCTATGAAATCAGTTTGGACCTATTCATGTTGTAAATCAAACTCTTTCACAACATTATCACGCCTATGTCGTTGAAACTATTGTTAATGGCCTAAGACTATGACTGTGGACATAATACTATGCCTATGCCTATGACTGTGAACATAAGACTATGCCTATGCCTATGACTGTGAACATAAGACTATTGTCTATGACTATGATAAGGACAATTATGGCTAATCACCTATGACTCATGACTATGAGAATTATTGCCTATGATTATGAACATAAGACTATTGTCTATGACCATGGCTTTGAAACTATTACTGTTAATTGCCTATGACTATGTAGGGTAGTTGCCTAGAAGTATTTTGGATAATTATCCATGACAATTGTGATTAACCGCTTATGATTCACTATGGCTATTGTGGTTAATTTACTATTATAGTTGATTTTTCATGCCTATAACACTATAGTTGAAAACCATGTTGTACACCGAATTGGCATTTTGTTGGATCTCATACCTAGGGTGTGACTTGCTTAGTTTATTCGCTATTATGTACACCAAAACCATTGGATCCATTTTGGCTTGCTTTTGCATGCCTATTATTTTTATGTCAATTTTTATCATGACTATCGCCCTATTTTGCTATGTTTGAAATCCTATTATTTTCTATATGCCAGTGATGTTGTAACCAATTATCTCAAGTTATATCATGCAAGCCTTGTAGTCCCTTTTATCGCTTTATGCTCGTCCCTTTTGCCTATCATAGTTTTGATGTTATTCCCTTTATTTCGGGATTTGGATTTACTTGTAGTATAGATCGATTCACGTTTACGTGCGATGGGAATACGATTTGGGTAGATTAGGAAAAGCATGAATTGGTTATGAACATGAATTATGAACTTGATATTAGGAAAAAACTTGAAACATGAACATTGTTATAACTTGAATCTGGATATGGGCATGAAATTTGCCTTGAAACTTGACACGAACTTGATATGAAATTTTAATATGGACATGACACTAGAATGAATTTGAAAATGGCTAACTCGAGGTTGGGTTGAGTTTGCAGTGTAATTCTGCCCGGAACTGCCCGGCAAATCCAGTTACTGCAAACAATAGGATCCGATGTGGGTAGTTGGTCGTATCGCGCTTGAAACCGGAGGTCAGACTGAGTTGTGGTGTAAATCTGCCCGGAACCGCCCGACATATCCAGTGACCACAACAATAGGTCCGATGTAAGAGGCTGAGGTGCATTAATGAATTAAGGCCACATGATAAGGTTAAGTCATGAACATGAAAGACAATACTTAACCAATTTGACACATGAACTTGAACGGTGACACTTAATCAAATTTGACATGACACGTAGGCGGGTTAAGTCACGAACTTGAATGACAACACTTAACCAACTTGACATGCTAGACTAATAGGGGTTAAGTCACGAATTTAAATGACAACACTTAACCTATTGGACGGAAACCCAGGTTACACGGACCATTTCAGCAGTAACCCATTAAATGTATCATGGTACCCTGGAACTAGGCAGGGTGGGGCACGATTACTAGGCTGATTGTAAGCGACCAAAACGACGGTTGTATTGGTGCGCCAGTGTAGGTTCAGGCGGGCTATGGTCATGCACGTGGTCCGGAGTTGAAAAAGCAGGCGTTGGGCATTAGTAGGTTTATATGTGCACGCTTGATTCGTGTCGGTGGTTGGCACCATAGGGCTTGATACACCCTATGGTGGACCTAGCACTGGTGACTACATTCGTGATAGGGCCGTATGACACAGACACATGACGAGCTAGAACTTGTAGGGAGCCGATCGATTAGTAGATCCTTCCGTTGGACCTAGTAATGGGTCATTCACGATATTGGGCCAAGGGATCATTTCATGGTTAACATATGACATGGGTTGGGATATTAGTACAGTTGGTGCATCGAACCTTGGACATGTGATTCTATACATGATTTATCTTGATTTTTCTTGTTATCTTAGTTTATCATGCCCAGGTTGACAGCATCCTTATGTTTACTTTTAGTTTATACATGTCATGTTACCTTTACTTGTTTTTATGCTAAAAGTCACCAGAACTTACCGGTCTTTATGAATGACCCATTTTCTTTCGCCTCTTTTTCTTCCGTTTCCCCCCCAAGTTCTCAAGGAGGAAACTCTAGCACTTAGCTTGGATTTCGCTTGCTTTCGGTTCAGCTCATGTATGGTTTGATCTTGAGCTATGCTATGGATGCATTTCTGCTACCTTTGGGGAGTTAAGCTACTTTTATTGTTTTAAGATGTGCTTCTTAGTTTATGCAAGACAGAATTTGTTGTAATGGAAAATAATGACTTTGGCTATTTGGTACCTTGAATGAAAAAGGCTTTGGCTATTTTGAAAGTAATGAAATTTATCTGTTGATTCTTCCACTGTTTTATTTATGTTCTGTCTTGTAATATTTCTGTGTTTGTTTACCTCGATAATGCTCCTCCAAAACTAGTGCTTTCCTTTGTGAATGACCCTAGTGGAGGTGGGGTGTTACATTTGGTATCAGAGCAGAAGGTTACCAGACTGGGCAAATTTTTTTAGAAAACCTTCTAAAACTATTTTCAAAACCATTTACAAAGAAGCATTTTTCAAGAAAGAGTTCCTATTTTATTTAAAGGCTATTCCCGAAAAGCCATTAGCACTGTCCTTTGTTTCCTCGTTTGAATCTCTTCTTTTTCATTTCAGCATGTCTGGGAATATTAAATTTCTTGAGGGCGTGCCAATATCTGGCTAGTTCAGGAGGTACTTAGAGGCTAGGGCCAACGATGCAGGCCCAAAAGATATTCTTCCTCCAACTGCAGTGATTCCTCCTCCTCCACCCCCTCCTCGTGCAATTGCTTTCTCGAAGATCTGTAAAGATTTTAGGGCCATGGGTGGAAAGGATTTCAAGGGAACTGAATCATTCGTAGAAGCGAGGAACTGGCTCAAAGAAACTGAGGATCTGTTTGTTATCTTCGAGGTGGACGATATGCAGAAGGTACAGTTGGCGGTATGGTTGCTCAAAGAGGAAGCTTCCTATTGGTGGGAAGTCACTAACGCCGAGAGGCCGGTTGAAACATGGATGGATTTCAGAGTAAGGTTTGAGATGAAATTCCTCTCGCAAGCTGAACAAAGTCTACAGCTAGAAAAATTCTTATCTCTTAAGCAAGGAAGTATGACGGTCAAGGAGTACATCAATCAGTTTAATTAGCTGGCCCGATTTGGACTAGACTTAGTGAATACCCCTCATAAGAAGGCTCTCCGTTTTGTCAAAGGATTGAACGAGCCACTTCACAGCCTGGCTATGACCCACGTACCTATGGGGGCTACTTACGAAAAGCTAGTAGACATGGCACTCTTAAACGAAGAATAAAAGAATGGCAAGAAGGAGGTCAAGGCGAATGAGTCTCCAAACAAGAACGTAGACTCCAAGAAAAGGGGCAAGAACAACAACAATAATGATAACAAGACACATGAGAAAAGAAAATGACACTTCTGTGGTATTGAGGGCATATAGTCCAGGATTGTAGAAAGAATAAGATGAAGATGGGAGCATGCTTCCTGTGTGGTGAAACTGGACATATCAGCAAGAACTGCCCTAAGAAGCAAGGGCAAGGCTCGCAGGCAGGACCTTCTGGGGGTACATCTTTAGCTTCTTATCCTAGATGCTTTGTTTTATCTTGCTTATCTTCTCAATCCTATCTTTAGAACCTTAGGTAGAACCCTTTTGGATGTAAACATGTGATTGAAACATGTTATGGTTGATGTTTGCTAATGGAAGCAAGTGGTCGCAAGTGGTTGCTCGTGGTTGCATAACACACATTAGGCACTAGATCGGCTTAGACACATTTTCATATTGCATATGCATGAGTGTTTATACTTGTTTATGGATGAAATTGAATGTGTTATCATGTGAATGTTGCATATGGATGGATGTTTGTGCACACATATAGTGTTTATGTGAATAGGACTATTTGCACACATGTTGGATTCATGGCACTAAACATATTTTGCATTAAGAAGATCAATCAGGCTTGATCATTAACATTAGATAAGGAACATATACACACACTTTCTGCATATGTTCATATAGCATTAGAAATCTTTTAAGGACAATGATTGCTTGTGGATGATGTTTTGAGTACATGGATGATTGGATGATAGGATTCATTCTTCTTAACTTGAAGATTTCGGGGACGAAATCCTTTAACGAGAGGAGAATGTAACAACCCGAATTTTAATAACATGTTAAAACCATATTTAAGGCATAATTAATTTTTAAAATAAGAATCAGGGGAAACGGGTTGCGCCATTGTGTTCATCTCGAAATTCTGCTTGGAAACGAGTCTGATTTTGCGAGAATCGGAGTCCGTATGAGGGAGATATGACCCTCCGAAGTTTCAGGAATTTTCAGAATCGAAAACAGCTCGAAATTCGAATTCAAATTCGAATTCAAAACCCCAGAACAGGCTGGGCGGGAAAATTCCCGCCCATGGACAAGGTCGACCTAAGGGTCGACCATAGTGTCGACCTCCCAGGGACCAGGTCGACCATAGTGTCGACCTGGGGGTCGACCTGCCTCCCGAACCCATTTTCTGAACCTGATGCATTCTGATGTATTTGACCTCGTATTCTGTCCAGATTCGTCTGCCTAATCCTATATAAACAGCTGCCTAGCCTCATTTTCTTTACACCATTCTTCTCTAACCTTATGCTGCTTAAATTCTTGATGGACGTGGCTTCTTCTTCCTCCTCTAAATTAAACTAAATTAAAATTAAACGCGAAGATTATTTCTTGAAGACTACGGATAGGAATTGGGGATTTGCTTCTGCAATCAAAGCAAATTCAACGATTCAACAATTCGACGACTAGTTTATAGATTCGACTTCTGCATCTCAATTTCTTAGACCACGATCTATAAGTTCAAGTTACTTTTAGATAAAAACTATGAACTTAATATGGACATGTTGTAAATTGGAATTGGATATATGTATGATAATCGATTCATATCTATCATCTTTGATCTTGACTTTTGGGAATATTGCTGTGAAATCAGCTTGGACCTATTCACGTTGTAAATCAAACTCTTTCATAACATTATCACGCCTATGACGTTGAAGCTATTGTTAATGGCCTAAGACTATGACTGTGGACGTAAGACTATGCCTATGCCTATGACTGTGAACATAAGACTATGCCTATGCCTATGACTGTGAACATAAGACTATTGCTTATGACTATGATAAGGACAATTGTGGCTAATCACTTATGACTCGTGACTATGAGAATTATTGCCTATGATTATGAACATAAGACTATTGTCTATGACCATGGCTTTGAAACTATTACTGTTAATTGCCTATGACTATTTAGGGTAGTTGCCTAGAACTATTTTGGATAATTATCCATGACTATTGTGATTAACCGCTTATGATTCACTATGACTATGACTATTGTGGTTAATTGACAATTATAGTTGATTTTTCATGCCCATACACTATAGTTGAAAATCATGTTGTGCACCGAATTGGCATTTTGTTGGATCTCACAACTAGGGTGTGACTTGCTTAGTTTATTCGCTATTATGTACACCAAAACTATTGGATCTGTTTTGGCTTGCTTTTGCATGCCTATTCTTTTTATGTCAATTTTTATCATGAATATAACCTTATTTTGCTAGGTTTGAAATCCTATTATTTTCTAAATGCCAGTGATGTTGTAACCAATTATCTCAAGTTATATCTTGCTAGCCTTGTAATCCCTTTTATCGCTTTATGCTCGTCCCTTTTGCCTATCATAGTTTTGATGTTATTCCCTTTATTTCAGGATTTGGATTTACTTGTAGTATAGACTGATTCACATTTACGTGCGATGGAATTACGATTTGGTTAGATTAGGCAAAGCATGAATTGGTTATGAACATGAATTATGAACTTGATATTAGGAAAAACTTGAAACATGAACATTGTTATAACTTGGATCTGGACATGGGCATGAAACTTGCCTTAAAACTTGACAAGAACTTGATATGAAATTTGAACATGGACATGACACTATAATGAACTTGAAAATGGCCAACTCGAGGTTGGGTTGAGTTTCAGTGTAATTCTGCCCGGATCTGCCCGGCAAATCCTGTTACTGCAAACAATAGGATCCAATGTGGGTAGTTGGTCGTATCGCGCTTAAAACTCGAGGTCAGACTGAGTTGTGGTGTAAATCTGCCCGGAACCGCCCGGCATATTCAATGACCACAACAACAGGTCTAGTGTGAGAGGTTGAGGTGCATTAATGAATTAATGCCGCATGATCGGGTTAAGTCATGAACATGAAAGACAATACTTAACCAACTTGACACATGAACTTGAACGGTGATACTTAGTCAAATTTGACATGACACGTAGGCGGGTTAAGTCACGAATTGAATGACAACACTTAACCAACTTAACATGCTAGATTGATAGGGGTTAAGTCACAAATTTAAATGACAACACTTAACCTATTGGACGGAAACCCTATTTATGCGGTCCATTTCAGCAGTAACCCACTAGATGTATCATGGTACCCTGGAACTAAGTAGGGTGGGGCATGATTACTGGGCTGATTGTAAGCGACCAAAACAACGGCTGTGTTGGTGCGCCAGTGTAGGTTTAGGCGGGCTATGGTCGTGCACGTGGTCCAGAGTTGAAAAAGCAGGCATTGGGCATCAGTAGCTTTATCTGTGCATGCTTGATTCGTGTCGGTGGTTGGCACCATAGGGCTTGATACACCCTATGGTGGACCTAGCACAGGTGACTACATTCGTGATAGGGCCGTATGACACAAACACATGACGAGCTAGAACTTGTAGGGAGCCGATCGATTAGTAGGTCGTTCCTTTGGACCTAGTAATGGGTCATGGGCCAAGGGATCATTTCATGGTTAACATATGACATGGGTTGGGATATTAGTACAGTTGGTGCAGCGAACCTTGGACATGCGATGCTATACCTGATTTATCTTGATTTATCTTGTTATCTTAGTTTATCATGCCCAGCTTGATAGCATCCTTATGTTTACTTTCAGTTTATACACGTCATGTTACCTTTACCTGTTTTTATGCCAAATTCACTAGAACTTACCAGTCTTTATGACTGACCCATTTTCTTTCGCCTCTTTATCTTCCGTTCCCCCCCCTCCAGGTTCTCAGGGAGGAAACTCTAGCACTTAGCTTGGATTTCGCTTGCTTTCGGTTTAGCTCATGTATGGTTTGATCTTGAGCTATGCTATGGCTGCATTTCTGCTACCTTTGGGGAATTAAGCTACTTTTTTTTTAAGATTATGATTCTTTGTTTATGCAAGACAGAATTTGTTGTAATGGAAAATAATGACTTTGGCTATTTGGTACTTTGAATGAAAAAGGCTTTGGCTATTTTGAAATTGATGAAATTTATCTTTTGATTATTCCGTTGTTTTATTTATGTTCCATCTTGTAATATTTCTGTGTTTGTTTACCTCGATAACGCTCCTCCAAACTAGTGCATTCCTTTGTGAGTGACCCTAGCGGAGGTGGGGTGTTACAGCAGTTCATGCGCTTGGATATAAACTTCCCAACATCTCTCTTCATCCCTTCCCAGTAGTAGGTCTGCTTCATGTCTAGATACATTTTGTTACCACCGGGATGTATAGTTATTCTCAAGTGATGACACTCTCTAAGTACTTCATCTCTCAACCCATTAACATTGGGCATAACTAGTCTCCCATTTTTTCAAAGCCATCCTTATTGATCAAGTCCGTACTTGTTTATTTCCTCACCGTCGATACCCATCTTTACTTTGGAGGTGATTTCTAATAGGTTAGGATCGTCCCTCTAACTAGAACCGATCCACTCAATCAAAGTTAGTCTGATCATCAAACTTGCTAACATCTCTGGATCTAATTCACAAATAGGCCTGAAATCATATCCCGTCATATACTCCGGTTGCTTCCATTCCAGAAACATAGCCTCTAAACTGGCATGTTTCCTACTCAATGCATCAGCTACCACATTGCCCTTCCCAGGTGTGTATGCAATATTGAAATCGTAGGAAGCCAAGAACTCTAACCATCTCTACTGATGAAGATTTAAATCCTTTTGGGAGAAAAGATATTTTAGTGAATTCTGTTCAGTAAACAACTCGAATCTTTCTCCCAAGAGGTAGTGTCTCCACATCTTGAATGCGAACACGATCGCTGCCAATTCCAAATCATAGGTAGGATATCTTTTCTCATATGGCTTCAGTTGCCGACTAGCATAAGCTACAACCCTACCTCCTTGCATCAATATAACACCTAGTCTGGTACCACAGGCATCCGTGTATACCGTCATCTCTTCGTTCCCCTTAGGAATAACTAATACTGGTGCACACATTAGCTTCTCCTTTGGGCTCTTAAATGCATTCTCGCACCTTTCGTCTCAGACGAAAGCTTGATTCTTCTTGGTCAACTGAGTTAACGGTGCCGCTATCTTGGAGAAGTCTTGAATAAACTTATGATAATGTCCAATTAATCCCAAGAAACTTCTCAAGCTTGATGAATTCTTGGGCATAGACCAATCTTGCATCATAGCCACTTTCGCAGGATCCACGACATTACCATTTTCTAAAACGACATGGCCCAAGAACCTCACTTCCCTCCTCCAGAAGTGACACTTAGAAAATTTCGCTTTCAATTGGTGTTTCCTCAACATCTCCATCACTGTCATCAAATGTTCCTTGTGTTTTTCCTCTGTCCTCGAGTAAACCAAAATATCATCCACGAACACAAGAACAAACTTATTTAATTGATCCCTAAAAACTCTATTAATAAGATCCACAAAATATGTGGGTGCATTGGTCAACCCGAATGGCATGACCAACCACTCATAGAATCTAGACGACATTCGAAATGTCGTTTTAGGTGTACTCTCAGCTGCTACCCGGAGCTGATGAAATCCTGTCGTGAGATCCAATTGGGAGAACAATCTTGCTCCACTTAATCAATCAAACAAATCATCTATCCGTGGAAGAGGATACTTATTCTTCCTAGTCACCTTATTCAACTCACGGTAGTCCACACATAAGCGAAGGGAACCATCGGCCTTAATAGCAAATACAACTGGTGATCCCCATTCGGAAACACTTCTTCGGATAAATCCCTTCTTCAAAAGATCGCCTACTTGCACCTCGAGATCTCGCTACTCTCTTGGCGCCATACGACGAAGAGGCATCACTATAGGTCTGGCATCTTTCACTAAATCAATCCAAAACTCGATCTCTCGGTGTGGTGGAAGTCCAGTCATTTCCCCGAAGATATCCGTATACTCGCCAGCAATAGGCACATCTGATAACTCATCATGCGGGATGTCGAGGGAATTTAGGAAACTAGCCATCACCCCATCACTAGGTAGGTAACCCAATACCACCCTCCATCCATCATCCTCTCTACTGGTCACCGAAGACCCCTCATAGTCTACCACCAACCCTTACCTTCGGAGCCAAGCGACTCCCAAAATAATGCCATACCCAATAAAGCCCAAAATAAAGCAATCACATGTAAACATACATCCATGACTCAATAAGACCAAATTTCGACAAATCATACAAAGGCTAGTCGAACCACCGATCGGGTTCATCATGACTAAAGGTCTATCGACAATTTCGGGTTCTAATTCCAATCTATCTACCAGGTCACTAGATACGAAGGAATGGGAATCCCTAGTATCAAAAAATACTCAGACAAGAACATCATGAATAGAAAGCATACCTTGAATAACGACCCCTTTCCCTTCTCCGTCATAGTTAGGGCATTCGACGAAGAAGGAACGACGATGATAGAATATTCTTTCATGATCTACTTCTCCTTAGGGGGTTGCAGACATTCATTCTTGACATGTCCCATTTGGCCACAGTTGAAGCACTTCCTGTCCCTTGGCTTTGCTCAACAATCTCTAGCATAATGGCCCTTCTTGCCACAGCTAAAGCACTCGATATTTTTCTCATTCTTCTTTTTCTGACCATCCTTTGTTTGGTTCTGTTTTCTCTTATTCCGGAAATTCTTATTGCGTTCACCGCTTGCCCGCGGTTTTGGCTCCTCTGCAGATGTAATAGTGACCTCGGTCTTCGTCTTAGGGTAAAGGCTCTTTGATCTTAATGCATTTCCCACAATAGATTCGAATGTGTCATCAATATGGTTTATTAGTTTTTCCCCTAAGTACCAATCTTGACTAGTTATGAACTTCTCATTCTTCTTCTCGGTAGTATCGGTAAGAGATAATCCATATTTCGACAAGGTATTGAATTCAGCAATATATTTTGAGATATCCTTACCAATCTGCTTAAATTCCAAAAATTTCCTAAACAATTTTGATTTCTGAGCAGCTGGAATAAACTTGTCACTAAAGTGAGTCTTAAACTGATTCCAAGTAATTTGATCCTCAAGTGTAGTTGCTTTAATGGCATTCCACCAATTCTTAACCTGTCCTTGTAGCTGATGCAATGCTAACTTTCTCTTCATTGCATCATAGATCCCCAAATCTTCGAAGATGCGCTCACAACTATCAAGCCAATCTTGAACCTCCTAGAGATTCCATTCCATGGAACGACATCCCACCAAGACTAGTATAATCCTTGCTGAGCTTGGCGAAATCGGCTCTAGGTGCCTGCACTACTGTACCACCAACGTTTATAGCATTAGGAACTTCTCCCTGAGCATCCCTAAGCATCTCTCGCATGAAGGCAGTAAACATCGTCCTTATATCAGCGACATTCCCATTTTTGGCCCCTAAACCCGCTCCCTCTTCAACTCCAGATGTGGGGTTCCTCACCGTGCTCCTCGTATTTCAGCTCATCATTCATTCTGTAAAGAGAAAACGATTAACCATCTCCGTAGTGGTTCCAGTGCAGTGCGACTTCATCCTTAGATACACTAATAGTATATATATAGTTTTTTTAAAACCAGAATATCACAAATACATGCTCTCATTTACGTATATTGTCTCTCCATGATGTCTTCCCTTAGGTTAAACTACTCAACCAAGGCTCTAATACCAAGTGTGACGGTCGCCCCATAACATCAGGCATTTCCTTTGAAATGCGCTGCGCCAATGCCCGACTGGCATGGGACGGTCACTAAATGAAAGGGTTTGAAACGTTGAATCACCAAGAACCTATAGTATATCTCACAGCGCATGGAATAAAATATAATAATACCATAACTTGATATAAAACATGCGAGCTAGTACATAAGCTTAAAACTAAACCATATCCATCAGTGTAGCGGAATCCAAAACACAGCTTCATATCCAATTATTACAACTTTAATATACTGTCTATAAAAGGAAATAAAGAGGTACACTACTAATGCCCAGAGCAGTGACTAGCAACAATAAAGGGATAATATATATAGTACGTGGAAGCCTCCTTCTCGTCTCTAGACATCTACTCGTGCACGACCACCTAACATGCCTCTAGTCTGCTCGTTTAGGAGGACCAAGAGTAACAAGAAGAGACATAAAACTCTAAGTCAGACGAAAATCTGGTGTGAGCGATAACAAACCTATATCACCATATAGAGCAATAACAGGTATAAGTAGTCATACCTGACTTGGACCTACAACCAAAGAGTTAGCACAACAATATGTACAATACTCTAAGGTCACACTAACATAGAGTGAAAAATGGAAGTGCGTGTGTCATGGTGATAGCAAACACCAAACATAGCAATCATCCTCACATCACTTCGCTCAGTGCGTAAAGCATACGATATCCACCGCTTTAATCACCCAATCTATTGGGGCTATGACGGAGTCCCTCTCCGTACAACTATTGCTATGACCACACTGCCCTGGTCTATAGTCAATAACCCTACCCAGTCCATACAGCCCTAGCTCTAGGTTATGGGCCTATCAGCCAAACACAACTCTGACTATGGTTCATCAACATGCCCCCTCTCTCAATGGTGAACCAAAGTTATAGATATTGATAACTCCATTGCACACGTCCTGCAACAAAGCCCAACTCTTGAAGTTAACTCGTTGGTTCCCATCTAGATCCTGAGCGATAACTTCCTATTTGGACTTTCTTCGCATCTCGGATTTTGGTCGAATTGGAATTGGTCTTCAGAAGAGTTCACGGTCATCGTCGCATAGTAGTGGTAGGAGATCAGGTTCAGTTCGGTTCGATCCTCCAGTTTGGTTCGAGTATATGGTGTTCAAGTTCCTATTTCTGTTCGGCTCGTATGCCTTCGGTTCGGTTCGTCTATGTCTCTATCTGTTCGGTTCGGTCCATCTTTGTCTGTTCGGTTCAGTGCCTCCTCCTCATCTCCAGATCCCAGTTCAATTCGGTGCTCCGATCCGATCCTTACTCCAACTCCAATTTTATGCAAGTGTCCTTCCTCCTCGCCATGCTCCAATCCGGTTCGGTCTGGCCCATCCGATCCGATCCCCCTAGCCGATCCAGACCTCTGTAGAATTTCCAACAAGCTAGTATCGTCCATTCTCGCCACACGATGGCGTTTTCAACCGTTCTAACTTCATTAATAAATCATAAAACATCCCAAACAACAATAACGACATACAGGTTCAATCAAAAAGATCAAAACATCAATCATGTAGGCTATTTTAGATCAAACATACCCAAATTCATGATTTTCAACTTAATCCCCTGAATTCTGGGATTAACAAACTTACTCTAAATTAAACCAAATTTATATATGTGACATAAAATATGATTCTAGAATTTTTACATATTTTCTATATTTTTATGAGCTATTAATTCGCTAATTATCACTAATCACCCCTAATTAGCCATAATTAGCGAATAAACATGCTTATCACTGACCATAGCCAATAATTAGTGATACATCTGAAACTTTTACTGATTTGGCTTGTATCCCAATGTGGTGTTGCAGCTACAACTTTAGTTTGGTGCTCATTCAGCATGATTTGTTGTAGATTTGATCGATTAGTGATTAGAAAGTGATTAGAGAGAGATTTGGAAGATGGAAGCCATGATTAGGGTTAGAGAAAGGTTTGTGGCGGCTAGAAAAATGAAAGGAGATGATTCTCCAACTCTTTTCAACCTCCCACAACCCTAATCCCAAAATGGGCTATGGGCCTATCTGCTAATCACCCTATTAAGCCTGATTAGGCTATTTTTCCATCTTCAAATCTTATTTCAGCCATATCTCCCAAACGGTAAGTCCGTTTGATTAATGTGACCACTCTACGGCATGAGAAACCACCATTTGAATCTAATGAAAGTGGTTTCAAATCAAAACTTCTTACCAATCAAAAATTATAGGCGAAACAAGATTCTCCAGGGGCAAAACGGGCATTCAAAATTCGGCAAAAATCGCGAATGTAGGAAATGACCCCAATAGTCATTTCCCAAAGTTACACGACCGTATGACTTCGTATGAAAATAAATAAGTATTCTACGATCCTCCGATGCGTAGAATGCAGGTCGTTACATCCACATGGAGTGTTTCTTTCTCATATTTGCTTAATATTTTTAATATTTCCTCTCATTCTAGTTATGCTTGAATTATAAAGCTTAAAGAGTTTCAATGGTGTGTTGGATCGTTATGGGCCGTTGGTTTGGCAATGATGTAGGCACTTCTTTGTCAATATAATTTTTATTAATTAAAGGATGTGGTTCACATGTTAGATCATTAGCTCGGTGTTGCGCACGTGTTGCCAACTTCTTCATCAGCAGGTGTTGTCTCCTCGACCTTGTTGGATCTTGAAGTTCTGCCCTCGTTTTACTCTTTAAATATTGCTCCTGTGTAAGCTATCACATTTGGGAATTCCGTGTGGGTTATAATATGGCGTCTTGTTCGGATTTTCAGATGGTTTCTAATGCATGCATAGGCCCAGGCACTACACATGGATCTTCTGTGCAACATGTCAATACCAGGACTTCGCATGGGTCTCCTGTGCAACATGCATCAGTCAATCAGGGTCACCAAGTCAAATATCACACATTGCCAACTAAATAAGTCTTGCATCCCCATGTTGGATTCCTTATTCTACATTGTCCTCTGTAAACGACGTCGTGGTATGTCTCGTAAATCTCATCTTGTTTCATGCAAACAGATGGCAATGTGGGGCTACTGAAGTTGCTACCGAGGCCACCAATATAAACTTGGACGACGACGATCTCTTATCTGAAGCGAAGCTGCCTCTCCTCAAGTGTTCCACTGCCTTCCATCCGTGCTTTAAAATCTTGCGATAGCTTGTTGGCAGGCCAGTTTTGGCTCTTGCAAGTTAGTCTTTTCCCACCTATGATTGATCTGAGGGGCAAGTACGTTGTTAACATCTAAATTTCCATTGCTAAACTACTAAACATCTTATTGAAATACTTACCTTCCTTTTTCCTGCATTCATTTGCAACCATTCATGTTTTTTTTTCTTAGTGATGGGTCCATCTAGAATGGCTTCTACCTTCAACATCCAAACTACATCATTGGCATATTTATGTGAATTTAACATAAGTTCTCACGTATCATTCTTTTCAATAAAATTGATTGCTTCTTTCATTGCATGGACCAATTTTTTTTCTTTTAATGTTTATCGTAAGTATTAGATCTTTTGTTGCAAAGACTACAAACATACATTATCCATTATGGCCATTTCTTCTATTGCATAATAAATCTACATCATTTGTTTCTTTCTTCTTCGCGACACTGATGGTGAATTATGTTGTGGTTCAACTCCATCATCATGCGACAATGGTTCAGCACCACCACTAGTGTCATGCTGCATTGATTCCTGGTTTTGAATTGGCATAGGTAGTGAAACTTGCAATTTAAGGAGGTAAAATTGGTTTGCATGGAAGCAATTCTAGAGGATATTTCAATCTTATGTGGGTGGTTAGTGCTTGGACCCATAGATGAAGGAGCAGTTTGTATTCAGAAGGAGGAAATTATGGTTCAGGTTGGTTGACCGAGTTAATGGTAGGGGATGGTGAATTGTGGATTGATCCAAAAGATGGTTTGAGGAAGTGAGGAGGTGTAGTGTTTTGCAGTTGATGCATGTAGGTTGAAGTGGTGGGCAGATTGGTTGAATGTGGCAGGAGATGGAGTTTTCTTATGTTTTCTTTGAAGAAGCATAAAAATGGTAGTTATGTGATGTTAGTGGGATGGTTCTGTGATGTTGTTTGGAGGCATGATGTTGGCAGTGTGGTTATATGTTTTGTGACGATTGAAGTAGTGGTAAGGTGAAGGAGGTAATTGAACTGGTTGGCTATGAGTTGTAATGGTGATGTTGACGGAGTAATGTAATTCACGTTGTTTAGGCTCTGGTGGGTTAGTCATGGTTTTTTTGAGAATGTGTTAATGTAGTTGAATGGTTGGTGATGTATTGCATGATGAAAATTGGAGTGATGGAATGGTGGGTGATGGCAGTTGAGTGATGGAGCTCGCGTCCGTCCAACAGTTTCAATCTGTTGTGACGTATTGGAAGAGGAGCTTGTGGGTTTGCAAAGGTGGTTCTTTGGTTTTATAATTGCGTTTTTGGGATGATGTTGATGGTGGTTGTGTGGTGATTAACAGAGTAAATTGATGGGTGATGAAGTTTAAAGTGTTGGAAGTAGTTTCATGTGCTAAGGGAGTTTGGATGTTATGGTTGTAGGACTAGTGAGAAAATATAAAAGTGAATTCATTTTCCAAACTAGTGTGCATGTATTAACTTATACATACAGTGTGCATGCATGTATGTTTATGGTAGTTCGATTGTGTAAATGTATGACTAACTTTTTGTCCTGACACTTTGTTCAATTATGACATAGTTGTTTTTACATTAGTAATTTTGTTTTAAGTAATTTGTGTTTCTTTGAATGTGTACATGTATATGTATTTTGTGATTGTTTAATGTGTATGTGTTTATATGTTCCATTATTATATAAGTTTTGGACAAATTGAATTGGAGGCGAAATCAGAGTTAGAGACGTAGTATTATGAAATAAAATTGTAACAAATGGTGGTGGTCAAAAAACACTATGAAAAATTACTAGTAGCATTAAAAAAAATTTCCATAAAAACAGTAACATCGTAAACGAGCACCTTTTCGATGGCATTTACAAATGCTAAAAAAAATAACTTCCGTATCGTTTAAAAAAAGCTGCGAAAAATATATTTATAGTGGCGTTGAATTGAATACAACTAAAAATCATGGATTTTTAGTTGCATGTTTTCTCGCGACGTTTATCGAAAAATCACCATAAGCTTTGGTGGCGTTTTTTGTGTGCCACCAAAAATGAATTTTCTTGTAGTAAGTTATTTATATTGATGCTTGTGGAATAGACTTAAGAATCATTCTTTTGCAAATGGGGAGAGTTGTTGCTTACATTTACTAATAGCTAAGGCCATATGAAGTGCGATACCCAACTCATGATCTTGAGTTAGCTGCTGTAACCTTCACCTTGAAAATTTGGAGGCATTATTTATTGGATGAATGATTCGATTTGATCACAGATCACAAGTATCTGAGATACCTATTTTCTCGAAAGGAATTGAATATGTGACAACAGAGATGGTTGGAGTTTTTGGCCACTTTTGATTTCAGCATTGGGTATACTTCAGAAAAAGAAAATAAAGTTATTGATGCTCTATGTATAAAGTATTAAGTCATGGTGAAGGCAACGTTGAGCAGATGGAAAGACTTAGAAGCTTTAGTTGCATGTAATGTAAGGAGTCGGTCAATAGCAAGTTCTTGCGGAAGCACGCCTATGATGTAGTGTTTGGAAGTTCAACCATTTTTTATTGGGAAGATTGCTTCTAAGTAAGAAGAAAAATCCTTCGTTAGCTGAAAGGATAATGGAGCTCAGAGTTGCAGCAGAAGAAGATAACCTGGAAGGTTATATCATTGATTAAAACATATGGTTAACAAAGAAGAGAAAACTATGTGTGCTGAAAATTGGTGACTTAAGGAAAGCAGTGCTTGGGAATATCATCGTCCTAAGTTTATGATTCACTATTAACGATATTTTTTGTCAACACCGGAGATAGGTCTAAGGAAGTGGACCTAAGGATAGAATGGGGTTATTTAGTTCCCACAAGCTTGAGTTAGTTCACCGTTTCCTAGATATCAAGGTCCTAACCCCGAAGATTAGTTACTCTCCCCTCAGTGGGTGAGCATCACGCTTCTGCGACTTAAGGACCAAAAGTTACCTTGAGATAAGGGTTCCCTAAGCAGAACAAAGTTAGGATGCAAACAACTTAAAGAAGTGTTACATAGTGATCTAAGACTATAAGTAAAGTTTAGGAGGGAAGACTTTCATTGAGAAGAAAGCATAAGTTGTTTAGGAGGCCTAGGTTCAAGGATAAGGCTTTCGTATGAAGCTCTTGTTGAGGAGAAAGCATGAGGTAGTTGGAAGCTAAACGACTTGCAGAAGGGTATTTAGGTAATTTGGTAGCATAGCAGAACACATACAAATGAATGATAAAGAACAATATAATATGTGGAAATAGTAAGAATACACAATTTATAGTGGTTCAGTTCAGATTGAACCTACATCCACTTTAAGGGTTTTGATGATTTTATTCTTGGAGAAGGTTATATAAGAAATCCCTAAAATGATTTACAAATTAGGGTTTGCTCTCTAGGAAATCAGAGCAAGATTATGGAATGAGGAAAAGTCCCCCAAAATGAGACCCATAGGGTTTTATTTATAGGCAAATTGGGGTCCATTCTATTGCGAACCAAGTAGAAACCTCTTTCGGATACTCTAACATGGTTTCGGATGCTTTTGTGACTTCTAGTTCTAGCAGAAAGGTTTCGGCTGCCTTTCTTCTTATCGAACGTCTTCATTGATGTCTTCTTGCCTTTGGAATATCAGTCTTGGGCTTCCGGGAATGGTTTCGCTAACATGCCTCTCAGTAGCTCAGTCTAAGATTATGAGAATCTTGACTTTGGTAGCTCTCGGTTTGGGGACCACTGGTTTTGGTCCGCATCCATACCTTTCGGTTTCAATGCCGAAGCTTTGTATATGCTTCTTTGTGGGCTATGTCATCTTCCTTTTTCCATGCTTGGGCTTCAGTGCTAAACCGAGATGGCTTTGGTGTCGGTGTCGAATGTAATTCAGTGTCAGTAATTGCTTAGTTGCCTTCATCTTTTTGTGCACATGTCTTTACCTTCAGTTACTATTGTCCCACCCTATTCGTCCCTCAATTCTTGTTCCATAAGGCGTAGGTCTTGTCCACCGGCATCGGTACTAAGACTGTTGGTACCGATAGCTTCTCCTTGCCTTATATCTAGCCTCTTGCTTTAGCGATTAAAAGTATGCTTCCGGAATGCCTTCCAGTGATGTTGAAGCAACTTCTTGAAGTCGGAATTATTAGCCTCTTACCTCCCTCTTTTTAGGCTTCAGATCATATGCCTCCGGTAAATCCTTATTACTAGCTTCCAGTATCATGTGGAATGCTTCAGGAGATGCTTCTCTATGTTACCCTTGGTTTCGGCATTGCCTTGACGGCGTCTTTTCTTTCGTATCGGTTCTAGGTTCGGTTCTAGGCTTCCTCCTTTCCCATCCTTTTGGAATCTTCACTACTATTTTCAACCTTCTGCCATCGGTGTTGGACCGAAATTCATGTGCCATGCTATTGCGCTTGATTTACTTAAGCCTTTCTCACAATGTTGTAGTGGTCTTGGTGATAATACCAAGTGTTGATGCTTATTAAACTTGGATCCTTTTTGCTGCTAGTATTGTCTTTCGGCTTTACCTCTATTGTTTTCAATACTGTCTATGCCTTTCCCTTTGACTTCGTTGTCAGCTCTTCGGGCCTTTCTTTCGGGAACACCTTAGTTTTCCTCTTTCATTCATGATCCTGGTTTCGTTGTTCGAAATCCCTTGCCCTTTCGACTTTGGAGCTTTCGCTTCTTCATATTAGATCGATACGAAATTCGGTGTTAACAGTTAGCCCCCCCAATATGAAGAAGCTTTTGTTCTTTAGGATGAACTCCTATGATTCTTGCATAGCTTTCCTACCACTCAAAAATCATTGTAAAATTCTTTGGTATTAGTTTCGTATTACCCAGAGTAATGATGCAAGGGGAAGCATAAACTTTCATTAATGGATAGAATTTGAATGTAGTCTCTAAGTTTTGAATCTTTATGAACCTAATTATGAATAATGTGCAAACTCTAACATGTATCCATGTGGAGTTCTATGGTTTTATAGCTTAACACCCTCCTACCAACATTAAATTGGTAGCCCATTAATCATACCTAGAATTTAGTTATCAAGAAATGTGAGGTAGAAAAACCTAATATCTATATTTGGATATCTCTAAATAGAAAGTTAGATATTCTCTGTTGACAAACATAATGTGTCAATAGAAGTATTATGACTTGCACGGTGTCTGATATTTTATTTATGATATGTCTAGCATAATTTTGACCATAATGCATAGTAGCAAATATTAGGGGTAAATATGTTATGAGTTTAGAAAACTTCCCTATACGAAGTGTTGTGAGATCGTAAACCTTGTTGGAAGACTTCAGACGGGAGGTCTGGAATACATGTTTGTGTACTAATTCTTGAACCTTTATCTTGGAACAATAATGCTATATTCGAATTCCATAAGTGAATATAAAAAAAGGAAATTAACATTCTCTTTGGAAATTAGCATGGAAAATTTATAATCAAATTTGATTGTTAAATGAAAACGGATCTAGAGATTTATTTTCTTGAAGTTTGCAGGGTTTCGAGTACTTGTTTTGGAATGACAAGGAAACCCGAGTCTCACACTCGAATAGGTAGAAAATAGAAATCATAGAGAAATAGAAATCACAAATCATGTGGAAAAATAGAAATCACAAATCATGTGGAAATCACAAATCACAAAACGGATCTAGAGGTTTGTTTTCTTGAAGTTTGAAAAAATAGAAATCACAAATCATGTGGAAATCCCGAGTCTCACACTCGGATAGGTAGAAAACAGAAATCATAGAGAAACCCTGATACTCGCGCTCTGGCAAGTAGAAACTAGGAATTATTCGAAAACTCTGAGACTCACACTCGGGAAAATCGAAATCAAAAATCATATAGAAACCCCAAGACTCACACTCGAGAAAATGGAAATCAGAAATCGTGTAGAAACCTCGAGACTCATGCTTGAGCAAATGGAAATCAGAAATCATATAGAAACCCCAAGGCTCACACTTGGGTAAGAAGAAATCAGTAATCATATAGAAAACCCAAGACTCACACTTGGGTAAATATAAATCAGAAATCATATGGAAACCCTTAGACTCACAATTAGGTAAGCATAAATCAGAAATCATATAGAAACCCCCAGACTTGCATTTGGGTAAGAAGAAATAAGAAATCATATGTAACAACCCAGAAAATCAGAGCCAATTTAAAATTTTTAATTTGGCTATTTTAGTGAATTTAAAATATTTTAAATAAATACTTTAAATAATAACGATGAAAAGTAAGTTTGAATCAATGTTTGAAAATGAATATAATTATTTCTAATTATAAACAAGGCCTGAAATGGCGCGATAGTTTCAAAATTTGAATTCAAATTTTGTCTGACTGTACCGGGAGCAAAACAAAACGGATTTTAGTGAAACCAAAAATATTTATAGCTGTTAGTGAATATCTTTCTAACAAATCTGAAAAATCGAAGTTTCGTAGCAGGAAGCAAAAGTTATGGCCAAATGAATTTTCAGAAAGGTCGCTATAGAGTTTATATAGCCCGTGAAAATGGCCATTTTGCAAACGACCTCAGAATTCGACGAAATTTGTTGGGTCCAGGATGTCAAATTATTGCTAGGTTTCAAATTTCATAATTTTTGAAGTTAGTACGTGAGTGTGGCAAAGGAAAATGTGTTTGGTCGATTTCTGTTAAATTGAATCGACCAGAAAAGGGCCATTTTTCAAACGATCTCAGAATTCGATGAAACTAGTTTTGTTGGGACCGTATCGTCAAAACATAGCTAGATTTATTTTTCTGGAATTTTTGAGATCAGTATGTGGCCCCGAAAAATTGAAATGTACGTTCAAATTGAATATTGAATGTTTTATATTTTAATTTGAAGAAAAACTGACTGAAACAGTAGAATGGGCCTTCGAAACATATCCCATTGTGTTCGAAATGGGGGTATTTGGCTAGGGACGACAGTCGTTGGGTTTGGATTGGAGTTCGTAGGAGATAAGGGTATTTTAGAAATTTAAAAATATATAAAAAAAATAAAAAAAATCCTCATTGGCCCGAATACTTTCTCTCTCCTCGATGCACCTGCTGTGAACAACGGAAAGGGGCTGAGAACTTCTCTCTTCGATTTCTCTTCATTTCACAATGAAGTCGCGAAATTCTTGATTTATTTTAAAGCTCTCCTTCTCCTCTTTAAATCCATATAGGATTTGTAATTTTTAGTTTGGTATTCATCGAGTTTGAAGCCTCCAACGTCGGAGACTTTCCACCGGCACCGTCGTCGATTGTGACCACCGAAGTGGGCCCCATTTTCGGTGCACATGCGCCTCACGTAGGCCTTCGACGCTGCGCAGCCCGATCGTCGCATCGATTCACGGTTTGGCTGAAAATTTAAAACCTAGTTTTAAACAGGTTTGAAAAGTATACGGCTTTGGCCATATTTAACTGTTTTCGACATTTAAAACCGTTGCAAACTTCTAAAAATCATATCCTTTGCTATGTGGTAGAAATTCAGTGAAACAAGGGACAGTGGACTCGTGCGGACGTCTTCTACATTATAGAATAGACCGAATATTTTTCTGCGCCTTCTGCTATTTTGGTGGAGTGGAACCCAATGTGAGATTTCTAAATTATAATTGATATGGAAAACGATGATGTATAAATTATATAGTCAATGTATGAGTTATATAAGCGTTATACACCTCATGTATAAGCGTTGTATAAGTTGTACGTTCGATATATAAGTTATATATGCGTTGTAAAAAAAATTATATATGCATTGAAATAAATTGAAATGATACTGAAGTGAAGTGAAATATACTTATATATATATATACGCCCCTCGTCCACAAACCATGGATGATATTTATTGGTTGTGATTTGTGTGAAAATCGGCTGATAGCGAATGGTTGATTAGAATTGTTTGTGGTTGAAATTGATTGATTGTGGTTGAAAAATACCCGTTTGTGGTTGAGAATTATTTGGTTGAAACCACATAGGATTAGTTTGTGGAAGAGAAAAAAATAAACATGCCGCCTGCGTGCGAACTAGATACATGAAATCCCCATTGTCAAAAGCTGCGAGGCTTTAAGGTAGAGCGCGGAGCCGTACTAGGGACGGTCCCGGTTTTAACTACCCTGCCGTTATGCTGTCGAAATTTTCTGAAATATTTCTTTGTTTGATTTATATTCATGTGTTTAATGTTGAAATTAAAGTCATGTGTTGAATGTTGAAACAAAATTCATGTGTTGAATAGAAATTCATGTGTTGAAATAAATTCATGTGTTGAATGGAGTTCGTGTATTAAATAAATTCTTTGAAAGATAAAAATAACCTTTTTATCATACATATAGATTATATAAAATATTAGTGGTTAAATAAATTGTTTCAACACCAAAAATAACATTTTTACCTTATATATAAAATATATAAAATAATCATGTTTTGAAATAAATTGTTTTGCAATAAAAATCACATTTTTATTATAAATATATAAACTATAGAAAATATTCATGTGTGGAATGTTGAAATAAAATTCATGTGTTGAATAGAAATTCATGGGTTGAATAGAGATTCCTGTGTGGAAATAAAATAAACAGCGCCAGAATCGATTATATATATATATATATATATATATATATAATTAAATCGAACAACGAAGCTGCAGTTCGTGTTTTGTAACCGTGATTACAAACGATTAGTGCGGGAGATCCGACCGTCGGATATTCCCGAAACCGAAACCGGTGGGTTCGCCTTGGAAATATCTTTCCAATGACACCCACTTTGTGAAAATCCAACGGTTGGATTGTCTGGAATGTTTAATTCAAATCTGAAGAAAAACAGCGCCAGAATCGATTATATATATATATATATATATAATTAAATTAAATCGAATAACGACGCTGCAGTTCGTATTTTGAAATCGAAACTTCAAACGAGTGTACCGGGAGATCTGACTGTCGGATTTTCCCAAAACTGAAACCGTTGGATTCATTTTGAAAAGATCTTTCTAATGATATAAAATTTGTGAAGATCCAACGGTTAGATTTTCAGATATGTGTAAATCAAATTTGAGGAAAAACAGCGCCACAGCCGCGTTATGGCCTGAAGCGTCGTTTGAATGAAATGGCTATTTTTAAAATAAATAAAAATGGCGATAAATCGTGATAAAATATTATAAATGATATGGAATGGAAATAAACTGAATTTGCATGGTTTATGTGATATTTGATGGTTGAATGTGTTTGGCATGAATTGTTGTCGAATAATTTAACCATTGAAATGAATTGATTTAAATTCTAAATATATGTGAATCATTTGAAAAGGCTGAGTTAAATCTCATTTCAAATAATTGATCGGCGATAAGAAGTCGATGATGAAGACGGTGGTTGAAGACCGGAGATCTTCGCCTCGGTTCGATGGTAACTGATGTCTTGATTGGGAGGCATCCCGAAATATAGATAATAAGTGGTGATCGTCTAGACGTGCTTGAAGATCGATGGGTATGCGAGGTATATAGTGCCTCCGGTTTTGTTCAGACCCAGAACGAACTTGCAAAATGGACTGTGTATCTAACATTGGATTTTTTTCTGTGCTGATTGATGTCTATTAAATATGTATCTGTTTGGCGGGGGAGAATTTATTCTCTTGCTTAATGCCCTTCTCAGAGACGTACGAGCTCAGAGGTTATATATCGACAGAAATCAATCTCATAGCGTGAATTGCCTGTGTGGCACGCCTAAGTGGAAGATGATCAAGGCTTCTGTTGAAAAGCAAGGTCTTGTGGTTAATGATCAAAGCACCGCCTGTGTGGCATAGCTTTGTGTATAGCGTGGATTCGCGAGCCTCACACCCTGGTATGAGCCAGAAACGGGAGAGGACCTTAGGGAGGACATGCGTTTCTTTCTAGCTAGAGGTGGTGTCAGTACTTAAACTGGATGACATATACATTATTTTCACCTGTGTGGTTGTTGTTGTTGCGAGGCGCCTCGGAAATATCGGTGACTATGTGAAGCTGATGGAGTCATTTGGCTCATTTACGCCCCAAAGGGTGGGGAAACGTAGTGTTCAGGCATTTTAATCCACATCGGTGGACCGGCCCTGACGATCCTAGGGTTTGACTGAGTACTTGCCTTGAGGCTCAGGCTAGAGAGTCTCGAAGTCGGTAAGGACTATCTTTTTCCTTGTTTCATGATGGAAATCCAATTTCCAAATACGACACCGTGCAAGTTTTGATTGTATACCTATATATGGCGACATAGTGGTATGGGGCATTAATGTCGTCTATGATTGATACTTATGATTTGAAATTGTTTTTGAAACATATAAACACTAGTAATAATATCAAATTCTTTTGTTTATTTCGTATCAATCATATTTTGGCCATTATAAGGTAAAAACTCTATCCTCCGGTTTGCGATGCATTGTGTGATGGGAACTGAGTCTTATAATGGCTTCATTTTTGTAAAAAAGCATTGCGATGTTTAAAAGATTTACTTGTTTTAAGCACTGGCAATCCAATGGAGTAAACCCGTTCTGCGAAAGTGGCATGGTCCTATGATTAGCCATATTATAAAATGTGTTAAGTAGATTTCTCATACCAGTCCCATGACTGACTCGTAGTTTGTTTCACTTGCAAACTCGGGTGCCCCTCTTTCTACAAGGGCAGCCTTGTATTCAAGTTTTAGCAGGCTTTTTCTGGATAGCTGGAGCCGAAGATGGATTCTATCATTTATCTCTTTTTATGCTGTTCAACTCCTGTTGTACATATTATGTTTTGTTTTCCGCTGTAGACATTTACGTTTAGCTGAACTGTATTTTGAACTATGTATGATCTTGTATACTGTGTAACTCTGATGATTATGTTTATCAAGTGTATTATTTGTACATTATCTGGTGTATTTATTTAATTCTGTTCTGCTATTATCTGTTTATGTGTTATATTCCAAAGATTACCCTTGCCACCGTCGTACGGGGTTTGGGGTCGTCACAATGTGGTATCATAGCTTTGGTTAAGCTTAGTCCTAGAATATAACATATTAACGAGCTCGTCAGAAATAGAACCAGTAGTGTTCTAGGACGAATTACTCATTACAGATAGGATCAGTAATGTCCTAGTATGAGTATAGCAGAATCAGAATAACTCGTTTGAGATGGGGTCAGAAATGTCCCAGAACGAGATGAGAGTTATATGTTTATAAATAAAGTATTTGTGATTATATATATAGTCTGGTTTTAGAAATATGATTTTTGAATATATATATATAAGATATAAAGTTAAATTTTTTAAAATAAATTGATTGTTGTTTGTGTTGTGTGATAGTGGATTTGACTAATTAAATTATTAGAATGATAGTTAATTTAATCAAGAAGAGAATGATGGTAAATTTATGAAATTAAATCAATTATTGAACTGATTTAAAAATAGATAGAAATATATACATGTACATTATATATGTTTGAATAGGTAAATGGATTAGCTGTTGAGTAAAGAATTTATTTGCGTGCCCGACAAATAGGTAAACCTTAATGAGTTGGATGTGCAATTTTAATATTATATCAACTCCAGTGAATGTCGTTGGATGCGGAGTGCTGGTTGTTCTGTTTGTAATAATAAATGTCTCCATAGGATAGTAACAATTAATTTTGAACTACATTACGTGGCATACTTCTGGAAGATAGGCATACTTCATCATATACCACATAAGCGTTTGGGGCTTGTGTGACGAGGTTGAAAATTTACCATATGAGCAAGAGGCTTGTATGGAGATGACTATATATTACAGGTTGAACTGATGACTGATATAGACCATATAAAATGTAACGGTAAATTGCCAGATTAATAAAAACCCCATACGGGTCTGGAGATGACAATAAACACGTCTCTCTGGTCATTAAGGCACAAAAAACCATTTATAGGGTGATAAGAATTTATTCTCTGGAGTTATGATCTATACACACTCCCCTATGGACACCGAAATATATCACTATAAATATGTGCATGCTTATTAGGATTTATTGGGTACTTAATACGGCCCAATAAATTTCCAAACCCGCCCCGTACAAAGGAGGTTATGGCGAAATTTTTCGAAAATTTAGGGTGTTAGCCAGATTTTTGAAGAATTTGAAAATTCTTAGAAACTGAAAAGTTGAAGAATGGAAGCCAGATTGAAAGTAGAGTTGATTAATTAAACCACTTTCGACTTTGTTCCTTTTCGGGGACGAAAAGTTTTAAGCGGGGGAGATTGTAACAACCCGGAAAATCTGAGCCAATTTAAAATTTTTAATTTGGCTATTTTAGTGAATTTAAAATAATTAAAATAAATATTTTAAATAATAATGACGAAAAGTAAGTTTGAATCGATGTTTGAAAATGAATATAATTATTTCTAATTATAAACAGGGCCTGAAATGGCGCGGTAGTTTCAAAATTTGAATTCAAAATTTGACTGATTGTACCGGGAGCAAAACAAAACGGATTTTAGTGAAACCAAAAATGTTTAAATTTGTTAGTGAATATCTTTATAACGAATCTGAAAAATCGAAGTTTCGTCGTAGGAAGCAAAAGTTATGGCCAAATGAATTTTCAGAAAGGTCGCTATAGAGTTTATATAACCCGTGAAAATGGCCATTTTGCAAACGACCTCAGAATTCGACGAAACCACTTTTGTTGGATCCGGGATGTCAAATTATTGCTAGGTTTCAAATTTCATAATTTTTAAAGTTATTATGTGAGCGTGGCAAAGGAAAATGTGTTTGGTCGAATTTTGTTAAATTGGATCGACCAGAAAAGGGCCATTTTTCAAATGGTCTCGGAATTTGACGAAACTAGTTTTGTAGGGACCGTTTCGTCAAAACATAGCTAGATTTATTTTTTTGGAATTTTTGGGATCAGTATGTGGCCCCTGCAAATTGAAATGTACATTTAAATTGAATATTGAATGTTTTATATTTTAATTTGAAGGAAAACTGACTGAAACAGTCGAATGGGTCTTTGAAACATATCCCATTGTGTTCAGAATGGGGGTATTTAGCTAGGGACAACAGTCGTTGGGTTTGGATTGGAGTTCGTAGGAGATAAGCGGTATTTTAGAAATTTAAAAATATATAAATAAAATTAAAAAACCCTCATTGGCCAGAATACTTCCTCTCTCCCCGATGCACCTGCTGTGAATGACGAAAAGGGGCTGAGAACTTCTCTCTTCGATTTCTCTTCCATTTCACAATGAAATCGCGTAATTCTTGATTCATTTTGAAGCTCTCCTTCTCCTCTTTAAATCCATATAGGATTTGTAATTTTTAGTTTGGTATTCGTCGAGTTTGAAGCCTCGAAAGTCGGAGACTTTCAACCGCCGCCGCCATCGATTGTGACCACCAAAGTGGGCCCCATTTCCGGCGCACGTGCACCTAACGTAGGCCTTCGACGCTACGCAGCCCGATCCTCGTATCGATTCACGGTTTGGCTGAAAATCTAAAACCTAGTTTTGAACAGGTTTGAAAATTATACGGCTTTGGCCATATTTAACTGTTTTCGACATTTAAAACCATTGCAAACTTCTAAAAATCATATCTTTTTGCTATGTGGTCGAAATTCAGTGAAACAAGAGAGAGTGGACTCGTGCGGATGTCTTCTTCATTCTAGAAGAGACCGGATATCTTTTGAGCCTTCTGCTATTTTTGGTGGAGTGGAACCCAATGTGAGATTTCTAAATTATAAACGATATGGAAAATGACGATGTATAAATTGTATAGTCAATGTATGAGTTATATAAGCGTTGTACACCTCATGTATAAGCGTCGTATAAGTTGTACATTCGATGTATAAGTTATATATGCGTTGTAAAAAAAAATATGCGTTGAAATGATATTGAAGTGAAGTGAAATATACTTATATATATATGCCCCTCGTCCATAAACCATGGACGATATTTATTGGTTGTGATTTGTGTGAAAAATTGTTGATAGCAAATGGTTGATTAGAATTGTTTGTGGTTGAAATTGATTGATTGTGGCAGAAAAATACCCGTTTGTGGTTGAGAATTATTTGGTTGAAACCATATAGGATTAGTTTATGGAAGAGAAAAAAAATAAACATGTTGCCTGCGTGCGAACTAGATGCATGAAATCCCCATTGTCAAAAGCTGCGAGGCTTTAAGGTAGAGCGAGGAGACGTACTAGGGACGGTCCCGGTTTTAACTACCCTACCGTTATGCTGCTGAAATTTTCTGAAATATTTCTGTGTTTGATTTATATTCATGTGTTGAATGTTGAAATTAAAGTCCTGTGTTGAATGTTGAAACAAAATTCATGTGTTTAATAGAAATTCATGTGTTGAAGTAAATTCATGTGTTGAATGGAGTTCGTGTATTGAATAATTTTTTTGAAAGATAAAAATAATCTTTTTATCATATATATACATAGATTATATAAAATATTAGTGGTTTAAATACATTGTTTTAACACCAAAAATAACATTTTTACCTTATATATAAAATATATAAAATAATCGTGTTTCGAAATAAATTGTTTTGCAATAAAAATCACATTTTTATTATATATATATATAAACTATAGAAAATATTCATGTGTGGAATGTTGAAATAAAATTCATGTGTTGAATAGAAATTCATGTGTTGACTAGAGATTCCTATATGCAAATAAAATAAACAGTGCTAGAATCGATTATATATATATATATATATATATATATATAATTAAATTATATCGAATAACGAAGCTGCAGTTCGTGTTTTGAAACCGTGATTTCAAATGATTAATGCGGGAGATCCGACCGTCGGATTTTCCCAAAACCGAAACCGTTGTGTTCACCTTGGAAATATCTTTCCAACGACACCCACTTTGTGAAAATCAAATGGTTGGATTGTCTGGAATGTTTAATTCAAATCTGAAGAAAAACAGCGCCAGAATCGATTATATATATATATATATATAATTAAACTAAATAGAATAACGAAGCTGCAGTTCGTATTTTGAAATTGAAACTTCAAATGAGTGTACCGGGAGATCAGACCATCGGATTTTCCAAAAACTGAAACAGTTGGATTCGTTTTGAAAAGATCTTTCTAATGATATAAAATTTGTGAAGATCCAACGGTTAGATTTTCAGATATGTGTAAATCAAAGCTGAAGAAAAACAACGCCACGGCCGCGTTATGGCCTGAAGCGTCACTTGAATGAAATGGCTATTTTTAAAATAAATAAAAACGGTGATAAATCGTGATCAAATATTATAAACGATATGGAATGGAAATAAACTGAATTTGCTTGGTTTATATGATATTTGATGGTTGAATGTGTTTGGCGTGAATTGTTGTCGAATAATTTAACCATTGAAATGAATTGATTTAAATTCTAAATATACGTGAATTATTTGAAAAGGCTGAGTTAAATCTCATTTCAAATAATTGATCGGCGATAAGAAGTCGATGATGAAGACGGTGGTTGAAGATCGGAGATCTTCACCTCGGTTGGATGGTAACTGATGTCTTGATTGGGAGGCATCCCGAAATGTAGATAATAAGTGGTGATCGTCCAGACATGCTTGGAGATTGATGGGTATGCAAGGTATGTAGTGCCTCCGGTTTCATTCAGACCCAGAACGAACATGAAAATGGACTGTGTGTCTGACATTGGATTTTGTTCTGTGCTGATTGATCTCTATTAAATATATATTTGTTTGGCGGCGGAGAATTTATTCTCTTGCTCAACGCCCTTCTCTGAGACGTACGAGCTCAGAGGTTATATATCGATAGAAATCAATCGCATAGCGTGGATTGCCTGTATGGCACGCCTAAGTGGCAGATGATCAAGGCTTTTGTTGAAAAGCAAGGTCTTGTGGTTGATGATCAAAGCACCGCCTGTGTGGCATAGCTTTGTGTATAGCGTGGATTCGCGAGCCTCACTCCCCAGTATGTGCCAGAAACGGGAGAGGACCTCAGGGAGGACATGCGTTTCTTTCTAGCTAGAGGTGGTGTCAGTGCTTAAACTGGCTGACATATATACTATTTTCACCTGTGTGGTTGTTGCTGTTGCGAGGTGCCTCGGATATATCGGTGACTATGTGAAGCCGATGGAGTCATTTGGCTCATTTATGCCCCCAAAGGGCGGGGAAACGTAGTGTTCGGGCATTTTAATCCACAACAGTGGACCGGCCCTGACGATCCAAGGGTTTGACTGAGTACTTGCCCTGAGGCTCGGGCTAGAGAGTCTCGAAGTCGGTAAGGACTATCTTTTGCCTTGGTTCATGACGGAAATCCAATTTCCAAATACGACACCGTGCGGTTTTGATTGTATACCTATATATGGCGACATAGTTGTATGGGAATTAATGCCGTCTATGATTGATACTTATGATTTGAAATTGTTTTTGAAATGTATAAACACTAATAATAATATAAAATTCTTTTGTTTATTTCGTATCAAGCATATTTTGGCCATTATAAGATAAAAACTCTATCATTCGGTTTGCGTTGCATTGTGTGATGGGAACTGAGTCTTATAATGGATTCAATTTTGTAAAAAGCATTGCGATGTTTAAAAGATTTACTTGTTTTAAGCACTGGAAATCCAATGGAGTAAACCTGTTCCGTGAAAGTGGCGTGGTCCTGTGATTAGCCATATTATAAAATGTGTTAAGTAGAATTCTCATACCAGTCCCATGACTGACTCGTAGTTTGTTTCACTTGCAAACTCCGGTGCCCCTCTTTCTACACGGACAGCCTTGTATTCAGGTTTTGGCATGCTCTTTCTAGATAGCAGGAGCTGAAGATGGATTCTATCATTTATCTCTTTTTATGTTGTTTAGCTCCTATTGTGCATATTATGTTTTGTTTTCCGCTGTAGATATTTATGTATAGCTGAACTGTACTTTGAACTAAGTATGATCATGTATACTGTGTAACTCTGATGATTATGTTTATTTGTACATTATCTGGTGTATTTATTTAATTCTGTTATGCTATTATCTATTTATGTGTTATATTCCAAAGATTACCCTTGCCACCGTCGTACGGGGTTTGGGGTCGTCACATCATATAGGAACCCCAAGACTCACACTTGGGTAAACATGAATCAGCAAACATATGGAAACCCCAAGACTCATACTTGGATAATCCTAAATCAGAAATCATATGAAAACCCTAAGACTTATACTTGGGTAAGCATAAATCAGAAATCATATGGAAACCTTAAGACTCACACTTAGGTAATCATAAATCATAAATCCTAAAGAAACCCCAAGACTCACACTTGGGTAAACTTAAATCAGAAATCATATAGAAATCCCAAGACTCACACTTGGGTAGATTGAAATCAGAAATTCATATCAAAGATCCATATCTTTAACTGAGAGTTATTAAAGAATGTCATAGCTAAACAGAATGCCCTAATAAAGGCATATAAGAATCATAGAAGGTTAACTAAGGATCATCTAAGTATCATAAACCATCCAAAGATCATATATGTGTATAGTGTTAACCTATCCAAATATTATTGAAAGTTATCATACAACGATAGATTATGCGTGGGTTTCTCGTAGGTTCGCTCAGAGAAGCATGTAGACGAAAGAGTCTTAAACATATTGAGAAGTAATTTAGAGGACTACTTTCATAATAAATTAACCCTATCCTTAGATGATTAGTCGTTTAACAGGAGTCTAGCTCAGCTTTCTAGCCATTGGGTATCTAACGTTTAGCCTTATTCCTAACCCATAGGATATGCAGATGGATGAATGCTCTCTAAAGGAGTGACACTAGTCCCTTTATGGGTAGATACATGTGTTATAACTAGCCTTTCTTAGGGGCAACTCCATTGTAGGAACTTGTGAGTTTGGTGGCCTCTCTTCTTAGAGGCTTTTTTTGTTGCTCCACTTATGCTAGGTTTTTTAGTTGTTGATTCTCTCTCTGGAAGCATTGTTTGTCACTCCTCTTCCGGGATGTTTTGTTTGTCGCTCCTCTTCTGGGGGGTCGTGTGCGTTGCAGCTTCTCTTTCTGTAAGCTTTGTTTGATTTGTGCTTCTCTTCTCCGAAGCTTTGTTAATGTAGCTTCTCCCTCTAGAAGCTTTGTTGGTGTGCCTTTTCTTCTAAATGCTTTATTGATTGCATGTTGCTTACGTTTCATTCTTAAGTGCTCCCATTTGAGCTTTCATTCCCTTTCGCGGGACAAGACATAAGCAGGAGGTGCTCCCTTTGAACTTTTGTTGTATGCATAAGCTTGAACAGGTTTGGTATTTACCTGCAATGACCCTTGAGCTTGTATTAATATTTGTTTGATTACAAGCAAGATATAAAGTGAAAATGACTAATGAAAGTAAGCATTTGAGATGGAAGACCGATTGTTAAGTTTTCATTCCCATACTGTAGTGTCTCAAAATGCATTTGTAATGGTTATACTCCAAGCTTCTCAATTGGTCTTTCTAAGTTTCTTTTTCATCAAACCACGACACTGACTAGTTTCATGTCCTTTTATGTTGTGGTAAGAGCAATAATCTTTCCCTTTGCTTGATTTTGAAAAGCCTTCTACAAGGGGATTTGAATCAGGCTCTACAGCCTTCTAACCCTGTTTCAAGATTTTCTTTGTGTTAAGCATCTCTTTGATACTGATGAATTTGTCAACTCTAGAATAAAGATCACCCAAGCTTTCACATTCTCGTAAGTTAAGCTCTTTCAGAAACGGGCATAGTGCCAATAATACCGATTTCGCGACTGTTAATTTTTCTCTATTCATTTCCCTTTTTACTTTGAGCGACTCAATACAGAATCTCTTCAAATAATGGTTAAACGATTCCTCTAGCATCTGGCTAATTCTGGCAAGATCGTAGATGTAACAACCCGTATTTTCAATAACCTGTAATAACATAAATCGAGGCAGAATTTAATTCTAAAATGGGAATCAAGGGAAACGGGCTATGCCATTGTGTTCGTCTCGGAAAAATACGCGAAATAGAGTCCGAGTTTTCGAAAATCGGAGTCCGTATGACCAAGATATGGCCTCGCGAAGTTTCACGGAAATTCCCAAATTAAAGTATACTTAATTAAGTGAAATGGGTTGTGTAGATATATATATATATATATATATATATATATTGATATATATATATATATATATATATATAATTGAAAATTTAATAAATAAATATGCAAAAATGCTCAAAACAGCGAATTGGGAGAGGGGAATAACCGAACCGGCCGATTTTTGAAGTCGACCCGAGCCCGCTGGGTCGACTAGGGGTTAATCCAGGGTGTTTGGCTGTCAACCCGTGGGCCGATTCGCTCAAGTGCAGATTTTGCATTTGAATGGTTCTCATGGTCCATCTTTAATCTAAAGGCCCTAGATGGTTCCTACACTTGACTTCTTCCCCAAGACATGCTTTGATGGCTTGGATTGAATCTAGGGTTAATCCTATGGCCTAAAACACTTGCCTAATCTATAAATAAGACCCTAACCTACCCTAATTCATTCATAATTAAACCTAGTGACTAAACTATGGCAAAATGCTAGCTCTCATGGCCTCCACTAATTTTATGAAGAGGGTTGCATACTAATCACTCTCTAATCAACTTCTAATCCCTTCTTAGCATCTTAATCTTCTTCATTTGGTGTTCAAAGTTGCTAGTTGTGAGTTTCTATCACTTTGATGATCTTTTGGTAAACTAATTAGATGAGATGTGATGAGATTTATGGTTTTGTATGTGGGTTAATGAGCTTTGAATCATATGATATGATGTTAGCATTAATCTTATGTTTATGCATGTTGAGTATGTAAGCTTATGCAAGTTTAATATGATGTATGTTATGTTTGCATGATGCTAAATATGCAAGTTGTGGGCTATGTAATCATATGCATGTTATGCAAGTTCATGGTAATATGCTATGCAAGTTACATGTTTGTTAATATGCAAGTTACATGTTTGTTAATATGCAAGTTACATGTATGTAAATATGCAAGTTACATGTTTGTTAATATGCAAGTTACATGTTTGTTAATATGCAAGTTACATGTATGTAAATATGCAAGTTACATGTTTCTTTATATGCAAGTTACATGTTTGTTAATATGCGAGTTACATGTATGTAAATATGCAAGTTACATGTTTATTAATATGCAAGTTCATGATGACACATTATGCAAGTCTATAAGCTAATATGCAAGTTTGTTATGCAAAATGAATATGTAAGTTATGTGACATATTATATGCAAGTTATGTGACATGTTATGCAAGTTCATATGCAAGTTATGTGTTTGTTAATATGCAAGATGGCACCTTTGAAACATGTTCATTCATATGCAAGTTGACACCTTTTATATGTGTTATATCATGAACGAAATTACGTGGGAACGATGGGGTAATTAAATGCATAAGTTAATAAGATTGTGTGAAATTAATATAATTATGCATAACACAAAATAAATAAACATAGTATGGGAATTTGCCTATTTGGTTAGGTGTACCCATACTATGTGTTGGGAATTTACCTATTGAGTTAGGTCTACCCCATGGGAATTTACCTATTAAGTTAGGTCTACCCATGTTAAGAAAACTTGATTAATTAGGGATAATTAATATAAAATTATGAGGGTGATTAATTAGGTGTAATTAATTGACTAAGACACGAGGTTGGACTCAGTTGTAGCGTAAAACTGCCCGGACCCAACCGGCTTAACCAGTTGCTACAAATGTTAGCCCAATGTGAGAGGTCTTAGGCACAAACTAAATACGTAATTAATGTAAAGACACGAGGTTAGACTCTGTTATGACATAAGGCTGCCCGGACCCAACCGGCTTAACCAGCGGTCATAAAAGACAGTCTAATGTGAGAGGTCTTTACAAAGGTTACGTTCTTAATTAATTAATTAAGAAACACTTAACCACATTAGCATGTAGAGGGACATGAGGGGTTAAGTGGGTGCCTCGGGTGGCATGAGAAAATCTAGTGGTTGCCTTGGGTGGCAATAGAAAATACGATTAGAATACTTAACCAAAATAGAACATGTAATTAAAACATGATTAAAGGGTTAAGTGGGATATACTAGAAAAAGGGACAAGCTTAGGTGGGTAGCTTGTGGAGGCCCATTTCAACCAGTAACCCATACGTATCTTTGTGGGCTCGACCCATGTCGAGGACGGGACACGCATACTGGGCTTGACTGTAAGAGGCAAACGGGTTAGCGGTGGCAACGCAAGTCCAACGGGCTTCATATGCGTGAGTGGGCCCGGGCTGGTAGGTAAGCCGTTGTTGCATCGAGTAGATATAAGCCGTGCACCTTTAGTTTCATCAGGTTGCCACATTGGGGAATGATACATCCCACGGTGGGGCCAGCACGGGTATCTACGTTAGGGAGCCGATCGAATGGGAAGTAGTGTGTACACCTAGTGGATTGTAGGGCCCCGTGGCGCCTACTTGGTCACCTAGGGGTACGCAGGTACTAATTAGTAAATTTTATAAGTCCTTGGGTGGGATCAACCTTTAAGTTAGGAACGACTGGTGTGGTGCAGTTTAGTAATTTACCTTAGGGAGGGTAGATGCGTCTTTATCCTTTATCTTCGTTTAGTTGACTGCTTAGGGTAGCCATTCATCCCTATATGTTACCGTATATCAGTTTATGTCTTCTCTGGTTACTTTAACGATTGTATTGTTAAAGTTATAGGACTCGCTCAGACTTATGTCTGACCCTGTTGTTTTTATCTTTTTCCCAACCCTCAGGTCCTACGGTGGATCCTAGCAGTAGTGGAGCTTGATCGGATTGCTGTTCCAGTCTTTAGGAGCTTGGATAGATGTAAAGCTCCAGTTATCCAGTTATCTTTTCTTTTGTTTGGCTATTGTATGAGAGTGGGATTATGTACTTCTTTATTTTGATGGATATTGTACTTGACCTTTATTGTGGTTTTATGATGTAACCAGACATGTTTTACTTCCGCTGTTATGAGATGATGTTTTAAAATTTCAAGTACTATTTATATCTGTCTTGTTGTAATTTTTCTGTTCTATATTCACTAAAATACTCCACCGATGCTATGGCATTCCCTTAGTGAGTGATCATAGCGGGAGTGGGGTGTTACACGTGGTATCAGAGCTTAAGGTTACCAGAACAGATAAATTTTTTGAGAAAAACTACTTTCTAAGAGTATTTTCGAAGAAAGTATTTTTAAAAGCATGTCTTCTAAGAGAAAAAGTTTTTGAAAAAGAAAAGCATAATCCCCAATAGCCATATCTTTATCTTTCGGAATCTCCTTTTTGAATCTTTCCTCTTTCGTTTCAGCATGGCTGAAGATCTTAACATCCCGGAGGGTTTAGTTATACCACTATGGTATAGGAGGTTGCAAGAGGCTAGGGCCGCGGCTGCGGGTCCGGCCAATGCTACTACACCAGAGACAACCACTCCTCCTCCTCAGCCTAGAGTGGATAATTTTGCTAAGGTTTGCAAGGAGTTCAAGGCTATAGGAGGAAAACCTTTTCTTGGTTCAGAGACTTTCGTAGAGGCTAGAGATTGGCTTAAGGAAGTGGAAGAGTTGCTAGATATCTTTGAAGTGGAAGAGGGAAAGAAAGTCAAGTTGGCGGCTTGGTTAATGAAGGGAGAGGCCTCATTCTGGTGGGAGGTCACTAATGGAGAACGCCCTGTTGACTCTTGGGCAGATTTTAAGCAAAGGTTTGGGGCTAAGTTTCTCTCAAGGGCGGAAGAGAATCTGTTTATGGAGAAGTTCTTGAATTTGAAGCAAGGGAATCTCACGGTGGAAGAATATGTCAACAAATTCAATCAATTAGCAAGGTTTGGCATAGAGTTGGTGAATACACCGGAGAAGAAGGCTTTGAGGTTCGTTAGAGGCTTGAACGAACCATTGCAAGGAATAGCTATGACTCACATTCCTATGGGGGCCACTTTTGAGAAGCTTGTCTACATGGCACTTATGCATGAGGATGATAAGAATTCTAAGGCACCAGAGAAAAAGGGGGATCAGAAGAAACCGCAACAGCAACAACAAGGCAAGGGCGGAAAAGGCAATGGTGACAAAAAGAAGACGAAGAAGAAGTGCTTCAATTGTGGAACACCAGGACACCTCAGTAAGGATTGTCGCAAAAAGAAGAAGACCGGTTGCTTTCATTGTGGTGAAGCAGGGCATCTTGTGAAAAACTGCCCAAAGAAGGGGCAGAAGACGGGGTCTACCTCAGGAGGCCAGGTGCAAGCTCTTATAGCACCACCTCAGTCAGGGGGGCAAGTTCAGGTTCTCTCAGTTCCACCGATTCAGCAGAGAGGTAGAACTATTTCCGTTGAAAGTCTGGTTTTTCTGTTTGATCATCCAGTTCGTACTTTGTTTGACTCTGGCGCATCGCATTCTTTTATCTCATCATCGTTAGTTGAGTCACTGCACTTAGACACCAGTCTAGTTGATGATCCCTTGGTTGTCTCAAACCCAATTGGGGGCTCCATATATCTGTCTATGATATGTTTGGGTTTGAAGATTTCTATACTTAGCGTTGAGTTTAGATGTGATGCTTTTGTATTGGGCTTCACGGGCTATGGGTTGATCTTGGGCATGGACTGGTTATCCAGTAATGGTGCCGTTCTTGATTGCGAAAGGAGAGTTGTCAGGCTCATGATCCGCTTGGGTAACACTCTCGAGATCTCTTGCAATCCCATGGAATCTGTTTTGCTAAGTTATCTTGAATCGCTCGATGCTTCGGTCGAAAGTTTGTGTTCTGTCAGAGTAGTCCGGGAATATCCGGATGTGTTTGAAGAAGTAAAGGGTTTGCCTCCGAAGCGGGAGATAGATTTCCGAATTTATTTGGTGGATAATGCCAAACCAGTGTCTTTGCCAGTACGCCACATGGCTCCTCGTGAGAGAAGAGAACTTCATAAGCAAGTAGGGGAGTTGCTTGAGAAGGGGTTCATAAGGCGAAGTATATCGGAGTGGGGAGCTCCAGTAGTGTTTGCCACGAAGGCGGATGGGTCCCTCAGACTTTGTGTGGATTATAGGGAACTTAATAAGCTCACGAAGAAGAATAGACACCCATTACCGAGGATAGATGATCTCTTTGATCAGTTGGTTGGCGCGTCAGTATTTTCGCAGATGGACTTAGCTACAGGGTTTCATCAGTTAAGAGTGGCGGAGGACAGTATAGAGAAGACTGCTTTCCGGACTCCGGATGGTTTTTATGAGTGGCTAGTGATGCCATTTGGGTTGACAAACGCCCCCGCATACTTTGTTGATCTCATGAGTAGAGTGTTCAGAGAGTATCTGAATAAGTTTGTAGTAGTTTTTGTGGATGACATCTTGGTCTTTTCCAAGAATGAAGAAGAGCATGCCTTACATCTCAAGGAAGTGTTGGAGACTCTTCGAGCGCATAGTCTTAAAGCTAAATTCTCTAAATGCCATTTTTGGAGAAGAGAAGTGCGATTCTTAGGGCATGTGGTCTCTAAGGAAGGGATAGCTGTGGATCCCGCAAAGATAGTATCTATCCAGGATTGGAAAGTTCCTAGAAATGCTACCGAGGTAAGAAGTTTCTTGGGGTTGGCAGGATATTATAGGAAGTTCATCAAAGACTTCGCGAAGATATCAGCCCCATTAACCCGCTTGACGAAGAAGAATCTGGTTTTCTCATGGGATGTAGATTGTGATGATGCTTTCCGACGGTTAAAGAGAGCTTTGACCACCGCTCCAGTTTTAGTGCTTCCAGATGGGAGTAAGCCGTTTGTTGTTTATACCGATGCTTGTGGAACAGGATTAGGCGCAGTCTTGATGCAGGAGGGAAGGGTAATAGCCTATGGAGGGAGACAATTGAGAGTGCATGAGAAGAATTACCCTACCCATGATCTAGAGTTGGCCGCGATTGTTTTCGCACTTAAGTCTTGGCGCCATTATCTTCTTGGTGAGAGATTCGAGTTGTTCACCGACCATAAATCATTGAAGTACTTATTCTCTCAGAAGGATTTAAACTTAAGACAGCAAAGGTGGATGGAGTTCTTAGCATCCTATGATTTCGAGATAGCGTATACCCCTGGTAAGGGTAACGTGGTGGCAGACGCCTTAAGTAGAAAAAGGCTATCTTTGAGTCCATTGTTCGTGGAACGACGAAGCTTGGAGTTTCTTTCTTTGTTTGACTTCAGACCTTCTGTTGATTTTGTACCTGGTTTGTTGGCATCCTTGGAGGTTAGACCTACTCTTTTGAGACGGATTGGCGAGGCTCAGCGAGACGACCCACAGTTGGTTGTGTTGGTAGAGAAGCTTATAAGAGGGGAGTCGTCCAGCCATTTGGGTAGATACACCATAGATGATAAGGGATGGTTGCATAGAGACGGTAGACTTTGTGTACCGCAAGATGAGGGTTTGAAGAAGGCTATTTTGGATGATGCACATCGTTCAAGAATGACTATTCATCCCGGTGGAGACAAAATGTACCAAGACATGAAGAGAGTTTTCTTTTGGGCCGGTATGAAGAAAGATGTGGCCGAGTATGTGGCTAGATGCTTAGTGTGCCAACAAGTTAAAGTGGAGCAAAGGAAACCCGGTGGGTTGCTACACCCATTGGAAGTTCCACAGTGGAAGTGGGATAGTGTCTCGATGGATTTCATCGACGGGTTACCGAGATCGAGGAAGGGCAATACGGGAATTTGGGTTGTGGTAGACAGACTTACAAAGAGTGCCCATTTTATACCCGTAAAGAGTAAGAGGACCGCTCCATGGCTTGCTTCAGTCTATGTTAGAGAGATTGTTAGATTGCATGGCGTACCATCCAGCATTGTGAGTGATCGAGATCCTATTTTCACTAGTGAGTTTTGGAGAAGTTTGCAAGAGGCGGTAGGGACTCAGTTGTGTTTGAGCACCGCATATCATCCTCAGACGGACGGTCAGACCGAGAGGGTGAACCGTATCTTAGAAGATCTTTTGAGGCTTTGTATCTTGGATTTTGGAGGTACATGGGAAGAACATCTTCCTTTGGTGGAGTTCGCATATAATAACAGCTTTCAGTCCAGTATTGGTATGGCTCCTTTCGAAGCTCTTTATGGAAGGCCTTGTCGATCTCCTACATGTTGGTGGGAATCTACGGATAAGATCTTGCTTGGGCCGGATATGGTTAGAGAGACTTCAGAGAAGATTGATTTAATTCGAAAAAGGATGAAAGCAGCGCAAGATAGACAGAAATCTTATGCGGATCGGAGAAGGACGGATCTTGAGTTTGAGGTTGGGGACATGGTTTTTGTCAAAGTATCTCCATTGAGAAATGTTGTTCGCTTTGGGTCCGTAGGGAAGTTAGCACCGAGATTTGTTGGGCCGTTTCCTATTAAGGAAAGGATTGGACGGATGGCATATAGGGTGGAGTTGCCCGACAGACTTAGTGGTGTTCATGATGTATTCCATGTATCACATTTGAGGAAGTGCTTACATGAGACCGCGGAGGTGGTAGAGCCGAGCTTGCTTAGAGATGTAGAGGTAGAGCGTGATGCGACGATTCGACGAGCTCCTACTCGCATCCTTGGGTCAGAAACTAGGAAGTTGAGGAACAGAGAAGTTCAGCTAGTTAAAGTGCAATGGGGAGATGACGAAAGCAATGCTACTTGGGAGACGGAAGCAAAGATGCGTTCTTTGTATCCATTTCTTTTTGAGAGTATGTCTTTTAACTTCTCCTTTATTGCTTGTCTAGTACTTATCTTATCTTTAGTATATCCTCTCGCTAATACCTATGACCTTTAGATAGGGTAAAACCTATGGTTGAGACATGTGTTTGAAACATGTTATGGTTGATGGATGCATATGGATGCAATTGTTTGCTAGTGGTTGCTCGTGGATGCATATACACACACATTAGGCACTAGATCGGCTCAGTCACTTCATGTTGCATATTGCATAAATGGATGTGGTAGTTAGATTGATGGATGTATCATGGCTGTGTTATCATATGGATGATGCATTTTTGTGTATGGTTGTGCACGCATGTAGAAATTTGTATGTGTCAATAGGATTTCGCATACATATTGGATGCATGGCACTATCATGGTTTGCATTAAGGAGGTTTACTGTATCAGTAACCGCCTGATTTTCGCATTAGGTAAGTACATATACACACACTTTTGCATATATCCATCCAGCATTTAGAATCTTGTAAGGACAATGATTGCTCGTGGATGATGCTTTGAGTAGATGGATGATTGGATGGTAGGATACGTTCTTCCTAACTTGAAGATTTCGGGGACGAAATCCTTTAAGGAGGGGAGAATGTAACAACCCGTATTTTCAATAACCTGTAATAACATAAATCGAGGCAGAATTTAATTCTAAAATGGGAATCAAGGGAAACGGGCTATGCCATTGTGTTCGTCTCGGAAAAATACGCGAAATAGAGTCCGAGTTTTCGAAAATCGGAGTCCGTATGACCAAGATATGGCCTCGCGAAGTTTCACGGAAATTCCCAAATTAAAGTATACTTAATTAAGTGAAATGGGTTGTGTAGATATATATATATATATATATATATTGATATATATATATATATATATATAATTGAAAATTTAATAAATAAATATGCAAAAATGCTCAAAACAGCGAATTGGGAGAGGGGAATAACCGAACCGGCCGATTTTTGAAGTCGACCCGAGCTCGCTGGGTCGACTAGGGGTTAATCCAGGGTGTTTGGCTGTCAACCCGTGGGCCGATTCGCTCAAGTGCAGATTTTGCATTTGAATGGTTCTCATGGTCCATCTTTAATCTAAAGGCCCTAGATGGTTCCTACACTTGACTTCTTCCCCAAGACATGCTTTGATGGCTTGGATTGAATCTAGGGTTAATCCTATGGCCTAAAACACTTGCCTAATCTATAAATAAGACCCTAACCTACCCTAATTCATTCATAATTAAACCTAGTGACTAAACTATGGCAAAATGCTAGCTCTCATGGCCTCCACTAATTTTATGAAGAGGGTTGCATACTAATCACTCTCTAATCAACTTCTAATCCCTTCTTAGCATCTTAATCTTCTTCATTTGGTGTTCAAAGTTGCTAGTTGTGAGTTTCTATCACTTTGATGATCTTTTGGTAAACTAATTAGATGAGATGTGATGAGATTTATGGTTTTGTATGTGGGTTAATGAGCTTTGAATCATATGATATGATGTTAGCATTAATCTTATGTTTATGCATGTTGAGTATGTAAGCTTATGCAAGTTTAATATGATGTATGTTATGTTTGCATGATGCTAAATATGCAAGTTGTGGGCTATGTAATCATATGCATGTTATGCAAGTTCATGGTAATATGCTATGCAAGTTACATGTTTGTTAATATGCAAGTTACATGTTTGTTAATATGCAAGTTACATGTATGTAAATATGCAAGTTACATGTTTGTTAATATGCAAGTTACATGTTTGTTAATATGCAAGTTACATGTATGTAAATATGCAAGTTACATGTTTCTTTATATGCAAGTTACATGTTTGTTAATATGCGAGTTACATGTATGTAAATATGCAAGTTACATGTTTATTAATATGCAAGTTCATGATGACACATTATGCAAGTCTATAAGCTAATATGCAAGTTTGTTATGCAAAATGAATATGTAAGTTATGTGACATATTATATGCAAGTTATGTGACATGTTATGCAAGTTCATATGCAAGTTATGTGTTTGTTAATATGCAAGATGGCACCTTTGAAACATGTTCATTCATATGCAAGTTGACACCTTTTATATGTGTTATATCATGAACGAAATTACGTGGGAACGATGGGGTAATTAAATGCATAAGTTAATAAGATTGTGTGAAATTAATATAATTATGCATAACACAAAATAAATAAACATAGTATGGGAATTTGCCTATTTGGTTAGGTGTACCCATACTATGTGTTGGGAATTTACCTATTGAGTTAGGTCTACCCCATGGGAATTTACCTATTAAGTTAGGTCTACCCATGTTAAGAAAACTTGATTAATTAGGGATAATTAATATAAAATTATGAGGGTGATTAATTAGGTGTAATTAATTGACTAAGACACGAGGTTGGACTCAGTTGTAGCGTAAAACTGCCCGGACCCAACCGGCTTAACCAGTTGCTACAAATGTTAGCCCAATGTGAGAGGTCTTAGGCACAAACTAAATACGTAATTAATGTAAAGACACGAGGTTAGACTCTGTTATGACATAAGGCTGCCCGGACCCAACCGGCTTAACCAGCGGTCATAAAAGACAGTCTAATGTGAGAGGTCTTTACAAAGGTTACGTTCTTAATTAATTAATTAAGAAACACTTAACCACATTAGCATGTAGAGGGACATGAGGGGTTAAGTGGGTGCCTCGGGTGGCATGAGAAAATCTAGTGGTTGCCTTGGGTGGCAATAGAAAATACGATTAGAATACTTAACCAAAATAGAACATGTAATTAAAACATGATTAAAGGGTTAAGTGGGATATACTAGAAAAAGGGACAAGCTTAGGTGGGTAGCTTGTGGAGGCCCATTTCAACCAGTAACCCATACGTATCTTTGTGGGCTCGACCCATGTCGAGGACGGGACACGCATACTGGGCTTGACTGTAAGAGGCAAACGGGTTAGCGGTGGCAACGCAAGTCCAACGGGCTTCATATGCGTGAGTGGGCCCGGGCTGGTAGGTAAGCCGTTGTTGCATCGAGTAGATATAAGCCGTGCACCTTTAGTTTCATCAGGTTGCCACATTGGGGAATGATACATCCCACGGTGGGGCCAGCACGGGTATCTACGTTAGGGAGCCGATCGAATGGGAAGTAGTGTGTACACCTAGTGGATTGTAGGGCCCCGTGGCGCCTACTTGGTCACCTAGGGGTACGCAGGTACTAATTAGTAAATTTTATAAGTCCTTGGGTGGGATCAACCTTTAAGTTAGGAACGACTGGTGTGGTGCAGTTTAGTAATTTACCTTAGGGAGGGTAGATGCGTCTTTATCCTTTATCTTCGTTTAGTTGACTGCTTAGGGTAGCCATTCATCCCTATATGTTACCGTATATCAGTTTATGTCTTCTCTGGTTACTTTAACGATTGTATTGTTAAAGTTATAGGACTCGCTCAGACTTATGTCTGACCCTGTTGTTTTTATCTTTTTCCCAACCCTCAGGTCCTACGGTGGATCCTAGCAGTAGTGGAGCTTGATCGGATTGCTGTTCCAGTCTTTAGGAGCTTGGATAGATGTAAAGCTCCAGTTATCCAGTTATCTTTTCTTTTGTTTGGCTATTGTATGAGAGTGGGATTATGTACTTCTTTATTTTGATGGATATTGTACTTGACCTTTATTGTGGTTTTATGATGTAACCAGACATGTTTTACTTCCGCTGTTATGAGATGATGTTTTAAAATTTCAAGTACTATTTATATCTGTCTTGTTGTAATTTTTCTGTTCTATATTCACTAAAATACTCCACCGATGCTATGGCATTCCCTTAGTGAGTGATCATAGCGGGAGTGGGGTGTTACAGTAGATGTTGGTTGTTGGTTCTTTTCGGACATGGAATTGCATGCTAAATGCAGTAGACAGTTCTTTCCAAGTTGTGACGACCAGGCCATGATAATGCTTGGGCCATTTGAGAGCTCCTTTATGAAGGTTTGTCAGAAAGATCTTGCATTGAAGTGCTTTAGAAACATTGTACACATCCATGGTACTTTCAAAGATAGTGAGATGGTTTTTGGGGTCTCTAGTCCCATCATATGTGAGTTGTGGTACTTCTATACCAGGTGGAATTTCAACCATCATTATTTCTTTGGAGAAGGGTATTCCCAGTAACTCCCTTTCTTCTAGCCACCTTAGGCTTTTGCTTTCTTCTGATCTGGCAACTTCTTTTGACACTTGATTGTTTCCCTATGAAAGTGGGCTATTTCGTAGACTTGGCGAAGAATTAATTTGGTTAGGAAGCTCTCTAGGTGCTATTATCCTTGATTATGCTTCATATGGTTCTTCTCTAGAGGACGTTCGGACTAAGTCTTCTTCAATGAATTCTCTAGTTGCATCAATCTGCATAGCCAAATGTAGTATTTGCAATTCATTACTTCCTCTTTTCATTAAGGTTGAATATCCTTCAGTTTCTAGTTTTTTAGAGTTGTTGTCGTTTTCTGGAATGGATGACATGTTGGATCCTTCTTTACCACTTTTCCCCAATTGAATCATCAATAAGGATGAAGGTTCAAGGTTATCCTATTCTTCAAATAGCGTAGATCAAAGATGTTTGTAGTAACTTGGTATTCAAAAGCTCCTTTTTGAGACTCTTAGCCTATAATCTTGCTACTTCAAAGTTTAATCCAACCTGGGAAGGAACAACATAGATAGAAGCGTATTAAGGTTATTCAAGGGGTTAAAGGTAGGAAAAAGGGGATGGAGGTTCAAGCCCTCTTTCGAGGGCCAAAATGTAAACAATATTTTTTTCAACACCGGAGAAAGGTATAAAGAAGTGGACCTGAGGATAGAATAGGATTATTTAGTTCCCATAAGCTTGAGTTAGTTCACCATTTCCTAGATATCAAGGTGTTAAACTCGAAGATTAGTGACTCTTCACTCAAGGGGCGAGTATCGTGCTTTTGTGACTTAAGGACCAACAATTACCTTGGGATAAGGGTTCTCTAAGCACAACACAAGTTAGGAAGCAAATAGCTTACAGAAGGGTTACTTAGTGATATAAGGTTGTAAGTAAAGTTTTCTCTAAGCACAACACAAGTTAGGAAGCAAATAGCTTGCAGAAGGGTTACTTAGTGATATAAGGTTGTAAGTAAAATTTGGGTGGAAGGCTTTCATTGAGAAGAAAGCTTAAGTTGTTTAGGAGACCTAGGTTTAAGGATAAGGCTTGCATATGAAACTCTTGTTGAGGAGAAAGCATAAGGTAGTTAGGAAGCTAAACAACTTGTAGAAGGGTATTTTGGTAATTCGGTAGCATAGTAGAACACATACATATGCATAGTAAAGAACAATATAATATATGGATATATTGAGAACACACAATTTATAGTGGTTTGGTTTAGATTGAACCTACGTCCACTTTAAAGGTTTTGAAGATTTTATTCATAGAGTAGGTTACATAAGAAATCTACAAATATATTTACAAATTAGGATTTTCTCTCTAGGAAATTAGAGAAAGATTGAGGAATGAGGAAAAGTCCCCTAAAATGAGACCCATGAGGTCTTAGTTATAGGAAAATTAGGGCCCATTCTATTGCAAACCTGGTAGAAGCCTCTTTCGGATGCTTTTGTGACTTCAATTTTTAGCAGAAAGGTTTCGACTGCCTTTCTTCTTATTGAATGTCTTCATAGATGTCTTCTTGCCTTTGGAATATCAATCTTGGGCTTCCGGGAATGGTTCCGCTAGCATGCCTCTCGGAAGCTCAGTCTAAGATTCTGAGAATCTTGACTTTGGTGGCTGTTGGTTTTGGGACCACTGGTTTCGGTTCGCATCCATACCTTTTGGTTTCGATGCTGAAGCTTTGTATATGCTTCTTTGTTGGCTATGTCATCTTCCTCTTTCAATGCTTGGGCTTTGGTGCTAAACCGAGATGGCTTTGGTGTCGGTATCGAATGTAATTTGGTGTCGGTATTGGCTTAGTTGCCTTCATCTTTCCGTGATAATGTCTTTATCTTCAGTCACTATTGTCTTCCACCACCCTATTATTCCCACAATGCTTGTTCCATAAGTCATAATCTTGTCCACTGGTATCGGTACTGAGACTGTTGGTACCGATATCTTCCCCTTGCCATATTTCTAGCCTTGTGCTTTAGCAATTAAATGTATGCTTCTGGAATGCCTTCCAGTGATGTTGAAGCTACTTCTTGATGTTGGAATCAACGGCCTCTTTCCTCCCTCTTTTTAGGTTTCAGATCATATGCCTCCTGTAACCCCTTATTACTAGCTTCCGATATCATGTGGAATGCTTCCAGAGTTGCTTCTCTGTGTTCCCTTTAGTGCCGGCATTGCCTTGCCGGTGTCCTCTTCTTCCATATCAATTCTAGGCTTCCTAATTTCCTATCCTTTCGGAATCTTCACTACAATTTTCAGCCTTCTACTATCAATTTGGACCGATATTCTTGTGCGATGTTGTCGGCCTTGATTTACTTAAGCATGGTAACAACCCGCAATTTGTGTATCGATGATCGTAAAATATTTTTATTTCATTATCTAAGGGTTGGATCATTCTCATCTTTTAATATGTTTCTTATGGGGATGTGAGACATGTCCATAATTTTTACCGATTTTGTTTGTGACCATTTTGCCCCTATCAGCCTTGTACAGGGCATAATTTTTGACTCAAGTCGAATCAGAGGGTGAGACCTGTACCACTGGAAAGGAATTGATGATTGCCTTTCCGTAGAGTGGTTACATTAAAGATTTGCTTCAGCAGTTTAGGAGAAATTGTTGTTTTAAGGTTTTACAGTTGGTTATTCAGGTTTTGGAGCCTTGGTGGATTCCTATAAATAGGGGGTGAGAGTGGAGGGAAAAGGTTTACTTTCCTATTCTCTCATTTGGAGGCATTGATCTCCTTTTTCCTCTAACACATTTCCACCTTTAAAAATCCCAATCTGTGGAGGGAAACTATAGATATACACCATTGGAGGCTAGATCTACATCATTTCAAGCAAGGATTCGTCAAATCGAAGGGCTAGGTGCCATCTCTTCGCTGTACGGAATTCTATTTCATCATTTTGTTTTGTTTTGGATAATTGGTGAGTGATTTACATCTCTCACATGAATGCAATGAAGTATATGAGTGTTTGTGTATGTTTCTCATCAAATTGGAATGTTTTACCATAGATTTACACCATTACATGTCCATTTTCATATGCATCACCCTATGATCTAATCTAACAAGTTTTACTTGTTTTACATGTTTATGTTAGTTAGATCTCTCATTTTGATCATATGTTCATTTTAATGGTTTTTGGTGAGATTTACATTATTTTTGTGATAATCGTCATATTCATGTGGTTAGTAATGCTATGATATGTTTATGATTGTGTTTGATGATTTTGGTTGAGTTGGTTTCGTCGGATTCGTCGTTTGGCGAAGTTTTGGTCGAAATCGGAGTTGACTCGCAATAAGCAGGTTTTGACTCGACCATAATTGACTCGACCAAAATTGACTCTGCCAGAATTGACTCAGCCAGAACTAACTCGGCCAGAATTGGCTCGGGAAGAAGTTGGCTCGACCAGAAGTGGGCTCGAGCAGAAGTTGGATCGAGCAGAAGTTGGCTCAGACAGAAGTTGGATCGGCCAGAAGTTGGATCGTGCAGAAGTTAAATTGGCCAGAATTTGGTTCTGGTAGAAGTTGGATTAGCCAGAATTGACTCAGCCAGAAATAACTCAGCCAGAATTGGCTCGGGAAGAAGTTGGCTCAAGCAGAAGTTGGATCGAGAAGAAGTTGGATTGGGCAGAAGTTGGCTTGGGCAGAAGTTGGCTCGGGTAGAAGTTGGATCAGGCAGAAGTTGGTTCAGCCAGAATTGGATCAGCCAGGAGTGATTCAGACTAAAGTGACCAGGACATTTCCAGTGATGGTGTGACTTCAAAGTAAATTTATTTGGGAAGTCCGGAAGTGCTAAAATAATGCTATGGATTGCTTCGAACCTTATAAACATGTTGGTTGGTTCAACGATGGTGGTGGCTTCGACAAGAGTCCAGAAGGGGATGTTCGAAGTGATGTGATATGTTCGTTGATCGGTGAAAAGCAACGAATAGGATGAAAACTCAAAGGTCATGAGTTGGTGGATAATGGTTGCTCGAGAAGGTCGCTTGAGAAGTAAATAGTCGTCAAGGTTGGATGACTAGAGATATTGAAGGCCGAGAGATTATCGTTGTCGTAAGTTCTAGCAGGCTCAAAGCAGGGGTACGATGGGGGCACCCAAAAGACCGATTGTAGCTCGAGTACCTTGGGTATTGTTGAAAGGCCTAATTGTCAAGGTTGGACATATGGAGTTTATGCTAGAACTGGGGTTACCATTAGCCCTTAACATATGGCAAGGTTGGCCGTCTTACGATTAACGATGATCTCAAAGCAGGATTAGTGGTGATAGCTAGAGTCGGTCATGGATGATTGGTTGTTCTGTTTATATTATCTCATATAGATCTATCCAAAGTTGAGGGATACGTTCTTTGAGTTCTTAACTGATATTGGTTTAGGCCTCTGGGGAGAGTACTTGGGGAATGTTAAACTCGGTTAGGGTTGTCTACGTGAGACCTATGTAATCCAGATGCTATGAATGTTATTAATGCTTATTCTAGTTCCCATGTATGAATTGTTATTCCTTTGGTTGAATAGATTGTAAAGGCTATCACTGTCCGATGTGGGGAAGATAAGGTTGAGTTCTTCTTTGGTGTCGTGGGTAGATTAGTATGTTTATCTATCCTTTCTCATACAATTTATTGATGAAGTTATTAGCTGTTTTATCGCTCACTAAGATTGTTGTCTGACTCAGGGTTTTATGTTTCCTCTTATTACCTTGGGCTGTTCAACTGGTTGTGGATGGGCAGACTAAGTAACAGGTGACAGGTAATGCTTTAGTGAGGACGACCATACTGATCGATGAAGTGCAGGAGGCTCACGTACTAATTTTACTACTATATAATAATTAGATTTCCGCTGTTTTCTTTGTGGAGTGATGTAATGAGGCAACTTTGTATGAACAGTATTTCCAAGTTGTGGATATTACTTTCTGGTTGTATGAAAGTCCAGTGTTTCTGCTCACTATTACTACCTATTGTATATGTTCTATTATATTTTATCCTTGCGCTGTGAGTTTACGGCAGGTTCCGCTTGTGTTTACCTACTCTAATGATCGTCCATGATTGCCTAACACACCCTTCAACGCATTATTCCTCTTGTATAGTGCGGGGGTTATGGGCCGTTGTCACATTTGGTATTAGAGCTCTGGTCAATGATTTTTGGCTAAAGTTCAAGGACGTAATCACGCATGAGAAACGTACTTGTAGATTTCAGCTGAATGCTTACTATATATATTAGCATATATAGTAGTAACGGTTGTTTTTCTTTAGCAGTTTTTCTTGAAAGTGACTAATTATTCTAAATTGCATATTTAGAATGAATAGACGAGAAACAAGACACGCTGTTAGGGGAGCCAATACTGGAGGGGGAAACGGTGTTGAACCTAATTACCCGACCATGTTTGAAGCCATGGCATAAGCAATTATGTGAAGGGCACCCGCTCTAGCGGCAATGGTAAATGTTGGTGTACGAGTTCCTAGTGTAGTAGATTTTGCAAGGTTGGGCAAGGACTTTACTTCTCTAGGGGGAAAACCATTCAAGGGAATTGAACCATCTGAAGTGGTTCAGCGTTGGATGGATTCATGTGTCTGAATCTTTGGAGATTTGGGTATTGAGAATTCAATAAAGAGAAAGCTTAAATCAAGGCAACTGCAAGGCAGGGCCATGGAATGGTGGAATTCTTTTACACTCGAGACTCCAGAGGAAGAAATTTCATGAGAGATATTCCAAGCTAAGTTTGAAGCAAAGTTTATCTCCACTGTTCAGAAGTCTGTTCTCTTCAGGAAGTTCGTAGAGTTGAAACGGAATGGTAGATCAGTTCTTGACTACATTTCTGATTTTGAGGCTTTGTCTAGATATGCTCGTTCATACATTAATACACCCTATCAGAAGAACGAAAAGTCTGTCTTGGGTTTGGATGCTTATATCGGAAAGCCATTAGTGGACCATCTTGATGACTCATTTGAGATGATTGTGGAAAAAGCTATTCGTCATGAGAGCTTGTTTCCTAAGGAAGCAAATGTTGTCGCTGCGACCAAAGAGGCTCAGAAACCACAACAGGGTGGTAATAATAAGAAGAGGAAGCAGCAACAGCAAAAAGGAAAAGATGGTCAAAAGAAGCCCAAGAGTGATGTGGTTTGCTTTAAATGTCAATAGAAAGACCATTTTGCTAGTGAGTGCAAGAATCCCAAAGCTGAGAAGAAGTGCTTCAAATGTAGGAAGCCCGACATAAGAAGAAAAATTGTCCAGAATCAGCTAAGGGCAAGAAGATTGTGAAGGAATATTCTTTGGAAGCTATACCATCTTCTTCGAGAGCTCCTACCGTAAAGGATAAGGGAATGGATGTCATGGTGCAAGGTACTCTTTCTGTTAAAGGTGTTTCAGTATCTGTGCTTTTCGATACTGGAGCATCACATCTTTCATTTGCAATGAGCTAGTGTGTCTCTTGGGTTTGGAACCTGAGATTTGTGATAGACCCTTCGTAATGACTAATCCAATTGGGGGTTCGTCAAATCTTTGCATGATATGTCGTGGTCTAGTGTTGCCGAGTCATGGTTGCTCTTTTGTGTGTGATTGCTTTGTTCTTAACTTCGCTGGGTTTGGGAACATCTTGGGTATGGATTGGCTCAAGAGGTATGCGGCCAGGGTGAATTGCGAGAAGCTAGAGGTAAGGGTTGGCGATGTGGAAGGGAAAAAGGTGTTGATTAGATGTAAGCATGAAGATGGGGTCTTCGTGAGTTATCTATATTCACTTGGGATTCCACAAGAAGACCTATCATCAGTGCTGATCGCTAATGAGTATGTAGATGTCTTTGACGAGTTCAAAGGGTTGCCACCGCATCGTGACATCGAGTTTAGGATCGATTTGGTCGAAGGTGCTAGACCAATCGTTATACCTCTTAAGCGGATGGCGCCTAGGGAACAACGAGAGTTAGAGGTGCAAGTTCATGACCTTTTGGGAAAAGGATTCATTCGGAGGAGTGTTTCCGAGTGGGGTGCACCAGTCGTATTTGCAACCAAGGCGGCTGGCTCGTTAAGATTGTGTGTGGACTATCGTGATCTGAACAAGGTGACAAAGAAGAACAATTATCCGTTGCCAAGGAAAGATGACTTGTTTGATCAGCTTCATGAAGCCAAAGTGTTTTCTTAGATGGATTTGGCAATAGGATTTCACTAGTTGAGGGTGGCTAAGGGTAGTGTGTCAAAGATTGCTTTTAGGGCGCCATCCGGTTTCTTCGAACGGTTGGTGATGCCATTCGGGTTGACTAACGTACCAACGTATTTTGTGGATCTTATGAATAGAGTATTCAGAGACCAGTTGAACAAGTTTGTGCTTGTGTTCGTGGATGATATTCTGGTTTACTCCAGAAATGAGGGAGAACATAAGACGCACTTGAGAGTTGCGTTAGAGATCTTACGGAAGCATCAGCTTAAGGCTAAGTTCTCAAAGTGTCACTTATGGAAGGATGAAGTGAGGTTCTTAGGTCATGTAGTTTCTGGAAAAGGGACAGCGGTTGACCCCGCTAAAGTTGCAGCAATCCAGGACTGGGACCGACCTAAGAATGCGACGAATGTTCAGAGTATCCTTAGGTTGGCAGGATATTACCGATGGTTTATCAAGGATTTCTCCAAAGTGGCTGCACCGTTGACAGGATTGACGAAGAATAACCAAGCTTTCACATGGGATGTAAAGTGTGAACAAGCGTTTGAAATCCTAAAGGAGAGATTGACGAGTGCACCTGCGTTGACCATTCCAAGTGGGAATGAAGAGATGCTGGTATATATCGATGCATGTGGTAGTGGACTTGGAGCGGTACTGACGCAGAATGATAAAGTTATGGCCTACGCATGTCTACAGCTAAAGCCACATGAGAAGAATTACCCAACTCATGATTTGGAGGTTGTGACAATTGTATTTTCTCTGAAGATTTGGAGACATTACCAGTTGGGAGTCCGATTCGATTTGTTTACAGATCACAAGTCGTTGAAGTATCTTTTCTCCCAAAAGGATTTGAATCTTCGACATCAAAAATGGTTAGAGTTTCTAACGTCATATGATTTTGGCATAGCCTATACTCCGGGCAAGGGTAACGCAGTTGCAGATGCGTTAAACCAAAGACACGCAAGTTTGGGAGCAATGTTTTCAAAATGGAAGAGCCTAGAGTACTTGGCAAGGTTCGATTTCAGGCCAAGGTGTGAGTTGGAACCTGAAATGTTGGCAAGCTTGTCGATAAGACCTACTCTTATTGAAAGAATTGGCCAAAGCCAAAAGAAAGATGCGAAGCTTGTCGAGTTCATTCAGAAACTAGAATCAGAAGATAAAGAGTTCGAGGCCGATCGAGAAGGTTTGCTTCGAAAGCAAGGGCGATTAGTTGTTCCTGATATTAATGGATTGAGGGATGAGGTTCTGAGAGAATGTCATCACTCGAAGCTGATGATTCATCCTGGTGGGAATAAGATGTATCAGGACATGAAGAGAGTCTATTACTGGGAAGGGATGAAGCTAATTATTGGAAAGTTTATTTCCAAGTGTATGAACTGTCAGTTGGTGGAAGCTGAACAGAAGAAGCCGAGTGGTTTGCTTCAACCATTGGTAGTTCCTATGTGGAAGTGGGAGCAAGTATCGATGGACTACCTAGAACAAGGGAAGGAAACGAAGGGATTTACGTTATCGTGGATCATTTGAACAAAACTGCGAGATTTATTCCTATCAAGTCGACTAGGGCGGCATCGAAATTGGCTGAACTTTATGTGAAATGGATAGTTCGATTCCATGGTGTCCCAAAGAGTATAGTGAGTGACCGAGATCCATTATTCACGAGTGCATTTTGGAAAAGTCTACAAGAAGCTTTGGGAACCGAGTTGTGCTTGAGTACGGCATATCATCCCAAACCGATGGTCAGACCGAGAAAGTCAATCGAGTTTTGGAAGATCTCCTGAGGGCTTGTGTGTTAGACTTCGGAGGATCATGGGAAGACCATCTACCTCTAGTTGAGTTTGCGTATAATAATAGCTATCAGTCTAGCATTGGGATGGCACCATACGAAGCATTGTATGGAAGGCCATGCAATTCTTCAGCATGTTGGTTAGAAACTAGAGATAAGTCAGTACTAGGGCCTGGGATGATTAGAGAAACCTCGTATTGTATCGAGATAGTTTGGCAACGAATGAAGGCAGCCCAAGATCGTCAGAAGAGTTACGCCGACAAGCGTCGTAAGGACTTGGAATTCGACGTAGACGATATGGTTTTTGTGAAAGCTTTGCCATTGAAGCACATGGTTCTCCAAGGTTTGTTGGACCATTTCTGATAGTCGAGCGAATTGGAAAGTTCGCGTATAGATTGGAGTTACCCAAGAAGATGTTGAGTGTGCATAATGTGTTCCATGTGTCGTTTTTATGGAAGCTCGTGCATGATTCGAATGTGGGGGTATCTTCAAAGCAGTACGAAGGCTTAGAAGTAGAGACTGTAGTTTCGAGACCTCCTAAGCCACTTCATGTTGTGGGGAATGACACGAAACAACTTAGAAGGAAGACGGTTAAGCTAGTTAAGGTACAATGGAGTGAGGATGGCGACGATTATACGTGGGAGACGGAAGAGAGTATGAGAGCGACTCATCCAGAGCTCTTCGTCGGTAGGACCCTTTGATATCGTATCTTCGTTATATCGTTGTATCTTGTTGTTGATTGTTAGAATTTCACGTGCTAGGATAAGGATATGGATGCATGGCTTGATGGTTGCTATTTTGGATGATAGAATTGGCTTTTCATGGATAATAGGCATGCAGAATCATTGTAATTACTTGTGTTTGTTTGGAATTTTGGGGACGAAATTCTTAAGGGAGGGGAGGGGGGAGAATGTAACAGCCCGCATATCATGTATTGAAGCTCGTAAAATATTTTTATTTCATTCTCTGAGGGTTGGATCATTCTCATCTTTTAATATGTTGCTTGTGGGGATGTGAGACATATCCATAATTTTTACCGATTTTGTTTGTGACCATTTTGCCACTGTCAGCCTCGTACAAGGCATAACTTTTGACTCAGGTTGAATCAGAGGGTGAGACCTATGCCATTGGAAAGCAGTTGATGACTGCCTTTCCGTAGAGCGGTTACACTAAAGATTTGGCTCAGCGGTTTGGAAGAAATCACTGTTTTAAGGTTTTACAGTTGCCTATTCAGGTTTTGGAGCCATGGTGGAATCCTATAAATAGGGGGTGAGAGCGGACAGAAAACTCGTTACATCAATTTGAAGTATTTGTCTTGTACTAAAATCATTAGAGTACAGTAATATAAAAGCATAATCCACAAAATAAAATCCATATCAGAGAAGACAGAAAAAGCGGTACATCAAAGCATCTCCAAGCAGAACGAGAGAGAATCCTAATCAAGTCTGAGTATTCCCACACTGAGAACCTGGGGGGAGGGGGAAAGGAAGAGAGAGAAGAGGAAATAAAATGGTCAGACATAAAGTCCGGCAATTCAAGTTACTTTTAGCATATAAATAAGTAAAAGCATCATGACAGGTATATAAACTGGATGAGAGAGAGACAACAATGTAATAAGGTAGGTATAGCAAACTGAGAAGCATAAACAGAATAACATAATAGAATATATTACACTTCTAAGTACTTTTCTCTGCACCAACACTAGTAAAATTAAAACAAGATGATCCCAACAATAACAAGATGGTAGACTTAGGTGTAATTCTAGTGACAGGTTTTACCCCTAACACGAATAACAGGCAGCCAAATAGAAATGATAGGTGTTACCCCGAGCAAGAATAATGGGCTCCTAAGCAAGCAAGAATAGATGTACCCTAAAGCGGCAACCTCGTGTTGGCCCCACAGTAGGATGTATCACTTTCTAAAGTGGCAACCTCATGCTGTCCCCACAGTAGGATGTATCACTTCCTAAAGTGGCAACCCCATTATTTTCAAAATGCACAACCATATCTGCTGATGCCACATCGTCTTAATTCCCCTAGCAAGCCGGACCCATTCACGCACATGACTCCGTTGGTTTCCTGCGCGGTCAACACCCTCACCCAAGTGACCTCTTACCATAAACTCAGTAAGCGTGCCTAGAACCAGACCTAGTTGGGGGTACCCGTTTGATAACAAGATGGGTTACTAACTAATACGGGTCCCACACAACATATGATGCAAGCTCCCCCCCCCCCCCCCCAGGCTTTCATCCCCACTACTAGGATTTTGATAGGTTATGCCTAACAGTTTAACAAGGTTGCATAACCCTAGCATGTAACATAAGTTAAGTTTGTCGAGTGTGCGTATATATATAAATAAATATAAAACCCGCCCCTATGGATTTCACAGGATTAACTTAATCCCCAATGATTCAAGCAAGTTTACTTAACCCCACTGATTCAAGCAAGTTTACTTAACCCCTACTTAAGTTTACAGGTTCATGTAAGCCCTATAGATTTAAACCGATTAAGTATTATGGGTTAACAGGTTATTATCATATTTCCATTCAAGTCTGTTAATGCACTAGACCTCTCACATTAAGTTGGCCGCTTGTGGATGTTGGATATGCTGGTCAGTTCCGGGAAGACTTCTCCCACAAGTCATATTTAACCTCGTGTCTTAGCGTCGTTACATGTACATTTATGAACTTAAACCACTCACATTAGATTTACCACTTGTGGATGCTGGATTCGCCGGGCGGTTCCGAGAAGGCTTCTACCATAAGCGTAATCTAATCTCGCGTCCAAGCGCGGTTACAGTTTCTAATTACTATAAATCTATGCATGTTCATTATTAATAATTTCTTATGTTTATCCAAGGTTATGCCCAATTCCCAGTCTGATTCATGATATAATTTATGCCTCAAGTTAAAGTTTGGATCAAGGTATAGATTATTGCCCCAAAATCCCCATCACGTTTTACGATACAAATTTGCCCTAAATTAAAGTTTTGGCTCAAGGCATAGATTATGAACAAATGCCAATCATGTTTTACAATATGAGTTATGCCCCAATTTATCATTCCAGTTTTACAATATGAGTTATGCCCCAATTTATCATTCCAAATCGTTCCTGATTTATATGTTCGCATATTTCAGCGATAGGTCAAGGCTCGAAGGTAGCCTGACTATAAAAATAAAAAACAAAGGGGGAGATAAGAGAACAAGAATAGGCATAAGAACAAGACAGACATATAATGACAGAAACAGGCATACTAACTGAATAAGCATATGGTGACAAAAATAGTGATAGTAGCAAAATGAGCATATAATGATAAAATTAGGCATGATAACAGAACAGGAATAGGCATATTAAAACTAATCAATACCTCAAGTGTACAAGTAATGACAGATCTGACTAGTTATGATTCAAGTTATTAATAGGCACCAACTTAGATCCAACTTACAAACATGTCAAGATTACTATTTAAATGTTTATACCTAAAAATAACATAAACTCATTGTGATAGGATCTAAAGAACAGAGAATTGATTGCTGATGTTGTAGTAGAGATTCTTGTATGCATATAAGTTGTTGTTGCTGAAGAATAGGCTAATCTAATTTGTGTTGGGGTAGCACCTCGTTGTCTCCATTGTTTTTGGATGAACAAAAAAACCAGAAATGAGGTCCTATTTATAGCCTAGGGTCAATGAATCTAGTCCAGAAACCAGTCCACGTTCAGAAACTGAACTCTGCCCAGATCTGACTAGGGTCGACCCATGGGGCATGGGGTCGACCACTAACTGGCCAAATTCCCTCCCACTTTCCACCTTCTATTTTTGATTTTATGGAATAGTTTATTTATATAGATTATGCTTGTATGATACAAGCTTCAAACCTTAATATCTTCTTTATACGATCTCCGTTTTACGCAAACTCGGAGTCTATGTGAAGCAGATTTCCAAGATGTTTGCAATAGCGTATTCTGTTTTACTTAATTCCCAATATTTAATTAAGTATTCCCTAGTTTATCATTTTAGTGTTGTTTAAAATTATGGGGTGTTACATTCTCCCCTACAAAAAGGATTTTGTCCTCTAAAATCTCTAAGTTAAGAAGAATGTATATCCTAACATCCATCATCCATCTACTCATCCGCCAACCACAGGCATCCATTTTCTTTAATTGATTTCAGTTCTTATATAAGCATATGCAAAGTTGTGTGTATATTTCCCTATAATAATGCGAAAGATCAAGCGGTCTACTGATTCAGTCGACCTCCTTAATGCAATGTATGTTAGTGCCATGAATCCAATATGTATGCAAATAATCCTAAAATATCTTGTAAACTAGAATGATGCCCGTGCTTTTGCATACGGGCCATTGTTTTTCACATATATTACTCTCATGACATTTGTGCATGGCTGGAGATTGTGGTAAGGGTAGAGTGCAGCAGATGGCACTTCTTTATGTGTCGTTTGTGGAACCTGGAATGGCGAAATTTGTTTCCTGTAGTTAGAGTCACACATCGTTTGTAGTAAGCACCGAGGAGTCGGCAACTGTTGAGGAAGCATTGGTAAGGTGTGGGACGTCGGTTTGCAATTGAAGTGTGGTTGGGTTTAGGGCATTAATTATGTTAAAGCAAGAAAACATGTATAGAATGGAGGCTGGTTAAGTCGTACGTGATAATGGGAACACACGAATATTAAAGGGTATGATCAAATGCACAAATTCTTAAATTAAATACAATAATAGTGCATGACGGTAGTCGTTATAATATTAAATCCAAGTTAAGTAGGAGTGAGCATGCAATATATTAAAAAACTGGGCATCAAATACGCATTCATCAAATGATATGTACAAAAATATCAAGCAGCAATCACCTTGTACACATGATGACTAAATTTACAAATAGATATACAACATATATACTATTACATTCTTAACGAAAGCAATGTAGTTCATTGAGTGTATAGGTGAAATAGAGTATACGTTTAGCATCGTCATAACCGATGGTGCGAACTCCTTTCTTGTGGCGTTTATTAGCTTGTTTTGTGTTGTTTGTTCTTGCAACTGCTGCCGCATTGTCACCATCCTGTTAATCAACAGTTGAGTAGAAAAAAATGAAAAGGTAATATAATATTGTTGTAATCTGTAAGAAAAAATGAAAAGGTAATATAAAATCGGTGCTAGTGCGTAAATTTTGAAAATTTCCATACAATAATATTGCAATAAAAATTTGTAAGACGTAGCTAATGTAACGATTTATGTGGAAGCTTTTTCAAAGCTGATGCTAACTGCATGAGATTGTTGTAGCAATCTGTAAGATCTAAAATATTGTTGTAATCTTGTTTTATTAATGAAATTGGAAAACAAATTTCGCACTTCTATAGTAAATTTACCAATTTGTGTAATTTCAAAAAACCTTGATTTAAAATACATAAAAAAAATATAAAATAGAGAAAGCGGTGGTCATATTTATATGTCCTTATATTTATAGACTTCCCGTGATTCACAAACAATCATTAGGCAAATCATGCACTTAAAAGAATATAATGAGCTGATGTAGCTAGATAAAAAGGACCCCAGTGAAAAGGAATGGATGTAGAAGTAAGACAAAGAAATGGCATGAATAATAACTAAAATTTATATGGTCTCAGTTCCCACCTTGGTTAGCTTCTTATTCTTTTTTCTTTTTACTATAGGAAAAGATGGTGTAATAGTCCACCTCGTTGCACAATGAACATGCTCATTTCAGAATAATATAATTTACTGGCCTTTCGTGTACAAATCAATTTATTTAAAAATAAAGCACATGTGGTGATGGTTCGGAAGAAGTCAGTCCAGATCTGATAAAGAAACAGCTGAAGCCCTGTTAACTACTTATCCACAAGAGCATCTACACATCTTATTTGAAGCCCTAAAAATTTGTTATGCGCACACCATGGTAAAATCTTACTGTACACCCATGTGTACCATATGTTTGTGATATGGTGACACAGACCATATAGTTATTCCTATTTGGCCGTACACCTAGGATCTATGGTAAATAAAAAAAGGTAAAAGAAGGGACATTAAATTTTGACAATAAACTTTTCTTTCATAAAATGGAAATTTTGAAAGAGAATTACTAAAGACCTAAGACGTGAACACATACATACAAATAATATATGTAACATTTTCAATAAGTGGTACTCATATACAGCATGCCAAATACAAATATGTCAAGAAAAGCATGTACAACTATTTTTCAGGTAATGATACTCGTTACTATTATATAGCATGCTGGATGCAATTTGTCAAGAAAGCATTTATACCCTTTTCTCAAAGTGCTACACTGTTATATTGTCAAGTACAACATTTATCTACCAGCCCAGCCTAAAAAACACAGGATTCTATTATAGTATCATGCCTATAGCCACAATATACATATTACATAATTTACTTATTCGTCAATTTTGGTAAGCCCAAGCAATCAGTGTCTTTAACTACTAAGTTTGATTTGGTAATATACAAGTTTTACATATAACTTTTCGTTTACACGTAACTGGACATTTACACTCTTTTTTCCATTTTCCCTTTTTTTCATTCTACAGTAAGCCTTGCACGTAAACGTATTAATGACTGTTAGCTGAAAATTTGTTTTATAAATAGAATAATAATGAAAAGGTATCAAAACACCAAATGCATACATCACTAAGCAGCAAGAGATTTCTTATCTTAAAACCATGATCAATTGCCCATTATGCTTTTCTCAAGCTTATAATTTCTAAGTTGAAGTGTGAGAGTAAAAAAAATTTCCAAAAAATGACAACTAATTTGACATCTAGCAAAAAATAAAAACCTTAGAAATCAAGTTGTCAACCATTAGCTAATTTGAGATCTTATAATTGCTTTTATACTCCACCTGTATTTTCATATTATTTAAGCGTGACATAATTCCTCTTCGAAGTTGATCCAGCAACGCAAAGTATAAGAAATGATAGTGTGGTAATAATGGGAAAGAAAAAACGTAACATCAAGAAGCTAAAATTAAAGTCAAAAATAAATATAAGATTATATGGTTTTACCCTATAACTAAAGGTTGACCCCTTTTCAATTTTGTTTCCACCTTTTTTTGGCCAAATGTTCTAAATTCCATAACTATTTGTACATGTCAATGGAAGAATTGAAAACCCTTCTAAACACCGGAGTTTTTATTAGCTTAAACTAATCAAAATCTATCGCAGTATCTCTTCAAGTAAACTATTTTTTGGCTGTAATTTTGAGAAAATTCTAGATAAACATTAAAGCAATTTACTAAATGTATACATAATATTTGATGATAAGCTTACAATTATTTGGATTGTATTGGCTAAAATAGCCACAAAATACCTTGGTTGTCTAGTTCCTCCTCTAATTGACTATTCTAGATCCAATCAAAAATAATTTTTATGGCATATCTATCCTACAGAATTAAAATGATGATTTTTTTAATAAGTAAACCTAGGTTAGAAGGATTCAAAATTAATTGACATATTATGGAACATAGAGCTTATCTGATGTCTTTGAAAAGTATAGTCCTTCCTCCCTCTTTTATACATTCAGCCAAACAGTTTACCAAAATCTTAATCAGCATCGTAGTTGCTTTTTCCAAACCAATATTCTGATAATCCTTAATCTAATATAAAACCTTATGCGATAGTTTATCATTAAAAAAATAACTATTAATGATTCGGTAACCATGAGATAAACTCTCGTTAAACACCAATAAAATTGACATAATAAGGCATGAAAGACATTTATTATGAAATTATTTTTGATTTGTTTGACCCATATTCCTATAAAAATTAGTAAGAACAATAAAAGGTAACAATGAACAAATCTAATCACCGCATTCTAGATAAACATATTTGTACATGAGCTAATTATATTTCTACATATGTTTAATGTGTTTTCTAATCACCAACCCAAAAGGTAGGAACGTTGCACGAAGATATGTTAAAAAAAAAAAAGCAAAGCAGCATAATGTGCAATTGGCTATTTTTTCTAAAAATAGTCAAATTACGATTAGACTGCGCATTTTTTTTTACACATTCATGTATTTTCCATGTTATGATATTTTTGTGTAAAGATAAATATGTTAAAATTCATATAAAAATACATCAATATTTTATACATTATAAAGGGAATTAGACATTAACAAATAGTAAATACAACTTATAGACAACAAATAAAAAAAGGCAGTAGTAACAAAGAGTCGAGATTTAATAGTTATAAAGTCGTAAGGTAGAAATGGCATCCTTGGAATCTAAGCAAATAAATTAAGTACCAACTAAAATGGGAAATCAGTAAAACTGGGATAAGGTATGTTCATTTACTATACAACGTAGGAAATATGGTAAGAGTTAATGTTGAAAAAGCTTTTTTGGGATAACATGGCTCTTTGACGTTCTAAGAGTTAATGTTGCAAAGATCCCAAAACCTCACTTCAAGTGTAGCATTTATACAGTGATTAGTGTAATCAATCAAATACATGTCAATTATGCACAAAACTGGTATGGTGCAAAAGTACAATTTGTTTTAGCTACATTCAAAAATCTCAGAAAACAAATATGTGACTTAAAATGAACTTTTCCAACAATAACGTTGAGCTACAACTTTTCACCCACGATATATTTTAAAAAACACCTAGTCAAGGAATAGAATTCCTCTCACACTCCTCATCAAACAATTTAGAAAATGTATTCAAGCATCCAGATAGCCTATTCTGGAGCAGAATATATTATTAAATCATCATTAATATGTCATCAACCATTCTAATAATAAACCAAATTTAAGTATTTTAATTTTATACTGTCTAGCCGCTTTAAAGAAAGGATTCAATAATGATAAGTAATTGATTTTAGATACCCCTAGTGATCTTCAAACCGTTCATTGTTTCAGTTCTGTATTTTTTTGTAGATTTAGAACAAAAATGAAGAATCAAGGAAAATTGTGAATTTGGTAGAGAACGTGAGTGTGGAAGTTAGTTGAAATGTGTACGTCTGGGAAAGATATTTTTGCCTTTCGTAGTAGTGCTAATTCTATATAAATGAAACGGTAGTGTTGGAAGTTCGAAAATTGCTTTACTAAGTATTTGTATTATGTATAAGAAATACATACATATATATATATATGTATGTATATATATATGTGTGTGTGTGCGCGCGCGCGCGCACGTGTGCACGAGTATTGCATATAGTATTCAACAATATTGTATAAAAAAGCAATCGTGGATGAATTTTTTATATATTTATTCGCATATAATATGTTAGTAAATATTTTGAACATGAAAGATGTTAATAGTCATAAATTTTGATGTTGATTTAGGAAGAAAATAATCTTTTTGTAAAATGACAAAGGGTCGGTCGCCAAACGTAGCCCTAACTGGCTTAGGAGAGCCTTATAATTGAATCAGGTTGAAATATATCTATCAATTAACCAGGTGTTTGCTCAAACTAACAAAATACTAATTGTGAAGTACTAACCAAAGACATCGTATTGCTTGGAAAACAAATAATAAAATCAAAGTAAATTAATCAATTGTTGAAGTAGTACCCATAATACAACATTTGATCTGATCTGAGGCATTCAACGTTATATATCCAATGTTATACAAATTTAATCATCAATCTACAAACCAATCTAAATTTCAATTCTACATCATGACGATAGCAGTGACTAGACTTTGATATTTTTAAGGGTTAGAGTTTACATATTCATACAGTGTTTCTTTCTATGAGCATTTATTATCGCTTTCTCACTGTCTACCATGGGTCCATAACTTTTGCATGCCCGACTTTGACTACAACTTGAAGTTACTAATAATACGTATTACTCATAAAAGCAGAACATGAAAATAGTAATATAGCATCATGTCTATATACTTATTACTGTTTAGATCAACTATACTGAGAAAATAATGCTAGAAACACAATTTAATAGAAGTATTAACATGTAAGTGATGCTCTCTCATATCAAAATCGGTTGTATCCACTGTTACAATAATTTATGGAATTTATATGGAATAGATGTAAGTTTCAGTTTGCCCTGTCCTTAGATGACTTACAATCATAAGTCATGGACGTCAAATGCCAAGAAAGCAGAAACTGTATTGATTCGGTCAAAATAATGCGTAAATTAACTAAGTTTGATAATGGGTTAAACGCAGTAGCTGAGTTCGACAACAAACAACTACTAACCTGAAGTCAAAAGCAGTGAATAATTGAAAATATCAAAATTCAGGAACATTTAACAGTGGGCTTAAATATATAGTTAGAAAGTTAGTAAAATACAGTAAAAGTTGTTATTCCTCGCCATAAGTCCAATACGAAAATCGAGTATTGGCTATGAATCGCATGAAATTAATAGGCAGGAGATCATTTTTCGAAAACTGAAACACGTACTTAAGAATTGTACAGCAGGGTTCCAACCGTAGAAATGAATACGTACCTCCAATACTAATTCATGGGTAGATTAAAGAAAATTGTTGGACCATGCGCTGCCAATTACCAATCATCCAATTAGGCTCTGACTGTAGTAAAGTTGTTCATATTTAGGTTTTGAGTTGATTTTGTTCCGAAAATAGTTGTGTTCAACGTCTACCGGTCGGAATCGAGAAGGAAAACTGAATGGTGAATGAAGATGAATGGAAGATGGCTATTGGAATTGATGGCGAAACGAACGTCGGTTGGGTAGATCGGTTATTTTTCTAAGTGGAAATAGGGGTGGAACGGTTATTTTCAGTGCGGAAATACTGGGGATCTGGAGAAGTTTGTTGTGGGATGTTGAGAAAAGGGGAAAACATGCAGTTTTAGGGTATTTTGAAACAGAGAGTTACTCGCGAGGACATGATAGCAAAGGTACGATCCTAGTTTCTAGTTTAAGTAATAGATTCTGTATATGTGCATAATCATCCATCCAAACGCAACATTCAAATGATGATACACCCATTTCCATCCATAAAAAGAAAGAAAAATGCACACACATCCATATGCAGTATGAGAGTGATTGAGCCGATCTAGTCCCTAATGTGTGTATGTACGCATCCACGAGCAACCACTAGCAAACACTTGCATTCATCAAACATAACATGTATTAAACACATGTTTACACCCATTGGATTTCTACCTAAAGGTCGAAGTTTTAATCGATAGGATGTACTTAATGATAGAAACAAGCACGAATAAAAGGTTTGGGAAAAGAAGCTAAGAACATACCCTAGAAAAGAAAAGGGTATGAAGCGCGAATCTTGTCTTCAGTTTCCCAAGTTGCATTCTTGGGGTCTTCTCCCCATTGAACTTTCATCAACTTGACCTCTCAGTTGATAGCTTCTTAACCTTTGATCCAAGAATACGGGTAGAACTCGTCTAACTATCGCCTCTCGTTCCACCTCTACTTCCTCAAGCATACTCGGCTCAAATATGCGGTATCATGTAAGCACTTTCGTAAATGAGAAATGTGGAAAACATCATGAACACCCATCAATCTCTCTGGTAGCTTTACTCTATAAGCCGTTTGGCCAATCCTTTATGTTATGGGAAATGGTCCTACAGACCTTGGTGAAAATTTCCCTATAGATCCAAAGTGAACTACATTCCTTAAAGGTGATACCTTGATGAAAACCATGTCTTCCACCTCGAACTCAATATCAGTTCTTCTCTTATCTGCCTAGGACTTCTGCCTGTCCTGAGCTATCTTCATGCATCTGCGGATAAGATCAATCTTCTCTGAAGTTTCTCTAATCATCTCAGGCCCAAGTAGAAGCCCATCTGTAGACTCCCACCAACAAGTCGGTGATCTATAAGGTCGTTCGTACAATGCCTCGAAGGGTGCCATGCCAATACAAGCTTGATAACTGTTGTTGTAGGCGAACTCTACCAAAGGAAGATGCTCTTCCCAAGTCCTCCGAAGTCTAGGATACATAGCCTTAAAAGATCCTCAAGAACTCTATTCACCCTTTTTGTCTGTCCATCGCTCTGAAGGTGATAAGTGGTGGTCAAACACACCTGTGTTCCTAATGCCACTTACAAGCTCCTCCAAAATGCACTGGTGAAAATGGGGTCACGATCACTCACAATACTGGAAGGTACTCCATGTAGAAGGACTATCTCACGAAGATAAACTCTTCCAACCATGTTGTCGTCCTCTTACTCTTAGCAGGAATGAAATGGGCTATCTTAGTAAGCCTGTCAACTATAACCCAAAAACTAGTGTTGCCTTTCCTTGATCTAGGAAAACCATTAATGAAATCCATAGAGACACTCTCTCACTTCCTTTGTGGAACCTCCAAAGGATGAAGTAAACCATTGGGCTTCCTTTGCTTAGCTTTGACTTGCTGGCAAATCAAATATTGAGAAACAAACTCCGCTACGTCCTTCTTCATCCCTGCCCAAAAGAAAACTCTCTTCATATCTCTGTCCATCTTATCACCACTTGGATGAATAGTCATCCTTGAATGATGGGCTGTCTCAAGGACTATCTTCAATAAAATCCCAATTTGGGGAACACAAAGCCTTGCATCTTGTCCCAACCACCGTTTATCATATGTGGAATATCTACTGAGGTGATTAGAAGTCTCCCCTCTACTGAGCTTATCCAAGATGTCAGCTATCTGTGGGTCCTCTCGCTGCGAGGTTCCTATCTGATCCATAAGAGTAGGTCGCACCTCTAATGATGCCAACAAAACAGGTGTAAGATTCGTAGATGGCCTAAATTCAAAGGTCGATATATACTCCAAGCTTCGCCTCTCTACGAATAGTGGACTTAAGGTCATACCCTGCCTACTCAATGCGTCCGCCACCACATTATCCTTACAAGGGGTATAAGCAATCTCCAAGTCATAGAACGCTAGGAACTCCACCTACTTTTGTTGCCTCAAATTGAGATCCTTCTGTGAGAACAAGTACTTATGAGATTTATGATCGGTATACAACTTAAATTCTCTCCAAGTAAATAATGACGCCAAGTCTTAAGCACAAATACTATGGAAGCCAACTCTAAGTTGTGGGTAGGGTAGTTCTTCTCATGAACCCACAACTGTCTACCTCTATAACATACTACCCTTTGTTCCCATCAGGAAAAGTCAAGACTGGGGTTGTTGTCAAAGCCCTTTTCAATCGCTAAAAATTATCGTCACAATTTACATCTCGAGAAAATGTTAAATTCTTCTTCGTCAGTTGGATCAGTGGGGTTGATATCTTCGCGAAGTCCTTAATGGACTTCCTATAATAGCCCGCTAAACCAATAAAACTTTTCACCTCTGTTGCATTCTTTGAAATCTGCCAATCTTGAACTGCAACTAATTTCGTGGGATCAACTGCTATCCCATCTTTAGAGACCACATGCCCAAGAAATCTCACCTCCTTTCTCCAAAAATGACATTTCGGTAATTTTGTCTTTAGCTGATGTGCTCGAAGATTCTTCAAAACCTCCCTCAAATGCAGGGCATGCTTTTCCTCACTCTTCGATAAAATCAAGATGTCATCAACAAAGACCACAACGAACTTATTTAGAAACTCCCGAAACTCACTACTCATTAGATCCACAAAATAGGTGGGTGCATTCGTCAACACAAAAGGCATGACGAGCCACTCGAAGAAACCATCAGGATTTCTAAAGGCATTCTTGTCTATACTGTCCTCGGCCACCCTTAACTAATGAAACCCCGTGGCCAGGTCTAATTAAGAGAAAACTATTGCACCAACAAGCTGGTTAAACAGATCATCTATCCTCTGAAGTGGGTGCCTATTTTTCTTTGTAAGCTTATTCAACTCCTTGTAGTCCACGCATAAGCGAAACGAACCATCCACCTTAGTGGCGAACACTACTTGAGCACCTCATTCACATATGCTTCACCTGATAAACCCTTTCTCAAGTAGCTCCCCCACTTTCTTGCTAAGCTCCCTCCTTTCTTTTGGAGTCATGTGGCGCACAGGCAATGCAAATGGCTTTGCATTGTCCACCAAGTATATTCGGAAATCAATCTCGTGCCTTGGAGGTAAGCCCCGAACCACTTCAAAAACATATGGATACTCACAGACTACTGGTACGATCATAAAGTCATCGATAGATGCGTCAAGCAACTCTAGGAAACTAAGCAAGACAGACCCTTTAGGGTCACTAGAAATTTCGAGGGTCCTCTCATAGCAAGTCAAAAGTCAAATGACCCTCCTCTCACAGTCTAGAGTGGCACCATACATGGCTATCCAATCCATCCATAGAATCAAACCATTGCCCATGAAACGAAGCACATATGCATCGCAATCAAACTCGACGCCCAACAGAAATTCTCAAACCCCGACAAATCATAGATAAATGAGCCGTACCACCAATGGGGTTTGAGACAACAACGGGATCCAAAACCATACTAGTATTAAGGAGCAGGGACTCAAGCACATAATAAGATATAAAAGAATGTGAAGCACCAGAATCAAAAAGAGTTCTACCAGGATGGTTGGAAAGAGAAATCAAACCTTAAACAGAAACTTTTTTAACTCTATCTGGTACACCGGTCACAAGTACCTGCCCTCCAGAAGATCCTGCCCTTTGGCCTTGTCCTTGCCTCTTCGGGCAAATCTTGATAAGATATCTAACATCTCCACATTAGAAACAAGCATTCTTCCTCTTTTTGCAATTTTTGCTCACATGACCCATGCGTCCACAACTAAAACATTTCCTCTTTTCTTGGGCTTTTCCGTTCTTTCCGCCCTTCCTTTGCTATTGTTGATCTTTTTTGGGCCATACTTTCTTGTTTTGTGCTTCATCACTCTTAACCTCTTTCTTTTCACCTTTATCCTCTTCGTGCATTAGTGCCATATCATCGAGTTTCTCAAAAGTTGCTCCCATTGGAATATGAGACATAGCCAACCTATGAAGGGGCTCATTCAATCCTCTTGAAAACCTCAAAGCTTTCTTTTGCGGGGTATCTAATCCACTAGCTCCAACCTAAACCTTGCCAGTTGATTGAACTTGTTAACATACTCTTTGACAGACATGCCTCCTTGCTTAATTGCCAAAAACCATTCCATTTGCATACTTTGCTTAGCTTGAGAATGAAACATCATCTTGAATCTCTACCGGAAATCATCCCTAGTCTCAATTGGATATCCTACTTGTGTCACTTCCCACCAGAATGAAGACTCATCTTTTGGTTGCCAAATAACCAACTAAATATTTCTTCTGTCATCAACCTCAAAAATTCCAAATAAATCCTCCATCTCTTTAGGCCAATTCCTTGCTTCTACAAAAATCTCAGTTCCTCGGAATTGCTTTCCTCCCACAGCACAAAAATCCTTGCATACCTTGGAGAAATTATGCGCTCGCGGAGGAGGAGGGACAGCGGCTACAGCTGGAGGAGGGGCATCAGCTTGGCCTACGGCAGGCGTCGTAGCCTCAAAATACCTACGGAACCAAGCTGGTATCTGTACGCCCTCAGAAATATTCAGTTCCCCAGGCATGCTGAAAAGAAAAGAAAAAAAGTTCAAACAGAGAATCGAAAGATATTTCATATGGCTTTGGGGAATATATTTTTAAAAAACAGACTTTTCTTTGAAAATTACTTTCTTTCAAAACCTTTTTGAAAACAGTTTTCAAAATCTTTTATCCGATCTGGTAACCATCAGCTCCGATACCAAGTATGACACCCCACGTCTGTTAATGTCACTCTTTATCAGAATGCATTAAGTTTCATGAAGCGTTATAGGTAAACAGAAATAGAAACATCACAAGACAGACATAAAATAACAGCGGAATTTAAAACTTTGTTAAATTGAAAACATCATCATCCAAATTCAGTTACAACATAAGCCTGAAATACATAAAAACCATTACATCAATTTGAAGTATCTGCCTTGTACTAAAATCATAAGAGTACAATAATATAAAAAGCATAATCCCCAAAATAATAGCCATATCAGAGAAGATAGAAAAAGCATTACATCAAAGCAGCTCCAAGCAGAACGAGAGAGAATCCTAATCAAACCTGAGTATTCCCACTCTGAGAATCTTGTGGGGAAGGGAGAAGAAGAGAGAGAAGAGGAAATAAAATGGTCAGGCATAAAGTCTAGCTAATCCAGTTACTTTTATCATATAAATAAGTAAAAGCATCATGATAGGTATATAAACTGGATGAGAGAGAGAGATAACAACATCATAAGGCAAGTATAACAAATTGAGCAGGATAAAGAGAACTGCAGAACAGAATATATTGCGCTTCTCCAGTACTTTTATCTGCACCAACACTAGTATAACTGAAACAAGATGATCCCAGCAAGAACAAGATGGTAGACTTAGGTGCTCTTCTAGTGACGGGTTTTACCCCCAACACGAATAACAAGAAGCCCAAAGGAATGACAGGTGTTACCCCCAGCAAGATTAATGGGCTCCTAAGAAAGCATGATTAGATGTACCCTAATTACTCCCCGCAATCGATCGGCTTTCTATCTCGTAGATATCCTATGTTGGCCCCACAGTAGGATGCATCACTTCCTAAAGTGGCAAGCCTGTTATTTTCAAGATGCACAACCATATCTACCGATGCCACAACGTCTTAATTCCCCTAGCAAGCCGGACCCACACACGCACATGACTCCGTTGGATTCCTGCGCTGTCGACACCCTTACCTAAGTGACCTCTTACCATCAACATAGTAAGCGTGCCCATACCTCGACCTAGTTCAGGGTACCCGTTTGAAACCAAGATAGGTTACTGACTGATACGGGTCCCACACAACAAATGATGCAAGCTACCCCTAGGCTTGCATACCCACTACTAGGATTTTGATAGGTTATGCCTAAAAGTTTAACAAGGTTGCATAACCCCAGTATGTAACATAGATTAAGTTTGTCTAGTATACATATATAACCCGCACCCACGGATTTCTCCAGATTAACTAAAACCCCCACTGATTCAAGCAAGTTTTCTTGACCCCACCTATTTAAGCAAGTTTACTTAACCCTTGCTTAAGTTGACAGGTTCATGTAACCCCCATAGATTTAAACATGTTAAGTATTACAGGTTAACAAGTTATTATCATATTTCCATTCATGTCTGTTAATGCACTAGATCTCTTACATTAAGTCGGCCACTTGTGGATGCTAGATATGCCTGGCGGTTCCGGGCAGACTTCTCCCACAAGTCGGACTTAACCTCGTGTCTTAGCATCATTACATGTACGTTTATGCACTTAGACCCCTCATATTAGATTTACCACTTGTGGATGCGGGGTTTGCCGGGCGGTTCTGGGCAGGCTTCTACCACAAGTGTAATCTAACCTCGTGTCGTAGCGCTCTTACAGTTTCTAATTACTGTAAATCTAGGCATGTTTGTTATTAACAATTTCTCATGTTTATCCAAGGTTATGCCCAATTCCCAGTCCGATTCACGATACAAGTTATTCCCCTAGTTAAAGTTTGGATCAAGGTACAGATTATGCACCCAAAATCCCCATCAGGTCTTACGATACGAACTATGCCCTAAATTAAAGTTTTGGATCAAAGTATAGATTAAGCCCAAAATCCCAATCTTTTACCATATGAGTTATGCCCCAATTTTTCATTCCTAATCATTCCCAATTTCGTACGTTCTCATATTTAAGTGATAGGCCTAGTCACGAAGGCAGCCTGGCTATAAAAATAAAAAGGGAAAGAGGGAGAGAAGAGAACAAGAATAGGCATAATAACAAGACATGCATATGATGATAGAAATAAGCATACTAACTGAATAAGCTTGTGGTGACATAAATAAGCATAGTAGCAGAGTGAGCATATAATGATAAAATTAGGCATGATAACTGAACATGCATATTAGGAATAGACATATTAGAACTAATCAATGGCTCAGGTTAACAAGTAATGACAGATCTGACTAGTTATGATTCAAGTTATTAACAAGCACCAATTTGGATCCAATTTATAAACATATCAAGATTACTATTTAAATGTTTATATCTAAAAATAACATAAACTATGACAGGATCTAAAGAACAGAGAATTGACTGTTGATGCTATAACAGACATTCTTGTATGATTATAGGTTGTTGTTGCTGAAGAATAGGCTAATCTAATCTGAGTTGGGGCAGCACCTCACTGTCTCCATTGTTTTTGGATGAATAAAACCATGGAAATGAGGTCCTATTTATAGCCTAGGGCCAACGAATCTAGTCCAGAAACGAGTTCACGTTCAGAAACTAAATTCTGACCAGATCTTACTAGGGTCGACCCAGGGGTCAACACAGAGTCGACCCCCATGTGTAGGGGTCGACCCAGGGATCGATACCCATGGGGTATGGGGTCGACCCCTAACGAGCCGAATTCCCGCCTCTTTTCCGCCTTTTGATTTTTGATTTTCTAGAATAGTTTATTTATATAAATTATGCTGGTATGTACACAAGCTTCAAACCTTATTATCTTCTTCATACGATGTCCGTTTTACCCAAACTCAGAGTCTATCTTAAGTAGAATTTCGAGACCATCGCAGTGGCGTAGTCCGTTTTAGTTAATTCCCAATATCTAATTAAGTATTCCTTAGCTTATCATTTTAGTGTTGTTTAAAATTACGGGGTGTTTCACCCCTATTGCTTTGATATAGTTGTTGATTGATTGTTTGTTGCTATGATTGTTTGGTTATTTTCTAAATTTAAAAGATGAATTACAAAGGGAGGAGGATGTAACAATCCATATTTTAGTAAGACATTATTCAATAACTTAATTATGTGATTAAATTGGAATAATGTAAAGGAGAAGGTAATGATATTTATGCTCAATAAGTTAATTAGAAGGTTTTCCTTTATAAACAAATAAACTAAATAAAACGTGCATAAGGAAGAGAGACATGAGAAGGGCAAAATTGGAACTTTCGACTCTTGTATATATGTATCATTTCTCGAACATTTCATTCAGAATAGCCATTCTAAAACCTAGATTAAAGTTGAAAGGAACTAGAAAAAGGTCGGCTATTACAAGTTTGGAGAAGAAGAAGAAGAAGAAGAAGAAGATAAAGCTAGGAAAACATAGTGCTTGGAGTAATTCATCAACAAATCTCATCTTGTCTACCCAACCAAGACGAATGATATATTTTACCCCAATGGTTATTGTTATCTTGATATATCTGCATGTTGTGTTAATCATTCGTTCATATTTCATGTTGTTTTTTATGATTATATGCTGTTATGAATTACTCATGTTTAGTTATGTACTATAAGTTTGTTAGATATGTTATTGTCATACATGAAAACGAATAAGTTATAGGGTGAAAAACTTAGATAGAGATCTCCAAATATTATGAAGCTTTTGTAGGATGTGTGTTGAATGATTATGGAGACATGTGTCAAATTTTACTAATTGTTACGATGGTGTAAATTTGTTATGAGTTTCCTAAGAGTGCATGCTTTAGGTAAAATCATACTTTAATTCTAGTACTAGCTATGCGATGATATGCACATGTATTTTGTATTTTATGTAGTACAAAGTACTAGAAAATTATGTATACTTTATTTTTAATACTTTTTGTAAACAATATAATTTCGACAAATAGCATGGAGTTGGTAATAAGATATAAAGAAATAAAATAGGTTTGCCTATTAATACTATCAGTGCCATTTCCAAATTCGGAAGCACCTCCAGTAATAATCAGAACCAACCTTAGGTGCCGCTGGATGCTTGAAATATCACAAATATGGTACATGAAGCATTCAAGGCTTCACCCTTTCACCTTTTGGATTCGGGAGCTGGCCCTGATACATATAACTATTTTTATTTTAAAAGACAGCTGCTCCACAGGAGGGTTCTACCTCATATTTTTCAGCTAAACTGGAGGTGTAATTTCTATGAAAGAAATAATTTTATAAAACAAAGAATTTAAAATTGTGAATTCAAAAGGAATACAAGCTGTATTCCTTTCGGTCATTCGTTCGAACCGGATTGGGCTTCCCACTGAAGCCTTTGCTTGTGAAACTATGGAAATCCTTGAAGCAGTTGCTTACGCAAACATGCCTTTGTAAACCATTATCTTAGATTACTTCCTTAGGCATTGAACATCTCGTTAAGAATTTCCTTTACAAAACCAAATATTTTGAGGCTCTGCCTCTATGGTTGATTGTGTAAGCGATGACGACAAGGGAACTTTTATCTAAATTTTTTCTGAAATAAGGAATAGTGGCTCCACCTCTATTGCTTTACATCATTACGAGATGACAAGTATTGATCGTTGCGAAGACAGAAGGGTTTCCATTTCGGAATAGGTTGAATATGGGCTTCGATATCATTGCAGAAGTCGAAGTAAATTGGAGACGACAGAGGTGTCATATCCAATGTAGTGTATGTTAGACTTAGCCTTGAATCCCTTGAAATGTTATGTGGTTGGATTTTTCCATTATTTGGGCATTACATTTGCGTCGGAAACAATGGGAAGGTGTAAGAGGTGGGAATTGATACTCACCATTTAAAATATAATGTTTATAATGTTATCTAGATCTGTTGCTTTGCGCAGTTTGGAGGATTTAGGAATGAAACTTCGATTTCGTGTAAGTGGGGAGGAATTCTTTGGAGCATTGAGGGGACCAAAGGGGATATTGGTTCCATGTAGGCGGAACATAATACCACAAAGCACTGGGAATCTTATTAAAAAATAATCTACCATTTCAGTTTTTAGCCAATATCTGAGTGTTTTACGATCGATGTCTTTGCGAGTGTAATGAAACGTCATGGTCTTTCACATCGGTTTTTGGACGATGTCTAAAATTGGCTTTATATAATGTTTTTGTTAGGATATCTGATGTTAATATGGTATGATAAACAACAATTACCTTATTCATAGCCATGCTAAATATTGAATATAGACATCAGTTTTTTAAAGCAGATAATGTAAATTTGTAGTAATAAACATAGGTTATCATATTCATAATCATGTAAAATATGGGATATAAACATCATTTTTTTGTAAATTATGATGTACTTGATATCAAAATAAAATCCAGTCAGATCATCTAGGTACAACATTCCAAGAAACACTAAAATAACTTAGCTATATTACTTTTTTTCAACCATTTCAATCTATAAACATCCAACACTAATTTATTTTTTCAACCATACCAATCCAAAAACATCCAATAGTAATCCACCTAACTCAACCATTTAGAACATTATGAGCAACCCATATATGAATCCACATAAACAAAGTACATTACTTGTAACACCCCGCCTCCGCCAGGGTCACTCGCAAAGGAATGCACTAGCTTTAGAGGGGCATTATTGGTAAACATGAACAGAAATATCACAAGACAGAACATATAAAATAGCGGAAGTAAAATCAAACTTACATAACATGAATAAATAAGGTCTAAAGCCTTTTACATCAGAGTACATCAAAACCTGTCTTGCAATAGTAAAGAAGCATAAAGACATTTTCATAAATTATTCCCCAAGTAAAACAGTAAAGTAACCATTAGCCAAGAAAAGTCCATGCCATCCATGATGACCTTCAAGCGGAAGAAGTCCGAACAAAACAACAGTATTTCCTCCCTGTAACCTGGGGGGGGGGGGAACGGAAGAAAAGAGGCGAAACAAAACGAGTCAGTCAAAAAGACTGAGTAAGCCCTATCTACTATCAGCATAAAAACTAGTAAAGTTAACTGACATGAGAAACTGAGATGAACATAAGCATGATAACAAGATAGATAAGCTAAATCAAAATAACAGGATGAACTACTGAACTCAGATAAACTAAGGTGTCATGATAAATTACGATGTCAAGATAAAACAAGGTATCACATCGTCAGGTTTGTATCAAGTATAATATCCCCAAGATATCTATCACGCATAACGTCCCATGGTATCTATCCTGTACATCTGCTCTGCACCTACCGTACTAGCATCCCCACCGTATCATGTATTATCCATGAATGACCCTTACCCAAAAGTCGTATAATGGTCCATGTCAACCTAATATGCCGCATATATAGGTTGCTCAACTCGTATGTTCCTTTCCGTGTATAAGTTTAGTCCCTTGCCGTAGACCATACGGGCTTTCCCATGAGATTCTATATTACTTTAACATAGTTCCATGATCCTTAAGATCGGTTTGGACTGTTACCCTAAACCTAGCTAGGGTCTTCCAACATGAATTATCGTTTGTACAACTAGGACTTATGCTACCTAGGGCTACTAGGGATTACGCTTACCTATTGCACGTTTCCGTATCTCGGTTTTGGTTCAACCACCCAGGGCCACTAGGATTTACGCTAACCGTCAACCGCGCCCTTTTTCCCACGCATTCATCGTGAATCGTTTTTCCATGACTGTATGCACATGTATCACATCGTGCCATCCGAGTCCTGTCACAGGGCAGATCAAGAAATACAGGACTCGGTCGGGATCTTTCGATTTATCTGCCGATGCAGATGCTAAGGTCTGTTTTTCTATACGTGGCTATGGTCCCACGCGACCCCTCCCTCAACTAGCAAAAGACAAGACAGGATAAATCCTGTATGAGAACACAACACTGGCCAACCCACATCCAAGCCTTACCGCAACCATAATTAGATAGCAATTATGGTCTATTGGGTGTTCCATGCCTTTCCGTACGTACACGCTTGACCAAAGATGGTAGGTAGCCTGACAAAATGCTATCTAGGGTACGACCGTGTATCGTCGACTATCCCCTATCCATCCCCGTCTTTAGGTCGCTCGTATAGCAACCAAGGCATATTCTTGGTTCTTCTAACGCAGACCTTAACCTCTCATGAGCCTAGTATAATCACCTGGCAGCTCATAGAGGGATACCAAGAATACCCTCACGTTCCCCGAAGCCGCTGCTTCGTTACCCAGTTCGCTGGAGCCTTTATCCAAATCAGATACTTGCTCCTACTCGTATACTCAAACGATGACCTACCGTATCAGGTTACTCATCTATCTATGAACTGGTCTAAATTTCCTTGACTAAGAATCATTACTTAGTTATTCTTCAACTAAGGTCTACCACTTAGCCTCTTTCCCGTTATCCTTGTTAACTACGGTTATCCACCTAATCCTTAGAACTAGGGTTTACATAATGGATTAAGTGTCACTTAAGTTCATGACTTAACCCGTCTACAAATCATGTCAAAATTGGCTAAGTATCCAAGTTCAAGACTTAACCCTACAAACCATGCTCAAGTTGGTTAAGTATATATTAACTTGACCCTATCAAATTACTGAGTCAAATCGGTCAAGCGTATTTAAGCGATTCGTGACTTAGCCTTATCATGTTTTCACGTTAGATTGGTTAAGTATAGGTTAACTTAACCTCAATAAATTCACGAGTTAGATTGGTTAAGTATAGGTTAACTTAACCTCAATAAATTCACGAGTTAGATTGGTTAAGTATAGGTCACTTAACCACCTCAAATCATCATGTTAGATTAGTTAAGTGTTTAACTTAACCCCATTAAACGGCCAAGTGGGATTAATTAAGTCTAGGCTAACTTAACCCCATCCGATCTCCATGTTTAGACTAGTTGAGTCTAATCTTAACCCCATCCATTTACTGTATTTTTTTTCGGTTAAGTGTCATTAAGGAAACTTACTTAACCTTACCAAATTATTGTGTTGGATTGATTAAGTGTTTGTTAACTTAACCCCGTCCACTAGTCGTATAAAAATGGTTAAGTGTCATTAGGCAAATCAAGTTACTTAACCTACCCAACCTTGTCATGTTTTGTTAAGTATCATTAGCCTAATCAAATTACTTAACCCATTTGTCCATGTCATATTTGGTTAAGAGTCATTAATCAAATTAACTTAACCCTATCATGTGGCATTAATTACTTAATGCACCTCAACCTCTCATATTAAACTTTGTTATGGTTACTAGTTAAGCCGGTCGGTTCCGGGTAGCTTTACACCACAACTTGGTCTAACCTCGGGTTCAAGCACAACATGACCAACTTCTCACATTGGGTCCTATTGTTTGCAACTACTAGTTAGGCCGGTCGGTTCCGGGTAGTTTTACGTTGCAAACTCAACCCAACCTCGAGTTGGCCACACTTATATTATCTAAGTGTCATGTCCATTATGTTTTCCAACACATATTACAAGTTTTCAAGCAATTGGGTAGACCTAACTTAATAGGTAAATTCCCAATGGGTAGACCTAACTTAATAGGTAAATTCCCAAGCTTATGTTTTTATGCATACTTACATGTCAACTTCCATGTTATATTTCAAGTCATATTTCCAAGTTATATTTTCATGTCATTAGAAATTTCCCATAACATAACCCAACGCTTTTAAACTCGCATATACGTTCGCAACAACGTAATGGATTAAAAGAAGAGACTTGGCAAAGGCATGACAAAAATGGATATTAAGCCACAAGTTAATCATGGTGGCAATTGAGGCACAAATGTGTTCATTAACTTGCATGTTACATTCTTAAGCCTCAAAAACATGCATAAACCCAAACTTGGCACATGAGCGAATCATGGTGACAAAAGACATGGAATGATGACTAGTAACTCGCATATATCATCATATAAGGGATATGACTTCATATGCAAGTTGACATAAAGGTTATGAGGGTTCTCATGTTGCATAATGCAACTTTCAACATAAAGGTTGTAGCTTTTAGCCCACAAGATCAAGATAATGACTTCATAAACTTGCATGACATGATAACATGTATCATACTCAATGATCAAACCCAAACTTGCAACATGAACATTTAACTTCATAGTTAATATCTAAGAGTAGGGAAAGGGCTTACATTGCTATGAAGGCACAAAAGATATGACAAAGCCCTTATGCAATCAACTAGACCCAAAATGCAAGCTCTAACATAGAAACCCTTGAGTCAAAATGATCAAAACCCTTGCTTTATGATGCAAAGATAGAAACTTGACTTGAATGCAAGCTTATGACACTCATACAAGCTTGAAAACACTTGTATGCATGGAAAATCTCTCATAGAAACAATTTAGAAATTTCATGAAGAGAGTGGAGGCCATGAGAGGTAAAATTTTGCCATAGTTTAGTTGCATGAATGAATAATGATGATTTAGGGTTAGGTTAGGGTCTGATTTATAGATTAGGCAAGTGTTTTAGGCCATAGGATTAAACCCTAGTTGCAATCTCAGCCCTTAAAACCGAATCTGGCCCCCAAACTCAACACAAACCCAAAATGGTGCACCAGGCAGAACTGCCTGGCTGGACCAAGTCGACAGCCAAGTCGACAGGGCTGTCGACTTGGGTCCAACCAAGTCGACTCCCAAGTCGACAGGGCTGTCGACTTGGGTGCTCTGGCGGGAATTTTCCCGCCTGGCCCAAACTGGCCCAAATTTTCAAATTCAAACTTGAATTTGGAACCTGTTTTTACTTTGAAATTTTCTGAAAACTTCGTTGGGCCCTAATCGGGTCATACGGACTCCGATTTTCGAAAACTCAGACTCTATTTCGTGTATTTTTCCGAGACGAACGCAATGGCATAGCCCGTTTTACTTGATTCAGAATTTAAAATTAAATTCTGCCTTGACTCTCGTTTTAACATGTTATCGAAATACGGGTTGTTACATTCTCCCCACCTTTTAGGATTTCGTCCCCGAAATCTCCAAGTTAGGAAGAACATATCCTACCATCCATCATTCATCTACTCAAAACATCATCCACAAGCAACCATTGTTCTTAGATGATTTCTAATGCTGTATGAATATATGCAAAACGTGTGTGTACATGTTCCTTAGCTAATGCTAATGATCAGGCCTGAATAATCTTTCTAATGCAAAATATGTATAGTGCCATGAATCCAACATGTATGCAAATAGTCCTAGTCATATAGATACTATATGCGTGCACAATCATTCATTCATATGCCACAACCGCATGATAATACATTCGATTTCATCCATAAACAAGTATAAATACTCGTGCATATGCAATATGAAATGTGACCGAGTCGAGCTAGTATCTAATGTGTATTCGCGCATCCACGAGCAACCACTTGCAACCACTTGCAACCACTTGCAACCATATCAATCATAACATGTTTCAAATACATGTTTACATCCATAGGGTCCTACCTAGGATTCCCTGAAACAGGGCCGAGTAGATAAACAAGACAAACTCCTTACGGGGTTTGTAACAGAAAATAGGACCGAGAGGATGTCCACGAAAGATAGCCTACAAGTAAGCTCTACAGAAAACAGGGATCAAGGATATACTCCCAAAAAGAGATATCATGCGTGTATCTAGTCTTTGACCATCAAAGTCGTATTTCCTTGGGCTTAATTCCATTGTGCCTTGACCGTCTTTTAACTTCGCGATTTCGTAGCTTCTTATTTCCTGTTTCCATAACATGAGCTGGAACTCATTTCTTCGTCGCCTCTCGTTCCACTTGCACTTACCCTTTTCCTAGAATACTTGACGCAAACATGACTGCGTACTCATGATCTCATGCAAGCTTTCCAAAATTCACTAGTGAATCTTGGACCTCGTACCACAAGGTATTCCACGTAGAAGAACTTTCTCTTGAAAGTAAACAGATGCCAACCAGGTTATCAAGCGCACTTACTAGGGTGATTTCTAAAACCCACGCATAAGTGAAGTAAACCATCCGTCTTATCGGCGAACACCACTCGATCGGGCTTCAAATTTCCAATAAAGGCATCTAGGGATTCTAAGTAACTAGTCATGACCGAACCTCAAAAAGGCTACACGATACTTCGAGGGTATTACCAAGGCTAGTCAAAAGGTCTAACTACCCTCCTATCAAAAACCGAGAGTGGCACCCGCTACTGGATAACCACTTCATCCCTAGAATCCATCCATAGCTTATAAACATAAGCATCATTTCCAAACTCAACACTTGGCATAAACATTCTCAAGTCCAAACAGGTCATGTATAAATGGACTGATTCTCCAATAGGACTTTGAGACAAAAATGGGATTCTCTATTACGCTAGTACTTAAGGTGCAGAGACTCAACTATCGAAGCAGACTTAAATGATACGATGATCAAAACAAAGTCCTAACGGGATGATAGAGAAGAAAAGCTAAACCTTTAACAAGATCGTTACCCTCCTTCCGAGGTACCCTAGAAATGAGAGCATACTACTGCCCTCCCGATGATCTTGTCCTTGTCCCATAATACTTAACTATCCGCCCCGTTTTATCATGCCAAAGGTACTCTCTCGTCATGGGTTTCATCTTTCTCCCTCCTTTGAGGACTAAGTCATACCAACAAGTTGCTCATCCTTAAGCTCGTATCCCTTATCCTCTTTCTCACTATCCTTTCTTATAACGCGGCCGCTGGTCTCTCGAGAACCACCTCCATCGTATGGAAAGCACTTCCGTAGAGAGAAAAGACTAGTCACAGTTAAAACCACTGTGACTACAGATGGAGGAAAGAAAGGAAAAGAGATTCAATTAAGGAAACAAGGATAGTGCTAATGGCCTTTGGGGAATAGCCTTTTTCTTTTAAAAGAAAATTTTCTTGAAAAATGCTTCTTTGTAAACGATTTTCAAATAGTTTTCAGAAGGTCTTTAACAACTTTTGCCCAGTCTGGTAACCTTCTGCTCTGATACCACGTGTAACACCCCGCCTCTGCCAGGGTCACTCGCAAAGGAATGCACTAGCTTTAGAGGGGCATTATTGGTAAACATGAACAGAAATATCACAAGACAGAACATATAAAATAGCGGAAGTAAAATCAAACTTACATAACATGAATAAATAAGGTCTAAAGCCTTTTACATCAGAGTACATCAAAACCTGTCTTGCAATAGTAAAGAAGCATAAAGACATTTTCATAAATTATTCCCCAAGTAAAACAGTAAAGTAACCATTAGCCAAGAAAAGTCCAAGCCATCCATGATGACCTTCAAGCAGAAGAAGTCCGAACAAAACAACAGTATTTCCTCCCTGTAACCTGGGGGGGGGGAAACGGAAGAAAAGAGGCGAAACAAAACGAGTCAGTCAAAAAGACTGAGTAAGCCCTATCTACTATCAGCATAAAAACTAGTAAAGTTAACTGACATGAGAAACTGAGATGAACATAAGCATGATAACAAGATAGATAAGCTAAATCAAAATAACAGGATGAACTACTGAACTTAGATAAACTAAGGTGTCATGATAAATTACGATGTCAAGATAAAACAAGGTATCACATCGTCAGGTTTGTATCAAGTATAATATCCCCAAGATATCTATCACGCATAACGTCCCATGGTATCTATCCTGTACATCTGCTCTGCACCTACCGTACTAGCATCCCCACCGTATCATGTATTATCCATGAATGACCCTTACCCAAAAGTCGTATAATGGTCCATGTCAACCTAATATGCCGCATATATAGGTTGCTCAACTCGTATGTTCCTTTCCGTGTATAAGTTTAGTCCCTTGCCGTAGACCATACGGGCTTTCCCATGAGATTCTATATTACTTTAACATAGTTCCATGATCCTTAAGATTGGTTTGGACTGTTACCTTAAACCTAGCTAGGGTCTTCCAACATGAATTATCGTTTGTACAACTAGGACTTATGCTACCTAGGGTTACTAGGGATTACGCTTACCTATTGCACGTTTCTGTATCTCGGTTTTGGTTCAACCACCCAGGGCCACTAGGATTTACGCTAACCGTCAACCGCGCCCTTTTTCCCACGCCTTCATCGTGAATCGTTTTTCCATGACTGTATGCACATGTATCACATCGTGCCATCCGAGTCCTGCCAAATCAAGAAATACAGGACTCGGTCGGGAGCTTTCGATTTATCTGCCGATGCAGATGCTAAGGTCTGTTTTTCTATACGTGGCTATGGTCCCACGCGACCCCTCCCTCAAATAGCGAAAGACAAGACAGGATAAATCCTGTATGAGAACACAACACTGGCCAACCCACATCCAAGCCTTACCGCAACCATAATTAGATAGCAATTATGGTCTATTGGGTGTTCCCTGCCTTTCCGTACGTACACGCTTGACCAAAGATGGTAGGTAGCCTGACAAAATGCTATCTAGGGTACGACCGTGTATCGTCGACTATCCCCTATCCATCCCCATCTTTAGGTCGCTCGTATAGCAACCAAGGCATATTCTTGGTTCTTCTAACGCAGACCTTAACCTCTCATGAGCCTAGTATAATCACCTGGCAGCTCATAGAGGGATACCAAGAATACCCTCACGTTCCCCGAAGCCGCTGCTTCGTTACCCAGTTCGCTGGAGCCTTTATCCAAATCAGATACTTGCTCCTACTCGTATACTCAAACGATGACCTACCGTATCAGGTTACTCATCTATCTATGAACTGGTCTAAATTTCCTTGACTAAGAATCATTACTTAGTTATTCTTCAACTAAGGTCTACCACATAGCCTCTTTCCCGTTATCCTTGTTAACTACGGTTATCCACCTAATCCTCAGAACTAGGGTTTACATAATGGATTAAGTGTCACTTAAGTTCACGACTTAACCCGTCTACAAATCATGTCAAAATTGGCTAAGTATCCAAGTTCAAGACTTAACCCTACAAACCATGCTCAAGTTGGTTAAGTATATATTAACTTGACCCTATCAAATTACTGAGTCAAATCGGTCAAGCGTATTTAAGCGATTCATGACTTAGCCTTATCATGTTTTCACGTTAGATTGGTTAAGTATAGGTTAACTTAACCTCAATAAATTCACGAGTTAGATTGGTTAAGTATAGGTTAACTTAACCTCAATAAATTCACGAGTTAGATTGGTTAAGTATAGGTCACTTAACCACCTCAAATCATCATGTTAGATTAGTTAAGTGTTTAACTTAACCCCATTAAACGGCCAAGTGGGATTAATTAAGTCTAGGCTAACTTAACCCCATCCGATCTCCATGTTTAGACTAGTTGAGTCTAATCTTAACCCCATCCATTTACTGTATTTTTTTTCGGTTAAGTGTCATTAAGGAAACTTACTTAACCTTACCAAATTATCGTGTTGGATTGATTAAGTGTTTGTTAACTTAACCCCGTCCACTAGTCGTATAAAAATGGTTAAGTGTCATTAGGCAAATCAAGTTACTTAACCTACCCAACCTTGTCATGTTTTGTTAAGTATCATTAGCCTAATCAAATTACTTAACCCATTTGTCCATGTCATATTTGGTTAAGAGTCATTAATCAAATTAACTTAACCCTATCATGTGGCATTAATTACTTAATGCACCTCAACCTCTCATATTAGACTTTGTTGTGGTTACTAGTTAAGCCGGTCGGTTCCGGGTAGCTTTACACCACAACTTGGTCTAACCTCGGGTTCAAGCACAACATGACCAACTTCTCACATTGGGTCCTATTGTTTGCAACTACTAGTTAGGCCGGTCGGTTCCGGGTAGTTTTACGTTGCAAACTCAACCCAACCTCGAGTTGGCCACACTTATATTATCTAAGTGTCATGTCCATTATGTTTTCCAACACATATTACATGTTTTCAAGCAATTGGGTAGACCTAACTTAATAGGTAAATTCCCAATGGGTAGACCTAACTTAATAGGTAAATTCCCAAGCTTATGTTTTCATGCATACTTACATGTCAACTTCCATGTTATATTTCAAGTCATATTTCCAAGTTATATTTTCATGTCATTAGAAATTTCCCATAACATAACCCAACGCTTTTAAACTCGCATATACGTTCGCAACAACGTAATGGATTAAAAGAAGAGACTTGGCAAAGGCATGACAAAAATGGATATTAAGCCACAAGTTAATCATGGTGGCAATTGAGGCACAAATGTGTTCATTAACTTGCATGTTACATTCTTAAGCCTCAAAAACATGCATAAACCCAAACTTGGCACATGAGCGAATCATGGTGACAAAAGACATGGAATGATGACTAGTAACTCACATATATCATCATATAAGGGATATGACTTCATATGCAAGTTGACATAAAGGTTATGAGGGTTCTCATGTTGCATAATGCAACTTTCAACATAAAGGTTGTAGCTTTTAGCCCACAAGATCAAGATAATGACTTCATAAACTTGCATGACATGATAGCATGTATCATACTCAATGATCAAACCCAAACTTGCAACATGAACATTTAACTTCATAGTTAATATCTAAGAGTAGGGAAAGGGCTTACATTGCTATGAAGGCACAAAAGATATGACAAAGCCCTTATGCAATCAACTAGACCCAAAATGCAAGCTCTAACATAGAAACCCTTGAGTCAAAATGATCAAAACCCTTGCTTTATGATGCAAAGATAGAAACTTGACTTGAATGCAAGCTTATGACACTCATACAAGCTTGAAAACACTTGTATGCATGGAAAATCTCTCATAGAAACAATTTAGAAATTTCATGAAGAGAGTGGAGGCCATGAGAGGTAAAATTTTGCCATAGTTTAGTTGCATGAATGAATAATGATGATTTAGGGTTAGGTTAGGGTCTTATTTATAGATTAGGCAAGTGTTTTAGGCCATAGGATTAAACCCTAGTTGCAATCTCAGTCCTTAAAACCGAATCTGGCCCCCAAACTCAACACAAACCCAAAATGGTGCACCAGGCAGAACTGCCCGGCTGGACCAAGTCGACAGCCAAGTCGACAGGGCTGTCGACTTGGGTCCAACAAAGTCGACTCCCAAGTCGACAGGGCTGTCGACTTGGGTGCTCTGGCGGGAATTTTCCCGCCTGGCCCAAACTTGCCCAAATTTTCAAATTCAAACTTGAATTTGAAATCTGTTTTTACTTTGAAATTTTCTGAAAACTTCGTTGGGCCCTAATCGGGTCATACGGACTCCGATTTTCGAAAACTCAGACTCTATTTTGAATTTGAAATCTGTTTTTACTTTGAAATTTTCTGAAAACTTCGTTGGGCCCTAATCGGGTCATACGGACTCCGATTTTCGAAAACTCAGACTCTATTTCGCGTATTTTTCCGAGACGAACGCAATGGCATAGCCCGTTTTACTTGATTCAGAATTTAAAATTAAATTCTGCCTTGATTCTCGTTTTATCATGTTATCGAAATACGGGTTGTTACATTACTTCTCTTCCTCTCAAGTCAAAATCAAACTTAATAGTCACATTACTTTTTTCCTTGGATGAATTCATAAGTTGATAAAAAAAACTTTACATTTTGTCTTATATGAATTCGAAAGCCTCATGGCGCACGTCATCAAACTCTTGCATCGTGTAGGATTTCCTTGTCTTGGTTTCCTACTAAAAAGTGTAACACACAAATTAACACAATAATATATATATATATTCATCCAAATATCTTATTATTAACAATCAAAATACAAAATAGGTTGCGTTGGTAGTATAAGACATTTCCTTGTCCAAAATGATTTCTTTCATATAACGCATCACAACGTAACCGCATTCACTGGCACCTGGTTGTTTAGGAGATTCCTATTCAAATAGTGATAAAGGAAAATAATAATAAGGTGATTTATTTAAATGAATACCAAAAAGAAGCCAGGCTACACAGGAGGAAAACTTAACAAAAGTGCAAAATACTTACTTCAAGGTTCTTAGTTTTAGGAACTCTGTTTTCTCTTCTGATTTTGAGCATTGAACGATTTGATTGCACTAAATAAGAGAATGTAACAATGTCAGTAATGCATAAGTCAAAGTAATAATTTATCAAACATAAAATCACCTTAATAATTTTTCAAACAAGGCTAAGAATAATTTTTGAAACTACAACTCATTCCAAAAAATAAACCAAAACATATGTTTAACGTACTTCAACTAAGGAGAACAGATTCCACCAAACAAATAACATATTATAAGCCAAAGCAATAACACCTAAAAAAACATCATACTGAAATAGTGAAGCATGACAAAAAGAAACGATATCTGGTGTATGAAGAGATATGGCATTAGAGACACCTAAATGAAAACCTGAAGCACACACAAAAAAACTTAATAGAAATATTCATGGCTTAGCATCACACATAGCAGGCCTGCAGATCTACAAAACTATGCCGAGACCACCCAAATTCATATCCCCAATTAAATCGAAGACATCAATACATCCACTGACCTCGTCCTCCGCATCTTTAGTCGACCATGTGATTAACCATGTCTACTTCTCTCTTCGTGCAATGATTTTTCTAGTTTAGTATTCATCCGCTAGTCTAATTAAACTCGCATAGGCAACATAATTCAATCGCAAAAAAGGGGGCTGGTTTGGAGCTTTGCCGAATTGGGGTTTTACTTATTTAAGGCTTTGAGAGTTGTGACTTTGGTGTACGTTAATTTAAATTTAGAGTGGAGGGAGTTGTGGAGGGAAGTCAAAATTTTCTATGTTTAATAAGGCAGTGAAATGAAAATTGCAAGTTGGAGAATGAATAGCTAGTGGCCGAACTTGCTGGCTGTAAATAAAATTATGCTTCGTCATTTAATTAGGCTTCATCGCTTGATGAATCCATTTCCACGCATCATGGGGTATGACTAATGCCGGTTTATAGACAATTTAATAGTGTTAAAAGTATATGTTTGTAATTTTCTAAAATACATACCTCGTGCAAATGAAGTTCATTTAAGCCATTGTTTTTTATATTGAAATCTCAGGGCTAAACCCAATCAAGTCAAAGTACTATCACAAATCGGATCATACATAAAACAAAAATTAAGAGAAGATTAGATGGATACTCCAATTACCTTGAGATAACAAAAAAACAAGGAAAGAAAAACTTAATAGAGAAAATACACTCTACAAAGTCATTTAGGAACATATTAGGCAGATAAGGTACATATACATTACACATACATTATAAAGGACAAACCTTTAACATACATAGTGAATTAAATAAAAAAGTAATCAAAAACACACAATAGATTATTATGTCCTAATCGAAAACCGAGTTTGGAATTTTGTGAGGGTGAGATAATAAGATACGATGAAGGTTTGTGTGTGTGATTCTGAGATGATGATCAGGTGAGTGATAGACATGAGAGAGAGAGACAGTGTTCGAGTTAGAGACAGAGTTCGACAGAGAGTAGGGTCGAGAGAGAGGGTGGATATAACAAAGGAAATATTATTTGGTTAAGTGGTTAAGTGAGTGAAATGTTTTTAGTTAATTAAGGGGGAATAATGAGGGTTTTTTCTAGTTTTTTAAATAGAGTAATAGATGACGGCTATTTTAATAAGTGATGTTCATGAATACTTTTAACAATGATATAAAAAAATTCCTTTGACATCGGTGGTTTTAGAAACCGATGTTAAAGCACCAATGTTGTAGTCTAGCAGTGGAAGGAATCAATAATAAAATGAGGTTTTGGCTACGTTGCCTAACAAAATAGTTTTTTGCAAAAGCACAGAGGAGTAACATTGGAGGAGGAGATCGTGTGTTGCATGATAAATATGATGAATGTTGTTTCGATATGTTTATATGTATTGTTGTGATAATCGCACTAACAATTGTGGTGTAGGGGTGAAAGTGAGGCATAGTTTCCTTCAAGATCTCAAACTTAAGCCCCCTTATGAACTTCTCGTTTCTCAAGATAACTGTGTATATTGTTCAACGAGCATACCGAGACAACTCTTCAAACTTATCTGCAAACTCCACAACTGACATATCTCCTTGCTTCAACTCATCAAGCTTCTTCATCATTAAGGACTAAGCAATCTACGAAACAAATCTAGCCTTAAGCGTCCTCCAGAGCTCTTTCCAAGTGATTCCTTCCTCCGACGTCGTTACCATAATTCCATTACTCCAATGAAAAACGTTGTCTTGAACCTATCTCAAAGCCAACTACCTCTTCTATTCATCTTTTATGGCCAAGTCTCCAAAGTTTCTTTCTTAATGTAGCAACCGGGTATCCACAACAGTAGCATTGTTCCAAGGAATGTCTTCCTCCTAGGGCAACATAATCCTACTCAGTTTGGTATAGTTGTTTCCTAATTGCGCTATGGGATAAATTCCTTTGGGACCAACAACAACAACTCCAACTTTCAATATCTAAACGAAATCTTGGAACAAATTCCCCAAATCTAGTGATGAAGCCGCAACACTATTGTTCTTATTTTCCCTTCGTCCTGGACCTTCGACGGCATCAGGTTAAGCATTACCATTTGTTATAGTGTATCCACCACTTATATTAAGCTTTTCACTTCTTCCTCCATATCTTACTTCCCTTCCATAGACAAACTTTAGTAAGACACTCAAGTATTACCCTAAGACTGTGAGGGTATATACATGTGTATATAATAATACACAAATACGTCATAGTATCATTATCCTAAACCATAGATTTTTTTTCGTTATTTCGGTTTTAATTAGAAATCTTTGTTGAGAAAAGGTTATTTAAGTTTTCATAAACCTCACTTTGATACAAAATTGTAACACCCCATTCGCTAAGGCTGGAAGCAAAACACTAGAGATGTTGCCATCATCTCTAGTTCCAATTTCAGTGATAAAAAATTGAATATTATTCTAACTCAACATCGTACAACACAAGATTATAAAATTTTAACCAAACATTCGTTAATAATAATATTCCATTCATATAACTCTTTGCATGTAACATAATTAGAGAAAGTAAACGAGAGCAACATATGAAGATGCCCTCTCGGGTGTTCAGAGTACATATTTAATGGCATTCATAAAACATGACAATACACATTGATCATACAATAGACTGAACAAACCATAACACAGTGAAGCTCCTAATAAGTATTTCCTTCTGCTTAACTCTAGAAGCTTATTTATAAATGATACCTGAAAGACCCTAACCCTCAGTCTACTCAATTGAGTACCCGAGAGTTCAAGGGGAAAATGTAAACTATGGTACAGTCAAAAAGACCAGCATGAATAATAACTTATTCAACCTACTCCATCAATATCTAATGAAACTGCACAACATAGCAGAATGGGTTTTGATCTTGTTAATACCATATTATGAAACCTTTAAAAACGCTGAATATTGGCAATAATTAATTTAGTTATTTAATTATATTCCAAAAATGATGGAATTTTACCACGAAGCTTGCATTGTTGCATTCGTGATGGAATTCTGGTCAATTTTCATGTTTGTAACTTCACGAGTGGAATCCGTATGAAAAAGTTACGAACGAAATGCGAAAACGGACGTAAAATAAATAAAACAAAATATTTATAAATATAAAAATTAATTTCCCCGACCACCTCGCTCCCAGACAACCACGCGGTCGACCTTTGTATCGACCACATGGTCGATACAAGCACTATGGCGGCTAAGGTTTTGATATATAATTTAATGTATTAATGGATGGATATTTATTAAAATAAATCATTTCTACTCCTATAAGTGAAGGGCTGGACCCCCATTCTCTTATCCATATTTTCTAAAGGCAGCAGCGAAGCTCTGCCATTTCCAATCCTCCAATCTCTTCTAAAACATTTGCAAATCAATTTAACAGGAATTGGAGAGATTAGATTCAGATATATGAAAAAGAGGTTGTTCTTCGCTTAGGTAATTTATATTATCGAATTTCCTTCTTCTTTTCATATTTTTGGTTTAGATCTACAAATCTAATTCTTTTTCTGTAAATCCCTTTTTGAAATAAATTGTAGATTTGTAGGATTTGGAAATTTTAGACTTAAAAGTTGTGTTAGATTTGGATTTGGATTTAGATAACTTTTATGTGAGTTTGAAATTATATACATTGCTTATAGTAAACATTTATAATTCCTTTGCGTTGAATTAGAATTATATGTCTAAAAATTTATTACAATTGTTGTTTTTGTCAAATTTAAAATATTATTGTTGAAAGTTTGGACATAGATTTAGGCCTTTTAAATAAATATCATTTTATATCCTACAATTATGTTCTAGATTTCTTATGGTTATTGTAAACACTTTGGATTTGGAAACCAGTCCCAAAAACCATTGTTAAATTTGTAGTTTTATTCTATATTCATGGAAATTAGGCGTTGAATTGTAATTTTGCAATTTCGGTTAAAATAATAATAATCTTGTTTGTGTTAGATATTGTTTGCAGTTTTACTTGGTTATTGTAGATTTGTCCTTTTTTGTTCTTTTGGCAATAAAAGACATTATTTGAAATTTATAAGGAACATAAATAATTCAAATAGAAGAGATGTGCAAATTCATAATTTTGAACGTAGTTTGCAATATCTATTCTAAATTAAATATCGACATATTTCCTTGTGATTTGAAATGTGTCAGTCTTCCTATTCTAAAATAGTTTGGAAAAAATATACAATAATGTCAATAAATAGACTTCTATAAGATTTTAAATCTTATAACAAGATTAAACCTAAAACAGCTATTTTGGTCTTTAGTTTAGACCAGAAAACAGTTAATAAATAATAATAATAATAATAATAAACATAAATTAGTAACTACGTTAGCTTCGCGTTTAAATTATAAATATAAATATATATTAATTTTATCCGTCCAAATCTACGTAAATGATGCTACTATATTAAATATATGTTTGTATGTCGATATGTGTTTGAATTTAAAGTGTTTCCATTTTACGGGAACAAATGTGTGGTAACAATTCCTATAGTGAATGGAAATTAAACGTTTGTGACCGTTGTAGTAATCAATAGGAATTTGTTGCTGTAATAAAGAGGTCATATAAAGGTAATAAGTATTGTAATCATATTTTTTCCAGGGAATTAATTGTATAATATGAGTTTATCTAAATGGTTACAATTAAAATTTGTATTTAGGAATAAGGATTGTAGGTCCAACTAGGGAATAAATAAATAACAAACTTATATATATTCACATAATAATTAAATGGAATTAAATTTGTAGTTATATTTGGGAGTTACAATAATTAGATTAGAATTCAAAATGGGGCCGATATACATAGTACTCAATATGGTAATGAATGCCTTAGGAAAATATGACCGTTAGTGTCATAAATGGCATACAGGAAAATATGATCGATAGTGTCATAAATGACGTATTGTTTAGATAATAGAAATAAATGGAATAGAAAAGGGAATTGATTATCGTAGTAAATGCTAAGTCCAATAAAAAAATTAATAAATAAACATCCTAGGATAGGAAGTTATAGGTGTTCCTTAATTATTTCTATTTAATCTAGAATTATTATAATTAAGAATCAAGATTGAACTTAGTAGATTAATGCAAGGTTAGTTGCCCTGTTCGATATAAGTCTGCACTTTCTAGCGGTCAGATATATGCACAACTAATGTGACATATTAGTAACCATAGGAACTCATAACGACAGTAAATTGTTGTTAGACTCAAATTTGGTACTAACACCCAAATGCAGTGTGAAGTACTCACAATCACATATCACAGAATACATAAAACAATAAATAACTGGAGAAACACGAGGTTTTTTTATAGTGGTTCATCTCAATCCAAGCCTACGTCCGCTTTATAATCTTTTATTTATACTGACAGATTACAGGAGAAATCAGTACATTGGTAAGAAAGAGGATAAAGAGAGTTTTTTGTACACAAAATCCTCGTATTAAGCTGAGTGGAATTGGCCTTTATATGCATGGAAAATCCTTGCATTGATAATGGTGGGAGTCGTGTATAAGAGTGGCCAAAGATCTTTCAAAATTCCTTCAAATGGTGTATTTATAGCCATTTGTGGGTTCCGCATCGGATGCCATATGGCATGCATCCCTAGAATTTCGAAATGTAGTGGAAAACATGGAGAAATCCTCTCTAGATCGTGCCATGCCAAGTGTGATTAGATCCATGTTCATAAGAGTAGGAAGTGCCTAAAGAATAGGGTTTAATCCGTTCATGCGATAGCAGGTCCAGGTAGGTCGGGTCCTTCACATTCGACCCGAGCCATTATCTTCGATTTGAAGATGTTGTGCACTTCTGTGCAGCTGATGTTTGAGACGGGTTGAGTCCTCCTTATTCACCCCAATGCCAACACGTTCCATAGTTCCAATACCTAATTGCCAAACACAAGTCGTTCCTGCATCATTGGGTCAGGTTGGGTCCAGTTTCTCTGACCTGAGCATTTGATCCGACGTGTACTGGGTCGTGTGGCATACTTTTCTTAATTTGGTCTGACCCAAACTCCTAGATCCGAACCAAAGCCTTCATACTTAAAGATGCTAAGTTTTCCAACCTTTTTCCACTTTATGCAAGTGATTGCCAATCAATGCAAGTTTTATACTCAAGTCCTGAGTTATTCTAGTGATAACACGTTTCTACACGCGCTTGCGAAAGCGGGCTTAACTTTCAAACCATAAGGCCGTTTGGGCCAAAAAAAAGTTGTACTTGAAGCTAATTAAGAGGGATACAAGATCTATGGTGCAAAGCACCATAAATAAAGTTTTCGGCCCATAAGATGTCATCTGATAGGGGTTTAGGGCTTTTTTATGTTTGCACTATGACTTTAACTAAATCGCTTTATGTCTTCTGACGATGTTCGCAATGCTAGAGCACGTTGCTAACCAGAAATTCTACGTGTGACTGTTTTTACCAAAAAGCATGTCAATAATTTCATAGCAAGGATTATTTCCTAATATAAGTTTTATCTCAAGTGTCAGGTATTAAGTGGTTGTAGGACCCGCCTCCCATCCCAGAAGAGGAAACCTTATAAAGGAAATAATTTATAAACTAAGTCTACTTCAGGATTGAGGTATTAATTAGTTGGATCCACCCTTGAAAGGGTATAAAGTGATCGCATAGCTCATCTGCACATAAATAAGAAGTATTAAATGGTTATTTGGTACAAGTTTGGTAATCCCTGTGTAGGTCCGCTTCCTCTAGGTATTAAGCGATTGGGTTGAAAGTCCCCCTTGGGATTAGGTATTAAACGATAGTTAACGAGGAATCCTAAGTCTGCATATTCTGTTGGAAGTACTAAGCGACTAACGGATAATCTAATAGGGTTAGCAAGATAGTAACATGGGATCCTGCCGGAAAGGTCTTAAATGGTGTCACGCTTCACCGTAAACCTGGTACTAAGTGGCTAGTTACTATCTCTCGCCTAATGCAAGTTTTTGGGCATTGAAGTGAAAGAAAGAAGCTTTAAGTTAGTAGGACTTGTAGATAGTGTCCTCTAATTCACAATAGTGTAGAGTAAACCACCGAGTAATGTATTAAGTGATCGATACGTCCACCTTGGGTCTTAAGTGATCGAAATGATCTACCCTTATCTTATATTGGTACCGAGGTCTTAAGTGGCTATATATAAATAATTAACCTCTTTATGAAATAGTGAATAGTTGGTATCCCACCTCTTAGTCTTTGGTAATTGGTTGAATGGTGGTTCAAAGGTTTCATACTTGTGTGTAAATGTTCTACCTCGGTATTGCTATATCATTACCATTACCTTCGGGGCTACTACCTTGGGTATGGTAGTTAGTCGTCGTGTGTAAGTCTTTACAAGGTTAGGTTAGAATTACTAGCTTTTTTAGACATATGTTTTGGTTCTTACCAAACGAGATACATTTGTGTATTTTCTACTCACCCAGACTTGTTGTTATGACCCGTTTCCTCATAACAACTCTCAGATTTAGCTTGGGGAAAACATGTCTTAGTAGATATTCAGTTTGGATTTCAATTCTCGATCTCTCATGCTCAATATCGATGTGGTGATATGCTTTAAGGTAGTTGCCTTAGTCAGTTTAGCTATCTTATTTTGTTTCCACTGTGAGTTAGTTTCATTTTACTCTAATTATGTTCATGTTCATTACTTGTAGGTACCAGATATATACCCTCCATGCTTGGATGATTTTAAGTTTTGATTTTTTTTGTAATTAGGGCTTTGAAAAGTGTGGGTGTTACAAAATCATATTAACCTAGCACCCATACGTTCGTTAATGTCACTCATTAAGAGAATGCATTAAGTTTCGTGAAGCGTTATAGGTAAACAGACACAGAACATTACAAGACAGATATAAAAGATAGCAGCCGAATTTAAATTTTATTTAAAACAAAATTCATAACATGTGGTCCAAAATATCACAAGTCTGGAACTACATAAAAACCATTACAATAATATAAATCTTCTGTCTTGTACCATCAGAGTATAGAAATACATTAAAGAAAAAGTATAATTCCCCAAAAGAGACAAAGCCATAGTAGTAAGGCAAGAACTTGAGGAATACTTCAAAAGCAGCTCCTAGCAAGATTATAACCGAGTCTTGATTAAGCATGATTATTCCCGCCCTAAGAACCTGGGGGAAACGGAAGATAGAAGAGGAAACAAAAAGGGTCATACATAAAGTATGGCGAGTCTAGTTACTTTTAGAAAGTAAATAAGTAAAAGTATCATGACAGGCATATAAAGTGGATAAGAAACATAACACTTATAAAAGGCAGGTATGACAAGGTAAACAAGATAGAGTGTATACGCTTCCCTAATGATTACTCTGATTTTCTGCACTAACACTAGTATAACCAGAATGAGATGATCCAACAACTACAAGATGGTAGACTTGGGTATACTTCTATTGAGAAGTGTTAACCCCATAAAATCCACGGACGTCCCAACCTAACAGGCTCCTAAACTTTTTACCAGAGTCTAGACGTACCCCAACTACTACCATAATCGATCGACTCCCTACTCCGTAGATACCCTGTGTCGGACCCACAGTGGGAGGTTTCACTTTCCTAAAGTGGAAACCCTTCGTGATGTGCACAACCATATCTACTGGTGTCACAGTCATCTTATCCCCTTCCACCCGACCCATGCACACAAATATCCCTGGTCGGTTTGCACCGCCCACACCGCCCTCCGCATTTGGATCTCTTACAATCAGCCCAGTAAGCGTGTCCCTACTCCGACCTAGAGAGGAGTACTCGTTCGTTACCATTATATGGGTTACAGACTAAAATGGGTCCCATACACAAGATGATATAAGATCTCCCTCTTGTCTTGTATCCCCACTAGGATTTCCTCAGGTTATGTATACCTATTGATTTCTTTAATTACATAACCCCATTCTTTCTACCGGTTATGCTTACCTAACGATGTCTTTAATTACATAGCCCTCTTAGGTTAAATTTGCGGGCCTGCATAAAAATATTACCCACCCCTCATATTTACTTAACCCACCCACAGTTCAACCAAATTTACTTAATCCTATTCAAGTTCATGTTCATAAAATCCCTATGGATTCAATTAGGTTAAGTATTCCAATTCATTATCATGTCCACTTATGGTTATAATGTGCTGGACCCCTCACATTAAGCCTACCACATATGGATGCTGGATATGTCGGGAGGTTTCGGGCAGACTTCTTCCACAAGTCAGGCTTAACCTCGTGTCTCAGCACATCCCGTATTTATGCTCCTAGACACATCACATTAGATTCACCACTTGTGGTTGCTGGATATGCCGGGTGGTTCCGGGCAGACTTCCACCAAAATGTAATCTAACCTCATGTCTAGGCGCAATTATAGTTTATAATTACTGTAATCCTAGGCATTTCATTATTAGCCAATTTTACCTATATCATTACAGGTTTCATGCCCCTTTTATCCCAAATATGTTCATAATGAATTATATGCCTTAAATTCATATTCATAAACATTATTCAAGTTATGCCAATTTACCCCTTTATAAGCTATGCCCAATTTCAATGTTTCTACCCTCCTTCCCAAACTAATGCATTCGCATAATTTAGTGGCATACCTGGCCTCGAACGTAGCTTGGCTATATAAAATAAAAGGGAAAGGGTGAAGGGAAGATGATAGAGATGATTATTTTAGAAAAATTGACATAAACATTTAATGGCATAATGTTAAGATGAACATATAAGAACAGATCTAGTGAACTTATGATAATGAAACTAGTTCTAACACAGTAGGGATGTCATAATAGGCATGTTTAGATCTAAACAAGGATTTAGATGTACAACTAATGACATATCCAAATTAACCACAACATGATAGGTACAATATGATCTAAATATCGAATTAGATCTGAAATCATAAGTAGATTTGACATGATAAAGGTTAAGATCCAAGTCATAGTTAATTCAGAATGTCACATATTCAATAATTACAATAGATCTGGTATGATTCAATTACAGGGATAGATCCAAATTACAGTCATATCATGTTTTACTTTTAGTTATTTAAATCTAAAGGTAACTTAAACTCACAGTGTTCAGATCTAGAAGAATAGAAGGAGGAAAACGGAGATTGAATCACAGATCTACACTTGAATCTCTAAACCTTGATTGCAGAAGAAGAAAAGGATTTGATTCGGTCCAGGCACTGACAACATTTAAGCCTCCTTTATTTTTCAATGTAGAAAACAAGAGAAATGGAGACATATTTATAGTCAAAAAGAAGATCCTGAAACCCTAATTTTCAGATCTGTCGCAGGGGGTCAACCCCCCCTATGGGGATGACCCATGGGTCGACACCCCCTTGAGTGGTCGACAGGGTCTACACCCCCATTAAGGGGTCAATACCCCTAGGCCATTTGGCCAATCTCTTGGGTAGCTTTTATTCTATAGGCCATTTGGCCAATCCTTTCTATTATGGGAAATGACCCTACGAATCTTAGTGCAAATTTCCCTACAGATCCGAAGCGAACACATTCCTCAAAGGTGACACTTTAATGAAAAACATATCTCCTACTTCGAATTCAAAGTCAGTCCTTCTGTTGTCTGCATAGCATTTATGCCTATCTTGAGCAGTCATCATTCGTCGTCTAATAAGATCAATCTTCTCGGGGGTTTCCCTAACCATATCTGGTCCAAGTAATAGTCTTTCCGTAGATTCCCACCAACAAGTTGGTGACCTACAGGGTCATCCGTACAATGCTTCGAAGGGTGCCATGCCAATGCTAGCTTGATAACTGTTGTTGTAGGCGAACTCTACTAAAGGAAGATGATCTTCTCAAGTCCCTCCAAAGTCTAGGATACACATCCTCAAAAGATCCTCAAAAATCCTGTTCACCCTCTCCATCTGTCCATCAGTCTGAGGATGATAAGCGGTGCTCAAACAAAATTGTGTTCCTAATGCTTCTTGCAAGCTTCTCCAGAATTCACTAGTGAAGATGGGGTCACGATCGCTTACGATGCCGGAAGGTACTCCATGAAGACGGACTATCTCACGAACATAAATATCTTCCAACCAAGCTGTCGTCCTCTTACTCTTAACTGGAATGAAATGAGCGCTCTTAGTTAGTCTATCCACAACTACCCTAATACTGGTGTTGCCTTTCTTTAATCAAGGCAAACCATCTATGAAATCCATAGAGACGCTCTCCTATTTCCACTGCAAAACCTCCAAAGGATGAAGTAAACCACCGAGCTTCTTTTGCTCAGCTTTGACTTGCTGGTAAACTAAACATTGGGAAATAAATTCTGCCACATCTTCTTCATTCTAGCCCAAAGGAAAACCCTCTTCATATCCCTACACATCTTATCCCCACATGGATGAATAGTCGTCTTAAAATGATGGGCTTCCTCTAAGACTGCTTTTAACAAACTTCCAACACAAAACCTTCCATCTCATCGCAACCACCCTTTATTGTCAATGGAATATTTATTGAGGTGACTAGAAGTCTCCTCTTTACTGAGCCTATCCAAGATATTTGAAATCTATGGATCATTTCACTGTGAAGCTCCTATCTAATCCATATGAGTAGGTCGTATCTCTAGCGATGAAAACAAACCAGGAAAAAAATCGGTGGAGGGCCTAAAATCAAAAGTCGATATGAACTCCAACCTTTTCCTCTCCACAAACAGAGGAATTAAGGCCATCCTCTGCCTACTTAGTGCGTCTTCCACCGCATTACCCTTGCCACGGGTATATGAAATCTCGATGTTATAAGAAGCTAGGAACTCCATCCACCTTTGTTGCGTTAAATTAAAATCCTTCTGCGAGAACAAGTACTTGAGAGATTTGTGATCGGTGTACAACTCGAACTTCTCTCCAAGCAAATAATGACACTACAACTTAGGTGTGAATACTATGGTAGCTAGCTATAAATCATGGGTAGGATAGTTCTTCTCATGAACCCTTAGTTTTCAATCCCCATAACACACTACCTTCCCTTCTTGCATCATAACCCCACCAAGCCCTGTACCATATGCATCAGTGTAAACTGTAAACATTTTATTTCCATCAGGCAAGGTCAAGACTGGGGCTGTTGTTACAGCCCTCTTCAATCGTTGGAAAGCAACGTTGCAATCTATATCCCATGAGAACGCCAAATTCTTCTTCATCAGCCTGGTGAGTGTGGCTGATATCTTTGCGAAATCCTTAATGAACTTCCTATAATAGCCTTCCAACCCCAAAAAGCTTCTCACCTCCGTTCCATTCTTTGGAATCTGTCAGTCTTAAACTACAACCAGCTTTGCGGGATCTACATCTATCCCCTCATTAGAAACCACATGCCCTACGAATCTCAACTCTTTTCTCCGAAAATAGCATTCGAGAACTTCGCCTTAAGCTGATGTGCACGGAGAATTTTCAATACTCCTCTCAAATGTTGGGCATGCTCTTCTTCGTTCTTTGAGAAGATCAAGATATCATCAATAAAGACAACGGCAAATTTATTTAGAAACTCCCAAAACACCCTACTCATTAGATCAAAAAAATAGGCAGGTGCATTCGTCAACCCAAAAGGCATAACTAGCCATTCAAAGAAACCATCTGGAGTCCTAAAAGCGGTCTTATCTATACTATCTTCAGCCACCCTGAACTGATGAAACCCCTAGCCAAGTCTAACTGAGAAAATACTAAGGCACCAACAAGTTGATCAAACAAGTCATCTATCCTTGGAAGTGGGTGCCTATTCTTCTTTGTGAGTTTTTTCAACTCTCTATAGTCTACACACAAACGAAGAGAACCATCCGCCTTAGTCTTGAATACTACTGGAGCACCCCGTTCAAATATGCTTCCCTGATAAACCCTTTCTTAAGTAGCTCCCCAACTTGCTTGTTAAGCTCCCTCCTTTCCCTTGGAGCCATATGGCGCACAAGTAATGCAACTGGCTTTGCATTGTCCACCAAATATATATATATATATGAAAATTGATCTTGCACCTCGGAGGTAAACCCCGCGCCTCATCAAAAATATCAGAATAATCTCAGACTACTGGAACAGATCGCAGATCATATATAGATGCATCAATAGACTCTAGGAACTAAGCATAACAGACCCTTGTGGGTCACAAGAAATCTCGACAGTCGTCCCTTGGAAAGTTAAAAGTCTAACAACCATCTTCTCACAATCTAGAATGGCACCACACATGGTTAGCCAATCCATCCCTAGAATCAACCCATAAACCATAAAACCGAGCACATACGCATCACATTCAAACTTGACGCCTAACATAGATATTCTCGAACCCCGACAAATCATAGATAAATGAGCCGAACCACCAATGGGGTTTGAGACAATTACAGGATCCACTACCATACTAGTATTTAAGTGCGGATATTCAACCATAGAACTAGATATGAATGAATGTGAAGCGCCAGAATAAAAAAGATTTATAATAGGATGATTGGAAAGAGAAATCAAACCTTTTACGGAAATTTTCCTACCTCTATCTGGAGCACTAGTCGCGAGAGCGTGCACCTGCCCTCTAAAAGCTCCTGCCCTTTGATCTTGTCCCTGTGGCCCCTGTTTCTTCTGGCACTTCCTAGCAAAGTGTCCGACCTCTCCACAGTTGAAGCGAGTATTCTTCCTCCTTTTACAGTCCTTTACCAAGTGACCCTCTCGTCCACAACTGTGACTTTCCACTTATCCTTAGCCTTGCCATTCTTTCCGCCATTCTTCTGTTGTGTTGTTGTCCTTTCTTAGGCCATACCTTCTAGTTTTGTGTTGTTTCCTCAGCCTTAACTTCCTTCTTTTCTCCCTTATCTTCCTCATGCATCAAGGCCATATCAACAAGCCTTAAAGTAGCTCCCATTGGAATATGGGACATAGCTAACCCATGAAGGGGTTCATTCAGCCCTTTAGCAAACCGCAAACCTTTCTTATGCGAAGTATCTACCAATCGCAATCCAAACCTTGCTAGCTGGTTGAATTTGTTCACATATTCTTTAACACACATGTTTCCTTATTTGAGAGCCAAGAACCTCTCTATCTGCATGATTTTCTCATCTTGAGAAAGAAACTTCATTTCAAATCTCTACCTAAAATCATCCCATGTTTCCACCGGATGCCCCGCTTGGGTTAATTCCTACCAGAACAAAGCTTCATCTTTCAGTAGCCAAGCATCTAACTAAATCTTCCTTCGATCTTCCACTTCAAATGTTACTAACAAGTCCTCGGTCCCCTTGAGCCAATTCCTTGCCTCTACGAATGTTTCGGTTCCACGGAATGACTTCCCTCCCATGGCACAGAAATCTTTGCAGATCTTAGCGAAATCATCTGCTCTTAGAGGAGGAGGAGGAGGGAGGGGGAATGACATTTGCAGTTGGGGGAGGAACGTCAGCTTGACCTCCAGCAGGCGCTGTGGCCTATAGATACATATCAAACCGGCCTGGTATTGTAACGCCCTCAGGGATATTAGGTTCCCCAGACATGTTGAAACGAAAAGGAAAGAAATTTAGACAAAAGATCGATGGATATTACGTATGGCTTTGGGGAACATGTTTTTCAAAGCATACTTTTCTTTTTGAAAAATGCTTTCTTTTAAAACCTTTATGAAAAATAATTCTCAATTTTTTTAATCTAATTTGTATCTTCAGCTCTGATACCAAGTGTGACACCCCACATACGTTAATGTCACTCATTAAGAGAATGCATTAAGTTTTGTGAAGTGTTATAGGTAAATAGACACAGAACATTACAAGATAGATATAAAAGATAGTAGCGGAATTTAAAATTTTATTTAAAACATAATTCATAATATCGTGGTCCAAAATATCACTAGTCTGGAACTGCATAAAAACCATTACAATAATATAAAGCTTCTGTCTTGTACCATCAAAGTACAGAAATACATAAATGAAAAAGCATAATTCCCCAAAAGAGACAAATCCATAGTAGTAAGGGTAAGACCTTGAGTAATACTTCAAAAGCAGCTCTTAGCAAGATGATAACCAAGTCCTAATTAAGCATAAGTATTCCCACCCTGAGAACCTGGGGGAGGGGGAACGGAAGAAAGAAGAGGAAACAAAAAGGGTCAGACATAAAGTCTGGCGAGTCTAGTTACTTTTAGCAAGTAAATAAGTAAAAGTATCATGATAGGCATATAAAGTGGATAAGAAAGATAACACTTATAAAAGGCAGGTATGACAAGGTAAACATGATAGAGTGTATACGCTTCCCTAATGATTACTCTGATTCTCTACACTAATACTAGTATAACCAGAATGAGATGATCCCAACAACTACAAGATGGTAGACTTAGGCATACTTCTGGTGAGAGGTGTTAACCCCATACAATCCACAAGCAGCCTAACCTAACTGGCTTCTAAAACTTTTACCAACAACTACAAGATGGTAAACTTAGGCGTACTTCTGGTGAGAGGTGTTAACCTCATACAATCCATAAGCAACCCAACCGAACAAGCTCCTAATTTTTTTACCAAAGTCTATACGTACCCCAACAACTACCCTAATCGATCGGCTCCCTACTCCGTAGATACCCTATGCCGGCCCCATAGTAGGAAGTTTCACTTTCCTAAAGTGGCAACCCTTCGTTATGTGCACTACCATATCTACTGTTGTCACGGTCGTCTTATCCCCTTCTGCCCGGGCCCATGCACGCACATATCCCCAATCTGTTTGCGTCACCCACACCGCCCTCCACGTTTGGATCTCTTACTATCAGCCCAGTAAGCATGTCCCTACTTCAACCTAGGGAGAAGTACTCGTTCGATACTGTTATATGGGTTACTGACTGAAACGGTCCCATACATAAGATGGTACAAGCTCTCCCCTTGTCTTGTATCCCCACTTGGATTTCCTCAGGTTATGTATACCTATTGGTGTCTTTAATTACATAACCCCATTCTTTCTACCAGTTATGCTTACCTAACGGCGTCACTAATTATATAACCCACTTAGGTTAAGTTTGTGGGCCTATATATAAATATTACCTACCCCCTCAGATTTACTTAACCCACCCACTATTCAACCAAATCTACTTAACCCCTATTCAAGTTCATGTTCATACAATCCCTATGGATTCAAGTAGGTTAAGTATTCTAATTCATTACCATGTCCATTTATGGTTATAATGTGCTAGACCCCTCACATTAAGCCTACCACTTGTGGATGCTGGATATGCCGGGCGGTTACAGACATACTTCTTCAATAAGTCGGGCTTAACGTCGTGTCTCAGCACATCTGATATTTATGCACCTAGACCCCTCACATTAGGTTCATCGCTTTTGGACGATGGATATGCCGGCGGTTCCGGGCAGACTTCCATACAAGTGTAATCTAACCTCGTGTCTAGGTGCAGTTACAGTTTATAATTACTATAATCCTAGGCATTTCATTATTAGCCAATTTTACCTATGTCATTATAGGTTTCATGCCCCTTTACCCCAAATATGTTCATAATGAATTATATGCCTTAAATTCGTATTCATAAACATTATTCAAGTCATGCCAATTTTCCCCTTTACAAGTTATGCCCAATTTCAATGTTTTTCCCCTCGTTCCAAAACTAACGCATTCGCATAATTTAGCGGCACGCCTAGGCTCGAAATTAGCCTGGCTACACAAAATAAAAGGGAAAGGGTAAATAGAAGATGACAGAGATGATTATTCTAGCAAAATTGACATAAACATTTAATGGCATAATGTTAAGATGGACATATAAGAACAGATCTGGTGAACTTGTGATAATAAAACTAATTCTAACATAGTAGAGATGTCATAATAGGCATGATTAGATCTAAACAAGGATTTAGATGTCCAACTAATGACATATCCAAATTAACCACAACATCATAGGTACAAAATGATATAAATATCGAATTAGATCTAAAATCAAAGGTAGATCTGACAAAGGTTAAGATCCAAGTCATAGTTAATTCAAAATGTCATAGATTCACTATTTACAATAGATCTGGTATGATTCAGTCAAAGGGATAGTTCCAAATTACAGTCATATCATGTTTTGCTTTTAGTTATTTAAATCTAAAGGTAACTTAAACTCACAGTACTCGGATCTAGAAGAATAGAAGGAGGAAAACGGAGATTGAATCACAGATCCACATTTGAATTTCTAAACCTTAACTGTAGAAGATGAAAAGGATTTGATTCAGTCCAGGCACCGATAGCATTTAGGCCTCCATTATTTTTTAGTGTAGAAAACAAGAGAAATGGAGCCATATTTATAGCTGAAAAGAAGGCCCTGAAACTCTAATTTTCAGATCTGCCATAAGGGGGTTGACACCCCCTTAAGGGGTCGACACCCCTAGGGCGGGAATTTTTCCGCCTTCGGAAATTCAAAATTTAAATTGTTTTCTAATTTCTAAAATTAGTTATACGTATATAATTCTCTTGTGCGTATACAAACTTCAAACCTTCATAACTTCTTTGTACAGTGTCTGTTTTACGCAAACCAAATGTTTATCTTGACCAGAATTTCGAGGCGGACGCATTGGCGCAGTTTGTTTCCCTTAATTCTGAATATTAATTTAATCATTATTTAATTTATCCTCTTTAGTGTTGTTAAAATTACGAGGTGTTATACATACACTTCAAATGGTTAGTTCAATCATCACAATGACATACGCAACATTTAACAATGACAATTACAATATTTATCATGCAACGCACACTGTATCCCCTCCCTCAATATTACTCCATTTTATGCTTTCGCAAAAAAACTTCTTTGTTAGGCGATAGAGTCAAATCATCATTCTAATGTTGACTTCTTTCCAATGCTTCATGGTTTCTTATGCCTCCTACATGGAACCAACATTCCCTTCGTTTCCCTTTAGTGCTTTGCAGAGTTCCTCCCTACTAACATGAAGTTGAATGCTCTTTCCTAAATCCTCCATACTACATGAAGAAACAGATCCAAATATAATTATTAAGTATATTTTCATTGTTGAGTTTCAATTCCCATATATGGGACCCTCCTGTTTTTACCTCATCCATATGTAATGTCCAATAATGGCAACAACCAAACATATAACATTTCAGGGGATTACTAGAAAAGTCAAACTTACATCACATTGGATATGACATTTGCGTCGTGTCCAATCTACTTTGGCTCCTTTAATGATATCGAAGCCCGTATTCAGGCTATTCTAAAAGATGAAATTCTGTCGTCTTCGCTTTAACAACAATCAACACTTGTTGTCCCACAATGACAGTAAGAAAATAAAGGCGAAACCTTTATTCGTTCATTTGGAAAATATTTAGATAAATGTTTCCTTGTCGTCATCGCCAATGTCGATAATCAAGGAGGCGAGGCCTCAAAACTTTTGAATTGGAAAAAGTTCTTTAATTGTCCCTTTAATGCCAAAGGAAGTGGTTTATGGAAAATGGTTACATAAAGGTGTGTCTATGTCGGCAATGACTCCAAGCGTTCAAAACTTTCAGAAGCATGAGCTTCGGTAGGAAGTCCCTTCCTGTTCTATTGAAAGACTTAAAGTCATATAACCTATATTTCTGTCAGAGTCACTACTTAAAATCTTTCTTTTATAAAATGTATCTTATATAGAAAACGACCATTCAGCCTGTCCTAAAGAGTTAAGGAAAAAGCCATATGTGGATTGGCTATCTTTCAAAACCAAAATATTTATTAGTATTTGGACCAATTCCCACATCTGAAAGGTAAGAGGCAAAATCCCTGAATGTTTCATGTACCATGATTTTGATATTTCAAACATCTAAGGCCATCGAAGGATGGTTCCCTTTGTCGTCGGATGTGCTTGATCAGGGAAAATCACGGACAATAATAATAGGAAAAACTGATTTATTCTTTTATAATCCATATCTTAATTTTTACCAACTCTAAAATATTGGTCGAAATTCTATTGGTTTGAAAATGTATTCAAAATAAAGTATACACAATTTTCAAGTTCTTTGTACTACATAAAATACAAAATATCCCGACATATCATCTTATCTGCTAATACTAGAATTAGCACTAATCTTTCCTAAAGCACGAACCCTTAAGGAATTCATATCGTCATAGTAATTTAGCAAATCTGAAACACATCTTCATAATCATTCAACAAATGTCATACAAAAGTTTCATGCTATTTGGAAATCTCTAAGGGTTTCGCCCTACAGATTATTCATCTTCATGTATGAAAATTTCCTAGGAAACCAACTTTCATCACAAGGCTAAACACGGATACTTCATAACAACATGTAACATCAAGGACACTTGAAATCAAACATAAATAATCAACACACTTTCGGATCATACGAAGATAACCAAAACCGTTTGGTAAGTATATTATTCACCTTGTTGAATAAAGATGATGAGATTTGTTAATGAAATATTCCAAGCTCTAGGTTTTCCTAGCTTTATGTTCTTCTTCTTCTTCTCCTAACTTATAATCGCCTACCTTTCTCTAGTTCCCTTTTAGTTTTCATTTAGGTTATAAAATGAGGATTGTGAACAAAATGTCAGAGAACATGATATATATATATATATATATATATATATATGTGTGTGTGTGTGTGTGTGTGTGTGTGTGTGCGCGCGCATGTGTGTGTTGATACATGGGACAAAAGTCAAATTTTCAACCCTTGTGTCTCCCTTTTTTATACGCTTGATTTTGTTTATATGGTTATAAAGGCTAACCTTCCAATTAATTTATTAAACACAAATGTCATTACCTCATCCACATTCTGATTTAATCACATACTTACTAAAATCAGGGATGTCACAGTGGAAGTGCTAGGAGAGTCGTTTGTCACGTGCCGGTCATTGATTGAATTTTGTGATGATGGAGTATCTGACTCCTGGTTCGAAGTCGAGGGCGATATAGTTCTCTTTGGAGTTTTGAGAGCACTATTTATTAGGAGGGAGTAGGATTTGCCAATGGCGTTACCTCCCCTGCGTGCCTCCTCCACCAGTGGGATATTGATCTTCATCGGTATTGATAGTTCATATTCTTAGCTTCCTAGTGCTTTTGTTATTGGGTTGGATATGTACCAGTTTAGGATTAGTATTCCACAAGTAGATGTTGCTCACATTTGTTACTAGTTATAGCTTTAGGGTTTGAATTACAATTTCATGGATGATACCAAGGTGATTGGTTCTGTATTGAAGAGGTTTTGTTGTTCCTGGCATCACTGAAGAGAGTTTGTCAGTCATTTCTTAACGAGTGAATAATCAGCTAGCTAATGCTGAATAGGAAGAACCGTGTAGCTCTCTGTAGCTACTTGAGATTCCCATGTAGATGCAGAAGCTATTTTTTGATGGTTTTCATCAATCAGTTGCTAAGGATTTGAGGGTAGCATGATAGCATTTGGGTTGTTCTCGCTTTAACCAAGAGAGATGCTAAATACAGTACCCTCATTTTAGCGGGTTGGCAACCATTAATGTCGATTCATATATGATTGTACGCCTTTTGTTGATTATACTAGTATTCTGCATGCTTGGGTAGACAAGATGTTATTTTTGCATAATTGCTATTATTTTGTTGCGCATGTTTGATAGTTGATACTAGACATGACCATTTATGCTTACATGACTGTTAGACATGCAGGATTATTGTTTTGTTGTGGCCTATTCATTTCCGTATATGACTTGACAAGATTTTTTTTTTGTTTTCTATTATTGTGCTTAACCCTCTATGTTGAGTATATGTTTACATGGAGCATGAGATGACTGTTTGGATACTTAATCACTTCTATTTTCATCTAAATGCTAAGTTTGCTTTAAAAAGTGGTATATAGTAGAATGGTTTTTCTCCGATGCATATTTGTTGGTTTTATGCCCTAGATATGGGTGGCCACTTTTGGATGTTCATTTTCTTTTGTTGGTTTGGGACTTGTATGATATGTTAGAGTTTTCGTAGATCGAGTTGTACAAAGGAGAAACTGCCAAAATTTTCCATGAATTTAGCCAAAGTTGGAAAATCAAGATTTTATTATTAGATTGAGGTTGTCTTCCAACTAGCAGGTTGTCATTTTTATTCGCATTACCTGTTGGTATGGGAATAAGTGTACAACTAGGTATTTGTCGTGTCATGATAGTTTTGAATTTTGATTGCAATTATACATTGGGATCTGAATTTTGGCTCCATACTAATTCTGAATCTGTTCCCCTTGCCGTGAATGCTTTCTTGTAAGGTTTTCGAGAGCGATAAGGGACGATTTGGTTTTTATTGTCGCTTACTTGAGATGACTGGGTTGCTTGTTCAATCCTAAAGGATTTCAGGGATGAAATCCTATAAGAAGGGGAGAATGTAACGATCCTTATTATAATGATTAGGTATTTAAGTGTTTTATTTAAATTTTAATCGTTAATTACTTGATTAAGGGTTCGAAAAGGTGATTTCTCACAAACAATTGAATCATGACTCGAGACTAGTTCCATTGAGTTTAGATTGTTCATTAGGTGAAAAATGGCTATATAAATCACTACATATCGAGATTGGATGATTTGAGGGTCAGAACCATCTCAAAATATGCATAAAATTATCGGTTCGGATTGTAGCCTCGGATTGCGATGAAACTTGTACCATCGAAACCGTACTGTTAAGGTGGCATACCTCGTCTAGTTTTTTGTAATCAGATGTTTCATTTGATTATAGGGAGCAGAAACATACGTTGATTAATTTGAATTGAAATGAAATTAAAGGAACTAAATAATATTAAAATCAACAAAACTTATCCCTTAACTTTACAAACCAACCCAAATACTTTGCTTCCAAAACCAAATAACTGTTCAATTGGGAAAACATGACTGCTCCTCTTTGTTGATTCAAAAATCATTATCCCCTAATCAACTCACTTAAAATTCATGAAACTAGGTTCTACAAACTTGTGGTTTGGTTGTCTTCATACCCATCTCCTCATTATTGGGTTCGATCACCATTTTCCTAGACGAGCACTTGCTAGACCCGACTAGGGCTTTGGATTTTAGGCATTTTAGTCGAAAAGGACTCTAAGGTAGCGTTTGATTTCTTAACTGGGCAGTTAATGTCCGCGTCTGCGTCTGACGCGTCCGACGCGTCTGACGCCTCCACGATGGGTCCCACACTTTTGCCCCTTCAAGCTTAACGGCTGGAACTTTAGCTTTCGCGTCGGATGCGTCAGACGCGTCCGACGCACGTCCGACGCGGTAGATACTTTTGCCTCTTTCACTTTTCCCTCTCCCTATATATATTCTACTCATATCACCACAACATCACCACAATATTTGTTCATTTTTCTCTACTTCTTCAACCAAATATGGCAGATAGTGACCAATCTGATCTTGAAGATTTGCAAGATCACTTGATATTCAAGAAATTATGGCTATTCAAACCCAATAACGGAGCAGAATACACAATTCCGCAAGTACCGGCCTTGCTTGGGTTCATGAAATACTAGCAGGACATGCAGATCGTTGTCATAGCAATTTTGGAATGAAGCGATTATGTTTCAGATCATTGTGTGAACGGTTAGAAAATTACGGATTGGAGGCCTCAATGCACATAACAGTCAAAGAAATGGTGGTTGTATTCCTATATACTATTGCATTGGCCCTCCCTACAAGGCAGGTTGCCTCCAGCTGGATAGTATTATTTAGTGGATTCAGGATATCCACTAATGGAAGGATATATAACTCCTTACCGATCTGTGAGGTATCACATACCAGACTTTAATGACACACGGAATGAACCGAAGTCAGAAAATGAAATTTTCAACTACTATCACTCTAGTTTGCGTATGGCTATTGGAAGAACATTTGGTATTTGGAAGAAATTTTTTTCCATCTTACGTAACATGCAGACGTATCCCTATTATGTTCAAGTACAAATTGTTACAGGAACAATGGCTATTTACAACTACATCAGAAAATACAACGCTGGCGATCCAGATTTTATGTCGTATGATGACGACCCTGATTTAGTGCCAGACGAATGCCTCGACGAATATTACAGTATATCAAATCGCGGAAATAGAGATCGAGAACCCGTTCAAAGAATCGGAACAACATCCACCATGGCGATAGTTCGAGACAATATACAAAACGAACTAGTTATTGCGGGAATGCATTAAGAAGTTTCGTTGTATTATGTATTTTATATTCTGCATTTTAAATTATGCAATTTGTATTCCGCAATTATGTATTTTTATTTCTGCAATTTTTATTTTGCAATTTGTATTCCGCAATTTTAAATTATGCAATTTGTATTCTGCAATTTGAATTCTGCAATTTGTATTCTGTGTTCTGCAATTTGAATTCTGCAATTTGTATTCCGCAATTTTAAATTCTGCAATTTGTATTCTGCAATTTGAATTCTGCAATTTGAATTCTGCAATTTGTATTCTGTGTTCTATTATTCTGGTCCTCAATAAACACACACAAACAATTAAAAAATAATATATACAAAAACAATAAAATAATAACTCTGCTCCTTCCAAAATGCCCCTTCCGTAAAAAGAACACATTCCCCGTTCCCAACAATTCCCCTTCCAATGCCCCTTCCAAATGCCCATTTCAAATGCCCCTTCCTGTTTAAAATCAAATGGACCCTAAGCGTTTATGGCATTGGACTCGTTCTAGCGAGGATCAAACACACCATGGATTTGGACGAGCTCGATCATGTTTTTGAAGCTGCGACACTTGGAGCATCAACACGTTTCCTATAGCAAACCTAAGAACCGTGATTTACATAGGGGCTGGAGTGTTGATGATTAGGGTATAGGCGAGTCCAGTTTGTTGAAGAGATCACGTTGTGATCAGATTCGAGTTCCATTGAGTATCTTGTCGTATAATTGGATTTAGTGCATGCATGCTCGTGGGTTGGTTCTGTGTTATGCAACCTTAAATAACAGTGATTTGGAATAGAAAAGTAGGGGTAATCTTGTAATTTAAATAATCGATAAATATAGATTGTGTCGATCTTAGTTCACATAACATGTATTACTCATATCTTGTGCATACGATGTTAGATTTGAATGTCGATTCTTCTGTTAGACTCATATTGACGAGCTCTACGTTGTAGAGCATGTTTGGGCTGATTTGGTTGAGATGGTGATATTGTCTCTTACATTACTATAGTTGTTCATATAGTATAAAAACTAGGTTTTTGAACGTAAATGAATTTTAAACAGGATTTCTAACATAATAAAATCTAACTGATAATTTTAAATAGGATCTCTAGACGAACGCTGGACATTTTCACTTGATGATAACCAATTTTGGTTAAATAATTGGTTTGAGTGATCATTAGAAATTATGGTTGTGTGATCGATATCGACCGATATTGCTGTAGGTCGTTTTGATCAACTATGACGTAGACAACGATGAAACTTCAAGGAGTTGGACAAGATGGCCCAGTCAATGGTGGATTCGACTTGGTGGCTCTTTGATTGGATATTTTGGTATGAAGCAGGATGGGTGCTTTGCCAGTGCGTACAAATGGATGGCATAATCCATGGATTGAGGCAATGAGATCTTCAAGGTGAGCTAGGGACTGCAACTCTTTGATTTCAAGGCTCGGATGTATTAAGATGGATCAGCGGGATGGGTCGGTATTATGTGGATTGTGGTTTGGGGAGACTAAGCGATAAATCGATGGATGGATCAGGGTTATGCAGTTGACGGTGAGGCAAGACTGCCGAATAGATCCATGGATGGGTTAGTGTTATGCAGATCATTGTGAGGCTAGGCTTTATGATGGATTCAGTGTTATGCAATATGTGGTGAGGCTAGGTTGTAGGATGGACCAGTGTTATGCCATTTGTGATGTAGCAAGGTTGTGAAATCATGGACCGATATGATATGTACTTCGTGGTGGAACAAAGCTATTGCATAGTGGACTCAAAGTAGGGTATCATGGCAGGTGTATCCCGGAGAAGACCAATTCAAATCAGAAAGATCGTGTACCTTGGGGGTAGGGCCTAGGCTGGAAGTGCACGCGTTGGCAAGGCACGAGTTTGGCTCTTACTAGATTAGTTTGAGGGCGTGCTCAACTGGATATGGGGCGAGGGATCTCAAATGATTTGGGGAGCGCTTAAGAGCCGTTGATAACTCAAAGTATTTTAATGGATTCAAAGCATGGGTACACAGATGGGGGTTACCCATATGGCCGTTCACGGCGGTCTAGTACCCTGGGTGGGGACTTAGGCTATTAGGCATGTGTTGTTTACATATAACTCTTCTAAAATTTGGGTCTTATCAGCCCTTGGTGGATGGTATAACCAGTCATAATGGGTTATCAACGCGTGGACTAATTTAGGAAGCGATAGATATCACTTGTTTGATGGATGCTATGATTATTATCAGTGCTTTAGATATCAAAAATATCACCTAATATCTCATTTTGGGATCATTCCGAAACAAAACAGCAAATCTCACTATAAATCTCTTTCCAATATATCACCCGAGATATTGCAATATCGAATGATATATCTACCGAGATAAGATACTGGAATATCGTCTGAGATCTTGGTTTCTTGGTTAAAATTTAAATTCGTTCTTGAACTAGAATAATAACAAAAATCAAATCTAGCTACGACATTCTGTTGTTATATAACATTTTGCATATTAAATGACCATATTGTATGTTCATATATGTTCTGCATTGCTTATGATTTTCATATTCACCTTTTTTTACATACATGTTACAATGAAATTATGTATTTTATGGTTTACTTATGCTAAATTTTTTAATGTGGATATTTTTTATGTTTTACGAGCATTACGGCACGCACTTCGTGCGTGGTCGTGGCACGCGCTTCACGTGTGAAATTTTGTTTTTAAGTTATTATGTATTTTATATATGTTCACATATGAATTTTGTAAATTTTGCGTAATTTATAAACTACCACTAAAGAGGAAAAAAATTAGGAATACCAAGTAGTAAATTGATATACGAATGACATGCATGCATTTTAAATATAAAATAATCAGTATGATTAAGATATATTTCATTGATAGTGATTACTATTTTATAAGCATGCATTAAAAGAAAGGAACTAAAAATAAATTTTGCGTGGTTATTCCTCGAATATTGTGTATCTTATAAATATTATGTGAAACTGCCAAAACGCCAAAAGAGTAACAACATAAAAAGTTCGAAAGTATATCTACATAAAATGTTGAAGATGGAGTTACACATATTCATTTGTGTGTGTATTTGTACACAAACTCTTTCTAAAGAAAAATTGGTATATTGATGGCAGGTGACTATATTATGATGTCAATGTGAGGAATAATGGATCCATTTCAGAGGAGTCTTACATGAAGATTTCTAGCAAGCAGAATAAGCAATCAGACCCCTCCTTTAAATCATTCTGCTTCTTAATCCTATTTGAAAACCTTAGGTTCCATTGAAACCTACAAATGGCAAACCATCGAGAAAATTAAACTAAGGAGCATGAAGCTTATTCCCAAAGTTTAACAACTAAACAATAAGAACTAAAAATAAATGACTAACCAAAGGCATTAAGCGATCTACCACAAATACGACAAATATGATGTTGAAAAGCATTGCGCAAATCCCAATGTCTTAAGTGATGAAGGCTCTACCAGACTCTTCAGTTCCATCGAGACCGACATTAAAGCTGCTCTAGAGGTAATTTTCACATCATTTTTTTTTAAAATACGAATTGGTTGTATAGCGACCGTTCTTTTTTTAAGTGTTTCCTAAAAATACGAAGGGAAGGGTGAATGAAGAGAGAACAATGGTAATGAACAAAGAGTGGTGAAAATGATGGGAGAAATGTGAATATAAATGGAGATTTTGAACGATATTTAAAGCGGTGTATGGTTTGTTCTAGAAATGTCACATTTGTAGGTAGCGGGTGAGTATTTTTGAGCCGTTAAAATGCAGAAGATGCTATTTTTTAGCTATGAATACAACATGGTATGAAGGATGCAGCTTTTTTGGGCTCAGCAAAATTTTAGGGATTTATTCCAATTATTAGTACCTTCTATATTTAAATTTGAATTGGATAAAATTTCCATATAAGGAATTGAAAAATCAACTATCGTTGGTATAGTGCCAAATTTTCTTTCTAACCATATAAAAAATTTCCATATATCCACATCAATAGAAATTTCTATATACGAAAACAAATTGAATTAGTATATCTATACGAAAAATATAAACGACCTTAGTTCTAATTTTAAACATAAATATGTTTATACATATATAATAGTATCTTAGTTCTAATTTTAAACAAAAGTATGTTTATACATATATAATAGTATCATGTATACATATAATAAAGATTTAAAGCAAACAGTTTTGGAATGTAAAAAATTTAATTACATAATAAAAACCTGAATGGATGCAGTAAATTACGCATGGATACTCGTGGCATTAGAACCAATGAAAACGCATAAACTAAAATAAATAACAACTAAATCAAAGAAACTGCCCTAAACTTAGCACCTAAATATTGTTTAAAAAAAATTGTCGTCGATATAGTGCCAAATTTGCTTTCTAACCATATAAGAAATTGCCATATATCCACATCAATATTAATCTCTATATACGGAAATTAAATTGAATTAGTAGATCTTTATGCCAAATATAAATGATCTTAGTTCTAATTTTAAATACAAGTATGTTAATACATATAATAGTATCGTGCATACATATAATAAAGGTTTTATGAAAACTGTTTTGAAATGTAAAATTTTAATTGCATGATAAAAACCTGAATGGATGCAGTAAATTATGCATGGAAATTCATAGCATTAGAACCAATGAAATGCATAAACTGAAATAAATAGAAACTAAATTGACAAGGGATTAAAATTTGCAATGAAACCTATTTAGAGATCCTCTTTTTTAGCGATATTAAAGAGGTTGTACTTTTGGAATGTAAAAAATTTAATTGCATAATAAAAACCTGAATGGATGCAGTAAATTACAGCGTGGAAATTCGTAGCATTAGAACCAATGAAAATGCATAAACTAAAATAAATAGAAACTAAATCAAAGAATCCGCCCTAAACTCAGCACCTAAATATTGTTTAAAAAAATTGTCATCGACATAGTGCCAAATTTGCTTTCTAATCGTATAAGAAATTGCCGTATATCCACGTCAATATTAATCTCTATATATGGAAAATAAATTGAATTAGTAGACCTTTATGCCAAATATAAATGATCTTAATTCTAATTTTAAACACAAATATGTTTATACATATAATAGTATCGTGCATACATATATCGTGCATACATATAATAAAGGTTTTAAGAAAACTATTTTGGAATGTAAAATTTTAATTGCATGATAAAAACCTGAATGGATGCAGTAAATTACGCATGGAAATTCATAGCATTAGAACCAATGAAATGCATAAACTAAAATAAATAGCAACTAAGTTGAGAAGGGATTAAAATTTGCAATGAAACCTATTTAGAGATCCCCTTTTTTAGCAATATTAAAGAGGTTGTCCAAAAGGTTTATTAGTTGAAAAGGTTTATTAGATCCTAGTTTAAGTAACATTTAATGCCTAATTTATTGGGGATATTAGGTTAAATAATAATTTTATATTTATATATTTAAAAGCTAATACGTAAGGGCATTTTGGGAAGTTCACTATTGGACCAAAACTTTGTGCTCCCAAGAGAATTATTAATAAAGATATCTAGCAATAGTTCATGCTCATGGATCATATGTTGTAAGAGCTAAACTATTTGCTTATATTTCTATTATAAGCATATTATGATTTTTAAAGTATGAATGATCTATCATAGAAAAAGAATAACGAAGTGTTCAAATTTAAGTTATTATATTTATAATAGCATTCATAAAAATCATTGTATAAGATTATCATTTTTTAACATATTATGTACCCCAAAATTGTTTCGATATGAACTTTCAGACCCATGATGTAAATCTGAGACGAATCCTCGAGTTATACTCATCTCATCTGGTATCTCCCCTGATAGAGATCAAGTTTCTAAAATTCCCAAGACGAAATGTGACCTATATCCGAGATTTAAAACCTAAATTGTTACGGCTGCTCCCATATATCTTACTTCTCTGAGTAGACTATCACCTCTATTCTGGAGAGAGGATGGGAAGTGGGGCCGAAGTAAGCCCTGGAGCTTCTTCTATCCTATTGAAGTTTCATCTTTTGTTACTATGAGTAGCATATACTATCTTTATTATATGTGTTGACTCTGTGTATGCATGGACATGACAGGTATAGCTTTCCGTACCTATGATCCTTATACTATTTCAACTTGTGCATTATTTTGAGAATTGTTTATCACTCACAACAGACTGTTAAATGACCCAAGGTTTTATGATTTCTCTTATTACCTCAGATGCTCATCGACGATGCTAATAAGTACATGTGGTGACATGTATTAGCATTTCTTGGAGCTAAAAAGGTGAATTTGTAGGAAGCGACACCCTATCATATTGTACTTGTATTATCGTTGTTTATTCCGCTTTTTTACACTTTGGAACCTTGAAAGTTTTATTTATTATTTGATACAGTTTATCAGTGAGTTTATTTATCACTTGTATAACTCTATTGTTATTATGTATAACTGTATGACCTTATATTATAATTATGTGGTTTACATAGTTATCACTATCTCGCTTGTTATATCTATTATTATTATTATTATTATTTATTGTCTGATGCACTGTGAGATATTTGATAGGTTTTGTGATTTTATTCTATGTATTGTTTCTTTATATTTTGTCCTTTTCCCTTCCCTTTTATTATATTTCCTCACTTCTATCTTATTTCTTTCTCCTAGCAACAACTCTGCACTGATGGTATATGGTGGTCGTTACATGTTTTAATACATTTTTTTATTATAATGTTTTTTAAGCAAGAAAGCAGTTGACAAAAATGATATATAAGTTTATATTTTTAAGTAACGAATGTATTTTCATGCGAAAATAGAAAAACATTAGTTTTCTAATTAAAGATATTGTTAAAATATTATGAATACATGTTTTAATATGTTTATTATTTTAAATATCATATGTTTTTCTAATAGGAAACAAGCGGAATAAAAAAGATGAATACATTTATTTTTTAAATAAATAATGTTTATTTATACAAGAAGATATTTTATTAGCTTTGTTGTAAAAATATTGTAGAACCATTATGCATAAGATGTTTTAACACATTTATCTTTTCGGATAATTAATATTTTATTACTATGAAAAAAGAAAGGAAAATAGATAAATAAAATTATCTTTTTAGATCTGGAATGTCTTTTTACACAAAAACATGTACAAATTAGTTCTTACTTAAATGGATTTTTAAATTATTATGGAATACATGTTTTTGATAACTGTAAACTTGCATGCATTTTTGAAATGATAGGAACTTGCAACTGGTAAATTAAAATACTAATCTGATTTGATTGGAAATCAATTTATAGCCTATAGCCCCTGAACCCTGAAGTTGCCAATGGTGCATTTGCGGTAGTAAGAAACACGACATTTGAATATGATATACAAATGAGATATCTTATTGGAATAGAAAATTAAACAGGGACAAATGTTTGCAGCGTTTAATGGATCATTTATATGAGACAATTAAATAGAATAATTAATAAGGAAATGAGGTAATTTAGGAGAAAATCAAAAAATTATAAGTTAAATGAGGTAAAAAATGGGAGGGGGGAAATTAAGAGCTGGAGTAATTTTCTCCAATAAGATAACTGGGAAAATAATTCGAACGAATGAAATCTAGTCTATGTTGCTTTACATCGTGCCTTGGTCATGTTAACAACAACATATCTTTTGCTTTGTTTTTATTGTTGTTGTCTCATTTACCCACACAAATAAAGGTGTTTTAATTAATGTTATTTTGAAAACCGAGTATGCAAACATCTGACAATGCATACCATCAGATTTCTTATTTTAGCGCTTGAGCCATTCCTCATTGCTTTGGCTTCTCAGTTCATTCTTGGACAATAAATTCCTTTACCATGGCTCACTTAGAAATATATATATATATATATATATATAACTTTTTTTTCATTATATAAAAATAACCATTAGCAGCAGCAATATAAAAAATATTGTTTGCCTATACCTAGCCATCTGCAATATTCATCTTTCTATAGCTAAATTAAAAAACAACATATAACAACAATTTGGATGAAGCAGTCAAAACATTATGGATGTTAAAAAAAAATTAACGTTCAATCGTCTTTTAGATTAACAAAAGGAAACTAATTTACAATCTAAAATAAATAAATTGATGGCTAAAATTTAATAATTTGACATATCACCTGAAGTCGATAATATTAGTGAATTGAAATTTAGATGCAGACTGAGGTTGCAATCAACAATTCAAAGTGAATCGAAATTTAGATTTAGACTGATGTTGAAATTTACAATCAAATTTATAAAGTACTGAATACTAATCCCATTTCGGCTAAAAATATAATTTAAGTCGAATTTTGTAAAATAAAAAAGTGACTAATTTCAATCTAATTAAAAAAAGAACCACATATACTGCATTGAAAACATATCCTTTTAAACTTGGGGCATGCAAATAAAAGAGTTTTGCTACTATGACATTTTTTTCTCAAAATGCTAGAATATTGTATTTGAGTGGAATTATAGTGTATTTGTGTGGAATTGGTGAAATTCAGGGGGTAGTACGGTAATTTGATGTGTGATACCTCATGTTATTACCAGAATTCGACACCAGAAGCAGTCTAGGGTGAAGAGGCATCGTGCGGGAGCCGATAAACGAAAGCCAAAGCCAGTAACCAAAAGCAGAAGCTGATAATTGAAACCAAAGACAATACCAACATCGATTAAAGGCCAAATACTCGGTGTCAGCACCAAATCATGAAAGGGGAAACCATGCTATCGGCGCTCACCTGCTGGGAACAGTTAGCTTGATGTCGATACTCAAAGAAGAGACAGTTAATCTGGTTGGTACCAAGGAAGAGGAAGCAAGGGCTTAGAACTAATACAAAGGGAAGAAAATAAGGCGTTGGTACGACACAGAAAGTAAACAGTGAGCAAAAGCCAAAAGCACTTGTTCCATCATCAGAATATAAAGGCACCTAAAGAGAATTGAGGACAATGGTCAATTTAAGAGAAAACAAAAGGCTACCGGTTGACTCACTATCAATACCATTGAAAGAAAGAAGCCTACTATCGGAATACGACACCAGGAATGAGAAAAAACAAGGGACTACCAACAAAGTAGAAGCTTCAATAAAGGTTCTATCGCTACCAACAAGATTGGTAGCAATACCGAAAGCAATCAACCGATAGTCACAAACAAAATAGAAGTAGAAAAGCAAAGATTTTCAAATAGAAAGTGGTACCAGAAACCGGAAATACCGACACCCGAAAGCCGGCACCGAAAGCTGCTTGACGCCTCCAGCATAAATCGTAAGCGAACTTCTAGCAGAAGTATTACAAAAGGGAGGGCCAAATTCTCTATAAATAAGACCTCAAGGATCACATTTTAGGGATCTTTTCTCATTCCATAATCTTGTATTCTTTTCTTAGAAAGCAAACCCTAATTTCTCAAATCAAATTAGGGATTTCTACAACAATTGTAATACAATCATAGTGAATACTAAAGAAATATCGAGACTAATCTTTTCTCGATTCAATAATCATGTTGTGTCTATATTGATTGAACAGAGAGTTATCAGTAAACTCTTTCCATGGAGAATTTAGGCGCTAAAGTAATCAAAAAGGGGGAAATTATTAAATAAAATCAATGAGTTCTTCCTTATGATTATTATGTGTGCCTCAAGCCTTTCACCTTAAGATTAATGTAGCACAACGTATTAAAAAGACCTATTATAACCTTACTGCATGATATCTAACTCAACCAAAACCCCCTTTCTGTTGGGTTGGCTCTATATAGAAGTAGCAACATAGTCGATAAGGGCTGTAGTATGTCAATACACTTATTGTTCTAACACATTAGCCTGTTTATTCTCAACACAATATATATTATTCAATCCTGAATCAAAGGACTACTGTTGTAGTGAGGTTCTCTGTAACACCCCGCTTTTTAATGATAATTAAAAATATGCATATATGTATATATTGTATGCATAAACATATTTAAAGGAAAAATTAAATAATGAATATAATTGCATGTAATAAGTTCATGCGGTGAAATGAAGAAAAAGATTAATAAAGGAAATTACATGCAATATATGAAATGAGAAGGAATGCAATACAATGCCGTGGAAATTACATGTTAACATTTAAAAGGAAATTAAAAGGAAAATTTGAAGAGCTTCCAGAATTTGGTCACGAGACTAGCGTCATTGCGATTTTCTGGTCAACTTAGACCTATGGTTTGTAGAAAACCGATTTAAAATGAAAGAGATAACTTTAATTTAAATAATGTAACAAAACGTGAAAAAGAGGAATAAAAAAAGGATAATAACTAGCATTGCCATAAGTCTTGTAAACAAAAGACTAAGTAGCCCAGTTGGTTAGAACATGTTATTTGTATACAAGAGGTTCAGAGTTCGATCCTCGCTAGTGCCATATTTTTTTTTTTGAGGGAATAGCTTAAAAGTGGCATAGTGTAAAAGTAGTTAAAAAGTGGCTTAGTATGAAAAGGGTTAAAAAGGGGTTTAATTGAGAGAATGTTTCAAAAGATGAAAAAAATAATAATAATTGGTTTGAAATTTGAAATTGTTCGCATACAAAAGTTTAGCATACGCGCAAGAGTGGAATACATATGAACATAATTCAAAATAGAAGTTGCGCGCGAACAAGGAAGCAAACAAAGAAAGGATATTTGGAATTTGATTTATATGCGAATAAATAAATATATATACATATATATATATATATATACGTAAGGTGGACGACACCCAGAAGGGGGTGTCGGCACTTGTGTCGACACCCAAGCGAGGGTGTTGACACCCCTGCGCGTCATACTGTACATGTGGCTTGTTTTTTTAGTGAGCGCTACAACGCGGTCATTTCCTATTGGTCGGATGACGTGGTTAGTTCTGATGGAGTTTTAATTAAATCTAAAGACCCATAGCTTTCTAGCACACCTATAAATAAACCCTTAGACCTAACCCTAAATCTCATAACTTGGCGGCTACGCTGGAACTTTGTCATGGCTTCCTCTTTCTCTCTCTCTCTCTCTCTCTCTCTCTCTTCTAAAATCTATTCTGAAACTAAATATTAGTCTAGGAAAATTATGAAATACCTGGAGGAGTGGTCAACATTAATGAAAGATTAATCAAAGCAAAGTTCTGAATCCAATTAATAGTAAATCGTGGAATGATAGACTAGATTCAGGATTGGGAAAACAAATCAAGGTGAGTAGGTTTAAATTATCCCTTGTGAATAATAGTATGTTTATCTTTAATCATTCCCCATGGATATTTATAATGAATGTATTGAAAATTTTAATTGATGCGATGGATATTTGCGATAAAATGAAAATTATGTTCAATCATTTGAGATGTACATTTATTTGTTTGAGATGAATACTGTTAAATAGATCCATTTTATGAACCTATAAATTAGGATAATTGAGACATTGGGTAAAAGATGCACTATATGAGATCTACATTTATTAGTTACATGTAGAAAGACATGCGACTCATATTGAGAGATTTAGGGGCATAAATTATGATGGGGTTAATGGCATAACTATGGTGGAAATTATGCATATAAATTGAATTGGAATTATGAATGTGAATTAGAAATTATGCATATAAATTGAATTGGAATTATGAATGTAAATTAGAAATTATGCATATAAACTGAACTGGAATTATGAACGTGAATTAGAAATTATGCATATAAATTTTAGGCGTAACTTACCGGTAGAATTATAAGCATAAATTTGAATTAGGGAATAAACATGTATTATGTTTTAAGACTTTAAATTGAAGGTGCAATTTGATATGAACATAAATAATGGAATAGAGATGAATATGCCTAAAACTGAACCGCGCCTAGGCACAAGGTTAGATTGCACTTGTGGTAGAAGTCTGCCCGGACCCGACTGGCATATCCAACAACCACAGGTGGTGAATCTAATGTGAGAGGCCTAGTGCGTATATATGAAATGGTACTAAGACACGAGGTTAGGTTGCATTAGTGTTGGAAGTTTGCCCGGCCCCGACCGGCATATCCAGCGGCCACTAATGTTAAACCTAACGTGAGAGGTCTAACTGCATAAATTAAACAAGTAGTTGTGCTAAGACATGAGGTTAAGTCAACTTGTGGTAGAAGACTGCTCGGACCCACCCGGCAAATCCAGCATCCATAAGTGTAGACTTAATGTGAGAGGTCTAGTACAAAATATGTAAATGGCAGGACCGACGAATTTCATTATTTGTAATTAATGGAAATAAACGAAATTGAATGAAAGATAATTGCAACTGTAAGGAAAATGGAACGAATGGGGAATGATAATAACCTATTATGAATAAACTCAAGAAAAGGAAAGATAATAGGTAATATTGTCCTAGGGACAAGTGGGAATTATAACTTATGGAATAAGGTAAGTTATAATGAACAATAGAGAAAAATAAAATAACTTATGTAATAAGGTAAGTTGTACTTAATTGTAAACTAAGTAATCTGTAAGGGCAAGAATAAATCTATGAATGAAGATGACACGAGATTGGTTTAGTTGAGTGATTCTCTTAGTGTCAGTCTAATGTTGATTTCGATCTTCGGGGTTGATACTTAGGGAGTTGTTCTCTTACCAAGGTATGTGTGAATTAAGATGTACTTAATTATAAATTAAGTAGAAAATGTTATAATAAGATGGGACAATGAATAAATTATGAGAATTACATGTTATAGGCTTATTGATGAACTTAAATGGATTAAGTTATAAATTGAATCAATAAGCAAGGGTAACTTGGTAAACTTGAAAAGGAAGTCATTATGAATGAGAATAACCAAGTTAATTCGAAAATTGACGAATTGGAGCAAGCGCGTAATTAACGATTAGACGTAGGGTCTAATGACATATTAAACTGAGGCGCTTGGAATAGTCCATAAGCTATAGGATGAATAGCCCAATGAGGTAGATCATCACGGTGTCATAAGGCACAAGGGGAGCGCATGTTAATATGGTTATTCTAGCGGCTTCGACGAACTGGAAGGGGAAGCACACAGGCTTCCTAAGATGTTAAAGTTGCTCCTGATAGTCCTTTGTGGTGGGTTAGACTCGGGGCTAGCATCGCAAGGTTGGGTCTGTGCAGAACTATCAGGTGGGTGGGCCTTGACTGCACTGATAGAATGGCAGTCAGAATGCTGTGACATGGTGACATTAAGGGTAGCTTGGCGGCTGCCTCACTACGGAGGCGGAGGGTTTGGACCAACAAAGATAGTACATGTCGTCGAGAAACCATCATCGGCAACCAGCGAGATGCGGAAAGACTAGAGCTAAACCAAAGAGGCCGTCGACCTTTCACTATCGAGGCAGTGGTTGAGGGTATACCCCACATGAATGTTTAGATTGTTCGCTTAAGGGCATGTCGCTTAGCTCTTGTAGTCTTTACTAGTAAGGGAGGAGCCAAGATGGGGCCATAGCCACCATAGAAAAATAGACCCTCGGTATATTTGTGTGAGAGGCTCTTAAAGGCGAGCCTGCACAAATATAAGGAAAGCTCCTGACCGAGTTCCGTCTGCAGCCCTGCCACGGAACTCGAGCACGCACACACGTTAGGTGTGCGGGTTAGGCATCGAATACATTTGACGGTACGTATGTGGGAAAGTATAGGTACACACGTGTCTGCTCTGGGTGGTGTATCGTAGACTAGAGGGCATTATTCGAGGATGGCAGTCATTACGCTTACGTATAGGATGAGGAACTGTGTTTATTCCTGCGATGATACGGTGAAGACCGTGCGAGTGGGGTACCATGCGGTGTACCTTAATTTGGGGGTAGCTACATATACACTATATTAGGTTAATCTACTAAGGGGTAGATGGGTACGACGTGTGTAAGCGTGGAGCGCTGTTGACACAAATAACCTAATAAATAAGAAGAAGTAATTGAACAATATATGTAGGATTATCTAGAAGTGTAATTTAAATTTATTAACACAGAACTTATGTTCTGACCCCCTCTTCACAACATTTGCAGGTTAGGTTCATAACAGAGATGATATAGCTTTGGATACTGGCTAGGAAGTATTATTAATATAGTAAGGTTATAATTTTTTGAATTATATTTATTCTCTTCCGCTGTGAGATGTTTTTCTGAGCTCTGATATATTTTTATATCTCTGTCTTTTCTACAGGATACCAGGGCAAGCCAACTCGGGTTTTGGTAGATTGGAATTTTGAAAAAAAAATCAGTCTGTCAGAACCTGGGTTATTACACTTGGTATCAGAGCTTAGGTTTAGGATTCCTATATAGATAGTGAGTGAACGTATTTGCATTTCAAAAATATAAATATATTATATATAAACCTAGATCCATAAAGGAGCCCACTAAATGGAAAGAGTTGGGATATTAGTTTTTGTACACTAAAAGAATAAATATGGAAGTTTGAGACCCTTAGGTTAGTTAGGTGGAAAGTGTACATAATGGTTGGTATAAAAGAGGATGTATCTCATACGTTAGTAACTGAAATATTAAGTATTTCCGATTATTGGGTTTGGTAGTGAAACATTATAAATTAAAGAAACATTAAAAAGTGGAAAATGGATTAGGAATATATATAATTGAGAGAATTAATTTCATGTGAGTGTCTAGGAAAACCTAGTTGTGTTGGAGACCACTTTGAGTCTAACCCATTTGTTAGTTTTTAAGAACTTGAAAATGTAAAAGTTTTGACAAAATAGTTTGGGGTGTTTTCAAGTTTTATTCTTAAAAGTATTTTTGATGTTTGAGAAAAATATGTAAAAGAACATATTTAGTGCTTATTGGGTTTTAAAGTAAAATGGGGTATGTTTTTGAAAACAATGATTTCTTGTTTTGAAAAGAATTCTCTCACGCAAAGGTGTACATTATAGAGCATGTATAGCTCATTAGTTTTCATGTTATAATATATGAAAGGATTAAAAAGTAAAGCATACAAAATGTTGCATTTTGTAAGAAGTTTTGAAATCTTTATTCTTTTGACAATAAATTTTGATTATTGTTTTAAGAAGAAAATAAAAGTTTTACCATTTTTAATTTTTGAAAAAAAAAAGTTTGAAGCTATGAAGTAAATAGTAAGGACTATCTTGGAATAATGAAAACCTTAAGAAAAGATGAATAAAAATGAAAATTCTCCTAGATAAGTTGAAAAAAGAAAAAGAAAGTTTCTTATGTAGTAGTGCTTGGATAGGAAAATAGGAAATCTTTATAGAATAGTTACATAAAATTCAAGTACAATTGAAAAAGGTACATAAAATAAAAATGGAAGATGTAAAATTTTTCCATTTTATACCTTTTGTAACATAAGAAATCAAATTTAGAAAATTAGATTTTTCTAAATTTTGAAATTTAATTATGGTTGGTAGGGTTTTGGATGCAATAATTGGATGAACTACGCTCTTATTCAGTAAGAGTGTGGGAAAATTTAGATGAAAAAGGTGTTATAATTTTCAAAATATTGCATTCATATAGAACTGCTAGTATATTTTGGATGTGAGCATCATATTTTAAAAGGATTTTTGAAAAATTTGCATACGTATAGGAGGTACCGCTTAGGCATACATGTATTATTGTGATGTATTGCACTATGCACATGTGCACAATGGTTGCAAAAATTGGATGCACACATGATGGATGTATATTATGCGAGGGATTATTTGATTTTACCCTTACCAAATTTCGAGAACGAAATTTCTTAAGGGTGAAAGAATGTAACACCCCGCATTTTCAATGACAATTAAAAAAATGCATATATGTATATATTGTATGCATAGACATATTTACAGGAAAAATTAAATAATGAATATAATTGCATGTTATAAGTTCATGCGGTGAAATGATGAAAAAAATTAATAAAGGAAATTACGTGCAATATATGAAATGAGAAGGAATGCAATACAATGCAGTGGAAATTACATGTGAACATTTAAAAAGAAATTAGAAGGAAAATTTGAATAGCTTCCAGAATTTGGTTACGAGATTAGCATCATTGCGTTCATGGCGATTTTCTGGTCAACTTAGACCTATGATTTATAGAAAACCGATTTAAAATGAAAGAGATATCTTTAATTTAAATAATGTAACAAAACGTGAAAAAGAGGAATGAGAAAAAGGATAATATCTAGCATTGCCATAAGTCTTGTTAACAAAAGACTTAGCAGCTCAGTTGGTTAGAACATGTGACTTGTATATAAGAGGTTCAGAGTTCGATCCCCGTGAACAAATAACTGAGAGGATATTTCAAAAGATGAAAAAACATATATTAATTGGTTTGAAATTTGAAAGTGTTCGCGTACAAAAGTTTAGCATACATGCAAGAGTGGAATATATATGAACATAATTCAAAATAGAAGTTGCATGCAAAGAAGGAAGCAAACAAAGAAAGGATATTTGGAATTTGATTTATATGCGAATAAATAAATCAAATTTCAAATATATATATATATATATATATATATACATACGTAAGGGGGACGACACCCACAAAGGGGTGTCGGCAACTGTGTCGACACCCAAGCAGGGGTGCTGACACCCCTGCGCTTCATACTGTACACGTGTCTTGTATTTATTAGGGAGCGCTGCAACGTGGTCATTTCCTATTGCAACGTGGTCATTTCCTATTGGTCGGATGACGTGGTTAGTTCTGATGGATTTTTAATTAAATCTAAAGGCCCATAGCTTTCTACCACACCTATAAATAAACCCCTAGACCTAACCCTAAGCCTCATAACTTGGTGGCTACGCTGGAGCTTTACCATGGCTTCCTCTCTCTCTCTCTCTTCTCAAATCTATTCTGAAACTAAATATTAGTCTAGGAAAATTATGAATCCATATCTGGAGGAGAGGATCGACATTAATGAAAGATTAATCAAAGCAAAGTTTTGAATCCAATTAAGAGTAAATCGTGGAATGATAGACCAGATTCAGGATTGGGAAAATAAATCAAGGTGAGTGGGTTTAAATTATCCCTTGTGAATAGTAGCATGTTTATCATTTAATCATTCCCCATGAATATTTATATTGAATGTATTGAAAAAGTCAATATATGCGATGGATATTTGCGCTAAAATGAAAATTATGTTCAATCAGTTGAGATGTACATTTATTTGTTTAAGATGAATATTGTTGTATAGATCCATTTTATTAACATATAAATTAGGATAATTGAGACATTGGGTTAGATTGCATTTGGGGGCATAAATTATGATGGGGTTAATGGCCTAACTATGGTGGAAATTATGCATATAAATTGAATTGGAATTATGAACGTAAATTAGAAATTATGCATATAAATTGAATTGGAATTATGAACATGAATAGGAAATTATGCATATAAATTGTATGCATAACTTATTGGTAGAATTATAAGCATAAACCTGAATTGGGGAATAAACATGTAATATGTTTTAAGACTTTAAATTGAAGGCGCAATTTGATATGAAAATAAATAATGGAATAGAGATGAATATGCCTAAAACTAAACCGCGCCCAGGCACAAGGTTAGATTGCACTTGTGGTAGAAGTCTAATGCGCCCGAACCCGACCGACATATCCAACAACCGTAAGTGGTGAATCTAATGTGAGAGGCCTAGTGCGTATATATGAAATGGTATTTAGACACGAGGTTAGGTTGCATTAGTGGTGGAAGTTTGCCCGACCCCGACCGGCTTATCCAGCGGCCACTAATATTGAACCTAATGTGAGGGGTCTAAGCGCATAAATGAAAAAAGTAGTTGTGCTAAGACACGAGATTAAGTCAACTTGTGGTAGAAGACTGCCTGGACCCACCCGGCAAATCCAACATCCACAATTGTAGACTTAATGTGAGAGGTCTAGTACATATATATATGCACATATATGAAAATATGTAAATGGCAAGACCGGCGAATACTATTAATTGTAATTAATGGAAATAAATGAAATTGAATGGAAGATAATTACAACTGTATGGAAAAGGGAATGAATGGGGAATGCCAATAACCTAAGATAACATAAGAATGGTTTAGTTGAGTGATTCTCTGAGTGTCAGTCTGATGTTGATTTCGGTCTTCGAGGTTGATACTTAGGGAGTTGTTCTCTTACAATGGTATATGTGAATTTAGATGTACTTAATTATAAATTAAGTAGAACTTGTTATATTAAGATGGGACAATGAAAAAATTACGAGAATAACATGTTATAGGCTTATTAATGAACTTAAATGGATTAAGTTATAAATGGGATTAATAAGCAAGGGTAACTTGGTAAACTTGAAAAGGAAGTCATTCTAAATGAGAATATTCAAGTTAATAAGAAATCTGACGAGGTGGATCAAGCGCGTAATTAATGATTAGATGTAGGGTCTAATGACATATTAAAATGAGGCGCTTGGAACAGTCCATACATTATAGGATTAATAGCCCAATGAGGTAGATCATCCCCGTGTCATAAGGCACAAGGGGAGCGCACGTTAATTTGATTATTCTGGCGGCTCCGGCGGACTGGAAGGGGAAGCACGCAGGCTTCCTGAGATGTTAAAGGTGCTCCTGATAACCCATTGTAGTGAGCTAGACTCGAGGCTAGCATCGCAAAGGTTGGGTCTGCGCAGAACTATCAGGCAGGTGGGCCTTGACTACACCAATAGAATGGCAGTCAGAATGTTTTGACATGGTGACATTAACGGTAGCTCGACGGCTACCTCACTACAGAGGCAAAGGGTCAGGACCAACAAAGATAGTATAGGTCATCGAGAACCTTTCATCGGTAGCCAGCGAGATGTGAAAGACTAGAGCTAAACCCAAGAGGCCATCAACCTTTCACTATCGATGCGGTGGTTGAGGGTAGACGCCACATGGATGTTTAGATTGTTTGCTTAGGGGCTTGTCGCTTAGCTCTTGTAGTCTTTACTAGTTAAGGGAGGGCTGAGGTGGGGCCATAGCCACCAGAGAAAAATAGACCCTAGGGATATTTGTGTGAGAGGCTCTTAAAGGCGGGCCTACACAAATATAAGGAAAGCTCCCGACCGAGTTCTGTGTGTAACCCTGCCACGGAACTCGAGCACGCACACACGATAGGTGTGCGGGTTAGGCATCTAATACGTATGTGGGAAAGTCTAGGTACACATATGTCTACTCTGTGTGGTGTATCGTAGACTAGAGGGCATTATTCGAGGATGGTAGTCATTACGCTTACGTATAGGATGAGGGACTGCATATATTCTGGCAATGATACGGTGAAGACCGTACGAGTCGGGTACCATGGGGTGTACCTTAATTTGGGGAGAGCTACATATACACTATATTAGGTTAATCTACTAGGGGTTAGATGGGTACGACATGTGTAAATGTGGAGCGCCGTTGACACAAATAACCTAATAAATAAGAAAAAGTAAATGAACGGTATATGTAGGATTATCCAGAAGTGTAATTTAAATTCATTCACATAGAACTTATGTTCTGACCCCCTCCTCACAGCATTCGCAGGTTAGGTTCATGACAGAGATGATATAGCTTTGGATACTGGCTAGGCTGTATCATTAATACGGTAAGGCTACAATTGTTTACATTATATTTTTATCTCTTCCGCTATGAGATGTTTTTTTGAGCTCTGATATATTTTTATTTCTCTGTCTTTTCTGCAGGATACCAGGGCAAACCAACTCGGGTGTTGGTAGATTGGAATTTTGAAAAAAATTCGGTCTGTCAGAACCTGGGTTATTACATTCTCAACTTTCTGTAAGCCTACAATGCCCTTCTCCCAAGGTAACTATTGATTCTTAAGTCTCGTAAGCGTAATACTCACCTTTTGAAGGAAGAGTAACTAATCTTCAGGCTTAAGGTCATGATGTCTAGGAAAAGGCAGGATAAGTGTAGCTGGTTAAGGTTGAATTATCTTTTAGCATCCTTTAGATCGACCACCCCCTTTCATCACATATACCTTGTCAAACTTCAGACTGGATGTTGACGATTTTTGTCGTTAACATTTTGGCGCTAGAAGGAGGGCTTGAACCTTCGATTCTATTATTTTATTATAGATTAATTTGGTGAACCTATTGCTTCATGATAGGAAAGGATGAAGTCAAAAAGGTTGGAGGTTTTGATTAAAGATCCAGCTCCCAATACTACTCTTGAAGAGAATGTGAGTCCAACACTCAACTAGAACAACATCGAGATAGGAACAACCTTTAACCTAGTGCAACTTCCAAACCCGAATGCTGCGGAAGAAAATGCTACTAAACTAATGACTCTAGATAAATGGGCTTAGGAGATGCAGACTCGTTTGGAATCTGCTTGAGCCCAAAAGTCTTCAAGGGTTACCAAGCCAAACCAAGCCAAAGGGACGAGGATGAATCCCCGAGAAGAAAGGCACTTGTCCAGCATTCAGAAGGAATGGAGAAAGTGTAACACCCCGTAATTTTAAAGAAAACTATAATGATAAACTAAGGAGTACTTAATTAAATACTTGGATTTAAGTAAAACGGACTGTGCCATTGCGTTCGTCTCGGAATTCTGCTTAAGATAGACCCCAAGTTTGCTTAAACGGACACGTATGAGAAAGATATTAAGGTTAGAAGTTTGCATACACATAAGAGAATTGTATATATACACAAACCAACCAAAATATTCAAGTTAATCCAAAAATCAGCAATGCGGGGTAGGGTGGGAGTTCGGCCCGTTAGGGGTCGACCCTACCCTAGGGGTGTCGACCCATAGGTCGACACCAACACAGGGGTGTCGACACCCATGTCAACCCCATGACGACCTCCCCCTCGAGATCTGGGCAGAATTCAGTTTCTGAATGTGGACTCGTTTCTTGACGAGATTCGTTAACCTTAGGCTATAAATAGGACCTCGTTCTCATTGTTTTTGTTCACCAAAAACAATGGAGACAATGAGGTGCTGCCCCAACCCAGTTTGGTTTAGCCTCTTCTCCTTCAACAACAAGTTATACGTATTCAAGGATCTGTGCTGCAACATTTGCAATCAATTCCCCATTATTTAGATCCAATCATAGTGAGTCTATATTATTTTTAGATATAAACACCTAAAATATAATCTTGACATGTTTATAAGTTTGGATCTAAGCCTATGCCTATTAGTAACCTGAATCATAATAAATCTGCCATTACTTGTACACCTGACCTATTGATTAGTGCCTAATGCCTATTCATGATATCCATATTCTGTTAGTTTGCATAATTATGTCATCATATGCCTATTATGTTAGTTTTCCTAATTATGACATCTTATTCCGGCTTTATTTACTATGCCTATTCTTTTTCTCTTCTTTCCCTCTTTCCCTTTTTGTTCTTATAGCCAGGCTACCTTTGAGCCTAGGCCTATTGCTAAAACATGCGAACGCACAAAATTGGGAACGATTGGTAATGATTAATTTGGAGCATAATTCATATTGTAAAACATGATTAAGAATTTTGGGCATAATTTGTACCTTGAACCAAAACTTTGGATTTGCGGACATAATCTATATCTTGATCTAAATCTAGGGCATAACTTGTATCGTAGATCGGATGGGGATTTGGGGTGTAATAAAACGTGATAATTGGTTAATAATGAAAATGCCTAGATTTACAGTAATTAGAAACTGTAACTGCGCTTAGACATGAGATTAGATTACACTTGTGGAAGAAGCCTGCCTGGAACCACCCGGCATATCCAACATCCACAAGTGGTGAATCTAATGTGAGGGGTCTAAGTGCATAAACATACATATAACGGTGCTAAGACACGGGGTTAAGTCCGACTTGTGGAAGAAGTATTCCCAGACCCAACTGGCATATCCAATATCCACAAGTTATAGGCTTAATGTGCAAGCATAGGGGTAAGCTTGTATCATCTGGTGTGCGGGACCCATTTCAGTCAGTAACACATCTTAGTATCAAACGGGGAACCCCGAACTTGGTCGGGTTCTGGGCGCGCTTACTGAGCTGATTATAAGAGGTCACTTGAGTGAGGGTGTTGATGTCGCGTTCCAATGGAGTCATGTGCGTGCATGGGTCCGCTTGCTAAGGAAGATAAGACGCTGCGACATTTGTAGATATGGTTTGTGCACATCATGCAAACAAAGGGTTGCTACTTTAGGAAGTGATACATCCTACTGTGGGGGCTAGCACACGGTATCTACGAGTAAGGGAGCCGATCGATTGGGGTAGTAATTAGGGTACATCTAGTCTTGCTTGTTTAGGAACCCATTATTATCGTTGGGGGTAACATCCGTCAGTTCTGTTGGGCTACCAATTATTGTATGGGGTAACAATCACTTACTAGAAGTACACCTAAGTCTACCATCTTGTTCTTGTTATACTAGTATTGGTGCAGAGAAAAGTATTATAGAAACGCAAAGCATGTTCTGTTCTGTTTATCTTGTTTACCTTGTTATAACTGCCTTATGACACTATTATCTCACTCTCCAGTTTATATGCCTGTCATGATGCTTTTACTTATTTACATGCTAAAAGTAACTGGACTCGCCAGACTTTATGTCTGACCCATTTTGTTTCCTCTTGTCTCTCTTCCGTTTCTCCCCGGGTTCTAAGGGTAGTAATACTCAAGCTTGTTCGGGATTCTTCTTTCCTTCTTCTTGGAGCTGCTTAGATGCATTGCTCGATTTCGTATCTTCTCTACTATGGCTATACTTTAGGGATTTTGCTCTTTTTATGTATTATAGTACTATGATGATGACTTTTGTACAAGGCAAAAGTTTTATTTTTTAAGTATTCCAAACTTATTATATAATTGGGTTTGAACCACCACTATGCCATAAATGGGCTAATGCAACGAATTTGCATAGTGTTGCCAGCCAAAATGTGTCGATAGTTATGATATTGCGGTCCTACTGCAACCTTTTGTTTTTGATGTTACCTTAGCCACAAAAATGTGTTGCTCTAGCTAGACAAGTGTAACACGATGCAACATTTTGTACAGTGCTACTATAGTAGACATTACCATGTCTTGCGTGGCAATCCACACCATTAATTAGAACAAAATATAGCCGTCCATCCACACCATCAATCCGAACCTCATCTACTTCTATTTACCGCTGTTTTTCATTTACCCACTTTTATTTTATTCCCACCCCCAAATTTCCAAATCCCTAATTTTCATTTATACTTCTATTTGGAAAAGTGAGAATCCACCGCCTCCCAGTCTCTCATCTTTACAATTTTGCACATCAGCCTCTCTTCGAACCCTTATTTCCAAATCCCTAATTTACATTCATACTTTTCACTCTATCGCCTACTTTTGGGGCTTTGCGGTATCATCTTCGAACACTATGTTAACCAATGGATCCATCTTCAAATCAACCTACCCGCCTTTTCTTTCGATCCTTTCGCACTTCGAGATTGTTAGCAGCTGCTACGGTTTCTTTTGGTTTAGGATCTTTGAGATATGTGGCTCAGTCATCTTCATGGTGGATTTGTTTCTTTGCTCTTCCATGATGGACGGAGATGATCGGTGTCTGCTCCTATTCTAGGTGATGTTTGAGTACTGTTTTTATATCTATTTTTGGGTTTTTGGTGTTGGTTTTGGAAATTAGCTTGTGAGTATTAATTCATTCTAGTTTAGCTTCTTATATTTACTTTGCAATTCTACTTTGGTGCGCTAAGGGTTCAATATTGTATCAACTTTGAGCTATTGTTTATCTGAACTATTTCCATACATCTATATCCGTACGATTAATTTACTATTTCAATTCTAGTTTGTGCTTGTTGTCAATAATCATCATGCTTAGAATGGAAGGTTGTCTTAATTTGTTTTGATGACTGAAGTATTAACATCCATATCAGAATTCTTAGCATTCCTGTCTACTTTGATTGAAATCAATTTTAAGTTGTGTAATATTTTTTAACACCAATTTTAAGTTGTGTAATATACTTATTATTTATTAAGTTAAAATTTTATAGTTTTCTTAATCAATAATCATGATGTTGTTGATCAGTTTATAATATACACCTATGATTTTGTTGCTAGAAGGATTAAAACTGGGATATTGTAGGCAACACTTAGGCAGGAACTAGTAAGAGTTTTTATGTTGCAGTGTTTGAGGTACCTTTGAACAATGCTCGTGGAATATTAGGAATAAATAAGTGACCGAAGGAAGGCAGTCAATAAGCATACTAGAGATCGTCGAAACATTAGTGATAGTCCATTTGTCCATATCATACATCATGTTCTGAATCTGATTATACAACTTGTGAACAATAATATAATCCTTGTATATAAATTTTGTGCATTCTTAACTATAGCACATTTATATTATGCCTAAGCAATGTATTTTTTCTGTAAGGGTTGCTAACTGGTTGTAGTTTCTATCATTTTTGATAAGATCCAATATAACAAGCTGCATTTAACATTTCTAAAATTTGCACTTTTTTGCATCCGCACTCGCGTAGTTGAGTATTGAAAATTGTGAAAAATTGCATTCACATTAAAATACTTATAAGCAATTTGCATTCAAAATTTACTGTACCTTATAAACCGTAACTTATTATCGGGTGCTCATATTTCTTACATTAGTATATTGTTCACTGAGTTATATACTCTTGTGCAGATATATCTTATAGACATACATATTTTCTACGCTATACTTTCTGCTATTTGTGGAATTTTGACCGGTGCTAGAGATCATCTGGGTGAGGTTGGTTATTCTATCTCAGTGATCTTTACATTCAGGCATTATGGTTTAACCTTAATTTATAGCGTAATAAACTTATTTATTGTTGCACATGGCTGGTTGTTGGGCTGTATCATACAATATTAATGGGCCAAGGTGGTGATTATTATTATTCTTATTGCTGTTGCTTTCGTTATTGCCACCCTGTCTCGTGGAAAGGGGCACATATATTTTTAACCATAAATTAGATTCGAAAAATCAAACATGAAAAATGGAATTAAATTTAACCTCAAATTACTGGATTGAATTCAACCATAAATTAGAAGCAAATCGGCTCGCCTTCAGCTCGGCATTGGGCTTGTCATAAATTTGTCAATGTCAGTGTTTGTATAAATTGAAACTGCATATGTAATGAGTGAACTAAGTGATGTAGTGAGAAACATCTGCATATGTGATCGACTATGTTATTAAAAGTGAATTGTAAATAGTGGAGTTTGAAATATGTACTATTTCAAATGTTGAAATAAAATATTTATTTGAATAAAAATACTGTTTGAATATTTAATTCTGTGTAGTAACATTTAATTCTCCTTTCTGATGTATGTATGCATATATATATATATATATATATATATATATGAATATAAATATCTATAACAACATTTTTGGATGTTGCTACAAACACCTAAGGATGTTGCTGTGGACCTAAATAGGACTCTAATGTAACAATATTTGTTTTGGTGCTGTAGATAGTCAAAATGTTGCCTTTGAGGTCTACAGCAACGACGAAAATTGCATCACCCTAAAACCGTTGCCAAAGACCTATGCCAACATTTTTATGGCCTGTGCTAACAATTTTTTTTAATTGCTTGAGGCCATTTATGGCATAGTGCCTAAAGCTTTTCTATTAAATAAAGTTTTAATTACACTGTTATTTTATTGTAATGTTTCTGTTTCTGTTTACATATAATGCTTTATGAAACTTAATGCATTCTGATAAAGAGTGACATTAATGGACGTGAGGTGTCGTAAAAAGTCAAAGAAACTTCTTCTAAGAAGAAAAAGTCCCATCTGATGGGAATAGACCATCTAGGAAATCAATGCACCCAGGAGCAGCCTGGAAGCTGTATTTCAAAAAGCTACAATCCTAAGAGGGTAGATTACGATAAAATAAAGCTTACTTCAAAAGGATATGATCCTAAGAGGGTCGATTATGATAACATGGTTTGGGAGCTCTACTTCAAAAGGCTACGATCCTAAGAGGGCTGATTACGATAGCATATAAGCTTACCTCAAAGACACGACAAAGAAAGTTGTCAAGGATTTGCTTGGGTAGAAATGAAAGAGAACACTAGATGAGGGGGTTAGCGAAAACAAAAGGGTGACCTCTTTCACTGACGAAATTACGAACACTATAATACCTACCCGTGTGAAGATTTCAACCATGAAGTATCTTGGAACCACTAACCGTGATGACCACCTAATGGCTATTGACATCCAAATGGATCTCTATGACGCTTCAGGAGTCGTCCGATGTCGTCCTTCCCAGTAACCCTCTAAGGGGCAGTAGCCAAGGGTATCATCAATATCGAGAAAATACCATTTACTCATGGAAATAATTTTTTATGAGTTCTCCACACATTTTTGCATTTGCAAAGACCTGATGATAGATTACACCATCATCGCCAACATAAAACAAAGATAGGGAGGGAGATTAGTTGAATAGATTCAATGTAGAAGCTTTAAAGGCAGAAGGTATGGATGATTACGACAAGCTTATTGTTATTCATTGAAAGATAATAGGTAATACCCCTTTCTGGAATGAGTTGTATATTCATGAGTGCAAAGACAAGCAAGATTTCCACTTCCAAGATGACAAATTCATATGTATGGATGAGTTGTGCTACACCAAGAAGAAGTTTGATTCCTAAAGGCAAGGTGGGAAACCGGGATTTAATAGAAAACCCCAATGTGGGAGTCTTGGGTTTGATGGAGGTCAGAAGAGGCCAAGGTGTGAAAAATCTAACACTAATTCTGTGGCTTTGAGTAAGCTTATCTCATTCATCAAAGATGTGGCTAAGGAGAGAGTCGACAACTTTCCAGTATCCTTTAAAGCCAAGAGCTACCCGGAGCCATACGTAGGAGGAAAGTATTGTGAGTACCATCAGACGAATGGACACAAGACTAATGAATGCAGTTTCAGCTAATTCAATAGAAGCTCCAATTGAGGAGGGTTAATTAGATCTGGGCCCGCCAATAAACCAAATTAATGTGATCAATGGTAGGTCACATCCCACTGGGAATTGTCCAACAGCTGAACCGATATCTAAGGGAGTTCCATGAGGTTATATTCTCTATTCAAGAGGAACCATCATCGAAGAATGCCTACTACAACATTAAGATGCACAATCTAGTGATTTCTTCAGATGAGATGATGAAAAAGGTGGCTCGTCAACCAATGTAGTACCTCTCATGATAACAGCTCAGAATGGGCTTTCTATAGTTGCAAAATCTTGTTGATACAGGGAGTGCAGTGAATGTGATCATTAAACACGCTTTCGAACAAATGGGGATCTCCGAACAAAAGCTGGAACCAAGCAATGAGCCTATCTTTGGTTTCAACAACAAAGGATCAACCCTGTGACACCCTGCATCCGTTAATGTCACTCATTAAGAGTATATATTAAGTTTCGTGAAGTTTTATAGGTAAACATAAAAAGAAACATTACAAGTTAGATATAAAATAGCAGCGGAATTTAAAATTTTATTAAGCAGAAAACATCGTAGTTCAAAACATAGTTACATCGTATGTCTGAAATGCATAAAGCCCAGTACATCATTAAAACTTATATCTTGTACTTAAAACAAAAGAGTACAATAATAAAAGAAAAAAATCCCCAAAACATAGCCATAGTAGAGAGAGATATGAAATCAAGCCGAATATCTAAAACAACTCCAAGCAAGATGAAAGCAGAGTCCTGATCAATCTTGAGTATTTCCACCCTGAGAACCTAGGGGAAACAAAAGAGAAAGAAGTGGAAAAAAATAGGTCAAACATAAAGTCTAGCGAGTCCAATTACTTTAGCATATAAACAAGTAAAAATGTCATGACAGGCATATAAAGTGGATAAGAGAGATAACAACATATAAGGCAAGTATGACAAGGTAAACAAGACAAATTGATAGAATAAATACTGCTTCTCTAACACTTTCCTTTTTCTCTTTCTCTGCACCAATAATAGTATAACCAAAATGAGATGATCCCCACAACTATAAGATGGTAGACTTAGGCGTACTTTTAGCGAGATGTTTAACTCCATACAATGAACAGGCAGCCCAATATACTGGAGTTACCCCTAAGGATAATAACAGGCTCCTAAACATTATAGAGTCTAGATGTACCCTAATTACTTCCCCCAATCGATCGGCTCCCTACTCCGTAGATACCATGTGCTAGCCCCACAGTAGGATACATCACTTCCTAAAGTGGCAACCCTTCTTTCCAGGATGTGCACAACCTTATCTATCGATGCCACAATGTAATGACCCGGGTTTTTGTCGACCTTGGTTATCGCCATAAACTCAATGATGACTAACCAAACAAAGAAAAATACCGGATGATTAATGAAAGAAATTAGAGGGTGAGGAAAGATAAGATAGAAACATAGAATAGAAGAAGAAGAAGAACACAACATCAGAGTAACACGAACCTCATAGCGAAACGAATAACATATAACTGATAACATATCTTTGAAATATAAATCTGTATCTGAATATACATATCATTTTCAAAGTACAACACTTACAACACAGCGGAAATAAACTATAGCTATATGATCCTGAAGCGTCCTGCTCCAGCTCTTCAAGTATCTGTAAATCCCAACTACTTGACTGCCCGTACAAAATTGGGCACCCAAGAGTTTAGGGAGGACAAAACGAAATAAACTCCGGGTCAGTCATGGGACTGGTATGAGTAAAACAGTTTAAAACAGTTTAAGCAGGTAAATGATATCTCATAAGACCACGCCGTATAACGGAACGGGTTTTTCCTATACGAGAATCCAAATTATCTTTATATCAAAAACCTTTTGATATTATAATAATGTCTATCAACCACAATATAATAATCATCTAGCAGAAACGCTTTCATCTCACGTTTTACATATATAGTATACAATCAAAACCGCAAGCACGTATTCGGTAATGGATTTCCAACTATGACAAGGTATGGAACCACCTTTCGCTAGTGTACCTCTAGAGAGGAATACACTGGGTTCAAGAAGAACATCTTGCAACCCGACCACACATGACCGACCACTCATTTCGCTTGAGTGTATCGAATGTATACCACCAATGGTTGGGATCAGCAACCGTTTCCCAAGTGGGACAGCATCCACAATAGATTTTTAGAAGTAAATGAAACTCTAGATCAGATGATTATACACCCTACTTCGGAGTGACCGACTTAGCCATGTTGCCTGCCTGATTTCTGTCATTTACCGGTTGATGAAGCTTGAGGTTACGCTTCATCATCACATCAGATTCACTTCGAATGCCACATTGTCAGATCCATCGAAAATCACTAATTGACGTCTACAATAGTACATTACGTGTTAGCTAAAGAAGTTTCCTTCTCCGCTTCCACTCTTGGTACTATTGAAGAAATCAATGTGCATGACCTTTCTAGAAATATTCTGTCAGACATTCATCCATACAAGTCATCTAGGAACAAGATGAACCGAAGGCACTATTCAATACATCCATCTTAGGCACTGTTATCTAAGACTTATACAATAGCCCTTGCACTTTACTTCGTCTTCAGTTTTCTTTGGCATATATGATTCGCAACGCTTATGCCAATACAGAGTGGTTCTTTGGATAATAATCCAACCGGTCTCTCCATATTAACAACATTAAAATGGTCAAAACTTTGATAGTCGGTGAGTTAACTATCAAATGAAAACACGTGTGCAAACAACGATATTATTTCCAAATGGAAATACTATCAATCAATCATCAATCATATATATATATATATATATATATATATATATATGTATGTATGTATATATATTCACAATTCCTTATTTTCTATGTTTTAGAAAATATACATTATTAACACTGGAAAACATTTCCATTGTTCTTTACATATCACTATCATTTCACAACTATTAGTCCCTGACTGTAAACTAGTAGGAGAACAAATTCTCTAAGTATAAACCCCGAAGGCCGAAACCAACATCAGATCGATACTTAGAAAACTATACAGCTTAACTAATCTCTAGTCAGTTTCTAATCTTGTTTAACTTTATTTGATTTACTCTATTTCGAATAACTAATATTCAATAAACTCTATTTCGATTAATTCTAATTTCGATATAACTCCATTACGTTTCTAACACTTAAGTCTTATTTAAAGTTCCCTTTTATAACTCTATTTATTTTGTAAATAAATAATTCCTTTTATAACCTTTATTTGTAAATGTTTTTTTACAAATATTTCTCTTCCTATGTTTGTCTATTTATCTTCTAAATAAATAATACTCTTATACTTCTATTTATTCTATTTGCAAATGATTTGCAAATATTTCCTTTATAATCTAGTTGCAAATGGTTTGCAAATAATTCCTTTAGGGTTTTATTTCTAAGTATTTCCTATTTATAAATAATCCATTTATAAATAAATTTCTATTTATAAATATTCCATTCTATAAATAATCCCTATTATAAAATCTTCTTTGATTTTAAAAATATTATCTCTTTTATAAAATCCTTTGATTTTATAAATAATCTATTTTCAATATTCATTTTGAAACTTCCCCTTTTCCACATTCCGGTATGTTATGGTATTTAACATATCAAATACCGTTGGCTAATATCGTTCAAACACACACAATCAACAATAGGTTATAATTCACATCATATATCAAAATATATGAAAAACAATAAAATAACTGTTGATGAATCGAGTCGGATTCCTCTAACCTGTTTCCCTGCATCCACAGATGTTATATAATAAAATCAACATTCCTTTCAGTTCCGTATGATATATTCTGATAAACAGAATCAATACATAAATTCAACTAACTGACAAGCAGTTTAATCAAACAGTCAACACACAGTCAATCAGCCAATATTTAATAGTTCTAAAAATACAACATGAAATTATAAACTGTTCAGAGTCAGTGAGATTTACTCACATTGGCAGTTCATCGTTAAAGAACGATAAACTATTTGTTTGATTTGAATCAAACAATTTTTTTTGCCGTAAATTCAAACGAGCTTCAATCCACTTCCAGTCACTTTCATTGTGGAGCTCTCGTCGATACGATCCCGACAGATCTTGTTTTACTGAATTTCGTTCATGTATGACAAAGATATTCAATCTCAAAGTCTGTATACAATTAAATAAAATAAAACTTGGAATTATAACTTGAAACTGGGGCTTACTCCTTACATCAGGCCCGCCCAAATCGTCTTCCTCCAATACATTTTCACGCGAGCTCCAGACATTCTCAAATGGCCATTTTCGAATTTCTACATCCCCTTCTCTCCTCCGATACTCCATGAACTCCCAAACCGAGACCAGCGTTGAACCGCTCTTTCCAAGCTCACCATTTTCGCCACCACCACATCAGGCGAGAGTCCCCTTTCTCAAACGCGTCGATAGCCTGTTGTTGAACCAACAGTGGTTCGAACGATATATTTTCTGACCAAATCCCACCAATAATCCACATAAGGAGCTAAACCCCACCAGGAACCCAACGACGGTCCCCGTTCGTCATAACAGCCGCCGCATCGAAGTCCAGATGAAGCCCTAGCTTCTCTGTATAATTTTGAAGGTCACGGAACAGCATCGCACCACTTAAAAATAGTATAGGAATGATGAGGACTGCTTTACAAATCCATATATGCTATTTTCATGATTTTAGAATTTGAATTTGGTTTTACTTTGATTTTCTTTTACTGCGTTGGTTTTTGGAGAAAAATGGGATTCTTCTGCGTTTATATCTTCGAAGGTGTGGATGAAAATGAGGAGCGCATGGCCTTTACTAGGCCACAGAACGGGTTGGAGATATTTTACCTTTTTCTTATTTTATACTATTTTATAATATCGCTATTTGCATCATTGAATAAAAATTTCTATAATCACATACGATACCCAAAAATCACGAAACTAGACCTGCAGCGACAGTTCGACATTACGGTCCCAAAGAAACTTGTTTCGTCGAACTCCGACTCCGTTTGCTCACACAACGTATTTTTAACCGTCAAAATACTAATTGTTTTTCACATTAAAAATCCGTATGGCCACACACTGACTCTAAAAATCACGGAAATTGAAATCTAACAATAATTTAACACTGCGGATCCAACAAAATTAGTTTCATCGAATTCTAAGGTCGTTTGCAAAACTGGCTATTTTTAAAGCTCTAAATAACCCTTTTAAATATATAAATATATTTAAAACAATTAAATTTAATATTTAAAAATAAATATTATCGTATATATTCACAATAGAATATCATACAGCTCTAGAATATTCCTATATGAATTTCTAGCTCGATACTTCAAATATGATATAAATCGATATTCGATTTATAATGAAATTCCTTTTTAAAATATAAATAATTCCTTTATAAATTATAAAGGAATTCCACAGCGACTTTTCTAAAATTTGATTCGGACATAAATCAAACTCTACACGATGAAATCCCGATTTTTCTCTTCCACTAGAAATATATACTCCACCAGCTACGAACGTTTCTTGTTTCACAGAAATCCGGCTTAAAACGAATCCTGTACATTCAGTTGAAGTTCGAATCGCCAAATTACGAACTGCAGCACCATTTCAAGCTCGATTATAATTATATTATAATTTATATGTTCAACCATCATTAATTAAATATATTCGTTATTCTAATTCAATTCAAAACTGAATTAAATATCACAGATGATCCAGTTCACACCATATCGCCATTTCAGCCAATTCTGATTATTTTAGAATTAAATATATTATTTAATTTATTATTTTAATTAAATATTCACCATTATCTAATTCAACGACCATGAAATCCTTTTAATCACCTTTTAAATAATTAAATAAATTAATTATTATAACGCCGAAAATGCGGGTCATTACATTCTTCCCCACTTAAAATAATTTCGTCCTCAAAATTGCTAAGGTAGAGGACAACCCTATCGACTGGTTAGAACATATTTGTTCACTTCTTATCTTCAGTTTCCAACTGGACCAATTTAATTTCAATTAAATATTAATTAATTCTTATCAACAAAAAATTTCAAAAATCCTAAAAATTTTCTAACACCTAAACTTTTCAAAAAAATTCGCCAGCACCTCCTTTGTACTGGTCAATAGATCAAACTCTAACTCGCCTCTCTGGGCCATTTCCATCCCAAAAGAAAATCAAACAACCAATCGGCTTGCCAATTCGGCTCATAAATCTTATATCCAATAGAAATATAAACTTGTACCTTTTTGTCGGGAATATCAACTCTATCACTTTCACCTGCTGTCAATTCAGCGGATACAAGGGTCATCCCAATCAAATTCCAATCTGGTTTTATCCAGAACACAGCCATTCGCTTATGTCCGAGCCAAATATCATTTCAACTCGAGTTTCTTCTCGATTCCTAACTCTTAACTTGATTGTCACATTACACTTCAAATTTAAATCTCACAATCCAATTTGTCTTGATGTCATTCTAATTCAATCTCAGTTACCACTTTACTGGCTTTACTTTAATTCAAATTTGCTTTCACAAATTTCTGTTAAATTTGTTTTTAATTCAAACAGTCTTTCCCTGGGAGTTTTTTTAAAACAGTTTACTCTTTTCAAAAATCAAATTTTCCTTTTTGAAATTCAACACAACTTGTCTTTCCTAAAACAAATTCAAAACAGTATCTCTAGTAGTAATTCGTCACTTACAACTCGAAAATGAATACTGATGATGCAGCTGCCATCATCAGAATCTATTTTCCAGTGATCGAAGTGAGTTCAATACTATAAACCATTTCTAAACATTTCCACTTTGAAATTCATTTCAAAATATAATTCACACTGCTTGTAAAACAATTTAAAGTCTCCTAGGATCTTAAATTTTCATTGTTTTTAATCCAAATCCATTTACAAACACTTATCCAATTCTCCAGAGTTTTAATTCAATTTCGGGTTAAAATTCAGATTTAATTCATTTTGTAACACTTATACGAATTCTACTTGGTTATATATATATAACCATCTCCATTATAATCTTACTCGATTATAATAACAAATATACTTTGGGTAAAATTATTTCATTTACCCTCTTTCCAAAACATATTGTGTCGACCCATCGTATTCGAGTGTTCATAAACTCCTACTGATACAGTGGATCAAACTAATCGACCAGAACTCATAAACAACTCAACCAATAAATCTCCACAATATAAAACAATTTTTATATAAATAACAAATACGCTCACTCGTATATATGTAATCAAACTCAATCTAGGGTATTACTAACCCCATCTCTACTGAATCATGCCACAGAGCCAAGGTAATTCTTAACTTAAGCTCTGATACCAACTGTAATGAACCGGTTTTTTGTCGACCTTGGTTATCGTCATTAACTCAATAATGACTAACCAAACATCGAAAAATACCGGATGATTAATGAAAGAAATTAGAGGGTGAGAAAAGATAAGATAAAAAATTAGAATAGAAGAAGAAGAAGAACACAACATCAGAGTAACACGAACCTCACAGTGGAATGAATAACATATAATAGATAACATATCTTTGAAATATAAATCTGTACTTGAATATACATATCATTTTCAAAGTACAACACTTACAACACAGCGGAAATAAACTATAGCTATATGATCTTGAAGCCTCCTGCTCCAGCTCTTCAAGTATCTGTAAATCCCGACTACTTGACTGCCCGTACAAAATTGGGCACCCAAGAGTTTAGGGAAAACAAAACAAAATAAACTCCGGGTCAGTCATGGGACTGGTATGAGTAAAACAGTTTAAAACAGTTTAAGCAGGTAAATGATATCTCATAAGACCACGCTGTATAACGGAGCGGGTTTTTTCCTTATGGGAATCCAAATTATCTCTATATCAAAAACCTTTTGATATTATAATAATGTCTATCAACCACAATATAATAATCATCTAGCAGAAACGCTTTCATCTCACGTTCTACATATATAGTATACAATCAAAACTGCAAGCACATATTGGGTAATGGTTTCCAACTATGATAAGGTATGGAACCACCTTTCGCTAGTGTACCTCTAGAGAGGAATACACTGGGTTCAACAAGAACATCTTGCAACCCGGCCACACATGACCGACCACTCATTTCGCTTGAGTGTATCGAATGTATATCACCAACAGTTGGGATCAGCAACCATTTCCCGAATGGGACAACATCCACAATAGATTTTTAGAAGTAAATGAAAATCTAGATCATGTGATTATACACCCTACTTCGAAGCGACCGAGTTAGCCATGCTGCCTGCCCGATTTCTGCGATTTACCGGTTGATGAGGCTTGAGGTTATGCTTCATCATCACATCAGATTCACTTCGAATGCCACATTGTCAGATCCATCGAAAATCACTAATTGACGTCTACAATAGTACATTATGTGTTAGCTAAAGAAGTTTCCTTCTCCGCTTCCACTCTTGGTATGGTTGAAGAAATCAATATACGTGACCTTTTTTGAAATACTCTGTCAAACATTCATCCATACAAGTCATCCAGGAACAGGATGAACCGAAGGCACTATTCAATACATCCATCTTAGGCACTATTATCTAAGACTTATACAATAGCCCTTGCACTTTACTCCATCTTCAATTTTCTTTGGCATATATGATTCGCAATGCATATGCCAATACAGAGTGGTTCTTTGGATAATAATCCAACTGGTCTCTCCATATTAGCAACGTTAAAATGGTCAAAACTTTGATTGTCGGTGAGTTAACTATCAAATGAAAACACGTGTGCAAAAAACGATATTATTTCCAAATGGAAATACTATCAATCAATCATCAATCATATATATATATATCTCTCTATATATATATATTTATGTATATATATATTCACATTTCCTTATTTTCTATGTTTTAAAAAATATACATTATTAACACTGGAAAACATTTCCATTGTTATTTACATATCACTATCATTTCACAACTATCAGTCCCTGACTATAAACAAGTAGGAGAACAAATTCTCTAAGTATAAACCCCGAAGGCCGAAACCAATATCAGATCGATACTCAGAAAACTATTCAGCTTAACTAATCTCTTGTCAGTTTCTAATCTTGTTTAACTTTATTTGATTTACTCTATTTCGAATAACTAATATTCGATAAACTCTATTTCGATTAATTCTAATTTTGATATAACTCCATTACGTTTCTAACACTTAAGCCATATTTAAAATTCTCTTTTATAACTCAATTTTTTCGTAAAAAAATAATTCCTTTTATAACCTTTATTTGTAAATATTTTTTACAAATATTTCTCTTCCTATATTTGTCTATTTATTTTACAAATAAATAATCCTCTTATACTTCTATTTATTCTATTTGCAAATGATTTGCAAATATTTCCTTTATAATCTAGTTGCAAATGGTTTGCAAATAATTCCTTTAGGGTTTTATTTCTAAGTATTTCCTATTTATAAATCCATTTATAAATAAATTTCTATTTATAAATATTCCATTCTATAAATAATTCCTTTTATAAAATCTTCTTCGATTTTAAAAATATTATCTCTTTTATAAAATCATTTGATTTTATAAATAATCTATTTTCAATATTCATTTTGAAAATTCCCTTTTTCCACATTCCGGAATGTTATGGTATTTTACATATCAAATCACGTTGGCCAATATCGTTCAAACACACACAATCAACAACAGGTTATAATTCACATCATATATCAAAATATGTGAAAAACAATAAAACAACTATTGAGGAATCCAGTCGGATTCCTCCAACCTATTTCCCTGCATCCACAGATGTTATATAATAAAATCAACATTCCTTTCAGTTCCGTTTGATATATTCTGATAAACAGAATCAATACAGAAATTCAACTAACTGACTAGTAGTTCAATCAAACAGTCAACACACAGTCAATCAGCCAATATTTAACAGTTCTAAAAATACAATATGAAATTATAAATTGTTCAAAGTTAGTGAGATTTACTTACATTGGCAGTTCATCGTTAAAGAACGATAAACTGTTTGTTTGATTTGAATCAAACAATTTATTTCGCCATAAATTCAAACGAGCTTCAATCCACTTCCTGTCAGTTTCATTGTGGAGCTCTCGTCCATATGATCCCGACGGTTCTTGTTTTACTGAATTTCGTTCAAGTATGACAAAGATATCCAATTTCGAAGTTTGTATACAAAAAAAAACTTGGAATTATAACTTGAAACTGGGCCTTACTCCTTACATCAGGCCCGCCCAAATCGTCTTCCTCCAATACATTTCACGCGAGCTCCAGACATTCTCAAATGGCCATTTTCGAATTTCTACATCCCATTCTCTCTTTCGATACTCCATGAACTCCCAAACCGAGACCAGTGTTGAACCCCTCTTTCCAAGCTCACCATTTTCGCCACTACCACATCAGGTGCTAGTCCCCTTTCTCAAACGCATCGACAGCCTGATGTTGAACCAATAGTGGTTCGATCGACATATTTTCTGACCAAATCCTACCAATAATCCACACAGGGAGTTAAACCCCACCAGGAACCCAACGACGGTCCTCGTTCGTCATAACAGCCGCCGCATCGAAGTCCAGATGAAGCCCTAGCTTCTCAGTAGAATTTTGAAGGTCACGGAACAACGTCGCACCACTTATAAATAGTATAGGAATGATGAGGACTGCTTTACAAATCCATATATGCTATTTTCATGATTTTAGAACTTGAATTTGGTTTTACTTTGATTTTCTTTTGCTGCGTTGGTTTTTGGAGAAAAATGGGATTCTTTTGCGTTTATATCTTCGAAGGTGTGGATGAAAATGAGGAGCGCGTGGCCTTTACTAGGCCTTAGAATGGGTTGGAGATATTTTACCTTTTTCTTATTTTATACTATTTTATAGTATCGCTATTTGCATCATTGAATAAAAATTTCTATAATCACATACGATACCCAAAAATCACGAAACTAGACCTGCAGCGACAGTTCGACATTACGGTCCCAACAAAACTGGTTTCGTCGAATTCCGACTCCGTTTGCTCACACAGTGTATTTTTAACCGTCAAAATACTAACTGTTTTTCACATTAAAAATCCGTATGGCCACACACTGACTCTAAAAATCATGGAAATTGAAATCTAACAATAATTTAACACTGCGGATCCAACAAAATTAGTTTCGTCGAAATCTGAGGTCGTTTGCAAAACTGGCTGTTTTTAAAGCTCTAAATAACCCTTTTAAATATTAAATATATTTAAAACAATTAAATTTAATATTTAAAAATAAATATTATCGTATACATTCACAACAGAATATCATACAGCTCTAGAATATTCCTATATGAATTTCTAGCTCGATATTTCAAATCTGATATAAATCGATATTCGATTTATAATGAAATTCCTTTTTAAAATATAAATAATTCCTTTAAAAATTATAAAGGAATTCCACAGCGACTTTTCTAAAATTTGATTTGGACATAAATCAAAATATACATGACGAAATCCCGATTTTTCTCTTCCACTAGAAAGATATACTCCACCCGCTCCGAAATTTCTTGTTTCACAGAAATCCGGCTTAAAACAAATCCTGTACATTCAGTTAAAGTTCGAATCGCCAAATTACGAACTGCAACACCATTTCAAGCTCGATTATAATTATATTATAATTTATACGTTCAACCATCGTTAATTAAATATATTTGTTATTCTAATTCAATTCTAAACTGAATTAAATATAACAGATGATCCAGTTCACACCATATCGCCATTTCAGCCAATTCTGATTATTTCAGGATTAAATATATTATTTAATTTATTATTTTAATTAAATATTCACCATTATTTAATTCAACGACCATGAAATCCTTTTAATCACCTTTTAAATAATTAAATAAATTAAATATTATAACGCTGAAAATGCGGGTCATTACACACAACGTCTTATTTTCCTAGGCTGGCGGACCAATGCACGCACATGAGCCCGATGGAACGCGCTGTCATACACTATCCCGTCTTTTGGATCTCTTACAATCAACCCAGTAAGCGTGCCCCGACTTCGACGTAGTTCGGGGTACTAGTTCGATACCTATATATGGGTTACTGATTAAAATGGGTCCCACACACAAGATGATACAAGCTTCTCCATACGCTTGCATTCACACTAGGTTTTGCACAGGTTATGCCATTCCAGAGTAAAAGATTACATAACCCCATAGGTTAAGTTTGTGGGTCTATATATATAAATATTACCCACCAACCCAAGATACACTTAACCCTCCCATTGTTTCATACAAGTTTAATTAACCCCTACTCAAGTTAACATATACAATCCTTACGGACTCAACTAGGTTAAGTATTCAAGTTTATTTCCATATTCATTTATGGTTATAATGTACTTGACCTCCCACATTAATCCTACAACTTGTGCATGATGGATACGCCGGTAGGGTCCGGGCAGACTTCTTTTACAAGTCGGGCTTATCCTTGTGTCTTAGCACGTCTCGTGTTTATGCACTTAGACTCCTCACATTAGATTCACCACTTGTGGTTGCTGGATATGTCAGGAGTTTCAAGGCAGACTTCCACCACAAGTGTAATCTATCCTCGTGTCTAAGCGCGGTTACAATTTCTAATTACTGTAATTCTAAGCATCCCAATTATTAACCAATTATTCGTATGTCATTATAGGTTTTCTTTCCCCTTTCCCAAGCCATGTTCATAATGAACCATATAACCCAAATTAAGGTCTTTAATCAAAGTTTGGTTTATGCCCCAAATAAATATTCATGTATTACATTCAAGTTATGCAAAAATTTCCTAGTACAAGTTATGCTCCAAATTTAACGTTTTCCCTTTGTTCTCAATTTAACGCGTTCGCATATTTCAGTGGCATGCCTAGGCTCGAAGGTAGCCTGGATATAAAAATAAAAAGGGAAAAGAACAAGGAAAGAGAACAGAAATAATCATAATAACAGGATTGACATATGATGGTAAAATATGCATAGCAACTAACAGTGACAAAGTTAGGCATAATGATAAGATAGGCATAAAGGAACAGATCTGATGAACATGTGATAGTAGAACAGATTCTAACATAAATAGGAATGATGAGATCTAAACAATGAATAAGATATCCAACTAACAGATCTATTGTGACAATAACACTGATTTAACCATTACCATCATTGGGACATGCATGATTAGATCTAAACAGTAAATTAGATCTACAAATATTGATAGATCTGACACGATTCAATTGGTATAGGCTTAGATCCAAGTTATAGTCATGTCAAGATTAACTTTTAAACATTTAGATCTAAAATTAACATAGACTCACCGTGATTGGATCTAAGAAAATAGAAGAAAGATTGTAGAATTTTGAATCATAGATCTCTGAATTAGTCTGACCCCCGTTGTAGAAGAAAAACAAGCTATTTTAGTCTAGGGAGAGGCAGCATCTAGTCCTCCATTGTTTTTTTGTGAAGAAAACAATGGATGTAGGGTCTTATTTATAGCCTAGTACTAACGAATCTTGACCAGAAATCAGTCCATGTTCAGAAGCAGGAATCTGCCCCGGATCTAGGGGGTGTCGACATGGGGGTCGACCCCCCTGTGTGGGTGTCGACACCACTATGATGGTGTCCAACCCTAGGTCGACACATAGAGCGGGAATTTCCTAGCCCAGGTCCTCCACGTGATTTTGAACTTTTTTAATTTCTAGACTTATTTTATTCATATATACTCTTCTTTTGCAAATACAAACTTCGAATCTTAATAAGTTCTTCATACGGTGTCCGTTTTATGCAAACCAGGTGTCTTTTTCAAGCAGAATTCTGAGACGAACGCAATGACGAAGTCTGTTTCGCTCAATTCTGAATATTTATTTAAGTATTCTTTAATTTACCATCTTTAGTGTTGTTAAAATTATGTGGTGTAACGTTCTCCTCTACTCAAAGGATTTCGTCCCCGAAATCTCTAAGTTAAGAAGAATGTATATCCTAACATCCATCACCCATCTACTCATCCACCAATCATAGGCATCTGTTGTCCTTAAAGGCTTCTAGTGCTTATATGAACATATGCAAAGGTGTGTGTATATGACCTTATACTAATGCGAAAGATAAGGAGATCTACTAATTCAGTTGCCCTCCTTAATGCAATGTATGTTAGTGCCATGAATCCAACATGTCTGCAAATAATCCTACTATAACATGTAAGTTCTATGTGTGCACAATCATCCATCCAAATGCAACATCCATATGATGATACATCCATTTCCATCCATAAAAAGAAGAAAAATGAACACACGTTCATATGCAGTATGAGAGTGATTGAGCCAATCTAGTGCCTAATGTGTGTGTATATGCATCTACGAGGAACCACTAGCAAAAACTCACATCCAATTGCATCCATCAAACATAAAATGTCTCAAATACATGTTTAAATTTATGGGATTCCTACCTAAAGGTCGAAGATTCGATTGATAGGATATACTTAAATGATAGAGACAAGCAAAAAAAAAAAAGATTTGGAAAGGAAGTTAAGAACATATCCTTGAAAAGAAAAGGGTACAAAGCACGAATCTTATCTTCGGTCTCCCAAGTTGCATCCTTTGGGTTATCTTCCCACTGAACTTTCATCAACTTCACTTCTCGGTTGCGTAGCTTCTTAAATTCTGATCCAAGAATACAGGTAGAAACTCGTCTAACTGTCGCCTTGTGTTCCACCTCTACTTCTTCCAATATACTCAGCTCAACTACTTCTGCGGTATCATGCAAGCACTTCCGTAAATGAGAAACACTGAAAACATCATGAACGCTGGATAGTCTCTTTGGTAGCTTTACTCTATAAGCCATTTGGCCAATCCTTTCTGTTATGAGAAATGTCCCTACAAATCTTGGTGCCAATATCCCTACAGATCTAAAGCGAACCACTTTCCTCAAAGGTGATACCTTGACGAAAACCATGTCTGCCACCTCAAATTCAATGTCAGTCCTTCTCTTATCTGCATATGACTTCTGCCAATCCTGAGCTGTCTTCATTCGTCGTCGGACGTTTCTCAAACCATATCTAGTCCAAGTAGAAGTCTTTCTGTAGACTCCCACCAACAAGTCAGTGATCTATAGGATTGTCCATACAATGCTTCGAAGGGTGACATGCCAATGCTAGCTTGATAACCATTGTTGTAGGAAAACTCTACTAAAGGAATATGCTCTTCCCAATTCCCTCGGAATTCTAGGATACACAGTCTTGAAAGATCCTCAAGAACTATATTCACCCTTTCTGCTTGTCCATCAGTCTAAGGGTGATAAGCGGTGCTCAAAGAAAACTGTGTACCTAATGGTTCTTGCAAGCTCCTCCAAAATTCACTGGTGAAAATGGGGTCACGATAAATTACGATACTGGAAAGTACTCCATAAAGACAAACTATCTCACGAACGCAAACGGCTGCCAACCATGTTGCTGTCCTCTACTCTTAATTAGGACGAATTGAGTGCTCTTAGTAAGTTTGTCTACAACAACCTAGTACTGGTGTTTCCCTTCCTTGATCTAGGAAAACCATCGATAAAATCCATAGAGACGCTCTCCCACTTCCACTGTGGAACCTCCAAAGGATGAAGTTAACCACCGGGCTTCTTTTTCTCAGCCTTGACTTACTGGAAAATTAAACATTGAGAAACAAACTCTGCCACATCTTTCTTCATTCCAGCCCAAAAGAAAACCCTCTTCCTGTCTCTATACATCTTGTCACCACCTGGATGATTAGTCATCTTAGAATGATGGGCTTCTTCTAGGACTGTCTTCAACAAACTCCCAGTTTTAGGAACACAAAGCCTTCCATATCATCGCAACCACCCTCTATCGTCTATGGAATATCTACTGAGGTGACTACAAGTCTCCCCTTTTCTGAGCCTATCCAAGATGTCTGAAATCTGTGGATCCTTTCGCTCTGAAGTTTCTATCTGATCCATAAGAGTAGGTCACGCCTCTAGTGATGCAAATAAGCTAGGCAAAAACTCGGTGTAGGGTCTAAAGTCAAAAGTTGATATAAACTCCAAGCTTTTCCTCTACACAAACAGAGGACTTAAGGACGTCCTCTGCCTACTCAGCGCGTCTGCTACCACATTACCCTTGCCAGGGTTATAAGCAATCTCAAAGTCATAAGATGCTAGGAACTCCATCCACCTTTATTGTCTTAAATCAAGATCCTTCTCTGAGAACAAGTACTTGAGAGATTTATGATCGATGTAAAACTAGAACTTCTCCCCAATCAAATAATGGCGCCAAGTCTTAAGTGCGAATACTATGGCAGGTAGCTCTAAATTATGGGTAGGGTAGTTCTTCTCATGAACTCTTAGCTGTCTATCCCCATAACATACCACCTTTCCCCCTTGCATCTGAACTCCACCAAGCCTTGTACCACATGCATTAGTTATACTGTAAACACTTTGTTCCCATCGGGCAAGGTCAATACTGGGGCTGTTGTCAGAACCCTCTTCAATCGGTGGAAAGAAACATCACAATCTATATCCCATGAAAACTTCAAATTCTTCTTTGTCGGCCTGGTGAGTGGGGATGACATCTTTGCAAAGTCCTTAATGAACTTCCTATAATAGCCTGCCAATCCAAGAAAATTTCTCACCTCTATTGAATTCTTTGGGATCTGCCAATCTTGAACTGCAACTACTTTGATGGGATCTACTACTATCCTATCTTTAGAGACCACATGCCATAGAAATATCACCTCTTTTCTCCAAAAATGACATTTGGAGAACTTTTCCTCAAGCCGGTGCCCACAGAGAGTTTTCAAGACTTCTCTCAAATGTTGAGCATGCTCTTCCTCGCTCTTCGAGAAGATTAAGATATCGTCAACAAAGACCACGACAAACTTATTTAGAAACTCCGCAACACCCTACTCATTAGATCAAAAAAATTGGTGGGTGCATTCGTCAACCCAAAAGGCATAACAAGCCATTCAAAGAAACCATATAGAGTCCTAAAAGTGGTCTTTTCTATACTTTCCTCGAGCACCCTCAACTGATGAAACCCCGTAGCCAAGTCTAACTGAGAGAAAACTGATGCACCAACAAGCTGGTCAAACAGATCATCTATCCTCGGGAGTGGGTTCCTATTCTTCTTGGTGAGTTTATTCAACTCCCTATAGTCCACATATAAGCGAAGCGAACCATCTGCTTTAGTTGCGAATACCACCGGAGCACCCCCATTCAAATATGCTTCGCCTAATAAATCCTTTCTAAAGTAGATCCCCTACTTGCTTGCTAAGTTCCCTCCTTTCTCTTGGATCCATATGGCGCACAGGCAATGCAACTGGCTTTGCATTGTATTCTACGTATATACGAAAATTGATCTCGCACCTTGGAGGTAATCCCCGACCCTCATCGGAAACATCAGAATACTCATGGACTTCTGGTACAGATTGCAGATCATTGATTGATGCATCAAGTGACTCTAGAAAACTAAGCATGACAGACCCCATTGGGTGACATGAAATCTCGAGGGTCCTTCCATTGCAAGTCAAAAGTCTAACTACCATCCTCTCACAATCGAGAATGGCACCATACATGGCTAGCCAATCCATCCCTAGGATCAAAACATAGCCCATAAAACCGAACACATATGCGTAGCACTCAAACTTGATGCCTAACACAGATATTCTCAAACCTCGACAAATCATGGACAATTGAGTTATACCCCCTAATAGGGTTTGAGACAACAATGGGATCCACTACCATACTGGTATTAAGGTGCAGAGACTCAACCACAGAATCATATATAAATGAATGTGAAGCACCCGAATAAAAAAGAGTTCTAACTGGATGATTGGAAAGAGAAATCAAACCATCAACGGAAACTTTCCTATCTCGATCTGGAGCACTGGTCGCGAGAGCATGCACCTGCCCTCCATAAGCTCCTGCCTTTTGACTTTGTCTTTGCTTCTTTGGGCATAGCTTAGAAAATTGTCCAACCTCTCCACAACTGAAGCAAGCATTCTTCCTTCTTTTTCAGTCCTTGATCAAATGACCCTCACATCCACAATTGTGACATTTCCTCTTATCCTTAGCCTTGTCATACTTTCCGCCCTTCTTTTGTTGTTGTTGTTGTCCCTTCTTGGGCCACACTTTCTTGTTTTGTGTTTCCTCCATAATAACTTCTTTCTTTTTAGCTTTATCTTCCTCATGCATCAATGCCATATCAACGAGCCTTTCAAAAGTTGCTCCCATCGGAATATGGGACATAGCTAACCCATGGAGGGGTTCATTTAGTCCTTTAGCAAACCACAAAGCTTTCTTATGTGGAGTATCCAATAGTTCCAACCCAAACCTCGCCAGTTGATTAAATTTGTTAGCATACTCTTTGATAGTCATGCTTCCTTGCTTAAGTACCAGAAACCTTTCCATTTGCATGCTTTTCTCAGTGAGAAAGAAACTCCATTTTGAACCTCTGGCGAAAATCATCCCAAGTCTCCACTGGACACCCTGCTTGCATCACTTCCCACCAGAATAAAGCCTCATCTTTCAGCAGCCATGCGGCTAACTAAATCTTCCTACGATCGTCCAGTTCGAAAATTTCAAACAAGTCCTCCGTCTCTTTGAGCCAATTCCTTGCCTCTATGAAAGTTTCGGTTCCTCGGAATGACTTTCCACCCATAGCACAGAAATCTTTATAGATCTTACAGAAATTATCTGCTCGCGAAGGAGAAGGATGAGGAACAACGGGTGCAGCTGGGGGAGGAACATCTGTTTGACCACCGGCGGGCGCCGTGGCCTTAAGATACTGATGGAACCAACCTGGTATCGTAACGCCCTCAGGAATATTAGGTTCCCCAGGCATGCTGAAAAGAAAAGTAAAATGGATTCAAATGGAGAATCGAAAGATGTTACAAATGGCTTTGGGGAATATGTTTTCAAAATAGAATTTTCTTTGAAAATGCTTTCTTTTAAAACCTTCACGAAAATAATTTTCAAAATCTTTTATCTAATCTAGTAAACTTTAGCTCTGATACCAAGTGTGACATCCCACGTCTGTTAATGTCACTCATTAAGAGAATGCATTAAGTTTCTTGAAGCATTATAGGTAAACAGAAAAATAAACATTACAAGACAGATATAAAATAGCTACGGAATTTAAAATTTTATTAAGCAGAAAACTTCGTAGTTGTTACATCATATGTCTGAAATGCATAAAACCCAATACATCATTGAAACTTCTGTCTTGTACTTAAAACAAAAAAGTATAATAATAAAAGAAGCAAAATCCCCAAAACATAGCTATAGTTGGGAGAGATATGAAATCAAGCCGTACATTTAAAACAGCTCCAAGCAAGATGAAAGCAGAGTCCTGATCGAGCTTGAGTATTTCCACCCTGAGAACATAGGTGAAACGGAAGAGAAATAAGAGGAAACAAAATAGGTCAGACATAAAGTCTGGCGAGTCCAGTTACTTTTAGCATACATATAAGTAAAATTATAGTGACAGGCATATAAAGTGGATAAGAGAGATAACAACATATAAGGAAAGTATGACAAGGTAAATAGGAAAACTGGATAGAATAAATAGCACTACTCTAACACTTTCCTTTTTCTCTTTCTCTGCACCAATACAAGTATAACCAGAATGAGATGATCCCCAAAACTATAAGATGGTAGACTTAGGCGTACTTCTAGTGAGAGGTTTAACCCCATACAATCAACAGACAGCCCAACATACCGAAGTTACCCCTAAGGATAATAATGGGCTCCTAAACATACCAGAGTCTAGATGTACCCTAACTATTATCCCCAATCGATCGGCTTCCTACTCCGTAGATACTCTATGCTGGCCCCACATTAGGATGTATCACTTCCTAAAGTGGCAACCCTTCATTTCCAGGATGTGCATAACCATATCTACTGAAGCCACAACATCTTATTTTCCCGGGCAGGCGGACCCATGCACGCACATGATCCCGATGGAATGCACCGTCAAACACCGTCCCCTCTTTTGGATCTCTTACAATCATCCCAATAAGCGTGCCCCAACTCCGACATAGTTCGGAGTACTCGTTTGATACCTATATATGGGTTACTAACAAAGATGGGTCCCACACATAAGATGATACAAGCTTCCCCATATGCTTGCACCCCCACTAGGTTTTCCACAGGTTATGCCATAACAGAGTAAAAGATTGCATAACCCCATAGGTTAAGTTTGTGGGCCTATATATATAAATATTACCCACCAACCTAAGATATAATTAACCCTCCCTCTATTTCATACAAATTTACTTAAACCCTACTTAAGTTAACATATACAATCCCTATGGATTCAACTAGGTTAAGTATTCAAGTTTATTACCATATCCATTTATGGTTAGAATGTATTAGACCTCCCACATTAAGCTTATAACTTGTGGATGTTGGATATGCTGGTTGGGTCCAGGTAGATTTCTTCCACAAGTCGGGCTTAAGCTCGTGTCTTAACACGTCTCGTGTTTATGCACTTAGACCCATCACATTAGATTCACCACTTGTGGTGGCTGGATATGCCGGGCGATTCCGAGTAGACTTCCACCTCAAGTGTAATCTAACCTCGTGCCTAAGCGCGATTACAGTTTCTAATTACTTTAATTCTTGGAATCTCAATTATTAACCAATTATTTGTATGTCATTATAGGTTTTCATACCCCTTTCCAAAGCCATGTTCATAATGAACCATATAACCAAAATTAAGGTCTTTAATCAAAGTTTTGTTTATGCCCCAAATCCATATTCATGTATTACATTCAAGTTATGCCCAAATTTCCCAAAACAAGTTATGCCCCAAATTTAATGTTTTCCCCTCGTTCTCAATTTAACGCATTCACATTCGACATGACTGGGCTAAAAGGTAGCCTGCTATAAAAATAAAAAGGGAAAAGAAGAAGGGAAAAGAAGAAGGGAAGAGAACCAAAATAATCATAATAACAGGACTAACATATGATGGTAAAATATGCATAGCAACTAACAGTGACAAAGTTGGGCATAATGATAAGATAGGCATAAAGGAACATATCTGATGAACTTGCGATAGTAGAACTGATTCTAACATAAACAGACATGATGAGATCTAAACAATGAATTAGATATCCAACTAATAGATCTGTTGTGACAATAACACTGGTCTAACCATTAACATCATAAGGACAGGCATGATGAGATCTAAATAGTAAATTAGATCTACAAATAATGATAGATCTGACATGATTCAATAGGTATAGGCTTAGATCTAAGTTATAGTCATGTCAAGATTAACTTTTAAATATTTAGATCTAAAATTAACATAGACTCACCGTGATTGGATCTAAGAAATAAACTCACCGTGATTGGATCTAAGAAAATAGAAGAAAGATTGTAGATTTTTGAATCACGGATCTTTGAATTACTCTAACCCCCGTTGTAGAAGAAGAACAAGCTATTTTAGTCTAGGCAAAGGTAGCATCTAGTCCTCCATTATTTTTGTGTGAAGAAAACAATGGGTATAGGATCCTATTTGTAGCCTAGAACCAACGATCCAGACCAAAAAACAGTCCACGTTCAGAAGCAGGAAACTTCTCCGGATCTGTGCGGTGTCGACATGGGGGTCGACCTCCCTGTGTGGGTATCGACATGGGTGTCGACACCCCTATGATGGTGTGGACCCCTAGTTCGATACATAGAGTGATAATTTTCCCGCCCAAGTCACCCACGTGATTTTGAACTTTTTTGAGTTTCTGGACTTATTTTATTCATATATATTCTTCTTATGCATAAACAAACTTCGAACCTTATTAACTTCTTCTTACGGTGTCCGTTTTACGCAAACCAGGCATCTATTTCAAGCAGTATTCTGTGACGAACGCAATGGCGCAGTGCATTTCACTCAATTCTGAATATTTATTTAATTATTCTTTAATTTATCATCTTTAGTGTTGTTAAAATTATGGGGTGTTACAACTCCATTGGGTGTAGATCAAGATTTTGGTCCAAGTTTGGTTGTCTCCTCTCCACATGACCTTCAAGACACACTCCATCGTCATTGACCAGCCTTCCTACTTTAATGCTTTCTTTGGTCAAACAGCTCTTGATGAAATGGATGCTTTCGTCTTATCCAAATATATTATGATGAATATACTAACAAAGTAAGGCTCGGGTACAATCAGGGGGAACATTTCAATTCTCATGAGTTTTTTTTTTGCAACTGTTGACCAACACAAAAGGGAGTATTTTGCGTACTTTGATTCTTCTAAATTTTGTCGTCCTTTGGATGATAGATGCTTACATCCTACATTCGAAGCTAAAATAAAAATTAATAAAATAACAAACGTGTGAATGGTAGGTACACATCTTTGAGAAGAAAGAGAAAGAGGGTGAATGAAAAAAAACTGGCATAAGAGGAAGAAATTGTAACATAATTGGATTCCCAAGGGGATACCAAAAGAATCAAACCAATAGAAGACTTGGAGGAAATAAATAAGTGTTGACTCAATTGATAAAGTTAGAACCATCATGGTAGCGAAGAGGTTGGAAGAGCCTTTGAGAAATGACTTGATTCAATTTCTATAGGATAATAAGGATGTATTCGCTTAGACCCACTCGGACATGGTAGGAATTAACCCCTCTATCATGAGTCCTGCTCTAACTATCAACCCATCCATAATCCCTATTTGACAAAAGAAAAGGAAGTATACCAGAGACAAGCCAGAAGCTTTGAAAGAGGAATTCAAGAAATCATTAACGAATGGGTTTATCCGGGAGGTCTTTTATCCTAAGTAGTTAGCCAACCTAGTACCAGTGAAAAAATCTAAAGGGAAATGGAGGGCTTATGTTGATTACATAGACCTAAACAATGTTTGCCCAAAGGATTGTTATCCCCTTCCCCGAATAGATTAGTTGGTTGATGAGACCAGTGGACATAAGCTATTATCCCTCATGGACGCCTAATCTGGATACAATCAAATCTCTATATTCAAACCTAATGAAGAGCATATAAGCTTCATTACTGACTGGGGAATGTTTTGCTACAAGGTAATTCATTTTGGATTAAAGAAAGCTGGTGCAACATATTAAAGATTGGTTAAAAGAATGTTTCAAGATCAAATAGGGTGGAATATGGAAGTATATGTGGATGATATGTTAGTAAAGACTAACAAAGCAGAAGGCCATTTGGGAGACCTGGAGGAGATTTTCAGCATCTTAAGAGAATATCAAATGAAATTAAATCCTCAAAAGTGTTCTTTCGTGGTTTAGTCTAGAAAATTCTTAGGATATGTAGTCAGTAAACATGGTATTAAAGCTTGTCCAGAACAAATAAAAACCATAAAGGATATGGGAGAACCCAAAATAAGAAAAGAAGTCATAAGTTTAAATAGGAAGGTTGAAGCTTTGAGTCAGTTTATTTCCAAAGCCACTGATAAGTGTGTTCATTTCTTTGGTATATTACGAAGAAAAAGAACTTTGAATGGAATGAGTAATGCATAAAGGCTTTCCAATAATTGAAAGATTAAATAGGGAGCCTCCAGTCTTATCTAGCCTCAAAGGAGGAGAAGACTCATACCTTTATATGGCTATCTCAGAATATGCGATTAGCTTACTTCTCATTAGGGAAAGCAATGGAATACAATTCCCAATTTATTATGTCACCAGAAGGCTAAAAGATGCAGAAAACCAATAACCCATAGTAGAAAAGTTAGGTGATTTTCTAATATTTATAACACAAAAACTTAGGGGTTATTTTCAAGCATATCCCATCAAGGTTTTAACCGAACAAGTTTCCAGTAAGCCAGAAACTTCAGGAAGATTGGTAAAGTGGGGAATTGAGCTTAGCCAATATGAAATCGAGTTCCAGCCTCAAACGGGGATTAAAGGGCAAGATCTCACATATTTTGTAAATGAATACACAAGTTTCATTACATAACAGTCAGCAGAGGAAAACGATCTAAAAGCTAAACAACAATTATTTGTAGATGGAGTTTCAAATGAACAAGGTGTAGGGACAGGATGTCCAATAATCACCCCTAACAGACATCGCTTACATTATGCAATGAAACTACGTTTTGCTGCAACGAACACTATAGAAGAATATGAATCGATGGCGGTGACACCGATTTAGCACTACAATTAAAGATACCCCGGACTGAAATCTTTAGCGGCTCACAGTTAATGTTAAATCAAATCAAGCAAACCTACAAAATCAAAGATGCTCGGGTGGCCTTATATGTGAAAAGGATATTGAAGATGCTCTCAATTCGAGGATTTTTCCATACATTAGATCCCAAGCGGAGAAAATTCCCAAGTCGACTCATTGGAAAAGTTTTCTAGCTATCGAGGAGCTCCTAAGACTCGAATAATCCCTTTAGGATATCAGGAGAAACCTAGTATTGAATAAGAGGCACCCGAACTGGGAAAGTAATTGCTAGTCCTAACTAGATCCCATACCTTTAGCAACTCAAGTTAATGTTAAATCAAATAAAATCAACCAAACCTACCAAATCAAAGATGCTCAGTGACCTTATATGTGAAAAGGATACTGAAGATGCTCTCAATTCGAGGATTTTTCCATACATCAGATCCCAAGAGGGAAAAATTCCCAAGCGGAGTCGCTGGAAAAGTTGGCTAGCTCTCAAGGAGAACCTAAGACTCGAATAATCCCTATAGGATATCAGGAGAAACCTAGTATTGAACAAGAGGCACCCGAATCGAGAAAGGAATTGCTAGTCCTAACTAGATCCCAAACCTTAGAAAAAGAAACTGAAAAGTAAAAGGATTTCACCCCAGTGAGGAACCTATGCCAATTGAAACGAAATTCCATTATGAGAACACTTGGATGGCTCCCATCACGAACTATCTTCTGAACAGAACCCTACCTATCAGTAGGCACGATGCAAGAAAGATAAAACACCAAGCCCTACCTTAGTGATTATGGACAATGTGCTTTAAGAAAAAGGACATTCACTCCCCTACTTAAGGTGTGTAAGCCTTGAAGATCGGCTCAACTTGTTGAAGGAAGCACACGTAGGTTTATGCAGAGACCATTCTAACAAGATCAAACTAGCCAAAAGAGTTATGCACAAGGCTTCTATTATCCACAAATGGCTAACCAAACAATTGAGTATGTCAAGAAATGTTAGAAGTACCAAAAGGTATTATAATATAGCTTGATTACCTCCAAGCGACTTGACAATATCTCAAGCTCATGGCCTTTTGATGTATGGGGAATAGACTTAATTGAACCCCTACCAATTTCTAAAGGTGGAGCTAAGTACGCAGTAGTAGCCATTGAGTACTTTACCAAATGGGTTAAAGCAGAACCAATTCCAACTATCACATCTAAGAAGGTGCTGAGATTCGTGATAAAGAATATTGTCACACGTTTCAGAATTCCTTATAAGTTCATATTAGACAATGGAACACAATTTGAAAGGGAAGAATTCACACAGTTTATGATAAAAAAGGGAATCATAAAGAGTTTTTCTTCCGTAGCACATCCAAGGGAAAATGGTGCCATCGAAGTTGCAAACACATAATGACAATATTAAAGAAACGACTAAACTAAGCTGAACAAAATTGGGCAGATGAGTTACCATTAGTGCTTTGGGCATATAGAACCTCCTCTAAGATGGAAACGGGACACACTCCATGTTCTCTAACATACAGATGTGAAGCTATGCTTATAGTCGAGGTTGCACAAAAGGACGGCTTATGCATTTGAGCCTAATCAAGAGCTAAAGAAGGAATCCTTAGGCCTAAATCAATGGTTAAGAAATGAAGCCACCATTAGAATGGCTGAGTATCAAAGAAGAATCACCAAATACTACGATTCGAAGGTAAAAATGAGACCTTTGTGAAAAGGAGATTTGGTCTTATGAAGGGAATTGGCCAACACGAAGAATCCAGCAGATGGCCCCCTTGGCCGAACTTGGGAGGGACCCCTAATCGTACATTAAGAGCTCGCACTTGGAGCATAACGACTCTATAAGCCAAATGGTAATCTCGTACATAGAACATGAAATGTAGAACACTTAAGACGATGCTTTTCAGCGATAATTAAATGAAGGAGAGACTTCTTAAGAATATTCACATGAATAAGGGTATGGAAACCCTCCCAAAATTTTGAATTACCCAAAAGGGGTGAAACAACTTACAACGGTAAAAACCCTTGTCACCGCCAAGATGGCCAGGGCAAGGCATCTCCCGGGGGAGGTGGGGTGTTAGCCTTTAGCCGCATCCAAATCAGAAAGAACCATGTTAATGCATCAAAAGCGTAGGCCTATGATCCACTCCAAAAATGGTCGGGACAGAGCATCTAATAAGCCAGCCCTGCCTCTACTCGCAGAAGAGTACGCTCTGCCTCTGATTGAACTAAGCACGTCCCGCCTCTTCCTACAGAATAGCATGCTCTACCTCTACTTATGTTCCTTGTATCCCGCATAAATGAATGAATAAGCATGCCCTGCCTCTGCTCGCAGAAGAGCACACTCTGTCTATGCTTCGACTAAGCACGTCCAGCTTTTGCTAGGAGAGGAGCACGATCTACCCCTGCTTATATCTCATCCTCTCGCAAAAGGGAGCGAAAGCCCAGAGAGTGGCTCATAAAGCAGGTACATCCTCTGCTTTGGCAATCAGAAACCTAGAGAGTGGCTCACAAAACATGTACATCCTTTGCTTTGGTAATCAAAAGCCCAGAAAGTGGCTCACAAAACACGAACATCCTCTGCTTTGACAATCAAAAGCCCGGAGAGTGGCTCATACGGTACATATATCCTCTACTTTACAAATCAATCCCAAAGAGGGGAAGACAAGACTATCAATTACCAGAAGTAGATTTATGGTCATCTATCATTAATACCCAAACCTAGGTTGGTTTGGGACTTCTATTATTACCAGAAAGGAATTTCTTGTCATCTATCAAATATCCGAATCTAGGTTGGTTCAGGACTTTTATAAATTCCAAAAGTGGATTTCTGGTCTTCTATCGTTAATACCCGAATCTGGGTTGGTTTGGAACTTCTATAAATTCCAAAAGTGGATCTTTGGTCATCTATCATTAATATCTGAATCTGGGTTGGTTCTAGATTTCTGCTATTACCAGATGTGGATATCTGGTCTTCTATTTAATACCAGAATCTGGGTTGGTTTGGGGCTTTTATTATTTAGCAAAAGCAGATTTCTGGTCCTCTATCAAAATACCTGAATCTAGGTTGGTGTAGGACTTCTATTAATTACCAAAAGAAGGTTTCTGGTCTTCGATCATCAAATACATGAACCTGGGTCATGGTTCCGGATTTCTATTAATTGTGTGAAAAAGATTTCTGGCCTTCTGATAGAAACCTGAATTTGGGTTTCAAGTCTTCTACTTATTATTATCCTACATAGAGTTCTAACCATTCATTTTTAAGGGCTTGATTTGGGCAATATATTTCCGAAAATTTACTATAATATCTTCAATGAAATGATTTAGGTCAAGTATTGAGTCGATCCCATAATTGCCTCAGGGCTAAATTCGGTAATAAATCATACAGGGAAGTTTTATAACTTTACTATTGGAGCATTGTTGATCATTATGTATACTCACACTAATCTGTTGTAGGTTTAGCACGTTGCTGGGTTCGGACTCCGACCAATGTTAAAAATAATATGAATCCTATTCTGAATCAAGAGCTAACAAGAAGTATTAGTTGTTGAAGTTCATGCATGAAAAGCATAGGTAAAGCTCCAAACGAAAATATTGCAAGCTGAGGTATAAGATCTGACTTAAAAAGTCAGAAATACCCTTTTTGTGATGACCCCAAACTCCCACAGTATGAAAGTAAGGATAATCATTGGAATATAACACATAACAATAACAACAGAACAGAAATAGAGAACTGTAGCACATAATGTTCATCAAAGTACACTGGAAATAATACATCATCATAGTTACACAACATAATTGGATCATACTTAGCACAGAGTACGGTTTCAGCGTAATATAAAATGACTGCAGCAGAATAAAAACATAATATACAAAGTGAAGTCTGAAAAGCATAATAGAAATGATAGTATCCATCTTCAGCTCCACAGCTATCCAGAATGAATCTGCTAAACTTGTATACAAGGCTTCCTGTGTGGAAAAGAGGGCACTCGAGTTTGCAAAGTGAAACAAAATACGAGTCAGTCATGGGACTGGTATGAGAAATCTTATTTAACCTATTTGATAATAAGGCTAATCACAGGACTACGCCACTAACATGGAACGGGTTTACTCCATTGGATTGCCAGTGCATAAATAAAGTAAATCATTAAACAACGCAATGCTTTTTATAAACATGAAACCATTATAAGACTCAAGTCGCATCACACAATGCAACGCAAACCGAAGGATAGAGTTTTTTACCTTATAATGGTCAAAATATGCTTGATACGATAAAATGGATTTGATATTATTATTAGTGTATATATGTTTCAAAAACATTTCAATCATAATATATCAATCATAGACAACATAGCTACCATATACTATGTCACCATACTAGTTATACAATCAAAACTGCATGGGTCGTATTGGAAGTTAGATTTCCATCATGAACCAAGACAAAAGATAGTTCTTACCGATTTTCGAGACACTCTAGCCTGTGCCTCAGGACTTAGACTCAGGTGAGCCCTTGGATCTTCAGGGCCGATCCACAAATATGTTAGTGGATTAGTTATGCCTGAACAATGTGTTTCCCCGCCCTTCGGGGCGTAAATAGAGCCATAAGGGACTCAAATAACCGAAGCGCCACATTCCATCATCCACATAAGTAAAAATGTCAGGCCTTGTAAAAACCATGACACCACTTCTAGCTAGAAAGAAACGTATGTCCTCCCTGCAGTCCTTACTCCCATTTCTGGTTCATACCGGGGTGTGAGGCTCGCGAAGTAACGCTATACACATAGCTATGCTATTTAAAGCTGTGCTTTGATCATCTACCACAAGGCTCTGCTTTTCAACAATAAGCCTGGATCATTTGCATTTTTGCATGCCACACTGACAATTCACGCCATGCGATTGAAGTCTACAAATATATAACTTCTGAGCTCGTACGTATCAGAGAGGTGTGTTAAGCAAGAGAAAGAATTCTCCGCCACCCAACATATATATATATATATATATATATATTAAATAGAAATCAATCAGCATAGAGTAAAATCCAATGGCAGACATACATCCATTTACAAATCCATTCTGGGTCTAAACGAAACTGGAGACACCGAGCATATCCGGATAATCAACAAGTACGTCCGAACAACTACCACTATAACCCCTCCTGGGAGCTAACCGATCCAGGGCATCAGTAGTCATCCATTCGATGTGAAGATCGCTGGTCTTCAATCACCTTCTTCAAATCTTCGACTTCCAATCGTCGTATAATTATTTGAAATGAGATTTAACTCGGAATTTTCAAATAATTCTCGAATATTTATAATTTAAATCAATCTTTTCATTCCATATCGTTTATAATATTTTATAATGATTTATTGCTATTTTTATTTATTTAAAAATAGCCATTTATAATTAAATGACGCTTCGGGTCATTACATGGTCCTGGCATTGTTTTCCTCGAAATTTGATTTACACATTGCTCCAAATCTAACCATTGGATCTTAGAAAATTTTATTTTGTTGGAAAGAACATTCCAAAACGAACCCAATGGTTCCAGCTTTGGGAAAATCCAACGATCGGATCTCTCGGTATAATCATTTGAAGTTATGATTTCAAAACGCTAACTACAGCAGCGCGATTCATTTTATTTTAATTTATATTTATATATAAATATATAAATTAATTCGTTTGACGATTTCAAACTATTTCCACTTCAAAACAATGAACATTTTCAATGTCCTTACATTTCATTAAAAATGTAATTTTTAACGCTAACATGTTTTTATATCTAAAACACGACACTCTTCTAATTTTTTTACGCTTCATTAAAAATGTGATTTTTAATGATAACATGTTTTATATATAAAACATAACCTTTTTACATTTCTACAAAAATTGCAACCTTTTCTATATCACACAAAAATGTAAACATTTCCATATTACAACAAAAATGTAATCACTCTATGTTGCATAGAAAATGTATTCTTTTCTATGTTACAAAGAACATGAAATCTTTTCATTCAGTCTTTATTACATAATAAAAATGTAATTTTTATTCTTTTATTACATTATATAAAAATGTAATCTAACTTCTTTTACCACATTATATAAAAATGGAATCTTTTTATCCTATTATTAAAAAAGAATGTAATCTTTTTATCCTTTTACTAATGATTCATTTACATCGAAAATGTGAATTCCAATGTAAAAACATTTTCATATAACAATGATTCTTTTTAATGTTTCATTGACATTATAAATGTAAAATTAAATGTAAACACATTTTTATTTTACAATGGTCATTTTATAATATTCATTGACATTGAAAATTAAAATTTCAATGCAAACATGTCATTTATAAAACATGAATATTTTTCCTAGTTTTCTACATTTACATTAAAGATGAAATTTTTAATGTCAACTTATTTTTCTTTTCAAAACATGATCATTTTTCTAGTTTTCTACTTTACATTAAAATGAGGATTTTAATGTAAACATATTTTGCTTTCAAAATATGATCAATTTTTCTAGCTTTATTTCATGACATTAAAATATGATTTTTAATGTTAACATGTTTTTTATTTTAAAACATAAATAACTTTCTCATATTCTATAGTTATATTAAAAATGAAAATTTGAATGTTAGACATGTTTTATTTCAAAACATGAACACCTTTCACATATTCTGAATTAACATTAAAAATAAAAAAAAAAAAATGTTAACATGTTTTAGATTTCAAACAAGAACACTTTTCTATGTTCTACATTCACATTAAAAATGGGATTTTAATGTAATCATTTTTATTTTAAAAACATGAAATAATTTTCTATATTCTATATTCACTTTAAAAATGGTATTTTTAATGTAATTATGTTTTGTTTTAAAATAATGAACAATTTTCCTATATTCTATATTCACATTAAAAATGGTATTTTCAATGTAATTATGTTTTGTTTTGAAACAATGAACAATTTTCATATACATTAAAAATGTAAATTTTTATTTTTTAACTTATTTTTCATTTCAAAACAATGAATATTCTCCTTATTTCTATATTCAATAAAAATGTGAATTTTGGATGTCCAAACAAAATTTCTTTCATATATGAATATTTTATAAAATTTTGGCAGCATAACGGCAGGGTAATTAAAACCGGCACCGCCCCGATGTACGGCTCCTCGCGCTACCTTAAAGCCTCGCAGCTTTTGATAAGGGGGATTTCAATAATCTATTTCGTACGCAGACAAATATTTTCAAACTATCAATCAATTTCTTTTTTTTTTCAACCACAAACAAACACCAAAATTCCACCAATCACAAATTAATCAAGTCGTCCATGGTCTGTGGACGACGGGTGTCGGGAGTTTCTAAACTCCGTCTGCATCCTAATATAATTTTATTTCTGAATTCAGATATCTCACCATGATTTGACATCGCCAAAAATTGTAACAAGCTCTAAAAATTCTCGGTCTCTTTTAAAATGTAGATCTCGTCGTTGTGATTCCAACGCATTCAGTTTTGTTGAATCCTGGTTAAATACGGACAAAATATGATCATTTATGTGTTGATGATAATTCAAAGTTGATTTATATAATAAATAAATAAATAAATAGTCAACCTTTCTTCTCCAGGAACCAAGTCGACTGTCTTTTCAATGGTTCTTCAAACCTAGGGTTAGATTTTTTGCACGGTATAGGGCACGAGAAGGCGATCAGGTTACGCGACGTGGAGGGGCTAAGGGGGCACGACTTCGCCGGCAAGGGGGCCTAGCTTAGTGTTGGCACGGTGGCAGTTTGTTCGGGTCCACTTCTCAGCCTTGATTCTTACTGGATACTCCATGAGAGGGTGCGAACTAGATATGGTTTTGAAGAGGGGGTTTGGCTCTAAAGAATCCTCCAAAGTACTATGCGGTTTCATTGATTGGATTTGGATTTATTTCAGCAGGAGCGAAAGAGCAGTGATAGCCAAAGAAATCGATATACGGCGGCTGATGTAGAAGATGAATTAGGGTTATACGTATACCGTATTTTATACGACATATTATATTTGTATTTTTATTTTTATTTAATCCTTTTAAATTTCTAAATCGCTTCTAACTCCAAATCAAACTTACCGAGTGACAACTCCAACTAAATGCCCCTATTCCGGACACAATGGGATATGTCTTGTGGGCTCATTCGACTGTTTAGGTCAGTTATTCTTCAAATTAAATAATAAAACATTCAATTATTTAATTTGAATGAACATTTTAATTTGCCGGGGCCATATACCGACTCTAAAAATTTCCAAAAAATAAATCTAGCTATGTTTTGATGATACAGTCCCAACAAAACTAATTTCGTCGAATTTGGAGACCGTTTGAAAAATGGCCATTTTCTGGTCGATCGAAATTGACTGAAACTATCAAAACACATTTTCTTTTGGCACGCTCACATATTAATTCCAAAAATTATGAAAATTTGAATCTTGCAATAATTTGAAATTCCGGTTCCAAAAAAGTGGTTTCATCGAAAACGCTGGTCATTTGAAAAATGGCTATTTATACGGGCTATATATTATATTAAATTCCATAGCGATTATTCTGAAAATTCAACTGGCCATAACTTTTGATTTCCGCTATGAAATTTCCATTTTTCGGATTCGTTGGAAAGATATTCTTAAACAGATTTTAAATATTTTTGGTTTCACTAAAATCCAATTTAATTTTGCAACCTGTACGGTTAGTCAAAGTTTGAATTCAAATTTTCGTACTGTCGCACTATTTCTAACTTCTTTTAAAGTTAAAATAGATATATTTGTTCGAACTTCGATTTAAATAAATTTTTAACTGTTATTATTCAAAATAAATTATTTCAACTATTCAAAATTCAATAAAATAGTCAAAATAAAAATTTTAATTGGTTCTTATTTTTCGGGTTGTTACAATCTCCCCCACTTAAAGCTTTTCGTCCCCGAAAAGGAAACTATAGTAAAGTAGGAAACAAAATGGAAAATACAAATATGGTAAATGTACCTTACACTAGAGCTGGTCAGAGATATCCACTCTACACTGGAGATAAGCCTGTTTGATGTTATCTTCTATCTCCCATGTACAGTCTCTAGTTACTCCGCTCCACTGCACTTTGACTAGATGAATTCTTTTGTCCCTTAGAACTCGGGTTTCTTTGCCAATTATCTTTACCGGCTCCCTTCTTACTGCTAAGTTCTGGGTAATCTCCAAATCTTGTTGTGCAGCTTCTTCTACAATCAAGTCTGGATTAGGTACAAGCTTCCAAAGTTTAGACACATGGAATACATCATATTCCCCCTGGCAACCAGTCAGGCAATTGAATCCTTTAAGCGAGAGTTCCAATTCTTTCTAGAATAGGAAATGGACCAATGAACCTTGGTGCTAACTTCCCAATCTTCCCGAAATGGACAACTCCTCTCAATAGGGAAACTCTCAAGTATACATAATCGCCAACATCAAAATCTACATCCCTTCTTCTTGCATCTGCATAACTTTTCTATCAGCTCTGAGCTATTAGTAATCGCTTCTTAATAAAATCAAATTTTTCCGAAGCTTCTCTAATCATGTCGAGACCCAATACAAGTCTATTTCCTGGTTCAACCCAACATGCGGGAGATCTACAAGGCCTTCTGTATAATGCTTCGAATGGTGACATTTTCAAGCTTGCTTGGTAACTGTTATTATAAGAGAATTCGACCAAATGCAAGTGATCTTACCATGATCCACCAAAGTCAAGAATACAAGCCTGCAACAAGTCTTCCAGTATATGGTTCACCCTATCAGTTTGGCCATCTGTTTGAGGATGATAAGCGGTGCTCAGATTTAATGTTGTCCCAAGTTTCCACTTGGAATGCTGCCTAGAATTTACTAGCAAATATAGGGTCATGATCACTTGCAATGCTATTGGGGACTCCATGTAGTCGGACAATTTCTTTGAAATAATTTTTTGCCAAACTTTGTGATGTTCTATTCAATTTAACAGGAATAAAATGGGAGGTTTTTGTGAGACAATCAAAAATCACCCATATACTGTCATTGCCTCTTCTGGTTCGGGGCAAGCCATCTATAAAATCCATGGAAATTTGATCCCATTTCCAACTTGGAACTGGTAGTGGTTGTTACAAGCCAACAGGTTTTTGTTGATCACTTTTGACTTGTTGGCAAGTAGAACACCTGCTGACATAAACGGGGATGTCTCTTTTCATAGACTTCCACCAGAACGTGCGTTTGAGATCATGATACATCTTGCTCACCCCTGGATGAATACAAAGTTTGGATTTATGACATCATCCATTACTTCTCTTCGGAGCTCAGGAATATTTGGGACACAAATTCGGCCTTTTAACATCAGAACTCCTTTGTTATCAATTGGGAAACTCGAGGGTTCGCCTTCCCGAACTCTTTTACTAATTCTCTGTATAAATTCATCATACTTCTGAAGAGCAGAGATTTTGTTGATCAAGGTGGGTGTAATGATGAGATTGGCGACGTCTGCATTCTTTCTTCTAAGTGCATCCGCCACAACATTGGCTTTCCCTGGCGTATATAAGATGTCCAAATTATAAGCCGCAAGAAATTCTACTCAACGTTGCTGCCTCAAATTCAAGTCCCTTTGGGCGACCAGATACTTCAAGGATTTATGATATGTACATAGTTCAATCTTCTCACCCAAAAGATAGCGCCTCCATATTTTCAAAGCGAATACGATGGCCATCAACTCAAGGTCTTGAATGGGGTATTTCTTCTCATGCGGTTTCAATTGACGGCTAGAATAAGCAACTACTTTGTCTCTTTGCATTAACACTTCACCAATACCTTCTCTAGAAGCATCTGTCCAGACTTTCAAATCTTGATTGCCATCAATGATAGTCAACACTGGAGCAGTAGTCAGCCTTAGTTTCAGATCATGGAAAGCTGCCTCACATTCAGGTGTCTAGATAAACTTTGTATGCTTCTTTGTAAGCTTCATCAATGGACAAGCTAGCCTCAAAAATTCTTTGACGAATTTCCAATAATAGCTAGCAAATCTTAGAAAACTTCTGACCTTAATAGGAGTGCTAGGCTCCTTTCAATATTGAATGGCTGCGATTTTGCTAGGATCCACTGAAATTCCTTCCTTCGATACTGTTAGAGTTTGTGCCCTAGAGGCAATCTGTTAAATGTGAATAATAATAACATTGTTATTGTTATGTTTTATTTGGAATAAAATGTTCTATTATTTTATATTTACTGCGTAATATAAATATTAATATAATGGAAGTCCTTAGAATAATAATACAGGATTATATAGTTCGAGTAAGACTGAACTTGAGATTATATGATATGTCAAGTATTATAATTCTTAAATGTCCCTAGTTGAGTTTTATTGTTTATACAGGACAACAATAAAGTGTTCAGACTAGTATATTGATTGACTGATGATCACATCTCATTGATCATTAATATACGTGATATTAAAGTAAAGATATAAATACGTATTAGAGAATATCGTATTGGGCTGACCCACCGTGAGATAACTACATGGAATATAATCAACAATATCATAAGTTGTTCTCATAGTGATAGTGATATAATGGTCCTCAGACCTGAAATCATTATATTTTATTCGAAGATATTTATGTTTTGATATAATCTAAAGTTATTTCGTAACAGAGTAATGATAACGGTGATTATTGGATGTATCTAGAATCGAATACAAATCATGAATGATCTAGATGAATTTAACCCTACGATATATTCATAGTGATATCCATGGGCCTCTTGATTGAGTAAGACTGTCAAATGCATGGCCGTGCTCAAATATTGATTTGTTCTAAACAGTCTACTCATTGATCAAGAAAACAGATTAAATTAAAAGAGGATGATACGATCCATGCCTTCAGTTTAATCTTGGATATAACGGTTAAAAGGATTAAATTATATTGAGACACTATTCACAAAAGGTTGTATTGAATCATTACTATTATAGCTTGGGTAATAATGATGTGTTACTAGACGCCGCTCATTGTTTACAGTCAAAATGTGTTTAAACTGTTGCCAACGCTGTCATAGCCTATAGGGTCGCACTTACATACGTTGTAAAAGGGTGAGGATATTTAAATAGAAGGGTCCATGACTAATTCTTCTATTTCAAATAAGGATGAATGGGTAATAAGGAGATATACAAGTCGGTTACGATTATTATAAAGGGGAGGTCAGACCTTTACCTCATTATCTAATCACAGCCGAATTTCTCAAAACCCTAGAATCCGAAATCAGCTAGTACTACCTCATCCTTCCTCGATTTGATTCGAGAAAAACGTAGGTGGATTCCGATAGAGGCGCTTACATCAGAGGCGTTCAAGTCAATTCGACAAAACAAGATTATTTGATTTAGGAAATCAACGCAAAAGTACATGTTTTATATATGATTTTGAATTCAAATCATAAGTTAGGGTTTCTGATTTCAATCGTTTCCGCTATGCAATCGATCCTAATTATCTTCACTAGTATCAGAGCCAGGTTTAACCGATTCAACTATTGATTTGACCATGTAATTATTATTGTAATAGTTTATAAAGTATTGTGAATACTTATGTAAATGGATCTGGAATGTATATATCATATGATTCAAAATCGAAAGTGTTTCGAGATAAAACAAAATTCTATTTTGTTTACATTTTGAATCTGATTTCATATCTGATGTGAATTCGAATTATATGAATTCCAGTTTTTCATTGATGACCTGGTTTAATCGATGGACTGATTCTGTAATATAAAATGGATCAAAATTTTTGTTCTGTGTTTTTTGTTCTGTGTTTATGTACAGATATAGTTTTAATCGCATTCAAAATTTTGTTTTGATCAAGTTAGATCCTTTTATAGAACACTGGATCTTTGATACTGCGACAGCATGTTTATATTTTGATAACTTCGGATGTTATAAAAGCTAGAAATAACAGAGGTGTTTTATTACACAGTGTTTTGTTTAATTATCCTGTTTAACTATGAAATTTATAGAATAATATATTTTGTCATTTTGTGTATGCATCTATACGCTTAGATTTGTAAATACAACATGCACAGAAACATGATATACTGATATCCTTACCTGTGCATATATACTTACAAAAGGAACACAGTTTATATTATTCTATTAAATCTATATTTAATTGTTCTATAGCATGAATTTGGATTCAGATCTGAAAGTCCCTATGATTGCGACATCTGGTTTCAAAACCTGTATTCTGTTTTAGATTTATATGCCAATACTCAAGATTGCAGTTTGAAAGGATTATAATATGTGTGTAAGTTTGTCATATACCCATAACCTAAAAAGTTTTACCTTCAAACTGATTGTGTTTATGCTTATGAAGTGTTCATGTCAGTGTTAATTGAATTTTCATTATATGTAAATATTAATAGCTATGATCTGTTATGATATGATCTGTTCTGAAATGATCTGTTTGCCTTAGTTAATATCTGAATGCAAGCTTATAAGTGAATGTACAACTGCATTGATATCAAAAGGTCAATTCTGAAAAGTCATATCTGGTTACTGTTGATAATACATGTATTATACTGATGCCTGTAAATGCTTGAAATTGAATCCGTATGAGTTTGTGCTTGTTGACATATTTCAACATATATGGCTTTTGTTTCAATATTTGTGAGTATAAATCCAGTTTGTTGTATCATGTATATACAGGCTTTTGTATTATGTTTAAAAACTAATTTACGGCCAGTATGAGATATTGGGCTACTGGGCCTAAGAAGGCCTGGTTTTGTTTTATTAAAATTCTGGGCTCGTTTTATTTGTTGGGATTAATTCCTTTTAAAATTTATTTGTCAAAAATCTTACTTTATATACATTTGCATTGGCTGAACACGTTTCAGCCACAATAAGTTTTAATATGCCCACATATCACTACGTATATGTTTAAATTCCAAATGACACTAATAGTTTTAGAAGTCTTAGTGTTCTTTTGTTTTCTGGAATTAAAACTATTCGATTTAAAATATTATATTTTAAATCTTGTGTAAATAACTTGCTTTGTCCATTCAATTTTAAATCCCTATCAAAAACTATTGTTTATATTAAATCACGGTGATGTCTTCTAGTAATATACTCATCACTGTCCAAAATTACTAGTTGTAACTAATGCCAAAACGTTGTGCATCTTTTAACTTTGGTTATATGCGATGGAGTAAAATGTGGTGCTCCAACCTATTATTGGGTCTGATTTAACTAAGCTGCATAATAAGATTATGGCCTTAGAGACAAATAGCATGATTTATTCTATATTTTGAGCAAATGAATAATATTGAACAATATGTTCAACATGCGATCCAAGAATTATATAGATGATATAATTGACATAAGATGCCTACCTAAAAGGTTGTGTTTTGAGTTCAGCCAAAGCTGGGTCAAAGCATGACTAGATATGGGTTTTGGAACACTGATATATTTATATATATTAAAATGGGAATGTTGATTTGAGTGGGAGCATATTTATTTATACATTTATTTATTTAGCCGTAATTATTATCATTTAGATTGTCAAAATTATTAATCATTATTATTTATTATCTCCTGTAGATACTAAATGTCCAGCAACACCAATAATTATCTATCACTTAGGTCTGTTCTTGAAAAAGAAAAACTGAATGGAATAAATTTCCTAGACTGGCACCATAACTTGAGGATTGTCCTCAAACAGGAAAGGAAGTTGTATGTACTTGATGGGCCTATTCCAGAGGCGCTACCGAGTACTGCACCCCGTGCAGAGGTTAATGCTCACAAGAAACATCAAGACGATGCTCTTGATGTTAGTTGTCTTATGTTGGCAACGATGAATCATGTGCTTCAGAAGCAGCATGAATTCATGGATGCCTTTGATATGATCGAACACCTTAAGAAGTTGTTCGAAGGGCACGCTCGTCAAGAAAGGTATGACATGAACAAAGCATTATATCACTGCAAGATGTGTGAAAAGGAACCCGTTGGTCCACATGTACTAAGGATGATTGGTTATATAGAATATCTCAAGAGGTTAGGGTTTCCTTTGACACCAGAAGCCCAAACCGATCTTGTGCTCCAATCATTAAACAGTAAGTATTCTTCATTTATTATGACCTATCTCATGAATGAGATTGAGAAACCCTTGACTGAGTTATTGAGCATGTTGAGAACTGCTGAGAATAACATGAAAAAGGCAGAACCGACTGCCATGATGATGGAACAGAAGGAGAGTGCCAATGCCAAAGGCAAGGGCAAGAACAAGAAAAAGCAGCTTAAGAAGACTGCTAATAAGACCAATTTCAAAAAGGGATCAAAGCCTAAAGGATGGGTTCCCAAAGAAGGTGATTGTCACCACTGCGGAAAGCCAGGTCACTGGAAACGCAACTGTTATATTTATTTGGAAGAACTAAAGAAGAAGAAGGGAAGTTTGACTTTGCCTAATTTAGGTATAAATGTTATATATGTCAACTTATCTACTTCATCGTCATGGGTATTAGATACTGGATGTGGATCACATATCTATGTCAATTTGCAGGAGATGCAAAGGAGTAGAGACTTGGCAGAAGGAGAAGTGGACTTGCGTGTGGGAAATGGAGCAAAAGTTGCTGCATTAGCCAAGGGAAGCTGCCACTTGTCCTTACCAACTGGATTAGTTTTAAAATTAGAAGATGGTTATTTTGTGCCTTCTATTAAGACAAATATTATTTCTGTTTCTTGTTTGGACAAGTTAGGATTTTCATTTATAATAAAAGACAGAAGCTATTTATTTTATTTGAATGAGATATTTTATGGAAGTACACAGTTAATTAATGGTCTCTATGTTCTTAATTTTGATTTGCGAGTTTATAACATTAATACCAAAAGGATTAAATCTAATGATTTAAATCCAACGTATCTCTGGCATTGCCGTTTAGGCCATATAAACGAGAAACGCATATCAAAACTCCATAAAGATGGAATTTTGGATTCATTTGATTTTGAATCATATGAAGAATGCAAATCTTGTTTATTAGGCAAGATGACCAAAGCTCCTTTCACTGGACACAGTGAACGGGCTAAAGATCTATTGGCCCTTGTACATAGTGATGTATGTGGACCAATGAGTACATCTGCTAGAGGTGGGTTCTATTACTTCATTACATTCACTAATGATTTCAGTAGGTACGGATATGTGTATCTTATTAGACACAAATCAGAATCCTTTGAAAAGTTCAAGGAATTCAAGAATGAAGCTCAGAACCAACTTGGTAAGAATATAAAAACTCTTCGAACAGATCGAGGAGGAGAATATTTAAGCCAAGAGTTTAATGACTATCTGAAAGAGTGTGGAATTATTTCACAACTCACTCCACCGGGAACACCACAATGGAATGGTGTATCTGAAAGGAGAAATCGTACTTTGTTAGACATGGTACGGTCAATGATGAGTCATACAGATCTTCCAATAAGTTTTTGGGGTTTTGCCCTTACAACAGCAACATTCATACTTAATCGAGTGCCCACTAAAGCGGTTCAATCGACACCATATCAGATATGGACAGGGAGATGTCCTAATGTCTCTTACATGAGGATTTGGGGATGTGAGGCTTATGTTAAGCTTCCTAACTCTGACAAACTCGGACCCAAATCAGAAAAATGTTATTTTGTAGGATATCCAAAGGAAACAAAAGGATATTACTTCTACAAACCCTCAGAACGTAAAGTGTTTATCGCTCGGACGGGCTTTTTCGTTGAAAGATATTTAGTCTCTAATAATATCAATGGAAATAAAATAGAACTCGAAGAAATTCGGGAACCACAAAATGTCGTTGAACCTGAATATGAAATTGAGTAAGAACCACAAACAGTTGTGGAAACCGAACCTGCTCAAATTACACAAAACATTCGTAGATCTGGTAAAATACGTCATGAGCTCGATAGATATTTTGGATATCTAGTAACTCAAATAAGAGACGTAATGCTCATAGATCAAGACGAGCCTACTTCTTACCAAGATGCTATGAATGGACTAGAATCTGAGAAATGGCTTGAAGCCATGAAATCTGAAATGGATTCCATGTACACCAACCAAGTGTGGACTCTGGTTGATCCACCTGATGGGGTAAAACCAATCGGGTGCAAATGGGTTTTCAAGAAGAAAACTGACATGGAAGGTAAAATACAAACCTATAAAGGCCGATTGGTGGCAAAAGGTTTCAAACAGATTCAAGGAGTTGATTATGATGAAACTTTCTCCCCAGTGGCTATGGTTAAATCCATAAGGATTATGCTTGCAATTGCTGCCTTTTATGATTACGAAATCTGGCAGATGGATGTTAAAAATGCATTCCTTAACGGGAACCTCATCGAGGATGTGTACATGACACAACCTGAAGGTTTTATCAATCCAAAGGAAGCTAGAAAAGTATGTAAACTGCATCGATCCATATATGGATTGAAGCAAGCGTCTCGGAGTTGGAATCTTCGTTTTGATGAAACAGTCAAAAAGTTTGGTTTCACTAAGAACGAAGATGAACCTTGTGTATACAAGAAAATAAGTGGGAGTAACATTACATTCCTAGTATTATATGTGGATGACATATTGCTTATTGGGAATAATGTTGATTCATTACAAGCGATAAAGACATGGTTGGGAAAAAGTTTCTCAATGAAAGACTTGGGCGAGACTTCCTATATTTTAGGAATTAAGATCTATAGAGATAGATCAAGAAAGTTAATAGGCCTAAGTCAGAGTACATACATTGATAAAGTGATAAAAAGATTTGGCATGGAAGAGGCAAAGAAAGGATACGTACCCATATCACATGGTATATCACTTTCTAAGTCCCAATGTCCTAAATCATCAGATGATAAGGAACGCATGAAGATGATCCCTTATGCCTTGGCAATTGGATCAATCATGCATGCAATGTTATATACTCGTCCAGATGTCTCGTATGCTTTAAGTATGACAAGTAGATTCCAATCAGATCCAGGTGAAAGTCACTGGACAGCCGTCAAGAACATTCTTAAGTACCTGAAAAGGACTAAAGATTCGTTCTTGATATATGGAGGTGAAGAGGAATTAATGGTAAAAGGTTACACAGACGCTAGTTTCCAGACTGATAAAGATGACTTCAAGTCACAGTCAGGTTATGTGTTTTTCCTGAATGGTGCTGCTGTTAGCTGGAAAAGTTCAAAGCAAGAAACAGTCGCAGAATAGACCATGGAAGCTGAATACATTGCTGCTTCAGAAGCTGCTAAGGAAGCTGTTTGGATTAAGAAGTTCATCTCTGAACTTTCTGTTGTTCCATCCATTGTTGATCCAATAGATCTTTATTGTGACAACATTAGGGCCATTGCTCATGCTAAGGAACCTAGATCACATCAACGATCCAAACACATACTTCGGCGATACCATCTCATCCGTGAAATTGTCGACAGAGGAGACATACATATCTGCAAAGTCCCAACGGATAATAACGTTGCAGACCCATTGACTAAAGCTTCGTCGCAGCAGAAGAATGATAGTCACACTAGTTTCATGGGTATTCGATACATGAGTGATTGGCTCTAGTGCAAGTGGGAGATTGTTAGAGTTTGTGCCCTAGAGGCAATCTGTTAAATGTGAATAATAATAACATTGTTATTGTTATGTTTTATTTGGAATAAAATGTTCTGTTATTTTATATTTACTGCGTAATATAAATATTAATATAATGGAAGTCCTTAGAATAATAATACAGGATTATATAGTTCGAGTAAGACTGAACTTGAGATTATATGATATGTCAAGTATTATAATTCTTAAATGTCCCTAGTTGAGTTTTATTGTTTATACAGGACAACAATAAAGCGTTCAGACTAGTATATTGATTGACTGATGATCACGTCTCATTGATCATTAATATACGTGATATTAAATCAAGATACAAATACGTATTAGAGAATATCGTATTGGGCTGACCCACCGTGAGATAACCACATGGAATATAATCAACGGTATCATAAGTTGTTCTCATAGTGATAGTGATATAATGGTCCTTAGACCTGAAATCATTATATTTTATTCGAAGATATTTATGTTTTGATATCATCTAAAGTTATTTCGTAACAGAGTAATGATAATGATGATTATTGGATGTATCTAGAATCGAATACAAATCGTGAATGATCTAGATGGAATTTAACCCTACGATATATTCGTAGTGATATCCATGGGCCTCTTGATTGAGTAAGACTGTCAAATGCATGGCCGTGCTCAAATATTGATTTGTTCTGAACAGTCTACTCATTGATCAAGAAAACAGATTAAATTAAAAGAGGATGATACGATCCATGCCTTCAGTTTAATCTTGTATATAATGGTTAAAAGGATTAAATTATATTGAGACACTATTCACAAAAGGTTGTATTGAATCATTACTATTATAGCTTGGGTAATAATGATGTGTTACTAGACACCGCTCATTGTTTACAGTCAAAATATGTTTAAACTGTTTCCAACGCTGTCATAGCCTATAGGGTCGCACTTACATACGTTGTAAAAGGGTGAGGATATTTAAATAGAAGGGTCCATGACTAATTCTTCTATTTCAAATAAGGATGAACGGGTAATAAGGAGATATACAAGTCGGTTATGATTATTATAAAGGGGAGGTCAGACCTTTACCTCATTATCTAATCACAACCGAATTTCTCAAAACCCTAGAATCCGAAATCAGCTAGTACTACCTCATCCTTCCTCGATTTGATTCGAGAACAAGGTAGGTGGATTCCGATAGAGGCGCTTACATCAAAGGCGTTCAAGTCAATTCGACAAAACAAGATTATTTGATTTAGGAAATCAACGCAAAAAGGTACATGTTTTATATATGATTTTGAATTCGAATCATAAGTTAGGGTTTCTGATTTCAATCGTTTCTGCTGTGCAATCGATCCTAATTACCTTCAGATACTACATGACCAAGGAACTTTACTTCTTCTTGCCATATATACATTTTGCAAATTTGGATTTTAATACATTCTTTCTCAGAATTTCCAAAATTCATTCTAAATGTTTCTCATGCTCGGCAATTGACTTGGAAAAGACTAAGATGTCATCAATGAAGACCAGAACAAATTTGTTCAACACATCCTGGAATACTCGATTCATCAAATCGACAAAATAGGCTTGAGCATTGCATAAGCCGAACAAAATTACTAACCATTCGTAAAATATGTATGGACCTCTGAAAGCTATCAAAGGAACACATTCTTCGGCAACACGCAGTTAATGGAAACATGCAGCTAGGTCCATTTTTGAAAATACTTTCGCTATATTTAAACGATCCAACAAATCATCAATCCGCGGCAATGGATACTTATTCTTGAGTGTCTGTTTATTGAGGTTTCGGTAGTCCATACATAGCCTGAGAGTACCGTCTAACTTAGGAACAAACACTACTCCTACACCTCACTCCGAAAAACTAGGCCTAATTAGACCTTTCCATAAAAGCTGTTTAGTTTGGTTACTCAATTATTCCTTCTCTTTCCATGTCATTCTTCGAATAGAATGCACAACTGGCCTTGCATTTGGGACAAAATCAATCCTGAAGTCAATTTCTCTTCGCGGAGATAAGCTGTCAAGTTCTTCGAAAACATCCGCATAATTTTTTATGATAGCAATAGTTTCAAGAGTAGTGGGGGTGACCTCAAGAGCAGCCCAAAATTCTTTTCTATCTGCATCTTAGCCTACACAGGGTATGACAATATTCCCAAGCTTCATTTTGACTTTAACAATCCTTTTAGCACATTTAACTTTGGCCTCATATTTGGTCAACCAATCCAACCCGAGAATGATATCAATTTCAGCTAGATCCATAACTATTAAATTGAAAGGAAACCGATAGCAAGAGTAGGAGACGGGCACTCTACAATATAAACTTAGAACAAGAGAAGCCCCTATCTGACTATGATCACTAATCGATTCCTTAAGATTCTTCAGGGTTAGCTTTAACTTTTTAACTATGTTGCTTGAGATGAAACTTCCTGATGCGCCAGTGTCAAACAATACTATAACTGGAATATTATTGACGGTAAGAGTGCCTTCCAAAACATCCGGCCTTTCCTATTAATTGAGGGTACTGGATTTTCTGCTACTTCATTTACATGAGCTACTACAGACTCCTTTGATAGCTGGCAATTCTTCGCAATATGACCAGACTGGTGACACTTATGGCAATTTCTACTCTCTTGAGACCTCTTATTGGATTTAGGCCCATCCTTTCTCTGTTTCTTTAGAGATCTGCAATTTATCGCCTAATGTCCTTGCTTATTGCAGTTAGAGCATGTGGCAGTCGTTAACGGTTCTTTCTGAGATATTGGCTTTTAGCTTCTTAATGACCTCAGGCTCTGTACTTGCCTCAGAGCTATCAGCTTCAAACTTCCTTTTGTTGCTAGAACTGCCTTCTTCTTCATCTTCCAAAACACCTTGCTTATCAAGATCCTTATAGCGACAAGCCATTGCTGTCATTTCAGAAAAAGGGAGATTAATATGTGCAGTTATCCAATTTAGGTATTTGCTTTGAAATCCTTTAATAAATCTCCGATTTTTCCTCAAAGGATCTTCAATTAGTTCTAGGGCAAAGCGGGAAAGTTCCTCGAATTTCTTCTGATACTCCCGAATGGTCATATTACCTTGTTTCAGATTGTAGAACTCAAGATATAACTAATCAATTTCTCCTGGAGGAATAAATTTTGCTATGAAAATTTCTTTGAATTTATCCTAGGTAATATTTCCTTCTAGATTTTCCTTAGTAACAGTTTCCCACCAGAATAGAGCTTCGCCTTTGAATACCCAAGATGCTGTCAGTCTTTTCTGATCGTCTTTCAACTTTAAGCCTTCAAAAATTTTCTCAGCAGAATGCATCCATGTTTTTGTTTCAATAATGGACTCCTTGCCCGAAAATGGTTCTCCACCCAAATTTCGATACCTCTTTACTAGAGCTTCTAGATCAAGTTCTGATTATGGGAGCACAATTGGCTCATTAGATGGCTGAACCAAAGATTTACTTCTTCTATTTCTGCCACTCATTTTCTATTATGTCTGTAAATAGCAAATAAAAAGTCAGGCCAATAGAAAGGATATTGTAAAACACAGAAACATATTAAATGTAAATGAATCTATGGGAGTGTATTTTTACTCATTCTAGGACAATTACTAGTCCTATCTGTGAAGCGTTGTTCATTTTGGAATTCTGCTGATTCTATTTTCAGATGAGTTTCTTAATATGTTATATTCCGAGCTAAGTTTAACCAAGGCTCTGATACCAACTGTGATGACCCCAAACTCCCGCAGTACGAAAGTAAGGATAATCATTGGAATATAACACATAGCAATAACAACAGAACAGAAATAGAGAATTACAGCAGGTAATGTACATCAAATTACACTGGAAATAATCCGTCATCAGAGTTACACAGCATGATTGGATCATACTTAGCATAGAGTACAGTTTCAGCTTAATATAAAATTTCTGCAGCGGGATAAAAACATAATATACTAAGTGAAGTCTGAACATCATAATAGAAATGATAGTATCCATCTTCAGCGCCATAGCTATCTAGAATGAATCTGCTAAACATGTATACAAGGATGCCTATGTGGAAAAGAGGGCACCCGAGTTTGCAAAGTGAAACAAACTACGAGTCATTCATGGGACTGGTATGAGAAATCTTATTTAACCTATTTGATAATAAGGCTAATCACAGGACCGTGCTGCTAACGCGGAACGGGTTTACTCCATTGGATTGCCTGTGCATAAATAAAGTAAATCGTTAAACAACGCAATGCTTTTTATAAAAATGAAACTATTATAAGACTCAAGTCCCATTAAACAATGCAACGCAAACCAGGGGATAAAGTTTTACCTTATAGTGGTCAGAGTATGCTTGATACGATAAAACAGATTTGATATTATTATTAGTGTATATATGTTTCAAAAACATTTCAATCATAATATATCAACCATAGATGGCATAACTACCATATACTATGTCTCCATACCAGTTATACAAACAAAACTGCATGGGTCATATTGGAAGTTGGATTTCCATCATGAACCAAGGCAAAAGATAGTCCTTACCGATTTTCGAGACACTCTAGCCCATGCCTTAGGACTGAGACTCAGGTGAGCCCTTAGATCTTCAGGGCGTGTCCACAAATATGTTAGTGGATTAGTTATGCCTGAACAATGCGTTTCCCCAGCCACTAGGGACTCAAATAACCGAGGAGCCTCATTCCACCATCCACATAAGTAAAAATGTCAGGCCTTGTAAAAACCATGACACCACTTCTAGCTAGAAAGAAACGTATGTCCTCCCTGCAGTCCTTAGTCCTGTTTCTGGTTCATACCGTGGTGTGAGGCTCGCGAAGTAACGCTATACACAAACCTATGCTATTTAAAGTTGTGCTTTGATCATCAACCACAAGGCTCTGCTTTTCAACAATAAGCCTTGATCATTTGCATCTTGGCATGCCACACTGACAATTCACGCCATGTGACTGAAGTTTACCAATATATAACCTCTGAGCTTGTACGTCTCATAAAGGAGTGTTAAGCGAGGGAATAAATTCTCCGCCACCCAACAGATATATATTAAATAGGAATCAATTAGCATAGAGTAAAATCCAATGTAAGACATACATCCATTTACAAGTCCGTTCTGGGTCTGAACGAAACTGGAGGCACCGAGCATATCTGGACAATCAACAAGTACGTCCGGACAACTACCACTGTAGCCCCTCCTGGGAGCTTACCGATCCAGGGCATGAGTATTCATCCATTCGATGTGAAGATCGCCGGTCTTCAATCACCTTCTTCAACTCTTCGACTTCCAATCGTTGTATAATTATTTGAAATGAGATTTAACTCGAACTTTTCAAATAATTCTCAAATATTTATAATTTAAATCAATCTTTTCATTCCATATCGTTTATAGCATTTTATAACGATTTACCGCTATTTTTATTTATTTAAAAATAGCCATTTTTAGTTAAACGACGTTTCGGGTCAATACAAGGTCCTGGCACTGTTTTCATCGAAATTTGATTTACTCATTGCTCCAAATCTAACCGTTGGATCTTAGCAAATTTTATATCATTGGAAAGATCCGAAATGAACCCAATGGTTCAAGTTTTGGGTAAAATTCGACAATCGGATCTCTCGGTATAATCGTTTGAAGTTACGATTTCAAAATGCGAGCTGGAGTAGCGCGATTCATTTTATTTTAATTAATATTTATATATAAATATATAAATTAATTCGTTCGATGATTTCAAACTATTTCCACTTAGAAACAATGAACATTTTCGATGTCCTTACATTTCATTAAAAATGTAATTTTTAACGATAACATGTTTTATATCTAAAACACAACATTCTTCTAATTTCTTTACACTTCATTAAAAATGTGATTTTTAATGATAACATGTTTTATATATAAAACATAACCTTTTTACATTTCTAAAAAAATTGCAATCTTTTCTATATCACACAAAAATGTAAACATTTCCATATTACAACAAAAATGTAAGCATTCTATGTTGCATAGAAAATGTATTCTTTTCAATGTTACAAAGAACATGAAATCTTTTCATTCATCCTTTATTACATAGTAAAAATGTAATTTTTTTATTATATTATATAAAAATGTAATCCTTTCTATTCTATTATTACATTATATAAAAATATATTCTTTAAACTTCTTTTACCACATTATATAAAAATGTAACCTTTTTATCCTATTATTAAAAAAAGAATGTAACCTTTTTATCCTTTTACTAATGATTCATTTACATCGAAAATGTGAATTCCAATGTAAAAACATTTTCATATAACAATGATTCTTTTTAATGTTTCATTGACACTAAAAATGTAAAATTAAATAAAAACACAATTTTATTTTACAATGGTCATTTTATAATATTCATTAACATTGAAAATGTAAATTTCAATGCAAACAAGTTTTCATTTATAAAACATGAATATTTTTCCTAGTTTTCTACATTTATATTAAAGATGAAATTTATAATGTCAACTTATTTTTCTTTTCAAAACACGATCATTTTTCTAGTTTTCTACATTAAATTAAATTGAGGATTTTAATGTAAACATATTTTGCTTTCAAAATATGATCAATTTTTCTAGCTTTATTTCATGACATTAAAATATGATTTTTAATGTTAGCATGTTTTTTTATTTTAAAACATAAACAATTTTCTTATATTCTATAGTTACATTAAAAATGAAAATTTTAATGTTAGACATGTTTTATTTCAAAACATGAACACCTTTCACATATTCTGTATTTACATTAAAAATAAATTTTTTAATGTTAAAATGTTTTAGATTTCAAACATGAACACTTTTCTATGTTATACATTCACATTAAAAATGGGATTTTAATGTAATCATTTTTATTTTAAAACATGAACAAATTTTCTATATTCTATATTCACTTTAAAAATGGTATTTTAAATGTAATTATGTTTTTTTTTAAAACAATGAACAATTTTCCTATATTCTATATTCACATTAAAAATGGTATTTTCAATGTAATTATGTTTCGTTTTAAAACAATGAACAATTTTCATATACAAATAAAATGTAATTTTTTATTGTTTAATTTATTTTCATTTCAAAACAATGAATATTCTCCTTATTTCTATATTCAATAAAAATGTGAATTTTGGATGTTCAAACAAATTTCCTTTCATATAAATATTTCAGAAAATTTCGGCAGCATAACGGCAGGGTAATTAAAACCAGCACCATCCCGGTGTATGGCTCCTCGCGCTACCTTAAAGCCTCGCAGCTTTTCACAAGAGGGATTTCAATAATCTATTTTGTACGCAGACGAATATTTACACAATATCAGTCAATTTCAATTTCTTTTTTTTTAACCATAAACAAACACCAAAATTCCACCAATCACAAATCAATCAAGTCGTCCATGGTCTGTGGACGATGGGTGTCGGGAGTTTCTAAACTCCTTCTGCATCCTAATATAATTTTATTTCTAAATTCGGATATCTCACCTTGATTTTACGATGCCAAAAATTGTCACAAACTCTAAAATTTCTCTGCTCTCTTTTAAAATGTAGATCTTGTCGTTGTGATTCCAATGCATTCAGTTTTGTTGAATTCCAATTAAATACGGACAAGATATGATCATTTATGTGTCAATGATAATTTAAAGTTGATTTATATATAAATAAATAAAATAGTCAACCTTCTTCTCCAGGAATCAAGCCGACAGTTTTTTTTTCAATGGTTCTTCAAAACTCGGGTTCGATTTTTCGCACGATACAGGGCACGAGAAGGCGATCAGGTTACCCGGCGCGGAGGGGCTAGGGGATGCGCGACTTCGCCGGAAAGGGGGCCCAGCTCGGTGCTGGCATGGTGGCACAGCGGCGGTTTGTTCGGGTCCACTTCTCGACCTCGGTTCTCACTGGATACTCCACGAGTGGGTGCGAACTAGGTATGATTTTGAAGAGGGGGTTTGGCCCTATAGAATCTTCCAAAGTACTATGGGATTTCGTTGATCAGATTTGGATTTATTTGAGGAGGAGAGAAGGAGAAATGATAGCAATAGAAATCTATATATGGCGGCTGATGTAGAAGATGAATTAGGGTTATATGTATACCGTATTTTATACGGTATATATATATATATATATATATATATGCATTTTAATTTTTATTTAATCCTTTTAAATTTCTAAATCGCTTCTAACTCCAAATCAAACTCAGCGAGTGACGCCCCTAGCAAAATGCCCCTATTCCGGACACAAGGGATATGTCTCGTGGGCCCATTCGACTGTTTCGGTCAGTTATTCTTCAAATTAAATAATAAAACATTTAATTATTTAATTTGAACGAACATTTTAATTTACCGGGGCCACATACTGACTTTAAAAATTCCTAAAAAATAAATCTAGCTATGTTTTGACGATACGGTCCCAACAAAACTAATTTCTTCGAAGTTGGAGACCGTTTGAAAAATGGCCATTTTCTGGTCGATCGAAATTGACTGAAACTGTCAAAACACATTTTCTTTTGCCATGCTTACATATTAATTCCAAAAATTATGAAAAGTGGAATCTAGCAAAAATTTGACATTCCGGTTCCAACAAAATTGATTTCTTTGAAAACGGAGGTCATTTGAAAAATTGCTATTTATACGGGCCATATATTATATTAAATTCCATAGCGACTATTTTGAAAATTCAACTAGCCATAACTTTTGATTTCCGCTATGAAATTTCAATTTTTCGGATTCATTGGAAATATATACTTAAACAGAATTAAATATTTTTGGTTTCACTAAAATCCGATTTAATTTTGCAACCTTTGCGGTCCGTCAAATTCTGAATTCCAATTTTCTAATTGTCGCACTATTTCTAACTCCTTTTAAAGTTAAAATAAATATATTCGTTCGAACTTTGATTTAAATAAATTTTTAATCATTATTATTTAAAATAAATTAATACAACTATTCAAAATTCAATAAAATAGTCAAAATAAAAATTTTAAACTGGTTCTGATTTTCCGGGTTGTTACATTTTCACTAGGGGAGGGTAAATGTTATTACCAAAATTCGACACTGGAAGCAGGCTATGGTGAAGGGCTATCGTGCTAGAGTCGATAATCGAAAGCCAGAGCGGATAATCAAAAAGCTAGAGCTGGTAACCAAAAGAAGAAGTTGATATTCGAAATCGATGACAATATCAGCACCAACTAAAGGCCAAATATGGCATCAGCACCAAATCCTGAAAGACGAAAGCATGCTATCGGCGCCAACGTGTTGGGAACAGTTAGCTTGGTGTCGATATTCAAAGACGAGACAGTTGATCTGGTTCTGGTACCAAGGAAGAGGAAGAAAAGGCTAGGAACTAATACAAAGAGAAGAAAACAAAAGTTGTTGGTACGATACAAAAAGTAAACAGTGATAAAAAGCCGAAAGCACTTGTTCTGACACTAGAATGTAAAGCCATCGAAAGAGAATTGAGGAGACAGTCAATTTAAGAGAAAACGAAAGGCTATCGATATCAGTTGATTCACTATCAACATCACTGAAAGGAAGAAGTCTACTATCAGAATACTACACTAGGAATGAGAAAAACAAAGGACTATCAACAAAGTATAAGCATCAATAAAGGTGTTGTCCCTACCAACAAGCTTGGTAGCAATACCGAGAGCAATCAACCAATAGGCATCACCAAAACAGAAGCGATAAAGCAAAATTATAACAAAAAGCTGTATCAGAAACCCGAAAGACCGACACCCGAAAGATGACACCGAAAGTTGCTCGACGCCTACAGCAAAAACCGGAATCGGGATTCTAGTAGAAGCATTACAAAACGAAAGCCAAATTGTCAATAAATAAGACCCCAGGGGTTGCATTTTTGGGGGATCTTTTCTCATTCCACAATGTTGTGTTCTTTTCTTAGATAGAAAACCCTAATTTCTCAAATTGAATTGGGGATTTCCATGAGAATTGTAATGCAATCATAGTGAATAAAAAGGGAAAATCGAGACTTAATCTTTACTCGATTCGATAATCATATTGTGTCTATATTGATTCGACAGGGAGTTATCACTATCTGTTTCCACGAATGATTTGAGCGCAAAAGTAATAAAAAGGGGAAAACTGTTAAATAAAACCAATGAGTTCTTCCTTATGATTCTTATGCATGTCCCAAGCCTTACACCTTAAGCCTAATGTGGCACAACATATTAAAAAGACCTATTATAAACTTATTATGTGATATCTAACACAACCAAAACAACCTTCTGGTGGGTTGGATGAATGTGGATGTATCAACCTAGTCAACAAGAGCTATAATATATCAGTAAACTTATTGTTGTGTCACATTAGCATGTTTCTTCCCAATACAATGTATATTATTCTAACCTGGACTACTGTTGTAGTGAGATTTCCAACCTTCTATAAGCTATAATGCCCTTATCCCATTGTAACTATTGACTCTTAAGTCTCATAAGCATGATACTCACCTCTTGAAGGAAGAGTAACTAATCTTCGGGATGAAGGTTTTGATATCTCGGAAACGACATGATGAGTTGAGATTATTGAGGATGAATTATCTTTCGACATCCTTTAGATCGATCACCCTCCAAATTTCATCATATATACATTATCAAACTTAAGACCAGGTGTTGACAATTTTTACCATTAACACCTCCTAACTTTATGTCTTTAGTGTAGGGCTTAACAATTTATTTATTTTTGTTCATAGTAGCATTTCTAAAATAAGTAACATCAGAAATATGATATTTGGATCCTAGTTTCAATTTTGCAAGTTTCTAAGCTCGAAACGCGACCAACAATTCTATCGCGTTCTAGTTACGTTTCATTTAGTCTTATGTTCTTATCATGCCTCCAGGGTTTCCTACACGCCTCATATATATAAATTTTCCACTATTCTGTATATGTTTAATAGTGACGCGTCACTTTGATTATCACGTGATTATCCTGTTCGAACAGACTCATATTCTATATCAAATCCATTAGTTATGTATAAGACATGTTCGCTTTATGTAATTTTGTGACCAACTGTCCCTAGTCTGTCACACAGGGTCTTGATCTTTGTGAGATATTCACTCATGGACATGCCTTCTTTCTTTATATTTTGTAGTTGACTATGATAATGCATGATTCTTGAAGTAGATTTAGAGTTAAAAATCTATTTAATAGTTGTCCGGGTCTCAAATGATGTGTTGCTTCCAATGATTAGCAAATTTGCGCTTTTTGATGGTAATAACCAGGAAGCAAGTAAAATGTCTTGTTTTTGATATGCTTTTGATTATTGATGGCGTTGTCATATTTATCCATTGCCATTGCAGGTGGTACACTGATGGTTCCTCTTATGTACTCTTGGAGGTCGCAACCCTTCAAAACTGTTTCGACTTGATATTTCTATTGCATGTAATTATCTTCATCAAGAGAGATGCAATTGGCTTGATGAAGGGGGTGATGGATGAAGTGGTCTGACTGATATCATTTCTTGATGTGGCGAAGCTAATAACATCATTGTCACTAGTCATGATGGAAAACAACTCGAGTAATGATAAAACTCAGGTTTAAAAAAGAATAGAAAAAGTGAATCTTGGGTGGCAGATCATTGAAGCAATGATCTGCAATCGGTTCCCTTGATCAAATGATAATAGGAATTGTCAGATGATCATAATAATTACATCCAAATGATGAAAATGATGAGATTTTTCCGATGGCGCGACAGTCAACGTGGGTAGGATAGACGATCAATAGTAATACACAGCTACCGAGAAGGGCCCTCCCCGATGATGAAGATTATCTGTGGGAAGAAAGAATCAAAAGAAACTTTTCTTCGATGAAGGTTGGTACATGCAAATTGAGTCAATGCTCTGGATCCTTGATTAATGTCGTTTTTCTAGAAGGAACTCCGATGCCATAAAACGAAATGAACAAATTGTATTAACTTGCAGAGAGAATTGATACAATAGTTGATTATAAAGATTTGTAACAATATGAACTGAACATTTCACACATTGTACAAGTCATTGTATATAAGCAGTAATACATTTTGGGCTATACTTGTATATACAATTGATAATGGGCCTTCGCTTGATAACATGAATAAGAGAAATTATCTCCACGGAAGCACGCCGCCTTTATTTTATTTAGTATGAACAAATGAACTGTCAATTTGTAGATTACTTTTTTTTTCATTTGTTTGCTTATTTCTCTTGCTCTATAATTCGATGACACGTAGCGTCAATGCTCATCTAATAGAGAAAAGTTATTAGTTTATTCGACTCCTAACTCTGATTTTAGGTTGTGTTTAAGTGAAGCAGAAGCAGGGTATTATAGCGGGGTATTTCAAATCATATAATTTTAAGATAGAAAACTAAATATGACAGAATCGTACTCTTTTCCACATCTCTCCAATTACAAGTTAAGATAGAAACTCATTACAAGTGACAACTTAAGGTATGCTTCCTAAATGAACCATGTATGGGGAAAAAATTATATCTGTGCAGCTGTGAAAGTTTTATGTTTCAATTTTGTTGCTCTGATGCTTATAGTTAGTTTGATTTCAAATCATATAAAGTTAAAAATTAGGTTGTATATTGTTGAACACCCTGTTATTATGTTCATTTCAAATTGCCCATACATAAGTTGAAAGTGAAAATTAAGCAATTAAATAAATAATTGATTTGAACAGTTCAATAAGAGCTGTTATATTAAGCAATCTGGCACACAATCTGGCCTTCTATCCATTTGTTTTAACTTTTTTTTACTATGGTTGAGAGGGTTTAGCATGGGGAGAGAATAAATTAAACTATGTCTAGCATATGGATTATTTCAAGCATAAATGAAAGAGGAAAGGATATGTGAATTCAAAAATTTGTAGATCACATTAGTACGCATTAACAAATCAGTAGTCATAAGAAGAAATATTAGCTGATATACGTTACGGATCTAGAAAATAAAATTCTACCAAAAGAGGCTACAGGTAAATTGTGGTTTAAGTGTCATTGCGGTTGTATTAGTTTATAGATAGCACTATTAACGAATATCCGAAAAATCCCAAATCCATCTGCATCCGTATTTGAAAAGATGATAAATATCTAATACTCAAAAAAGGGATGCAGATACGCGTATGTAGGTGTCCGCATTTAAAAATAATCTGCTCATCTTTTCTCAAAATTATTACTTATTTTATATGATATATTTCAGCAAATAAATGATGATAATTTGTTATTTTCTTAAGTTAATAGTTTAAGTTTAATGCATTTAATACATATTAGCTGCTCAAAACTATTTATTATCATTAAACTTATTGATTTCGTATACTTTTATAATTCATGACATTAAAGAAATATACTATTAAATCCAAAATTTCAATTTATGCTTCTTTAATTATCGATTGTTAGCGGAAAGGATAATTATTTGATATCGATATGTATCCGCGAATACGGATATTGGATATCCGAAAGTAGTTTCGGATGCGGATACGGATATGGCACTATCTGTATCCGAATGTATCCGTTGAAAATGCTTTTGGCAGGCTTTTTGAAACCTATTGATGTTTATTTGTTTTTGACAATTACAATTATCTACAGGTTTTGGTCTTTGATTAATCGAGAAATTTCCTTAATTTTGGAGATGTTATTCCATCCCCGGATGTTCTAGATTGCTAAGTTCAATCAGATAGGAAGTGCTCCTTGATTGATGTTAGTAATTTTTTAGATTCCGTCCCTACAACCGACCCCGTTTCTAAAACGTAGACTAAACTTCTAGTATTTGCAACATTCCCTACTGCAGAATGCTCCTTCCCAATGTTGTGCCACTTCAAATTGCATTACCCAAATCGGGCTACTTCAAATCAGATATCCAATAATTTACTACTATTTGCAACTTCAGTTTTAATAAGAACTTATTTGTGTACTTGCAAATAAATCTGTATAATGCATGGTTATTCATGTAACACCCCGAAATTTTAACAACATTAAAGTGGATAAATTAAAGAGTAATTAATTTAACATTCAGAATTAAGGGAAACAGACTACGCCATTGAGTGCATGTAACGACCCGGATTTTGAGCGACTTTGGTTATCGACATAAACGCGATGTCGATAACCAAAACATTGAAAAATCCTGGTAATTAATGAAAGAAATTAGAGGGTGAGGAAAGATGAGATAGAAAATTAGAATAGAAGAAGAAGAAGAACACAACATCAGAGTAACACGAATCTCACAACGGAACGAATAAATATATTTCATAACATAACTTTGAAATACAAATCTGTACTTGAATATACATATCATTATCAAAGTACAGCAGTTACAACACAGCGGAAATAACTATAGCTATATGATCCTGAAGCCTCCTGCTCCAGCTCTTCCAGTATATCTGTAAAATCCCGACTACTTTACTGCCCGTACAAATTTAGGCACCCAAGAGTTTAGGGAAAACAACAAAGTAAACTCCGGGTCAGTCATGGGACTGGTATGAGTAAAACAGTTTAAAAACAGTTGAACAAGTAAATGATATCTCATAAGACCACGCCGCATAACGGAACGGGTTTTTCCCTTATGAGAATCCAAAATATCTTTTATATCAAAAACCTTTTGATATTATAATAATGTCTATCAACCACAGTATATATATTATCATCTAGCAGAAACGCTTTCATCTCAAGTTCTACATATATAGTATACAACTCAAAACCGCAAGCACGTATTGGGTAATGGATTTCCAACTATGACAAGGTATGGAATTACCTTTCGCTCGTGTACCTCTAGAGAGGAATACACTGAGTTCAACAAGAACATCTTGCAACCCGGCCACACATGACCGACCACTCATTTCGCTTGAGTGTATCGAATGTATATCACCAACAGTTGGGATCAGCAACCGTTTCCCGAATAGGACATCATCAACAATAGATTTTTAGAAATGAATGAAACTCTAGATCAGGTGATTATACACCCTACTTCGGTGCGACCGACTTAGCCATGCTGCCTGCCCGATTTCTGTCATTTACCGGATGATGAGGCTAGAAGCTACGCTTTATCATCACACCAGATTCACTTTGAATGCCACATAATCAAATCCATTAGATCACCGATTGACGTCCTCAACAATACATTATGTGTTAGCTAAAAGAAGTTTCCTCCTCCGCTTCCACTCTTGGTACGGTTGGAGAAATCAATATATGTGATCGTCTGGAAATACTCTGTCAGACATCCGTTCATACAAGTCATCCAGGAACAGGATGAACCGAAGGTACTATTCTGTAAACAGGATAGCCCTTGCATAACACCGTCTTCAATTATCCTTGGCATATATGATTCGCAACGCTTATGCCAATACAGAGTGGTTCTTTGGATAATAATCCAACCGGTCTCTCCATATTAACAACGTTAAAATGGTCAAAACTTCGATAGTCTGTGATTTAACTATCGAATAAAAACAGGTGTGCAAACAACAATATCATTTCCGAATGGAAATTTATATCGATCAAACATCATTCCACATTTATCTCCTTAGTTGATAATTTTACTTATCTCTTGTTTCCCTATATTCAATATTTCTTATTTTCTAAATTGGGAAAATATACGTTATTAACAATGGAAAACATTTCCATTTCTCGTTTTCTTTATTAGAAAACATTTCTGGTTTCTTATTTGGAAAACATTTTCCAAAGCTTCTTCATTGGACTTAGGCAGATGTTTAAACAAACCATCGCGATGCCAACTCAAACCATTTCCTTTTACTGCCGAACATTAACTATTCCTTAGTTAAAACGAAGCCAATTAAGTTGGGGTAGAACTACCTCTCAGACCTTAACTGAACAACATTTCTAACTTTGAAATGGGCAAAGTTCACTTTGTATTCCATTTACTAACTTCCTTACTTAACCCTCTTCGAATAGCTATATTCGATTGGCTCTTTTCACTTAACTCTATTCGATTAACCCTTATCAATTAACTCTACTGGACTAACACTATTGGATTAACTCTATTTGACTAACGCTATTGATTTACTCATTTCGCTTAACTCCTTTCGAATAAACTATATTCGATAATTCCTTTTACTTTCTATTCGAATAACTATATTCGATTAACTCATTTGCTTCTATTCGAATAACTATATTCGATTTAACTCACTTGCTTCTATTCTAATCGATTAAACTAAGGCAAAAGTCAATCGATTAACTTCTTTTACTTTAACACTAATCGATTAACTACATCGATTAACTTCTTTTTAACTTTATTCTCTAATCGATTAACTAACATCGATTAACTTCTTTTTAATTTTATCACTAATCGATTAACTAACATCGATTAGCTCCTTTTACTTTAACACTAATCGATTAACCACATCGATTAACTTCTTTTACTTTAACACTAATCGATTAACTACATCGATTAACTTCTTTTACTTTAACACTAATCGATTAACTAACATCGATTAACTTCTTTTACTAAACTACGTTTTCCGTTACAACTATTTCCTTTTTATAACGTTTACTTACCGTTACAAATATATCCTATTTATAACTTCTATTTACCGTTACAAATATATCCTATTTATAACTTCTATTTACCGTTACAAATATTTCCTATTTGTAACTTCTATTTACCGTTACAAATATTTCATGTTTGTAACTTCTATTTACCGTTACAAATATTTCCTATTTGTAACTTCTATGTATTTTCTAAATAAATATTTCTTTTCTATTTCTATTTATTTTCTAAATAAAAATCCCTTTTATAAAACCGTGTTCGTTTTATAAATATTTCCTTTTATAAAATCCTGTGATTTTATAAAATTCCTTTATTTCAATATACATTGAAATACTTCCTTTTTACATCCCATGGTCTTTTATGATATTTACAATATCGAATAACAATGATCAACATCATTCCAACACACATAATCCATAACAGATTATATAACACATCATATATCACAATATATGAAAACAGTAAAATAAATGTTGAGGAGTCCAGTCGGATTCCTCCAACCTGTTTCCCTGCATCACAGATGTTAGACAATATAGATAACATCACTTTCAGTTCCATATGATATATTCTGTTAAGCATAATCAATATAGAAATTTAACTAACTGACTAGCAGTTCAATCAAACAGTCAACACACAGTCAATCAGCCAATATCTAACAGTTCTAAAAATATAACATGAAATTATAAACTGTTCAGAGTTAGTGAGATTTACTCACATTGTTTATTTATCGTTGAGTAACGATAACCGGTTGATTAGCCCAATCAAGCAGTTTATATTTTTCCCTGAAATTCTAACGAGCTCCAAGTCACACTGGATCAACTCGATAACGTAGTATTCTTTGATACTATTCCGACGTAGCCGGTTTCATTTAATTCCTTAAAAGTTAAGCCGCTATCATTGTTTAAATATGAATGGCCACTTCTTCACGTTACTCACCCCAAATTCGAAGCCTAATACCCAATTGAAGACCACGCTGAAACCAGCCCACCCTCCAGCCCTATTTGAAACTCACGAAGCCCAAAAGGCCCATGCCCTCATCGTTGCCCTTCTTCTCCGAGAAAACGTCGAGCTCTCACCATCGTTCTTGATCCTCACAAGTATTCCTAGCACCAATGCCATCCGTCCCCAGTGCATCACGTTGCCGCCGTAGCCTTCCAGGTTACGAAAGATGACAGTGCCCCTTGTTCTTTCATACACACACATTCATGCATGTCCATCTACCACCATTCATTTCGTGAAGCCACGTCCCCTTTCCAAACAACAATCCGCTCCTTCTAGTTGTCAGATCCATGTCCATCCTCACATCCTACAGCTAAGACCCGCAAGCCCCTTTCAGTCCATCCCTGTATCACGAAATCCCCACCAATCAGCAGCGACTTCGAACGAAAAAAACCAATCAGCTCGCTTCCCCTGACATCGAGCGAGCACCGCCGACGAACTCCTAGGATCACGACGCTCCCTATATCACTGATACTCCGTTCGACGAGGTGAAGTTCCAGTTCGAAACCCACTGACACCATCGACAACAAAAAGGTTCGAACTCAGAAAAATAGGCATCGATTGTAAGAGAAACTCCTTGCGAATCCAAATATATACATTTTGCGATTTAGAGAATTTGTTTTGAGTTGTTACAGATTTTTGAAGATTTGATTCCTTGCGTTGGAAATAATTGTGTGGCGGCTGAAGGATAATGACCACGGAGAGATTTAATTAGGTTAAGGGAAAATGTAGGGGTACTTATATAGTATACGATTTGTTTGATTATGAGGCATTGTTTTTGTCCACGTTTTGCCTGCAAGTTCCACATATTACATATGTGGAGATTTTTGCTTCTATGTGGACCACTTATAAACCATATACTTTGTTTAAGTTTTAGTAGCATAAGATTTCTTTCATGTCCGACTGCTACAGACAGAAATAAACACATCGTTGTGACGAGCGAGGTGTCCCGATTCCAGAAATATAAAAATACCGGTAGATTAACTTATATTGTGAAACCCCAAAATATTGATTATAGGGTGCAAAATACTCCCAATAAAAAGTTGCTTATTTAATTAATTAAAAATTACAGTAAAATTCTAAAAATTAAATTATCGTTATGTCACAAAAGAACCTTGTTTAAATTCGAATCCGATAACTAGTTATATCGAATAATCCGTTATGGTCGATAAACGATTCCGTAGCGACTATTCTGAAATTTGATTTGGACATATCTCAAAATCTACCCGACGAAATTCTGATTTTCCTCTTCCACTAGAAAGATATACTCCACCAGCTCCACACGTTTCTTGTTTCACAGAAATCCGGTTTAAAACGAATCCTGTACATTTAGTTGAAGTTCGAATCGCCAATTTACGAACTGCAGCGCCATTTCGAGCTCGTTTATAATTATATTATAAACTATACGTTCAACTGTCGACGATTGAATATATTCGTTATTCAAATTCAATTCCCGGCTGAATTAAATATCACAGATGATCCGGTTCACACTATATCGTTATTTCAGCCAATTCTGATTACTTCAGAATTAAACATATTATTTAATTTAATATTTTAATTAAATATTTACCATGATTTAAATTCCATGATCACTAAATTCACTATATCACCATTGATATAATTAAATAAACTAATCCTAATACCTCTGCCAATGCGGGTCATTACAATCTTCCCCACTTAAAATAATTTCGTCTTCGAAATTGCTAAGGTAAAGAACGACCCTATCGACTGGTTAGAATATATTTGTTCACTTCTTATCTTCAGTTTCAACCGAACCAATTTAATTTCAATTAAATTGTAATTAATTCTTATCAACGAAAATTTTCAAAAATCCTGAAAATTTTCTAACGCCTTAACTCTTCGAAAAATTTCGCCAGCACCTCCTTTGTACTGGTCAATAGGTCAAACTCCAACTCGCCTCTCTGGGCCATCTCCAACCCAAAAAGAAAATCAAACAGCCAAGCGGCTTGCCAATTCGGCTCATCAAAATCTCATATATGAATTATAAACTTGTACCTTTTGTCGGCATATTAACTCTGTCACTTCCATATGCTATCAACTCAGCATATACCAATGTTATCCCAATCAAATTCTAGAATCACTTTTATCTCCAACACAACCATTCGCTTTTACCAAGCCAAATTTCCATTTCAACTCAAGTTTTCGTCTTGATTCCCAACTCTTAACTTGATTATCACATTACACTTCAAATTTGAATCTCATAATCCAATTGGTCTTGATATCATTCTAATTCAATCTCAGTTACCACTTTACTGGCTTTACTTTAATTCAAATTTGCTTTTACAAATTCCTATTTCATTTGGTTTTTATTCAACAGTCTTTCCCTAGGAGTTTTCAAACAGTTTACTCTTTTCAAAAATCAATTTTTCCTTTTTGAAATTTAACTGAGTATATAATCAATATTCCATTAGTTAAATCACTTCTGTATTTCTTTATCAATATTTGTTAACCCAATATTTTCAATAACCATATTGGCCTTTTATGTTATTTGGAAAATATTTCCGAATATCGCCTTCCTTTATTTTCTAAACATTAGAAAATATACGTTATTTATAATTGGAAAATACTCCAATTACTTATCTCTTTTTCGATCTTGTTTATTTCTATACTTAGGAAATATTCTTCATTCTATTTCCAAGTTACACTTATTTGGGTTAAAACGGATGTTGTGTAAAATATCGTTACGACAACCCACATACTATATTCAACTAACTCTTATTCAACATTGTTCTTCGAGCCTGAAATCTTACTATTTATTTGTTAATAATGAAATCAATCAAGTTGGGGTATAACTACCTCTCAGACCTTGACTGAATAACATCTATTACGTCAAAACAGATAAGACTACTTACTCGAATAATCAATACCATACAACTACTTCTTCACCTTTAAACACGTATATACTTTCTCTTTCTATTCTTTCGAGGTTTTATTCTTAGTCTTCCTTTTTGATTTTACTATTCTATTTCTAAGTTCGTTTCCTTATCGACTTCTATATATTTCGATATGTTGATTTCTAACTATCGAATTATCTTAAAAATATTCTAACTCCTTAAATTTCCGGAAAAATTCGCCATAACCTCCTTTGTACTAAGAGCATCGGGATATTTCTAATAGCCTCCCATGGCACTCACCAATCCAAAAGAAAAAGAAAAAGCCAAGCGGCTAGCCGATACGGCGCATAAAATCTCATATATGAATTAAATACATACCTTTTTGTCGGGCATTCTATTTATATACCTTCATACCTTATCCATACCTATCTCATGTATATTTATACCTGCCCAATCTATTTTAACTATACCTGATCGTGTTAACTCAATTCGTTAATTAATTTGTTAATTAACTCTTTAGTCTATTTCACTTTTATATTTGAACATGACATGTTGAAATATATTTTAACTTGTTTATTAACTAATTTGAATCCAAATTTCAAATTTAAGTTCTATATTCGATTTCAAATATCCATTTACAGATCCAATCCACCTTTCAAAGTTCAACTTCAACTTCAAAACTCAATTAACTAATTCCTCTCGACTTAGTTAATTCTATTCAATTTCTATATTTGAATTTCGTTTCAATTTCCTTATTCAAATTCTATATTTGAATTTCATTTCAATTCTATTTGAATTTTCTATATTCAAATTTCAAATTCAATTCTACTTGAATCTTCTTTATTCAAATTTCAATTTCAATTCTATTTGAATCTTCTTTATTCAAATTTCATTTTCACTTTCGATATTCAAATCCTATATTTAAATTCCTTTATATTTCCTATATTCAAATTCTATATTTGAATTCCATTTGAATTTCTATATTCAAATCTATTTCAATTCCATTGAATTTCATATATTCAAACTCCCTTTGAATTCCTATACTCAATTCTGTTTGAATTCTCTTTATTCAAATTCTATTTTCAAATCACATTTCAATATATTTGAATTCTATATTCAATTTTCCATTATTTAAATCTTCTTTATTCATATCTCATTTGAATTTCTATATTCAAACCCCCTTTGAATTTTCCATATTCAAATCCCCTTTGAATTTTCTTATTTAAATTCTATGTTTGAACTTCCTTTATTCAAATTCTTTTTCAAACTTTCTTTATTCATTCTTTACATAAGTCTCGATTTCGATTCTTTTTGGAATCGATATTTCTGCCTTTTGAAAATAGATTTCCCTTTCAATTTCACACTTGTATTTTTATTTCTGAATTATCCAATGATAATTCTTTTCACTTCATTTTATAAACTTCGTTTATAAAAGAACAATTTATAAACTTCGTTTATAAAAGAACTTCTTGTTTTACATCTTTTAAAACAAGTTAATATTTCAAATCTATTTCAAAAGTTCAAATTCTATTTTATAAATCCCATTTTGAAATTCAACACAACTTGTCCTTCCCAAAACAAATTCAAAACAGTATCTCTGGTAGTAATTCGTCACTTACAACTTGAAAATGAATACTGATGATGCAGCTGTCATCATCAGAATCTATTTCCCAGCGATCGAAGTGAGTTCAATACTATAAAACCATTCCTAAACATTTCCACTTTGAAATTCATTTCAAAATATAAATCACACTGCTTGTAAAACAATTTAAAATCTCCCAGGATCTTTAAATTTTCCTTATTTTTAATCCAAATCCGTTTACAAACACTTATCCAATTTTCCAGAGTTTTAATTCAATTCTGGTTTAAATTTCAGATTTAACTCATCTGATTTCACGTATTTCACTTATATGAATTCTGATTGGTTATTTACATAACCATTTAATTTATAATCTTACTCGATTATAATAACAACCAATATATCCAATATATTCAAAATATACGTTGGGTAAACTATTTCGTTTACCCTCTTTCAAAACATACCATGATGGTTCATCGTATTCAAGTGTTTAGTAACTCCTACCGATACAGTGGATCAAACTGATCGACCAGAACTCATAAACGACTCAACCAATGAATCTCCACAATATAAAACAATTTTTTTTATATCAATAACAAATACGTTCACTCGTATATATACACTCAATCTCAGTCTAGGGTATTACTAACCCTATCTCTACCGAGTCACGCCACAGAGCCAAGTAATTCTTAACTTAAGCTCTGATACCAACTATAACGACCCGGATTTTGAACGACTTTGGTTATCGACATAAACGCGATGTCGATAACCAAAACATCGAAAAATCCTGGTAATTAATGAAAGAAATTAGAGGGTGAGGAAAGATGAGATAGAAAATTAGAATAGAAGAAAAAGAAGAACACAACATCAGAGTAACACGAATCTCACAACGGAACGAATAAATATATTTCATAACATAACTTTGAAATACAAATCTGTACTTGAATATACATATCATTATCAAAGTACAGCACTTACAACACAGCGGAAATAACTATAGCTATATGATCCTGAAGCCTCCTGCTCCAGCTCTTCCAGTATATCTGTAAAATCCCGACTACTTGACTACCCGTACAAATTTAGGCACCCAAGAGTTTAGGGAAAACAACAAAGTAAACTCCGGGTCAGTCATGGGACTGGTATGAGTAAAACAGTTTAAAAACAGTTGAACAAGTAAATGATATCTCATAAGACCATGCCGCATAACGGAACGGGTTTTTCCCTTATGAGAATCCAAAATATCTTTTATATCAAAAACCTTTTGATGTTATAATAATGTCTATCAACCACAGTATATATATAATCATCTAGCAGAAACGCTTTCATCTCACGTTCTACATATATAGTATACAACTCAAAACCGCAAGCACGTATTGGGTAATGGATTTCCAACTATGACAAGGTATGGAATTACCTTTCGCTCGTGTACCTCTAGAGAGGAATACACTGGGTTCAACAAGAACATCTTGCAACCCGGCCACACATGACCGACCACTCATTTCGCTTGAGTGTATCGAATGTATATCACCAACAGTTGGGATTAGCAACCGTTTCCCGAATGGGACAGCATCAACAATAGATTTTTAGAAATGAATGAAACTCTAGATCAGGTGATTATACACCCTACTTCGGTGTGACCGACTTAGCCATGCTGCCTGCCCGATTTCTGTCATTTACCGGATGATGAGGCTAGAAGCTACGCTTTATCATCACACCAGATTCACTTTGAATGCCACATCAAATCCATTAGATCACCGATTGACGTCCTCAACAATACATTATGTGTTAGCTAAAAGAAGTTTCCTCCTCCGCTTCCACTCTTGGTACGGTTGGAGAAATCAATATATGTGATCGTCTGGAAATACTCTGTCAGACATCCGTCCATACAAGTCATCCAGGAACAGGATGAACCGAAGGCACTATTCTGTAAACAGGATAGCCCTTGCATAACACCGTCTTCAATTATCCTTGGCATATATGATTCGCAACGCTTATGCCAATACAGAGTGGTTCTTTGGATAATAATCCAACCGGTCTCTCCATATTAACAACGTTAAAATGGTCAAAACTTCGATAGTCTGTGATTTAACTATCGAATAAAAACAGGTGTGCAAACAACGATATCATTTCCGAATGGAAATTTATATCGATCAAACATCATTCCACATTTATCTCCTTAGTTCATAATTTTACTTATCTCCTGTTTCCCTATATTCAATATTTCTTATTTTCTAAATTGGGAAAATATACATTATTAACAATGGAAAACATTTCCATTTCTCGTTTTCTTTATTAGAAAACATTTCGATAGTCTGTGATTTAACTATCGAATAAAAACAGGTGTGCAAACAACGATATCATTTCCGAATGGAAATTTATATCGATCAAACATCATTCCACATTTATCTCCTTAGTTCATAATTTTACTTATCTCCTGTTTCCCTATATTCAATATTTCTTATTTTCTAAATTGGGAAAATATACGTTATTAACAATGGAAAACATTTCCATTTCTCGTTTTCTTTATTAGAAAACATTTCTGGTTTCTTATTTGGAAAACATTTTCCAAAGCTTCTTCATTGGACTTAGGCAGATGTTTAAACAAACCATCACGATGCCAACTCAAACCATTTCCTTTTACTGCCGAACATTAACTATTCCTTAGTTAAAACGAAGCCAATTAAGTTGGGGTAGAACTACCTCTCAGACCTTAACTGAACAACATTTCTAACTTTGAAATGGGCAAAGTTCACTTTGTATTCCATTTACTAACTTCCTTACTTAACCCTCTTCGAATAGCTATATTCGATTGACTCTTTTCACTTAACTCTATTCGATTAACCCTTATCAATTAACTCTATTGGACTAACACTATTGGATTAACTCTATTTGACTAACGCTATTGATTTACTCATTTCGCTTAACTCCTTTCGAATAAACTATATTCGATAATTCCTTTTACTTTCTATTCGAATAACTATATTCGATTAACTCATTTGCTTCTATTCGAATAACTATATTCGATTTAACTCACTTGCTTCTATTCTAATCGATTAAACTAAGGCAAAAGTCAATCGATTAACTTCTTTTACTTTAACACTAATCGATTAACTACATCGATTAACTTCTTTTTAACTTTATTCTGTAATCGATTAACTAACATCGATTGACTTCTTTTTAATTTTATCACTAATCGATTAACTAACATCGATTAGCTCCTTTTACTTTAACACTAATCGATTAACCACATCGATTAACTTCTTTTACTTTAACACTAATCGATTAACTACATCGATTAACTTCTTTTACTTTAACACTAATCGATTAACTAACATCGATTAACTTCTTTTACTAAACTACGTTTTCCGTTACAACTATTTCCTTTTTATAACGTTTACTTACCGTTACAAATATATCCTATTTATAACTTCTATTTACCGTTACAAATATATCCTATTTATAACTTCTATTTACCGTTACAAATATTTCCTATTTGTAACTTCTATTTACCGTTACAAATATTTCCTATTTGTAACTTCTATGTATTTTCTAAATAAATATTTCTTTTCTATTTCTATTTATTTTCTAAATAAATATCCCTTTTATAAAACCGTGTTCGTTTTATAAATATTTCCTTTTATAAAATCCTGTGATTTTATAAAATTCCTTTATTTCAATATACATTGAAATACTTCCTTTTTACATCCCAGGGTCTTTTATGATATTTACGATATCGAATAACAATGATCAACATCATTCCAACACACATAATCCATAACAGATTATATAACACATCATATATCACAATATATGAAAACAGTAAAATAAATGTTGAGGAATCCAGTCGGATTCCTCCAACCTGTTTCCCTGCATCACAGATGTTAAACAATATAGATAACATCACTTTCAGTTCCATATGATATATTCTGTTAAGCAGAATCAATATAGAAATTTAACTAACTGACTAGCAGTTCAATCAAATAGTCAACACACAGTCAATCAGCCAATATCTAACAGTTCTAAAAATATAACATGAAATTATAAACTGTTCAGAGTTAGTGAGATTTACTCACATTGTTTATTTATCGTTGAGTAACGATAACCGGTTGATTAGCCCAATCAAGCAGTTTATATTTTTCCCTGAAATTCCAACGAGCTCCAAGTCACACTGGATCAACTCGATAACGTAGTATTCTTTGATACTATTCCGACGTAGCCGGTTTCATTTAATTCCTTAAAAGTTAAGCCGCTATCATTGTTTAAATATGAATGGCCACTTCTTCACGTTACTCACCCCAAATTCGAAGCCTAATACCCAATTGAAGACCACGCTGAAACCAGCCCACCCTCCAGCCCTATTTGAAACCCACGAAGCCCAAAAGGCCCATGCCCTCATCGTTGCCCTTCTTCTCCGAGAAAACGTCGAGCGCTCACCATCGTTCTTGATCCTCACAAGTATTCCTAGCACCAATGCCATCCGTCCCCAGTGCATCACGTTGCCGCCGTAGCCTTCCAGGTTACGAAAGATGACAGTGCCCCTTGTTCTTTCATACACACACATTCATGCATGTCCATCTACCACCATTCATTTCGTGAAGCCACGTCCCCTTTCCAAACAACAATCCGCTCCTTCTAGTTGTCAGATCCATGTCCATCCTCACATCCTACAGCTAAGACCCGCAAGCCCCTTTCAGTCCATCCCTGTATCACGAAATCCCCACCAATCAGCAGCGACTTCGAACGAAAAAAACCAATCAGCTCGCTTCCCCTGACATCGAGCGAGCACCGCCGACGAACTCCTAGGATCACGACGCTCCCTATATCACTGATACTCCGTTCGACGAGGTGAAGTTCCAGTTCGAAACCCACTGACACCATCGACAACAAAAAGGTTCGAACTCAGAAAAATAGGCATCGATTGTAAGAGAAACTCCTTGCGAATCCAAATATATACATTTTGTGATTTAGAGAATTTGTTTTGAGTTGTTACAGATTTTTGAAGATTTGATTCCTTGCGTTGGAAATAATTGTGTGGCGGCTGAAGGATAATGACCACGGAGAGATTTAATTAGGTTAAGGGAAAATGTAGGGGTACTTATATAGTATACGATTTGTTTGATTATGAGGCATTGTTTTTGTCCACGTTTTGCCTGCAAGTTCCACATATTACATATGTGGAGATTTTTGCTTCTATGTGGACCACTTATAAACCATATACTTTGTTTAAGTTTTAGTAGCATAAGATTTCTTTCATGTCCGACTGCTACAGACAGAAATAAACACATCGTTGTGACGAGCGAGGTGTCCCGATTCCAGAAATATAAAAATACCGGTAGATTAACTTATATTGTGAAACCCCAAAATATTGATTATAGGGTGCAAAATACTCCCAATAAAAAGTTGCTTATTTAATTAATTAAAAATTACAGTAAAATTCTAAAAATTAAATTATCGTTATGTCACAAAAGAACCTTGTTTAAATTCGAATCCGATAACTAGTTATATCGAATAATCCGTTACGGTCGATAAACGATTCCATAGCGACTATTCTGAAATTTGATTTGGACATATCTCAAAATCTACCCGACGAAATTCTGATTTTCCTCTTCCACTAGAAAGATATACTCCACCAGCTCCATACGTTTCTTGTTTCACAGAAATCCGGTTTAAAACGAATCCTGTACATTTAGTTGAAGTTCGAATCGCCAATTTACGAACTGCAGCGCCATTTCGAGCTCGTTTATAATTATATTATAAACTATACGTTCAACTGTCGACGATTGAATATATTCGTTATTCAAATTCAATTCCCAGCTGAATTAAATATCACAGATGATCCGGTTCACACTATATCGTTATTTCAGCCAATTCTGATTACTTCAGAATTGAATATATTATTTAATTTAATATTTTAATTAAATATTTACCATGATTTAAATTCCATGATCACTAAATTCACTATATCACCATTGATATAATTAAATAAACTAATCATAATACCTCTGCCAATGCGGGTCATTACAGTGCAAGATAGACACCTGATTTGCGTAAAATGGACGATGTATGAAGAAGTAATGCATGGTATAAGTTTGGCGGAAAAAGTAGGAATTCCCGGCGCACTTGACAAGTGCGCCCATGTATTCTTACACTGGCCACCTGTAAAGTGCGCCCATGTATTCTTACACTGGCGCATCTGTAAAGTGCGCCCATGTATGTTTTTGGGCATCCGGACCCACCTGGGTGTCGGCCCATGGCCCGATTCACCCTAGGGCTGAGGTGGCATTCAAATTTTGGACATTAGCAGCTATAAATATACCTCAATTGTAGCACCCTGTATTTTTAAATACCCTAAAGAGGATAAATTAAAGAATAATTAATTTAATATTAAGAATTAAGGGAAACGGATTACGTCATTGCATTCATGTCGAAATTCTGGTCAAGATTGACACCTGGTTTGCGTAAATCGGATAACGTACGAAGAAGTTATGAATGGTGGAAGATTGACGATCAAAACAGGGATAACTGGCGCACTTGTCAAGTGCGCCAAGGCAATTTTACAATGGCGCACCTGCCAAGAGTGCCCATATATGTTTTTGCGCATCCAGACCTTTCTTTTTCAAGTAGGTGGCGAACCGTGACCTGATTCACTCTAGGGCTGAGGTGGCATTCGAATTCTGGACATTAGTAGCTATAAATATACCTCAATTCTCTTGTTTTCTTCACAAAGAATCAATGGCGGCCAAACTCCGCCGGTGCGTGAATTGAACTGGATCGCTTATCTTCGTCTATCAACTAAGGCAAATCAATTGGAGATTCAAGATCCCATCGCTTCTAGTTCTATCTTCTAATTCAAACTTAGTGAGTATAGTTACTTTTACAATTAAATATTTAAAAGTAAACCTGATGAGATTATAGTTTGGAATTGTTCATATATTATATTGGATCCATTATAAATTATGAACATATAACATTTTGGATTGATTACAACTTGGATCTAAAATTCTATGATGTAGATCTTAATCCCTAGTTGCGTTAGATCTACTTTTAACTACAGATATGAATTATGTGGACATTTTATGATGTAGATCGTACCCTATTTGTACTAGATCCACTTTTATCTATGGATTTAAATTATGTGAACATTCTTTGATGTACATCGTATCTCTATGTGTACTAGATCTATTTTTATCTATAGATCTGAATTAAGTGGACATTTTATGATGTAGATCGTATCCCTATTTGTACTAGATCTACTTTTATCTATAGATCTGAATTATGTGGACATTCTATGATGTAGATTGTATCCCCATTTGTACTAGATCTACTTTTATCTATTCGATCTAAATTATGTGGACAATCTGTGATGTAGATCTTAATCCTTATTTGTTAGATCTACTTTTACCTATTAGATCTGTATTATGTGGACATCTAAATCATTCATCAGATCTAGTTTATTATTTGGATCCCCTTGTGCATCTTATATTAGGTCTGAACTTGTTGGACATCTAAATTAAAATTTAGATCTTGTCATGTTCATCTTATCACCTTTGCTATGTTACAACTAGTTAACTGCTACAAGTTCATTAGATCTATGCTTATATGTTCACCATGTTAGAATATGTTTTACTAGTTATGTTAAAACATTTACCTTCGTCATGTTTCTATTACCTTCCCTTTTTATCGTTTATGATTAGGCTATTATTTATCCTATACATACCGCAAATTATGAACATGCAAGTTAGGGAATGGGAGGAAAAAAGGTTAATATTGGCATAATTTGAATGTGAACATGAGTTGGATGTATAACTCAATAATTGGGTAAATGGGCATAAATACCTAATAAGGCATAGGTATAATTAATTGAACATATAATTCAAAAGGGGGAAAGTGGGGATATAGTTACCTATAAAGACATAGGAAAGAATTTGATAAAAATGGAATGTATAATAATTACAATTAGAAATAGTAATTACACTTATGACACGAGGTTAGGTTGCATTAGTGGTGGAAGTCTACCCGGACCCGACCGGCATATCCAGCAGCAACTAATGTTGAACCTAATGTGAGAAGTCTAAGTGCGCAAATACGAATCGGGCTAAGACACGAGTTTAGGCCCAACCTGTGGAATAAGACTACCCGAACTCGACCGGCATATCCAGCATCCACAAGTTGTAGGCCTAATGTGGGAGGTCTAGCCCATTCTAAACCATAAGTGGACAGGGTAATAAGTTGGACTACTTAACCTAATCTAATCCATAAGGGATTGTATGAATATGAACTAAATTTAGGGTTAAGTAAAATTGCTTGAATTAGTGGGTGGGTTAAGTAAATCTTGGATAGGTGGGTAATACTAGCATATATAGGCCCATAAACTTAACCGTTAAATAAACGTGCTTGAATTAATGGGTTGGTTAAGTAGATTTAAGGGGGTGGGTAATATTTACATATAGGCCCACGAACTTAACCTAATAAGGTTATGTAATTAAACACACCTTGTGGTATACATAACTGGTGGAAAACATAAAAGGTTTTGTAATTAAAGACACCTAGTGGTATACATTACCGGTGGAAAATATAAAAGTTATGTAATTAAATACACCTTTTGGGGTGAGCACAACTGGTATAGGGCTATGTAATTAAAGACACCTAGTGGTATACATAGTTAGTGAAAACCTAGTGGGGGATACAAGACAAAGGGAAGCGCTTGTATCATATTGTGTGGGACTCATTTCAGTCAGTAACCCGGAGTAGGTATCAAATAAAGTACTCTGTACTAGGCGGAGAAGGGGCACGCTTACTGACTTACTGTAAGAGAACCAAACTTGGAGGACGGTATGGGTGGCGCAAACCGACCGGGCCATGTGCGTGCATGAGCCAGGCAACGGGGGATAAGATGATTGAGATACCAGTAGATATGGGGCTATGCATATCAGTGAAGGGTAGCCATTGTAGGACGTGGTACATTCTATCGTGGGGCCGGCACAATGTATCTACGGAGTAGAGAGCCGATCGATTAAGGTAGCGGTTAGGGTATATTTTGGACACATGCCCTAAGTCTACCACCTTATAGTGGAAGGGTTCATCTCATTCTGGTTATACTAGTAATAGTACAAAGTAATCATTAAGAAGTGCATATCCCTTACCCTGCCTACCTTGTCACACCTTCCATTTATGTAATGACCTCTCTTATCCACTTTATATGCCTATAATGTTACTTTTAGTTATTTACTGCCTAGAAATAACTAGACTCGCCAGACTTTATGTTTGACCCTTTTGTTTCTCCTTCTTCCTTCCGTTTCCCCCCACGTTCTCAGGGGGGAAACACTCAGGCTTAGTCAGGATACAGATATCATCTTGCTAGGAGCTACTTCTGAAGTATGGCTCAAGTTCTTATCCCTACTATGGCTTAACTCTTTCAATTGGGGAATTATGTTTTTTTATTCTTATGTACTCTGATGATGCAAGACAGAAGTTATTTTATTATAACGGTTTTTGTGACTTATGGTATTGTGGACCACGGTATTATGATTTATGTTGAAATAAAAATTTAAATTTCCACTGCTATCTTATTTATATCTGTCTTGTAATTTTTCTGTGTCTATTTACCTGTAACGCTTCACGAAACTTAATGCATTCCCTTAGCGAGTGACTTTAACGAACGTAGGGTGTCATACGTGGTATCGGAGCTAAAGGTTACCAGATTGGATAAAACGTTTTGAAAATTATTTTCAAAAAGTTTTAAAAGAAATATTTTTCAAAAGAAAGGTCTGTTTTGAAAAACTTATTCCTCAAATCCATAGGAAATATCTTTCGATTCTCTATTTGAATCCCTTCTTCCTTTTCGTTTCAGCATGTCAGGGGAACCAAACATTCCCGAGGGCGTTCAAGTACCTAATTGGTTCCATAAGTATCCTAAGGCTACGACACCATCTGGGATCCAAGGAGATGTCCCTCCCCCAGCTGCAGCCGTTTTTCCTCCCCCATCGCAAGTAGGTGATCTCTCTAAGAAGAAATGTAATGGTTGTAGATATAAGGGTCAGTTGGCCAAAGATTGCAAAACCCAAGAAAAGAGGAAGTGTCATAGTTGTGGGCGCATGGGCCATTTGGTAAAGGATTGCTGAAAAAGGAAGAACGCTTGCTACAACCATGGTGAGGCCGGACACTATATGAGGGTATGCCCGAAGAAACATGGACATGACCAAATGGAAGGATCTTCTAAAGGACAAGTGTATGTTCTTATGGTTAGTGTACCAGATAGAGGTAGTCTAGTTTCCGTTGAATTTTTAATTTCCCCTTATCAAATTATCCAAATATAACTCTTTTCGATTCTGGTACTACGCACTCATTTATATCAAGTTATGTAGTTGAATCTCTGCACTTAATTACTAGTATGGTAATAGATCCCGTAGTTATTTGAAACCCCATTAGTGGTTCGGCTCATTTATCCACGATTTGTCAGGGTTTGAGACTATCTGTGTTAGGCGTCGAGTTTGAGTGTGATGCACATCTTGTTTCATTGGCTATGGCTTGATTCTAGGGATAGGTTGGCTAGCCATGTATGGTACCATTTTAGATTGTAAGAGGAGGGTCGTTAGACTGATGACTTGCCAAGGGAGGATCCTCGAAATTTCTTGTGACCCCAAGGGGTTTGTTATGTTGAGTTTTCTAGAGTCACTTGATGCATCTATCGATGATCTAAAATCTGTTCCAGTAGTCGATGAGAATCCTGATGTCTTTAATGAGGTTTGGGGTTTACCCCCAGGGAAAGAGATCAATTTACGCATATATTTGGTGGACAATGCAAAGCCAGTTGCATTGCCCATGCACCATATGGATCCAAGAGAAAGAAGAGAGCTCAGTAAACAAGTAGGGGAGCTAATTGAGAAAGAGTTTTCTTTTGGGATGGGATGAAGAAAGATGTAGCAAAGTTTGTTTCTCACTGTCTGTTTTGCCAGCAATTCAAAGTTGAGTAAAGGAAGCCCGGTGGGTTACTCCATCCTTCAGAGAGCCCGCATTGGAAGTGGGAGAGTGTCTCCATTGATTTCATAGATAGTTTGCCTAGATCAACGAAGGGAAACACCACCATTTGGGTGGTAGTAGATAGACCTACTAAGAGCACCCGTTTTATTTCCAGTTAAGAGTAAGAGGACAGCACCATAGTTGGCAGCAATTTATGTCCAAGAGATAGTTCGTCTTCATGGAGTACCTTCCAGCATCATGAGCGATCATGACCCCGTCTTCACTAGTGAATTTTGGAGGAGCTTGCAAGAAGTAGTAGGTATGGAATTTTGTTTGAGCACCACTTATCATCCCCGGACCGATGGACAGACGGAGAGGGTGAATAGAATTCTTGAAGATCTTTTAAGGTTGTGTATCCTAGACTTCGGAGGGACATGGGAAGAGCATCTTCCATTAGTAGAGTTGGCTATAACAATAGTTATAAGGCTAGCATTTCCATAGAAGTCTTCGAAGCGTTATATGGATGACCCTGTAGACCACCGACTCGTTGGTGGGGATCTACAGAAAGACTTTTACTTGGATCGGAGGTTTAGAATCTACACAAATGTGAAGTCAAGTTGGTGAAGGTTCAGTGCGGAGACAACCAGAAGGATGCGACTTGGATAGACCAAAGACAAGACTTTTGTGCTTTGTACCCTTTTCTTTCCAAGGGAATGTTCTTAACTTCTTTTCCAAAAGCTTTTATTCGTGCTTGCTTCATCATCTGATTATATCCTATCGATCGAATCTTCGACCTTTAGGTAGGAAATCTCATGATTATAAACATGTGTTTGAGACATGTTATGTTTGATGGATGCAAGTGTATACAAGAGTTTGCTAACGGTTTCCTGTGGATGCATATACACACACATTAGGCACTAGATCAGCTCAATCACTCTCATACTACATAAGGATGTATGTGCATTTTCTTTTCTTTTATGGATGGAAATGGACGAATTAGCATATGGATGATGCATTTGGACGAATGAGTGTGCACACATATAGAAATCACATGTTATAATAGGATTATTTGCACACATATTGGATACATTGCATTAAGGAGGTCAACTGAATAAGTAGGCTGGCTGATTTTCGCATTAGTATTGGGACATATACACCTTTGCATATGTTCATATAAGCATTAGAAAATTTTAAGGACAATGGATTCCTGTGATTGGTGGATGAGTAGATGGACGATGGATGGTAGGATACATTCTTCTTAACTTGGAGATTTCGGGGACGAAATCCTTTGAGTAGGGGAGAATGTAACACCTTGTATTTTTAAATACATTAAAAAGGATAAATTAAAGAGTAATTAATTTAATATTAGGAATTAAGGGAAAAGGATTACGTCATTGCGTTCATCTCGAAATTCTGGTTAAGATTGACACCTGGTTTGCGTAAATTGGATAACATATGAAGAAATTATGAATGGTAGAAGTTTAATGATCAAAACAGGGATAACAAGCGCACTTGTCAAGTGCACCAAGGCAATTTTACATTGGCGCACCTACCAAGTGCACCCATGTATATTTTTGGACTTCCAGACCTTTCTTTTTCAAGTGGGTGGTGACTCGGGATCTGATTCACTCTAAGGCTGAGGTGGCATTCAAATTCTGAACATTAGCAGCTATAAATATACCTCAATTCTCTTGTTTTATTCATAAAGAATCAATGGGGTCAAACTCTACTGGTGTGTGAATTGAACTGGATCCCTTATCTTCTTCTATTAACTAAGGAAAATCAGTTGGAGATTCAAGATCCATTCTCTTCTAGTTCTATCTTCTAATCTAAACTTAGTGAGTATAGTTACTTTTAGAATAAAATATTTAAAAGTAAACTTGATAGGATTATAGTTTGGATTTGTTCATATATTATATTGGATCCATTGTAAATTATGAACATATAACATTTTGGATTGATTATAACTTGGATCTAAAATTCTAAGATGTAGATCTTAATCACTATTTGTGTTAGATCTACTTTTATCTAAAGATCTGAACTATGTGGACATTTTATGATGTAGATCGTATTCCTATTTGTACTAGATCTACTTTATCTATAAATCTGAATTATGTGGACATTCTATGATGTAGATCGTGTCCCTATTTGTACTAGATCTACTTGATCTATAGATCTGAATTTTGTGGACATTTTATGATGTAGATCGTATCCCTATTTGTACTAGATCTACTTTTATCTATAGATATGAATTATGTAAACATTCTACGATGTAGATCGTATCCCTATTTGTACTAGATCTACTTTTATCTATTAGATCTGAATTATGTGGACATTCTGTGATGTAAATCTAAATCCTTATTTGTTAGATCTACTTTTAACTATTAGATCTATATTGTGTGGACACCTAAACCATTAATTAGATATAGTTTATTATTTGGATCCCCTAGTGCTTCTCATATTAGATCTAAACTTGTTGGACATCTAAATTAAAATTTAGATCTTATCATGTTCATCTTATCACCGTTGCTATGTTATAACTAGTTAGCTGCCACAAGTTCATTAGATCTATGTTTATATGTTCACCATGTTAGTATATGTTTATACTAGTTATGTTAGAACATTCACCTTTGTCATATTTCCGTTACCTTCCTTTTTATCGTTTGTGATTAGGCTATTATTTAGCATATACATGCCGCAAATTATGGACATGCTAGTTAGGGAACGTGGAGGGAAAAAGGTTAATATTGGCATAATTTGAATGTGAACATGAATTGGACGTATAACTCAATAATTGGGTAAATGGGCATAAATACCTAGTAAGGCATAAGTGTAATTAATTGGACATATAATTCAAAAGGGGGAAAGTGGGGACATAATTACTTATAAAGACATAGGTAAGAATTTGATAAAAATGGAATGTTTAATAATTGTAATTAGAAATTATAATTGCACTTATGACATGAGGTTAGGTTCCATTAGTGGTGGAATTCTGCGTGGACCCGACCGGCATATCCAGCAGCCACTAATGTTGAACCTAATGTGAGAAGTCTAAGTGCGCAAATACGAATCAGGCTAAGACACGAGGTTAGGCCCAACTTGTGGAATAAGGCTGCCCGGACCCGACCGGCATATCCAGCATCCACAAGTTGTACGCCTAATGTGGGTGGTCTAGCCCTTTATAAACCATAAATGGACATGGTAATAAATTAGACTACTTAACCTAATCTAATCCATAAGGGATTGTATGAATATGAACAAAAGTTAGGGTTAAGTAAAATTGCATTAATCAGTGGGAGGGTTAAGTAAATCTTGGGTAGGTGGGTAATATTAGTATATATAGGCCCACAAAATTAACCGTTAAATAAACATGCTTAATCCATGAGGGGTTTAAGTAAATCTTCGGTAGGTGGGTAATATTAGTATATATAGGCTCACAAACTTAACCGCTAAATAAACATGCTTAAATCAGTGGGAGGTTTAAGTAAATCTTGGGTAGGTGGGTAATATTAGTATATATAGGACCACAAACTTAACCGTTAAATAAACATGCTTGAATCAGCGGGTGTGTCAAGTAAATCTTAGGTAGATGGATAATATTTGTATATATAGTCCCACAAACTTAACCATTAAATAAACTTGCTTGAATCAGTGGGTGGGTTAAGTAGATTTAAGGTGGTGGGGAATATTTACATATAGGCCCACGAACTTAAACAAATAAGGTTATTTCATTAAAGACACCTAGTGGTATACATAACCAGTGGAAAATATAAAAGGTTATGTAATTAAAGACGCCTAGTGGTATACATAACCGGTGGAAAATATAAAAGGTTATGTAATTAAAGACACCTAGTGGTATACATAACCGGTGGAAAATATAAAAGTTATGTAATTAAAGACACCTTTTAGGGTAAGCATAACTGGTATAGGGCTATGTAATTAAAGACACCTAGTGGTATACATAGTCAGTGAAAACCTAGTGGGGGATATAAGACAAAGGGGAGAGGTTGTATCATATAGTGTGAGACCTATTTCAGTCTGTAACCCGAAGTAGGTATCAAATAAAGTACTCTGTACAAGGTGGAGAAGGGACACTCTTACTGACTGACTATAAGAGATCCAAACATGAAGGACGGCGTGGGTGGTGCAAACCGACCGGGCCATGTGCATGCATGAGCCGGGCAGAGGGGGATAAGACTACCGTGACACCAATAGATATGGTGTTGTGCATATCAGTGAAGGGTTGCCATTGTAGGACGTGATACATCCTACCGTGGGGCCGGCATAGAGTATCTACAGAGTAGGGAGACGATCGATTAGGGTAGTGGTTAGGGTATATTTTGGACATATGTCCTAAGTCTACCACCTTATAGTGGAAGGGGTTTTCTCATTCTGGTTATACTAGTAATAACACAGAGTAATCATTAGAGAAATGTATATACCTTGCCCTGCCTACCTTGTCACACATGCCATTTATGTATTGACCTCTCTTATCCCCTTTATATGCCTATCATGTTACTTTTATTTATTTATCGGCTAAAAGTAACTAGACTCGCCAAAGTTTATGTCTGACCTTTTTGTTTCTCCTTCTTCCTTTTCTCAGGGACGAAACACTCAGGCTTAGTCAGGACTCAGATATAATCTTGTTAGGAGCTACTTCTGAAGTATGGCTCAAGTTCTTGTCTTTACTATGGCTCAACTCTTTCAATTGGGGAATTATGTTTTTTATTCTTATGTACTCTGATGATGCAAGACAAAAGTAATTTTATTATAATGATTTTTGTGTCTTATGGCATTGTGGACCATTGTATTATGATTTATGTTAAAATAAAAATTTAAATTTCCACTGCTATCTTATGTATATCTGGCTTGTAATTATTCTGTGTCCGTTTACCTATAACGCTTCACGATACTAATGAGTGACATTAACGGACGTGGGGTGCCACATCAATTCCCTTGTTTTACTTCACTAAGAATCATGGCGACCAAACTCTACTGGAGTCTGAACTTGTAGCACCCCACACCCGCTAAGGTCACTCACTAAGGGAATGCCTTAACTTCGGTGGAGTATTTTAAGTGAATATAGAACAGAAAAATTACAAAAAGACAGATATAAATAATACTTGAGAATCTAAAACATCATTTCATTGCAGCAAAAGGTAAAACATGTTTAGTTACAACACCATAAAGAGTCAAGTACTAAATATCCATCCTGATAAAAACAAAAGTACAAAATCCCACTACATAAACAAATAGCCATAATAGAAAAGATAAGCTGGGCTTTACATCACGGTCCAAGCTCCAAAAGATAGATAAAGAAATCTGATCAAAGCCCACTAGTGCTAGGCCCAACCTGAGGACCTGGGGGGGAAAAAGATAAAAACAACGGGGTCAGACATAAGTCTGAGTGAGCCCTATAACTTTAACAATACAATCATTAAAGTAATTAGGGTATGATATAAACTTGGTACGGTGATGACTGGGGATAAATGACTACACTAAGTAGCCAACTAGACATAGGATGAACTAAGATAACGGTAAAGACGCATCTACCCACCCGAGGGTAATTACTAACTGCACCACACCAGTCATTCCTACTTAAAGGTTGATCCCACCCAAGGACTTAGAAAATTTACCCAGTAGTTTCGTGTACCCCTAGCTGACTACATAGGTGCCGTCTGCCCCTATCTCCACTAGGTGTACCCACTACTCCCCAAGCGATCGGCTCCGTACCGCAGATACCCGTGCTAGCCCCACAGTGGGGGTGTATCACTCCCCAAAAGTGGCAACCCGATACAATCAACGGTGCACGGCTTATACCTACACGATGCAACAACGTCTTACCTACCAGCCCGGGTCCACACACGCATATGAAACCCGTTGGACTTGCGTTGCCACCGCTAACCCGTTTTGGCCTCTTATAATCAAGCCCATTACGCGTGTCCCGTCCTCGACATGGGTCGAGCCCAATAAGATACATATGGGTTACTGGTTGAAATGGGCCCCCACAAGCTACCCACCTAAGCTTGTCCCTTTATCTAGTGCATCCCACTTAACCCTTTAATCATGTTTAAATTACATGTTTCCACTTGGTTAAGTATTCTAATCGTATTTTCTATTGCCACCCAAGGCAACCCACTAGATTTCCACATGCCACCCAAGGCACTTACTTGATTTCCACATGCCACCCAAGGCACCCACTTAACCCCTCATGCCCCCACTACATGCTTATCTGGTTAATTGTTTCTTAATTGATTAAGAACGTAACCGTTGTAAAGACATCTCACATTAGACTATCTTTTATGGCAGTTGGATTTGCCGGTTGGGTTCGGGCAGCCTTACGCCATAACCGAGTCTAACCTCGTGTCTTTACACTTGTCACGTATTTGTTTATGCCTAAGACCTCTCACATTGGGCCAATCATTTGTAGCCGCTGGATTTGTCGGTCGGTTCCGGGCAGTCTTATGCTACAAAAGGGTCCAACCTCGTGTCTTAGTCGATTAATTACACCTAATTAATCACCCCCATAATTTGTATTAATTATCCCTAATTAATTACAAATTTAACGACGTACATAATTGACTCAATTATGTCCATCCACTTTATGGTATGCATAATCATACCAACTTCACACCATTTCATTAACATAAATATTAACCCCATCGTTCCCCACGTAATTCGCCAACATGACATAAAAGGGAAGATTCATCACAAATACAATGGGTTCAACTTGCATAACATTAGCATCAACATGGGTTTTAAAGGTGTCAACATGCATATAGCATCAAACCCAACTAGCATAAATAATCAATCCAAACTTGCATGAATCATATATGTCATAAGAGGGTAACTTGCATAAGCTACTTATGTCATATGAAGGGGGTAAACTTGCATATGTATGTATGACATACAAAGGGGTTAACTTGCATATGTATGCATCTCATACAAAGGTGTAAACTTGCACATGTTACTTGCATATAATCAAACACCAAACTTGCATAACATGTCATATATGAACTTGCATATAATCAACCACCAAACTTGCATAACATATCATATATGAACTTGCATATAATCATACACCAAACTTGCATAATCATGGTGTCATAATGGATCAATGTTTATCATAGTAATTTGCATAACTAGCATCATGAACACATACCCTAAAACTTGCATAACTTGCATAACATCATGATCACATAGCATATGACTTGCATAACTTGCATAACATCATGATCACATAGCATATGACTTGCATAACTTGCATAATATCATGAACACATAGCATATAACTTGCATAAATTGCATAACATCATTAACACATAGCATATGATAACATAACTTGCATTGATCCACATTCATAGCCATAACCTCATTATATCCTATCATAATCATTTCAACAATTGGTCATTAAGGCTATAAAAACTCACAACTTGTTGCTTAGCACTCCTATGAAGAAGATTAAGTTGCTAGAGTTGATTAGAGGTTGATTTGAGAGGCTATCTTCTTCTACAATTTGATGGAGGCTCCTTCAAGTTGCATTTTGACGGCATAACAACATTGTGTCTATTTTTAGTATGAATTAGGGTAGTCTTAGGGTGTATTTATAGATTATTTAGGTGTTTTAGGCCATTAGATTAACCCTAAATCAGATTAGAGCCGTCAGGTTTCGTCACTAGCCACCAGCACAGCCCAAAAGCCAAAATTGTGCACCCAGGTCACACAGACCGACAGGGGGGGTCGACCCCTGTGTCGACCCCTGGGTCGACCCCTAGGGAGGGGGTCGACACCCATGTCGACCCTAGGGTCGACTCCCTCTGCCTGGCGGGAATTTTCCCGCCTCTTCTGAAATGTGAAATTTTTGTATTTAAATCTGTTTTGAATTTCTGAAAACTTCTTCGGGCCTTAACTGGGTCATACGGACTCCGATTTTCGAAAACTCGGACTCTATTTCGCGTATTTTTCTGAGACGAACGCAATGGCATAGCCCGTTTCCCCTGATTCAGATTTTAAATTTTAGTTCTTCCCTGTTTTATATTATAGCAAGTTATTCAACATACTGGGTGTTACAGAACTGAACTAGGATCTCTTATCTTCTACAACTATAAAGCAAATAGAGATTGAAGATCCATTCTCTTTCTATCTTCTAATCTAAATTATATGAGTTCCTAGTTGCTTTTAGATTTGAATATTTAAAAGTAAATATTTCACGACTATGATTCGGATATATTCATATGCCTAAATTATATCAGAACCTTTGTAAATTATGAACATATGACATTTTGGAATTGGTTATAACTTGGATCTAAATTTCTATGATGTAGATCTAAATTCTTGTTGGTGTTTGATCCAATTTTTCTGAATCATGCGGACATTGTATGTAGATCTAATTGGTGTTAGATCTAATTTTTCTGAATCATGTAAACATTCTTAATAGATCTAAATTCTTATTGGCGTTAGATCTAATTTTTCTGAATCAAGTGGACATTCTATGTAAATCTGAATTCTTACTTGTGTTTGATCTAATTTTTGTCTATTAAATTTGAATTAGGTGCACATTCTATAACGTAGATCTTAATCTCTATTTGTTAGATCTAATTTTTAGATCTGTATTATGTGGACACCTAAATTATTAACCAGATCTAGCTTATTATTTGGATGACCTTGTGCTTCTTATATTATATCTAAACTTGTTGGACATCTAAATTAAAATTTAGATCTTATCATGTTCATCTTATCATGTTCATCTTATCACCTTTGTTATGTTACAACTAGTTAACTGCCACAAATTCATTAGGTCTATGCTCATATGTCCACCATGTGTTTATGCTAGTTATGTTAAAACTTTCACCCTTGTCATATTTTCATTACCTTCCCTTTTTCCGTTTATGATTAGGCTATTATTTAGCCTATACATGTCATAAATTATGTGAACACGCTAGTTAGGGAATGGGGAGGGAAAAATGTCAATATTGGCATAATTCGAATATAAACATGAGTTGGACATATAATTCAAAAGGGGGAAGTGGGGACATAATCACCTATTAAGATTTTGGTAAGAATTGGATAAAAATGGAATGTTTAATAATTACAATTATAAATTGTAATTGAACCTATGACACGAGGTTAGGTTGCATTAATGGTGGAAGTCTGCCCGGAACCGGCCGGGATACCCAGCAGCCACTAATGTTGAACCTAATGTGAGAGGTCTAAGTGCGTAAATACGAATCGGGCTATGACACGAGGTTAGGCCCAACTACAGAATAAGTCTGCCCGGACCCGACCGACATATCCAGCACCCACATGTTGTATGCCTAATGTGGGATATCGAGCCCATTATAGACCATAAATGGACATGGTAATGAATTGGACTACTTAATCTAAGTTAATCCATAGGGATTGTATGAACTTAAATTTAAGATGGGGGTTAAGTAAAATTTGGTTGAACAAAAGGGGTGGGTAAAGTAAATCTGAGGGGGTCAGGTAATATTCACATATAGGCCCACAAACTTAACCGTTAAATAAACATGCTTGAATTAGTGGGAGGGTTAAGTACATCTTGGGCTGGTGGATAATATTTGTATATATAGGCCCACAAACTTAACCTGTTGGGGTTATGTAATTAAAGACGCCGTTAGGTAAACATAACCAGTGGAAAACCTAGTAGTGGGGATGCAAGACACAGGGGAGAGCTTGCATCACCTTGTGTGGGACCCATTTCAGTCAGTAACCCTTAAATAGGTATCAAACGGGTACTCCGAACTAGGTCGGAGTGGGGCACGCTTACTTTGCTAAATATAAGAGATCTAAACATGAAGGACGATGTCATGACGATGTGTTCCATCGGGTTCATATGTGTGCATGACTTCGCCTGCTCGGGAAAATAAGATGCTGTGACATTAGTAGTTATGATTGTGCACATCCGGAAAATGAAGGGTTGCCACATTAGGGTGTGGTACACCCTACTGTAGAGCCAACACTGGGTATCTACGGAGTAGGGAGTCGATCAATGGGTGGAGTAACTAGGGTACATCTAGTCCTGTCTGTTCCTGTAGGGTACCTGTGTTTTTGTCTGGACTAACACTCGTTTTTTTTGTTTAGGTATCAGTTCTATTTGGGTTATAACCCGTTACTAAAGTATACCTAAAACTACCATTATGTTTATGTTGGAATCATCCTGTTTCTGTTAAGCAATTGGGGAGTATGTAATCCTATCACATATCTGTTATACTAGTAATAGTGCAGAGTAATCTTTAGAAGCATATACACCTTACCCTATCTATCTTGTCACACCTACCATTTATGTAGTGATCTCTCTTATCCAATTTATATGCCTGTCATGCTACATTTATTTATTTACTTGCTAAAAGTACCTAGACTCGCCAGACTTTTTGTCTGACACTTTTTGTTTCCTCTTCTTTCTTCCGCTTTCCCCCCAGGTCCTCAGGGCAAGAACACTCAGGCTTGACCGTGATTCGGCTTTCATTTTGCTGGAGCTGCTCAAGCGTATGGGTCAAGCTTTTATCCTTGCTACTATGGCTATGCTTTATTTGGGGAGTTATGCTTTTTATGTACTCTGATGTTTTGAAGTACAAGACAATAGCTTTTATGATGTAATGGTTTATGTTTATTTCTGACATGTGTTGTTTTTTGAACAACAGTATCTTATGATAAATAAAGTTTTTAAATTCTGATTTTGCTTTAATATCTGTCTTGTAGTATATCTGTTTTATTTACCTATAATGCTTCACGAAACTTAATACAATCCCTCAATGACTGACCTTAACGGACGTGGGGTGTCACACTTGGTATCAGAGTTGAATGTTACCAGATTAGGTAAAAGTTTTTGAAAAATATTTTTTTTAAAAGGTTTTAAAAGAAAGCATTTTCAAAAAGAAAATTCTGTTTTAAATAACATTCCCCAGAAAGCCATATGTAATATCTTAGATCCTTTGTCTGAATCTCTTCCGTTTTCTTTTCAGCATGTCTGAGGAACCAAACATTCCTAATATCCCAGAAGGCGTTATGATATTCGGATGGTTCTATAGGTATCTAGAGGCCACGGCGCCTGCCGTAGGCTAAGGAAACATTCCTTTCCTAGCTGCACCAGTTATTCCTCCTCTTCCTCCTCCAAGAGCAGATAATTTCGCTAAGATCTGCAAAGACTTCCATACTATGGGAGCGAAGCCATTCCATGGGAATGAGACAGTTGTAGAGGCATGGAATTTTCTCAAGGAGACCGAGGATTTGTTCGTTATCTTTGAAGCAGAAGATAGAAGGAAGATTCAATTAGCTGCTTGGCAACTGAAAGACAAAGGCTCATTTAGGTAGGAAGTTACCCAAGCTGGACGCCCATGGAAACTTGGAAAGATCTTAGACAAAGATTTGAAATGAAATTTCTTCCCTTAGCCGAGAGAAGCATACATATGAAGAGGTTCTTAGCACTCAAACAAGGGAACTTGATGGTGAAAGAGTATGTGAACAAATTCAACCAACTAGTAAGGATCGGGTTAGAATTGGTTGATACGCCGCATAAGAAGGCTTTACGGTTTGCTAAAGGGCTAAATGAACCCCTTCATGGGTTAGCCATGTCCCATATCCCAATGGGAGGAACTTTTGCAAAGCTTGTTATATGGCCATAATGCATGAGGAAGACAAGGGAGAAAAGAAGGAAGTAAAGGCTAAGGAAGCAACGCAAAATGAGAAGGTGTGGCCCAAGAAGGTACAATAGCATCAACAACAACAGCAGAAGAAAGGCGGAAAGAATGACAAGGTTAAAGATAAGAGGAAGTGCCATAGTTATGGGCGAGAGGGTCACCTAGCCAAGGGCTACAGGAAAAGGAATAATGCTTGCTTCGCTTGTGGAGAGGTTGGGCATCTTATTACGGATTTCCCAAAGGAACAGGGACATGGTCAAAGGTAGGAACTTCTTGAGGGCAGGTGCATGCTCTCGCGACCAATGCTGCTGATAGAGGTGGAAAAATTTCTGTGGAAGGATAAATTTCTCTTTCAAACCATCCTATTAGTACACTTTTTGATTCTAGTGCCTCACACTCATTTATATCTAGTTCTATTGTTGAATCTCTACACTTAATTACTAGTATGGTAGTAGATCCTGTAGTTGTTTCAAACCCCATTGGTGATTTGGCTTATTTATCTATGATTCGTCGGTGTTTGAAAATATCTGTGTAAGGCATCGAGTCTGAATGCGGCGCGTATGTGTTCGGGTTTATGGGCTATGGGTTGATTCTAGGAATGGATAGGCTAGCCATGTATGGTGCCATTCTGGATTGTGAGCAGGTCATTAGGGTTCTGGCTTGTCATGAGAGGACCCTCGAGATTTCTTGTGACCTGCAAGGGTCTATCATGCTTAGTTTCCTAGAATCTCTTAAGGCATCTATCGATGATCTGCAGTCGGTACCAGTAGTCCATGAGTATCCTGATGTCTTTAATGAGGTTCGGGGTTTACCCCGAGGCGCGAGATTGATCTCGTATATAGCCGGTGGACAATGCAAAGCCAGTTGCATTACATGTGCGCCATATGGCTCATAGAAGAAAAGAGGGAACTTGATACGCAAATGGGGGAAGCTACTTGAGAAGAGGTTTGATAGGTTAATCATATCAGGATGGGGAACCTATTGAAGCAGTCCTCGAGGAAGCCCATCTTTCTAAGACAAATATTCATCCAAGCGGCGATAAAATATATAGTGTTCGAGGTAGTGGAGCCAAACTTGTGAAAGGAAGTGAAAGTAGAGAAGGAAGCAATGATTGGATGAGTTCTGACTTGCATACTTGAATCAGAGGTTAAGAAACTTCGCAACAGAGAGGTTAGGTTAATAAAAGTGCAATAAGGAGAAGATAGCGAGGATGCGACTTGGGAGACTGAAGACAAAGATCACGCTTCATACCCTTTCCTTTTTAGGACAATGTTCTTAACTTCTTTTTCCAAAGCTTTTTTTCACACTTGTTTCTATCATTCGTTTGTATCCTATCGATCGAATCTTTGACCTTTAGGTAGGAAACTCATGGATGTAAATATGTGTTTGAGACATGTTATGTTTGATGGATATAAGTGGATGCAAGTGTTAGCTAGTGGTTGCCTGTGGATGTATATACACACACATTAGGCACTAGATCGGCTCAATCACTCTCATACTGCTTATGGATGTGTGTACATTTTCTTTTCTTTCATGGATGGAAGTGGATGTACTAGCCTATGGATGTTGAATTTGGATGAATGAGTGTGCAACATATAGAACGTACATGTTATAATAGGATTATTTCCATACATACTGGTTTCATGGCACTAGCATACATTGCATTGAGGAGGTCAACTAAATCAGTAGACATTCCAATTTTTTGCATTAATATTGGGACATATACACACACCTTTGTGTATGTTCATATAAGCATTAGAAAATTTTAAGGACAATGGATGCGTGTGATTGGTGGATGAGTAGACGGATGATGGATGGTAGGATACATTCTTCTTAACTTGAAGATTTCGGGGACGAAATCCTTTGAATAAGGGATAATGTAACACCCCGAAATTTTAACAACATTAATGTGGATAAATTAAAGAATAATTAATTTAATATTCAGAATTAAGGGAAACGGACTACGCCCTTGCGTCTGTCTCGAAATTCTGGTTAAGACTAACACCTGGTTTGTATAAAACGGATGACGTATGAAGAAGTTATGGATGGTAGAAGTTTGGCAGAAAAAGCAGGAATTCCTGGCGCACTTGACAAATGCGCCCATGTATTTTTACACTAGCGCACCTGTAAAGTGCGCCATGTACGTTTTTGGGCATCCGGACCAAATTGGGTGTCGGCCTGTGGCCCAATTCACCCTAGGGCTGAGGTGGCATTCGAATTCTGGATGTTAGCAGCTATAAATATACCTCAATTCCCTTGTTTTTCTTCACTAAGAATCATGGCGGCCAAACTCTGCTAGAGTCTGAATTGAACTAGGATCTCTTATCTTCTACAACTATCAAAGCAAATAGCGATTCAAGATCCATTCTCTTTCTGTCTTCTAATCTAAATTCTGTGAGTTCCTAGTGCTTTTAGATTTGAATATTTAAAAGTAAACATGTCACGACTATGATTTGGATATGTTCATATGCCTAAATTATATCAAAACCTTTGTAAATTATGAACATATGACATTTTGGAATTGGTTATAACTTGGATCTAAATTTCTATGATGTAGACCTAAATTCTTAATGGTGTTAGATCTAATTTTTCTGAATCATGTGGACATTCAATGTAGATCTAAATTCTTTTTGATGTTAGATCTCATTTTTCTAAATCATGTGGACATTCTTTGTAGATCTAAATTCTTATTGGTGTTAGACTTAGATCTAATTTTTCTGAATCATGTGAATGGACATTCTTTATAGATCTAAATTCTTATTGGTGTTAGACTTAGATCTAATTTTTCTGAATCATGTGAACACTCTATGTAGATCTAAATTTTTACTTGTGTTAGATCTAATTTTTATCTGTTAGATCTGAATTAAGTGGACATTTTATGATGTAGATCTTAATCCCTATTTGTTAAATCTACTTTTTAGATATGTATTATGTGGACACCTAAATTATTAATCAGATCTAGTTTATTATTTGGATCCCCTTGTGCTTCTTATATTAGATCTGAACTTGTCTGACATCTAAATTAAAATTTAGATCTTGCCATGTTCATCTTATCACATTCGCTATGTTACAACTAGTTAACTGCCACAAGTTCATTAGATCTATGCTCATATGTTCACCATATGTTTATGCTAGTTATGTTAGAACACTCACCCTTTTCATATTTCCATTAACTTCCCTTTTTTTCATTTATGATTAGGCTATTATTTAGCGTATACATGCCATAAATTATGTGAGCATGCTAGTTAGGGAACATGGAGGGAAAAAGGTTAATAATGGGATAATTGGAATATAAACATGAGTTGGACATATAATTCAAAAGGGGGAAAGTGGGGACATAATCACCTATTAAGGCATAAGTAAGAATTGGATAAAAATGGAATGTTTACTAATTACAATTATAAATTGTAATTGTAATTGCACTTATGACACGAGGTTAGGTTGGATTAGTGGTGGAAGTCTGCCCGGACCCGACCGGCATATCCAGCAGCCACTAATGTTGAACCTAATGTGAGATTTCTAAGTGTGTAAATACGAATCGGGCTATGACACGAGGTTAGACCCAACTATGGAATAAGTCTGTCTGGACTCGACCGGCATATTCAGCATCCACATGTTGTAGGCCTAATGTGGGAGATCTAGCCCATTAAAAACCATAATTGGACATGGTAATGAATTGGACTACTTAATCTAAGATAATCCAAAGGGATTGTATGAACTTAAATTTAAGTTGGGGGTTAAGTAAAACTTGGTTGAACAAAAGGGGTGGGTTAAGTAAATCTGAGGGGGGGTGGGTAATATTCACATATAGGCCCACAAACTTAATCGTTAAATAAACATGCTTGAATCAGTGGGAGGGTTAAGTACATCTTGGGCTGATGGGTAATATTTGTATATATAGGCCTACAAATTTAACCAGTTGGGGTTATGTAATTAAAGACACTGTTAGCTAAACATAACCAGTGGAAATCCTAGTAGTGGGGATGTGAGACACAGGGGAGAGCTTGCATCATCTTGTGTGGGACCCATTTTAGTCACTAACCCTTAAATAGGTATCAAACGGGTACTCCGAACTAGGTCGGAGTGGGGCTCGCTTACTGAGCTGAGTATAAGATACCCAAACGTGAAGGATGATGTCATGAAAGGCGCGTTTCATCGAGGTCATGTGCATGCATGACTCCGCCTTCTCGGGAAAATAAGAAGTTGTGACATCAGTAGATATGGTTTTGCACATCCGAAAAATGAAGGGTTGCCACTTTAAGGAGTGATACACCCTACTGTGGGGCCAACACAGGGTATCTACGGAATAGGGAGCTGATCGATTGGGGGTAGTAAATAGGGTACATCTAGTCCTATCTATTTCTGTGGGGTACCTGTGTTTCTGTCTAGGCTAGCACCCGTTATTTATGTTTTGGTACCAGTTGTGTTTGGGTTAAAACCCGTTACTAGAGTACACCTAAAACTACCATTATGTTTCTATTGGGATCTTCCTGTTTCTGTTAAGCAATTGGGGAGTATGTAATCCTATTACATATTTGTTATACTAGTAATAGTTCAAAGTAATCATTAGAAGCATATACACCTTATCCTATGTACCTTGTCACACCTTCCATTTATGTCATGATCTCTCTTATCGACTTTATATGCCCGTCATGCTACTTTAATTATTTACTTGCTAAAAGTAACTAGACTCGCCAGACTTTATGTCTGACCCTTTTTGTTTCCTCCTCTTTCTTCCGTTTCCCCCAGGTCCTCAGGGCGGGAACACTCAGCGCGGTATCATATTTATCGTAAGATATGTGCTAGAGCTGCTTAGACGTATGGATCAAGCTTTTATCCTTACTACTATGGTTATGATTTATTTGGGAAATTATGCTTTTTATGTACTCTGATGTTTTAAATTACAAGACAGTAGTTTCTATGATGTAATGGTTTATGTGTATTTCAGACATGTGCTGTTTTTGAACCACGGTATCTTATGATAAATAAAGTTTTTGAATTCCGCTATTGCTTTTATATCTGTCTTGTAATATTTTTATTTCTGTTTACCTATAACACTTCACGAAACTTAATGCATTCCCTTATTGAGTGACATTAACAGACGTGGGGTGTCACAATTCACCTACTCAGTTGAATGAGAATTTATGTCTTAGACTCTTGTTATTCTGTATTTTAGACCAAAGGATTTATGCTTGCAAAGTTGATTCATAAATTGGCAGTTGATTTTTTATGCAACAAAAAGAATGGTTAGCAGATTTTTTTCTTTCTTTTATGATATGGCCGATCTTTCATTTTAGAGAATGACACATCAACGATGAAAATGATATCATAAATGATAAACCAACCTGCTTTGTGAGTCATTTTAATTTTATAAAGGAGATCATGGTAATTGTTAAATTTGAACTCTTCTTGAAAGGTTTGTGAATGGATAACAAATGTGTTTTCTTCTATAAATGTCGAAAGTTATTTTCTTTAATACAAAATGATATGTATTAATATTGCGTTGATATTTAAATTTTTTGGCATATAAACCGATGATGTTACTGCTTAGTATTTTGTGATTATGTTATGTTTTATTATATAATTCTTAATTTTCTTATGCGTATAAATGTATTATTATTTATTGAATAAAAAGGTAACAAATCAAAAAACAAATTGTTCGAGCAGGGCGCTGAATCCCTTCGGGTCGGCCCCGTGTACACTTCAAATCAAAAATCAATTTCTCAAAGCAGTAAATAGAAATGTATCTAGGTGATGGAAAATAGATCAAATGAAAAGTACGATGTAAAGAAAGCCAATGAATAAATGATTAATGGTTATAATAACCCCTTAACACTATATAAAAAATTATAAATACAATCAATTTTTATGCAGATCAACCAATTAATAAAGCCGACTTCATTTTGGAGATGTCCATCGAGATATTTGTTGTACTATTTTCTACTGCCTTTTGAGTGTCGGCCACTGCAGCAAATAGTCCCCTTGATCCTCCAAAGTAGTGTCTTGTCGTGTCATATGAAGATACATCAATCATTGGTTCTCTGGTAGGATGCTTCACGTCTATACCACTGCTATGTACTCTAATAGTTAAGCATATATATAGAAGAGCTGAAAATGGGAATGTGGAAGCAAACTCATTGATAACGTAGAGATAGTGTATGCACTGGTGTCACTCACTGCTATTACTCATATTCTTGCTGTTATCTTTTTTGTGATGGTCCAGCAAATACGTATATACGTGTTATTCAAAATATTATTCTATTATTATAGAAAAATAAAAAAAATGTTTAAAACTTACAAAAACTATTTTACAGCATAGAGTAGACATGATTGGACGCTGGAGACTTATGACGCGAGATTTCATTTTTAGTGCATGCATTTTAGCAGTTATCGCATGAGATATGCTACTTTTATAATAGAGGGAATGATGATTTGCTTTATTTTACTCCTACGCCATCACTCATGTTGCTTTATTTTACTCCTTCACCGTCACTCGCGTTAGATATGACACCCGCTATAAGTACGGACTTATCATATTGTTTTGCGTTTATGTTTTTAGTAAGATTTGAACAAATGGAAAAAAATATGCTTTTTGTTTGATGATAACAAACACAAGCGCGCGCGCACGCACACACACAAACACACACACACACACACACACACACACACACACACATATATATATATATATATATATATATCTATGTGTGTGTGTGTGTTTGTAATTGTACCATTTGATATTTCATCTCATATAGAAATAAATATTTATATTGAATATAATACTATTGTGTACAATTCAAAATTCAAATAGTATTTTGTTCATATAAATATTTTAGTTCAGCATTTGAAATGGTATGTAACGATCTGAAATTTCTGTCATCTGAATTTGAATATTTAAATCTGCTTTAAATATTATATTTGAAATATTAATGGATTTTATATAAAGTTTATTTATAAAACGATGATTGAATGTTTAAGTTTATATTTAATTTAAAACGAACTCATAACATCGCAGTAGTTCGTAATATTGAGTTTTGAACTTCAACTGAATACAAAAAATCCGTTATAAGTAGGAATTCTGTAAAACAAGAAACGTTAGAATCTATTAGATTATAATTTTCTAATGAAAGAGAAAAATCAAGATTTTATCTTGTAAATCGTGAGTTATGTCCAAATTAAATTTTCAAATAGTCGTTATGGATTCATTAATAAACCATACTGTTTATTTAATAAATTAAAAAGTAATTTTTATATAATTTGGATATCGTTTAAACTCAAAAATGTTAATATTGAGTTATATTCCATATGGGTTGGATTTGAAGCTATATATTATTCTATTTGAATATTTACGATAACAATAATTTATTATTATTAAATTAAACTATTTTGAAATTTAATTTATACTTTATCAATATAATTTAAGGCTTAGAAATAGCTATTTTTCAAATGACTTCTGCTTCCGACGAAATGAATTTTATTCGAATACGTATAGCTAATTATAGTTGGATTTCCAGTTTGAGACCAAGTGGAGTTGTTTTGTTAGCGTGTAAATGTGAATAGATAAATAATTTAAAACTAAAATAACTCTGTTTTGCAAACAGAGTTGGATTTCAATGAAATTAATTTCCTTAGACCTGGAACATCAAGACGTAGCAGTGATTCTATTTTCGTTGTGTTTGCAGTTCGTGTGTGATGGTGCATATATTTAACGTGCAACGTTAAATAGCGGTTAAATTAAATAGTCTTATTAAATTAAAATAATTGAAACTTTACCCCTAAGTCAAAAATCAATGCACAACTACCCTATTCTACACTATACAAAACATTACTTCATTCCTAAGGAAAAGAAACAACCAACCCTATAATTAACCAAATATAGGTATGCAGGCCCTATGTTTTCTTGCCTACCCTATTCCTTTCCCCCCAAGTATAAATGCAAACCTATATATATGTGCAGGCCTATTGAAAGCTAGTCACACATCTAAATGAAAGAATAGCTTACACAAAGTTATCCTAATTCCTACCATCTGAAGTGCACACGGATATGAGCATGACACTATTTCTATTCGATTTTGCTTATAAATACTGGTGTCTTCAACTTCTTCCATTTTTTTACAGTGAACAAATGGTGCCTTGACCTCTCAAAAAAAATTATTTCGATCTAAATATACAACCTAAAATCATGAACCTAGTTGTATTAGACCCTAAAATCGAGATTTACATATTCGCCATCTTTGATTTTCGAATGATGCAGTTCAACGTCAGAAGTCGCAAACTAGGTCTGAAGTTATCTCGTAATAAAGTGATCCAAACAAAATTTGGAGTGTGGAGGAGTGATCAGCGAGGAGAAGCGCCCTTATACGATTTTTTTTGGGAAATTTAGAGTTGAAAATGTACGGATTTGGGGTAGGGGATTCCATGTTGGTCGGAGCAGGTGGCCATCAGAGTGGGCGAACTAGGTATAGGCAAGACAAGCTTAGTTAGGGTAGTAGTTTGGTGTTGTTTAATTGAAGGTTCGTGGAGTATTGCACGGTATCTCATATATATAGCTTTAGGCGATTTATTTGGCGAAGAATGAACTGTAGCAATGAGTGTGGTGCGGTTGTGGGGGACGTATGCCGATATGAATTGGGTGAGGCCATTTAATTTTAAATGAAAATTTAATTAAATTTATAGCTTTTGTAAACTTGTTAACTTCATATCTCTTCCATACATTATCAGATCAATTGAGCGCGGTTGGTGACGTTGGAACCGTATGGACTTAGGCTATGAGATGGAGCTGGTTTGGTCAGGAGTAGAAGCACTTGTAATTTTTAATTTAATTAAACTCCACTTTAATTTAATTAAAAAACCGTTTTATCGTTAGATGGAAATCTAGTTGAGTATAACTCACTCGGTTGTCCCACTTATATTTTATATAAGTCAGGCTTAACGTTTGTGTGTTATGTTTGTTAATTATTGGATGATTTGATGATTGTTTGGATATATGCTGAATATTTTTTTATGGATGATTAAATTAAATGTTCGATTAATTTAATCGAAACCGGTTGTTATTTTAAACGGTATTTCCAAATGAGGTAACTTACTTTGTTGGTTGCATTTATAATAATATTGACTTATTAAATTGAATTGGATGCTTGAATTACTGTTATTAGTTGATCATTATCAGTTGAATTAATTATTCATGTTTATTATAGCAGATAATATATTGTCGTATTGAATGGATTATTATATTTAAGGTAACCTATTTGAATGTAGGGAATAACAGGTTAGAGAGATCCAACTGGATTCCTCAAATTTATTATTTATTTTCATGTTATATTACATTAATTATTTAACTAATCTGATTGGATGATTTATTTGATTATTGAATCAAAATTCATTGTTTTTTTTATTATTAACTAATGGGTAGTATTGGTTGAGAAATGAACTGAAGATGGCTTATAAATACATTGTTTTATAAAGGTTGATTTACTATCAAGTGAATCAACAGGAGTGAAGTTAAAAAAATTATTTTATAACTGAAAATAGATTTTGAAACCTATTATTTTGAATGGAAATTTTAAAAAAGGAAATAAATATTTGTATGTATTTTTTAAATTTATAAGAAATTATTAAATGATTTTATAAAGCCAATTCTTATGTTTTATAAGCAAGTGAGTAGAAATTAACCTAAGGGTTAGGGGTTGGTTTAATTATTTCCAAGAGATGATTAATTGGGATTATTTAAATTAATTATATTGTTAATTAATTTAAAGGACGGTCTAATTAGAGTTGATTAATGAGTTAATCATGGTTTGAGATGACTAAGTCAACTACTTAAAGGGGAGCTAATTATTAAATTAGTTGGTTGTCAATTAATTTAGATGGAGATAGTTAATGATGAAGTAAACCAATTTTATTTTTAAATAAATTTTGAAATTGATTATTATTTAATAATAATCAAAGTGATGATTTTGAAATTAAAATTCATTTATGAAGATTTATTAAACCATAAGACCTTATTTATAGTTAAATGAATTTTAAAGCATGTTTATATTACTATTAATATAAGTTAAGTTTAAACTGATTTCTTATTGGAATTTTACTTAACTCAATTTGATAAAATCCAAGATTTGACAGAGTTATTAGAAACCAAGTTCTATTAAATATGATGTAAATGATTTCAACTATTGAATCGAATTATTAAAATTATAAACTTTAAAATGGATTATGAATGGAATAAAAGCTCAGGATATGAAATTAAAGAATTGGAACCTAGTTGGAGATCGGTTGAGTTAAATGAATTTCTGAGTATTGACCTGATGTTGACTTCAGTCTTCTGGGTTAATACTTAGAGGATTATTCTTTTACCAATAATTTACGGTCAGGGACTAATGAAGGTATGAAATGGAAATCAAAACTGAAACCCAAATTTGAATTAAGGTGATTAAGCAAATTAAGTTATAAAGGTTTGATGTAAATTCGCATATTTTGAGAAAGGGATGAGGTTTTATCGAGATATAACTAAAATGTGTTTGAAATAAACTTATCAGAAGTTTATAAAGGGTTCTTTTTATAATAATCTTAAGGCTTGTATATAATGTTTTAAAAGATTATTGTTAAAGTTAATAGAGAAGGTTTTAAATAATAGTTTACTTGGATTAAGTAAACGTGCTTAAGACTAAAATAAAGCTTCCAAAGTGAGAGTATGATGTTAAAACCATGTTTTAAATCGAACAGTAAATGGAATTTTTGTAACAGTTACTGGAATAGGGTTTCGTTAATAAACTTCTATTTATTATGAAGATAAGAATGTCATTAACTCAAGGTCTGAGAGGTAAATAAATTACCCCAACTTGAACACTCATGATTTTTCTAGGATGATATTAGTTTAGAGACAAAAGCGGTCGAGGGAAACAAAACTAGTATTTCCATGAATGATATTATAAAATATAATTCTAAATGTTATAAGTTGAATAAGATGATTTTGAGAATATTATCAATTTTGAAATAAAAATAAAAGTTGTGTTCCAAATATTGGAAGATTTAAAGGGTTTCGTAACACCCCATAGTTTTAATCAAATATTAAAATAAATTTTGTAAGGTTTTCAGAATTTGGTCATAGAATTAGCGTCATTGCATCCTGATCAATTTAGACCTATGATTTGCAGAAAAAAATTAGGATGAAAAAGATATCTTTAAAAGAAATATTACAACAAATGCGAAAAGAAGATATAAGAAGAACCCTAAAGGAACAATGACTACCATTGTTTTTAATCTTGTGAACAAAAGTTTAGGTAACCTGGTTGTTAAGGGCATGTCTCTCCCAGGTGAGTGGTTCAAGTTTGAGTCCAGCTGGCGCATTATTTTTATTTTAGAGGGATAGCTAAGGAAATGTATATTCTAGGAGAAACTCATGTATAAACATATATAGAAAATTATATGTAAAGGTAAGTATAAATATATATATTTAGACATGCATATGTGTATATATGTGTAAAATATATACATATAAATAAAAAATCCAAAATAAACCTACAATCAATAAAAATGGATAGAAAATAAATGATAGCATAATGCCATTTAAATTTTGAAAAAAAGAAACTAAGATTGCGCATTCATACATATGCATGAATTCAAATGTTGAGATAAAAAGTGCAAGTTAAGAACAGAAAGTAATAAATGCATTAAAAGAAATAAAACAATGAATTGATAGAGTTATTAATTACATTAATTGAGCAGCTATTAACGGAGAAGGAATTGAAAGGTTGTATGTGTATATACCTGCATAAATTTGAAATTATATATGTGTTATAAACGGAAAATAATAATTCATATAAGTTATATAAAGGAATAATAGGAATGTTTAAACATAATGTTAAATTATAAATTAAAGACAGTTGGAAACATGTTCAGACCTAGGCATTTGGTCGGCCCAATGCATAAATGGGTCGACCATAGGGAAGACACACCCTTAAGGTGGGTCGACACATGAGTCGATCCACGCATGCTAGATCTATTTTTTTATAAAGTGTTTTCTTGGCTTGCACGGTGCGGATTTTATTTTATATCTGACAGACCAGAATTTCCTATACACCTATAAACAGACTAGCAGGGCCTAACCTTCAACTCATATTTTCTGAGATGACACTAAGCTCTGCCATTTTCTTTCTTCTCTAAATCTTTCAGAAATTAAAACATTAGCTTTAGGAAATTTTGATTCAAGATTTGAAGACAAAGAATGTAGATCTACAATATAGGTGTTCAGATTTCTCGTCAACGTAAGTTAAATTCTATAAATCTGAATTATGTAGGTTTCTTGTTGTCTTCCCTTATTCTTTTAATATCAGATTTGTAAATCCGTGGTTACTTCAATAATAGATTCAGTTAGAAAAAACATGGAATCACATATCTGAATCAGATCCAGTTAGGAAAACGATGGTAATTGCGACATGGTTTATTTTTAAGTATGTTAAGAATATGTTATTGTACAAATGTATTCTATTTTTCTTCTGTTTGGATTAAAAATTAGTGTAATACTGAAATTATGGAATTTACAATAAACATGAATACGCTACTGAAAATGTTGTTAATGACAAATTGGATATATTGTAAATCAAATTATAGTGAAATCGAGGATAATCAAAAGGGAATAGCTATACCTAATTTGTATGGAAATTTTACAATGATTTTTAAATGGTAAATAACATCTAAATCAGAAAATAAAAAGGGAAAATTAGTAAGGGACTGGGTTAGATAGATTTAGGAGAAATTGATACATTTCCATAATGGAAAAATTACTAAGAACATAGTTGCAAGAAAAGGAAGGAAAAAGTGATTAGTGTGAAATAGGGACTCTTTTACAACAAAGCACGCTAATCAAATAAAAATATATATGTACGTCCATGATAGAAATAAAGGAGATAGCTTGCAACTATGGATCTTGATTGACGTGCATTATGGAAATGGATCTTTATACTTCTCCACAAATCAATCTAATGAAGTGAGTGAAATATATTCCTGAAATAATATGAATGTACAAGAAAGTAAATAAAGGGCTCTTACAATAATAAAAGTTTGGTTAATGTTAAGGAACCAAGGGAAAATGTGATGAACGGGGAATATATCCTACTATAATTAACTATATGAAGATGGATATTATACAATAGGTAGGCTTATCCTAGAGACAAGTGGAATTATAACAAGGGTTATAATAAAGAGAATTTATTAGTAAATTGTGACACCTCATGTCCATTAATGTCACTCATTAAGAGAATGCATTAAGTTTCGTGAAGCGTTATAGGTAAACAGAAACAGAAACATTACAAGACAAATATAAAATAGCAACAGAATAAAAACAAACTTTATTAATCATAAAGTATCATGGTTCAAAACATCATATGTCTGAATTACATAAAAACCAGTACATCATAAAAATTCTGTCTTGTACTTAAACATTAGAGTACAAAATAAAAGAAGCAAAATCCCCAAATAAAACATAGCCATAGTAGCAAAGATAGGACCTTGAGAAATATATCTAAGCAGCTCCATCAAATGATAGCAGAATCCTGGTCAAGCTTGATTATTCCCACCCTGAGAACCTAAGGGGGAAGGAAGAGACAAGCGGAAACAAGGGTCTGACATAAAGCCTGGAGAGTGCAGTTACTTTTAGCAAGTAAATAAGTAAAAGTACCATGACATGCATATAAAGTGGATAAGAAAGATAACATCACCAAAAAGGCAGGTATGACAAGGTAAACATGATAGAGTGTATACGCTTTTCTAATGATTAATCTGATTTTCTGCACCAATACTAGTATAACCTGAATGAAATGATCCCAACAACTATAAGATGGTAGACTTAGGCATACTTCTGGTGAGAGGTTTTAACCCCATACAATCCACAAGCAGCCCAACCTTACAGGCTCCTAAACTTTACCAGAGTATAGATGTACCCTAACTACTACCCTAATCGATCAGCTTCCTACTCCGTAGATACCATGTGCCTGCCCCACAATAGAAGGTATCACTTCCAAAAGTGGCAACCCTTCGCTGACGTGCACAATCATATCTACTGGTGTCACGATCGTCTTATCCCCCTCTACCAGGACATGCACGCATATGTCCCGGTCGGTTTGCGCTGCCCACACCGTCCTTCATGTTTAGGTCTCTTACAATCAATCCGGTAAGCATGTCCCAACTCCGAACTAGGGCGGAGTACTCGTTTGATAATGTTCTATGGGTTGCTGACTAAAACGGGTCCCCCACACAAGATGATACAATCTCTCCCCATTGTCTTATATCCCCACTAGGATTTTCACATGTTATGTTTACCTAACGGTGTCTTTAATTACATAACCGAACCAATTAAGTTTGTGGGCCAATATATAGATATTACGCACCCAACCCAGATTTACCTAAACCCACCCACTGTTTCGAACAAGTTTACTTAACCCCTAATCAGGTTCATGTTCATAAATCCCTATCGATTTAACTAGGTTAAGTATTCCAATTCATTACCATGTCCATTTATGGTTATAGTGTGCTGGAACTCTCACATTAAGCTTACCACTTGTGGATGCTGAATATGTCGGTCGGTTCCGGGAAGACTTCTTCCACAAGTCAGGCTTAACCTCTTATCTCAGCACGCCTCGTATTTGTGCACCTTGACCCCTCCCCCCCTATTAGATTCAGCACTTATGATCGTTGGATATAACGGGCGGTTTTGGGCAGACTTCCACCACAAATGTAATCTAACCTCGAATCTAGGCACAGTTACAGTTTCTAATTACTATAATCCTAGGCATTTCATTATTAGCCAATTTTACCAATGTCGTTATAGGTTTTCATGCCCCTTTTTCCCCAACTATTCATAATGAACTATATGTAACACTTCGTATTTTTAACGATACTAAAAGAGGATATATTAAATTATAATTAATTTAATATTCAAAATTAAGGAAAATGGAGTTCGCCATTCCATCTGTCTCGAAATTCTGGTCAAGATAACATTTGGTTTGCATAAAACGGACACCGTATGAAGAAGTTATGAGGGTTTTAAATTTGTATACGCGTAGAAGAATTATATATATATACACATAAGTCAGGGATGAGTCAGATTTTTATCCAAAACCATACGAATTTGAAAAAGAAGACGTGGCGATAGTTTTCCCGCTCTAGGGGATCCACACCCTAGAGGGGTGTCGACACAGAGGTCGACCCCCCTTAAGGGGTGTCGATACATGGGTCGACCCACCCATAGGGGTGTCGACACCCCTAGGGCTGACATAGTAGTCGATTTCAGAGGGTCTGGGAGCTATATATACGTGGTCATTTCTCTTGTTTTCTTCATTGAGAATTCATGGTAGCCAAACTCTACTAGTATCCGAACTGATCTGGATCCGTTATCTTCTTTAACTAAAGAAAATCAATCGGAGATTCAAGATCCAATCTTTTCTAGTTCTATCTTCTTATCCAAACTCTGTGAGTCGCTAGTTGCTTTTAGATTTGAATATTTAAAAGTAAATATGACACGACTATGACTTGGATTTGTTTATATGCCAAGATTATATCATATCCATTCTAAATTGTGATTATATGACATTTTGAATTAGTTAGGATTTGGATCTAAACCTCTATCCAGACGGATCTATTATAACTTCTATGACATGCCATGATGTGGATCTTAAACCTTAATTGTGTAGATCTACTTTTAAACTATTGGATCTAAATTGTTTTAATCAGATCTAGATTATCATCTTGTTCCTATTACGTTACATCTGAATAGTTGGACATCTAAATTGTTAATTTAGATCTTATTATGCTCACTATGACATCATAGTTATGTTAGAACTAGTAATTGCTACAAGTTCATCATATTTATGCTCATATGTCCACCTTATCACAATGCTAGTTTATGCTTATGCCAAGTTACGTTAAAACAATCACTTTAGTTATATTCCTATTATTTTTCTCTTTTATTGTTTATGACTAGGCTATTATCTAGCCTAGGCATGCCACCAATTTTGTGAGTGCGCTAGTTAAAGAATGCGGGAAAATGGTTAATATTGACATAATTTGAATATAAAAATCATTGGACATATATTTCAATTTATTAGGTTAAATGGGCGTTAACACCTATAAAGGCGTAGGTTTACTTAATTGATTTATTAATAATGAATGCCTAGGATTACAATTAGAAATGGTAATGGCGCTTATGACACGAGGTTAGGTTGCATTAATGGTGGAAGCCTGCCCGAACCCTACCGGCATATCCAACAACCACTAATGTTGAACCTAATGTGAGAGGTCTAAGTGCGCAAATACAAATCGGGCTATGACACTAGGTTAGGCCCAACTTATGGAATAATACTGCCCAGATCTGACCGACATATCCAGCATCCACAAGTTGTAGGCCTAATATGGGAGGTCTAGCCCATTATAAACTATAAATGGACATGGTAATAAATTGCACTACTTAACCAAATCTAACACAGGGATTGTATGATTGTGAACTAAAGTTAGGGTTAAGTCAAATTTATTGGATAGTGGTGGGTTAAGCAAATCTAGAGGGGGTGGGTAATATTTACATATAAGCCCATAATCTTACCTCGATAAGGTTATGTAATTAAAGACACCTAGTGGTACATGACCGGTTCGAATAATAAAGTTATGTAATTAAAGACACCTTTTAGGGTAAACATAACTTATAGAAATGATAGGGTTATGTAATTAAAGACACCTACTGGTATACATAGCCAAAGAAAACCTAGTGGGGATACAAGACAAAGGGGAGAGCTTGTATCATATTATGTGGGATCCATTTCATCTAGTAATCCGGAGTAGGTATCAAAACATGTACTCCATACTAGGTCGGAGAAGGGGCAAGCTTACTGGACTGATTGTAAGAGATCCTAACATGGAGGATAGTGTGGGCGGTGCAAACCAACTGGGCCATGTGCGTGCATGAGCCGGGCAGAAGGGGATAAGACGACCGTGGCACCTATAGATATGGGGCTATGCATATAAGCTAGGGGTTTCCACTTTAGGACGTGATACATCCTACTATGGGGTCGGCACAGAGTATCTACGGAGTAGGGAGCCGATCGATTAGGGTAGTTGTTAGGGTACATTTAGACGTATGCCTAAGTCTATCACCTTATAGTGGAAGGGATCATCTCATTCTGGTTATACTAGTAATAGTGCAGAGTAATCATTAGAGAAGCATATACACCTTATCCTTTCTACCTTGTCACACCTGCCATTTACGTAGTGATCTCTCTTATCCACTTTATATGCCTACCACGCTACTTTTATTTATTTACTTGCTAAAAGTAACTAGACTCGCCAGACTTTATGTCTGACCCTTTTGTTTCCTATTCTTTCTTCTGTTCCCCTCCCCCCTCCCCCCAGGTTCTCAGGGAGGAAACACTCAGGCTTAGTCAGGACTCAGATATCATTTTGCTAGAGCTGCTTTCGAAGTTTAGCTCAAGTTCTTATCTCTACTATGGCTTCGACTCTTTTATTTGGGGAATTCTGTTTTCTTTTAAGTATTTATGTACTCTGATGGTAAAAGATAGAAGTTATATTGTTGTAATGGTTTTTGTGACTTATGGTATTTTGGATCACGATGTATGATTTGTGTTTGAAATAAAAATTTGAATTTCTACTGCTATCTTAATTATGTCTGTCTTGTAATATTCTGTGTCTATTTACCTATAACGCTTCACAAAACTTAATGCATACCCTTTATGAGTGATATTAACGGATGTGGGGTGTTACACTTGGTATAAGAGTTGAAGGTTACCAGATTAGATAGAAGTTTTTGAAAATTATTTTCAAAAAGGTTTTGAAAGAAAACATTTAAAAAAAAAGTCTGTTAAGCCATATGTAACATCCTTTGGTCCTTTGTATAAATCTCTTCCCTTTTTCTTTTCGGCATGTCTAGGGAACCAAACATTCCTAATATTCTGGAGGGCGTTGCAATACCCGGATGGTTCCGTAGGTATCTGGAGGTCACGGCACCTGCCGAGGGCCAAAGAAACTTTCCTCCCCAGCTGCACCAGTCATTCCTCCTCCTCTTCCTCCAAGATTAGATAATTTAGCTAAGATATGCAAAGACTTCTGTGCTATGGGAGGGAAGCCATTCCATTGGAACGAGACATTCGTAGAAGCACGGAATTGGCTCAAGGAGACTGAGGACTTGTTCGTAATCTTTGAAGTAGAGGACAGAAGGAAGGTTCAGTTAGCCTCCTAGCTACCGAAAGATGAAGCCTCATTTTTGTGGGAAGTTACCCAGGCTAGACGTCCAGTGAAACTTAGGAAGATTTTAGACAAAGATTTGAAATAAAGTTTCTTTTCCCAAGACGAGAAATGCATGCAGATAGAGAGGTTCTTAGCACTCAGACAAGGAAACTTGATGGTGAAAGAATATGTGAACAAATTCAACCAGCTAGCAAGGTTCTGGTTAGATTTGGTGGATACTCCGCACAATAAGGCACTGCGGTTTGCTAAAGGGATAAATGAACCCCTTCATGGGTTATCCATGTCCCATATTCCAATGGGAGCCACTTTTAAAAAGTCGTCGATATGGCCCTAATGCATTAGGAAGACAAGGGAGAAAAGAAGAAAGTAAAGGTTGAGGAAACATCACAAAATAAGAAGGTGTGGCCCAAGAAGGGGCAACAGCAGTAGAAGCAACAACAACAGAAGAAAGGCGGAAAGAATGACAAAGGCAAGGACAAGAGAAAATTTCACAATTGTGGGAAGTCACTTGGTCAAAGACTGTAAGCGAAGGAAGAACTCTTGCTACCACAATGGAGAGGTCGGACACTTTGCCAGGGAATACCCGAAGAAACAGGGATCGCAGGGACAAGGTCAAAGGGCAGGAACTTCTGGAGGGTAGGTGTATGCTCTCATGATCAGTGCTCCTGACAGTGGTAGAAAAATTTCTGTGGAAGGTTTAATTTCTCTTTCTAATCATCCAATTAGTACACTTTTTGATTCTAGCGCTTCACATTCATTTATATCTAGTTCTGTAGTTGAATCTCTACACTTAATTACTAGTATGGTAGTGGATCTCATAGTTGTTTCAAACCCCATTGGTGGTTTGGCTCATTTATCTATGATTTGTCAAGGTTTGAAAATATCTGTGTTAAGCGTCAAGTTTGAATGCGACGCGTATGTGCTCGGGTTTATGGGCTATGGGTTGATTCTAGGAATGGATTGTCTTACCACGTATGGTGCTATTTTGGATTGCGAGAGGAGGGTTGTTACGCTTCTAACTTGTCATGGGAGGACCCTCGAGATTTCTTGTGACCCGCAAGGGTCGGTTATGCTTAGTTTCCTAGAGTCTCTTGATGCATCCATCAATGATCTGCAATATGTTCCAGTGGTCTGAGATTATTCTAATGTTTTTTATGAGGTACGAGATTTACCTCTGAGGCGCGAGATCGATTTATATCTGGTGGATATTGAAAAGCTAGTTGCATTACCAGTGCGCCATATGGCTCCGAGGGAAAGGAGGGAGCTGAGTAAGCAAGTAGGGAGCTACTTGAGAAAGGATTTATCAGACGAAGCATATCTGAAAGGGGTGCTCCAGTTGTATTCACAGCTAAGGCGGATGGTTCGCTTCGTTTGTGTGTTGACTATAGAGAGTTGAATAAACTAACCAAGAAGAATAAGCACCCGCTCCCGAGGATTGATGATTTATTTGATCAGCTTGTTGGTGCCTCGGTATTTTCCCAGTTAGACTTGGCCACGGGATTTCATCAATTGAGGATGGCTGAAGACAGCATAGATAAGACCGCCTTTATAATTCTAGATGGTTTCTTTGAATGGCTGGTTATGCCATTTGGATTGACGAATGCACCCGCCTATTTTGTTGATGTGATTAGTAGGTTGTTTCAGGAGTTTCTAAACAAATTGTTGTTGGTGATATCTTGATCTTCTCCAAAAGCGAAGAAGAACATACCCAACATTTGAGAGATTTCTTGAAAACTCTCTGTGTGCATCATCTTAAGGCGAAATTTTCCAAATTCCATTTTTGGAGAAAAGAGCTGAGATACTTAGGGCATGTGGTCCCTAAAGAAGGGATAGCTGCAGATCCCGCAAAGGTAATGGAAGTTCAAGATTGGCAGATTCCTAAAAATGCAACCGAGGTGAGAAGCTTTCTTGGGTCGGCGGGTTATTATAGGAATTTCATTAAGGACCTCGCAAAGATATCATCCCCACTTACCAAGCTAACAAAGAAGAATTTGGCGTCAGCCTCTAAACCCTAACTGCTACGTCTGCCCTAGGGGGGTCTACCCCCCGAACTTCACCGTGAAGGAAAGAACGAATTTCTTTGAGAACACAATGAATCAGAACACAAACAGAATAAAATTTCATTGTTTATTACAACAATTTCATCATATTACAAGAATATACAGAGTATGAATAAATATTACACATCAGAGATTAAAATACATTACGTAGCAGCGAAAAAATAATACAAAACACAACTGAAAGAGATAAATGGAAATAGAGCTTTCTGAATATCATTCAAGCTGTAAACAAGGATCCTGTGAATATAAATTTGCAAAACCAAAACTACTAGCTGCCCGTGTGGAAAATAGGGGCACCCGGAGTTTAGGTTAAAACAATAAACTCCAGGTCAGTCATGTGACTGGTGTGAGAACTAAAACAGTTATTTAAAACTTTACTTTAAAAGAAAGTAATTCAAGGGACCACGCCGTATAATATGGAACGGGTTTCCTCCTAAGAGTACTAGTGCATAAAATCAACAACATAATGCTTTTTGGAAAAATTAAGCTACTATAAGACTCAGGTCCCATCACACAATGCAACGCAAGCCGGAGGATAGAGTTTTACCTTATAATAGCCAAACATGCTTGGTACGTTTAAAACAAATCATTTTGATACTATTATAGTATAAATGGTATGAAAACAACTTCAAATATAAAATGTATCAATCATAGACGGCATAGTATCCCATGCTATTATGTCGTCATACTAGGCTCTACAAATAAACCGAAATGTCATGTATTGGAAATTGGAATTCAGTCATGAGTCTAGGCAAGGGATGTACTCCTTTCAGATTCGAGACACTCTAGCAGATATCTCGGGACTACACACTCTGGGCTTGCAAAACGCTGACACCACCCATAGTTAGAAAGAAACGTCATGCATCATTGCGTTCGCTTATCCCGTTTTTGACTCATACCGAGGTGTGAGGCTCGCGAATTAACGCCATACACAAAGCTAAGCTGTATTAAAGCTGTGCTTTAACCATCAACCACAAGACTTTGCTTTTCAACAAAAGTCTTAATCACTGCATCTCAGCATGCCACATAGTCAATTCATGCCATGAGACTGATATCTATCGATATATAACCTCTGGGCTTGTACGTCTCAGAGAATGGCGTTAAGCAAGAGAATAATTCTCCGCCGCCAAACAGATATATATTTAATAGAAATCAATCAACACAGAATAAAATCCAATGTCAGATACACATCCATTTACAAGTTCGGTCTGGGTCTAAACGAAACCGGAGGCACTTTTCCCTCGTCCCATATGTCCAATACAGGAGAGAGGCCTTCACAAATTCGTCGATCTCCGAGTACGTCTGGACGATCACCACTTATTACCTTGTCTTGGGTGTACAGCCCTATCAAGACATTAGTAATCATCCAAACGATGTGAAGAACTCCGGTCTTCAACCATCATCTTCATCGTCGACATATCGTCGAATCAGTTATTCAAATTGGGTATAAACCCAGCCTTTCCGAATAACTCGCGTATATAAGAAATAAGTGCTATAAAAACACAACATACGCCCCATTCCAATTATGAATATTCTTTTATTCAAATATTCACAAACTTTGGGAAAGGTTCACATTAATTTTATCAAAGATAAATTCTTTAAAATTTATTCTTTAATCTTCCTTTGGATGTCAATTCAAACCACGATTTGGTTTTCCACACTAGTCGGGATTAGTGCAACTTACCGAAGTAATCATTTATTTAATTTCCCAATCCCAACCTATTCATCCTATGGAGCAAAACTGGTATTACCTCATAACTAACACCACGGTGTTATCAGTAAATTTAATTACCATTTCACGTTCAAATCTAATTAAAGATTTAACTATCGCTAGGAGCAAAACTGGCGATACTCCATTCTCGATCATCTCCCAAATTTGATAATTTAAATTATCAATTCCCATTTCAATCTAATTAAAGATTCATTAAAACTCCACTTAGTTTTAATCTTCCCAAAAATCAATGTTAATGATTATTTAACTTTAGAAACACAAACATGTTGCATCGACAATCTTCACCGTACTATTGATTTCTACCGATATATAACCTCTAAGCTCGTACGTCTCAGAGATGGGTGTTAAGCAAGAGAATAAATTCTCCGCCACCAAACAGATATACATTTAGTAGAGATCAACCATATAGTTCGAAATACAATGACAGACATGTAATCTTGCCTTTAACTGGGTTAAAGAACTAATGTCATTTAAAATACAGTTCATGACAAACCCAAATCACATTCCATTAATTATGGAATCTTCATGGAAGAACAAATCAATATATAATGGGATATCAATTTCTGTATCCGACCAATAATATAAATGGAATATCGGCAATGCCTTTTAAATTCCATATGTATTAATAGTCTTCCTCCGTAGAATTTCATTTCGATTATTATCAAATCGAATTCCATTCAATTCCATTAAATTGGAAAATTTTGCTTTGGAAAATTCCTGTTAAATCTTTATAAAAAGATTTATAAATTCCAAATCACATTTCACTGTAAATCGGGTTAAAGAACGAATGTCGTTAAAAACACAGTTCACAATAAACCCAATTCACATTACATTAATCTCTAACCGTAAATTAGTAAGGAAACAATTTCCTAAGTGTTAACCCCGAAGGCCGAAACCAACATCAGATCAGTACCCAGGAAACCATTCAACTTAGCTAATCTCCAGTCAGTTTCTAATTTTCTTAACTCCATTGGGTTTAAGAACATTATTATTAAAAATACCATTCATGACAAACCCAAAATCCAATTTGATAACAAATACAAGGATCTGAATAGAAAATATATCGGCTTATATTCAATATCAAATTCTAAAACCAACAAATATCGTATTGGAATAACGATATATATATCTTCCAAATTCCTCCACAATATCCGTATAATCACGGAATCCAATATCGAAATATTCCGAAGATAATTTCGATTCAAATCCATTCCAATTTATATATTGGAAATTCTGGTTATTTTTAAAACCATTTCAAACCCAATTTATTTATTTTAAAAATATTGGATTTCTAATTCTAGTTCATAACTAGTTCATTTCGATAAAAACGTATTTTTATCCTTTCAAATAGGGAATTTTTCATCCTAGTTCTTTCCAAATCATTTATTATGATTTTACACAAATTATTGATATTTTTAATAATTTTATCAAGGCCCGTACAGTCGATTTCCATAAATGGTCATCGAAATGCACTTACATCGATCTTTTCCAAATTTGATTTGGACATAATTCCAAATCCAACCGTTGGATTTCAAATCTCTCATATTCGTTAGAAAGCTTTTTTCGATACGAACCCAACGGTTCCAGTTCAGGAGAATCCAACGGTCGGGTCTCCCATAATGTCCATTCGAAGTCAATGATCGAAATTCGTGAACTTCCGCGGCGTGGCGCGTTCTATTCTGGCCATTATATATATAATACTATATATATATGTTATATATTTCGTTGATTTCCTATTAAAACGTATTTTATAAATCGTTTTAAATTCGTTTTCAAAACGATTTCAACTTCATATTTAGTTTCAAATCAAAATTGAATATTCCATATCATCGATATATAAATGATAGTATTTTCAAAACATTAGATTTTGAAATCTTTTCCTTTTCAATATTCATTAGAGAAATGAATAAAATCGATATAAATATCGTTCTCGTCAAAATGGCGTTAATCTAATCAACACGGCTCTATATATTTAAATATTTTCGTGTCCATCCCAAATCGGACATCAAAATCAGATTTTGATCTTTTACTGAATATTATTTTAAAATATTCATTATTTTAAAATAATTGTTATTTTGAAATATTCATTCTTTCTGAATTAGAATCAGACACACTCAATTACCATATAATTCGATTTATATGGATTTCGTACACACATGTACACAACAACAATCAAACACATTCAACCATCATCCAAAGTGCATTCTACACTACATAAGCATCAAATATAAATATTTAACGCTTACAACATCCTGTCAATCAATCGATCGACATACAGCTAATTATTGGGACTAGTTATGTCATATATCATCCCTATACCCATGTGGGGTTTCAATCAACAAATAATGAATTTTATTTGTGCAGCTGGGCGATGTGTAAAATTTATCCTCGCAATCAATATCAGTCAAATGAGTGTTCATAAACAAATCGTCCGATTTGTAAATGAATATTTATTTTATTCATATATCCGTTAATATTTTTAACTATAAAATATTTTATTCAATTCCACATTACACAATCAATTTTCACAACACAATCAAACACACAAACAAGTCATCCATGGTCTGTGGACGACGGGTGTCGGGTGCTGCTAAGCACCGTCTGCATCCTAGTATATATCTATTATATTATTTGAAAGCACAATCTTTTCTCAAAGTCCTTTTAGTTCCGTTTTCTTAAAAAATCAAGATTCTACCACCTGTCTGAATCCAAGATCGAATGGTTGCCCTACTTCCCCGCACTTTCACCCGTTTTGCTAAAACCTTTCGCTTTCCCCATCCTTGCCCTTCCGCATTTTCACCTTCCGACTCTGCAACCAAAAAAAAATCCGAAGGCTTATCATACTCTATTCGTACATTAAGTTTCTAACCCTAGGAAATGGAACTTCGACATACACTAAAAGGAACTCTTCTTTCTCTGCTTCGGTATCTCCATCTTCCCGTTGCTCTATGTTTTCTCTTATCTCCTCTTTAAACTATCAGTGGTCCCTATCACAAGCCTTTCCATTTGGTCCATGTTAAGATGCAGTTTTCAATGTTTCTCCCTATCGAAATCATTTTGAAGCCCTGTAAGTCGAAGCCTCCTTCCCGTTCAGCTGGAATACCAATGATCAGATATTCGTTTACCATCCTTTCCTCTTCTCGCTTCCAATTGGTGTCAAAACTTCTAACTCTGAATGTCAAATTACCACAGCTTCATTCGATTCAATCAGGTAACGATCTACTTTTGTTGCCTTTATGTACAGTTACTTTATTTTGCTATTGAATGTCTTTAAGACTGCAATATTCTAATAAACAACTTCTGACCTTATATTGCCTTATATTTGGTTTTGATTATGCGGAACTTGAAGACTAATAGAAATGTTTAATTAATTTATTCACCATTGTGAAATTTGTAACTTCCGCCTGATCCTAAATTTGGAACTGGCCCAGCTGGTGCTTTAGCTTTAAGATAGAAAACCCGACTTTACTTTTAGTTACTAAGATTTTGTTGTAGCACCATTTTTTATTGTCTGTAACCGTAGTACTGATATTGCATGTTCTTTTACTTAAGCATTGTTAATTGAATTGAAGTTGTTTACATTGCCGATATCATATGGGAAGTACTTTGTCTTCACTTATACAGATTTCCTACTGCATTTGTTTACATTGATTTTCTTTTCTTAAATCACTTACTGTTCTGTTACTTTGTTTTTGAGTAAGTCGTAATATATTTAATGTCCAATTTAATGACAACATGCTTTCACATGTTGGCCTCTATGAGAAAGCATGCTTTTGCTTTTTTTTGATCATTTCTTACTTTTACACAAATGTGAAATAGATTGACGCAAGAAATAGGAGAAGAAAAATGGTATGGTCATACACCATACATTTATAAAACGATAAAGAAAGAAAACATATTAACATCAAGATGCAGCAGCATCCTTCATTTGAAGGCTAAAATAATAATTAAATGCACTTCTTTTTTCTTCTTAAATCACAGCGAGCTTCCAAGAGGCAGAAACAACACAAAGCAGTCAGGCATCCTTCCATGCAGAAGGGAGCGCTACCCTGCTGTTGAGGCGTCGGCGGTGGTTGTGCATATTGCAGCTGCGGAATATACTGCGGCGGCAGATACCCTTGCTGCGGTGGGAATCCCTGAACATACCCACACGGTTGATACGCATCATTCCCATATTCCTAGGGGCGGAGGAACGCAGACTGGATGTTGCTGCTGATCATAGTAACTCATTTATAGACCTTTTTGGTCTGTTGTTTTATCACCCAATTTAACTTGACTTTGATCTGTATTCATATGCTTTCCTTAATAGAAATTCAAACATTAATTTTGCATATATCTTTTATAATAAATAGCATATGTTGTGGTCTATTAATGCACAAGCCTTGCTGGATCAATTAAACATTTTTTTCTCCCTCTTCCATCCAGATAACATATATAAAATACACTTTTTTACATGCCATATTTTTTGGTTTGTTAAGTTTTATGAATCTCTAATTCATATTTATACCATATTTTCAGTTTGTCATTGCTGAATTACATTATAACATAGATAAATTTGTTGCAGTCTGAATCTATAACAATTTTATTACTTTATATCTATATTACTGCGTACTTCCCCTAATAAGTTTTTAATTATGTTCATGTCTATTGTATTTTTTTATTTCAATTAATGTCGTTTTTGGCATCTCAATTATGCTGCCTAAACGTTGTTCAAAAGCACATAATCTATAATTAATTTTTTGGATAATTTTGAGAAAAAACAGCTTAAATAAGGTAGGTCGATAATGGAGATAAATTCAAAAAGAAAATGAATTTTTTTGGTCCACCACCAATCAGTATGCATACATGTAATCAAATATAAAATGATAAAAATCCTTTTTAGATGAAAATAGCATACGTGCAATGCAATATATGATGGTACAAATCTATTTTAGATAGAAAACATCTATTTATACCCTCACAACATTAAATGTTACATTGATAAAATTTAAATATCATTCATGTTTTGTACTATCTTCGTAAATGTTGGGAGGGTAACTTTTAGATGTGAATATCATCTTAAACATATTTGTCTCCGTTGTTTAGATTTCTAATAATTTTTTAATTTACGGTTTTAGATTCAAGTATTCACAAACAACTCTACTTAAAGGTGTTATCGCAAGGCTTGGAATTAAAAGGGCTGACAGATGTTTGCTTATTATTAATAAAGGTGACGATTCTTAGTTAAGCTTATGTGGAAAAATTAAATGATCATTTATTTGGATATACAATCTAGCATATGCAAACAAGCATTTTTATAGCAATACTTGGATAGGAAAAATGAGCTATTTCAACTAATAATTAACCAAAAAAAATCATTGTTAAAATCACAAATGCAAATTCTACAGATAGATGGAGGCGTTACTGATCATCCTCACCTTAGTAGTTATTATAATGTTTAAACAATGAATGACTTACAATAGCAGGAATGGTATAGAACTGCATAACACAAAATCAGATGTAATCCTTTACAATGTACCATAATTGGGAAATACTGTCTATCATATGAGAATTTAATAATAAAAAATTTGATATAAAATATGAGATCAGTACTCGGGACTTCAGAAACAAGATATAAGAAAATGGAAATTGGTCTCAGTTAATCTTAGAGCTATAATATTTTAATGTACAAATAGCAACATGTTCATTTTTAGTATTTCATTCTTGGGATCATTCGTGAATGGATAAAGTTGCACATGTTAAATATTTATAATATCTAAAAAAGTACATTGCTTATTCAGTTGATGTAGGCATAGTAGATGAAGTTATAAGGGAATAATTAGACCACAAGGTATACTTTATATATATATATATATATAGGAGCGGCTATTGGGACACAAAATTAAACACAAAGTTAGAGACACAAAATCTGGACCGTAGGATTTGTTTGTCTTTATGTGTGAGGTGGAATTCAGGGGAAGATCTTGTGTTTGAGATTGTTTGTGCCTAAATTTGTGTCACCATTTTGTGTCTAAATAGATTTTCCTTATATACATATATATATATATATATGTGTGTGTGTGTGTGTGTGTGTGTGTGTGTGTGTGTGTGTGTATCATTATAGTGAATAAAAAGGTTTATCTTCTACTTAGGTTCAGGTGTTATTTAAGGATAAAATTGGGGCAGACAAATTAAAATGTGGTAACTATTATACAAATTTTGATTGAACGACGTATTTTTTCATGCCCGTATTGTAAATGCAAAAAGATGTATGCATAAGGTCATGGTTATTTCCCTAAAGACCATGCACTTTATCGATCATACATTCACCTTTCAATAGCCAAGTTACCAAAAATTATCCATCACTATGTATTGTCCATGGTCTGAAACTATACATTTAATCTGATAAATACATACAAATTAGCCTATTTTATATGAAGTCATTTACTCAGATTGATCTGTTATAGGCATAACCAGTAACCATATTATCAAAGTAATATGAAAAATTATGTATACAATGAAGATTTAGCTTGAGATAAATGTTAAATTTTTATTTAAATGTATTCATTGATTAGTTTTCTCAACTCTTAATTAAAATAACTAAAATAACATAATAGGGGTCCTTTTTACCCCGTCGGCCAAGCCAAAAAACTAAAATAACAAAGTGAAACAAGGTAGGACTGCATCATTTTTACATTCATTTAATGTTAGATTCAACCGTGTTACTCTACAAACCTCTTACACATAAATTCATATTCTTGTTTCTTATCTAACATTAAAAAAAATATTCATTTATTCGGAATATATTTTTAGTATAATACTCATGTAAACTGGATTTGAAGTTTAAGGTTAGCTTCATCGTTTTGATAAAATGACATTTGTGATATATATGCTTGGTTATTATACATTGTTTATGTGATATTTATGCTTGATTACTGTACATTGTTTATTTATAGCTAAACATTTTTTGGAGGACTAGAGTGATCATCGATTTATTTCTGAGGTAGAATATAACACTTTCTAAAGATTAATCACATACATTTTGAGTAGTTGAGTTTGATGACTTAGAATATATATGAACTTTAAAGCAGATTATTAAGTAAAATTGTAGAATGTGTGTATATCTCATGTCTCAGGGGTGACTTAATATATTACTCAATACTGATTAATATTATTGATTGATTTTTACATAACTAATTTAGTAATCCGAATATTTAAATCGAACAAATTAATTCATTATGTTCAATTTACATGGTGGCTAACTTTTTCATCAGTAATCTATATCTTCCTTACCTGTTGATGTTAATCCTGCTTATTATGTTTTGTTTAATTTTTTTCACGTTTATTTCCCATTTCAATTCTACTTTCATGATCTGATATTTTTAGGTTTGCTACCAATATGATTTTCACTGCAATTATTATTTTTATATACTAGAAGGAAATTAGATGTTTTATTCTTCTAGAAGGAATACCAATTCACACACAAACACACACACACACACACACACACATATATATATATATATATATAGAGAGAGAGAGAGGCTATTTGGACATGAATATTTGACACAAAATCTCAACCATTTGGTCAATTTTGTCCTTATGTGAGAGAGAAAATCAGGAGGCAATCCGATGGTTAAGAATTTGTGTCAAATTTTTGTGTTTAAGTAAACTTGTTAGATCAAAATTTGGACCTAACACCCAAATTGTTCTGAATCTTATAGAGTTTTAACTGAAGAATGAAGAAAAAGAAAATAACACACAGAATTTATAGCGGTTCGGCGTTAATAAGCCTACGTCCACTTTATATGTTATTGATAATACTTCGAATGCTGGTACAATCAATAATTTCTCTCTAGCTCACTTTTACAATTGTGATTTCTCTCAGTAATCTAGCAATAAGACTGATAAGAAATGGTAATATGACAATAATGGCGGAATCAGTTCTCAATATTGCCAAAAGGATCCCAAAAAGTGCCAAGCTCTGGGCTATTTATAGCTGATTTTGTAAGGCGTCTCGTGGTAACACGTGGCACGAATCCCGAGAACATCGGATCGCATCGCCACCGTTGAAGAAATAGTCAAATTAGCCGTTGTGGACAGGTGTCGCGATCCCCTTGAAAATCGGATCGTGCAAATGGGGAGAATCGGTCAAAATGACGGTTAGGGACACGTGTCGCTGGATCCGTGCGTCTCGGATCGCGGAAGACTAGCTCGTGTTTGAACGAGTCAGAGGCTTCGCCGTGCATCAGGGGATCGGATCGGTCTATTCTGGGCAATAAGGCATGTACGGATCGAATCGCATAGAGGTGTCGTTTCGCTGATGAAATGGGGGCGATCCGTTGAGGTGTGATCCGATAAGGGGCGATCCAATGAGGGGCGAGTCAATGGTGTGATCCGTTCCTTCATGTACTTAGGGGATGTGGCTTCATACTTTCTTCTTGTGAATGAACCTGGGCGGCTTGGTCAAAAAGCTAGCCAACATTTTTCCCCCTCGAAGTATGTTTTATCAATGATGGAACATGCTTCGAAGCTTATAGAATCGTCTTTTCACAACGAGTCGCAATTCAGTGAACGATTCCTTTTCTGGGACTTTTCAGAGTCTTCATCACTGGATCTGTCGGTCATTTATCGATTCTTATCGCGTAGTCGAGTCGCGGTCCGTTAGCAAGCCATTCGTCTCGTTCTTTGGTGAGCACTTGGGCTTCTTCACGGAACGGAACGAAATGGGCTTCTCTCTGAGACGTGGTGGGCTTTTGGTTCGCGGCCCGTCTATTTTCGCGGATCGAACAAGACAAAAAAGGGGAGACAAACGGTCGCCCTTTTGCCTATATAAGTCGATCCTCCTCTTCACTTTCTTCCTTCTTCTTTCCTTCGTATCGTATCGCCTGCATCATTGAGGAAAAACCCTAGTTTTTCAAACCTCCAAAAATCCGATTGTTTTCCCAACTTTTAGAAAGGTAATTCTACCGAAAGCACCCTTATTCGATATCGCACTCGTTTTTATAAATTTTTCGACTGGTTTGAGGGAAGAAACGATGGAATGTTGTGATTTTTGGGGGAACCAGCGAGGCACCATGGCTGATAGGTTCAGAGGTTGGAGTTCGGAAATGAGAAGGAGAGGAGGAAAACGGAGGAGGGAGGAGAAGAAAGAAGGCCGGTTCGGATCGTGGGCAAGGAGAGGAGAGGAAGAAGATGAAGGTGAGTGGCGAGATGGAGGGTCGTGGTGACGGCAGAGGCATGTATCGTGGGGGGCTGCAACGATTCGGCAAAGACCCCGATCACTCAATTTCACGATCCGTGAGGGGGCGATCCCTCTGCCCTGCGATCTGAAGGAGGGCGATCCCTCTACCCTGCGATCCGAAGGAGGGCGAACTGTCATACACATTGCGGTCCAACTCGTAGTTCACGATCCAAACAAATTTTGAACCTTAGACGATGCCTTGTCACCATAAAATTCTGAACAGTTAGTCTAGGGCCTTGATGTCGGACTTTCTGGACTAAATGACCACATAATTTGACTGCATATGACGACTAATATTTTGATGATCTTGATAGCTTTTACGCTTTATCTTTAATGCATGCACGAGCACACACACCGGCACTTGCACACACAGGGGACGGGTAGCTTTAATCTCATTTTTCATGTTTTCTCGCCTAGCAGTAATGTCGGATAATCAATCTTCTTTAAGATCCGCTACAGAAATGGAGTCTGAGGTTCCTGAGCAATACAACCCTGAGGTCCCTCCAATTAACCCAGGAGGTGAAGATTCTGGCTCTGAATACGAGGCAACGGAATCAAATCCGTCTGAATGTACTTCATCTAGTGAAGAATCTGAGATAGACAGGCGAGCTCCCGACGAGATTCCTGGCGCGCTCGGAATTGATAAATTTTCTGATTCTTTAGCATCAAAACTTGATGATATAAAGCTTAAAAGAATCTGCCTGAGACATGGGATCCCTTGGGATGATGTCATGACACCCGGTAGCGAAGATAGACCCCACTTAGCTCCGGAAGGGTATATGGCAATCAGTCGAACCATGTGCTTGGTAGGAGCTATTCCTCCGTTTCCTTCAATCGCCATCGAGACTTTAAAACGACTGGGTATCGCTCCGATGCAGCTTCATCCCAATGCCTACGCGTCTCTATACACCTTATATATTGTATATGCGTAGATCCTACACACCGAACTCACATTCAGAGATTTGACATTCTTCTTTCTTTTCAAGCATCGTTCCTCGGCAACCCCAAACTTCTCTTTCTTTGAATCGGTGGCGAATAGGAAGGTTCTGTATGATGGATATAGCAATATAGGGGATCCTAAGTCTGATTGGTTCTATATAAAGAAACAGGCCGGATGCTCAAGAAGATGGCTTAAATCAAGTAAACTTCAAGCTTTTAACTGAATATCTTGTTCAAGAAGTCGAGGCGTTAACATTCTTGCCCCTTTTTCTTTGTCTTAAACAGATCACGTCTTCCCGAAAACGGAGGGTCCGCTATACAACAATCGATTGTCTATTCTTCTACAAAGCAGATCCGACTTTCTAAGGATCAAAAAATGCATCACTGATGAGAATCGTCACAAGCATCATCTTCTGGATATAAGATTTGGACTTGGCGCTGGCGGCAAACCTTATAAGTACGTGCCCCCAACGGAGGGAGAAGGAACATCGCAAGCAGTAGAAACAACTAAGTTTCGCAAGAGTCCTTCCCCGATAGTCATCCAAGACGATGAGGACCTGAATATATACAAAGGGGATGAGGCCCGTGGTGACAAGTCCAAGGAAATCCCAGTTTCTACTCCAATCGAATCCATTGCTCCCGATGACTTGACAGACGAACAGCTATTCAAAGAGCTGAGCAAAATTCCTCTGCCCGACGATGTATATACAGAGAGGGATTTTGAAGGGGAGCCATTCTTCCCTGCTTCTGAGGAGGACGTCGCTCCAACTAGAGAACAAGAAACTAGTCAGATGAGCCTGTCTTCAGGCCCGGGTCTGTTAGGGGGAATTATATGGGATACACAAATTACACACACTATCTGACCCCGCACTCTTATATCGTCAGTATTCAAAGTTTTAATATGCCCTTTTCTTTTTTGCAGGAAAGATGTCCCGCAGACGATCTTATCCTTATCGTTCTCTTCGTGAGGGCACACCCAGTCTTCATCCGGGTACTGAGCGTTCTCGCGGCCCTTCTCACAAGCCGACTTCCTCGTAACCCCGGTCTCCACCAAAATCGACCTCTGCCAAGCCTTCCAGTTATCCGGTAGTTCCTGCAGGGGGGAAGAAACTTCCTAAAGAGTTAACTCCTCCAAAGAGTGCACCTTCCCACAGCAGGTCGTCAAAAAGGCATCACGAATCTAAAGATAAAGGCAAAGATCCAATCAAAGAGTCTGAAAAGGAGAGGAGTGACATCGTCCCTTCCAGCCAGCCAGAGTTGGCTGCCCCCGGGTCACGGGACTACATCCATGGTCTCGAGATTCAAGGTAGGTTGGAAAAGCTGAGGGAACAATTCCCAGACATATTCTTTGACAGGATGACGTTTGTTCCAGCCTTGGAACCGGTCCCTAAGAACAGGGATAATGAAGTCGTCGGGCACATCCGCCACGTTGCCAAGCAGTATGAGATGATGAAGAAACATGCAGTTAACCTTTCAGAAGTCATCCGAACGCTTGAAATAGAAGCACATAGATCTAAGGCGAAACTTGAAAACAACGAAAGGGCCAGGACAAAGATGGAGAAGGACCTGGAAGATGCTCAATCCCAACTTGCTTTAGCGCGGAGAGATGCCGAAAATTATAAGATTGAATTGGAGAATGCGAAGAAATGCTTTCATTCGGAACTTGACTCCAATAGCCAAGAGAAAATGGCCTTAAAAAAGGAGGTTGAAGATCGCAAAATGGCCAACATTGAGTTGAAAACAGCACAAGGCCATTTCGAAGCTGAAAGAGCTGCTTGGGAAGCAGAAAGAGCAAGTTTGAAAGAAAGTTTGGCTTTGGCTAAAGCGGAAACGCTGACTTTGAATGATCAAGTCACATATGCGGAGAGACGGGCAGCTCTCACCGAAAAGAATGTCGAAAGTGCCATCGAAATGGCTACTGCCTCAAACAACAAGCTCCTCGAGAGAGAGAGAAGGATATCGAGGGGTTTGAAGAGATGATCTTTGACTTCCTTGGTCAAGTCCTGAAAACCCGCAACATTTCGTGGATCCCGGATTACCACGTTACTTTAGCCAATCTATGGGATGCCATTGTTGAGGGTGAAAAGCAGAGATTGGGAGTCGATGAAATTGATGAAGATGAGTTGATGAAGAGCATCTTGAGGGATAACGAACCTGAGGACCTGGCAGAGGGTCGTCGTATGATTCAAGCGGAGATGGAAAAGGAGAGGGCCCTGGCTAAGGGTAAAGGCAAAGCAGATGAAGGTTCGAGTTCAGCCGTGGAGCCCAAAACTTCCGGAGTTGAGGAGTACCATCCTGATGATCCACTAATCCCTTTGGGCCTAACTCCGGTGGTTGTTGGAGCTCCTGCAGCTACTCAAGAAGGAGGATCTGCGGAAGGTATCTCCATTTTTTCCCCACAATTTGTCAAAGCAATTGTGAATTGTCGTCGTCTGGTAGAACAACCAATTGAATTAGTAACGTGTGTTCCCCATAATACAGGTGGTGAGCCCACCGACAAGGGTGTTGAAAAAGAAAAAGAGGCGGAGAAGGAGGCTGTCTCGCCAGGTGCCAGTGTTGATATATCAAAGAAGGCTGAGGACACAACAGCAGAGAAAAGCATCCCGGCACTTAGTACTGATGTTCCCAAGGATGCTGAGACCATTGAGGCCTTGAAAGACATGGATGGGCGTCATGTAGAGGATGAGGAAGATATTATTGGCGCCAAAAAGGCCTATGACGATGACGAAACCTTGGCCAGCAGAAAGGCTAGGCAGGAAAAAGAGATGGCTTCGAAGAAGGTGGCAGATGAGGCTTTGGACGTAGTCCCTCTTGCAGAATTTGATCCCAAAACCGGGATGATTTTGAAAATCCAGCCCAAATCCATCAGCAGACAGCTTCATTTTGCAAATCCTGATGACTTCCCGGCTTCCCTTTCTGATAGAAGGAAGAGAAAGGAGGTGGAAGAGGAATCTTCTGAAGAGTTGGATGTTCCTCTCATAGACAAAAGGAAGAGGAAGAAAGGGGATCAATCCGAAGCCGACAAGGCGAAGCTGGAGAAACAGAAGCAGGAGAAGAGACCAAAGCGTAAATAGGATATTGTTGCTTGTTGATATTTTGTCTTTAGGTTTTCCACTGGTCAAGAAATGTAATTATGAGACTGTTCCACACTTTCCTTTCTAGGTTGTTTTTCACTTTGTAGGTTTGCAGTATATAAATAAAAGTTTATCTCTTTTTGCATCATTGTGTACCTGTATTCACATAAACTTTCCATGTTTAGTTATAGACCATCTAATTATAACTACAAATCAATCAAACAACAGAAGGAAAATTTTTGTGCTGCGTTGCTGCATTAAAGTTCATGTGTATATGCATATGGTCCGTAATCAATCGTTAACGTAGCGCTTAACTAGGGCTTATTAAAGATTGATTAGCATTATTTGCAGGTTGCCCCCTATTTCTGAATATGGGGTACTTAGAGAATTTCATAAGATAACTGTTCTTGTGGTACTGAATTTCTGGCACCTTTCTCAGTGCTTAATCATAGGCTCCTTTATACTCCCCTGGCGGTCGCCGAGGTTAGAGTTCAAATTCAATAGTTTAGTCGGTCCTTGTTCCTTCCGCAAGGAAGGAGTTCTTTCTCAGCGCTTACTCTGAGACGCTTTTATACTCTCTCTCTCTCTCTCTGGAGAGTTAGAGTTCGAGCTCAGCGATTCATTCGCTCCCCGATCCTTCAACGGGGAAGGAGCTCTTTCTCAGCGCTCAATCGGAAACGCTCTTATACTCTCTCTCTCTGGAGAGTTAGAGTTCGAGCTCAGCGATTCATTCGCTCCCCGATCCTTCCGCGGGGAAGGAGCTCTTTCTCAGCGCTCAATCGGAGACGCTTTTATACTCTCTCTCTCTCTCTCTGGAGAGTTAGAGTTCCGTCGAGGCGGTTCCGACCATGGTACACCGCCATGACTTATGGACATCGGCTTCATGTCCGTTATGTTCTCTCTCTGCTCTGGAGAGTTAAAGCGCTATCAACGATATAATTTACCTTATTGCATCCTCAGAACTTTGACTGGTGATTACATTCCATTCTGATGGATGGCACCTAAAATCATTGCATGATTCACAGTAGTTTTCATAAAAATAGAAAGACAGATAAATAATGCAATAAAGGTAAACGACACACAATATTTTATAGTGGTTCGGTCGAATCATGACCTACATTCACTTAATAATTTTTTTCTTTAAGGAATCAGACTATTCTAGGCAAGTCGTGCCTTGTACATGGTTTTCAACAAAGCAAAAGAATAGATTTGAAACTTTCATGTTAAGTATGGCCATAAATGTTGGGCATTCCACACTCTGGGGATTTCCTTTCCATCTACGGTTGCCAGCTTGAAGGTTCCATTATCAAGCTTGCTTAGAATGGAGTACGGTCCTTCCCACTTTGCTCCCATATGAGTTGGGGGTGGAAAGACACGTTTCAGAACCAAGTCTCTGAGTTCCCAGGTTCGGGCTCGAACCTTTTTGTTGTAATATCGAGCGACCTGTTGTTTGCATCTCAAGGCACGTAGGTCTACTTCATCCCTCTTTTCTTCGATCATATCCAGGGACTCAAGGAGCAATTCATTATTGGTCATTGGATCATAATAAGTCACTTGGTGAGAAGGTACCTTTATCTCAACCGTGATGACCGCTTCCGTTCCAAAAGCAAGGGAGAAGGGGGTATGTCCTGTTGCCGATTTATATGTTGTCCTGTAGGCCCATAGTGCCAAGGGCAATTCATCAGCCCACATGGCTCTGGCCCGCTTCAGTCTTCTTTTCAGAATGGACTTGATCACTTTATTCGCCGCTTCGACTTGTCCGTTCGATTGCGGGTGCGCCACAGAGGTATATCGATTCTCAATGTGGTATTTTTGGCAGAAATTTCTGAATTCAGCGCTATCGAACTGAGTTCCATTATCCGTTATCACAATCTTTGGAATCCCAAATCGACAGATGATGTTTTTAACGATAAAGTTGATCACTCGTTTGGTTGTGATTGTAGTTAGTGGTTCGGCCTCGACCCACTTAGTGAAATAATCCACGGCCACAATAGCGAACTTTGCTCCGCCCCTTGCTATGGGGAGACTTCCAATGATATCAATTCCCCACATGGCAAAAGGCCATGGGCTCATCATTGTTTTTAACTGATTAGGAGGTGCTCTTGGTATTTTTGAAAATCTCTGGCATGCATCACACCGTCGTGCGTATCTTGCCGCATCCCTGTTTATGGTAGGCCAGAAATAACCATGCCGCAACACCTTTTTTGCCAAAGTTTGCCCTCCAGTGTGATCGCCGCATTAACCTTCGTGTACCTCCTGAAGCACACGCTTGATGTCATCGTGAGCTATACACCGGAGGAGGGGCATCGAAAATCCTTATATGTAAAGAACTCCGCCTTGCAGAACGTATCGGGCGGCTTTACGAATTACTTTACGCCTCTCGCTTTTCTCGGTCGGAAGCGCTCCATTCATCAGGAAATTCTTTAGAGGGGTCATCCAGGACTCCCTTTATGGTTCCGTCTCTAATATTAGGTCGATTTCCATTTGATCTATGCTAGGGGACCGAAGTACTTCAACGGGGGCTAGCCCGGTCACTTCAGGATCGTCGGAACTAGCCATCTTTGCCAACTTATCCGCCTGCTGATTCTCTGATCGCGGAATATGAGATATGCTGTAGTGATCAAAATCGTTCAGCAACTCTTTCACTTTCTTTAAGTATAAAATCAATCTTGCACTTTTAGCTTGGAATTTTCCAGTAACCTGGTTCACAACTAACTTGGAGTCGCAAAAGATGTTCAGCTTTGTGACCTCTAATTCCTTTGTGATCCTTAATCCGGCTATCAGGGCTTCATATTCGGAATCGTTGTTAGTGGCATGAAACTCCATCCGGATTGCATAGGTTATCAATTGTTTCTCGGGAGTTTCAAGCACTATTCCAGCGCCGGATCTTTCGTCATTCCTAGCGCCATCAGTATACAATCTCCAGGCATTGGGATCGATAAGTAACTTTGAGGGATCAACTTCTTCGTTTGCTATATCTTCCTCCGGGACGGTGAACTCTGCTATGAAGTCGGCTATCACTTGCCCCTGAATTGACCGTCTAGGCTGAAAGTTCAAATCAAATTGACTTAACTCAATATTCCATTTGAGTAATCTTCCAGACGCCTCTGGTCTTTGTAGGACTTGCTTAAGTGGATGATCGGTGTATACGGTAATAGGATATGCCTAAAAATAATGTCGAAGCTTTCTAGAGGCGATCAGTAAACAATACGCCAACTTTTCTATCTGTAACAACCCATATTTCAATAACATGTTAAAACGAGAATCAAGGCAGAATTTAATTTTAAATTCTGAATCAAGTGAAACGGGCTATGCCATTTCGTTCGTCTCGGAAAAATACGCAAAATAGAGTCCGAGTTTTCGAGAATCGGAGTCCGTATGACCCGTTAAAGGCCCAAAGAAGATTTCTGGAAATTTGAATTTCGGAAACAGTTTTGGAAATCAGATCTGGGGCTAGGCGGGGAGTTTCCCGCCTACTCCATGTCGACAGGGCTGTCGACAGGCCTGTCGACTTGGGCCCAGACCAAGTCGACAGCCCTGTCGACTTGCCTGTCGACAGGGGGTGGCCGGGGCAAGTAGCCTGGCGCACCTGTTTGTCTCACCTGGTCTTGTTCTTGGGCTGGGTCTGGAAGCTTCCGAGATCTGATGGTCCTAATCTATCCTAGGGTTAATCTAAGGGCCTAAAACTATCCTAATCTCTATAAAAAGACCCTAAACCTAACCTAAATCCCTAAAAATCAAACCTAGCAACTAAGTGCTGCCAAAATCAATTTTGATCATGGCCTCCATCTCCAATCCCTAGAGCCTATGCACTCAAATCAAGTTCAAATCAAAAGGTGCAAGCTTGCTACACCAAATCAAGGCCAAATCAACATTGCTATGCGAGTTCCATGACGATTCTTCTACAAAGGAGGCACCTTTCTTAGCCAAGATGATTCATGCTTCTTTCCCTAGGCCTAACTATGTAAGTTCTAGCTACTTTTGGATCAAAACGGTATTTTTAATGTTGACATGGGATAAAATGAGGCTAAACATGATTATGCGAATCTATATGAACCTTACCATGCCTCTTGTGTTCATATTTATGATCTTAGGCCATGTGAGTGACTTAATCATGCCTCTCATGCTATGCATAACCTAGTTTAACTTGCAAGTTTGGATCTTTATGCATGAAATGCTAGCATGAACCTTTAGGAACCACTTTACTTGTGAAACATTGGCTAAGACAAGATTTTGGGGTTATGCATGTTTATGAACCCAAACCCCTTATGCTAACATGCAAGTTTGTGGCCAAATCCTTTATGAGATTATGCATGCTCGTGGCCAATCCCCTCTTTTAAGTTGTGCATGTTTATGGCCAAACCCTTTTTGGTAATATGCATGTTTGTGGCCAAATTACCTTATGACACTATGCATGTTTATGGCTAATCCCTTTATGATGTTATGCATGTGGAAGCCAATCCCTTTTTGGCATCATGCATGTTTTGAGACCAATATGTGACATAGTATCCTTACTATGTTGACTCGCTTTGCTTGCGTTGGGAAAACACGATTTTGGGTAGTTAGATAAACATGAACATGTCGTAAAATCTTAACTTGAATATGACATGTGTTTATACTTGAAAATATGACTTGAAAGATAACATGGAAGTTGGCATGTAAGTATGCATAAAACATGAGCTTAGGAATTTACCTATTAAGTTAGGTCTACCCTTTGGGAATTTACCTATTAAGTTAGGTCTACCCAAATGCTTGAAAACTTGTAACATGTTTTGGAAACATGATGAACTTAGATAATATGAGTGTGGCCAACTCGAGGTTGGGTTGAGTTTGCAACGTAAAACTACCCGGAACCGACCGGCCTAACTAGTAGTTGCAAACAATAGGACCCAATGTGAGAAGTTGGTCATGTCGCGCTTAAGACCCGAGGTTAGACTAGGTTGTGGTGTAAATCTACCCGGACCCACCCGGCTTAACTAGTAACCACAACAAGGTCTAATATGAGAGGTTAAGAGTGCATTAATTAAATTAATACCACATGATAAGGTTAGGTAAATTTGACTAATGATACTTAACCGATATGACACGAATGGGTAGGTTAAGTGGGACCGGGCTTGATTTCCTTAATGACACTTAACCATGCAAGATGATTAGGAGATGGGCTTAAGTAATTTACACTTAACTAATCCGATTGGGTAATTAGATGGGGTTAAGTAATTAAGACTTAACTAACCTAACCACGGCAATTAGATGGGGTTAAGTAATCCACACTTAACTAATCTAAACACGGTAATTCGACGGGGTTAAGTTAAACACTTAACCAATTTAAACTTGGTGGTTCAATGAGGTTAAGTAACCAATACTTAACCAACTTAACGTGATAATTTAATGGGGTTAAGCAACTTATACTTAACCAATTATACATGAAGATTTGATGTGGTTAAGTGACCTAAACTTAACCAATCTAACTCGTTAATTTGATGTGGTTAAGTGAACTAAACTCAACCAATCTAACTCGTTAATTTGATGAGGTTAAGTTAACCTATACTTAACCAATCTAACGTGAAAACATGATAAGGCTAAGTCACGAATCACTTGAATACGCTTGACCGATTTGACTCGGTAATTTGACAAGGTCAGGTTAATTTATATAATTAACCAATCTAAAATGATAATTAGACGAGGTTAAGTTATGGATTGCTTGATATACTTAGCCAACTTGACACATGGTTTGTAGGGTTAAGTCTTGGACTTGGGTACTTAGCCAATTTTGACATGGTTTGTAGACGGGCTAAGTTATGAACTTAAGTGACACTTAACCCATTAGATAAACCCTAATTCGGAGGATTAGGTAGATAACCATAGTTAACAAGGGTAATGGAAATGAGGCTAAGTGGTAAACCTTAGTTAAGGGAAACTAAGTAATAATTCTTAGTCAAGGAAATCTGGACCACTTCTTAGATAGATGAGTAACCCGATACGGTAGGTCATCGTTTAAGTATACGCGTAGGAGCAGGCTATCTGATTTAGATAAAGGCTCCAGCGAACTGGGTAACGAAGCAGCGGCTTCGGGGAACGTGAGGATATTCTTGGTATCCCTCTGTGAGGTCGCAGATGATCATCCTGGGCTCACAAGAGGTTGAGGTCTGCGGTAGAAGAACCAAGAATATGCCTTGGTTGCTATGCGAGCGACCTAAAGACTGGGGTGGATAGCAGTGAGTCGACGGATACATAAGGTGCCCGAGATAGCAAGTTCGCCGATCATCTACCATCTTGAGTCAAGCGTGTACGTACGGAAAGGCAGGTAACACCCAACAGACCATAATTGCTATCTAATTATGGGTGAGGTAGGCCGTAGGATGTGGGCTGGCCGGAGTGTAGTTCTCATGCAAGATTTTCTCTTGTGTTGCCTTTCACTAGTTGAGGGAGGGGTCTCGTGAGACCATAGCCACGTGTAGAAAAGCAGACCTTAGTATCTGCATCAGCAGATAAATCTAAGCTCCCGACCGAGTCCTGTATTTCTTGTTTTGGCCGGTGACAGGACTCGGATGGCACGATGTGATACATGTGCATCCAGTTATAGAAAAACGATTCACGATGAATGCGTGGGAAAAAGGGCGTGGTTGAGGGTTAGCGTAATCCCTAGTGGCCTAGGTGGTTTAACCCAAACCGAAATACGAAAGCGTGTAATAGGTAAGCGTAATCCCTAGTGGTGCTAGGTGGCGTAAGTCCTAGTAGTTCAAACGATGATTCATATGGAAGAGCCTAGCTAGAACAAGGGTGATAGTCCAAACGATTTCAAGGATAATACGACATGAGGAAGCCCGTACGAGGTACGGCAAAGGACTGAACTTATATACATGGAAAGAAACATATGATTTGAGTAACCTATATATGCGATATATTAGGTCGACATGGACCATTACACGACTTTGAGCAAGGGACATTCATGGTTAACACATGACGCGGGTAGGGATACTAGTACGAGAGGTGCAGAGCAAATATACATGTTAGAAATAGGAAGAATATACATAATAGATACCGTGGGATGTTAGACGGGGTAGATACCTTGGGATAATGTACTCGATAGAAATCTGATGATGTGATACCCTGACTTATCATAACACCGTAGTTTATCATGATACCTTAGTTTACCTTGCCGTAGTAGTTCAACCGGCTACCCTGGTTTATCTATCTTGTAGTTATCCTTATGTTTACTTTCAGTTTATGCATGTCATGTTACCTTTACCTGTTTTTATACTGGAAGTAGATAGGACTTACTCAGTCTTTTTGACTGACCCGTTTTGTTTCGCCTCTTTTCTTCCGTTCCCCCCCCCCCCCCACAGGTTTCAGGGAGGAAACAATGTTGTTTAGTTCGGACTTCTTCTGCTTGAAGGTCATCATGGATGGCTTGGACTTCTCTTGGCTATGGCTACTTTACTATTTTACTTGGGGAATAGTTTATTAAAAAGTCTTTATGCTTCTTTACTATTGCAAGACAGGTTTTGATGTACTCTGATGTAAAAGGCTTTAGACCTTATTTATTCATGTTATGAAAGTTTGATTTTACTTCCACTATTTATATATGTTCTGTCTTGTGATATTTCTGTGCATGTTTACCAATAATGCCCCTCTAAAGCTAGTGCATTCCTTTGCGAGTGACCCTAGCGGAGGTGGGGTGTTACATTTGGTATCAGAGCAGAAGGTTACCAGACTGGGCAAAAAGTTTTTAAAGACCTCCTGAAAACTATTTGAAAATCGTTTATAAAGAAGCATTTTTTTTTCAAGAAAATTTTCTTTTAAAAGAAAAAGGCTATTCCCCAAAGTCCATTAGCATTATCCTTGTTTCCTTGATTGAATCTCTCTTCCTTTCTTTCCTCCATCTGTAGTCACAGTGGTTTTGACTGCGACTAGTCTTTCTAGCTGCGTAAGTGTTTCCCGTACGATGGAGGTGGTTCTCGAGAGACCGTTGCAGAGTTATGCATGGAAGGATAGTAAGAACAAGGATAAAGGATACGAGCTCAGGGATAAGCAACATGTTGGTATGGCTGAGTCCTAAAAGGAGGGAGAAAGATGAACAATGAAACCCATGACGAGAGGGTACCTTTGGCTTAGTGAAACGGGATAGATAGTTAAGTATCATGGGACAAGGACGAGATCATTGGGAGGGCAATAGTATGCTCTCATTTCTAGGGTACCTCAGAAGGAGGGTAACGATCTTGTTAAAGGTTTAGCTTTTCTCCTCTATCATCCTGTCGGGACTTTGTTTTGATCACCGCATCTTTTAAGTCCGCTTCGATAGTTGAGTCTCTGCACCTTAGTACTAGCGTAGTAGAGAACCCCGTTTTTGTCTCAAGTCCTATTGGAAGATCGATCCATTTATTCATGGCTTGTTTGGATTTGAGAATGTCTATATCAAGTGTTGAGCTTGGAAATAATGCTTATGTTTATAAGTTGTGGATGACTTCTAGGGATGAAGTGGTTATCCAGTAAGGGGTGCCACTCTCGGTTTTAGAAGGAGGGTAGTTAGACTCTTGGCTTGCCTTGGTAATACCCTCGAAGTCTCGTGTAACCTTTTGGGTTCTGTCATGGCTAGTTACCTAGAATCCCAGGATGCAGTTGTTGGTAATCCGTTTGAATAGAATTCGCCGCTAAGGCGGATGGTTCGTTTCGATTATGTATGAGTATGGGAATCACCCTAGTAAGGACTCTTGGCAATTTGGATTGGCATCAGAAAACGAGATCCAGAATTCACTAGTGAATTTTGGAGAGCTGGCTTGAGTACGTAGATATGGTTGAGCCAAGTATACTAGGGAAAGAATAAGTGCAAGTGGAACGAGAGGCGACGAGGAAATGAGTTCCAACTCATGTTATGGAAACAGGAAGTAAGAAGCTGCGAAATCTTAAAGTAAAAGGGGCGGTCAAGGCACGATGGAACTAAGCTCAAGGTAATGCGACGCAGGAGACTGAAGGCTAAATACGTGCATGATATCTCTTTTGGGAATATATCCTCGACCCCTGTTTTCTGTTGAGCTTGCTTGTAGGCTATCTTTTATGGATATCCTCTCGGTCCTGTTTCTGTTACAAACCCCGTAAGGAGTTTGTTTTGTTTATCTTCTCGATCTTATTTTAGGGAATCTTAGGTAGAACCCTATGGATGTAAACATGTATTTGAAACATGTTATGGTTGATATGGTTGCAAATGATTGCAAGTGGTTGCTCGTGGATGCGCGAATACACGTTAGATACTAGATTGACGCGATCACATTTCATGTTGCATATACACGAGTATTTATACTTGTTTATGGATGAAATTGAATGTGTTACCATGTGGACGTTGCATATGGATGAATGTTTGTGCACGCATATAGTGTATATATATGACTAGGACTATTTGCATACATGTTGGATTCACGGCACTATACATATTTTTGCATTAGGAAGATTATCCAGGCCTGATCATTAGCATTAGCTAAGGAACATGTACACACACGTTTTTCATATATTCATACAGCATTAGAAATCATCTAAGGACAATGGTTGCTTGTGGATGATGTTTTGAGTAGATGGATGATGGATGGTAGGATATGTTCTTCCTAACTTAGAGATTTCGGGGACGAAATCCTAAAAGGTGGGGAGAATGTAACAACCCGTATTTCAATAACATGTTAAAACGAGAATCAAGGCAGAATTTAATTTTAAATTCTGAATCAAGTGAAACGGGCTATGCCATTTCGTTCGTCTCGGAAAAATACGCAAAATAGAGTCCGAGTTTTCGAGAATCGGAGTCCGTATGACCCGTTAAAGGCCCAAAGAAGATTTCTGGAAATTTGAATTTCGGAAACAGTTTTGGAAATCAGATCTGGGGCTAGGCGGGGAGTTTCCCGCCTACTCCATGTCGACAGGGCTGTCGACAGGCCTGTCGACTTGGGCCCAGACCAAGTCGACAGCCCTGTCGACTTGCCTGTCGACAGGGGGTGGCCGAGGCAAGTAGCCTGGCGCACCTGTTTGTCTCACCTGGTCTTGTTCTTGGGCTGGGTCTGGAAGCTTCCGAGATCTGATGGTCCTAATCTATCCTAGGGTTAATCTAAGGGCCTAAAACTATCCTAATCTCTATAACAAGACCCTAAACCTAACTCCCTAAAAATCAAACCTAGCAACTAAGTGCTGCCAAAATCAATTTTGATCATGGCCTCCATCTCCAATCCCTAGAGCCTATGCACTCAAATCAAGTTCAAATCAAAAGGTGCAAGCTTGCTACACCAAATCAGGGCCAAATCAACATTGCTATGCGAGTTCCATGACGATTCTTCTACAAAGGAGGCACCTTTCTTAGCCAAGATGATTCATGCTTCTTTCCCTAGGCCTAACCATGTAAGTTCTAGCTACTTTTGGATCAAAACGGTATTTTTAATGTTGACATGGGATAAAATGAGGCTAAACATGATTATGCGAATCTATATGAACCTTACCATGCCTCTTGTGTTCATATTTATGATCTTAAGCCATGTGAGTGACTTAATCATGCCTCTCATGCTATGCATAACCTAGTTTAACTTGCAAGTTTGGATCTTTATGCATGAAATGCTAGCATGAACCTTTAGGAACCACTTTACTTGTGAAACATTAGCTAAGACAAGATTTTGGGGCTTATGCATGTTTATGAACCCAAACCCCTTATGCTAACATGCAAGTTTGTGGCCAAATCCTTTATGAGATTATGCATGCTCGTGGCCAATCCCCTCTTTTAAGTTGTGCATGTTTATGGCCAAACCCTTTTTGGTAATATGCATGTTTGTGGCCAAATTACCTTATGACACTATGCATGTTTATGGCTAATCCCTTTATGATGTTATGCATGTGGAAGCCAATCCCTTTTTGGCATCATGCATGTTTTGAGACTAATATGTGACATAGTATCCTTACTATGTTGACTCGCTTTGCTTGCGTTGGGAAAACACGATTTTGGGTAGTTAGATAAACATGAACATGTCGCAAAATCTTAACTTGAATATGACATGTGTTTATACTTGAAAATATGACTTGAAAGATAACATGGAAGTTGGCATGTAAGTATGCATAAAACATGAGCTTGGGAATTTACCTATTAAGTTAGGTATACCCTTTGGGAATTTACCTATTAAGTTAGGTCTACCCAAATGCTTGAAAACTTGTAACATGTTTTGGAAACATGATGAACTTAGATAATATGAGTGTGGCCAACTCGAGGTTGGGTTGAGTTTGCAACGTAAAACTACCCGGAACCGACCGACCTAACTAGTAGTTGCAAACAATAGGACCCAATGTGAGAAGTTGGTCATGTCGCGCTTAAGACCCGAGGTTAGACTAGGTTGTGGTGTAAATCTACCCGGACCCGCCCGGATTAACTAGTAACCACAACAAGGTCTAATGTGAGTGGTTAAGAGTGCATTAATTAAATTAATGCCACATGATAAGGTTAAGTAAATTTGACTAATGACACTTAACCGATATGACACGAATGGGTAGGTTAAGTGGGACCGGGCTTGATTTCCTTAATGACACTTAACCATGCAAGATGATTAGGAGATGGGGTTAAGTAATTTACACTTAACTAATCCGACTGGGTAATTAGATGGGGTTAAGTAATTAAGACTTAACTAACCTAACCACGGCAATTAGATGGGGTTAAGTAATCCACACTTAACTAATCTAAACACGGTAATTCGACGGGGTTAAGTTAAACACTTAACCAATTTAAACTTGGTGGTTCAATGAGGTTAAGTAACCAATACTTAACCAACTTAACGTGATAATTTAATGGGGTTAAGCAACTTATACTTAACCAATTATACATGAAGATTTGATGTGGTTAAGTGACCTAAACTTAACCAATCTAACTCGTTAATTTGATGTGGTTAAGTGAACTAAACTCAACCAATCTAACTCGTTAATTTGATGAGGTTAAGTTAACCTATACTTAACCAATCTAACGTGAAAACATGATAAGGCTAAGTCACGAATCACTTGAATACGCTTGACCGATTTGACTCGGTAATTTGACAAGTCAGGTTAATTTATATAATTAACCAATCTAAAATGATAATTAGACGAGGTTAAGTTATGGATTGCTTGATATACTTAGCCAACTTGACACATGGTTTGTAGGGTTAAGTCTTGGACTTGGGTACTTAGCCAATTTTGACATGGTTTGTAGACGGGCTAAGTTATGAAGTTAAGTGACACTTAACCCATTAGATAAACCCTAATTCGGAGGATTAGGTAGATAACCATAGTTAACAAGGGTAATGGAAATGAGGCTAAGTGGTAAACCTTAGTTAAGGGAAACTAAGTAATAATTCTTAGTCAAGGAAATCTGGACCACTTCTTAGATAGATGAGTAACCCGATACGGTAGGTCATCGTTTAAGTATACGCGTAGGAGCAGGCTATCTGATTTAGATAAAGGCTCCAGCGAACTGGGTAACGAAGCAGCGGCTTCAGGGAACGTGAGGATATTCTTGGTATCCCTCTGTGAGGTCGCAGATGATCATCCTGGGCTCACAAGAGGTTGAGGTCTGCGGTAGAAGAACCAAGAATATGCCTTGGTTGCTATGCGAGCGACCTAAAGACTGGGGTGGATAGCAGTGAGTCGACGGATACATAAGGTGCCCGAGATAGCAAGTTCGCCGATCATCTACCATCTTGAGTCAAGCGTGTACGTACGGAAAGGCAGGGAACACCCAACAGACCATAATTGCTATCTAATTATGGGTGAGGTAGGCCGTAGGATGTGGGCTGGCCGGAGTGTAGTTCTCATGCAAGATTTTCTCTTGTGTTGCCTTTCACTAGTTGAGGGAGGGGTCTCGTGGGACCATAGCCACGTGTAGAAAAGCAGACCTTAGTATCTGCATCAGCAGATAAATCTAAGCTCCCGACCGAGTCCTGTATTTCTTGTTTTGGCCGGTGATAGGACTCGGATGGCACGATGTGATACATGTGCATCCAGTTATAGAAAAACGATTCACGATGAATGCGTGGGAAAAAGGGCGCGGTTGAGGGTTAGCGTAATCCCTAGTGGCCTAGGTGGTTTAACCCAAACCGAAATACGAAAGCGTGCAATAGGTAAGCGTAATCCCTAGTGGTGCTAGGTGGCGTAAGTCCTAGTAGTTCAAACGATGATTCATATGGAAGAGCCTAGCTAGAACAAGGGTGATAGTCCAAACAATTTCAAGGATAATACGACATGAGGAAGCCCGTACGAGGTATGGCAAAGGACTGAACTTATATACATGGAAAGAAACATATGATTTGAGTAACCTATATATGCGATATATTAGGTCGACATGGACCATTACACGACTTTGAGCAAGGGACATTCATGGTTAACACATGACGCGGGTAGGGATACTAGTACGAGAGGTGCAGAGCAAATATACATGTTAGAACTAGGAAGAATATACATAATAGATACCGTGGGATGTTAGACGGGGTAGATACCTTGGGATAATGTACTCGATAGAAATCTGATGATGTGATACCCTGACTTATCATAACACCGTAGTTTATCATGATACCTTAGTTTACCTTGTCGCAGTAGTTCAACCGGCTACCCTGGTTTATCTATCTTGTAGTTATCCTTATGTTTACTTTCAGTTTATGCATGTCATGTTACCTTTACCTGTTTTTATACTGGAAGTAGATAGGACTTACTCAGTCTTTTTGACTGACCCGTTTTGTTTCGCCTCTTTTCTTCCGTTCCCCCCCCCCCACAGGTTTCAGGGAGGAAACAATGCTGTTTAGTTCGGACTTCTTCTGCTTGAAGGTCATCATGGATGGCTTGGACTTCTCTTGGCTATGGCTACTTTACTATTTTACTTGGGGAATAGTTTATTAAAAAGTCTTTATGCTTCTTTACTATTGCAAGACAGGTTTTGATGTACTCTGATGTAAAAGGCTTTAGACCTTATTTATTCATGTTATGAAAGTTTGATTTTACTTCCACTATTTATATATGTTCTGTCTTGTGATATTTCTATGCATGTTTACCAATAATGCCCCTCTAAAGCTAGTGCATTCCTTTGCGAGTGACCCTAGCGGAGGTGGGGTGTTACACTATCCTTGGATAATTATGCTCTGCTGCCGTCAACTTTTTGCTCACGTAATACACAGGTCTTTGGACCTTATCTTCTTCTCTTACCAACGCTGAGCTAATCGCATGAGATGACACTGCCAGATACATGAATAAGTCCTCGTGATCCATTGGCTTAGATAATATCGGAGATTTCTCCAGGTGCCTTAGTAAGTTCTGAAACGCTTCTATGCAGTCGGGCATCCATTTGAAGTGGCGTTTTCCCCGCTTTATTAATTCGAAGAATGGGATGCACTTATCCGTAGCCCTGGAGATAAATCTGCTTAGTGCGGGTACTTTCCCTGCAAGGCTTTGCACATCCTTAATTTGCCTAGGTTCCTGAATGTCTCTGACTGCTACGATCTGGTCTGGATTAATCTCAATCCCACGGGAACTGACGATGAACCCCAAGAATTTTCCGGAGGCAACACCGAATGAACATTTGGTTGGGTTGAGTTTCATTCTGTACTTTCGAAGAATGCCGAACATCTATGCCAAGTCAGTAGTGTGTTGGGAAGATTGCTTGACTTAACCAACATATCGTCGACGTATACTTCCATTGTTTTCCCGATCTGGTTATAAAACATTCTGTTGACTAAACGTTGGTATGTAGCGCCTGCATTCTTCAAGCCAAAGGGCATCACTACATAGCAATATAATCCCAGATCCGTGATAAAACTAGTGTGTTCTTGATTCGGAACATGCATCGGAATATGGTTATATCCTGAGTAAGCATCCATAAATGAGAGAAGTTCATGACCCGCCGTCGAGTCCACCAACTGGTCAATCCGGGGCAACGGGAAACTATCTTTTGGGCAGGCTTTGTTCAAACCGAGAAGTCGATACACGTTCGCCACTTCCCGTTGGCCTTCTTTACCAGGACTGGATTTGAAATCCAGTCCGGGTAGGTCGAGTCTCTGATAAATCCATTACTCTTTAGCTTTCCAACCTCTTCTTTCAAGGCAGCGGACCTCTTTGGGCCCAACATTCGCCTTTTTTGCTTTACCGGAGGATGTTTAGGGTTAATGCTTAATGAATGGCTCATGATTGATGGGGATATCCCGCATATGTCCGCGTGGGTCCAAGCAAATACATCCAAGTTGTTTTTTAAGAAATCCGTCAATTCTTTAGCGAGATTCGGATTTAACTGGGATCCAATCTTAAGGACCTTCTCCGGGTCACTATCATCGATCGGTACATCCACAGTTGTCTCGTTGGGAGTCGCCATTCTGCCCCCAGGTTCTTGATCCTCTCTGGGATCTATATCCTCGGGCAACTCTCTGGGCGACTCTCCAACTGTTATCCTCTTTAGTTGCTATAAGGTCTCCGCCCTTGTAGGGGGAGAAGCGCCCTTGGTTTCTATGTCCTCTCCATTGCGAAGTAACTTTAGCTCGGCAACATAGCATGCTCGCGCAGCAACCTGATCTCCTCTGACGATACCGATGCCAGCTTCTGTGGGGAATTTCAATAACAAGCACCAGGAGGCTATACAGGCTCTAAACTTTGCGAGGGCCGGTCGGCCCAAGAAGGCATTGTAGGGCGATTCAACGTCCAAAACCACGAAGAGAAGGATTCTCACTTTCTGGCGTTCTCCTTCCCCAAGCATAACCGGTAACTCTACATAACCCATTGGAGCGGTGGATGCTCCGTTAAATCCACGGATCCATCCTTGACAGGGCTTCAAGTCTTTTATTTCGAGGTTAATCTGGTCAAATGTCCTTTTGAAAAGAATATTGACGGAACTCCCGTTGTCCACTAAAACCTTATGAAAAGTGGCTGGTCCAATAGGTACTGTAATTACAAATGGATCTTCTGTCGGAGCGTGGACTCCAATGCTTTCTCGTTCTCGGAAAACGACATCGTCGGTCATCATCTTTTGTTGCTTCACCGGGATATTGTCCTCGGGGTTGCTACACTCCCCTACCTTAAGGTGTTGCTTGGCTGCATTGACATATTGATCCAATGCCTTGGAACTATGCCCGGCGAGATAAAGTCCTCCGATTACGGTATTGATAACGATATTCTTTCCCTTTTGCTGGGCAGTTGGTCTGGCAGCAAGTTGATTCTGGTTCTGATTTGGGGCATGTACTCCTTGCCCCCTATCTCTGGGCGTTACTCTATATTCATCTAATTTTCCTTCTCGAAGAAGCCTTTCGACTACATCTCTTAGGTGACGACATTCATTTGTCGAATGGCCGTGAATCTGATGAAAGAGACAAAACTTCCCCGTTTCACGTTCTTTCTCCGTCGACTCTCTGGGAGGTGGCCTCTTATTCTGGAGGACTTCGTACGAATCCATGAAGATATTTTCTAGAGTATCATTTACTGGCGTATAACTTTCAAAGGCCCTGGGACGAGTCCTTCTCTAAGAGTCATTCCCTCGGTTACTCTTCCGGTTGTTGCCGTTACCATTATTATTATTGTTCCCTGACTGACGACCACCCTGATTCCGATTTCCGACATTAACCTCGACTTTCCCCGAGCTATCTCCTGTCTGTTTAATGGCGACATTGCTCTAGATTTCCTCCTTATCGGTTGTTTTTGCCTTTCGGTTAGCATAAATGTACGTTAGCTTTTTCGAAGAATAACTCTCTAGTATGGGGTGGCTTGCCTGCCAGGTATCTCCCGAATTCAGTGTCTTTATCTACTCCATCAATCAGTGCTGCGACAACGGTTGGTTCATGGGGATCTTTAACTTCAGTAGCGGCCAAGTTGAAACGGTCTAGGTATGCCCTCAAACTCTCGCCTGGTCGCTGCTTGACAAGGAACAAGTCAATCACACTCTTTGTCTTTTGTGCATAGATATGGAATTGTTCTACGAACTTCTCACTCAACTCCCTGAAGCTAGAAATCGACCTTGCTGGCAAGCGAGTAAACCATGAGCATGTGCGCAGCGATGGGGCTTCGTTGCCCCCTGTTACCATGAGCATGTGCGCGGCGATGGGGCTGAGGTAGTCTGTTATGTACAGGACTGTCCACATCTCGAGCCCTGGGAGTTGCGGCGTGATCGTTCACATTACGGTTTGAGGGCCCCGCCTCCAGTGCTTCTTCTTCCCATGATGGCAGGGTTCCGAACCGAAGCTGCTCTATATTTTCGGCTCTCTCATATGGTCGCTGCGGAGGTCTGGCGATTCCTATGACGAAGAAGAATATCCTGGAGTGAGTGGACGAACCGGCGGCGTCCTTTGCCTTGCGAGCTCATCAAGCCTTCTATCCATAGCAGTCAAATTTTGTCGCAGGACGGAGCTTTCCTGCCTTTGGGCAGCCAATTCATCAAACAATCTCTCCCACATTTCGGAAAAGCGAGAGAGATCCCCCTCAGTAACGGGAGCAGCAGGGTCATATTGGTCATCATCACTTTCTCTTATGCGCAAAGAGCTTGAGCCAGGTCGAGCGGAGGGGCCAGGACGGTAGGAGCGAGCCATAGGCTCCTTTCCATGTCGAGTTGTAGTCCGATCATCAATTCGGATCGCTGTGGTTCGAGGATGGTGGCTCGCAACGCCCCCCTAGGATCTGTTCATGGTCACGGTGCGCGGAGGATTCGAGGCGTTATCTCGGGATCGAGTAACAACACCTTCAACAGTCCGGATCGCCTCGTTCTCGTCGACTCGTAGCGTGGTGTCTTCATCGGATCGGTTCGCCCCCTGCGCTCCGCGATCCAGAGTTTCCTCATTGCCTAGCTCGTGCACACTTTCTTCAATTGTTTCATTGGTTCGTGAAGCTCGTGCTTCCTTAGATCTCTTTCCAGCCATGATATCCGAATCGCTGGAATCTTCAAAGAACTAAATAGTGAAACTTTAGGACTGTTTTCTCAGTGAAAGCACCAAAATGTTAGATCAAAATTTGGACCTAACACCCAAATTGTTCTGAATCTTATAGAGTTTTAACTAAAGAATGAAGAAAAAGAAAATAACACACAGAATTTATAGTGGTTCGGCATTAATGAGCCTACGTCCACTTTATATGTTATTGATAATACTTCGAATGCTGGTACAATCAATAATTTTTCTCTAGCTCACTTTTACAATTGTGATTTCTCTCAGTAATCTAGCAATAAGACTGATAAGAAATGGTAATATGACAATAATGGCGGAATCAGTTCTCAATATTGCCAAAAGGATCCCAAAAAGTGCCAAGCTCTGGGCTATTTATAGCTGATTTTTTCAGGCGGGTCGTGGTAACACGTGGCACGAATTCCGAGAACATCGGATCGCATCGCCACCGTTGAAGAAATAGTTAAATTAGCCGTTGTGGATAGGTGTCGCGATCCCCTTGAAAATCGGATCGTGCAAATGGGGAGAATCAGTCAAAATGATGGTTAGGGACACGTGTCGCTGGATCCGTGCATCTCGGATCGCGGAAGACTAGCTCGTGTTTGAACGAGTCAGAGGCTTCGCCGTGCATCAGGGGATCGGATCGGTCTATTCTGGGCAATAAGGCATGTACGGATCGAATCGTATAGAGGTGTCGTTTCGCCGATGAAATGGGGGCGATCCGTTGAGGTGCGATCCGATAAGGGGCGATCCAATGAGGGGCGAGTCAATGGTGCGATCCGTTCCTTCATGTACTTAGGGGATGTGGCTTCATACTTTCTTCTTGTGAATGAACCTGGGCGGCTTGGTCAAAAAGCTAGCCAACAAAACTTTTCCACAATATATATATATATATATATATATATCTGTGTGTGTATATATAAATATGTGTATATATATGTATATATATAACACGGTTGCATGTTGACCGATATACTAGATCATTAGCACATTTGATAAAGTTTTCCTTTATTCCCTGGTAATTGTTTACCATGTATTTTTAACAAGCAATCACTGCAACATAAGTCTACTTGCTGTTTTTGTTTCCACTTTTTGTCTGATTTTATAAATTAACATGTTTCTCATACATAAATGATTTTTTCTGTAGCTTTATGAAAGAAAGTTTTTGTAACATGACCAACTTATGTAACTCGGTCAAGTCTATCCACAATTGTATCAGTTTTACACAACCCAAATTATATCATGTATATATCCATTGAGCATACTAACCGTGTGGGATTTTGCCACATTTAATGTTATGAGAAATTATATTTAATGTTATCTCATGATTAATTTTTACACAATAATTTATATTGAGAGTTTTATGATAGGTACTGCAGTCTATGATTTCGTATAAAAGCCAACTTGGATTTCCTTATTTTTTGTAAATGAAATATGCATGGATATCTATATATAAGGCATGCACAATTTTTTCTAAAATACATTAGATTACTTACAAATTTGTAGCAACTTCCTATTTTAAATGGTTAAGAGTTATATCAAAACATTTACGTGGATTTATATTAGTTCTAAATTACACGTGCTTAAGGTACTCCTAACACATTGTAATTGATATTAGTACTAATGTACTATTGTCAAATTCCTATATTTATTTCATTATCCGGTCTGTGTTTATAACTGTTACATATAAAAAAGGTAGTGGAGTCATTTATCTTTTGTACCATAAGAAGATATCTTTTAACTTTCTACATCATTAAACATTTTATGGGTGTTTTACACATGAGGCATGATTGAATTTCTGAAGAAGATTTTAATTATTTTTTACATCACCGCAAAAAATTTGTGGCTATTTTAGTACATATGGAATGATTGACTTTCATCAAGAAATCAATTGCATTGGGTTTAGGTTGCCTGATGATTGACTTTTTTCTATTGTATTACACAATGAAATGGATCTCACTGCCTTTTTTGTCTTATTTAAATACATTTGCATGTCATTTCCAATTTCATGCATTTGTATTTCCCAATAAATTATATTTTAACTTATTTCTACTGTTTTTGCTTGCTGCTCTAATTTTTACTCCGGCCATTTTTATCTTGGAATCTGGATTGCACAATGGGGATAATTGCCTAATTTTTTGATTCTGTATTCAATAAAAAAACTGGACTTAAATTATCACTATTTATTTATTTGTGGGTATTTATTTATCTAGCATGATTGAATTTCTCAATTAAAATAGTTGATTGTATATACGCTTAAGTTGTATTTTACTTTATTCCTACTGTATTTGCTTGCTGTTCTAATTTTTACTCTGGTAATTTTTATTTTGGAAACTGGATTGCGCACTAGTTATAATTACCTAATTTTTTGATTCTGTTTTCAGTAAGAAAATGGATTTAAATATTCATATCGCTATTTATTTATTTGTAGGTATTTATTTATGTTGTGTGATTGAATTTCACAAATAAAATAACTGACTATACTTAGTTACCTATCAATTAACTTTTTCCACAAAGAGAGGGTTAACAAATATCAACCTTTTGCATTCCTCATTTCAAATTGATGCAAGTCAACATGACTTATTTGGCTTTCAGCATTTTCTTATAATCTGGGAAAACTAATTACAGCCTTTTCATTCCTTATGTTTATTTGATATGTTTGTTTGCAGTTGATCTAATACTGTAGATGACCATTTCAAGAAAGAGGAAGAAACGAAGGATTGACAGCTTCCATTTACAGTGAAGCATTTTCTATCATCCTTTTAGGATTTTCTTCATGTAGTTCATGGTTTCACTACGTTTTATGTTACTATTATATTTTGATGATTATTTCTGTCATCCTTCATCAACTTTTTTCTTCTGCTCATGTAACAATTACTTTCATCTATCTCTTAGGATTTATAAACACAAATTGGTTTTTAAATATTTGATTTCAGTGTTTTCTTCTTCTCATTGATTTTCAAACAAGCATTTGAGTATACTATAGAAGTTGTGTCAATTATTACAAGCAAGGCCAAGGTCATAACATTTTGGGCATCAGCGCTGGACTCTTTTGTGCGAATAGGGTAAGACATAGAAAAATTCGGTTCTATGAGCTATAAATTATTCGTACATCTGCTAAGGAACATTTTTTCTATTTTTGTTTAGGTTACTGGAAATTTGGGAGCTGCTACTACTTTAATACTTTTACTTGACTGCTACTCAACTAAGGTATGTAATAATAATCTAATGTTTTATTTTAAACATGCTTACAATTTTTAGTTTTTATACCTCATACATGAACTCATCCACATAGTTGAGTTATTTATTTAGTTATTTTGTATTCGATTAAAAAACTATTAGTTGAGACGTTTAAGTATTCCAACAATTATGACATAAGAGGAATTATGAACTAAAATAGATAACTTTTAGTTGCCAAAAAAGAAGTTGCTAGCAATGTGAATTCGATTAGGCTAACCCTAGATTAATCTTAGCAGTGCAAAAGATTTTTGAAGAGAAGGAGAAGTAAAAAAGGGCACCAATGTTTATTACTAACATATAATTTTAACTTCCTAACTTCACGTCTAATCATATCTGCTATAAAATCTACATGTTTATAGCTCTTCCTTTCAAAATTACAACTTATGCTCATTTAATTTTTTTGTTGCTCACTCTTATGGTCCATTTCCCTGGTTGAAAGAGAGCAATGAGTTGCTAAAATAGAAAGCATAAATATTTGCAAAGGTTGAGTTACAAATTGTCGAATGTTTGAATTTATGTTTTAGATCTTCTATTTTCATGTATGTGGTTCCTACTCAGTTTTCAATTATTTACTGGATGACATCATTTTTATATTAGTAAAATACATTCAGTTGTGGCCTTCTGAGCGAACCAGATAACATTTTCAATTATATATTGTAGTTTTTTTGTCTTAGTGGCAATGATTACATAGCTAATCTTTATAGCATAATGTATTTTGTTGTGCAATTAGTTACGTAGGGCTTATACAATGCGATACTCAATATGGATTGATCAGAACATTTCAACCTACAGGAATATGTTGGGTTCTACAAATTTACCAAAAATATGATGCTCAATTATCAAATGATTCCACGTACCTTCAAAACTACATGAAAAGTCTTTTAATGTGGTAGGATATCCCAAACACAATACAACTTTTATTCCCAGTATCTATTTGCGCATGTAAAAAGACCAAATAATTGTAGTGTAGGAAAAAATCCAATTGTTAACATATAGCGATATCTTGGAATCCAAATTCAACTATAAAAATGTATTTGTATTTCGTTTCATGTTGCTACTTCCTTTTGAGTTGACATGGATCAATTTTATATGCAGATTGCCTTTTATCTTCAAATTTCAAAATAGTAATGTTATCGGAATAATAACTGCAACCCGTGTGCGTAGCACGGTTTCACACTAGTTTTAACTAGAAAATAAAATAAAAGTGCGGAGTTCTCACCATTTGGTTCCACTCCTCCGTTCTTTGATCGTCGATCTATGTAGTATACATGTGTTAAAAATTATATTTTTAACCAATCAATAATTATTTCTTTGTATGATTATTTTATAAATAACATACATAGGCTAAAAATTATATTTTTATCTTTCTAAAAATAATTTCATATTTTTATAACAAAGCTACATGGACAAAAATCATATTTTTATTTCAATTCTAAAAATTATATTTATACTTCGCTAAAAATTATATTTTTACTTTGCTAAAAATTATATTTTTAGAGTGTTAAAAATCATATCTTTATGTAAATAAAAATATAATCCTTTCATATTTAAAAATATAACTTTTCTCATTTCGAAATTCATAACTTTTAATTTCAAAAATCTAATCTTTTTAATTATAAAAAACAAATCTTTTTAATTATAAAAAACAAATCTTTTTCAAATAAAAAAAATCTAACCCTTTTAAAGCTAAAAATCAAATCTTTATCATAATAAACATCATTTCTTTTTGTTAAAAAAATAATGAAAGATCAAATCTTTTTATTTGTATTATATATAAAAACTGAAATTAAAATAGACATTATTAACTACACTGTATAAATTAATGAACTAAGTAATTAAATTAATAAATTACCTTTTATTTCATCGCTCATCGGAGAGGGGGAAATGGCGCTCGTTGGTCTGAGCACTGGTCAGAGACGGCGCTCGTCAGAAGGGTGGAGTAGAAGAGGGAGGTCGCGTAATAGGAGGGGGAGGCGGATTCCGATCATCATCGAGAAGGGGGGCGGCACGCGAGGGCTTGGATGTCTTGGCCATCGCAGGAACGACAGAGGAGAGGAGATAGAGGGGAAGAGGGGGGAGCGACGCGACGGCCTGGGGAGGGAGGGGGAATCGCCAGTGGCGGCGGCGGGCTAGGGTTCTGTCGCTACTTCATGGGTTTTTTTTTATTTCTTTTATTTTGAGCGGGGAAGAGAGAGACAAGGGTGAGAGGGAGAGAGATTAAAAAGGGGCCCGAATATATATTTTATATTATTTTTATTTTTTCCTTCCTCTAAAAGTTAGAATTTAATTTGAACTCAAAATCAAACCCACCGACAGTCGTCCATAGCACATTACCCCTATTCCGCACACAATGGGATATGTATCGTAACCCAATTCGGCTATTACGACCAGTTTCCCGCTAAAATTAAAATATAAATCTATATATTGAATTTGAACGCACATTTTAATTTATCGGGGCCACTTACTAACTCTAAAAAATCCCAAAAATTTATTTCTAACTTCTTATTGACGATACGGTCCTAACAAAACTAATTTCATCAAAATTGAAGACGGTTTGAAAAATGGCCATTTTCTAGTCGATCCAAATTCATTGAAACCATCAAAAAACGATTTTCTCTTGCCACGCTCATGTATTGATTCGAAAAATTATGAATTTTGGAATCTAGCAATAACTTGACATCCCATATCCAACAAAAGTGGTCTCGTCGAAAACGGAGGTCGTTTGCAAAACGGCTATTTTTAAGGGCTATATTTTCCAAAGCGATTATTCTGAATTTTCGACTGGGCACAACTTTTTATTCCCGTTATGAAATTTTGATTTTTTGGATTCATTTGAAAGATATCTTCAAATAGATTCAAATATTTTTGGTTTCGCCAAAATCCGGTCCATTTTGAATTCTGTACATTCATTTGAAATTTGAAATCAAATTTTCAAACTACCGCGCCATTTTCAATTCCTTTTATAATTAAAATAAATATTTATATGCTAACGTCGATTCAAATAACTATATACGTTCTAATTCCATTCAAATTAAATTTCTAGTCGTTATTATTTAAAATAATTCATTTTAAATATTCAAAATTCATTAAATTTGCCAACATAAAATTTTTAAATTGGTTCTGATTTTCCGGGTTGTTACAATCTCCCCGACTTAAAATCTTTTCGTCCTCGAAAAGGAACGGAGCTGAAAGTTGTTTTACTAATCAACTCAACTTTCATTATGGCTTAAGTTCATCAACTTTTCAGTTTCTAAGAACTTTTCAAATTTTTCGAAAATTTGGCTAACACCCTAAATTCTCGAAAAATTTCGCCGCAACCTCCTTTGTATGGGAGCACCGGGAAAATCCCCAAACCGCCACACAGGCCATCTCATATCAAAAAGAAAAAGAAAAAGCCAAGCAGGTTAGCCAATCGGGTCATAAAATCATCCAAACCAATAAATTAGTAAACATGTACCTATTTCTCTGGCATATAATTTTATTCCTCTTCTCTAGCCTCCTTGCTATGACCTGTTCAATGTACATACATGTATATGTAAGCAATTCCAAACAATTTTCAATACAGTTCAATATTTGATACAATTTGATTATACGTACCGTTCTTTCACATAATGGTTTTATTAGATAATAAATAATCATACAACACGACCATCAATCAATTAGTGAATTAATGTTTCAAATTCATAATTTTGATACATATACAGAAAATCATGTATTTGATGCCAATTCACAACAATAAGACCTATCTTGTTTTGGTTCTCACACCAGTCAATTGGAAATATATGGACATCCCACTTTCGAAACTCGAACATAAATACTGATGATGCATGTGCTTTCATCAGTATCATCTTCGGGCGACTAGAGTGTGATTCTATATCTATCCAGTATATTAAAACTTCGAATACACATTTGCAAGGCGTATATGCAAAATCTTTATATATTGGATTGTCCAAATTCAACACAAATAAATTATTCAAATACGTTGAATAAGGTTTGAATTTTCAAAAAAATATTTGTTTTTATTTTAATTTTAAAAACACTACTCTTCACACTCGTTCTAGGATACTACTGATCCTATCTCTAAGGAGTCATTCTCATTGGATATTAATGATCCAATTTCTGATGATTTCTTTCATTCGGTTCTAATGTGTCTTGTTCTCGAGCTCTGTAAACCAGAGCTCTGATACCATCTATGGCAACCCGAACTTCCCCGTGAAGGAAAGAACGGATTGCTTTGAGAACACGACGGATCAGAACACAAACAGAAGAACATTTCATTGTTTATTACAACAATTTCATCAGATTACAAGAATACATAGAGTATGAATAAATATTACACATCAGAGATTAAAATACATTACACAGCAGCGGAAAAATAATACAAAACACAACTGAAAGAGATAAACGGATACACAGCTTCCCGAATATCATTCCACTGTAAACTAGGATCTTATGAATATAAATCTGCAAAACCAAAACTACTAGTTGCCTGTGTGCAAAATAGAGGCACCCAGAGTTTAGGTTAAAACCATAAACTCCAGGTCATTCATGTGACTAGTGTGAGAACTAAAATAGTTATTTAAAACTTTACTTTAAAAGAGAGTAATTCAAGGGGCCACGCCGTATAACACGGAACGGGTTTCCTCCCAAAAACACTAGTGCATAGAATCAACAACGCAATGCTTTTTGAAAAAATGAAGCTATTATAAGACTCAGGTACCATCACACAATGCAACGCAAGCCGGAGGATAGAGTTTTACCTTATAATAGCCAAACATGCATGGTACGTTTAAAACAAATCATTTTGATACTATTATAGTATAAAGTGTAAGAAAACAACTTCAAATATAAATGTATCAATCATAGACGACATAGTATCCCATGCCACTATGTCTCCATACTAGGCTCTACAAATAAAACCGAAATGTCATGTATTGGAAATTGGATTTCTATCATGAGTCTAGGCAAGGGATGTACTCCTTTCCGCTTCAAGTCACTCTAGCAGATGTCTCCGGACTACACTCTCTGGGTTACCCCTGGATCCTGCAGTGCCGGTCCTCCATTACATTTGAGGATTGGCAATTCTTGAACATATGTTTCCTGGTCCTATAGGACCTATCCATCGGCTCAGTGGAGACCGATATAACCGAGGCGCCTCGCATTCCAACAACCACAAAGGTAAAAATATATAAATGTCAAGGCTTGCAAAATGCTGACACCACCCATAGCTAGAAATAAATGTCATGCATTCACTGCGTTACCTTATCCCATTTTTGATTCATACCGAGGTGTGAGGCTCACGAGTTAACGCCATAGACAAAGCTACGCTGTATTAAAGCTGTGCTTTGATCATAAACCACAAGACTCTACTTTTCAACAAAAGCCTTGATCACTTCATCTCAGCATGCCACACAAGTAATTCATGCCATGCGACTGATATCTATCGATATATAACCTCTGAGCTCGTACGTATCAGAGAAGGGCATTAAGCAAGAGAATAAATTCTCCGCCACCAAACATATATATATTTAATAGAAATCAATCAACACAGAATAAAATCCAATGTCATACACACATCCATTTACAAGTTTGTTCTAGGTCTGAACGAAACCGGAGGCACCTTATTCCTCGTCCCATATGTCCAATACAGGAGAGAGGCCCTCACAAATCCGTCGATCTCCAAGTACGTCTGGACGATCACCACTTGTTACCTCGTCTTGGGTGTACAGCCCAATCAAGACATCAATAATCATACAAAAAAGTGAAGAACTTGTGTCTTCAACCATCGTCTTCATCGTCGACATATCGTCGAATCAGCTATTCAGAATGGGTATAAACCTGGCCTTTCTGAATAACTCGTGTATGTAATAAACAAGTGCTATAAAAACACAACATACGCCCCATTCCAATTCTGAATATTATTTTATTCAATATTCACATACTTTAGGAAAGGGTCCCATTAATTTTATCAAAGTTAAATTCTTTAAAATTTATTCTTTAATCTTCCTTTGTATGTCAATTCAAACCATGTTATGGTTTTCCAAACTAGTCGGGATTAGCGCACCTTACCGAAGTAATTATTTATTTAATTTCCCAATCCCAACCTATTCATCCCGTGGAGCAAAACTGGTATTGCCCCATAACTAACACCACGGTGTTATCGGTAAATTTAATTACTATTTCTCATTCAAATCTAATTAAAGATTTAACTATCGCAAGGAGCAAAACTGGCGATACTCCATTCTCGATCATCTCCCAAATTTGATCATTTAAATTATCATCTCCCATTTCAATCTAATTAAAGATTCATTAAAACTCCACTTTTTTCAATCTTCCTAAAAATCCATGTTAATGATTATTTAACTTTAGAAACACAAACATGTTGCATCAACAATCTTCACTATACTATTGATTTCTACCGTTATATAACCTCTAAGCTCGTTCGTCTCAGAGAAGGGTTTTAAGGAAGAGAATAAATTCTCCTCCACAAAACAGATATATATTTAGCAGAGATCAACCATACAGCTCGAAATACAATGACAGACATGCAATCTGCCTTTAACTGGGTTAAAGAACTAATGTCTTTTAAAACACAGTTCACGACAAACCAAAATCACATTCCATTAATTATGGAATCTCCACGGAAGAACAAAGCAATATATAATCGATATCAATTTCTGTATCCGACCTATAATATAAATGGAATATCGGCAACGCCTTTTAAATTCCATATGTATTAATAGTCTTCCTCCACAGAATTTCATTTTGATTATTATCAAATCGAATTCCATTCAATTCCAATTTAATATATATTAAATTGGAAAACTTTACTTTGGAAAATTTCTGTTAAATGTTAATAAAAAGATTTATAAATTCCAAAGCACATTTCACTGTAAATCGGGTTAAAGTACGAACGTCGTTAAAAATATAGTTCACAATAAACCCAATTCACATTCCATCAGTCTCTAACCGTAAATTAGTAAGAGAACAATTCCTTAAGTATTAACCCCGAAGGCCGAAACCAACATTAGATCAATACCTAAGAAACCATTCAACTTAGCTTATCTCCAGTTAGTTTCTAATTTTATTAACTCCATTGGTTTTAAGAATAGTATTATTAAAGATGCCATTCATGACAAACCCAAAATCCAATTTGATATTAAATACAACGCTCTAAATAGAAAATATATCGGCTTATATTTAGTATCAAATTCTGAAACCAACAAATATCGTATTGGAATAATGATATATATATATCTTCCAAATTCCTCCACAATATTCATATAATCACGGAATCCAATATCGAAATATTCCAAAGATAATTTCGATTCAAATCCATTCCAATTCATATATTGGAAATTCTGGTTATTTTTAAAACCATTTCAAACCCAATTTAATTATTTTAAAAATATTGGATTTCTAATTCTAGTTCATAACTAGTTCATTTCGATAAAAAATAATTTTTATCCTTTCAAATAGGGAATTTTTCATCCCAATTCTTTCCAAATCATTTATTATGATTTTCCACAGATTACTGATATTTTTAATAATTTTATCAAGGCTCGTACAGTCGATTTCCATAAAGGGTCATCGAATTGCACTTACAATGACCTTTTCCAAATTTGATTTGGACATAATTCCAAATCCAACCATGAGATTTCAAATCTCTCATATTCGTTAGAACGCGCTTTTCGATACGAACCTAACGGTTCTGATTTGAGGAGAATCCGATGGTCGGATCTCCCGTAATGTCCGTTCTAAGTCAGTGGTTAGAATTTACGAACTGCCGTGGCGCGACGCGTTCTATTCAGGCCATTTTATATATATATAATATATCTCGTTGATTTCTATTTTATAAATCATTTTAAATTCGTTTTCAAAATGATTTCAACTTCATATTCAATTTCAAATCAAAATTGAATATTCTATATCATTGATATATATATATATATGTATATGTATATATGATAGTATTTTCAAAACATTAGATTTTGAAATCATTTCCTTTTCGATATTCATTATAGAAATGAATAAATTCGATATAAATATCGATCCCGTCAAAATGGCGTTAATCTAATCAACACGGCTCTATATATTTAAATATTTTCGTGTCCATCCCAAATCGGACATCAAAATTAGATTTTGATCTTTTACTGAATATTATTTTAAAATATTCATTATTTTAAAATAATTGTTATTTTAAAATATTCATTCTTTCTAAACTGGAATCAAACACAGTCAATTACCATATAATTCGATTTATATGGATTTCATACACATATGTACACAACAACAATCAAACACAATCATCCATCATCCAAAGTGCATTCTACACTGCATAAGCATCAAATATAAATATTTAATGCTTACAACAGCCTTTTAACCAATTGATTGACATACAGCTAATTAATAGGACTAGTGTATGTCATATATCATCGCAATACCCGTGTGGGGTTTCAATCAATAAATAATGAATTTTATTTGTGTAGTTGGGCGATGTGTAAAATTTATCCTCCTAATCAATATCAGTCAAATGTGTGTTCATAAACAAATCGTCCGATTTGTAAATGAATATTTATTTTATTCATATATCCGTTAAAAATTATATTTTTAACTATAAAATATTTTATTCCATTCCACATTACACAATCAATTTTCACAACACAATCAAATACACAAACAAGTCGTCCATGGTCTGTGGACGTGTGTCGGGTGCTGCTAAGCACCGTCTACATCGTAGTATATATTTTAACTAGTAAATAAAATAAAAGTGAGGAGTTCTCACCTTTGGGTTCCACTCCACCGTGCTTTGATTGTCGATCTATGTAGTATACCTACGTTAAAAAATATATTTTTAACCAATCAATAATTATTTCTTTGTATTATTATTTTATAAATAACATACATAGGCTACAAATGGTATCTTTATCTTTCTAAAAATAATTTCATATTTTTGTAACAACGCTACATAGAAAAAAATCACATTTTTTATTTCAATTCTAAAAATTATATTTATACTTCGCTAAAAATTATATTTTTACTTTGCTAAAAATTATATTTTTATAGTGTTAAAAATCATATCTTTATGTAACTAAAAATATAATCCTTTCATATTTAAAAATATAACTTTTCTCATTTCAAAAATCATAACTTTTTAATTTTAAAAGTCTAATCTTTTTAATTATAAAAAGAAAATCTTTTTCAAATAAAAACATCTAACCCTTTTAAAGCTAAAAATCAAATCGTTATCTTAATAAACATCATTTCTTTTTCTTTAAAAGAAAAGAAAGATCAAATCTTTTTCTTTGTATTATGTATAAAAACTAAAATTAAAACAGAAATTATTAACTATGTTGTATAAATTAATGAACTAAGTAATTAAATTAGTAAATTACCTTTTATTTCATCGTTCATCGGAGAGGGGGAAATGGCGCTCGTTGGTCTGAGCACTGGTCAGAGACGGCGCTCGTTAGAAGGGTGGAGTAGAAGAGAGAGGTCGCGTAACATGAGGGGCAGGCGGATTTCGATCGTCAGCGAGAAGAGGGGTGGCGCGCGAGGGCTTGGATGTCTTGGCCATCGCAGGAACGACGGAGGAGAGGAGATAGAGGGGAAGAGGGGGGAGCGACGCGAGAACCTGGGGAGGGATGGGGGAATCGCTAGTGGCGGCAGCAGGCTAGGGTTCCGTCGCTGCTTCATGGATTTTTTGTATTTCTTTTATTTTGAGCGGGGAAGAGAGAGACAAGGGTGAGAGGGAGCGGGATTAAAAAGGGGCCCGAATATAAATTTTATATTATTTTTATTTTTTCCTTCCTCTAAAAGTTAGAATTGAATTTGAACTCGAAATCAAACCCATCGACTATCGTCCATAGCCCATTACCCCTGTTCCGAACACAATGGGATATATATCATAACCCAATTCGGCTGTTACGATCAGTTTCCACTAAAATTAAAGTATAAATCTATATATTGAATTTGAACGCACATTTTAATTTACTGGGGCCACTTGCTAACTCTAAAAATTCCCAAAAAATTATTTCTAAATTCGTATTGACGATACGGTCCTAAAAAAACTAATTTCGTCAAATTTGGAGACCGTTTGAAAAATGGTCATTTTCTGGTCGATCCAAATTGACTGAAACTATCAAAACATGTTTTCTCTTGCCACGCTCACGTATTGATTCGAAAAACTATGAATTTTGGAATCTAGCAATACCCTGACATCCCAGATCCAACAAAAGTGGTTTCATCGAAAACAGAAGTCATTTGCAAAACAACTATTTTTGAGGGCTATATTTTCCATACCGACTATTCTGAATTTTCAACTGGGCACAACTTTTTATTCCCGCTATGAAATTTTGATTTTTTGGATTCGTTGGAAAGATATCTTCCAATAGTTCAAATATTTTTGGTTTTGCCAAAATCCGGTTTATTTTGAATCCTGTACATTCATTTGAAATTTGAAATCAAATTTTCAAACTACCACGCCATTTTCAGTTCCTTTTATAATTAAAATAAATATTTATATGCTAACGTCGATTCAAATAACTATATACATTCTAATTCCATTCAAATTAAATTTCTAGTCATTATTATTTAAAATAATTCATTTTAAATATTCAAAATTCATTAAATTTGCCAAAATAAAATTTTTATATTGGTTCTAATTTTCTGGGTTGTTACACCTCATGGGGTCAACCCAAGGGTCGACAACCCCCTTGAGGGGTCGACACCCCTGGGGCGGGAAATTTGCCGCTATGGAATTTTTGATTTTTTTAACTATTTTCTGATTTTCTAGATTTAATTATATATATATATATAATTCTCTTGCGCTCATACAAACCTTCATAACTTCTTCATACGGTGTTCGTTTTACGCAAACCAAATGTCTTTCTTGACCAGAATTTCAAGACGGTCAGAATGGCGCATTCCATTTCCCTTAATTCTAAATATTAAATTAATTATTCTTCAATTTATCCTCTTTAGTGTTGTTAAAATTACGGGGTGTTACATTCTCCCCTACTCAAAGGATTTCGTCCCCAAAATCTCCAAGTTAAGAAGAATGTATCTCCAAGTTATGAACATATGCAAGGGTGGGTGTATATGTCCCGATACTAATGCGAAGATCAAGCGGTCTACTGATTCAGTCGACCTCCTAAATGCAATGTATGTTAGTGCCATGAATCCAACATGTATTCAACAATCCTATTATAACATGTAAGTTCTATATGGATGCACAATCATCTGTCCAAATGCAACATCCATATGGTGACATCCATTTCCATCCATTAAAAAGAAGAAAATGCACACACATCCATATGTAGTATGAGAGTGATTGAGCCGATCTAATGCCTAATGTGTGTGTGTATGCATCCACGAGCAACCACTAGCAAACATTTGCATCCATCAAACATAACATGTCTCAAACACATGTTTACATCCATGGGATTCCTACCTAAAGGTCGAAGATTCGATCAATATGACATACTTAAATGGTAGAAACAAGCACAAATAAAAGATTTGGAAAAGGAGTTAATAACATACCCTCGAAAAGAAAAGGGCACGAAGCACGAATCTTGTCTTCGGTCTTCCAAGTCGCATCCTCTGGGTTATCTCCCCACTGAACCTTCATCAAACTGAATTCTCTATTGTGTAGCTTCTTAACTTCTGATCCAAGAATACGGGTAGGGACTCGTCTGACTGTCGCGTCCCGTTCCACCTCTACTTCCTCCAATATACTTGGCTCAACTACTTCCACGGTATCATGTAAGCACTTCCGCAAATGAGAAACGTGGAAAACATTATGAACACCGGATAGTCTCTTGGGTAGCTTTAATCTATAGGCCAATTGTACAATCCTTTTTATTATGGGAAATGGCCCTACAAATCTTGGCACCAATTTCCCTATAGATCTGAAGCGGACCACATTCCTCAAAGGTGACACTTTAATGAAAACCATGTCTCCTACTTCAAATTCAATGTCAGTCCTTCTCTTGTCTACATAGGATTTCTGCCTATCTTGAGCAGTCCTCATTCGTCGTCTAATAAAATCAATCTTCTTGGACGTTTCCCTAATCATATCTGGTCCAAGTAATATTCTTTCTGTACATTCCCACCAACAAGTTGGTGACCTATAGGGTCGTCCGTACAATGCTTCGAAGGTTTCCATGCCAATGATGGCTTGATAACTGTTGTTGTAGGCGAACTCTACTAAAGGAAGATGCTCTTCCCAAGTCCCTCCGAATTCTAGGATACACAGCCTTAAATGATCCTCAAGAATTCTGTTCACCCTTTCCGTCTTTCCATCGGTCTATAGGTGATAAGCGATGCTCGAACACAACTGTGTACCTAATTCTTCTTGCAAGCTCCTCCAAAATTCACTAGTGAAAATAGGGTCAAGATCGCTTACGATGCTGGATGGTACTCCATGAAGACGGACTATCTCACGAACGTAAATTGCTGCTAACCAAGCTGCCGTCATCTTACTCTTAACTGGAATAAAATGAGCACTCTTAGTAAGTCTATCCGCCACAACCCAAATACTGGTGTTTCCTTCCTTTGATCTAGGCTAACCATTTATGAAATCCATAGAGATGCACTCCCACTTCCACAGTGGAACCTCTAAAGAATGAAGTAAACCACAGGGCTTCTTTTGCTCAGCTTTGATTTGCTGACAAACTAAACATTGAGAAACAAACTCTGCCACATCTTTCTTCATTCCAGCCCGAAAGAAAACCCTCTTCATATTCCTATACATCTTATCACCGCTTGGATGAATAGTCATCTTTGAATGATGGGCTTCCTTTAAGACTGACTTTAACAAACTTCCAGTTTGGGGAACACAAAGCCTTCCATCTCGTTGCAACCACCCTTTATCGTCTATGGAATATCTATTGAGGTGAGTGGAAGTCTCCCCTTTACTGAGACTATCCAAGATGTCTGAAATCTATGGATCATCTTGCTGCGAAGCTCCTATCTGATCCATAAGAATAGGTCGTATCTTTAGCGATGCAAAAAAACCAGGCAAAAACTCGGTTGAGGGTCTAAAGTTAAAAGTTGATATGAACTCCAAGCTTTTCCTCTCCACAAACAGAGGACTTAAAGCCATCCTCTACCTACTCAGTGCGTCTGCCACCACATTACACTTGGCAGGGGTATAAGCAATTTCAAAATCATAAGAAGCTAGGAATTCCACCCACCTTTATTGCCTTAAATCAAGATCCTTCTGCGAGAACAAGTACTTGAGAGAATTATGATCGGTGTACAACTCGAACTTCGCTCCAAGAAAATAAGGACGCCACATCTTAAGCGCGAATACTATGGCAGCTAGCTTTACATCATGGGTAGGGTAGTTCTTCTCATGAAATCTTAATTGTCTACCCACAAAACACACAACCTTTCCCACTTGCATCAAAATAGCACCAAGCCCTGTACCACATGCATTAGTTTATGCTGTCAACACTTTATTCCCATCAGGCAAGGTAAAGATTGAGGCTGTTTTCAGAGCCCTCTTCAATCGTTGGAAAGAACCATCACAATCTATATCCCATGAAAATGCCAAATTCTTCTTCGTCATCCTGGTGAGTGGGGCTGATATCTTTTCGAAGTCCTTAATGAACTTCCTATAATAACCTGCCAATCCAAGAAAGCTTCCCACCTCGGTTGCATTCTTCGGAATTTGCTAACCTTGAAATGCAACTATCTTTGCGGGATCTACTGCTATCCCATCTTTGGAAACTACATGCCCTAGGAATCTCACCTCTTTTCTCCAAAAATGGCATTTGGAGAACTTTGCCTTAAGATGATGCGCATAGAGAGTTTTCAAACTTCTCTCAAATGTTTGGCATGCTCTTCTTCGCTCTTTGAGAAGATCAAGATATCATCAATAAAGACCACGACAAATTTATTTAGAAACCCTCAAAACACCTACTCATCAGATCAACAAAATAGGCGGGTGCATTTGTCAACCCAAAAGGCATAACTAGCCATTCAAAGAAACCATTTGGAGTCCTAAAAGAGGTCATATCTATAATATCCTCAGCCACCCTCAACTGATGAAACCCCGTGGCCAAGTCCAACGGAGAGAATACCAAGGCCCCAACAAGCTGGTCAAACAATTCATCTATCCTCGGGAGTGGGTGCTTGTTCTTCTTAGTGAGTTTATTCAACTCCCTATAGTCCACACATAAGCGAAGCGAACCATCAACCTTAGTTGCGAATACCACTGAAGCACCCCCAATCAAGTATGCTTCGCCTAATAAATCCTTTTTCAAACAACTCTTCTAATTGCTTGCTAAGCTCCCTCCTTTCCCTCGAAGCCATATGGCGCATAGGCAATGCAACTGGCTTTGCAATGTCAACTAAATATATACGAAAATCGATCACGCGCCTTGTAGGTAATCGTCATATGAAACACCCCACCTCCGTTAAGGTCACTCACAAAGAGAATGCCTTAACTTTGGTGGAGCGCTATAGGTAAAAGATGAAGATAATTTACAAAGACATATAAACAGCGGAAAGACTAACTTTATTTCATAAGTACGTGGTTTAGTCAAAACATTATAGAAACTATCTCAAACCAACTTCCAAATCATTACAACAAAATCCCCGTCTTAATTAAAACATAAAGAAGCATAAAATAAAAATAAGGCAGCATAAATCCCCAATAAGAGTGTATCCGAAGCCATAGCCCAAGGAAAGAGAATCCAAGAAATACATCTACTCTCTTCAAGCTGGAAAGGGTCTGAAATAAGCTGAAGTATTCCCTCCCTGCGGACCTGGGGGGTGAAACACCCCACCTCCGTTAGGGTCACTCTCAAAGGGAATGCCCTAATTTTGGTGGAGGTTTATAAGTATAAGTCACAGATATACAAGACAGATATAATAACACATATTTTTGAACAGCGGAAAACAACAACTTTTATTTCATCAAAATACGTGTTACACAAACCATGCCATAATTGTCTTACAATACTTCCAAAATCATAACTATCTTGATTACATTATTTAAAGAAGCATAAAGAAAACATAAATAAACTGCAAAAGTCCCATAATTGCTGTCCAAAGCCATAGTCCAAAACGAAAAGATCCAAGCAATACATTCTTTCTCTTCAAGATGGATATGAAGGCTGGTCAAGCTACGGTGTTCCCTCCCTGTGGACCTGGGGGGAAACGGAAGAAAAGAAGACGAAAGAAAAGTAGAGTCAGACATAAAGCCTGAGTAAGTCTAGGACTATTCAGTCTATAAATAAAGAACTGGGTATGATAAGTATAAACTAGAAATGGGAAAGCACCATAAACTTAGTTAAGTTGTCTAGGGTCGAATATACTATCGTACCCCATATTAATCTTTGTACCCATATAAACTAGTTCCCAACAGGCACCCCATAATCAGGGTGAAGTGATCCTTTTTCTGATGATCGGCTCCTACTCGCATAGTTACATGTGTCTTACGGCCCCCGATGTTGTAGTTACCTATGCTGGTCCCACCATGAGGTGTATCAAGTCCCATGGTGGCGGCCCGACACAATCCTAGAATGCACAGGTATGCTACTGGTGCCCAGTGCCTTATTTTTCTGCGCCGGAGTGTGTGCACGCCCGCACCCCGTTAGAACCTACACTGCTGCACCACCGCCGTCGATTTGACCTCTTATAGTCAGCCCAATAATCGTGCCCCACCCTGCCTAGTTTCAGGGTATCATGATACCTTGTAGGGTTACTGCTGAAAAGGGTCCCCCGCTACTAGGTTTTTCTATTTCTAGCCAACATGCTAAGTTGGTTAAGTGTTTTATAAACCTAACCCCCAATCAGTCTGTTTAGTTTAGCATTTACCATTTTGATTAAGTCTTAATTCACTTAATCCTATCAATCCTGACTCAGCCTTAATTGTCTTATTAAAGCCTTGACCTCTCACATTAGACAGGTATTGTTGTGGCTTCCTCTTGCCGGTTGGGTCCGAGCAGTCTTACGCCACAACTCAGTCTAACCTCGGGTCCTTATTGGGCTCCGTGTTTAACCACCCACATTGGATAGGTATTGTTGTGACTACTGGACAGCCGGGCGGTTCCGGGCAGGTTTACATCACAACTCAATCCAACCTCGGGTTAAACGCATCGTATTTTCTACATTTACATATTTTGTCTCTTTTCTTTTTATATGTAAATATTTGCGGCCCATTATTCAAATTCACCTTTATTGATTAAAATTTATTTATGCCGCTTAATTGTTTTTCAAGGTTGTTGGCATGCGTCAAACATGCCAACACATATGTTCTATATTTTAGCCCAAACGTCATTACCCCCGTTTTATACGTTCGCTCCAATGTAAGGTGTGTTGGGTTTAACACTTAAACCCAATTTAGCCATATGAAATGGGGAGGCTTATAACATGGTGTTTATAAGGTAACATAAAAAGGGGAGTGTGAACGCATGAACTTGCAACATAACGACTTAATTAACATAAGGTAGGCACATGTAAACTTGCAATTGTAACAACATATAATATAAGCAATACTTAGACATGAATCATTCTATTCACATAATCATGTATTAACAAAACATGAATCATTCTATTCATGTAGTCATGGCATAAATAATACTTAAACATGAACCATTCTAATCATATAATTATTGCATAATCATAATTGAACATGAGTCCTACTATTCATATAGTCATGGCATAAACATAATTGAACATGAATCGTACTATTCATATAATCATGGTTTTTATTCTATCTATGTAACTTGCAAGTGGGATGTAATTCTAGTGTAATTCTAATGTAACTTATGTGTCACATATATTATCATATGATTATGATAACAACATAAGCCTACAAACATGTTTTCAACTAGGCATAATAACAAACATAGTTTAGTCATGTTCGTAAAATTAATACAAGCTTACAAAGATGTTTGCTTTTGTCACTATCACAAAAGCATGATTTTTATACTTGAACTATAATGCCAATTCCAACATAACTTCATATGAATCATAATACTCAAATGGACCAAATTACACTAAAGATGACCATAGAATTATACATCATGTTGGCATAACAATAAATCATAGACTTGCATGAATTTCAAATAAACTATTACAACATATAGTTGTTATTTTCAACATGAATCATATACTTGGAATTATCAAATGGGTGTTGTAAATAACTACCATAAACATGTAGTTTTCAATATGAATCATATGCTTGCATGAATCCCAATTAAAATTCCACAACATGTGGTTGTCAACATAAACCATATACTTGTATGAATCCAATCGTACACCATAGCATTGCCAAATCGTTTAGAATCAAAATAACATACAACTATAGGTTATTATTGCCACAATTCCATTTCGTTGTTAACTTCCAACGCAAATCGCATACTTGCAAATATCCAATCATATACCATAATATTCCCAAATCGTTTAGCATCAAAGCAACGTACAATTATAGATTATTATCGCCACAATTCCATTTCTTACTTTACACAAGTCAACACAATTATTTAATTCACATCGGAATAGCACTCTACTTACAACGTATGACGAATCTTCAATTCAGGAATCTGAATTCTGAATTTGGAGATGCTATCCTTTGTTGTAGGCGTTGTTTTGATTGATTTGACGTTGCTTTAAGCTTTGAATTATCTCCTAATTGTCTCTCTATTTCTGACGGCTATCCTCAGTCTCTCCTCAACAGCATGACGGTCTCATCTCCATTTTAGTTTGTGTAAATTAGGGTTAGTCTTAGGTCCTTTTTATAGAGTTTGAGAGTTGATTTAGACCGTCGATGGAGCTTGGTTTAATAATAGCCGTTAGTTCAAAGGAGAGGCCAATCAGGAGCTGACACCTAGCCCTAGTGACAAGGCAAGGCTCAGAAAATCGACCAAACATAGACCAGGCCAGCCAGGGTGGGCTGGGTTCGACCTGGCTCAGGGGCCAGGTCGACTCCCCAGTCGACCCCTAGGTTGACTCTAGAGTCGACCTGCCTGGGGCAGGTCGACACCTAGGTCAACTCCCAGTTCGACCTGGCCTGGCAGGTCGACCCTAGGGTCGACCCCCAGGTCGACCTGGTGGGTTTGGGCGGGAATTTTTCCGCCTACTCTGATTGGGCTGAAATTCAAATCTGTTTTCGAAATTTGAATTTCCTAAAACTTCATCGGGCCATAATTTGGTCATACGGGCTCCGTTTTTCGAAAACTCGGACTCTATTTCATGTATTTTTGCGAGACGAACGCAATGGCATATCCCATTTGCCTTAATACTTTAATTTAAAATTTATTATACTTTAATTTGTGAATTTCACTGTTATAAAATACACGGGGTGTTACATTCTCCCCCACTTAAAAGGATTTCGTCTCGAAATCTTCAAGTTCGGGAAGAATGTACATCCTAACATCCAAACATCCATCTACTCATCCATCAAACACGAGCATCCATTGTCCTTAAAAGACTTCTAATGCTTCATGATAATATGCGAAGTGTGTGTGTACATGTACTTATCTAGTGCAAAATCAGGCGGTCTACTGATTCAGTTGACCTCCTTAATGTGAATGATGTAAGTGCTATGAATCCATTATGTATGCAAATCCTCATATTCATGATTCTACATGAGTGCACAATCATTCATACAAATGCAACATCCATATGACACATATTAAAGTTCGACCATATACGAATGCAAACATATATGCATATGCAATATGAAGTGATTGAGCCGATCTAAAACCTAGATTGTGTGTGTATATGCAACCACGAGCAACCACTAACAATCACTTGCAACCACTTGCAATCATCATCCATAACATGTTTCAATTACATGTTTTCATCCAAAGGGTTTCTACCTAAAAGATAGGGTCGAGGAGATATACCTAAAAAGATAGATAAAAGCGCAACTTAAGGAAAAAGGAAAGATCAAAGATGTACCCTCGAAAAGAAAAGGGTAGGCTGCGCGTATTTTAGCTTCAGTTTCCCAAGTTGCATCTCCTTTGGCATCGCTCCACTGAACTTTGACGAGCTGGACTTCGCGGTTGCGTAGCTTCTTCACTTCCGTTCCTAATATGAGGGTTGGAACTTTCCTTATGGTTGCTTCGCGTTCCACTTCAGCTTCTTCTAGGATATTTGGCTCTACCACTTCAGCAGACTCATGTAGACATTTTCGGAGATGTGAAACGTGAAAGACGTTGTGAACTCCGGCCAATTTTTCGGGTAGCTCTAATCTATAGGCCATTTTCCCAATTTTCTCAATGATAGGGAATGGCCCTACGAACCTTGGTGCTAGCTTTCCTGTGGTTCCAAAACGAACAACGTTCCTTAGCTGAGATACCTTAAGAAAAACTCTGTCTCCAACCTCAAATTCAAGGTCGGTCCTCCTCTTGTCGGCGTAGGACTTTTGTCTGTCTTGGGCCGTCTTCATCCTTCTTTGTATTAAGTCTACTTTCTCTGAAGTCTCTCGGATCATATCTGGTCCAAGTATGAGCTTATCAGTAGACTCCCACCAACAAGTGGGCGATCGGCACGGTCTTCCATATAAAGCTTCGAAGGGCGCCATTCCGATGGTTGCTTGATAGCTGTTGTTGTAGGCAAATTCTACCAAAGGAAGATGGTCTTTCCACGTCCCTCCAAAGTCAAGGATGCACAGTCTTAAAAGGTCCTCCAAAACTCTGTTCACTCTTTCTGTTTGGCCGTCGGTTTGGGGATGATAGGCTGTGCTCAAGCATAACTGTGTGCCTACCGCTTCTTGCAGACTCCGCCAAAACTCACTTGTGAAGATAGGGTCTTGGTCACTAACAATGCTGGATGGTATTCCATGGAGTCGAACAAATTCCTTGAGGTAAAGAGATGCTAGGGATGAGGCAGTTCTTTTACTTTTGACAGGTAAAAAGTGGGCGCTTTTAGTAAGCCTATCCACTATTACCCAAATGCTAGTGTTGCCTCTCCTAGACCTAGGCAGCCCATCAACGAAGTCCATTGAGATGCTATCCCACTTCCACTGTGGGACCTCTAGAGGATGTAGCAGACCGCCAGGCTTTTTCTGTTCCGCCTTAACCTGTTGGCACACCATACACTTAGAAACGAAATCTGCCACGTCCTTCTTCATGTCGTTCCAAAAGAAAGTTCTTTTTATGTCCTTGTACATTTTATCGCCGCCTGGGTCTATCGTCATCTTGGAGTGATGTGCTTCTTCGAGAACCTTCTTTACTAAATCCCTTGTCTGTGGGACGCATAGTCTTCCGTCTCGCCTTAGCCAACCCTTATCGTCGATGGAGTATCTGTTGAGGTGACTTGAAGTCTCACCCCTAATTAGCCTATCAATCGTTTCCACAAGCTGACGGTCTTCGCGTTGTGCTGTCCCTATTGAGTCCACTAAAGTCGGGCGTACTTCGAGAGATGCTAGCAAGCCTGGTACAAAATCGGATGAGGGCCTAAAGTCAAAGCTGGCTATAAACTCTAGGCTTTGTCTTTCAACAAACAACGGGCTTAGGGTTAGTTTCTTTCGGCTCAACGCGTCTGCCACTACGTTGCCTTTGCCCAGAGTGTAGGAGATCTCGAAATCGTACGAGGCAAGAAACTCCATCCATCTCTATTGCCTCAAGTTAAGATCTTTCTGCGAGAAAAGATATTTCAATGATTTATGGTCAGTGTAAAGTTCGAACTTCTCACCTAGGAGATAGTGTCGCCAAGACTTGAGTGCAAAGACTATGGCAGCTAACTCAAGATCGTGGGTCGGGTAGTTCTTTTCGTGCACTTTCAATTGTCTCCCGCCATAAGCTACTACCCTTCCTTCTTGCATTAAGACGGCGCCTAACCCTGTCCCACATGCATCTGTATAAACGGTGAACATCTTGCTTCTATTTGGCAACGTCAAAACTGGGGCTGTTGTAAGAGCCCTTTTCAGTCGCTGGAAAGCAAACTCGCAATCCAAGTCCCAATTGAACACTAGATTCTTCTTGGTCAACTTTGTGAGCGGAGCTGAGATTTTCGCAAAATCCTTTATGAACTTTCGATAGAAACCTGCTAGTCCTAGAAAACTTCGGACCTCAGTTGCATTCCTTGGTGTCTTCTAATCCTGTACCGCCACTACCTTAGCAGGGTCCACTGCTAACCCTTGTTTGGATACTATGTGCCCAAGGAACCTCACTTCTTCTCTCCAAAAGTGGCATTTGGAGAATTTGGCTTTTAGCTGATGGACTCGCAGAGTTTCCATGATTGCCCTTAAGTGCTGAGCATGTTCCTCTTCACTCTTTGAGAAGATATGGATATCGTCTACGAAGACCACTACGAACTTATTGAGGAAATCTCTGAATACCCTACTCATCAGGTCCACGAAGTAAGCAGGTGCATTTGTCAAGCCGAAAGGCATGACAAGCCATTCAAAGAAGCCGTATGGGGTTCTGAATGCCATTTTATCGATACTATCTTCAGCCACCCTTAGCTGATGAAAACCGGTCGGTAAATCGAGTTGGGAGAAAACAGACGCTCCTACAAGCTGATCAAACAAATCGTCAATTCTGGGGAGAGGGTGCCTATTCTTTTTCGTTAGCTTGTTGAGCTCCCTATAGTCAACACATAGACGGAGTGAACCATCCGCCTTTGTAGCGAACACAACTGGAGTGCCCCATTCTGAAATGCTCCTCCTAATGAACCCCTTTTCTAGAAGCTCTTTAATCTGTTTACTGAGCTCTTTCCTTTCCCGTGGAGCCATGTGTCTAACGGGCAACGCAACGGGCTTTGCATTATCTACAAGGTATATGCGGAAGTCTATCTCCCGCTTCGGAGGCAAGCCCTTCACCTCTTCGAAGACATCCGGATATTCCCGGACCACTCTAACCGATTGCAAATTTTCAACGGAGGCATCAAGCGATTCAAGGTAACTAAGCATAACCGCATACGAAGGATTACAAGAAATTTCCAAAGTATTACCGAGCTGGGTTGGGAGCCTAACAACCCGTTTCTCATAATCAAGGATGGCCCCATTACTGGATAGCCAATCCATGCCCAAAATCAAACCATATCCCGAAAAGCCCAAAACAAAGGCACTACACTTAAATTCTACGCTTAGAATAGAAATTTTCAATCCCAAACAGATCATAGACAAATGAGCTGGGCCCCCAATTGGTTTGAAACAATTAAGGGGTCCTCTACCATACTGGTTTTTAGGTGCAGAGATTCTACTAAAGCAGACGAGATAAAGGAGTGTGATGCGCCAGAATCAAATAAAGTGCGAACGGGGTGATCATAAAGATAAACTACACCTTCTACAGAAGTATTTATACCTTGCTGTTGCAGAGGTGGCGCCTCTAGCACATGAACTTGTGCCCCTGAGGTGGATCCAGCCCTCTGCCCCTGTCCTCGTTTCTTTGGGCAGTCCTTAGCCGTGTGGCCTATCTCACCGCAAGAAAAACACCCACCATTCATCTTGGCCTTCTTTTTCCGGCAATCTTTCACTAAGTGCCCCACTTTGCCACATAATTTACACTTCCTCTTCTCTTGGGACTTGTTGTCCTTCCCGCCCTTCTTAAGTCTTCTCAGGGTAGTCTTTGCTGATGTGTCCAGTCTCCCCACAATGAAAACATTCTCCTTGCTTTCTTTTCCTCTTTCTACAATCCTTGGCTATGTGCCCTTCCGTACAGCAAAAATTGCATTTCCTTTTTTCTTGTTTCTTGTTATTACTGTTACGATCCTTTCTTGTTTGACTATTATTCATCTTCCTACTCTGGGACTCTTCCGCTTGCTGGTTCACGTGGAGGAGGAGGAGTGAAAGCGTCAGTAGCTGGGGAGTAAGGTCTCCAGACATGCTGAAACAGAAAGGATAGATTCAAAACGAAGGATAAGAGATAGTACCTATGGCTTTGGGGGGACTTTGCCTTTTAAAATAAAAATAATATTTTATATTTTAAAAATGCTTCTTTAAATTTCCTTTTTGAAAAATAAATTTTCAAAACTTTTTATCTTATCTGGTAAACCTATGCTCTGATACCAAGTGAAACACCCCACCTCCGTTAGGGTCACTATCAAAGGGAATGCCCTAATTTTGGTGGAGGTTTATAAGTATAAGTCACAGATATACAAGACAGATATAATAACACATATTTTTGAACAGCGGAAAACAACAACTTTTATTTCATCAAAATACGTGTTACACAAACCATGCCATAATTGTCTTACAATACTTCCAAAATCATAACTGTCTTGATTACGTTATTTAAAGAAGCATAAAGAAAACTTAAATAAACTGCAAAAGTCCCATAATTGCTGTCCAAAGCCATAGCCCAAAACGAAAAGATCCAAGCAATACATTCTTTTTCTTCAAGCTGGATATGAAGGCTGGTCAAGCTGCGGTGTTCCCTCCCTGTGGACCTTGGGGGGGGAACGGAAGAAAAGAAGACGAAAGAAAAGTAGAGTCAGACATAAAGCCTGAGTAAATCTAGGACTATTCAGTCTATGAATAAAGAACTGGGTATGATAAGTATAAACTAGAAGTGGGAAAGCACCATAAACTTAGTTAAGTTGTCTAGGGTCGAATATACTATTGTACCCCATATTAATCTTTGTACATATAAACTAGTTCCCAACAGGCACCCCATAATCAGGGTGAAGTGATCCTTTTTCTGATGATCGGCTCCTACTCGCATAGTTACATGTGTCTTATGGCCCCCGATGTTGTAGTTACCTATGATGGTTCCACCATGGGGTGTATCAAGTCCCATGGTGGCGGCCCGACACAATCCTAGAATGCACAGGTATGCTACTGGTGTCCAGTGCCTTATTTTTCTGCGCTGGAGTGTGTGCACGCCCGCACCCCGTTAGAACCTACACTGTTGCACCACCGCCGTCGATTTGACCTCTTACACTCAGCCCAGTAATCGTGCCCCATCCTGCCTAGTTTCAGGGTATCATGATACCTTGTAGGGTTACTGCTGAAAAGGATCCCCCGCTACTAGGTTTTTCTATTTCTAGCCAACATGCTAAGTTGGTTAAGTGTTTTATAAACCTAACCCCCAATCAGTCTGTTTAGTTTAGCATGTTCCATTTTGATTAAGTCTTAATTCACTTAATCCTATCAATCCTGACTCAGCCTTAATTGTCTTATTAAAGCCTTGACCTCTCACATTAGACAGGTATTGTTGTGGCTGCCTGTTGCCGGTTGGGTCCGGGCAGTCTTACGCCACAACTCAGTCTAACCTCGGGTCCTTATTGGGCTCCGTGTTTAACCACCCACATTGGATAGGTATTGTTGTGACTACTGGACAGCCGGGCGGTTCCGGGCAGGTTTACATCACAACTCAATCCAACCTCGGGTTAAACACATCGTATTTTCTACATTTACATATTTTGTCTCTTTTCTTTTTATATGTAAATATTTGCGGCCCATTATTCAAATTCACCTTTATTGATTAAAATTTATTTATGCCACTTAATTGTTTTTCGAGGTTGTTGGCATGCGTCAAACATGCCAACACATATGTTCTATAGTTTAGCCCAAACGTCATTACCCCCGTTTTATACGTTCGCTCCAATGTAAGGCATGTTGGGTTTAACACTTAAACCCAATTTATCCATATGAAAAGGGGAGGCTTATAACATGGTGTTTATAAGGTAACATAAAAAGGGGAGTGCGAACACATGAACTTGCAACATAACGACTCAATTAACATAAGGTAAGCACATGTAAACTTGCAATTGTAACAACATATAATATAAGCAATACTTAGACATGAATCATTTTATTCACATAATCATGTATAAACAAAACATGAATCATTCTATTCATGTAGTCATGGCATAAATAATACTTAAACATGAACCATTCTAATCGTATAATTATGGCATAATCATAACTGAACATGAGTCCTACTATTCATATAGTCATGGCATAAACATAATTGAACATGAATCCTACTATTCATATAATCATGGTTTTTATCCTATCTATGTAACTTGCAAGTGGGATGTAATTCTAGTGTAATTCTAATGTAACTTATGTGTCACATATATTATCATATGATTATGATAACAACATAAGCCTACAAACATGTTTTCAACTAGGCATAATAACAAACATAGTTTAGTCATGTTCATAAAATTAATACAAGCTTACAAAGATGTTTGCTTTTGTCACTATCACAAAAGCATGATTTTTATACTTGAACTATAATGCCAATTCCAACATAACTTCATATGAATCATAATACTCAAATGGACCAAATTACACTAAAGATGACCATAGAATTATACATCATGTTGGCATAACAATAAATCATAGACTTGCATGAATTTCAAATAAACTATTACAACATATAGTTGTTATTTTCAACATGAATCATATACTTGCAATTATCAAATGGGTGTTGTAAATAACTACCACAAACATGTAGTTTTCAATATGAATCATATGCTTGCATGAATCCCAATTAAGATTCCACAATGGTTGTCAACATAAACCATATACTTGTATGAATCCAATCGTACACCATAGCATTGCCAAATCGTTTAGAATCAAAATAACATACAAATATAGGTCATTATTGCCACAATTCCATTTCGGTTTTAACTTCCAACGCAAATCGCATACTTGCAAATATCCAATCGTATACCATAATATTCCCAAATCGTTTAGCATCAAAGCAACGTACAATTATAGATTATTATCGCCACAATTCCATTTCTTACTTTACACAAGTCAACACAATTATTTAATTCACATCGGAATAGCACTCTACTTACAACGTATGACGAATCTTCAATTCAGGAATCTGAATTCTGAATTTGGAGATGTTATCCTTTGTTGTAGGCGTTGTTTTGATTGATTTGACATTGCTTTAAGCTTTGAATTATCTCCTAATTGTCTCTCTATTTCTGACGGCTATCCTCAGTCTCTCCTCAGCAGCATGATGGTCTCATCTCCATTTTAGTTTGTGTAAATTAGGGTTAGTCTTAGGTCCTTTTTATAGAGTTTGAGAGTTGATTTAGACCGTCGATGGAGCTTGGTTTAATAATAGCCGTTCGTTCAAAGGAGAGGCCAATCATGAGCTGACACCTAGCCCTAGTGACAAGGCAAGGCTCAGAAAATCGACCAAACACAGACCAGGCCAGCCAGGGTGGGCTGGGTTCGACCTGGCTCAGGGGCCAGGTCGACTCCCCAGTCGACCCCCAGGTCGACTCTAGAGTCGACCTGCCTGGGGCAGGTCGACTCCCAGGTCGACCCTAGGGTCGACCCCCAGGTCGACCTGGTGGGTTTGGGCGGGAATTTTCCCGCCTACTTTGATTGGGCTGAAATTCAAATCTGTTTTCGAAATTTGAATTTCCTCAAACTTCATCGGGCCATAATTTGGTCATACGGGCTCCGTTTTTCGAAAAATCGGACTCTATTTCGCGTATTTTTCCGAGTTGAACGCAATGGCATATCCCGTTTCCCTTAATACTTTAATTTAAAATTTATTATACTTTAATTTGTGAATTTCACTGTTGTAAAATACACGGGGTGTTACAGGGGGGAACAGAAGAAAAGAAGGCGAAAGAAAAATGGGTCAGACATAAGTCTGGTAAGTCCAGTGATTTTTCAACATGAGAACAAGAAAAAGGATCATGACATGAATAAACCGAAAATAGGATAATACGAGAATAACAAGATAACATAAGGCAAGACAAGGCAAGTTAAACTGAATATACTATCGCACCCATTTCTATTTCTCTACACCTACTAACTATTGTTTCAGCCATCCTCACCTGTTCATAACAAAGTGATCCCCTTTATCGATCGGCTCCTACTCATATACGTTTACTGCTTGTGTCATTCAGCCCCGCTTGATTGTAGATACCTGTGTTGGTCCCACCATGGGGTGTATCAAATCCTATGGTGGCAACCAGACACAATTCAAGATGCACAGTGTATAACTACTGATGCCCAGTGCCTGCTTTTTCTACTCCGGAGTACGTGCACGCCCGCACTCCATTGGAACCTACACTGACGCACCTCCCGCCGTTGTTTTGACCGCTTATAATCAGCCCAGTAATCATGCCCCCTGCCTAGTTTAGGGTACCATGATACATCTATGTAGGTTACTGCTAAAATGGGTCCCCGTTACTAGGGTTTCCTAATCAACATGTTAAAATGGTTAAGTGTTCTCAAATTAACCTAACCCCACCCATTAGCTTAGTTAACATGTTGTATTGGTTAATTGTTGCCATAATTAGCTTAACCCTACCATTCCTGTCTTAGCTTTAATTCATTCATTAAAGCACCAACCACTCACATTAGATATGTATCGTTGCAGTCGCTAGATGTGCCGGTCGGTTCCGGGCAGTCTTACACCGCAACTCAATCTAACCTCGGGTTCTTTTGGGCTTAATGCGCTAACCTCTCACATTAGATCTATATTGTCGCGATTGCTGGATGTGCCAGGCTGTTCCGGGCAGTCTTACACCATAACTCAATCTAACCTCGGGTTAGGCATATTCGTCTTTTACTTAATTTACATATTTACCCTTCGTATTTATATGTAAATTATCCACAATTTTTATCATTCAAGTCATGCCCCATTTACCCTATAAATCATGTTCAAAATTTGTAGCTACATAAATTATACCAATTCATTCTACTAATCATTTACATGATTATGAGCCAAACTATGCCAATAATATGTAATTTAATGTTTTTCCCAACGTTACCCCCGTTATACGTTCGCATAATTCACATAGAACGTTAGGCTCGCAACTTAGCCTAACTCATAAACAAAAGGGAAAAGAAAGGATCATGTACCATTCCAACAACATAAAAAAAATATGGATCTAACTAAACATGTGACATATAAATTTGGCATAGAACAATGAACTTGTATTTTAGATCTAATTAACATGAATCTTAAGCATATGAACAGGAACTTACATAGAATTACACAAATCCAATTAGGCATGTAAATGTGAACTTGCATTTGATTTTGGATCAAATTAACATAGATCTAAACATATAAGGATATAGACCTAAACCTATAGGCATATATGAACATGACTTAGCCTATAAACTTGCATGTAACATAACATGAAAGAGTCACCAAATTTATATAATACATGATTAGTTTGACATACAACATGATAAGTCCAATAAACCATAATAGTCTCATAGACATATATGATAGAATTATCACAAGAATAGACATGAATCAACATCACCATTTTCTTACAACTAAGCATAGTTCTAGTTTCGCTTTATTACAAATCATGACTTTTATTTGTTCACATCTAAAGAATAACTGAACTTACAAACAAAAGAAAATTTTTGTTTTCTGGGATCTGTTTTCTGAAACTGAAAAGCTATCCTTTGATGTAGACTATTGGATCTTTAATTTGGATTTGATTCATAGCTTCTAACCTGCTTTTTAGTTGGAGAAGAATGGTGGCTATACTAGGTTGACCATGGACAGCATGACGGTTCCTTGGAATGAAATTTCTGTGGTTTAGGGTTGAGGGTTGGGGTTGTTTATATTGAAGTTTAGATTTATGTGAGCCGTTAGATCAACCTAGGAGCAATCAGAACCATCCAGACTAGATAGAGCTATCCAGCACCTATGCCCTAGTGACTCAGCAACAATTCAGAAAACGTCACTGTTTGGATCTCGGCAAGGGGGTCGACCCCTACAAGGGGGTCGACACCCAAGTCGACACCCCTCACAGGGAGTCGACACCTATGTCGACCCCCTCCCCCCCGGGGGGAGTCGACCCCTATGGGCGGGAATTTTCCCGCCTAGCTGATTCACGTGATTTGAAATTCGAACTGTTTTTGTTTTATTTAATTATATAATTTTCTGTTTAAACATGAAATCTTCTTAACTCCATAACTTCTTCATACAGAGTCTGATTCACGCAAACTCGGACTCTATCTCAAGTAGAATTCCAAGACGAACGCAATGGCGTAACCCATTTCCTTAATTCCCACTTTTACAATTAAGTATTCTTTAATTAGTTACTTTAATAAACATAGAAAATACAGGGTGTTATATTCTCCCCTCCTAAAGGATTTCGTCCCCAAAATCTTTAAATCAAGAAGAATGTATATCCTACCATCTAATCGTCCATCTACTCAACCATCAAACACCGACATCTATTGCCCTTAAAAAGATTTCTAATGCTTTCATGACTGTATGCATAGGGTGTGTATATGTCCTTGTCTAATGCAAAATCAGGCGGTCTACTGATTCAGTTGACCTCCTTAATGCAAATTATGTGTAACACCCCGAATTTTCTATTAACAGTAAATTAACAAATTAAAGTATAATTAATTCTAAATGAAAGAATTAAGGGAAACGAGTTATGCCACAGCGTTCATCTCGGAATTCTGCTTGAGATAAAGTCTGAGTTTGCGTAAATCGGACTCCATATGAAGGAGTTATGACCTCCGGAAGTTTCAGAATTCGATTTAAAATTCAAACAGCCCGAAAACATGTTAAAATTCAAAACTGGACTAGAACTGGGCTAGGCGGGAATTTTCCCGCCAGGACCCAGGTCGACCGGGGGGTCGACCTGGGAGTCGACCTGGGTACCCAGGTCGACCATGTAGTCGACCTGGGGGTCGACCTGCTTGGTTGACCTGACCTACTTGGTCTGGTCCTGGCTCGGTTTCTGGGGCTTGGCTCTGTCACTAGGGCTGATTTGTCACTTTCTGATTGGCTTCTCTTGAGACGGATGGCCTTGATTAACTCTAGCTTCATCGACGGCTCTAATTAGTTTTAAATTCTATATAAACAACCTTAGTCTCCAACCTAAATTCACACAAATAAAATAGAGCTAGAGCCGTCATGTTGCTGGAAGGAAGCCAAGAGTAGCCTCCACTTGAAGAAAGATTAGAGACGAGCAAAACTAAAGTAAAAACAAGATTCAAACAACGTTTATCTACCCAAAGGAAAGCATTGCAAATTCAGAACTCAGAATCCAGAATTCAAGTTCATCGTTTGTTGTAAGTATAGTGATTTTTCCGATGGGAATAAAACTAAGATTTGATTCGATGTAAAATGGAAATGGAATTGTATTATTGTATAACGATGATGTTAATTCATATCTATGTGTTGCAATGATTGTGTTGTGAATAGTATTGGATGTTTGTGGTATAATTGACTTGATATTGGATCCGTTAGAATGTTTGTGGATTAATCTAGTTGATGTTGGATCTATTCAAATTCACATACAAGTTATTTGGTTCATATCTACACCTATATGTTTATGTGATTATATAGGTTGTATGTGATTAAGATCTCATGTATATACTTTATGCTAAACCTCTATACCTAAATGATTAAGTTCATATACATGCTCATACGTTTATACAAAAGTTGCAAGTTCATAATTGGATCCATGCCAAGATCCACTTCAATACATGTTTCATGTTATAAATGGACATATGATTGGATCTAGTTCACACATGTGATAAAATTATACATACTTTATGGACATGTCATATTCTTGTCATATGCTAGCGATGTTCGATGTTATGCCTAGATCTAAACATGTTTAGGCTTATGTTGTCTAAATCATATGCTAATTCATGTGACACCTATTTAGTTAGATCCCTATTTCAATGCAAGTTCACATATATGTAAGTTGATTTAGTCTATGTTGCAAATTCACATATATGTATGTTGATTTATTCTACGATGCAAGTTCACACCTATGATATTCATGTTGACTATTTTGCAAGTTCACACCTATGATGTTCATATTGACTATGCCGCAAATGCCAAGTTTACACCTATGTCATGTTTACGTTAATGAATTTCTTTATGCCAATTTTGTGTACGCTAAATTAGGCTAAGTTTTTAGCCTAATATTATATGTTAAAAATCATGCAGATGAAAAATTAGGCGAAGATTGTTAGCCGAATATTTAGATGGGGTAACGTTGGGAAAAATTGGTAATTATAGGAAACTTGACATAAATTGGTGAAAATATATGTATTGGCATGTTTGGCACATGCCAATAATTGGTGGCACTTAAATGGTATAATATTCTTCCAAAAATGATGAACTTGGGAAGTGGGCCACAATATTTAATTGTTAACAAATTTACATATAACAAGTAATAGAGACAAATATGTAAATTTAGAAAATACGAGTATGCTTAACCTGAGGTTGGATTGAGTTGTGATGTAAACCTGCCCGGACCCGCCCGGCTGTCCAGTAATCACAACAATACCTATCCAATGTGAGAGGTTAAGCATTGAGCCCAATAAGGACCCAAGGTTAGACTGAGTTACGGTGTAAACCTACCCGGAACCGACCGGCACATCCAGTAACCATAACAATACCTGTCTAATGTGAGTGGTCGGTGCTTTAAAAAGCTAAGGATAAACAAGTTAGGATGGTAGGGTTAAGTTAACTAAAACACTTAACCAATTCAGCATGTTAATTAAACTGATGGGTGGGGTTAGGTAAATATAGACACTTAACATGTTTGACTAGAAAACCCTAGTAACGGGGACCCATTTCAGCAGCAACCCAATTAGGTATCATGGTACCCTGAAACTAGGCAGGGTGGGGCACGATTATTGGGCTGATTATAAGCAGTCAAAAGGATGGTGGTTGGTGCAGCAGTTTGGGTTCTAACGAAGTGCGGTCGTGCACACACTTCGGAGAAGACAAACAGGCCACTGGGCGCCAGTAGTATAACCTATGCATTCTAGGATTGCGATGGGCCGCCACCATAGGACTTGATACACCCCATGGTGGGACCAGCATAGATATCTACAATCATTGTGGGTCGTATGACACATATTATTTTGCGAGTAGAAGCCGATCTTTAGAAAGGGGATCACTTCACCCCGATCATAGGGTGCCAGTTGAGACAATGCAAGTTGGTGCAAAGATATATTGTGGGGTGCGATAGTATATTCAGTTCAAACTGCTTTATCTTAGTTTATGATACTTTCCTATTTTCGGTTTATACCTATCATGCCCTTTTTCTTATTCTCATACTAAAGAGTCACTAGACTTACCAGGCTTTATGCCTGACTCTATTTTTCTTTCGTCTTCTTTTCTTCTGTTCCCCCCTCCCCCGGTCCACAGGGAGGAAACAACCCATCTTAGTCAGAATCTTTGCAAGCTTCAAGATAGTAGATGTATGGTTTGGACTCTCTTTCCTTGGCTATGGCTTTTGGACACGTTCTATGGGGATTTATGCAGCTTTTGTTATGTTTTATGCTTCTTTATTTAATAATCAAGACAGAAATGATGATGTAATGTTTTGGAAGTTATTATGAGACAATTATGGAAATGCTTTGTATGAACACGTATTTATGAAATGAAAGTCTATTTGTTTTCCGCTGCTTATACATATGTTTTTATATCTGTCTTGTGTTTTATCTGTGACTTTTACTTATAAACCTCCACCGAAGTTAAGACATTCCCTTTGTGAGTGACCTTAATGAAGGTTGGGTATTTCACTTGGTATCAGAGCCAGGTTTACCAGATTAGATAAAGGTTTTTGAAACTATTTTCAAAAGAGAAGTTTAAAGAAGCATATTTTTTCAAGGAAAAGCATTGTTTTTAAAAGGCATAAACCCCAAAGCCATATGCACTATCTCTCTATCCATTTGTCTTGAATACTTTCCTTTTTTGTTCCAGCATGTCTGGAGATCTTAACCTTCCAGAAGGAGTACCGATACCTGGCTGGTTCCGAAGGTACCTAGAGGCTAGGGCCAATGGTGCGGCCCAGCAGACATTCCTCCTCCTATAGTGGCAGCGGTTCCTCCTCCTCCTCCTCGTGGAAACACTTTTGCTAAGACATGTAGAGACTTCAAAGCTATGGGTGGAAAGGACTTTTATGGAACTGAATCCTTTGTGGTAGTAAGGAACTGGCTGAAGGAGACCAAAGATTTGTTCGTTATCTTCGAAGTTGACAACAGGCAAAAGATACAGCTAGTAGTGTGGTTGCTTAAAGATGAAGCTTCCTATTGGTGGGAAGTTACCCATGCTGAGAGGCCAGTGGAAACTTGGAAAGATTTCAGAATGAGGTTTTAGATGAAATTCCTCTCCTAAGCTGAAAGAAGCCTGCAGATGGAGAAGTTCCAAACTCTTAAACAAGGAAGTATGACGATCAAGGAGTACGTCAATCAGTTTAATCAGCTGGCCAGATTTGGGCTGGATTTAGTAAACATCCAACACAAGAAGGCCCTTCTCTTCGTCAAAGGTCTGAATGAGCCTCTACACAGCCTTGCTATGACCCAATTACCGATGGGGGCGACTTATGAAAGCTTGGTGGACATGGCGCTGCTACACGAGGAAGATAAAGGCAAGAAAGAGGCAAAGGTGGAAGTGCCTCAAGAAAAGAAAGAGGGTTTGCAGGCTAAGAAAACAGACTTCAAAGAAAGGCGGGAAGAACAACAAACCCCATGAAAAAGGAAATTGTAATTTTTGTGGCATTGTTGGACATATAGTGAAAGACTGCAGAAAGAAGAAGGCGAAGATGAATGGTGGCTGTTTCCATTGCGGCTAGGGCTGTCAATGGGTCGTGTCGTGTCGGGTTCGGGTCAAATTTTAAACGGGTCGGGTCAACCCGTTTAACAAATGGGTCAGATATTGCCAACCCGAACCTGACCCGTTTATAAACGGGTTGACTCGACCCGACCCGGCTAACCCGTTTATCTAATCGGGTCGGGTCGGGTCAACCCGTTTGACCCATTGACCTGTTTAAATTTTAGAAGTTAACACTTAAAACATCGGTAAACCTTAAATGGGAACACAACCGCTCTAGCAAGCAAGTAGCAACAAATAAATACTTGCAACTTTTTGAGGCAACAGTCTAGCAAGTAGCAACAAACAAATACCTAATCATCAAGCATCAATGATTCAATTCAATAGTCCAAAACAGTACAATTCTTAAAACTTTAAAGCAACATACAATGCAATCATCGATCACAAACTAGCAAAGTGGCAATAAAGTAAACAAATAGACATAAGACAATCATCGATCATACAAATTACAAATACAATACACGTAAAAGACAACTTGCAAGTAGTTTGATAGAAGATTCCCTGAAGCATTGGCAGTTTGGCACTTCGCAACATCTAAATCCTGCATGTACTGAAAAGTAAAAACAATGTTATTACTAAAGGACTTGCAAAGTGCATGCATTGAGAACAATCGCAATTCGCAACATATAAAGCTGCCGCTCCGAGCCTGCCAAGTGCAAAGAAGAAGCAGCTTCTTAGCTGCTACTGCTTTGCAGCAGCTCCGAGCTGCTGCAAAGGCAGCTTCTTAGCTGCTGATCCTTCGCAGCAGCTAAGAAGCTGCTGCTTCTTTGCAGCAGCTCCGAGCTGCTACTGCTTCTTTGCAGAGGCTAAAAACTATAGCCGTTAGCTTCCAACTAATTCAAACTATTTGAAGTGTCGAATTGCAGAGGCTAAAAACTATAGCCGTTAGCTTCCAACTAGGAAGGTTAGTATACAAATCTATACAGCAAGTTAAATCTATACAAATCTATACATGTTTGATGTGCACAATTAATTTCAGTCATTGATTAATAAGCTATCAATCATTTATTTGATGTAGTCAATCACATTACGAATGAAATCACAAATGACACGAGAATAAAAGATTTGATCTCTTACACGATTAATCAATCATTTATCTGATATAGTCGGACACATTACAAATGCAATTACAAATGATCCGAGAATAGAAGATTCGATCTCTTACACCAAACCACTAAAAGGTAAACAATTAATAATAGAACCACTTCAAACATGCATTGTTGTTCATGTAAAAGTTTAATTCTTTTTCCAAAGTTTACAACATTTCAAATCTATTTACCAAGTTTAGCAATGCTTCTTTATAGATAATCCTTGCCACATTCGCGGAAATATTGTCTTATTTCATATTGTTCGTAGTATAGATAATTCTCTTATTTCATATTGTTCGTAGTATAAATATAAATAGTTCTTAATTCTTAAGACATAACTATATAAATAATGACTTCATAAAGCTATTAAACATACCGGTTAGTTGCGGTGAAACTGATTGTTAGAAGAACACTCAGCGGTTTAGAGTGGACGCCGTCGATTTCTAAGTTGCTAATGTCCTCCGTTAATTCTTCAAGATTAACAGGTAAAGTAGTAACACCTGTCAAGTTACTATATTTTTAGAACATCAAATTTCATATAATGAACAACAAAGTAAGAAATTTAACCTCCATCCCCAAATATCCAATCTTGTGTGCATACGATTGCCTCTACAACTTCGGGCTTAAGTGCACTTCAATATTGATCGAGAACTCGACCACCTACACTAAATGATGATTCCGATGCGACCGTAGATATAGGAATGGATAGCACATCACGAGCCATAATAGACAATTCTGGAAATCTAAACTTATTAGCTTTCCAATATTAAAGAATATCCAAAATTGTCTTTCTATCCAACTTTGGTTCATCCAAGTACAATTTTAATTGAGTTTTTTGTGCCGAAAATGAAAATTCTTCACTCTCAAAATTTTCAAAATCCTACAAACATATAAAATTCATGGTTATATAAAATTCTAGTAAATTGTGTGATAGAAGAAAGACCTTTAAAGTTTAAATGCATGGTTATATAAAATTCACCTTTAGAACATCCAAGCATTCTCTAGAAACTAAGTTATCCTCTGTAGAAGATTGATTCTGGCTATTAGAAGTGGTGCCTGTTATTTTATCATACATTTTCATGTAAATATCAAAAAGAGAATACAATGTATCACGAACTTTACTCATTTCTACAGAACCACCACCACCACCATAAAGTCTCTTATACGAAAACTCCACAAACTGAATCTTATATCTAGGATCTAGAATAACAGCAATCGAGAGAATAAGACTATATGTCTTCCAATACTTCTCAAATTTTCCCATCATACCACATGCAATCCTACTCATAAAACTATCACCATCAGTTAATGCTTTTTGCAAAGTTTCTTGAACAACAAATACTTGAGGAAAATACAAATTTGCAGTAGGATATTTGGAGCCAGAAAAGAGACAAGTAACATCATAGAAGACCTTAAAAACCTTACAAATTTGTTCCACCTTAACCCATTCAGATTGAGAAATAGCGTGCTTATAGTTGGAATCACTCAACTGTAAATGACGAAAAGCACCCTGATAATAAATAGCACTCTCAAGCATGAGATACGTGGAATTCTATCTAGTAGGAACATCTTGTCGTAAACCTTTCCTACTATCCAAAGAAACATGAGATATGCACTCTAAATTTTTTTGCTTCCTTGCTTGTGAACCTCTTACATATTTAATGCTCTCCCTAATTTTAGACACATATGTCAACTTCTTTTAACCCATCTTGCACTATAAGATTAAGAATATGAGCACAACATCTAATGTGAAAAAAAATCACCATCTATCAACAAAGCCTCCCTCAATAGAAGTTGCTCCTTTAACAAATTAACAAATACATCATTTGCACTAGCATTGTATAAGGTAATGGAAAATATCTTTCTTTCAATTCCCTAATCAGTCAACAAATTATAAACTTTTTCGGACAAAGCAACTCCGATATGTGGAGGAGGCATGAAACTAAAATTTAAAACTCTCTTTTGGAGGACCCAATTAGCATCAACAAAATGAGCGGTTAGACAAATGTACCCATCGGTTGCAATAGAAGTCCATAAATCGGAAGTCAAACAAATTCTCCCCGGAATTGAAACAATGTGTGTCTAAGTTTCGATTTTTCCCTTTCATACATTTTAATCACATCAGCTCTAGTAGTATTTCTAGAAATCAACTTAATATCTGCACAAACATAAGAAAATAATTGTCTAATTCCAGCGTACTCCACAAATTGAAATGGTAATCACGCATCAATATTGACATTACCAACAATTCTCTAAATTTATCCGGGTCAAATTTAGACGACCTTGTAATAAGAGAGCCCTCGGTTTGACTTACTAGCAATTGACCTAGATCCTGATTTTTGGTACAAGATTTAATATGTCGTTTTAAGTTTCCAGTGCCATATGTACTATCGCATAAATAAGTAGTACCACATTTCATACACTTAGCTCTTTCCTTTCCGTCATCTTGCAATGGAATAATTTCAACTTAGCCCATACCTCAGAAGTAAGCTTTCTACGTCTCTTACTGATTGTTTTTTCACTTCTATTTCTGTGTTTCCTGTTTCCACTTCTTCCATATTGACATCTTCAACTCGATCACCACTACTTGGGGTAAAAACACTCATCTTTTTTCTGCAAAACATAAGAAGAAAAAATATATACATAAGAAGAAAAAACAAAACATAAGAAGAGAGCGACTAAAGTGCCAACCTTTCTCAGGAGGAATGGACAAAAACAATCCAAGCTTAAAGTTAAACAACTGTGACTCTTAAAGTAATGATTTTTTTTACCAAACTTTCACTGTAACTAGAATCGCATAGGATATCACATAGAAAATAACACAAGCGGTCATACACGAGGTCATACATGAGGTCAATTTGAGTGTGGCACAGTAGTTTTTAATTTTTATACACATAGTGTGAAAATCAAATCACACAAAGAAATTCGAATCGAGAGTCGAGCTGCCTGCCTAAACTGGAAAGAACCCTAAATTGGAAGTGAACCCTAAACTCGAATCGAGAGTACATGGAAGTGGCGGCTTCGGCTTGAAGAGGCGGCTTCGGCTTGATGTAGAGCTTTCGCCGTGACCGTGAAGCCTTGAAAGTTGAAGGAGCGGCTTCGGCTTAGTAGAAATTAGAGAGAACCTGGAAGTGGCGGCTTGGTGAAACTAGAAAGAACCCTAAAAGTGAATGCGGCTAGTAAAAAATTAACCCTAAAGTGAATGCGGCAGCAGCAGCACGAGGTCAAATTGGGTCTAAGAATTGAACGGGCTGGGCTGGGGGCTGGGCCATGTAAAATTATAAATGGTTTTAAAGTTAAACAGGTTAGAACGTGTCAACCCACGGGTTCGCGGGTCAACCCGTAACCCACCCGTTTATTAAACGGGTCAGAGCGGGTTGACCCGAAAATGACTCATTTATAAATGGGTCGGGTCGGGTTTTTTTTGTGCGGGTTACATGTCGTGTTTCGGGTCGTGTACGAAATTGACAGCCTTAATTGCGGCAAGACTGGACACATGGCTAAGGACTGCCCAAAGAAGCGAGGGCAGGGACAGAGAACTGGATCCACTTCAGGGGGACAGGTTCATGCGCTGGTGGCACCTCCGTAGGAACGAGGTAGAAATATTTCTGCAGAAAGCTTAGTTTATCTCTATGATCATCCAGTTCGCACTCTCTTTGATTCTGGTGCATCACACTCCTTTATTTCATCTGCTTTAGTAGAATCTCTGCACCTAGACACTAATATGGTAGAAGATCCCTTTGTTGTTTCAAATCCAATTGGGGGCTCAGCTTATTTGTTAATGGTTTGTTTGGATTTGAAAATCTCTATTCTAAGTGTTGAGTTTAGATGTAGTGCCTTTGTTTTGGGCTTCTCGGGATATGGACTGATCTTAGGCATGGACTGGTTATCCAGTAACGGTGCCATTCTTGATTGTGAGAAAAGAGTGGTTAGACTCTTGACTCGACTCAGTAACACTCTAGAAATTTCTTGTAATCCCTTGAATGTTGTTATGCTTAGTTATCTAAAGTCGCTTGATGCTTCTGTTGAGAATTTGCATTCGGTTAGAGTGGTCGGTGAATATCCGGATGTCTTTGAAGAGGTAAAGGGCTTACCTCCGAGGCGGGAAATAGACTTCCGCATATATCTTGTTGATAATGCAAAGCCCATAGCTTTACCTGTTAGACATATGGCTCTAAAGGAGAGAAAGGAGCTCAGTAAGCAAGTTAAAGAGCTTCTTGAGAAGGGATTTATAAGGCAGAGTATCTCGGAATGGGGTCTCCAGTGGTGTTCGCCACCAAAGCAGATGGCTCACTACGTCTTTGTGTGGACTATAGGGAGCTAAACAAGCTGACTAAGAAGAATAGACACCCGCTTCCCAGAATAAACGATTTGTTTGATCAGCTTGTAGGTGCGTCGGTCTTCTTCCAACTTGATCTGGCTACTGGGTTCCATCAGCTAAGGGTAGCTGAAGATTGCATTGATAAAACGGCGTTTAGAACCCCAGATGGTTTCTTCGAGTGGCTTGTCATTCCTTTCGGCTTGACAAACGCACCCGCTTATTTCGTAGACCTAATGAGCAGGGTGTTCAGATAATTCCTCAATAAGTTCGTGGTGGTCTTCGTAGACGATATTTTGATCTTCTCAAAGAATGAGGAAGAACATGCTCAGCATCTGAAGGAAATTATGGATACTCTCCGTGCACATCAGCTAAAAGCAAAATTCTCCAAGTGCCACTTCTGGAGAGAAGAGGTAAGGTTTCTTGGACATGTAGTGTCCAAAGAGGGGTTAGCTGTGGACCCCGCGAAAGTGGTGGCAGTGCAAGATTGGAAGACACCAAGAAATGTAACCGAAGTCCGAAGCTTTATTGGGCTAGCCGGTTTTTACCGAAAGTTCATTAGAGATTTCGCGAAAATCTCAGCTCCACTCACAAGGCTAACAAAGAAGAATCTAGCGTTCGCTTGGGATTTGGATTGTAATATTGCTTTCCAACGCTTAAAAAGGGCTCTTACAACAACCCCAGTTCTTACATTGCTAGATGGAAGCAAAATGTTCACAGTATACACAGATGCATGCGGAACGGGACTAGGCGCTATTCTGATGCAAGAAGGGAAGGTAGTAGCTTATGGTGGAAGACAATTGAAAGTTCATGAAAAGAACTACCCCACCAACGATCTTGAGTTGGCCGCCATCGTCTTTGCGCTTAAGTCTTGGCGCCATTATCTCCTAGGTGAGAAGTTCGAATTGTATACTGACCATAAATCGTTGAAGTATCTTTTCTCGCAGAAAGATCTTAACTTGAGGCAGCAAAGGTGGATGGAGTTCCTTGCCTCGTATGATTTTGAGATTTCTTATACTCCTGGCAAGGGCAATGTAGTAGCAGACGGCTTAAGTAGAAAGAAGCTGACCTTAAGCCCTCTCTTTGTAGAAAGGAAAAGCTTGGAGTATATAGCCAGTTTTGACTTTAGGCCGTCCTCTGATTTTTTACCTGGTTTGATGGCATCACTAGAAGTACGACCCACTCTTTTAGACTCAATAGAGGCCGCACAACGTGAAGATCTTCAGCTTGTGGATGTGATTGATAAACTAATTAGGGGAGAAACTTCCAGTCACCTCAATAGGTACTCCATCGATGATAAGGGTTGGTTAAGGCGGGATGGAAGACTATGTGTCCCACAAGCAAGGGATTTAGTAAAGATGGTTCTCGAGGAAGCACATCATTCCAAGATGACAATACACCCAGGTGGAGACAAGATGTACAAGGACGTAAAGAGAGTTTTCTATTGGAGCGGCATGAAGAAGGTGTGGCAGATTTCATTTCTAAGTGCGTGATATGCCAACAGGTCAAGGTGGAACAAAAGAAGCCTGGAGGACTGCTTCATCCTCTAGAGGTCCTGCAATGGAAGTGGGATAGCATTTCAATGGACTTCATTGATGGGTTTTCTAGGTCAAAAAGGGGCAATACTAGCATTTGGGTAATAGTGGACAGGCTCACAAAAAGCGCCCACTTTATATCTATCAAGAGTAGAAGGACTGCCTCGTCTCTAGCTTCTCTTTATCTCAAGGAAATAGTTCGACTCCATGGAATTCCCTACAGCATAGTGAGTGACCGAGATCCTATCTTTACAAGCGAATTTTGGCAGAGTCTGCAAGAAGCTGTAGGCACACAGTTGTGCTTGAGCACGGCCTATCACCCCCAAACTGATGGTCAGACGGAAACGGTGAACAGAGTATTAGAAGATCTTCTGAGAGTATGCGTTCTTGACTTCGGAGGAACATGTAAGGATCATCTTCCTTTAGTGGAATTCGCCTACAACAACATCTACCAAGCCACCATCGGCATGGCGCCCTTCGAAGCTTTGTATGGAAGACCGTGTCGATCACCATCTTGTTGGTCGAAGTCTACAGACAAGCTTATACTTGAGCGAGACATGATTAGAGAGACTTCAGAAAAAAGTGGACCTGATACGAAGGAGAATGAAGACTGCCCAAGATAGACAGAAATCCTACGTAGACAAAAGAAGGACTGACCTTGTGTTTGAGGTTGGAGACAGGGTTTTCCTTAAGGAATCTCCCTTAAGGAACGTCATTCGCTTTGGATCCGCGGGAAAGCTAGCACCAAGATTTGTAGGACCGTTCCCTATCATCGAGAAGATTGGTAAGATGGCTTACAGAGTAGAGCTACCCGAAAGGTTGGCTGGAATTCACAATGTCTTTCACGTTTCTCATCTACGGAAATGTTTACATGAATCTGCGGAAGTGGTGGAGCCAAGCATTCTCGAAGAAGCCGAAGTGGAACGTGAAGCAACTGTGAGGAGAGTTCCAACCCGCATCCTAGGAAATGAAGTGAAAAAGCTACCCAACCGCAAAGTCAAGCTTGTCAAAGTTCAGTGGAGCGACGCCGAGGAAGACGCGACTTAGGAAACTGAGGACAGAATACGCGCGCCTAGCCTTTTCTTTTTGGGGGTACATCTTTGATTTCTCTTTTTCCTTAAGTTGTGCTTGTATCTATCTTTTTAGGTATATCTCCTCTATATTATCCTTTATCCTTAGGTAGAAACCCCTTTGGATGTAAATATGTAATTGGAACATGTTATGATTGATGGCTGCAAGTGGTTGCTAGTGGTTGCTCGTGGATGCATATACACACACAACCTAGGTTTTAGATCGGCTCAGTCACTTCATATTGCATATGCATATATGTATTCATATTTGTATGTGGTTGAAACTTGATATGTTGTCATATGGATGTCGCAATTGTATGAATGATTGCGCACTCATGTAGAATTATGAGTAGGGAAGATTTTCATACACAATGGATTCATGACACTTACATGATTCGCATTAAGGAGGTCAACTGAATCAGTAGACCGCCTAATTTTTGCATTAGATAAGGACATATACACACACTATGCATATGATCATGAAGCATTAGAAGTCTTTTAAGGACAATGGACGCCTATGTTTGTTGGTTGAGTAGATTAACGATTATATGTTAGGATATACGTTCTTCTAGACTTGAAGATTTCGGGGACGAAATCCTTTAAGGAGGGGAGAATGTAACACCCCGAATTTTCTATTAACAGTAAGTTAAAAAATTAAAGTATAATTAATTCTAAATGAAAGAATTAAGGGAAAAGGGTTATGCCGTTGCGTTCGTCTCGGAATTCTGCTTGAGATAGAGTCCGAGTTTGCGTAAATCGGACTCCGTACGAAGGAGTTATGACCTCCGGAAGTTTCAGAATTCGATTTAAAATTCAAACAGCCCGAAAGCATGTTCAAAATTCAAACCTGGAACAGAACGGGGCTGGGCGGGAATTTTCCCGCCCAGGACCCAGGTCGATCGGGGGTCCACCTGGGAGTCGATCTGGGTACCCAGGTCGACCTGCTTGGTCTACCTGACCTGCTTGGTCTGGTCCTAGCTCGGTTTCTCGGGCTTGGCTATGTCACTAGGACTGATTTGTCACTTTCTGATTGGCTTCTCTTGAGACAGATAGCCTTGATTAACTCTAGCTTCATCGACGTCTCTAATTAGTTTGAAATTCTATATAAACAACCATAGTCTCCAACCTAAATTCACACAAATAAAATAGAGCTAGAGCCATCATGCTGCTGGAAGAAAGCCAAGAGTAGCCTCCACTTGAAGAAAGATTAGAGACGAGCAAAACTAAAGTAAAAACAAGATTCAAACAACGTTTATCTACCCAAAGGAAAGCATTGCAAATTCAGAACTCAGAATCCAGAATTCAAGTTCGTCGTTTGTTGTAAATATAGTGATTTTTCCAATGGGAATAAAATTAAGATTTGATTCGATGTAAAATGGAAATGGAATTGTGCTATTGTATAACGACGATTGTAACACCCCACATCCGTTAGTGTCACTCACAAAGGGAATGCACTAAGTTCTGTGAAGTATCATAGGTAAAAGATGCAAATAAATTACAAGACAGATAAATAAAGCAGCGGAAAAGTGAATAAAACTTTATTTCATTTATAACAGCTTGTACAAAGATTGTTTTCCAACAACAAAGTATCTATCTTGTTTAACAAAATAAAGAAGCACAAATATACAATGATATTCCTCAATAAAACATTAGCCAGCCTAACAGTGGAAAAGAGAGTCCAAAGCAGCACATCAAAGAGTCTTCAAGCTTGCAAAGAGTAACATGTCCATACAAATTTGAGCTATTCCCTCCCTGACTACCTCGGGGGGGAACGGAAGAAAAGAAGACGAAAGAAAACATAGAGTCAGACATAAAGCATGGTAAGTCTAGTGGTGTTTCGGTATATGAATAAGGAAAAGGACATGACAGGCATAAACTGAAAATGGGAAAATACCATAAACTAAGGCAAAGCGGTTTAGCATCGAAATTACTATCGCACCACATACTAATCTCTGCACCATCTAACTAGTATCCCAACCAGTAATCTGTATAAAGATGATAAAGTGATCCCCGTCCCTGTAACTGTGATTGCCATCAGGCGCACATCCATTATTTATTACCTAGATTTAATATAGGGTTTTCTATCGAGCGTTTCCTAGATTCAACTAGGGTTTATGCGACTTATCTAATACTTCTCGGATTCAGGATTTATACCACCTAAGTCCACTAGGGATTATGCTACCTGTCGAACGATTCCCCTAGTTTAGGACATACTACCTAGAGTGGTATATGTTCCTAGACTTTCCCCACGTAAGTGTCGGGAATCGTTTATCGCTGCCTTGATGCACATGTCCTGAAATGTGCGACCCGAGTCCCGTGGCAGGGCTATTCTAGAAACACGGAACCCGGTCGGGAGCTTTCAGATATATGCCGATGCAGATGCTAAGGTCTGTTTTTCTACCAGTGGTTATGGTCCCACGTGACCCCTCCCTCAACTAATGAAAGGCAATCCAAGAAAATCAAGCACGAGAACTATACTCCTGCCACATATGACCCACTTTCCTATTGGCCAGCCTCACCCATAACTAGATAGCAAGTATATGGTCTGTTGGGAGTTCTCTGCCTTTCCGCATGCGTACTACGATTGACTCAAGACGGTAGGTAGACGACGAGTCGCTATCACAGGGCTACTGGACTCGTCGAATCACGTTGGTCCATCCCAGTCTTTAGGTTGCCTTAAGTTGCAACCATGGCATACCCTTGGTTCTTCTGACGTAGGCCTTAACCTCTGTGAGCCCAGGCGGATCATCTGCAACCTCACAGAGGGATACCAAGAGTGCCCTCATGTCCCCCGAAGCTACGTTCTTATAAACCCAGTCCGCTGGAGCCTTTTTCGAAATCGGATAAACGTTTGCTCCTTCTCATGTACTTGTTAAGCGATGGTCTACCATATCGGGTTATTCATCTATTATGGACCGGCTCGGTTTTCTTGACTAAGAATTATTACTTAGTTGTTTTCAACTAAGGTTTACCACTTAGTTTCTTTTTCCATAAATCTTGTTAACTAAGGTTTATCACTTAGTTTCTTTAATTGGGGATGTCAACTTAGCTCCCGTTCTCGATTGTTTCTTAACTGGGGTTTTCTACTTAGCCCTCTTTCTCGTCAAGTTGGATTGGTTAATTGTCATTAGTCAATTCAGGTTAGCTTAACCCATTCCTTTGTCATATTAAACTGGCTAAGTGTTATCAGTAGTTCATGTTGACTTAACCCTATCACAAACCAAGTTATATTGGTTAAGTATTTCTTATTACTTAACCCAACCCATTCATCTTGTATTGGTTAAGTGTCCCCTAACCTAATCTTGCCCATCTGTTTTAACTAACATGTTATAATGGTTAAGTGCTCCCTTAGTTAACTTAACCCTAACATCTGTTTAATTAACATGTTCTAATGGTTAGGTATTGTCCCTTCATGTTTCAACTTAACCCTGTTCAATTTATCACACTATGATAGTCAAGTGTTCTAAGTTTACTTAACCCTACCCTCTGGTCCAGCTAACATATTAAATTGGCTAAGTGTATTTACTTAACCTTACCCACTTATCTAGCTAATGTGTTATAATGGTTAAGTATTCTAAATTTACTTAACCTCACCCACTTATCTAATTATCAGATTATAATGGTTAAATGTCTTGAATTTACTTAACCTCACCCTCTAGTCTAGTTAATATGTTAAATTGGTTAAGTGTATTAACTTTACTTAACCTCACCTTCTAGTCTAGTTAACATGTTAAATTGGCTAAGTGTTTTCTTAGTTACTTAACCCCTACAAGTCTTGTCTTGTTAACATGTTAAGTTGGTTAAGTGTTTTAGTTAACTTAACCCTACCAATCCTAATTTAGCTTTAATTGTCTTATTAAAGCACCAACCACTCACATTAGACAGGTATTGTTGTGGCTGCCTGTATGCCGGTCGGTTCTGGGCAGTCTTACGCCACAACTCAGTCTAACCTCAGGTCTTTATTGGGCTCAATGCCTTAACCTCTCACATTGGATAGGTATTGTTGTGATTACTAGACAGCTGGGCGGGTCCGGGCGGGTTTACATCACAACTCAATCCAACCTCGGGTTAAGCATGCTCGTATTTTCTAGATTTACATATTTGTTACTTTTCATTTTTATATGTAAATTTTTATGGCCTAATTATCCAAATCCACTAATTTTGGGTATAATTTATACCGCTTTAAATGTCACTAGTCATTGGCATGTGTCAGACATGCCAATACATGTATTTTATTTTAAACCCAACGTTTGTTTCCCCCGTTTGTACGTACGCAACATAACATATGTTGGGCTTAACATTTCAGTCCAACTCATAAACATAAAAAGGGGAAGCACAGAATCATGAATTGTTCTAGAATACATAAAAGTGTGTGGCGCATGAACTTGCAACATAGCGTTTTCACTAACATAGATTGTGGGTCATGTGAACTTGCATTCAATAAGGATATATCTAAATTGGTGTCACATGAAATGGCGTACTTTAGACTTGTTTAAACATGGTTTTATATACACATATAACTAGACATAATGTCAAACACCAAACTAGCATAAAAATGTCCACTTTTTGACATAACCCAAAGGTGTAAACTAACTTTACATCAAGTAGCCTATTTCAACATGAAACTAGTATAATTTTTGTAACCAAAAGGTACTTGCATAAACCCATTTATCACTTGCAAATAAACATAATAATGTATACAAAGGTTTTGAGTTGTGTAGGCATAAAAGGTTTCAACTTGGAACATGTTTACATGAGTCTCAACTTAGGCCTAAAAAGAATGTATGCTAACCATGTTAACGACATAACATAAAGATGTCAATTCTAGTTTTTTCTACAAACTTGCAAGTGATATTTATTTTCATATACAAATGTCAATAGGCTCGCATCAACCAATTTATCCCACAAACAGCCAATACAAAATGTGACAAATTCAACGCAATACATAGAATTTACATCAATATTTTACAATAGTAAAACCCCAATTTCATTTACATCGAATCACATCGCAATTTCTATTCATATTTAGAAAACCACTATACTTACAACGGGCGCTGAAACTTGTTTTCTGGTTTATGTTATTTTGAATTTGCAAAGCTTTCCCTTGGAGTAGAAAACGTTGCATAGAAATTAGATTAGACTTTTGTTTCTTGAATCGTTGTTCGTCTCTTTTTGAGCGGAGGCTCTCCTTAGTTTTCTTCTGTCATCATGGCGGCTCAAGTTCTTATTTTTGTGTGAATTTTAGTTGGAGACCTAGGGTGTTTTTATAGAGTTGCAAGTTAATTAGAGTCGTCGATGAAGCCAGGTTTAATCAAAGCCATCCGTTCTAAAGAGAAGCCAATCAAAAGAAGACAACTCAGCCCTAGTGACAAGACTAGGCCCAGAAATTCGACCAGAACATAGACCAGGCCAGCCAGACCTGACCAGGTCGACAGGGGAGGTCGACCCTATGGTCGACCTGGGTCAACCAAGTCGACACTATGGTCGACCTGGGTCACCCAGGTCGGCACTATGGTCGACCCTAGGGTCGACCTGGGCCCTAAGCAGGAATTTTCCTGCCCAGCCCGGGTTTGGCCCTATTTTTGAATTTTGAATCCGTTTTCGAGTTGTTTGAATTTTAAATAAATTCTTAAACTTCCGGAGGTCATATCTCCTTCGTACGGAGTCCGATTTACGCAAACTCAGACTCTATCTCAAGTAGGATTTCGAGACGAACGCAATGGCGTAACCCGTTTCCCTTAATTCTTCTTATAAAATTTAATTATACTTTAATTTGTGAAACTTAATGTTATAGAACTACGGGGTGTTACAACGATGTTAATCCATATCTATGTGTTGCAATGATTGTGTTGTGAATGGTATTGGATGTTTGTGGTATAATTGACTTGATGTTGGATCCATTAGAATGTTTGTGGATTAATCTTGTTGATGTTGGATCTATTCAAATTCACATACAAGTTATTCGGTTCATATCTACACCTACATGTTTATGTGATTATATAGGTTATATGTGATTAAGATCTCATGTATATACTTTATGCTAAACCTCTATGCCTAATGATTAAGTTCATATACATGCTCATATGTTTATACAAAAGTTGCAAGTTCATAATTGGATCCATGCTAAGATCCATTTTAATACATGTTTCATGTTATAATTGGACATTTGATTGGATCTAGTTCACACATGTGATAAAATTATACATACTTTATGGACATGTCATATTCTTGTCATATGCCAGTGATGTTCGATGTTATGCCTAGATCTAAACATGTTTAGGCTTATGTTGTCTAAATCATATGCTAATTCATGTGACATCTATTTAGTTAGATCCCTATTTCAATGCAAGTTCACATATATGTAAGTTCATTTAGTCTATGTTGCAAATTCTCATACATGTATGTTGATTTAGTCTACGTTGCAAGTTCACAACTATGATATTCATGTTGACTATTTTGCAAGTTCACGCCTATGATGTTCATATTGACTATGCTGCAAATGCCAAGTTTACACCTATGTCATGTTACGTTAATGAATTTCTTTATGCCAATTTTGTGTACGCTAAATTAGGCTATGTTTTTAGCCTAATATTATATGTTAAAAATCATGCGGACGAAAGATTAGGCTAAGATTGTTAGCCTGATATTTAGACGGGGTAACATTGGAAAAAATTGGTAATTATAGGAAACTTGACATAAATTGGTGAAAATATATGTATTGGCATGTTTGGCACATACCAATAATTGGTGGCACTTAAATGGTATAAAATTCTTATACCAAAAATGATGAACTTTGAAAGTGGGCCACAATATTTAATTGTTAACAAATTTACATATAACAAGTAATAGAGACAAATATGTAAATTTAGAAAATAAGAGTATGCTTAACCTGAGGTTGGATTGAGTTGTGATGTAAACCTGCCCTGGACCCGCCCGGTTGTCCAGTAATCACAACAATACCTATCCAATGTGAGAGGTTAAGCATTGAGCCCAATAAGGACCCAAGGTTAGACTGAGTTACGGTGTAAACCTACCCGAAACCGACCGGCACATCCAGTAACCGTAACAATACCTGTCTAATGTGAGTGGCCGGTGCTTGAAAAAGCTAAGGACAGACAAGTTAGGATGGTAGGGTTAAGTTAACTAAAACACTTAACCAATTCAACATGTTAATTAAACTGATGGGTGGGGTTAGGTAAATACAGACACTTAACACTTAACATGTTTGACTAGAAAACCCTAGTAACGGGGACCCATTTCAGCAGTAATCCAATTAGGTATCATGGTACCCTGAAACTAGGCAGGGTGGGGCACGATTACTGGGCTGATTATAAGCGGTCAAAAGCGACGGCGGTTGGTGCAGCAGTTTGGGTTCTAACGGAGTGCGGTCGTGCATACACTTCGGAGAAGACAAACAGGGTACTGGGCACCAGTAGTATAACCTATGCATTCTAGGTTTGTGTCGGGCCGCTACCATGGGACTTGATACACCCCATGGTGGGACCAGCATAGGTATCTACAATCATTAGGGGCCGTATGACACATATGATTTTGCGAGTAGGAGCCAATCTTTAGAAAGGGGATCACTTCACCCCGATCACGGGGTGCCATTTGAGACAATGCAAGTAGGTGCAGAGATATAGTGTGGGGTGCGACAGTATATTCGGTTCAAACTACTTTATCTTAGTTTATGATACTTTCCTATTTCCATTTTATACCTATCATGCCCTTTTTCTTATTCTCATACTGAAGAGTCACTAGACTTACCAAGCTTTATGTCTGACTCTATTTTTCTTTCGTCTTCTTTTCTTCTGTCCCCCCCCCCCCACCCCAGGTCCATAGGGAGGAAACAACCCAGCTTAGTCAGACTCTTTGCAAGCTTCAAGATAGTAGATGTATGGTTTGGACTCTCTTTCCTTGGCTATGGCTTTTGGACACGTTCTATGGGGATTTATGCAACTTTTATTATGTTTTATGCTTCTTTATTTAATATCAAGATAGAAATGATGATGTAATGTTTTGGAAGTTATTATGAGACAATTATGGAAATGTTTTGTATGAACACGTATTTATGAAATGAAAGTCTGTTTGTTTTCCGCTGCTTATACATATGTGTTTATATCTGTCTTGTGTTTTATCTGTGACTTTTACTTATAAACCTCCACCGAGGTTAAGGCATTCCCTTTGTGAGTGACCTTAATGGAGGTGGGGTGTTTCATTATGTTAGTGCCATGAGTCCATTATGCATGCAATTATTCCTAATCATACTTTCTACATGAGTGCACAATCATCCATACAAATGCAACGTCCATATGATAACACTCCAAGTTTCAATCCATATACAAATACATATATGCATATGCAACGTGAAAGTGACTGAGCCGATCTAACACATAATGTTTGTGTATATGCATCCACGAGCAACCACTTGCAACCGTCAACCATAACATGTTTCAAATACATGTTTACATCCATTGGTTTCTAACTAAGGATAAAGAATAGGACTGAGGAGATATACTTAGAAAGGTAGATACAAGCATGTATAAACTTATGGAAAAAGAGATTAAGGACGTACCCTCAAAAAGAAAATGGTAGGTTGCACGTATTTTTCCCTCAGTTTCCTAAGTCGTTTCTTTCTCAGCGTCACTCCATTGAACTTTAACAAGCTTGACTTCACGGTTGCGTAGCTTTTTGACTTCCGTACCTAAGATACGAGTTCGAACTCTTCTCACAGTCGCTTCTCGTTCCACTTCTACTTCCTCTAGTATACTTGGCTCCACAACTTCCGCAGTCTCATGTAAGCACTTTCGTAGTTGAGAAACATGAAAAATATTATGAACTCCGTCCAGTCTTTCAGGTAGATCTACTCTGTAAGCCATCGTCCCAATCGTTTCAATGATAGGAAATGGTCCTACAAATATTGGTGCCAACTTTCCTACGGATCCAAAGCGAGTGACATTCCTCAAAGGAGATACTTTAAGGAACACCCTATCTCCAATCTCAAACTCAAGGTCGGACCTTCTTTTGTCTGCATAGGACTTCTATCTATCTTGGGCAGTTTTCATTCGTCTTCGTATCAAGTACACCTTTTCTGAAGTTTCTCTGATCATGTTTAGCCCAAGTAGGAGCTTGTCTGTAGACTCCCACCAACAAGTTGGTGATCGACATGGTCTTCCATATAGAGTTTCAAAGGGTGTCATGCCTATGGTGGCTTGGTAGCTATTGTTGTAAGCAAATTCCACCAAAGGAAGATGATCCTCCCATGTTCCTCCAAAGTCAAGAATGCACAATCTCAAGAGGTCTTCTAACACTTTGTTCACCCTTTCTGTCTGACCATCGTTTTGAGGGTGATAGGTCGTTCTTAAGCATAGCTGTGTGCCTACAGCCTCTTGCAAACTCTTCCAAAACTCGCTCGTAAAGATAGGATCTCGATCACTCACCATGCTAGAGGGTAAATGATGCAGTCGAACTACTTCTTTACGATAAATGGATGCTAACGATGAGGCAGTCCTCCTACTCTTAATCGGTATAAAGTGAGCGCTTTTTGTGAGCCTGTCCACTATTACCCAAATAATGGTATTGCCCCTTCTTAACCTAGGCAACCCATCAATAAAGTCCATCGAAATGCTATCCCATTTCCACTGTGGGACCTCAAGAGGATGAAGCAAACCACCAGGCCTCTTCTGCTCTGCCTTGACTTGCTGGCATATCAAGCACTTAGCGATGAAGTCAGCTACCTCCCTCTTCATGCCATTCCAAAAGAAAACCCTTTTTATGTCTTTATACATCTTGTCTCCACCTGGGTGTATGGTCAACTTAGAATGGTGTGCTTCTTCGAGAACCGTCTTCACCAAATCCCTTGCTTGTGTGACGCATAGTCTTCCATCCTGCCTCAACCAACCCTTATCATCGATAGAGTATCTATTGAGGTGGCTAAAAGTCTCACCCCTAATTAGCTTATCCATTACATCAACTAGCGGAGGATCTTTACGTTGCGCGGTTCCTATTTAGTCCAAAAGAGTAGGCCGCACTTCTAGCGATGCTAACAAACCAGGTACAAATTCAGAGGAGGGTCTAAAGTCAAAGTTTGCTATGTACTCCAAGCTTTGCCTTTCTACAAAGAGAGGACTTAAGGTCAGCTTCTTTCTACTCAAGGCGTCTGCTACCACATTGCCCTTGCCAGGGATATAGGAAATCTCAAAATCATATGAGGCCAGAAATTCCATCCACCTTTGTTGTCTTAAGTTAAGTTCTTTCTATGAGAAAAGGTACTTTTATGATTTATGGTCAGTAAACAAATCAAACCTTTCTCCTAGTAGATAATGACGCCATGACTTAAGAGCGAAAACAATGGCAGCTAGCTCCAAATCATGAGTTAGGTAGTTTTTCTCATGTACCTTCAACTGCCTACCCCCATAACAAACTACCTTGCCCTCTTGCATCAAGACAGCACCTAATCCTGTATCGCATGCGTCTGTGTATACGGTAAACATTTTTCTCCCATCAGGCAATGTCAGAACTGGGGCTGTTGTTAGAGCCCTTTTCAAACGTTGGAAAGCAACATCGCAATCCAAACCCCAAGCGAAAGTTAGGCTCTTCTTCGTCAACATTGTAAGTGGGGCTGAGATTTTCGCAAAGTCTTTAATGAACTTTCGGTAAAAGCCCGCTAGCTCCAGAAAGCTTTGGACTTCGGTTGCATTCTGTGGAACCTTCCAATCTTGCACCGCAACTACTTTTGCAGGGCCCACGGCTATCCCCTCTTTGGACACCACATGTCCAAGAAACCTTACTTCTTCTCTCCATAAATGACATTTGGAAAATTTGGCTTTCAGCTGATGTGCATGTAGAGCATCCATGACTTCCCTTAAATGCAGTGCATGCGCTTCTTCATTCTTCGAGAAAATCAAAATGTCGTCTACGAAACCACAAACTTATTAAGGAACTCCCTGAACACCCCGCTCGTCAAGTCAATGAAATAAGCGGGTGCGTTTGTCAAGCCAAAAGGCATGACAAGCCATTCGAAGAAACCATCCGGGGTTCTGAACGCGGCTTTATCAATGTTGTCTTCAGCCACTCTTAGCTGATGAAACCCGGTAGCCAGATTTAGTTGGGAGAAACTGATGCACCTACAAGCTGATTAAATAAGTCGTCTATTCTTGGAAGTGGATGCCTTTTCTTCTTGGTCATCTTGTTTAGCTCCCTATGGTCAACGCACAGGCGAAGGGAACTGTCCGCTTTGGTTGCGAATACTACTGGAGCACCCCATTCAGAAATACTCCGCCTTATGAACCCTTTTTCGAGAAGCTCTTTAACTTGCTTGCTAAGCTCTTTCCTCTCCCTTGGAGCCATGTGTCTAACGGGTATATCTACGGGTTTTGCATTATCAACAAGGTATATGCGGAAGTCTATCTCCCGCTTCGGAGGTAGGCCTTTCACCTCTTCAAATACATCTGAACATTCGCGGACTACTCTAACAGACTGCAAGTTTTCAACAGATGCATCAAGAGATTCTAGGTAGCTAAGCATAACAGAATTCATGGGATTACAAGAGATTTCGAGAGTGTTACCGAGGTGAGTCATAAGTCTAACCACTCTTTTTTCACAATAGAGGATGGCACCATTATTGGATAACCAATCCATGCCTAGAATCAACCCATAACCCGTGAAGCCCAAAACATAGGCATTACATCTAAACCCAATGCTTAGTATAGAAATTTCCAAATCCAAACAAATAATTGATAAATAAGCTAAGGCCCCAATTGGGTTTGAAACAACTAGGGGATTCTCTACTATACTGGTGTTTAGGTGCAGAGATTCAACTAAAGCAGTAGATATAAAAGAGTGCGATGCACCGGAATCAAAGAGTGTACGAACAGGATGATCAAAAAGATAAACTGAACTCTCAATAGAAATATTTCTACCTCATTCTTGCAGAGGTGCTATGAGAGCATGAACCTGCCCTCCAGAAGTAGATCCAGTCCTCTTCCCTTGCCCTTGCTTTCTTGGGTAGTCCTTAGCCATGTGTCCTGTCTCGCCGCACTAAAAACAACCACCAATCTTCCTCTTCTTCTTTCTGCAATCCTTAATCAGATGTCCAGGAATGCACAAAAATTACACTTCCTCTTGTCACGGGTTTTGTTGTTCTTCCCGCCCTTCTTTGAATCTGTCTTCTTATTCTGCGATCCCTCCACTTTCTTATCTTGAGGTACTTCCACCTTTGCCTCTTTCTTGCCATCCTTGTCTTCCTCCTATAACAACGCCATGTCCACCAGTCCCTCATAATAGTTATATGGGACATAGCTAGGCTATGCAGTGGCTCATTCAACTCTTTAACAAAGTGGAGAGCCTTCTTACGTAGAGTGTTCACTAACTCCGGTCCGAATCTAGCCAGCTGGTTGAATTGGTTGACGTATTCCATGACCGACATGCTTCCCTGTTCAAGAGCTAAGAACTTCTCCATCTGTAGGCTTCGTTTAGCTTGTGAGAGGAATTTAATTTCAAACCTCATTCTGAAATCCACCCAAGTATCAACTGGTCTCTCAGCATTAATAACTTCCCACCAATAAGAGGCTTCGTCTTTAAGCAACCATACGACCAACTGTATCTTCTGCCTGTCATCAACTTCGAAGATAACAAACAAATCCTCAATTTTTTTGAGCCAATTTCTTGCTTCCATGAATGATTCAGTTCCATTAAAGTTCTTTCCACCCATGGCTCGAAAGTCTCTACGTATCTCTGAGAAAGCATTTGCACGTGGAGGAGGAGGAGGAACAACTGCAACTGGGGGTGGAGGAACGTCTGCTGGGCCTGCATCATTAGCCCTAGCCTCTAGGTACCATCTGAACCAGCTAGGTACCGGTACACCCTCTGGAAGACTAAGACCCCCAGACATGCTGAAACGAAAAAGAAAAGATTCATAACAAAAGATAGAAAGATAGTGCATATAGCTTTGGGGATTATGGCTTTTAAAATAAAATAACACTTCTCTTGAAAATGCTTCTTTAAACTTCTTTTTGAAAACTGGTTATCAAAAACTTTTATCTGATCTGGTAAACCTTCAGCTCTGATACTAAATGAAACACCTCACCTCCGTTAAGGTCACTCACAAAGGGAATGCCTTAACTTCGGTGGAGCGCTATAGGTAAAAGATGCAGATAATTTACAAGATAGACATATAAACAGTGGGAAAGACTAACTTTATTTCCAAAAGTACATTGTTTAGTCAAAACATTACAGCAACTATCTCAAACCAACTTCCAAATCATTACAACAAAATCTCTGTCTTGATTAAAACATAAAGAAGCATAAAATAAAAATAAGGCAGCATAAATCCCCAATAATAGTGTATTCAAAGCCATATCCCAAGGAAAGAGAATTCAAGAAATACATCTACTCTCTTCAAGCTGGAAAGGGTCTGAACTAAGCTGAAGTATTCCCTCCCTACGGACCTGGGGGAGAGGGGGAAAACGGAAGAAAAGAAGGCGAAAGAAAAATGGGTCAGACATAAGTCTGGAAAGTCCAGTGATTTTTCAGCACGAAAACAAGAAAAAGGATCATGACATGAATAAACCGAAAATAGGATAATACCATAATAACAAGATAACAAAAGGCAAGATAAGGCAAGTTAAAATGAGTATACTATCACACCCATTTCTATTTCTCTACACCTACTGATATTGTTTCAACCATCCTCACGTGTTCATAACAAAGTGATCCCTTTATCGACCGGCTCCTACTCGTATACGTTTACTACTTGTGTCATTCGGCCCCGCTTGATTATAGATACCTATGCTGGTCCCACTATGGGGTATATCAAATCGTATGGTGGCAACCTGACACAACTCAAGATGCAAAGTGTATAACTACTAATGCCCATTGCCTGCTTTTTCCACTCCGGAGTACGTGCACGCCCGCACTCCGTCGGAACCTACACTGACGCACCACCTGCCGTTGTTTTGACCGTTTATAATCAGCCCAGTAATCGTGCCCCACCCTGCCTAGTTCAGGGTACCATGATACATCTATGTGGGTTACTGCTGAAATGGGTCCCCGTTACTCGGGTTTCCTATCCAACATGTTAAAATGGTTAAGTGTTCTCAAATTAACCTAACCCCACCCATCAGTTTAGTTAATATGTTCTATTGGTTAAGTGTTACCTTAATTAACTTAACCTTACCATTCTTGTCTTAGCTTTAATTCATTCATCAAAGCACCAACCAGTCGCACTAGATATGTATTGTTGTGGTCGTTGGATGTGCTGCTCAGTTCTGGGCAGTCTTACACCGCAACTCAATCTAACCTCGGGTTCTTTTGGGCTTAATGCGCTAACCTCTCACATTAAATCTATATTGTCATGGTTGCTGGATGTGCCGGGCGGTTCCGGGCAGTCTTACACCGTAACTCAATCTAAACTCAGGTTAGGCATATTCTCTTTTACTTAATTTACATATTTATCCTTCATATTTATATGTAAATTATCCATAATTTTTGTCATTCAAGTCATGCCCCATTTACCCTCTAAATCATGTTCAATATTTTTAGGTATATAAAGTATACCATTTCATGCTACTATTCATTTACATGATTTTGAGCCAAACTATGCCAATAATATGTAATTTAATGTTTTTTCCAATGTTACCCCCGTTATACGTTCGCATAATTCACATAGAATATCAGGCTCACAACTTAGCCAAACTCATAAACAAAAGGGAAAAGAAAGGAGCATGTACCATTCCAACAACAACAAAAAATATGGATCTAACTAAACATGTTACGTATAAATTTGTCATAGAACAATGAACTTGCATTTTAGATCTAATTAACATGAACCTTAAGCATATGAACAGGAACATACATAGAATTACACAAATCTAAATAGGCATGTAAATGTGAACCTGCATTTGAGCTGGATCAAATTAACATAGATCTAAACATATAAGGATGTAGATTTAAACCTATAGGCATATATGGACATGACTTAGCCTATAAACTTGCATGTAACATAGCATGAAATAGTCACCAAATTTATATAATACATGATTGGTTTAACATAAAACATGATAAGTCCAATAAACCACAATAGTCTCATAGGCATATATGATAGAATTGTCGCAAGAATAGACATGAATCAGCATCACCATTTTCTTACCACTAAGCACAGTTCTAGTTTCGCTTTATTACAAATCATGACTTTTATTTGTTCACATCTAAAGAATAACTGAACTTACAAACAAAAGAAAATTTTGGTTTTCTAAAACTGAAAAGCTATCCTTTGATGTAGACTATTGGTTCTTTAATTTGGATTTGATTCGTAGCTTCTAACATGCTTTCTAGTTGGAGAAGAATGGTGGCTATGCTAGGTTGACCATGGACAGCATGGCGGCTCCTTGGAATGAAATTTGTGTGGTTTAGGGTTGAGGGTTGGGGTTGTTTATATAGAAGTTTAGATTTATGTGAGCCGTAAGATCAACACAGGGGCAATTAGAACCATCCAGATTATATAGAGCTATCCAGAAATCGCCACCTATGCCCTAGTGACTCAGCTACAAGTCAGAAATCATCACTGTTTGGATCTGGGCGACAGGGTCGACCCTTACAGGGGGGTCGACACCCCCTCTTAGGGGGTCGACACCTATGTCGACCCCACCCGGGGGGAGAACACCCCTATGGGCCCGCCCAGCCGATTCACGTGATGTTGGAATTCAAACTTTTTTTGTTTTATTTAATTATTTAATTTTCTGTTTAAACATGAAATCTTCTAAACCCCATAACTTCTTCATACGGAGTCCGATTCACGCAAACTTGGACTCTATCTCAAGCAGAATTCTGAGACGAATGCAATGGCGTAACCCGTTTCCCTTAATTATCACTTTCACAATTAAGTATTCTTTAATTCCTTACTTTAATAAACATAGAAAATACAGGGTGTTACATTGTACCTCATTAAAAACATCATAATAATCTCGAACTATTGGAATAGATCGCAGATCATCGGTAGATGCATCAAGAGACTCTAGGAAACTAAGCAAGACATGTTAAGATTGTCTCGCATGTCCTTAAGGAGGAATGACGGTTTGGATACAATAGTCCCACATCACGAAATATATTGAAGGGATTGTGTACAAATATGAGTTAGTAGGCACGTAACATCAGGGATTCCTTTTGTTATATGGGACTTGTGTGCCAGCTCATATCCATCCAAGGGAGGGGGAATTTGTTCCAACCGTCGTTACATAACAGTGGTATCAGAGACGAAGGTTCGAACTGGGCCATACAGGCAAGGCAGTGCTCTCAAAAGATACTCGTAGGATGCGAGTTAAGGGGGAGACTGTTAGGATTGTCTCGCATGTTCTTAAGGAGGAATGATGGTTTAGATACAATAGTCCCATATCACGAAATATATTGAAGGAATTGTGTACATATATGAGTTGTTAGGCTTGTAACATCAGGGATTCCTTTTGTTATATGGGAATTGTGTGCCAGCTCATATGCATGCAAGGGAGGGGGGATTTGTTCCGACTGTCGTTACATAACAAGACTGACCCTTGTGGGTCACAAGAAATCTCGAGTGTCCTTCCATGGCATGTCAAAAGTATAACGACCCTCTTCTCACAATCTAGAATGGAACCATACATGGTTAGCCAATATATCCCTAGAATCAAACCGAGCACATATGTGTCGCACTCAAATTCGACGCCTAAGACAGATATTCTCAAACCCCGAAAAATCATAGACAAATGAGCTGAACCACCAATGGGATTTGAGACAACTATGGTATCCACTACCATACTAGTATTTAAATGTAGAGATTCAACCATAGAACTAGATATAAATGAATGCGAAGCGCCAGAATAAAAAAGAGTTCCAATAGGATGAATGGAAAGAGAAATCAAACCTTCCACGGAAATTTTCCTACCTCTATCCAGAGCACTGGCCGTGAGAACATGCACCTGCCATCTAGAAGCTACTTCCCTTTGACCTAGTCCCTGTTTCTTCGGGAACTCCTTAGCGAAGTGCCTGACCTCTCCACAATTGAAACAATAATTCTTCCTTCTTTTGTAGTCCTTCACCAAGTGACCCTCTCGTCCACAACTGTGACACTTCCTCTTATCCTTAGCTATGTCATTCCTTCCGCCTTTCTTCTTTTGTTGTTGTTGCTGTCCTTTCTTGGGCCGTACTTTATTGTTTTGCATTGTTTCCTTAGCTTTAACTTCCTTCTTATCACTTTTGTCTTCCTCATGCATCAAGGCCATATCAACAAGCCTTTCAGAAGTTGTTCCCATTGGGATATGGGACATAGCTAACCCATGAAGGGGTTCATTTAGCCCTTTAACAAACCGCAAAGCCTTCTTATGCGAAGTATCTACCAGTTCAAATCCAAACTTTGCTAGCTGGTTGAATTTGTTCACATATTCTTTAACAATCATGTTTCCTTGTTTTAGCGTCAAGAACCTCTCCATTTGCATTCTTTTCTCAGCTTGAGAAAGAAACTTCATTTCAAACTTCTATCTAAAATCATCGCAAGTTTCCACCGGACACCCCGCTTAGGTTACTTCCCACCAGAACGAAGCTTCGTCTTTCAGTAGCCACGGAGCTAGCTGAATCTTCCTACGATCGTCTATATCGGAAATTCCAAACAAGTCCTCTGTCTCCTTGAGCCAATTCCTTGCCTCTACGAATGTCTCAGTTACATGGAATAGCCTTCCTCCTATAGCACGGAAATCTTTGCAGATCTTAGAGAAGTTATCTGCACTTAGAGGAGGAGGAGGAGGAGGAACAACGGGTGCAGCTGGGGAAGGAACGTCGGCTTGACAATCGACAGATGTCGTGGCCTCTAGATACCTAAGGAACCAGCCGGGTATCGTCACTCCCTCTGGAATATTAGGTTCCCAGACATGCTGAAAAGTAAAAGAAAGAAATTCAGACAAAGGATCGAAAGATAGTACATATGGCTTTGGGGAATATGTTTTTCAAAACAAACTTTTCTTTTTGAAAATGCTTTCTTTTAAAACCTTTTCAAAATAATTTTCAATTTTTTTATCTAATCTGTTAACCTTCAGCTCTGATACCAAGTGTGACACGCCACTTTCGTTAATTTCACTCATTTAGAGAATGAATTAAGTTTGGTGAAGCATTATAGGTAAACAGAAACATTACAAGACAGATTTAAAATGGCAGCGGAATAAAAACAGACTTTATTAATCATAAAGCATCGTAGTTCAAAGCATCATATGTCTGAATTACATAAAAACTAGTACATCATAAAAACTTCCTTCTTGTACTTAAACATCAGAGTACAAAATAAAAGAAGCAAAATCCCCAAATAAAACATAGCCATAGTAGCAAAGATAGGAGTTTGAGGAAAACATCAAAGCGGCTCCAGCAAATGATAACAGAATCGTGGTCAAGCTTGAGTATTCCCACCATGAGAACCTGGGGGGAACGGAAGAAAGAAGAGGAAACAAAAAAGGTCAGACATAAAGTCTGGCGAGTACAGTTACTTTTAGCAAGTAAATAAGTAAAAGTATCATGATAGGCATATAAAGTGGATAAGAAAGATAACATCACCAAAAAGGCAGGTATGACAAGGTAAACATGATACAGTGTATACGCTTCTCTAATGATTACTCTGATTCTCTGCACCAATACTAGTATAACCCAAATGAAATGATCCCAACAACTATAAGATGGTAGACTTAGGCATACTTATGGTGAGAGGTTTTAACCCCATACAATCCACAAGCAGCCCAACCTAGCAGGCTCCTAAACTTTACCAGAGTCCTAGATGTACCCTAACTACTACTCTAATCGATCGACTCCCTACTCCGCAGATACCCTGTGTCGGCCCCATGGTAGGAGGTATCACTTCCTAAAGTGGCAACCCTTCATTGATGTGCACAATCATATCTACTGGTGTCATGGTTGTCTTATCCCCCTCTGCCCGGACATGCATGCACATGTTCCAGTCCGTTTGCGCCGTCTATACCATCTTCCACATTTGGAAATCTTACAATCAGCCCAGTAAACATGTCCCAACTCCGACCTAGGGCGGAGTACTCATCTGATATTGTTCTATGGGTTATTGGTTGAAACGGGTCCCCCACACAAGATGATACCAGCTCTCCCCCTTGTCTTGTATCCCCTCTAGGATTTCCACAGGTTATGCTTACCTAACGGTGTCTTTAATTATATAACCCGACCGGTTAAGTTTGTAGGCCTATATATAAATATTACCCACCCAACCCAAATTTACTTAACCCACCCACTGTTTCAAACAAGTTTACTTAACCGCTAATTAGGTTCATGTTCATACAATCCCTATGGATTCAACTAGGTTAAGTATTCCAATTCATTACCATGTCCATTTATGGTTATAATGTGTTGGACCACTCACATTAAGCCTACCACTTGTGGATGCTGAACATGTCGGTCGGTTCTGGGCAAACTTCTTCCACAAGTCAGGCTTAACCTCATGTCTCAGCACGCCTTGTATTTGTGCACCTAGACCACCCACATTAAATTTAGCACTTGTGGTCGTTGGATATACCAGGCGGTTCTGGGCAGACATCCACCACAAGTGTAATCTAACCTCATGTTTAGGCGCAGTTATAGTTTCTAATTATGGTAATCGTAGGTATTTCATTATTAGCCAATTTTAACTATGTCGTTATAGGTTTTCATGCCCCTTTTCCCCCAACTGTGTTCATAATAAACTATATGCCCAAATTCATATTCATAATCATTATTCAAGTTATGCCAAATTCCCCATTTACATGTTATGCCCAATTTCAATATTTTTCCCTTGTTCCCCGTTTAACGCGTTCGCATATTTCAGTGGCATGCCTAGGCTCGAAAGTAGCATAGTTATACAAAATAAAATGGAAGGAATGAAGGGAAGATGATAGAAACGATTATACTAACAAATTAACATAAATACATAGTAGCATATTGATAAGGTAGGCATATAAGAACAGATTTGGTGAACAAGAAATGATAGAACTGATTCTAACATAATAGGGATGTTATAATAGGCATGATAAGATCTGAACAATGGTTTGGATGTTCAACTATTAGCAGATCCAATTTAACCACAAACATGATAGGTACAAGATGATGTAAATAGTGAATTAGATCTATAATCAAAGGTAGATCTGACGTGATAAAGGTTAAGATCCAAGTCATAGTTTTCTCAGAATATCATGGATTCACAAGTTATTACAGATTTGATATGATTCAAGCAGTCATAGGCATAGATCCAAAATATAGTCATATCATGTTTACTTTTTAATTATTTAAATCTAAAAGTAACTTACACTCATAGTGTTTGGATCTAGAAAATAAAAGGAGAATAGCAGATGTTGAATCATAGATCTACACTTGAATAACTTGCTTGTAGAAGAAGGAAAAGGTTTGATTCAGTCTAGGCACCGACAACATCTACTCCTCCATTATTTTTTAGTGTAGAAAACAAGAGAAATGGAGCCATATTAATAGCCACCAGCCACTAAACCCTAATTACCACATCTGACATAAGGGGGTCGACCCCCTATTGGGTTGATCCAGGGGTCGACCGAGGGGTCGACACCCCCTTAAGGGGTCGTCACCTTTGGGGTGGGAAATTTGCCACCACAGAATTTTTGATTTTTGAACTATTTTCTGATTTTCTGGATTTAATTATATATATATGTGTGTGTGTGTGTAATTCTCTTGTGTGTATACAAACTTTAAGCCTTCGTAACTTCTTCATACGGTGTCCGTTTTACGCAAAACAATCTTGACCAGAATTTCGAGACGCTTGCAATGCTGCAGTCTGTTTCCCTTAATTCTGAATATTAAATTAATTATTCTTTAATTTGACTTCTTTAGTGTTGTTAAAATTACGGGGTGTTACATAAACCTTAGTTAAGAGAACTTAGTTAATAAGTAAAGAACAATAACAAGTTGGGACGATAGTATAAGACAAGGTTTGAGTAAATAAGAAAGTAGGCTGACTACTAATAGACTTATAACTGGGAGTATTAATTCTAATAAACATAATAAATAATAAGCGGAAAACCGCTCTGGCGGCACAGGGATGAATAAAGAAAGTAAGCAGCCAATTGGAAGGTAATGAACCTAGTAACTTGAAATAAAATGAAAACATGAGTAATCAAGTTAATTAGCCACCTGTTGAGATAAAGCAAGTGCTTAAATGAAAGATTAGAAGTAGAATCTAATAACACGTTATTGTAATGCGCTTGGACCAGTCCTTTTGTACGAGTGTGAAGAACCCAACGGGGTAGATCATTGAGTTTTCTTGAGACATGGGAGGAGCACATCCATCTGATTATTTTGCCTCGTTATTCTGCCGGTTATTCTGTTTGTTTGCTCTGTTGGACTAAAAGTAAGCACGCGACATCCAAGGGACGTGGTAAGGTACTTCATCGTGGTCCTCTATTGCGATGCATACTCAGACTGTGCTCGTAGAGCTTGGGTCTGCACGGTACCATTCGGTGAGTATACCTTGGCTGCAGTTGTAGCTTCGCAGTCAGAAGGCTATGGCATATAGCGTTGGGTGATTTGGAAATTACCTGGGGAATAGGCTGGGTCAGGACCAATACAGGATAATAATCATTGGGTACCTATCATCGGCAGTCAATGGAATGTGGAAAGACTAGAGCTAAACCAAGAGACCGTCGATCTTTCACTATCGAGACGTTGATTTTGGGACATGCCAAATGGGATGTTTGATTGTTTGCTAGAGGCATGTCTCTTAGCTCTTGATGTAATCTTTCACTAGTTGAGGGAGGGGCCCGGGTAAGGCCATATTTTCCGTGAAAATGCAGACCATACTTGAAAATTTGTATTATAGACCTCATGAGGCAGACCTTTACAGATATGGAAAGCTCCGACCAAGCTCCGTGCAATGGATGCACCACTATTACTGGACTCGGGGTACAATAGACTATACATACGTGTGAGGGTCTAGATACACACACTAGGTGGTGTATTATAGACTATAGGGCAATACTCTGTGTTGATACTTGATTCGGCTGAGGAGTTCAGATACGATGATCCATACACTTACATGGCATAGCGATGGTAATACTGTGCGATTACATGGCGTAATGATATAGATTTTTTTGTACGTGATTTTGCATAGGATGGATGCTGTATATGCTTCCGTGGCATGACGGCGGAGACCATATGCGTGGGTACTATGGGGAGTACCTTGAGATGTGGGTTTAGCTACATGTATACTATATTAGGTTAATATACTATGGGTATGACGTGAGTTTAGAGCCTTGAGTGCTATCAACCCAAATAACCTAATAATTAAGAAAACAACTGAATGGTACATGTAGGGTTATTTCAGAATGTATAATTTATCTAATCACTAGGACTTTGTGTTCTGACCCTCTCCTCATAACATACATGCATGTCAGGATTATGACAGAGATTTGATGGCTTTGGATGCTGGTTATATAGTATTATTACTTCGATAAGGCTATATTTGATTATATTATATTTTATCTATTCTGTTGTTAGATGTTTTATCGAGCTCTGATATATTTGTTGTCTTTGTCGTTTCTGCAGGGTAATAGATAAGCCAACTCGAGCTTCGATAGATTGGGATTTTTGAAAAAAAATCAGTCTGCCGAAATTCGAGTTGTTACACCTAGTATCAGAGCTTAGGTTTAGAATTCTTGTATAGACAGTGCAGGAACCGTATTTGTATTTTCAAAAACATATTATATATGTATATACACCTAGATCCATACAGGAACCTACTAAAAAGGAAGAGCGACTTATGCTAAGAGTTGGGATATCAGTTATGTACACTAAAAAGATGCTTATGGAAATTTGAGAATAGGAGACCCATAAGTGGTTTGGGTGAAAAGTGTACAACGTATTTTGTAATAAAAAAGGATGTATCCTATATGTTATTATCTGAAATGTTAGTATTTGGATTATTGGGTTTGGCAGTAGAGCCTTATAAATTGGGAAAAAAGTAAAAAGAATTTGGATTAGGAATATATACATTTTTGAGAAAAATGACTTTGGGGGAATATTTAAGGAGGTCTAAATAAGTTAGAAACCCACTTTGAGTCTTGCCCTATTGTTAACATTTAAGAACTTGATATTTTAAAAGCTTTGGGTGGTAGTTTACGATATTTTTCAAGTTTTGACCTTAAAGGTTTAAAATTGTAAAACATGTACTAGCTAAATTGTGTAGAAACAAATTTTGAAACAAAAAGAGGAGTTTTTGACGTTAGGAAAAGCATATATATAAGCAACATATTTGAACAATACATATTGAGTTTTGAAGAAAAATGGGGTATATTTTGGAAATTAGGATTTCTTATGAAATTTTTCTAAGAATGAATTCTTTCAGAAAATTGTGTACATTACAGAGCATGTATAGCTCTATAGTTTTTAAGCTATAAAATATGAAAGAATTTAATAAGAAAATATTGAAAAGATTGCATTTTGTCGAATACTAAAATTTTCGGTAAGGAAAATTTTGAAATCTCTATTCTTCAGACATAAATTTTTGACAATTGTTTTGACATAAGCTTTGGTTGGTGGACAAAATAAGTTGAAATTTTAGAATATAGTAAATGTTTGCATCCAGTTGTAAGCAATCAAAATAGGGTAATAACAACGAGTTGTTGTGAAGTTAATTGAGAAATAGTTGTACTTATCTACTCTATTTTTTATGATTTGAAAAAAAAAAGTTTTTGTTTTTTTATGAGATGTCATATTTTAATGGTTTGGCAAAAATAAATTTTAATAAAGAAAAATAAAGTTTTGAAGTCTTTAATATTTGGAAAGAAAATGAAATGATGAAGCGAAACCACGTTTTTAAATCATGGAATAGGTAAAGATTAGTCCTAACACTAGAACAAAAAATGGATTTTATAGGGTTTGAAAAACGCTATTATAGTCAAATATAGCGTTTCAAAGAACGCGATGTAACGACGTGCTATCTTAGACCGTCGACTTGGAATAGCACATGGCAAAACACTATCAAAACTATAAATTCCATAGTGTTTGTCTTTGCTATTAAACCTAAATGCTATATGAAATCATAACCAACTGCATCCTGTTATAGCGTTTATGTAAAAAAAAATATAGCGTTTATCGAGATTTTACTACAGCATTCCTTTTTATTTCTATAGCGTTTGTTACTATGCTTTTATAGCTTTGAGAAGAACATTTGAATAACGTTTACTATATACTTATAATGGTGTTTGGTCTGATAATTTTATATGGTTTTAAAAACACTATGCATGCAAATCCATAGCATTTACTATTTGTATATCACAATTTCAGCTCTTTCATTAACTTTAAATGCATATATATCATTCAAACAACATTCATACATTATCTATTTCTCAAATGTATAGAAACAAATCACATTTTACATACAAACATGTAAACTACAACATAATATTTCATAGATATTATTGAAACAACATTCATATATTCAAACTTAATATTTCGTACATATAATTCAAATTACTTCTCACATATCCAAACTTAACAATTCATACATATAGTTTGTTCAACTCTTCGACGTCCATAATACGTCATATATACTTGCGTTAACAAGTTACTTACAAAGTAGTCAAACACTTAATCTTGCTTTGCTTTTTGATATTTTGTCCAAAACATAAGCAATTTGGTCCTGTCAAAACAAAAATAAGCAATATTTAGGTCAAAATATTTAAATTTGCATATATATATATATATATATATATATATATATATATATATATATATACATAAGAGAGAGCGTGTGTGTACACATATAGAGGCACAACATAATTGAAAAATGATTTAGGAGGAAAAAGCAATGAAAATGCTAAGAAAAAGTATCATTGAAAGTAGCACAGCATAATTAACAAAGTTGTCCCAAAATACAATGCACCAATGTCCATTCCACAAAAAACTAAATTCCACCTACACAAAACGAAACCTGCGTTCATTCATATAAACAAACTTAAGATGTATTCTTCGGTAGCAATATATCCTCTAATAAATATAGGCACTACCAGTGGCGGAGCTAGGCGCCAAGCTCAGATAGGGCAACCTGCTTGCTGTAGATAAGGCAAACCATCAAAGTGGGCATATTTTACAAAGAAATTGGAAATTTGAGCTAGGGCTTGTGCCCTAGCTTAGGAGAACATGCATCCTCCCCTGGGCACTACCAATATATTTTTAATACATGTTGATATTGTCACAAACTTAAACAATATCTGCTCCAATGGAGAATAACGTAAGACATATGCTTTCGAAAAAAAACCAAAACTTTAATTTCTACTTTTATTCAGTTGTTTAGATAACATTATAAAAAAATAATTCCATGTCCATCCAAGATATGAAGCTGATCCTTCAGACCAAAAGCAAGCTTCCCTTCCAATTATGAATTATCTCGTTACACGTTAAGCCTCTTATAAATTAATGCAAGAATCATAGTATATATTATTTTTCTTTCAAAGTTATAAGCAATTTAGTACTATTATACTATCACACTGCAGATTGCAATAGTCATAAATATGCATATTTCTCTATTGGAATTTCTATATACTTTATGATTGACTAATCATGAAATTCCATTTTTGAATAGATGACCCATATTGATCTAAATGAGAAGAAATCAGAGAAAGTAAAATGAATTAGCAGAAGCCATACCTGAATCCAGATGTTTATAGAGAGAAGATTAACCAAATTAAGTCATGGATTTGAAAACCTGACACAAGTTTTAGATCTGAAGCGGTAGTTGCTTCTTTCATTAACTGAATCCATAAGTGTTTGTTAAAGAGGATCAACTTGGTTTTGGATCTTCCAAATTGACATTCAGATGTAAATGTATTTCTTAAGAGGGGATAAAGAGAATACGCTGAAAACTTGTGTAATTTGGGGACCATAACCCCTAATTTATAATAGTGTAATATTTTCAGTTCGGCCCTTCATCAAACTAAAAATTATTCCAGTATCTACGCATTCCTTCCATAACAGCTGAATATGTTTGCGCCAATAAATTTGTTACCCTATTAGACCACTTTAATTGGCATTCACACCAAAAATAGCATTACATGTTGAATTTAAATGTGTGTCCCACATAATTGAAATATTCTAACAATCTCCCCCTAGGCCACATATTTAATAACCTTAAATGCGTTTAACTTTATGAACTCCAAATTCTAATATTTTTGTCATAAGGTGTTTTCTTAAACAATCTTGTCCATTAACTATGCTAACAAAGGATCAAAGCGAGTTTCGTTATCTTTAATGTTACTAAACTCATCAATGGTCACATATACCAACATAATCAAATGACATAGATCAATCATGGATGCGTAGCATGGAAATTATCATTACATGTCTGTTCCAACTTGTCCAACTTTAGTGAGATCAAAATGTTCAATATTTGAACAACCTAGGATGCAAACAATACTTTATTTCTGATCAAAAAATGAACTTGATATATATATATAAGCATAGATCAATGAGTCATACGACAATGCCAAATACAAATTCCCCCTGAAACAAAATATCCTTACATAAAAAATTACACTGATTGAGCTACATGCTCATGAAAGACCATAAGTGGTAATCTTTTGGTAAGCAGATCCGCCATAATGGAGTTTGTCAAAGTATGCTCTATGAATTATAATATATTTTTCACTCTTCCCTTATTGAAAAATAATATATGCTTTACTGTCAGAACATACTTTAATGATCTTTCAATTCTTTATTAATAACCGCCTGTCTTGTGACATAATTTTACAATTATTTTCCATAGTTGGATGTCTTGTGATCAAACATGAACAATATTTTCATAGTAGTGGAAGCTATAAGTGTTTTCATGACACTTTCCTTATATAGTTCCACTCTATATTATCATTACCTTAAGTGGATCATTTGCAGTAATGACATCCAAAACTTATTCGATTCATAATTCTTTATAATCTCCAACCGATTCGATCTTTTATCTATGAGCATATAACTTTTTTTTATTATTATTCTTTAAAGATACTTCATAACCATTTTGGTTACTAACAGGTGATCCACTTTCAATACCAATAATTTAACTGCCAGGTAATATATGCGACACCATACTTGTATATACTTTAGTATGCATTAAAATCCATACTGCAAATGCATGAGGAATCACATGCATTTCTTTAGTTTCAAGAATGGTAGCAATTATCTGTTTTGGTAGAAAAAAAATCAACTAGATCGCAGTTTACATACCAAACCTTTTAAGCACTTATCTTCCTAATTAATTCTTTTGTAACAATCCAAATATCACCCCATGAACAATAATGGTGTATTTGAATTCCAAATACAAAATTTTAATCCATAAGTTGATTTCTTAAGTAGTTTCATCAATAACTCCATTGAGAAACATGACTTTAATTTCCATCATATAGTGCTCAAAAGTACATGATATAATAAGCTTCAAAGTGATTCTAAAGAATCATCTACTAAGTTCAAAAGAAACATTCTTTAAAAAAAAACAAAAAAATCTTTTTAAGAATAGTGTTTTCATAAAAGTCCCTTATAAGATTTCATATTACCCACTTGAACCCTTTTGGCTTTGAGTAGTTATTCAATACCAATGATCTTGTTACCTATGTTAGAGGAAATTTCAAACTTTATTATCCATATAAATTTATACTGCATGTTCTTTTCTTAAATCCAATTTTTTTTCTTAAATTAGTACCTTACATGGATTGATGTAGGTTCAAAGAATTATCTTTACAAATCCACTATTTGTCTTTATAGAGAAATACTACACGGTCATCTGAAATAGCATTTCTTCCCTTTTAGGTGGATTTCCTTAGTGATCTTGCTTTGAGGTTATTCAGTCTGTTTCGTTGAAATAGTAAACCTTAACTTGGAGAACAATTTCTTTACAATTTTCTTATTATGCTTCCTGATTACTTCTTGTTAATGAAATGAAACAAATTATCCAAAGAAGTAACTATAGTTGAATCAAAGGTGATTCTCCTTAAAGACAATGATTATAATTCATTTCTCCCCCAAATTCAACGTCCACAAGAAGTTGTTTCATTTCCATCATTAAACTTTTCTTTAGTGTGGGTTCATAAAATTATACCTTTAAAGTCGCTTAGAATATCAATAAAGTATTTTCCTTTTGATATCTCAATCTATAAGTCCTTAATAAGCTGAAATATATAATTATATCAGTCATCAAAACAAAACTTGAGATATCAATACAAAAGCTAGCAGACATAATTTAGATATTAGACATTAGAAGCTTTAGTTATATAAATGTTTGAATTTATCCATAAATCAACATTACTATTTCTTAATGAGAAATAACTTATTTTGTTCATATTAGAAATACAAAATTGAAATTTGTCTAAATGGCAACATAAAATAAATTCAAACAATTCAACTGAAATCCCAATATTTACTTAAAGAAATATCTAATATACTTACCTTATATGTGTGCATATTTCATTAAAGAAATAACTATAAATACATATGTATGTTATTTCTTTTCTTCTAGATTCTTAGTGACTTCATTATCTTCATTTATACATTTGTTTACAATGTATGACAAATGAGTACTTCCAACATATCATGATTCATATTTCTAATTCTTACCATAAACCGAAATAAACTCAGTAAGAGAACACTTTATTCTCAAATTATTATTTTACAATAATAATATGCATAAAATAGCTATTATACCAAAAATTAATAATAATTTGAATTCTTTTGACCTTTGAAGCAATATTTTTCTATATAGTGCTCATTTATGTTTTTTTTACTTTGACTTTATGGAAATAAGCACTATAAATTATGCTCGTTTCCCCTTATTGTTTCCGTAAAGTGCTTTTCATTCTCACTAGATAACTTATCAAAATTAGTTATCCCTATATATAGTGCATCATTGAAAAACTTCTAAAATACTTTACCATATAATCCTTTTACTCTTGCTGTTTGAGTTATACCACATTTCAATATTCTTTTCAATATCAAAAGAACATTTAACCGTAATAGGGTTGAATAAGCCCCTCTTAATTGCAAGAGCTAGATTAAAGAATTGAAGAGAAGACAACGTATCATCTTACTATTCCTTATAGATAGTCTCAAAGAATACGTGAATGCACTTAATTGGCAAATACTTTATCCAAATTAGTTGAAAATTGAACCAATAAAAAAAAGAAACAAAACAAAGCTTGACCTTATATGCTCATAGCCAAATTTCAGCCATAGTAAATTCACATAATTGGCTTGTCGTAGTACACATTAATATCAAGTCTTTGGACAGTAATATCAATTGCAAGTGGCACTCTTGTTGTAACAATCAAACACCGACATAAATTCAAGTCAAATAACAATCTTCCTTTGGGCCGATTAATTATTCACTTGAAAAAAAAACTTTATAATTGTCATGTATTTGTCATCACACATGTGTAAGTGATTCGGCCAAAAATTAGCCTTCCTTTGGGCCGACTAATATTCGCATGAATAGCTACACACAAATGTCAAACATTTTTCATGAACAACCAAAATTAGAGAGGTCACTTTGGTGACATGTTATTCCAATCAGATCACTACGAATGTAGGATATTTACAATTATAAAGAGACACCAAAACTATATTTGAATTTATTTTTTACTGCTTGTACAGTGTGCCTTAAGTGTTATAAAACACTCAGAAAATGTTTTACGTCCATGTAAGAGTTAAAAATTTCACAGCAAAACTCTTACTGTAGTATTAAATGCATTAGTCATAGCTATTTTAAACTTTTTCTTTAGGCATGTGGCTATATTCATGACATTCCCTTAATAAATATGATAAAATTTATCATAAATAAATTACATAACAGATGTCATAAATTAATGCCAGAATTAATGCCACATAAAAAATTACATATAAATGACACAGTAAATGTCGTGCTAAATAACATCCATGAACATAATAGCTATGATGTATATATGACCATAGTATAGCTACATGAAATGCTACTATTTATTTTTCTCTTTTTCTTTATTATTGGAATACTTAACTAAGCCATAAATGATGCAATTTAGACAAACATGCAAACTATTGCTCCTTTTATTTTATGCTGACCGAAACATTAAAGTGCAACATATCTTCCACATGCGACATACATATAAAATATATGTACTTAATAAAAATAAATGCATAAAAATGTCATTTCTTATTCCTAATAGTAACAAGCGAAATTACTTAATTTCCATAACTGAAGCATTTAACGCATTTATGATATTACCATAACAACCAAAAATAATGCATTTATAACAAAAAATAAATGAAATGGACCATTATGTTCCCCAAAAATGTAAGTTAATATTATAGCAAATTGGTTTAATTGCAAATATATAAAAAAAAAGGAAACAAAATCATTTCATCTCAGATCTAGGCATGCATACATATCTCAAAAGGAGCATACTTGGTTCAAAATTTCTAAAATATGTAAAGTACCATATATATAATTGTATGTCCAAATTAATTAAATCAAATAGCCAGATTCATGTTTCATTGCATCAATGGTTCTAGATTATTCAAACCATTCTATACCATCAATAAACATTAAAGGAAAACAATTGTACATACATATCCAAAAATTTAATTCATATTGAAATCCATAAGTAATTCAGAATGATATGCATTAACTTGTGATGTTATGACTAACAAAAGGTTGTTTTCCAAATTTAGAGAGATTCAGATTATTTTCTAAAATAAAATTAATGAATTTAAAAATTTAATCATTTAGATCTATCTTTCGAAACCAAAAGAGTTTCACAAGTTAGCCATTAATTTTCAATATAAGAAATGGTACTAAATCAAAGCCAAATCTTCACCCAAAAAAAGTAATTTTACCAATGAAATCAATAATGGGTGGCTCTGATACCACTTGTTGGAATTTCTATATACTTTATGATTGACCAATCATGAAATTCCATATTTGAATAGAGACCCATATGATTTAGTTGAGAAGAAATCAGAGAAAGTAAAATGAATTAGCGGAAGCCATACCTGAATCCACATGTTTACAGAGAGAAGATTAACCAAATTTAGTCATGGATTTGAAAAACTGACATAAGCTTTAGATCTAAGTCGATAGTTGCTGCTTTCATCAACTGAATCCATAATTGTTTGTTAAAGGGGATCGACTTGGTTTTGGATCTTCCAAATTGACACAAGTTCAAATGTAAATGTATTTCTTCTGAGGGCATAAAGAGAATACGCTGAAAACTTGTGTAATTTGGGGAACATAACCCCTAATTTATAATAGTGTAATATTTTTAGTTCGACCCTTCATCAAACTAAAAATTATTCCGTTCTCTACGAACTCCTTCCATAACAGCTAAGTATATATATGCCAATAATTTTTTTACCCTATTAAACCACTTTATTTGGCATTCACACCAAAAATAGCGTTACATATTGAATTTAAATGCATGGCCCACATAATTGAAATATTCTAACGTTCTCCACTAAGAGCAACTCCAACTAATCCGGAGTGTGGAAATTCGATTTACGATTTTCCACACTTCGGAAATTGGGGAATCGCAACAGTTTTTAGTCCACGTGCCTGTTCAACAAACGCGTGGAACTAAACATTTGTTGAACAGGCGAGTGGATTTTTTAAATATCGGCCCCAGTGAAAAAAAGCGTATGCATGTTGAACAAATGCATAAAGCACATTTGTTCATCAAACGCATAAAGCACATTTGTTCAACAAACGCGTAAATATTTCCGTCTATATCAGGCGCAAACGCCCTCATTTTCATTCATAAACTTAAAAAAATTCCTTTTAAATTTTATTTTTAATTATTTCTACGACGAAATGCCGCCACGCCAAGTTAAGTCTTATAGACACATCTACCATCCTTTGACAGATCCTAATGTCGGGCCAGCACATCTCTCACCAGATGCCACCATGACTGCTAAGAGCCTTCGAGTATTGCGCGACATGCCTGCGACATTTACACATCGAGTGTCTGTTGCTATTGTGATGCCTCAGGTATAATTTCATAACTTTATTATTTATATCGGCAACTGTTTACAATACACGAATGTTGCTTAATATTATACGTTTACAACAAATAATTTATTGTTTAGGTTCGACATACTGCTATGCGAGGTAGTTGGTCACATTGTACGACACATTTTGAGCAGTTACCCTAGCCTATATCAGTTAGTGTGATGACCCAAACTTCCCCGTAAAGGAAAGCCCAGATTGAGTTGAGAACACAACAAATAAGAACACAAACAGAAGAACATTTCATTGCTTATTACAACAATTTACATCAGAGTACAAGAATATATAGAGTATGAACAAATAATATACATCAGAAAAATATTAGAGATTCAAATTACATTACATAGCAGCGGAAAATAATACATAACACAACTAAAAGAGATAAACGGATACAGAGCTTTCCGAATATCATTCCGGCTGTAAACCAGGATCATGTGAATATAATATCTACAAAATCGAAACTACTAGCTTCCCTTGTTGAAAATAGGGGCACCCAAAGTTTAGGTTAAAACAATAAACTCCAGGTCAGTCATGTTACTGGTGTAAGAACTAAAACAGTTATTTAAAACTTTACTTTAAAATAAAGTAAATCAAGGGACCACGTCATATAACACGGAACGAGTTTCCACCCAAGAATACCAGTGCATAAAACAAACAGCAAAAGCTTTTTGGAAAAATGAAGCTATTATAAGACCCAGGTCCCATCACATAATGCAACGCAAGTCGGAGGATAGGATTTTCCCTTATAATAGCCAAACATGCTTAGTACATTTGAAACAAATCTTTTGATACTATTTTAAGTGCATAGTGTATAAAACAACTTCAAATATAAATGTATCAATCCTAGATGACATTGATACCATCTATCTTGTCGCCATACTAGTTCTATAATTAAAACCGCAAAATCACGTATTGGAAGTTGGATTTCCATCTATGAACCAAGGCAAGGGATCGTCCCTTCCGAATTTGAGACGCTATAGTCTGTGTCTCAGGCTACATTCGCAAATGCGCCTAGGAGACACAGGGCTTGTCCACGTTTTAAGTGGATTAAAAATCCCTGAAAAATACGTTTCCCCGCACTATGGGGCGTACATGAGCCAGATGACTCAATATCTATCGGTTCCGTAGTAACCGACATATCTGAGGCGCCTCGCATTCCGACAACCACATAGGTAGAAATATAAAAATGTCTGGGCTAGTAAAACCCAGATACACCCCCTCTAACTAGAAAGAAACGCATGTTCTCCTTGGATCCTTCTCCCGTTTTTGGTTCATACCGGGAAGTGAACCTCATGAATTAACGCTTACACGTAGCGGTGTTATATTAAAGCTATGCTTTAATCATCAACCACAAAACTCTGCTTTTCAATAGAAGCCTTGAACATTTGCCACTCAGGCATGCAACACAGGCAATTCACGCCATGCGACTGATGTCTATCGATATACAACCTCTAAGGTCGTACGTCTCAGAGAAGGGTGAAGTAAGAGAATAAATTCTCCTTCACCAAACAAATGTATATTTAATAGAAATCAACAAACACCAAATAAAATCCAATGTCAGACATGCAGTCCAGTTACAAGTTCGTTCTGGATCTGAACGAAACTGGAGGCAAATTATTCCTCGTTCCATTTGTCTAATACAGGAGAGAGGCCCTCACATATACGGTCGATCTCACAGTACGTCTGGATGATCACCACTTGTTACCTCATCTTGGGTGTACAGCCCAATCAAGACATCAATAATCATCCAAATGATATGAAGACCTCCGTTCTTCAACCACCGTCTTCATCTTCGACTAATCGTTGTATCAGTTATTCAGAATGGGATAAACCTGGTCTTTCCGAATGACCCGCGTATATAATAAACAAATGTTACACAAACACAACATATGCCTCATTCCAATTCAGAATATTCTTTTATTCAAATATTCACATCATTAGGGAATAGGTTCCCATTAATTTTATTAAAGATAAATTCTTTTAAATTCATTCTTTAATGTTCCTTTGGATATCAATTCAAACCATATTAAGGTTTATCCGAAACTAGTCAGGATTAGCGAACCACACCGATGTAATCATTTGTTTTATTTCCCAATCCCAACCTATTCATCCCATGGAGCAAAACTGGTAATACTCCATATCTAACACCACGGTGTTATCAGTAAATATTAATTACCATTTAACGTTCAAATCTAATTAAAGATTTGACTATCGCTTGGAGCAAAACTGGTGATATTCCATTCTCAATCATTCCAATCCAATTAGAAATTCATTAAAACTCCAATTAATTTTAATCTTCCCAAAAACCAATGTTAATGATTATTCAACTTCTAGGAAAATAATTCCTGTCTTTAACTGGGTGAAAGAGCTAATGTCATTTAAAACACAGTTCACGATAAATCCAAAATCATGTTCCATTAATTATGGAATTTTCACGGAAAACAAATCAATATATAATCGATATCAATTTCCGTGTTCAACTAATGATATAAATGGAATAACAGCAAAGCCTTTTAAATTCCATATATAATAACAGTCTTCCTCCATAGAAGCTCACTTCGATTATTACCAAATCGAATTCCATTCCATTCCAATTCAGTATATTAATTTGGAAAACTTTACTTTGGAAAATTTCCATTAAATCTCTATAAAAGATTTATAAATTCCAAATCACATTACACTATAAATCAGGTTAAAGAACGAATGTCATTAAAAACACAGTTCACAATAAACCCAACGAACATTCCATTCCAATTCCAATTAAATGTTAACTGATTGGTATTCTTCTCTAAAACTTAATTAAAAGACTTATTCTTTTCATATGGGGTTTAAGAACAGTGTTAATGAAGGCACCATTCATGACAAACCCAAAATCCCATTTGATATTAAATACAAGGCTCTGAATAGAAAATATATCGGCTTATATTCAAAATCAAATTCTGAAACCAGCAAATATCGTATTGGAAAAAACGATATAAAATATATCTTCCAAATTTCCATAACAATATCCGTATAATCACGAAATCCAATATCAAAATATTTCGAAGATGATTTCCATTCAAATCCATCCCAATTTACATATTGGAAATTCTGGTTATTTTTAAAACCATTTCAAATCCAATTTATTTATTTAAAAAATATTGGATTATAATTCCAGTTCATAAAAAGTTCATTTCGATAAAAATATATTTTCATCTTTTCAAATATGGAATTTTTCATCCTAATCCTTTCCAAATCATTTGTTATGATATTACACAAATTATTAATATTTTAAAAAAAAATTATCGAGGCCCGTACAGTCGATTTCCATAAATTGCCATCGAACTGCACTTACAACGACCTTTTCCAAATTTGATTTGGACATAATTTCAAATCCATACGTTATATTTCAAATCTCTTATATTCATTCAAAAGCTCTTTTCGATACGAACCCAATGGTTTCAATTTTAGGAGAATCTGAGGGTCGGATCTCCCGTAACGTCATTCGAAGTCAATGGTCGAAATTTGCGAACTGCTGTGGCGTGGCGCATTCTATTCAGGCCATTAAATATATATATATATATATATTATATATTTTGTCGATTTCCATTTAAAATGTATTTTATAAATCATTTTAAATTTGGTTTCAAAACGATTTCAACTTCATATTTGATTTTAAATCAAAATTGAATACTCCATATCATTAATATATAAATGATAATATTTTCAAAATATCATATTTCAAAATAATTTCCTTTTCGATATTCATTACAAAAATGAATAAAATTGATATGAATATCGTTCACGTCAAAATGGCGTTAATCTAATCAACACGACTTTATATAATTAAATATATTCGTGTCTATCCCAAATCGGATATCAAAACCAGATTTTGATCTTTTACTAAATATTACTTTAAAATATTCATTATTTTAAAATATTCGTTATTTTAAAATATTCATTCTTTCTGAACTGGAATCAGACACAGTCAGTTACCATATAATGTTATTTATATGGAATTCATACAACACATGTACAGAACAACAATGATAAAAAATCAACCATCATCCAGAGTGCATTCTACACTGCATAAACATTAAATATAAATATTTAACGCTTACAACAGTCTGTCAACTAATCGATTGACATACAACTAAACAATTAGGATTAGTGTACGCCAAATATCATCCCAATACCCGTGTAGGGTTTCCATCAACAAACACATATTTTATTTGTGCAGTTGGGCGATATGTAAAATATATCGTCCCAATCAATATCAGTCAAATGGGTGTATATAAACAAATCATCTGATTCATAAATGCATATTCATTTTATTTATATACACGTTAAAAATTCTATTTTTAACGGTAAAATATTTTATTTAACTCATGAATATTTTATACAGTCCATTTCACATCTCAGTCAATTTCAACAACATAATACAATCAACAAGCAAGTCGTCCATGGTTTGTAGACGACAGGGAGTAATTCATATATGTAGTTATTAAATAAATAACTGTACAAGAAATTATAGTGAGAAGTTCTCACCTTTGGGATCCACTCCGTCATTCTTTATTGGACAGTTTCGAGTTAGATTTGTCTCCAGTGCGTTGTATTCTTCTCTGTGATTCCAACTTAATCAGTTTCATGTGATTTACATTAAAAATCATGTTTTTATTTTAATGCGATGTATATAAAAATCATATTTTTAATTTTGCTACTTCATATATAAAAATCACATTTTTATACTATTCACATATAAATAAAAATCATATTTTTATAATAAAGCCATTTCTATAAAAATCGTATTTTTATGTTGCTACTATATATATAAAAGTCAAATTTTTATATATTTAAAAATTGTATCTTTGTAATATAAAAATCATATCTTTCTAACTTCTTCTTCAACATAAAAATCATATTTTTATATCGATTTCTACTCTAAAAAAAATCAAACCTTTTCCTTTATAAAAATATAATGTTTTCACTACAATTTTTTTATATTAAAAATCAGATTTATATTAACCTATAAAAATCAGATCTAAATAAACATAAAAAATTTGAAAAACTTACATTAAAAATTGATTTTTTTTCTTCTCTGAGAAGGGGGAACTGCTGTTGCCATCGACTGGAAGGGGAAAGGGGGTTTGCACGCCTGCGCGGTGGTGGGCTAGGGTGGACTGGCGGCGGATTCTGGTCTAAGGCATGGGTTTTGAGGGTGGGTTCTCGAAATAGAGAAGGGGGAAGAGAAGAGGTGTAACGACCCAGAAAATCTAAACCAATTTAAAATTTTTAAATTGGCTAAAATAATGGATTTTAAATATTTAAAATAAATATTTTAAATAATGGCAATGAAAAGTGAGTTTGAATCGATAATTGAAAATGAATATAATTAATTATAATTATAAACAAGGCCTGAAATGGCGCTGCAGTTTCAAAAATTGAATTCAAACTTTGTCGGACTGTACCGGGTGCAAAACAAAACGGATTTTAGTGAAACAAAAAATATTTAAATCTATTAGTGAATACCTTCCTAACGAATATGAAAAATCGAATTTTCATAGCGGAAAGCAAAAGTTATGGCCGAATGAATTTTCAAAAAGGTCGCTATGGAATTTATATAGCCCATGAAATTGGCCATTTTGCATACGACCTCGGAATTCGACGAAACCACTTTTGTTCGATCCGGGATGTGAAGTTATTGCTAGGTTTCAAATTTCATAATTTTTGAAGCTAGTATGTGAGCGTGGCAAAGGAAAACGTGTTTTGACCAATTACAGTTAAATTGGATCGACCAGAAATGGGCCTTTTTGCAAACAATCTCAGAATTCGACGAAACTAGTTTTTCTAGGACCGTATCGTCGAAACATAGCTAGATTTATTTTTCTGGAATTTTTCGAATCAGTTTGTGGCCCTGGCAAATTGAAATGTACGTTCAAATTAAATATTGAATGTTTTATATATTAATTTGAAGGAAAACTGACTGAAACAGTCGAATGGGCCTACGAAACATATCCCATTGTGTTCGGAATGGGGGTAAAACGCTAGGGACGACAGTTGTTAGGTTCAGATTGGTGGTCACGTCAGAAAACCCTTTTAAAACCTCCCCGACCAATCAAAAAATTTTATATAAAAAAAAGAATTTCCTTCTCTCTCTCTCTCTCCCCGAAGTCGATCAGCGGCGGAAAACCGCTCCCCCCTTCCCTCCCATTTTCTGGCGATTCTAATCATCGAAACACCCCCGCCCTTTGGAGTTTTCTGAAGCCCTCGACAACCTCTTCCCATCCATAGCTGGTACGCCCCCTATCGTCGCTCGTACGAGGAGATCCAGCCTCTCAAAGTCCGGAAGTTCACGCCGCCGCCACGACCAGGATTCGCCGCCGAGCTGGGTCCCACCACCGGGCGTGGATAGCCCTTTCCACCCTCTTCGACGTTGCGCAGGCCGATCGACCCCTCGATACACGGATTGCCTGAAAGATCGAAACCTAGTTTTGAAGAATTTGAAGGGTAATCGGCTGTTTAATTTAAAACTGATTTTAACAGTTTAAAACCGTTGCAAATTTTGAAAAATCATATCTTTTTGCTGTGTTAAAGAAATTCGATGAAACAGGAAACATCGTGACCGTGTGGACGCCTTCTACATTCTAGAAGAGACCGCATATTTTTCTGAGCCTTCTGCTATTTTTGGTGGAGTGGAACCCAATGTGAGATTTCTAATTTATAAACAATATGGAAAACGACGATGTATAAATTATATAGTCGATGTATGAGTTATATAAGCGTTGTACACCTCTTGTATAAGCGTTGTATAAGTTGTATGTTTGATGTATAAGTTATAAATGCGTTGTAAAAATTATATACTTGTTGAAATAAAAGTGAATTGCTTTATATAAATATATATATATATACGCCCCTCGTCCACAAACCATGGACGATATTTATTGATTGTGATTGGTGTGAAAATTGATTGATAGCGAATGGTTGTTTGGGATTGTTTGTGGTTGATATTGATTGATTGTGGTTGAAAAATACCCATTTGTGGTTGACAAATATTTGGTTGAAACCACATAGGATTAGTTTATGGAAATGAAATAAATATATAAATGCCGCCTGCGTGCGAACTAGATGCATAATCCCCATTGTCAAAAACCGCGAGGTTTTAAGGTAGAGCGAGGAGCCGTACTAGGGACGGTCCCGGTTTTAACTACCCTGCCGTTATGCTGCCGAAATTGTGAATAATATTCATGTGTTTGAATTATTTTCATTTGCTGAAACTATATTTATTCATTGTATAGAAAACCTTCATGTGTTGAATCAATATTCATTCGTTGATTAGAAATTCATGTGTTGAATGGTATTCGTGTTTTAAATATAAAAATCACATTTTTATCTATATATAAAAACTATAGAAAACCTTCATGTGTTGAATCGATATTCATTCATTGAATTGAAATTCATGTGTTGAATGGTATTCATATTTTGAAATAAATTGTTTCATAATAAAAATCACCTTTTATCAACTATATGGACTATGTAAAATAATCTCGTTTTAAAAGAAATTGTTTTATAAGAAAAAACCTATTTTTTTGTTACCTATATAAACTATATAAAATAATAGTGTTTTGAAATGAATTGTTTTACAATAAAAATCACATTTTCATTATAACATGAATTGTTGAAATGCGAAGTGTTAAAAATAGCCACTCGTTCAAATAAATATGCATGAGTTGAAATATTCATTAATTAGCTAACGATATGATTTTTGCCTATGCATACAACATTAGAATGAATGGTGTTTTTGAACCAAATGGAATCAAATATGAAGTTGAAAGGAAAATGATAAATGATAAGAACTGTATATATGTACATGCATATTTATTGAACAGGTTATAGCAAAGGGGCTAGAGAAGAGGAATAAAATTTTGTACCCGACAAATAGGTACACATTTACTGCTTTGTTTGGGTGATGATTTTATGAGCCTGTTGGCTTTTTCTTTTTCTTTTCGACATGAGACGCCCGTGTGGCTATTTGGGAATTTTCCCAGCCCCTCCCGTACAAAGGAGGTTATGGCGAATTTTTCCGAAATTTAAAGGCGTTAGTGAAATATTTGAAGTGAAAACGATATAGGAATTTTTGAATGAACTATATTTATATAAATATATAAATATAAATAAAATTAAAACGAAACGTGGCCGTGCTGTTCGCATTTTGAAACCGTGATTTCAAACGATTATACCGGGAGATCCGACCATCGGATTTACCTGAAATCGCAACCGTTGGGTTCGCTTTGGAAAAATCTTTCCAACAGCACCAACTTTGTAAAAATCCAACGGTTGGATTGTCTGGAATGTTTAATTCAAATCTAAAGAAAAACAGCGCCAGAAACGATTATATTTATATATATATATAATTATATTTAATCGAATAACGACGCTACAGTTCGTATTTTGAAATCGAAACTTTAAACGATTGTACCGGGAGATCCGACCGTCGGATTTTCCCGAAACTGGAACCGTTGGATTCGTTTTGAAAAGACCTTTCTAAAGATGTAAATTGTGTAAAGATCCAACGGTTAGATTTTCAGATATGTGTAAATCAAATCTGAAGAAAAACAGCGCCACGGTCGCGTTATGGCCCGAAGCGTCGTTTTGAATAAATTGGCTATTTTAAAATAAATAAAAATAGCGATAAATCGTTATAAAATACCATAAACAATATGGAATGGAGATAAACTGAATTTGCTCGATTTATGTGGTATTTGATGGTTGAATGTGTTTGGTGTGAAAATTACATTAAAGGACAAAATTGGTGTTGTCGAATGATTTAACCATTGATATAAATTGATTTGAAATTCTAAACATACGTGAATTATTTGAAAAGGCCGAGTTAATTCTCATTTCAAATAATTGACCGACGATTAAAAGTCGAAGATGAAGACGGTGGTCGAAGACCGGAGATCTTCACCTCGTTTGGATGGTAACCGAGGTCCTGATTGGGAGGCATCCCGAAATATGGATAATGAGTGGTGATCGTCCAGACGTACGTGGTGATCGATGGGTTTGCGAGGTATTTAGTGCCTCCGGTTTTGTTCAGACCCAGGACGGACTTGTAAATGGATCGTGTGTCTGACATTGGATTTTATTCTGTGTTGATTGATCTCTATTAAATATACATCTGTTTGGCGGCGGAGAATTTATTCTTTTGCTTAACGCCCTTCTCTGAAACGCACGAGCTCAGAGGTTGTATATCGATGGACATCAATCGCATGGCATGAATTGCCTGTGTGGCATGCTAAGATGCAGCGATCAGGGCTTCTGTTGAAAAGCAAAGTCTTGTGGTGATGATCAAAGCAACGCCTGTATGGCGTAGCTTTGTGTATAACGTGAATTCGCGAGCCTCACACCTCGGTATGAACCAGAAACGGGAGAAGGACCTCAGGGAGGGCAAGCGTTTCTTTCTAGCTAGGGTGGTGTCAGTGACCTACCAGCCCTTACATTTATATACTTTTCACCTATGTGGTTGTTGCTGTTGCGAGGCGCCTCGGTTTGATCGGACGATTCGGGTCCGATGGAGTCATTCGTTAGCTCGTTTACGCCCCAAAGGGCGGGGAGACGTAGTGTTCAGGCATAATAATCCACATCGGTGGACCGGCCCTGACGATCCGAGGGGCAGTTGCGGCTATTCCTGAGGGGCGGGCTAGAGCGTCTCGAATTCGGTAAGGACTATCTTTTGCCTTGGTTCATGACGGGAACCCAATTTCAAAATACGTGATTGTGTGGTTTTGATTGTATATATGTATGGCGACATGATATATGGTACCCATGCCGTTTATGATTGATAGTTATGATTTGAAATTGTTTTTCAAAACATATAAACACTAGCAATAATATCAAATGCCTTTGTTTTATTCGTATCAAGCATATTTTGGCCGTTATAAGGTAAAAACTCTATCCTCTGGTTTGCGTTGCATTGTGTGATGGGAACTGAGTCTTATAATGGCTTCATTTTTATAAAAAGCATAGCGATGTTTAAAAGAAAGATTTGTTTTGAAGCACTGGCAATCCAATGGAGTAAACCCGTTCCATGAAAGTGGCGTGGTCCTGTGATTAGCCATATTATATATGTATTTAGTAGATTTCTCATACCAGTCCCATGACTGAATCGTAGTTTGTTTCACTTTCAAACTCGGGTGCCCCTTTTTCTGCACGGGCAGCCTTGTATTCAGGTTTAGCTAGTTCTTTCTGGATAGCTGGAGCTGAAGATGGAGTCTATCATTTATCTCTTTTTATGCTGTTCAGCTCCTATTGTACATATTTTGTTTGTTTTCCGCTGTAGACATTTATGTATAACTGAACTGTATTTGTACTAAGTAAGATCCTGTATACTGTGTAACTCTGATGATTACTTTTATCCAGTATATTCTATTGTTCATTATCTGGTGTATTTTTTTTATTTCTGTTCTGCTATTATCTGTTTCTGTGTTATATTCCACGGATTGCCCTTGCCACCGTCAGTACGGGGTTTGGGGTCGTCTCATTTGGTATCAGAGCTTTGGTTAAGCTTAGTTCTGGAATATAACATTTGAACGAACTCGTTAGAAATAGAACCAGTAGTGTTCTAGGATGGGTAACTCTATACAGATAGAATCAGCAATATCCTAGTATGAGTAAAGCAGAATGAAATTACACCTCGATAGACACATTTACATTTGAAGTAGTTGTTTCTATATTTCGAAATATCTTTTCTGTGACCTGACACTTGATCTGCTATTTGCAGAAGTTCTAGAAAAATGAGTGTCAGAAACAGGAGAAATGAAGAACCCGATCTAGAGGCTCTATTAAAGAGATATCGAAATCTGAACGAAGCACATTTCTCGGGCAATGAATCTATAATTCAAACTCAAGCTTGGATGAGTTCTGTTGAAAGAATTTTTGAGCGTATCCAGCTGAGGGATGACTAGAAAAGGTTAGTAGAATCTTGGGCGCTCAAAGAAGAAGCTTTAATCTGGTGGGAAACAATCATCAAAGATAATCCAGAAGGTGACATCACCTGGGACAGATTCAAAGTGATTTTCCTAGAAAGATTTACTCCTCCTGAAGCGACGAAGCGATTATGTGATGAATTTTCTTATCTAATACAAGGTGATATGACCATCCCAGAATATCATAAGAAATTCAACGAACTTGCTCACTTTGCTCCTCATCTGATTCAAGATCCAAAGAGGAAAAATCTGAGGTTTATTCATGGCCTGCAAAGAAAATATCGGAATAGGGTACTGAGGAATGTAAAACTTCCCTTCTCTGAAATGATATACATGGCTTACCAGTATGAAGATCTCCATAAGAAAGGAATGTTGCGCGACGAAGAAGAAGTCTGTTGTAGTGACAAAGAAGAGTCAGAAACTGATATTCCTGAAGCCAGTACGAGGTCTGAGGTCAATAAGAGGCCCAGTGCCAAGAGAAAAGGGCTGAATCTGGGAACGAACGAATAACGGCCGCCACATGCTCAAGCTGCAATAAAAAAGGACATTTGGCAATAAGTTGCAAATCTTGGAACGAACGAAGAAAGGGAGGATCTAAATCTAAGAAGGATTTTCAAGGAAAGAAAAGGTGCTATCAATGCCATCAGTTTGGCCATGTAAAGCAAGATTGCTGGAAGATGAAGAAGCCTGAAGTAGTTCAAGTGAATGAAGTAGCAGAAACTTCCGAGCCCTCAGATAGTCAAGAGCGACCAACAGAAATTGGCTGGATTGTTACAACCACTAGAAGTTCCTGGTTGGAAGTGGGAACATATTTCTATGGATTTCATTGATGGTCTGCCCAGAACCAGAAAAGGAAATGACAGTATTTGGGTGATCGTAGATCGCTTCACGAAGACCGCCCATTTCATACCTGTCATATCAAATAGAACTGCTCAGAGTCTGGCACAGATATACTTCAGGGAAATAGTTAGACTACATAGAGTGTCGCTCAGTATAGTCAGTGATAGAGATACAATATTCACTAGCAAATTCTGGGAAGCATTTCAAGTCCAACTGGGAATGAAGTTGAACTTAAGCACCTCTTATCATCCTCAGACAGACGGTCAGACTGAAAGGGTGAATCGTATTTTATAAGATCTATTGCGGGTTTGTGTTCTAGATTTCGGTGGATCATGGGAAGACCATCTGCATTTGGTTGAATTCTCATATAACAACAGCTACCAGGCGAGCCTGACAATGTCGCCATTCGAAGCATTGTATGGTAGACCGTGTCGATCTCCTGCTTGTTGGGTCGAGCCCGGAAATAGGCTTGTGTTGGGTCCCGATATGATTCGAGAAGCCGCCGACAAGGTCGATTTTATTAAGAAGCGATTACTCGTCGCTCAAAGCCAACAAAAGAGCTATGCCAATAGGAGAAGGAGAGATATATCCTTTGCCGTTGGTGACTATGTATATTTGAAAGTATCGCCGATGAGAGGAGTTATCCGGTTCAGCAAAACTGGAAAGTTGGCGCCCAAATTCATTGGTCCATTTCCTATTCTGGAACAGATCGGGACTCTTGCTTATAGGGTTAAATTGCCAGATTGGTTGCCTGGAATTCATGATGTATTTCACATATCTCAAATTCGAAAGCACGTTCATGATCCAGACTTGATCGTGGAAGAAGCAACTCAGCAGGATATTGAAATTACTCCAGAATTAGCTGTGAGAAAAGAGCCGCTGAAGATTATCGGCAAAGAAACCAAAGAGCTGAGTAACAAGAAGGTTCACTTAGTCAAAGTGCAATGGAGTGGAGATCCGCGAGATTGTACTTGGGAAACGGAGGAGAGCATTCAGAAAGCCTATCCCAGATGCCGAGTAGATATCTCTGATTGACTCCGGTGCAAGGTACATTTACCCTACTTTGCATTACCATTTGATTCTCTACTCTGTTGTTATTTTCTTTCCATGGATGTGCACTTTTAAATTATATAGTCTGAATGATTTTGAAAAGAGTATAGAAGTTGATCAGTATATTTTTGAAAGGTTAAAACGATTTGATTATTGGTTGTGTTGTGTGATTGTAGATTTATCAAACCACTTTCGACTTTGTTCCTTTTTGGGGACGAAAAGTTTTAAGTGGGGGAGATTGTAACGACCCAGAAAATCTGAACCAATTTAAAATTTTTAAATTGGCTAAAATAATGGATTTTAAATATTTAAAATAAATATTTTAAATAATGGCAATGAAAAGTGAGTTTGAATCGACAATTGAAAACGAATATAATTAATTATAATTATAAACAAGGCCTGAAATGGCGCTGCAGTTTCAAAAATTGAATTCAAACTTTGTCGGACTGTACCGGGTGCAAAACAAAACGGATTTTAGTGAAACCAAAAATATTTAAATATGTTAGTGAATACCTTCCTAACGAATCTGAAAAATCGAATTTTCATAGCGGAAAGCAAAAGTTATGGCCGAATGAATTTTCAGAAAGGTCGCTATGGAATTTATATAGCCCGTGAAATTGGCCATTTTGCATACGACCACGGAATTCGACGAAACCACTTTGTTGGATCCGGGATGTGAAGTTATTACTAGGTTTCAAATTTCATAATTTTTGAAGCTAGTATGTGAGCGTGGCAAAGGAAAACGTGTTTTGGCCAATTACAGTTAAATTGGATCGACCAGAAATGGGCCTTTTTGCAAACATTCTCAGAATTCGACGAAACTAGTTTTGCTAGGACCGTATCGTTGAAACATAGCTAGATTTATTTTTCTAGAATTTTTTGAATCAGTTTGTGGCCCTGGCAAATTGAAATGTACGTTCAAATTAAATATTGAATGTTTTATATTTTAATTTGAAGGAAAACTGATTGAAACAGTCGAATGGGCCTACGAAACATATCCCATTGTGTTCGGAATGGGGTAAAACGCTAGGGACGATAGTCGTTGGGTTAAGATTGGTGGTCGCATCAGAAAACCCTTTTAAAACCTCCCCGACCAATCAAAAATTTTTATAAAAAAAAAGAATTTCCTTCTCTCTCTCTCCCCCCGAAGTCGATCAGCGGCGGAAAACCGCTCCCCCCTTCCCTCCCATTTTCTGGCGATTCTGATCATCGAAACACCCCCGCCCTTTGGAGTTTTCTGAAGCCCTCGCCACCCTCTTCCCATCCATAGCTGGTACGCCCCCTATCGTCGCTCGTACGAGGAGATCCAGCCCCTCAAAGTCCGGAAGTTCACGCCGCCGCCACGACCAGGATTCGCCGCCGAGCTGGGTCCCACCACCGGGCGTGGATAGCCCTTTCCACCCTCTTCGAGGTTGCGCAGGCCGATCGACCCCTCGATACACGGATTGCCTGAAAGATCGAAACCTAGTTTTGAAGATTTTGAAGGGTAATCAGCTGTTTAATTTAAAACTGATTTTAACAGTTTAAAACCGTTGCAAATTTTGAAAAATCATATCTTTTTGTTGTGTTAACGAAATTCGATGAAATAGGAAACATCGTGACCGTGTGGACGCCTTCTACATTCTAGAAGAGACCGCATATTTTTCTGAGCCTTCTGCTATTTTTGGTGGAGTGGAACCCAATGTGAGATTTCTAATTTATAAAAAATATGGAAAACGACGATGTATAAATTATATAGTCGATGTATGAGTTATATAAGCGTTGTACACCTCTTGTATAAGCGTTGTATAAGTTGTATGTTCGATGTATAAGTTATATATGCATTGTAAAAATTATGTGTTGAAATAAAAGTGAATTGCTATATATATATATATATATATATATATACGCCCCTTGTCCACAAAGCATGGACGATATTTATTGATTGTGATTGGTGTGAAAATTGATTGATAGCGAATGGTTGTTTGGGATTGTTTGTGGTTGATATTGATTGATTGTGGTTGAAAAATACCCATTTGTGGTTGACAAATATTTGGCTGAAACCACATAGGATTAGTTTGTGGAAATGAAATAAATATATACATGCCGCCTGCGTGCGAACTAGATGCATGATCCCCATTGTCAAAAACCGTGAGGTTTTAAGGTAGAGCGAGGAGCCGTACTAGGGACGGTCCCGGTTTTAACTACCCTGCCGTTATGCTGCCGAAATTTTGAATAATATTCATGTGTTTGAATTATTTTCATTTGCTGAAACTATATTTATTCATTGTATAGAAAACCTTCATGTGTTGAATCAATATTCATTCGTTGATTAGAAATTCATGTTTTGAATGGTATTCGTGTTTTAAATATAAAAATCACATTTTTATCTATATATAGAAATAGAAAACCTTCATGTGTTGAATCGATACTCATTCGTTGAATTGAAATTCATGTGTTGAATGGTATTCATATTTTGAAATAAATTGTTTCATAATAAAAATCACCTTTTATCAACTATATGGACTATGTAAAATAATCTCGTTTTAAAAGAAATTGTTTTATAAGAAAAATCCTATTTTTATTACCTATATAAACTATATAAAATAATAGTGTTTTGAAATGAATTGTTTTACAATAAAAACCACATTTTCATTATAACATGAATTGTTGAAATGCGAAGTGTTAAAAATAGCCACTCGTTCAAATAAATATGCATGAGTTGAAATATTCATTAATTAGCTAATGATATGATTTTTGCCTATGCATACAACATTAGAATGAATGGTGTTTTTGAACCAAATGGAATCAAATATGAAGTTGAACGGAAAATGATAAATGATAAGAACTGTATATATGTACATGCATATTTATTGAACAGGTTATAGCAAAGGGGCTAGAGAAGAGGAATAAAATTTTGTGCCTGACAAATAGGTACACATTTACTGTTTTGTTTGGGTGATGATTTTATGAGCCTGTTGGCTAGCCGCTTGGCTTTTGCTTTTTCTTTTCGACATGAGACGCCCGTGTGGCTATTTGGGAATTTTCCCAGCCCCTCCCGTACAAAGGAGGTTATGGCGAATTTTTCCGAAATTTAAAGGCGTTAGTGAAATATTTGAAGTGAAAACGATATAGGAAATTTTGAATGAACTATATTTATATAAATATATAAATATAAATAAAACTAAAACGAAATGTGGCCGTGCAGTTCGCATTTTAAAACCGTGATTTCAAACGATTATACCGGGAGATCCGACCATCGAATTTTCCTGAAATCGCAACCGTTGGGTTCGCTTTGGAAAAATCTTTCCAACGGCACCAACTTTGTAAAAATCCAACGGTTGGATTGTCTAGAATGTTTAATTCAAATCTGAAGAAAAACAATGCCAAAAACGATTATATATATATATAATTATATTTAATAGAATAACGACGTTGCAGTTCGTATTTTGAAATCGAAACTTTAAACGATTGTACCGGGAGATCCGACCGTCGGATTTTCCCGAAACTTGAACCGTTGGATTCGTTTTGAAAAGACCTTTCTAATGATGTAAATTGTGTGAAGATCCAATGGTTAGATTTTCAGATATGTGTAAATAAAATCTGAAGAAAAATAGCGCCACGGCCGCGTTATGGCCCGAAGCGTCGTTTTGAATAAATTGGCTATTTTAAAATAAATAAAAATAGAGATAAATCGTTATAAAATACCATAAACAATATGGAATGGAAATAAACTGAATTTGCTCGATTTATGTGGTATTTGATGGTTGAATGTGTTTGGTGTGAAAATTACATTAAAGGACAAAATTGGTGTTGTCGAATGATTTAACCATTGAAATAAATTGATTTGAAATTCTAAACATACATGAATTATTTGAAAAGGCCGAGTTAATTCTCATTTCAAATAATTGACCGACGATGTAAAGTCGAAGATGAAGACGGTGGTCGAAGACCGGAGATCTTCACCTCGTTTGGATGGTAACCGAGGTCCTGATTGGGAGGCATCCCGAAATATGGATAATAAGTGGTGATCGCCCAGATGTACGTGGTGATCGATGGGTTTGCGAGGTATTTAGTGCCTCCAGTTTCATTCAGACCCAGGACGGACTTGTAAATGGACTGTGTGTCTGACATTGGATTTTATTCTGTGTTGATTGATCTCTATTAAATATACATCTGTTTGGCGGCGGAGAATTTATTCTTTTGCTTAACGCCCTTCTCTGAAACGCACGAGCTCAGAGGTTGTATATCGATGGACATCAATCGCATGACATGAATTGCCTGTGTGGAATGCTAAGATGCAGTGATCAGGGCTTCTGTTGAAAAGCAAAGTCTTGTGGTGATGATCAAAGCACCGCCTGTGTGGCGTAGCTTTGTGTATAACGTGAATTCGCGAGCCTCACACCCCGGTATGAACCAGAAACGGGAGAAGGACCTCAGGGACGGCATGCGTTTCTTTCTAGCTAGGGTGGTGTCATTGACCTACCAGCCCTGACATTTATATACTTTTCACCTATGTGGTTGTTGCTGTTGCGAGGCGCCTCGGTTTGATCGGACGATTCGGGTCCGATGGAGTCATTCGTTGGCTCGTTTACGCCCCAAAGGGCGGGGAGACGTAGTGTTCAGGCATAATAATTCACATCGGTGGACCGGCCCTGACGATCCGAGGGGCAGTTGCGGCTGTTCCTGAGGGGCGGGCTAGAGCGTCTCGAATTCGGTAAGGACTATCTTTTGCCTTGGTTCATGATGGGAACCCAATTTCCAAATACGTGATCGTGCGGTTTTGATTGTATATATATATGGTGACATGATATATGGTACCCATGCCGTCTATGATTGATAGTTATGATTTGAAATTGTTTTTCAAAACATATAAACACTAGCAATAATATCAAATGCCTTTGTTTTATTCGTATCAAGCATATTTTGGCCGTTATAAGGTAAAAACTCTATCCTCCGGTTTGCGTTGCATTGTGTGATGGGAACTGAGTCTTATAATGGCTTCATTTTTATAAAAAGCATAGCGATGTTTAAAAGAAAGATTTGTTTTAAAGCACTGGCAATCCAATGGAGTAAATCCGTTCCACGAAAGTGGCGTGGTCCTGTGATTAGCCATATTATATATGTGTTGAGTAGATTTCTCATACCAGTCCCATGACTGACTCGTAGTTTGTTTCACTTTCAAACTCGGGTGCCCCTTTTTCTACACGGGCAGCCTTGTATTCAGGTTTAGCTAGTTCTTTCTGGATAGCTGGAGCTGAAGATGGAGTCTATCATTTGTCTCTTTTTATGCTGTTCAGCTCCTATTGTACATATTTTGTATGTTTTCCGCTGTAGACATTTATGTATAGCTGAACTGTATTTGCACTAAGTAAGATCCTGTATACTGTGTAACTCTGATGATTACTTTTATCCAGTATATTCTATTGTTCATTATCTGGTGTCTTTTTTTTCTGTTCTGCTATTATCTGTTTCTGTGTTATATTCCATGGATTGCCCTTGCCATCGTCAGTACGGGGTTTGGGGCCGTCTCAAGAGGAAGAGGAGGGGAGGCTAGGGAGGCAGAGTGGCGACGAGTTGGTGGCTCCGACGATGGGAGCGGCGATCGCGACGCGGGGCTGAGCGGGTTTTTCCTTTTTCAATTGGGGACGAGCGGTTTTGACTGATTAGGTTTAGAGATGGGTGGGGGGTATTTAAATATATAAATAATATAATAATTTTATTTTATTTTTCCATAAAAGCCGACTTTGTATACGAACTCCAAACAAGACCCAACGACTGTCGCCTCTAAATAATTACCCACATTCCGAACACAATGGGATATGTTTCATAACCGAATTCGGCTGTTACGATCAGTTTTCGCTAAAATTAAAATATAAATCATTATATATTCAATTTGAACGTATAATTTAAATTACCGGAGATACATACTAGCTCCAAAAATTCCAAAAAAAATCTGGTTATGTTTTGACGATATGGTCCTAACAAAACATATTTCATCGAATTTGAAGATCGTTTGAAAAACAGTCATTTTCCTGTCGATTAAATTCAAACTGAAATTCCCAAACACGTTTAAATCCGCCACGCTAACATATTGATTCCAAAAATTACGAAAATTGGAATCTAGCAATAACATGACATTCTAAATCCAACAAAAGTGGTCTCGTCAAAAACGGAGGTCGTTTGCAAAATCGCTATTTTTAAGGGCTATAATTCCGTAGCGACTATTCTGAATTTTCAATTGAGCATAAATTTTTATTCCCACTATGAAATTTCAATTTTTCAGATTCGTTGGGAAGATATTTTCAAACAGATTCAAATATTTCTGGTTTCACTAAAATCTGGTTTATTTTGAATCTTGTACATTCATTTGAAATTAGAAATCGAATTTTCAAACTGCCGCGCCATTTCATTCTCATTATATAATTAAAATAAAATTATATGTTCCAGTTCTATTGAAAATAAATTCCTAGTCATTATTATTTCAAATAAATCATTTTAAATATCCAAAATTCATTAAAATTGCCAAAATAAAAATTTTAAATTGGTTCTGATTTTCCAGGTTGTTACCATCTCCCCCACTTAAAATCTTTTCATCCTCGAAAAGGAACGGAGCTGAAAGTTGTTTAACTAATCAACTCAACTTTCAGTTTGGCTTTCATTCTTCAACCTTTCAGTTTCTAAGAATTTTTCAATTCTTCAAAAATTTGGCTAACACCCTAAATTTTTGAAAAATTATGCCACACCTCCTTTGTACGGGGAGACATTTAAAATTGTAACTCGCCTCGCAGGGTCCTCACCAATCCAAAAGCAAAGGAGAATGCTAAGCGGCCAGCCTTAGGCTCATAAACCTTTTAAAAGAAAAAGAAAATTGCCAAGCGGCCAGCCTTAGGCTCATAAACCTTTTATAAGAAAAAGAAAATTTCCAAGTGGCCAGCCTTAGGATCATAAACTTTTTAAAAGAAAAAGAAAATTGCCAAGCGGCTAGCCTTAGGCTCATAAACCTTTTAAAAGAAAACGAAAAATAGTAAACACGTACCTATTTGTCGGACACAAAATTTTATTTCTCTTTTTAGCAGTTTATCCACAACATGTTCAATGTATACACATGTACATATATGCATATGCAATAAATTTTCAATTCAGTTCAATAATTTTATTAGTTAACTAACAATCAAACAACACAACCATCAATCAATTAGTTGATTAACATTTCAAATTTATAATTTTTATATATACAAAAATCCTTTTTTGATGCCAAATCACAACAATAGATCCTATCTAGTTTTGATTCTCACACCATTAAATTGGAAATATATAGATATCCCACTTTCGAAATTCGAACACAAATTCTGGTGATGCAACTGCTATCATCAGAATCATTTCCGGGCGACTTGAGTGTGATATTATATCTATCCAGTATATTTGAGGCTTTGAATGCACGTTAATTACGCGTATATTCAAAATCTCTATATACTCGATTGTCCAAATCAATCTAAAATAAATATTCAAATACGAATAATATGGTTTAAAATTTTAAAATTAAATTTGATTTTTGAAAACAACACTCTTCACACTCGTTCTAAGATATTACTAATCCTATCTCTAACAAGTCATTCTAATTGGATACTACTAATCCAATCTCTGATGAATTCTTTTGTTCGGTTCTAATGTGTCTTGTTCTCGAGCTATGTAACCAAAGCTCTGATACCAACTATGACAACCCAAACTTCCCTATAAAGGAAAGCCTGGATTGAGTTGAGAACACGACAAATCAGAACACAAACAGAAGAATATTTCATTGCTTATTACAACAATTTACATCAGAGTACAAGAATATATAGAGTATGAACAAATAATATACATCAGAAAAATATCAGAGATTCAAATTACATTACATAGCAGCGGAAAATAATACATAACAGAACTGAATGAGATAAACGGATACAGAGCTTTCCGAATATCATTCCAGCTGTAAACTAGGATCCTGTGAACATAATATCTGCAAAACCGAAACTATTAGATGTCGTGTGGAAAATAAGGGAACCTAGAGTTTAGGTTAAAACAATAAACTCTAGGTCAGTCATGTGACTGGTGTGAGAAATAAAACAATTATTTAAAACTTTACTTTAAAAATAAAGTAAATCCGCCGTATAACACGAAACGGGTTCCTCCCAAGAATACCAGTGCATAAACAAACAGCGCAATGCTTTTTGGAAAAATGAAGCTATAATAAGACCCAGGTCCCATCACATAATGCAACTCAAGCCGGAGGATAGGGTTTTCCCTTATAATAGCCAAACATGCATGGTACGTTTAAAACAAATCATTTGATACTATTATAAGTGCGTAGTGTATAAACAACTTTAAATATAAACGTATCAATCCTAGACGACATGGTTACCATCTATCATGTTGCCATACTAGTTCTACAATTAAAACCGCAAAATCACGTATTGGAAGTTGGATTTCCATCTATGAACCAAGGCAAGGGATCGTCCCTTCTGAAATCGAGAAGCTCTAGTCTGTGTCTCAGGCTAAAGTCGCAAATGCACCTAGGAGCCACAGGGCCGATCCATATTTTAAGTGGATTAAAAATCCCTGAACAATACATGTCCCTGCCTTATGTGGCGTACATGAGCCAGATGACTCAATATCCATCGGTTCTGCAGTAACCGACATATCCGAGACGCCTTGCATTCCAACAACCACATAGGTAAAAATATAAAAATGTCTGGGCATGTAAAACCCAGATACCACCTCTAACTAGAAGGAAATGCAAGTTATCCCTGGATCCTTCTCCAGTTTCCGGTTCATACAAGGAAGTTAAGCTCGCGAACTAACGCTATACACAAAGCGACACTATATTAAAGCTATGCTTTGATCATCAACCACAAAACTCTGCTTTTCAACAGAAGCCTTGATCATTTTTCACTCAGGCATGCCACACAGGCAATTCACGCCACGCGACTGATGTCTATCGATATACAACCTCTAAGCTCGTACGTCTCAGAGAAGGGTGAAGTAGGAGAACAAATTCTCCTTCACCAGACAGATGTATATTTAATAGAAATCAATCAACGCAGAATAAAATCCAATGTTAGACACGCAGTCCATTTACAAGTTCGTTCTGGGTCTGAACGAAACTGGAGGCACCTTATTCCTCGTCCCATATGTCCAATACAGGAGAGAGGCCCTCGCATATCCGGTCGATCTCCAAGTACGTCTGGACGATCACCACTTATTACCTCGTCTTAGGTGTACAGCCCAATCAAGACATCAGTAATAATCCAAACGATGTGAAGACCTTCGGTCTTCAACCACCGTCTTCATCTTTGACTAATCGTCGTATCAGTTATTCAGAATGGGATAAACACGGTCTTTCCAAATAACCCGCGTATATAATAAACAAGTGTTACACAAAAACAGCATACGCCTCATTCCAATTCAGATTATTCTTTTATTCAAATATTCACATCAATAGGGAATAGGTTCCCAATAATTTTATCAAAGATAAATTCTTTTAAATTCATTCTTTAATCTTCCTTTGGATATCAATACAAACCATATTAAGGTTTATCCAAAACTAGTCGGGATTAGCGAACCACACCGAAGTAATTGTTTGTTTTATTTTGCAATCCCAACCTATTCATCCCATGGAGCAAAACTGGTAATACTCCATATCTAACACCATGGTGTTATCGCTAAATATTAATTACCCTTTCACGTTCAAATCTAATTAAAGATTTGACTATCGCTTGGAGTAAAACTGGTAATACTCCATTCTCGATCATTTCAATCCAATTAGAAATTCATTAAAACTCCACTTAGTTTTAATCTTCCCAAAAACCAATGTTAATGATTATTCAACTTCTACGTAAATAATTCCTGTCTTTAACTGGGTTAAAGAACCAATGTCATTTAAAATACAGTTCACGATAAACCCAAAATCACATTCCATTAATTATGGAATTTTCACAGAAAACAAATCAATATATAATCGATATCAATTTCCGTATCCGACTAATAATATAAATGGAATAACGGCAAAGCCTTTTAAATTCCATATATAATAACAGTCTTCCTCCACAAAAGCTCACTTCGATTATTACCAAATCAAATTCCATTTCATTCTAGTTCCGTATATTAAATTGGAAAACTTTACTTTGGAAAATTTCTGTTAAATCTTAATAAAAGATTTATAAATTCCAAATCACATTACACTATAAATCGGGCTAAAGAACGAATGTCATTAAAAACACAGTTCACAATAAACCCAATGCACATTCCATTCCAGTTAAATGTTAATTAATTGGTATTCTTCTCTAGATCTTAATTAAAAGATTTATTCTTTTCACATGGGGTTTAAGAACAGTGTTAATGAAGACACCATTCACGACAAACCCAAAATCCCATTTGATATTATATACAAGGCACTGAATAGAAAATATATAATCTTATATTCAAAATCAAATTCTGAAACCAACAAATATCGTATTGGAAATAATAATATAAAATATATCTTCCAAATTTCCATAACAATATCCGTATAATCACGAAATCCAATATCGAAACATTCCGAAGATGATTTCCATTCAAATTCATTCCAATCTATATATTAGAAATTCTGGTTATTTTTAAAACCATTTCAAATCCAATTAATTTATTTAAAAATATTGGATTATAATTCTAGTTCATAACTAGTTCATTTCGATAAAAATATATTTTCATTTTTCAAATATGTAATTTTTCATCCCAATCCTTTCCAAATCATCTATTATGATTTTAAACAAATTATTAATAATTTTATTGAGGCCCGTACTGTCGATTTCTGTAAATGGCCATCGAACTGCGCTTACAACGACCTTTTCCGAATTTGATTGGGACATAATTACAAATCCAACCATTAGATTTCAAATCTCTTATATTCGTTGGAAAGATCTTTTCATTACGAACCCAATGGTTCCAGATTTAGGAGAATCTGACGGTCGGATCTCCCGTAACATCAATTCAAAGTTAGTGGTTGAAATTCACGAACTGCCGCAGCGCGATCCGTTCTATTCAGGCCATTAAATATATATAATATATGTATTTCATCGATTTCCATTTAAAATGTATTTTATAAATAGTTTTAAATTCGGTTTCAAAACTATTTCAACTTCATATCCGATTTTAAATCAAAATTGAATATTCCATATCATTAACATATAAATGATAATTGCCTTGCCAAAAAAATATACAAATGATAATATTTTCAAAATACCATATTTCGAAATAATTTCCTTTTCGATATTCATTATAAAAATGAATAAAATCGATATAAATATCGTTCACGTCAAAATGGCGTTAATCTAATCAACACGGCTTTATATAATTAAATATATTCGTGTCCATCCCAAATCGGACATCAAAATCAGATTTTGATCTTTTACTGAACATTATTTTAAAATATTCAATATTTTAAAATATTCGTTATTTTAAAATATTCATTCTTTCTGAACTGGAATCAGACACAGCCAATTAGCATATAATGTTATTTATATGGATTTCATACAACACATGTACAGAACAACAATGATAAACAATCAACCATCATCCAGAGTGCATTCTACACTGCATAAGCATTAAATATAAATATTTAACGCTTACACAGTCTGTCAACCAATCGATTGACATACAACTAAACAATTGGGATTAGTGTACGTAAAATATAATCCCAATACCCGTGTGGCGTTTCCATCAACAAACACAGATTTTGTTTGTGCAGATAGGCAATGTGTAAAATATATCGTCCCAATCAATTTCAGTCAAATGGGTGTATGTAAACAATCGTCCGATTTGTAAATGCGTATTCATTTTATTCATATACACGTTAAAAATTCTATTTTTAATGATAATATATTTTATTCCATTCACGAATATTTTATACAGTCCATTTCACATCTCAATCAATTTCAACAACACAATACAATTAAATAAACAAGTCGTCCGTGGACTGTGGACGACGGGGAGCAGTTCATATATGCAGTTACAAAATAAATAACTGTACAAGAAATTATAGTGAGAATTTTCACCTTTGGGATCCACTCCCTCATTCTTTATTGGACAGTTCCGAGTTTGATGTGTCTCCAATGCGTTGTATTCTTCCCCGTGATTCGAACGTAATCTGTTTCACGGGATTTACATTAAAAATCATGTTTTTATTTCAATGCGATGTATATAGAAATCATATTTTTATTTCGCTACTTCATACATAAAAATCACATTTCTATACTATTCACATATAAATAAAATTAATATATTTATACGAAAGCCATTTCCATAAAAATCGTATTTTTATTATGCTACTCTATATATAAAAATCGAATTTTTATATATTTAAAAATCGTTTCTTTGTAACATAAAAATCATATCTTTCTAACTTCTCCTTCAACATAAAAATCATATTTTTTATATCGATTTCTACACTAAAAAAAATCGAACCTTTTGCTTTATAAAAATATAATCATTTCGCTATAAAAATATAATTTTTTTATTAAAATTCAGATCTATACTAACCTATAAAAATTAGATCTAAATAAACATTAAAAATTTGAAAAACTTACGGTAAAAATCGATTTTTCCTTCTCTGGGGAGGGGGAACTGCTGTTGTTGTCGACTGGAAGGGGAAAGGGGGTGCACGCCTGCGCGGTGGTGGGCTAGGGTGGACTGGTGGAGGATTCTGGTCTAGGGCATGGGTTCTCGAAATGGAGAAGGGAAAGAGAAGAGGAAGAGGAGGGGAGGCTAGGGAGGCGGAGCGGTGGCAGGTTGGTGGCTCTGACGATGGGAGCGGCAGTCGCGACTTGGGGCTGAGCAGGTTTTCCTTTTTCAATTTGAGATGGGCAGTTTAGAGATAGGGGAATTTAAATATATAAATAATATAATAATTTAATATTATTTTTCCATAAAAGTTGGCTTTGTATACGAACTCCAAAAGAGACCTAATGACTGTCGCCCCTAATTAATTACCCCAATTTCGAACACAATGGGATATGTTTCGTAACCCAATTCAGCTATTACGATCAGTTTCAGCTAAAATTAAAATATAAATTAGTATATATTCATTTTGAACGTACATTTTAAATTACCGGGGCCACATACTGGCTCCAAAAATTTCAGAAAAATAAATCTGGTTATGTTTGGACGATACGGTCTAAACAAAACTAATTTGGTCGAATTTGGAGACCGTTTGAAAAATGGCCATTTTCCAGTCGATTAAATTCAAACTGAAATTGCCAAACACTTTCAAATCCGGCACGCTCACATATTGATTCCAAAAATTACAAAAATTGGAATCCATTAATAACCTGACATTCCGGATCCAACAAAAGTGGTCTCATCGAAAACGGGGGTTGTTTGCAAAATCGCTATTTTTAAGGGCTATAATTCCATAGCGACTATTCTAAATTTTCAATTGGGCATAACTTTTTATTCCTGCTATGAAATTTCAATTTTTCATATTCGTTGGAAAGATATTTTCAAACAGATTCAAATATTTTTGGTTTCACTAAAATTCGGTTTATTTTGAATCCTGTACATTCATTTGAAACTAGAAATCGAATTTTCAAACTAAGCGCCATTTCAGGCTCGTTATATAATTAAAATAAAATTATACGTTCTAATTCTATCCAAAATAAATTTCTAGTCGTTATTATTTAAAATAAATCATTTTAAATATCCAAAATTCATTAAAATTGCCAAAATAAAAATTTTAAATTGGTACTGATTTTCCGGGTTGTTACAGTTAGACTCCGTGATACACCATTTGGTGACTTTTTAGATTTACCTAGGTTTGCTCATGTTGACCGATGCCTTATAGAGGCTATTAGTGAGCGATGGTGGCCTAGTACACACACATTTAACTTCATTGATTTTGAATTAGGGCGGTCGTCCAGGTCGTCTCCCCTTCTCCTTTGATGTATCATTTGAGGAGTTTGATAGCTTTTCAAAGTAGTTACCAGGTTTAGATCCTTAGACCGTTGCTTCTGGTGCCATTAGCCTACCTACTCTGCAGGCCTATATAGTTGCACATCAGACCACTGAGGCTATGTAGACCCCCGTTATCAGGGCCTTTTTATTATACCTTTTTTGGTTCCGCCTTTTTTAGCAACAACAGGGGGACTATTAGACTTGGATTTTTGGCTGTCCTTGTAGACATCGAGCAGCTTCATTCGTTCGTTTGGGATACAACGATACTAGGCTACTTGTATGTGGCTTTGGATCTACACACCGTACAACGCTGCAAGCAGCTGTATGGTTTATGATAATTCGGCCGTTTTGGTATTACGAGTACATGGAGAACATGCACCCCCGACTTATGATGAGGCCATCACAACACCGTACGTATACTTTTCGAGATTACGATGATAGGTTCCTGCTATTCATCTCGCTCGTTCTGCACAGGGTGTGCATAACGAGCTTATGGAGGTGCGCATGCAGATTGATTTGAGGAAGCAAGATGGGATTATTCGCCGTTCATGGCAGACATACATAGATTTTTTAGCTCCTCGGCAGGATCACATGCTAATTTTTCAGTCTAGTCTTTCGAGGCGTAGGGTTGCTTTCAGGTGCCTGCATGCCCTTTCATTTGGTATTTGGGGGAGCGTTGTTGGCTACAGCTATACGGGTTAGAGCGCATTCCTTCCAATCCACTCCCATGAGATCATATGTTCGGGGGTATACTGGTAGGATCAACATATATTGCGGGTATGAGAGCTGCAGGCTGGGTGGATGGTGAGCCTTTTAGAGTGCCCGGAGATTTTGATACCTATTGGGCTCGAGTTGCGCCACACGCTTATGCTTTACCAGACTATATTCAAGGTTTGAACTCCGACCATATCGGGCCCTTTACAGTAGCAGGCAGACTCCCAGTGCATTCCATTACCTTTGTGCCTGTATCGTCTCAGTTCACGAAGAGCGGTGCATTGGACCCTCCACCACACATTTTTAGGGTGTATGACGTACAGGTTAAGAATTATAGAGATTCAGTTGCAGTATCCACCCGTTGACCCTCCTGGGGTACCGTCAGCCGGTTTGTATCATTGACATCTGGTACGTAAGAGTTATACAATAATACTGGTATACGATGTCATTTTAAAAACTACGTTTGTGTAACACAAGTTGTCACATTATCGGTACTTGCTGTAAATGGACCATGATAGACGGATATTGGCTGCTTTTGAGCGTATGATGTTGGAGTACACACAGTTGATGTACCAGAGTTTACATACAGCTTTAGCACAGCAGCAGTCTCAGTACGAGGCCCAGATTGCTTCCTACAGACCCAGATACAGCAACAGGGTCCTGACGATGGATCACATATGGCTGATGATTTTGATGACGTTCATGATGACAGTTCCGATGGGGCAGGTACCGATGCTATGCCTATTGACTGATGGTTGTATGTTTTTGTTATGGCTGACATGGTTTATATTACATCTGTTGTTGATGATGACATGATTATATATATTTTCTTATGACTGAGGTATGTTGATGATGACATTGTTGTATGTTTTTGTATTATATATCCTGTGACATGGTTGGTATTACTGTACAATGTTATGTCTGCCATGTTATGTCTGGTTTAAACAAATGTGTTTTGAGTTAACGATTTATTTTGAATATTTAAAATGATTTAGTTTAAATAATAACGACTAAAAATTTATTTAAATCGAAGTAAAAACATATAAATTTATTTTAATTTTAAAACGAGCATGAAATGGTGCGGTAGTTCGAAAATTCGATTTTAAATTTCAACTGAACGTGTAGGATTCAAAATAAATTGGATTTCAGTAAAACCAAAAGCATTTGAATCTGTTTAATGTTGTCGTTCTAAGAATGCAAGAAATTGAGATTTCATTTTATAATTTGTGAGTTATGTCCAGTTTAAAATTTAAAATAATCGCTATGGAATATATATATATATATATTAATATAATATAAATCCCTTAAAAATACCTTCGTACGTCACCAACTGACTCCAAAAATTCTAAAAAAATTATTTCTAGCTATGTTTTGATGATACGATCCTAACAAAACTAATTTCGTTGAATTTGGAGACCGTTTGAAAAATGGTCATTTACTGGTCGATCCAATTCAACTAAAATTGACAAATCACGTTTTATTTAGCCACGCTCACATACTAATTCAAAAAATTATGAAAATTGGAATCTACCAATAATTTAACATTCCGGATCCAACAAAGGTGGTTTCGTCGAAAACGGAGGTCGTTTGCAAAATGAGTATTTTTAAGGGCTTTATATTATATTAAAATATATATAAATTTCATAGCGACTATTTTAAATTTTAAACTAGACATAACTCACAAATTATAAAGTGAAATATCAATTTCTTTCATTCGCTAAAAAGATAACATTAAAAAGATTCAAATGTCTTTGGTTTTACAAAAATCCAATTTATTTTGAATTCTGTACATTCAATTGAAATTTAAAATCGAATTTTCAAACTACCACGCCATTTCAAGCTCGTTTTAAAATTAAAATAAATTTATACGTTCTTACTTCGATTTAAATAAATTTTTAGTCGTTATTATTTAAAATAAATCATTTTAAAAATATTAAAATCCATTAAAATAGCTGAAATTCTAGGTTGTTACAATAACATTCAATTAACTTATTAATAAAGATTTTCATATAATTTGATTCGATATAATTTTACGTCGCTTTTCAACCTCCTTGCGTTTTCAAACTGCTTTCATTACAAATAACCTATTACATACGGCAAATACATAAGTCAATTTTTAACCATTCCTACCCTACATGGACAAAATGCAACTTACATCCAAGTTTTGTACTATCACATACCTCCTTCTCTTCTTCGCGTCATTATCTCAAATCTCCGCGACTCTGTATACTCACGTTGCATATCATCCATTGCGAAATCCATAAACATGACTGCATCTTCCTCCTTTCGTCGTTTTACCTCAACAAGTCAATGAATTGCATCAATCCTTTCTTGGTGGTGAGTGCTCCTGCTCTTGAGTGCACTCAAATACATTTCATTAGACTCCTTTAATAGTTTTCTGATTTCGCCTTCATTTGTTCCTGCCACTTGTTTTTTTCTTTTCCGCCTTGGATCCTTCGGGTCTAACGCATCATTCATCAGTAAGGTTTACATCTTCTTCTATACCAATAGTAGCACTATCCTGCAAATCTCTTGGACTAAATCTTTGAGCTTTCCCATGACTACTGCTTAATTGAACGTCTTGAACTGTTTTCTAAAGTGAAAATTTCCATTTCACATGATTAACCAGTAGGTCATACACATGCATGAATTGATAGAAATGAGGTCCTTGTTTACTATCTGGTTTATATATATTTTTGAATAACTTGTTTGCGACAAGTCTCTACGTTAATAATATGAAGCTTTTACTACAACTCTAAGATAGTAAAGGAAAAAAAAAACAACTATTACCATATGAGTTTCACTTCCAAATCCGCTTGGGTTACTCTGCTTTAGCTTCAACATTTGTGAATCAAAGCATTGAGTTTGACGATTAATCTTACAATAATGACCTTTGATGGAAGCTAAACTTCTATTCCGATCCATGTTCTTCCTGTTGTATGCATTAGTTGTTTTACCCCCAAAATGTTTCACCACTTTGATCGGCACTGCGGATAGGATCTAGCGAAAGTGAGCAGTATATGCTCCTAAGATCATAGTCTTCAGTAGCACTCCAATTTGAAGTAGTTAGCATTCTACCAAATGGTGGGCCTGGATCTTGTAAATCAAAAGATTCAAAGCTAATTCTTGCGGCATCGATATCAAAATCAGTGACCATTTTATTAATAGAGGGGTGGTGTATTTGTAGGGTTTGAAATATATAACCATTACTAATTTGAGCCATTGGAAATAATGTAGTTGACCTCCTCGCATCCGTTCAATAGACGCGAGGATAATAAAGCCATTGGCCTTTATGCGCTTGTTGAACAAGCGCGATACTTTATGCGCTTGTTCAACAAATGCGTCGACAATTTGGAAATTCCGGAAATTCTCTCCCAGAATTCAGAATAGCGGGCAAAATCTAACCTCCGTTGGAGGCGTTTTCGGGTGCGGATTTCAAATTTTCAGATTTCCAACTATTTGTTGGAGTTGCCCTAACAGCAGTAAACATGAATTCTAGTTATACAGTGGCATCGCAGATTCATTTTACACTGTCCAGATTAAAAAAAAAGTACAAAATAATAGTGGTATCGGTATGTATGTATTACGTATAAAAATTATCAAATTGATTCCGTTGATTTTTTTTTAAAAAAAAAATTATAAAACCCAAGCTAAATTGAAAGTTTAACGTGGAAAATTTAACCCAACTTGGAGTAGTGTTTTTCTCCACAATCAGTCCACAACATGAGAAGCCAAAGGCCCAAGGGTGCTTAAATGCGATAACAAACAATTATAGGAATATAAAATATTATAACAAAGACAACAAATGCTAAAAACCTAAAGTAGTATTGAAGAACTTGAAAATCTTGACATTTCCGCCACTCGTACATTCCGCATTTAATGGTTTTTGATACGAATTTTGTAGGACTTCATTTGCCAACTAATTTATTTCCGTCAACAAACTTAAATTTCAAATACTTCTTAGAAATGTCTAGTAGATAAAGACCCGTACATAATAGACTCGTTCTATTTAGTTTATAATTACTAAATGATGGTGAGCTTCATAGTATATCGTATATGCAGCCCACCTGTTCATTGAAGTGAATATATACCTTAACACAGTTCGGGTTACCTGATCTACTCGGCCCAATAGTTGCTTCTTCGTTCACAGGCCGCTAACGCATTCTTTTATTTCGCTTGTAAGATTATTTATAGAGCTGCCCGTACACCATCTTTTGTATCATTCTCATCACGAAAGCATTTATATTTTTGTCTTATAACTACGCGTAGTTACAGTTCAAATTTTGTTAACGTCATGAATTAAACCTTAGAAAGTGACTAAAATATGATATCTTATAAGGGTGCACTTCCGTTTGTCTCTACATCCTGGATCAATTGAATGGTGCTTCAAAACCCACTGGTATCGATGGTAGATAACAATATATATATATATATATATATATATATATATATATATATATATATATATATATATATATATATATATATATATATATATATATATATATAGCTATTTATGCCTGATGCTTCAATGTTGCCACTACTTCAAAAAATGCACCATATGTACCCTTGATTTTTTTACTGTTACTAGAGGACATCCGGTTGATGCGTATAGGTTTAATTTGTACTCTACTCTTTTCTACATGTATGTTAGTTGGACTAAATGTACCCCTGTGTTTCCTGCATGTTGCCATTGGCCCATTCACAGTGTCTAAATTGTTCCCACATGTGCCCACCAATCACAGTTCCATGATTTCTACCTTTTACAGTTAAATTCCTCAATTTTTGAAGGACTTAATTACAAATAGTGCAAATCAGGGAAATCAAGGTCGTTGGACACACGGGGACATAGGGGGTTTCGGGACAGAAGAATTGCCACCATTCAAAACATCATATTGCTTGTCTATTTTTTTAGAAAAAAAAACATAATGCCGACATTTTGATAATTAAATTTATAAAACTAAAAGTTCACTTCTACATTCAGCTACATATGTGATTGTCACATCGGCTTCTCACTACAGCTTAAAAATTCACTTCTATTAACTATTATTTTCAGGGTGTTGCATGTTTCGTTTAACAATAGTGCTTGCTCATTAGGGTTGAAACAAAATTTAAAGATCACTAACTTCACTTCTACAGAGTGGTCATTTGTTTCTTGCCTGATGTTCATATTTAGCAGTGGTAATTTTTTTTTCGTTCTATTTTTCACAGAACCATGATTAATATTTTAGGGACGTTTTTTGTTTGTTTAAACTATGGTATTCATACTGAGTTGTTAGCCCGATTGATGTTTAAATGTAATTTTGACTCATTAGCATTTGCTAAAACTAACAAAAAAAATGAATTTGCCAGACAAATCTTTGTTGATGACAAAAAATGTCGTAAACACCAAAAATTCTTATTACTAGGAATAGTTAATTTGGTCGTAAGACTAAGTATGAGAAAGTGGTAAATGACACGAGAATTTATAGTGGTTCGGCCGTGGATTAGACCGACATCCACCTTGGAAGGATGTTGAACTTTTATTAATCACTCAAGAATTACAAGGTAGAGCCATGCTCATTACATTCACTTTTATAATTGTCATATGCTAGGTATTTGAGAAAAAGAATATTTAATTCTCCTTCTTCCTCAAATAGGAAATGTCATTAATGAGGCTCATGTAGCTCTAGGAAGGTCTCAAGTGAAGAAAATCCAACCCTTTTGAAGTGTGAGGCCATGGGCTATTTATAGGAGTGAGAGTAGGTAGGATTAGATAGAAATAGGGACCACATGCAGGAAATTCAAACCCACCATCTGTACACCTCAAAATTTCGATCCCGCTGGGTTCGAAATTTCGAACCCAGGCACGGGTGAGACATCTCGCTCCCGTTGGGTTCGAAATCTCGAGCCCAGCCATGGGTGTGAGATTTCGCCCCCGCTGGGCTGGGAATCTTGAACCCAGCCATGGGTGCGAGATTTTGCTCCCGCTGGGCTCGGAATCCCGAACCTAGCCATGGGTGTGATATTTCGCACCCACTGGGTTCGAAATTTCGAACCCAGGTATGGGTTCAAAATTTCAAACCCAGGCATGGGTGCGAGATTTCGCACCCGGCTCCGTGCAAATTCCACATCATGCTTGGTATGAAGTCCTTCCGAGGGGCGCGAGGATCCCGGGACTGGGTGGTCGAGGCCCATAACTCCTTCGGGGTCCGAGTCCTTGGTTCGCAGATGTCTTCTGGATGTCATGAGGCTACAAGCGGTGTAATCCCTTCTTGATCATGTTTCCTTCACTCTTGTGCGTCCCTTTTCGACCTCAGCTTCACGTGATTCGTTGGGTTGAGTTAGGGATGGCAATGGGGCGGGGCGGGCGCGGGTAGTACCAACCCGTCACCCGCCCCGTTGGGTGATTTTTTGCCCCGTGCCCGCCCCATACCCGCACGGGTATCCATTTAACGGGTTTTAAACAGGTTGCGGGTAATGACGGGTATTCGTGGGTATCCATTATATTTATTCAATTTATTTTTAGCCATTTATTGAAATTATTCAAAAGTACATTTGGTTAAAAAAACAAATTAGACCAATGATTATATGCTAACCTCAAAATACCAATACATATTTATACCAACATCCAAAAAAGAAGAGATAGCAACAGAAGTATCCATCAAAATATCAACAGTCAGTTATAAATTGTTGAGTAAAAGCATGCACACAAATACCGAACAACCAACAACAATATTTTTTGTATTAACTATTGAAAATAAATCACATTCAATACGGGCACGGGTACCCGCGGATATGGATATCTTACTATCCGTACCCGCCCCATTAATTAACGGATATTAAAAATACTCGTTTATTTTACCCATGGATACCCATTTAACTATCCGTTTCATATCCATGACGGATTTTACCCGCGGATAACCGCGGGTACGGATTTTTTTGCCATCCCTAGGTTGAGTGTATCTGATGCTCTCCTGGGACCGGACCAAAAAGCCGTTTAACATTTGCTCCCCAAAGTACGTCTTGTCTTTGACATGATGTGCTATGTGTAGGATGAGGTAGTGGCGAAGCTGCTAATTTTTCCTGTAATTCAAAAGGTAAATAGGTGTTAGTTGTGGGGCTCATTCTCCCAGGCGATATAGATGAGCCGTCGATCGGAGGATGCGCCGTGCTCAACTCGTTAAGTGTCCTTAGTGCGTAGTCTCCGTGGATGTACGGGGAGTCGGTACGCACATGCGTGGAGCACGCGCACGAGAGAGCATGTAACGACGCTTTCGATCTTGGAGGTGTGACCATCGTCGTCATCGCCGTTTCATTCTTTTTTTTGGGTCAGAAATTTCGAGCCTAGGGGTATCGAAATTTTGAACCCTGGGGCTTGGAAATTAGATCCTGGGGGTTCAAGAATTCGAGCCTAGGGGGATCGAAATTTTGAGCCTAGGGGGATTGAAATTTCGAACCCTGGGGGCTCGGAAATTCGTTCCCCTGGGCTCAAGATTTCGAGCCCAGGCGGATCGAAAATTTGAGCCCAAGGCTTCGGAAATTCAATCCCTTGAGGTTTGAAATTTCGAACCCCGTGGGTTCGAAAATCTCGAACCCAGGCTGGAATGCGAAGAGACACAATTTTCTTTTATAAATAGGCCCCACTTCACTTTTTCCCTTCTAACTTTTCTTTCTCTGGCCGCCATTGCCGAAACCTTCGAACCCGATAATTTCAAGCCCAATAATTTCGAACTGAGCTAGGTGAGGCCTTAAATTGAGGAGTTGAGAACGGGAGGAGGTCGAAGGGCCACAGTAGAGACCTCGAGACCTCGTGGGATCGATTTGTCGAAACCAGCCGGCTTCGAATTCTCGAACCCCCGTGGGTTCGAATTTTCAAATCCCTCGGGTTCGAAGTCTCGAACCCTCATAGGGTTCAAATTTTCGAACTCGGGGTGTTCGAGGCATCGAACCCTCCTTTATTTGGATTTTCGAACCCCGTGGTTTCGAATTCTCGAATCCCCTGTCTGGGTTCGAAATTTCGAACCCATAGGGGCTCGAGTTTTCAAGCCCAGATTGGTTCAGAACTTCGAACTCTTCTGGGTTCGAAATTTTGAACCTAGAGCTCCACAGCCGTTGTCGGGTTTCCAATTTATCATGCCATTGGACTTTGACTTCCGAATATTCGCCTCTGGATTTGCATGCTTAGCGTTGATGCATATATTGTTAACCACGCAAGCGGGGCTTAGGATTGTTCACATAGGGTAGAGCATACAACCGGACTGGGACTTGGACTATTACGAATCGTTCTGAACTTTCTTTATGTAGCTCATCCTCGCATAGCATTACACACACATATTAGTTGTCACCAACATGAGGGGTACAGGTCACTATACTGCCCGTTCTAACACTGATGCGTTAAAATATAGCTAAAGATGCAGAACAGACCAAGGACTGGAAAGACTACGGAAGTCGAGGCTTCCCAACCTGCATCACACACATCCGACCCTACCCCTAGAGGTAGCTTGTCTGGCAGCGAGCTTGAGACCACCACCGAAGGAGCGACTCCTTCTCATTCGACCAGCTCACCCGAAGCATCTGAGCATGGGGAGCAACTTGAGCGACAATATTCCTCGGTCATAACTGAAGAGGCCGAGAATGTAGATATCATGAGCGATGATGAGCCCGTACCTCCGGACATGTTGCCTGATGCGGTAGTTTTGGAGAATTCCATCGATTCAGTAGCATTGTGCCTGGATGCTACTACGGTCAGGAAAATGGCAGTGCAATTCAACATACTGGTGGAAGATGCCCATGCCCCCGGGAGAGTTGGCAGAGCCCATGTGCCGCCCGAAGGCCTACTGCCTGGAACTGACAAGCTTGCCTTGCTGGGTGCATGCCCCCAGCTAACGACTTCATTCGGGATACGCTGCTCTGCTTCCGTCTCGCGCCATCATAGCTACATCCTAATGCTTATGCTTCTTTCTTAGGTACTTACGTTCTCTTCCGCGAGTTTTTCAACAGGGAGCCCACTGGGGAAGATATTCGATACTTCTTCCACTTAAGGAAAACGAGCGCGGCCTCTCCCTCTCAATGGTCTCAGGAAGCGACAGCTGCTACAAAATTCTTTGTCGGGACGTGGCCCAGGCTGTTTTTGTTTAAGCGCGAGTGGTTTCTCGTTAGCTGCCCTCCTGGATTTGCCAGAAGGTGGATTGAGGGAAATAAGTGTTTCTATAACTCCGTTCCTTGCCATAATTTTTAGGATTCCTCCCTTTATTCATGGTTTTAAATGGAATATGATAGGAAATCCAAAGACGCCAACTGGAGATGAGTACCGGTAACACCTTAACGCTTTGCGGGCGATACCGGAGAATCTCTGTTACACCAGCACTGTGACAAGCCAGGATCGCCCCCACCGCGCTGGGTTGTTGCCGAACGACCGGGATGTGATCAGGCCCGTAGTTGCTATTAGTTTGCCAAAGGAAGTAGTTGTGGCATGCTCTACCCCTACGGGGCGGAAGAGGAAAACGCCCCCAGCGGGAGGAGAATTACAAAAGACTGCTCAACCTCGAGGGGATGTGCGCGGAGGCGAGGCTCATGGTCAAAAGGAGATTGCCTAAGATGAGAGGTTATCGAGCACTCCCGTCCCTTCTCCAACAGGGGAGGGGAGAAGGAGTGCTAGCTAGACCGCAATCTCCTACGACTAACTCAGGGGCCCCTGCCACGCTTGATCCCATGGGCCAGTTTGATGTCTTAAAGGGACTTGCTTTAGTAGTGACTGCATGACATAATATGACGAGCCTGGAAGAACTTTCTTGCGCTGCTGAGGGGCTAATTCCCTTGGTCGAACCACAATCTGGTCAATTGAGAGAACACTTAGGGCACACATTTATAACACTGCATAGCATAGGTGTCAGCCTATGTGTGTATCTTGACTAACTTTGCCTTGTTCCATTGGCATGTGATATGGCAAGTGGACGCGGTGGACAAAGTTATGGATGCGGTGACCGCCGACATCTCCCGAGTTCTTCCTTCGAGAGATTCTGAAGACCCGCCAGCTTGTACGGCGCTCCACCTTCGTTAGAACAAGGCAGCAGTCATTAATACCAGGACCGATCTAGGAGATCTCCAACACCTCCTCCTCCTCCTATTCGCATATCCGTAGGAGATACTCGGCTCAACATAGGTGGGTCTCGATCTTTGCCTTCGACAACTCCCTCGTCGGCCACTCCTCCGGCTCCCGTTCAACCTGCTAAGGGGAGTGAGCTGTTGTTTGATCAACCAAGGTCGGGCATGGAAGTCGTGACGGGAATGCAAAATCTGACAGAGTCCCAAATCCGAGCGTTTTCTGTAGAGGAGAGGAGGATGTTTTTGAAGTTGTACTTCCCGCAATATCATTTAACAAGTTGTACTTCCCGCAATATCTCCCTGATCTCCATCCTACTCCCAATAGAGAATCAAGAGATATATGGATGCCTGTACAGGCGCGTATCACCAGGCCAACGAACTTACCAAGTATTCCTCCATCTTTCTGAGTTGATCAATAGGAAGAACCTGGAGCTCATCAATCGTCAACTGACTATTGATCGGAAACATACCTCGGTTACCCCCTTGGAAGCTGAGATAGGTGGGTTTTTCTACCGCATTCATGGTTAATTAACTGCTTCCCCGTGTGTTTCTCAGTTTTAACTTTTTACCATGCTATTGCAGCAGAGCTGAGGCGAGCCTACTCGACTTTAAAGACAGAGGCAGCGCGAGACCATGAGACTTTTAGCGATACCCTAAGTCGCTTGACCCTTGAAAACACAACCCTTAAGAATGATAAGGATGAATGGTCCAATGTATGCGCTGACATGGAAAAGGAAATTGGGAAGGTTACTCAGCTCCAGAATGACAATACCGCTTTGAGGGAGGAAAATGAGAGGTTGCGGGCTAAGAATATCGAGGTTGCTAAGTTAAAGAGGCAGCTCGAGGCAATGAGGAAAGCGAAGGAGGATGCTGAGGCTAGCAACGGGGACGTAATGAGTGCGGCTGAGGGTATAAAAGCCGAACATGAGAGGGAGATAGAGCAGCTGAGAGGACAATTGAGTGATGCGGAGTTCCGTGTTGGGTCCTCCTTCGAGGAGAGTATTCATGATATATACGTGAAAGCTTTGAGATTTCGAGGGATTTCGTTGGTCGAAGACTACCCCCGCAAGCAAGCCGGAACCTGGGAGAGATTAATCCCTTACGAGGCCTTCTTGCGTCAAGTGGACGTAAGCACCCTGGACGAGCACCAACTCGCGAATTTCCTTCTGAACAACGATGAATGTGAGAGGCTGGAGGAGGGAAGGAGGCTGTTGTAGGAGGATGCTGAGAATGAAAGGTTGGCGAAGCTTGCCGAATAGAAAGGAAAGTTTTGCAGTGACCAGGAATGCGGTTGTGGTGAAAACATTTGCAGAGGGAATTTCTCATCCACCCCTCTGTCCCGGATCTGTCATGGTGAGTGGTCTTGGGGATTCAGCCCAAACTGCTACTGAGTATAATCCTGACTTCCCGGCACTGAGGGATGCCAGGTTCACTTTACCCACTGTCGCAAGCACCCTTCCTATCATTCCTACGCCATCCTTGACCATAGGTAAATTCCTTTTACCCTGCATCCCTGAGAATGAAGTGATTACCGAATTTATGGACTACAAAAGGTTGTGTCTTTGCTTATGTAGTTCCTCCTGAGTCTACAGCGACAACGGACCCCGCTCCCATGATCCCTCCAATAACTGAAACTGGGTCGGGCCTCATAGGGACACAGGCTGGAGAGTGCGGCGACCCACTTGACACCTTTTCTGACATAAGAGTAACTTCTAGCATGGTCGACATTCTTAACGAAGAAGGAGAGGTGGTTGATGGGCAGAGTGCCCCTACTAAAGGCCCGGTAGAGGCTGGTATGGCTTCGATGCAGGCTCTGGTGGTGAGTCAATAGGCCAGGATGGTGGCCAAGCGTGAAGAAGTAGAGGAGAAGCGAGAGCACGATGAGGCTGCCAGGTCGGAGCTCCTAGTGAAGACTCGGCAGGAGGCCGAAGCGAGGGCTGCTGGTACTGTCGCGAAGAAGAGAGCTGATGAGAAGGCTAAGAAGAAGAGGGCTAACGATGAGGCCTGGAAGAAGAGGGAGGATGAGCAAGCACAACAGAGGGTTATTGAGTCCCTTGAGAAAGCCAAAGTTGGCGACATCACGTCTCATAAGTCCCAAAAGCTCGTTGCTCGAAGGGACGCCAGAGAAGCTAAGGAGAAAGCTGAGCGGGAGGGCAAGGTGGTCCTGGAGGCGAGTGACGCTGTGGTCGGCCTTGCTGCTAGGGCTGCCGCCAAGCCTACACCACAGACCACCCTTATTGATATTACCGAGGTTTCTAGCAGTGACGGGACGGGCGAGAGACGCATATCGGCTTCACATGAATTGACCACTTCTCATAGGGGCTGAGATGGAAAGAGCGAGTCTGGTAAGAAGAGGCCCGGAGCCAAGGATGAACTACCAAGTGTGGAATCTGCAAAAATGGACAAACACAAGCACAAGAAAAGGAAACATGGTTAGTGTTAGTAACCTAAGTAGGAAATACCATTATTTTGGTAGTGTAGGCCGATAGTTTGTGCAAGTACGACCCTCGCTTTTGGTTTTTCAAGACACGGTGTGTTTTCATGTACACCCTGTCATTAGAAAGTAAAAGTGTTAGACACGTAATTTGTTTAGTGCGTGTGTGAAAAGGAAATATGAATTAGTAAAGATCACTGTTTATGTCAAGTGTTCAGATGTTCTTTTTATGTTTTCCAGCATCCTGTACTTGCATAAACTTATTTATCGTTAAACTTGTCACAAAAGCGATTAGGGGCCATCTTTGGGTAAATTATTCCAGAGAGGTGAGGTGGAGCACCAGTTTCAGTAAGTTCCCCTTAGCTCAGGGAACCCGTAGTTTGCGAAGCCAGGTTGTGCGCCTGTTGTTTTGGGTGGCCCGGTGTTAAACCCAAGTATATCGAGGGCGTAGGGCGTCATATTGTGCGGTCCACCAGGTGGGTGGCCCTCCCGTCGTTCATCGGGTTGAGGCGAGCTGCTAGACGTCGTTTATTCACTGGCGTAGATTTCAGCCCTGACCATCAGCTCATAAGGTCCAATCGTGGCCATGGGCTGTCCCAAACCTTAAGAGCTAAGGGGAAGAAACGATTTAAGGTCAGTCTTTGTGCTTCGCCAAGATTCGACCGGCACCCAATACCGGCGAAGAGAGATTTGCATCGATCTTAGTCGTTCACGGAGTGGCACCATGCCGCCTGGACTAGGACGCGGAACGATTTATCCTCGGCCTCGGTACTAGGCCGAGGTTCGAGTTAGAGGTTGTTTATAATCGGTTGCGCCGCGGGCTGGCGATTCAAGTAGTGTTACCGGCTCCTGTGCTTGGGGTGCTGGATCTAGCCAAGTGTCCCAGACTCGATGTTGCCTAGAAATTGAAATGGTCATGTCGGCTACCATGCTCAGGGTGTCGATGCGGCGGTCGTAGGCGTGAATCGAGCTAGTCATTGGAACTATTACGTGAGAAGTAAACAACAAGGAGATAGGAAGTTGAACATCACTTCTACTGATAACTTTGGAAGTAATAGCCTTTACAATGCTTTGGATTTCAGAAAAAGCAGAACATTGTTTGAAAAGCATAAGCGACCGTAAGCTGAGTTATGCAATGTAGCGGCAGAGATGTTCGTTGTTTCATGCCCTTGGGAGCTCAGCTCCGTCGATAGTGGCGAGCGTGAAGGTTCCATTGCTGAGCTTTCGATGTATGGAGTACGGGCCTTCCCAGCGAGGTGCGAAGCCTGTTGGCAGGGGAAAAACCTGCTTAAGAACGAGGTCGCCGATGTTAAGGTCCTTGTGGCGGACCTTGGAATTGAAGTATCGGGCTACTCGCTATCGTTGGGCAGTGGATCTGATATCAGCCTCATTTCTTTTTTTTCTTTCAGCAAGTCGAGTGATCCCAGAAGTAGATATTGGTTTGTCTTTTGATTAAAGTACATGACACGATGGGACTGAAGCTTGAGCTTAATGGGAATGACGGCTTCAGACCCATATGCGATGGCGAAAGGAGTATGACCTATTGTTGTCTTATGGGTGGTGCAGTAAGCCCATAGAGCTAGAGGAAGTTCGTCTGCCCACATGCCCCCAGCCTTTTCCAGACGCTTTTTGATGATGGACTTGATGACCTTGTTAACCATCTCGACTTGCCCAATGGCTTGGGGATGATCCACTACTGAGAATCTTTTATCGATGCCGTAGCGCTGTCAGAAGGCGTTAAACTTGATGCTCTCGAATGAGTGTCGTTGTCGGAGATGATAGCTTGAGGCACACCATAGCGGGTAATGATGTTGTGGAAAACAAAATTGATCATCTTCTTCGTGGTGATGGTGGCAAGAGCTTCAGCTTCTGCCCACTTGGTGAAATAATCCACTGCGATGACGGCGTATCATGCCCTGCCTCTGGCCATTGGAAGAGTTCTGATGATGTCGATATCCCACATAGCGAACAGCCATGGGCTGACCACTTGAGACAGCTTGGTAGGCGGGGCTCTTGGAGAAGCGCTAGCACTTATCGCACTTGAGAGCATAGTCCGCGGCGTCTTGATCAAGCGTGGGACAGTAATAACCATGTTTGAGAATATTTCTGGCCAGGGTCTTCCTGCCAGCATTTCACCATCACCCATATCACCACTTTCGCCTTCATGCGCACTTCTTAGCACCCGGAGGGCATCGCTGTGAGCTACACACCGGAGCAAAGGAGCGGAAAAACCTCTACGGTAGAGCACTCCGTCCATAAGAAGGTAATGGACTAACTGGCGAGTGAGCGCGCGCCTTTCCTTGTAGTGCTTTGGTAGGATCTCGTGCTGCAGGTAATTTCTGATCGGTGTCATCCATGACTCGAGCTTGGGGTCTGTGCTCATGATAGTCTCGTCTTGCCCTTGCTTGATGCATGGGGAGTTGAGGATTTCAACTGGCGAGAATTCGTTAAGTTGCGTATCTTCGGAGTTTGCTATCCTGGCGAGTGAATCCTCTTTTTCATTTTGCTTGCGTGGGATATGGGTGATGGTGAAATGCTCGAGGTAGACGAGTAGCCCCTGAACCCGGGCCAGGTACTGGGCACGCCGTCCCTCTTTCGCTTGATACTCTCCCAGTACTTGTCGGACGATAAGCTGTGAATCGGAGAAGATGTGGACGGTCTCTAGCCTGAGTTCGATCGTGATTCTAAGCCCTGCGATTAAAGCCTCGTATTCCGTGTCGTTGTTAGTAGCCGGGAAATTTAGTCTCAACGCGTAATACATCAGGCGCTTTTCAGGGGTGATGAGCACGACTCCGGCCCCAGAGCATTTTCTGTTAGAGGAGCCGTCTACGAAAAATTTCCACTGAGCATCGAAAGTTCTAGCGTTCTCTGTGGGATCCTCCTCGGGGGCTGTAAACTCCATGATGAAATCTGCGAGAGCTTGGCTGAGGATGGCTCGCCAGGGGATGAAGGTTATCTTGAACTAGCTTAACTCTGTGCTCCAATTCAATAATCTTCCTGACGCCTCGGGTCGCTGTAGGACCAGACGCAGTGGCTGGTCAATGAAAACTTTTCTGGGATGCGACTGGAAGTACAGTAGGAGCTTTCTAGAGGAAATCAATAAGCAAAATGGTAGCTTCTCTAGCTTCGGGTAATTCTTCTCTGCCCCCGTCAACGTCTTGCTGATATAGTAGACATGCCATTAAGTGCGGTCTTCAAGGCATATTAGTGCGGAGCTGATTCCCTACATAGGAACAGCCATGTAAATATATAAGTCTTCATGGATATTTTTTGGATTAGCTTCGATGCCCCGGGAATTGACAATGAAACCCAAGAAATTTCCCGAGGTGACTCCAAAGGAGCATTTCAGGGGGTTGAGTTTCATGTGGTACTGTCGAAGGACATCGAACATTTCGGAGAGATCGTGCACATGATCGCTTGATATTTTAGATTTCGCCAGCATATCTTCCACGTACACCTCCATGGACATTCCAATTTGATTTTTAAAGAGTCGATTAACCGTTCGTTGGTAAGTGGCAATAACATTTTGAGGCTAAAGGGCATAACACGGTAGTAGTAGAGCCCGAGGTCGGTTATGAAAGAGGCATGATCTTGGTCGCAGAGGCTCATCGGGATCTGGTTTAGCCTGAGTAGGCATCCATGAAGGATAGTAGCTGGTACTCGGCGGTCGAATCGACTAGTCGGTCAATCTTCGGGAGCAGGAAGCTATCCTTAGGGCATGCCTTGTTCAGATTGGAGAAGTCGATGCATGTTCGCCATTAACCGTTGGCTTTCTTAACCATAACTGGGTTGGAAACCCGTTCGGGATAGTCAGCTCCACGGATGAAGTTGTTGTTGAGCAGACGGTCTACCTCTTCTTCGAGGGCCTCAGACCACTCAGGCCCTAAAAAGCGGCGCTTCTGTATAACTGGAGGCATTCTGGGATCTAAGCAAAGGGAATGGCAAGCGATTGCGGGGTCAATGCCCTTCATGTCGGAGTGAGTCCATGCAAACACATCTAAATTGGCTTTCAGGAAGCATATGAGATCTTCTTTACTTACTGGGTGGAGTAGTGACCCTACCTTCAAAACCCTTGTCGGGTCGTCGAAGTTGACGGGAACGTCTAGTGCGGATTCGACCGGGGTAGCCCTCTCGTACTCGGGCTCTTCGTCTTTCCGTGGGTCGAGGTCATCGGAAAGACAGGAGTGGCGCCTAATGGCCCAAACGCCACTAATTGGTATGCTGAGATGTTCTTGGCGCAAGAAGGCTTGGGCATGGCTTTTCCATTATCCTTGTTGCACGCGTTCTTCCATTCTATTGTGTAACATTCCCTGCTGCTTACTTGGTCGCCCTTAATGGTTCCAATCCCATTTTCCGTTGGGAATTTCATTAGGAGAGACCATGGTGCCATGTAAACTCGGAATTCAGTGAGAAAGGGGCGCCCTAGGAAAGCGTTGTAAGGGGAGCCGATGTCTATGACCATGAAGGTGAGAATTTGGACTTAGCTTCAGTCCCCCTCGCCTAGTTCTACAGGTAGGCCGATCATCCCTACGAGGGAACTAGAGGCCCTATTGAAGCCGTGAATTGCGGCATGTCATAGCTTCAAGTCATTCGTTTCCAATTTTATATGGTCGTAGGCGACCTTAAAGATGATGTTGACTGAACTCCCTGAGTCGATTAAAACCTTTCGAATGGAAGCGGCACCGATCTGGGCAGTGATGACTAAAGGATCGGTAGTCGGGATTTCCACCCCCATCTATTCTCTATCTTGGAAGATGATGCCATTCCACATGGTCTTTTGTAGCTTCGATGGGATGGACTCAGGGAGAGCGGAGCAGGATTCGAAGTAGCATATTTTATAGAACTCACATATTCCTCCATTTTTCGAAAGTTATCATGTGTGTGGTAGGGTCCGCCACGTATGGGGTTGATCACAATTCCTCATCTTGGGTTAGATGGTCCCGGAGCTCCCTTGGTGGCTGCTTGTGGAGCTGGCACTGAAGGCTCTTGGACATATTGCTGGAGTCGTTTCTCATGAATATGTTTCTCGATTGCATCCCTAAGTTAGAGGCATTCGTTGGTGTCGTGCCTGTACACATCGTGGTACCGACAATACCTCCCGTTGTTCTTCTCGCCGTCAGTTGATTCTCGGACGTGCTGCTTCTTGTATGGCAAGGTGTTACATGTTTCCAACTAAATTATCTTTATGTCTTCATTCAATGGAGTGTAGGTCTTGAAAGCCTGGTGAGGGCCGGGTTTTCCTAATTCTGCTGGGGCTTGCCCGCTGTTTCGTCCATCCGACCTGCCATTGTTTTGTTTTTTTTTCCTTTGGGGAACTACCCCCTGTTTTCGTCGAAGGGCTCCCCGCCTCGCCTACCTCTGAAGTGGTTATTGGCGGTATCCGCTTGGGGATCATTAGGACGACTTGTGCCGGAGAGTCGATTCTGTCTTGCCTCTTCTTGGCATAAGTATTGATCTGCCTTCTCATAGAAGGTGTCAAGGCTCTTGGGCTATTTTCGATCGATCCATGCCCCAAACTCTGAAGTAGGGAGGACAACTTTCGCTAGTTGAAAGAGTATGGTGTGAGGATCTGGATCCTTGACCTCGACGAGAGCTGTGTTGAACTGGTAAAGGTAGCTTTTAAGCGACTCGGTGGGCCTCTCGTATAGGTTGGATAAAGTGAGGGCATTCTTCGGAGTTAGGATGTGCACCCTAAATTACTTGACCAGCTCCATTGCTAGTTGTACGAAGTTGTTAATGGAATCGAGAGGGAGGCGGGAGAACTAAAGTAAAGCAGTACCAAACAGGAAGACCGGGAAGAATTTATATTTGGCTGGATCGTCACCCCGGCCCGAGTCCATTTGCCATTCATGGCGATTCTGGAAGGCACAAGGATCAGTGGTACCATCGTAGAGTGGCATTAGTGGCATGCTAAAGCGCCTTGGCCATTTGACCTCATTTATTCTTCTCGTGAAGGGGCTACGCCTAATGTGGGCTTCCCATGCGCCGTGTGCGCCCCCTCGCATTTCCCTCATGACCCTTTATATCATGTCGGGAAGATAAGTTGGATGGGGATCCGCCATTGGGATACACAGATTTTGACGTGGCTACGGAGTCCTGTTGCGAGGCCGTCTTCTATGATGGATGTCTGGATCGTCTTCCTCTATGTCCACGACATCTATGGTTGGGTTTTGTGTGGATGGTGAGCTGGAGAGGGATGATGCGGATCTTGTTCTGGAGGAGCGCGGGCCATTGGAATAGCGAGCCCTTCTCTCTGATTAGCGACCATTTGGTTGTTTCGAGGAAGAGGTTGGTTTGTAGGATCGGGTCCGTAATTGATAATTAGGCGAGAGCAGTCTCGCTACTGTGCCCCCTCGCTGTATGTGACTGTAGTTTGGTCGCCGTTGCCGTTCCCATTCCTGTTGTCACGACCGTTACCGTTATCGAGGGCGTTGGTACGAGCGGCGACATTGTCAATGAGGGTGAACCTCCTCCTTTGGTGTGAGCCCCTTGACTCGGAAGAGGTAGTTTCCGATGCAGTTGGTCGGGGTCATGCATTGTTCCGAGTTAATTGATGTGGATCGATGGTGCATTGACTATCTTGAATTGCCGCATAAGGCCGATGTTCTCCTTTAATGCTTGGTTGAGCTCGACCGCGGTGTTCTCTTATCTTTCATTAAGAGCGCGAATTTGTGCTTGGGGAACTGGTGCTTTGGGTTCCACAACCAGAGGGACGGTTTCATTAGGGGTCGAGACATCTATCGGTTCAGGTTGTTGGGAGCTACCGGCTTCGGCTGCGGCTGAAGATCCGACCATTGAGTTCTTTGACTTCTTTACCATCGTAAGCGGACTCGACGGTAGGTTGAGCAAGGAACCTTAAGCTGGTCAAAGTCGAGATCATAATGTGGAAGAAAAATGCAAGCCTTGAGTTCGATTCTCAGTGAAAGCACCAAATGTTATAGGCAAAAAATGTCATAAACACCAAAGATTCCTACTACTAGGAATAGTTAATTTGGTCATAAGACTAAGTAAGAGAAAGAGGTAAATGACATGAGAATTTATAGTAGTTCGGCCATGGATTAGACCTACGTCCACTTTGGAAGGATGTTGAAATTTTATTAATCACTCAAGAATTACAAGGTAGAGCCATGTCTCATTACATTCACTTTTATAATTGCCATATGCCAGGTATTTGGGAAAAAGAATATTTAATTTTCCTTCTTCCTCAAATAGGAGATGCCATTAATAAGGCTCATGAAGCTCTAGGAAGGTCTCAAATGGAGAAAATCCAACCCTTTTGAAGTGTGAAGCCATGGTCTATTCATAGGAGTGGGATTAGGTAGGATTAGGTAGAAATAGGGACCACATGCAGGAAATTCGAATCCACCACCTGCGCACCTCGAAATTTTGAACCCAGGCACAGGTTCGAAATTTCGAGTCCCCTGGGTTCGAAATTTCGAACCTAGGCGCGGGTGAGGCATCTCGCTCCCACTGTGTTCGGAATCTCGAGCCCAGCCAAGGGTGCGAGATTTCGCCCATGCTGGACTCGGAATCTCAAACCCAGCCATGGGTGTGAGATTTCGCACCCGCTGGGCTCGAGACCTCGCACCCACTGGGTTCGAAATTTCGAACCCAGGTATGGGTTTGAAATTTTGAACCCAGGCATGGGTGCGAGATTTCGCACCCGGCTTGGTGCGAATTCTATGTTTTGCCTGGCGTGAAGTCCTTCCGAGGGGCGCAAGGATCCCAGGACCAGGTGGTCGAGGCTCATAACTCCTTTGGGGTCTGAGGCCTTGGTTCGCAGATGTCTTCTGGATGATGTGAGGTTACTAGCGGTATAATCCCTTCTTGATCCTATTTCCTTCACTCTTATGTGTCCCATTTCGGCCTTAGTTTCACGTGCTTCGTTGGGTTGAGCGTATCTGATGCTCTCCTGGGAACCGGACCAAAAAGTCGGTTAACAATCTTTATCTTGCTTTTCCAACATAATCGATCTTGTGCTTAAGTCATTATCTAAATGATTTATCTTTTATGTAGCTGAAGAGAAAACTGATCATATGTGATTAGTGTTTAGCCTTTTCTCTTTAGGCAACACAATAATATTTTTGCTTTTACAAGCCTTTTTCCTTTAAAAGCTTTTTTTTAATATGCAAGTCTTTGTTGGTGCATTGCAGAATACAGTAATATCATATCAACTGCCGGTACATGCTTTCCACCCAAAATCAGGTTTCCACCTAACATTTTCATTGTATTCCTCGAGTATATCTACCCCACTGAATGTTCCATTACTCCTATAGCCGCATATATGTTCGAAAGAACATAGCTCCCTGCATTTTCAGGCTCTAACACAAGGAACTTATTTGTTGCAACCTCGCCTAACTCAACGTTACCATACACTCTTTAGTTCAGACTACAAGTCATGCAATAAGTTTTGTCCGCTGTTTACATGTTATATGTCAAAAGATTATTAAAGAAATAAGCAATTTTTCAATCCTTAATGCAGAATACAAGTCATGCAACAAGCTTTTGCTCTTTTGTCCATTGTTTACATGCTATATTTCAATATCATATTACGCTTGAAGTTGGATTTCTTTCCTATGCACTAAATTTGACCTATGAAGCTACGGTATTTTCGTATGGATCCACATCTCACGGGAGAAGCCAATGATTCTGTCATTGAAAACCAAGGGAAAATACATGAACTATTTTTTCTTCTTTTTTTCAATTTTTTTTATTTTAATAAAAACTCAAAATGGATTATTTTCTATCATTGAGAAGTGAAAACCAAGGAAAAAGACATGTATTATTTTCTTCTTATTTTTAAATTTTTATTTTTATTCGAATAAAAAGTCAAAATGACTAACATAATTGGCAATTATTCCTTCAGGTTCAGGAACATCATTGTAATAGGAATTTAATGTAGTGGTTATAAAATGGGCAACTAGCACATTTGTATAATGCTCAAATTTTCAATTCTAACATCTACTTACTCTTTAATTTAAAACTCACACATAATACATATTTAATCGTCTTCTGTACTACCACCTTAGCATATTAATCACTAGCCCCCTCAATTTTTTTTTGAAGGAAAAGGTAGTGAATTAGCATGATTCACGCCTTAATATATTAAGTACCATAAAGTAGCAAGTCGTGTATTTACATCATATTTACAACCAAAAACAGGCTATCGCGACACAACAACGATCAATACATACATACATACAGCCTTTCAACAAAAGAAAGCATAAACTTCATCACATTACAGTACATTTTACGAAAGCAAAAGGACATTGACTAAACCTAATAGTCATCTTCGTGAAGCATCAGGTCCGGTGATGTACCTCACACTCTTGTGCGCCCTGTCATCGATGCTCTCAACATGCCTCTTCCTCTCCATGCCTTCCATTGGATGTGGAAGGCCACGAGCGCTCCTCCTTAGTATGACCCGTCCAGAATCCATGGGCTTCTTGCCTTTCCTTCTGCTTGTAGCACATGAACGTTCATCTAAGTCCGAAATAGCCAATGTATTGTCTCCACCACCAAGATCAACATCATTATCATCACCACCAAGATCAAAGTCATCGTCATTACCCTCCTCAAACATAAATCCGTCTCCAGCATTATCGCTGTCATCCAGCCCAATATCAACGTCATCATGTCCACCATCAATTGCCAAGTCCCCACTTTGATCCCCCTCAACAATCTTCACAACATTCTGATCCACTACAGCAACCTCCGCACCAACTGAAATAGGAGCAAATGAACTGCTACCCAACCCCACATTAGTATTGGGGCCACTACCACTTCTAACCCTCAAAATCTTCAAATTACCATCATCTCCTCTGGAAAAATCCATTTTACTCGCCCCCTCAATTTTAATATTATTAACCAAATAACTATGAATATTTGAAAATAAAACTTTCATTCTCCAAAATTCCCTTTACACCTCAAATGCAAGAAAAAAACATCAGCAAGAAGAAGTGATGCAATCAGGTGAAATGAATATTAAAACTGGAAATCGAACGCAACTCGAAGTCGAGTCTCAAAGTTAACCAAAACCTTAAACACAAGGATCAACTACATTTAGACCACTACGATTAGATATATTCAACTAAAAAACATAAGGACAATGAACAAAAAAAATGCAGGAGTTCTAAACTTACAGTTAGGATGAAAATAGCTTTTTATTTCCTTCTGATCAGCTAACAAACTTTAACAGTGGTTACCTATATAAATGTGGAGGAATGTCAAATGTGTATAGATTTAAAAATAAACAAGGCTTTCTTACTAGAACTAGATTCTGTTACAATTTTTGAGGTTGGCCATGCTACTATAGAGCCTACGGCATCTTCAATGCAGACAGGATCAGAAGTTGGTCTACAGAGAACTGAATCTGGAACCGTAGCGTTCACTACCCAAACTTTAATAGCGTCTCTTCCAAGTTGAACAAAATGGACCATTTCATTTGGATCAGTTGAAGCCACAACTTCTTCTGCAACCAGTGCTCCTGTTCCACCAACATCAACCAACTTGCATTTACTCTTAAGGGTTGGGATGGTTCGATTTCCACCCTATTAAACAAAAGTATAAACACGAGTGACTTTAATATATATTTCAGTTGGTAAATTTTGATAACAAATTACTACCGTTCGCTTTAATGTATTACTATATGAGATGTTACGTTGACATCGCTAGAAGCAAATGATGCGTCAATGACCGTCTCAACAACCACTTTCAATTCTAGCCAAGCTACTTTATTACTAACAGCTTCTCCAACATGTATCATATTATTTGCTGGTCTCCATAAAAATGCATCAGGCTTTTTTAGGTTGTCAATAGAAACTAACATAGCCAATGGTCCAATAGAATTGCCATTCACAAGCTGTTTGGATCGCTAGAGTATAATCGTCCTTCAGTAACTAGTTCTTCACCTCCAATCCAATCATATAGCTTGCATAATTTTTCTGTGCGGCTAGTTTTACTCTATTAAAACAAAGTGCATCATAATTTTGTCATGCATAAAATTAATTTGTACTTTAAAAAAATTGAAAATTAATTTACCATATTATCAAATTGATCCAAGTCACGCATAATGACTTTATTGGAAGGCCATGCTACTAACGTGCCCGTAGCCTCTCCAAGATGTATCGTATTAAACACGGATCTGCATATAAAAGCATCCACTTTCCTTGGAAACTCAATCAAAACAGCCTTCGCATTTGGTCCTAGAGGAGTTTTGTGTACGAGCTCATTTGGATCACTTGACACTAATCTTCCTTCAGCTACTATTTCATCGGTTTCATTCCAATCCAACGAATCATATTTACCATCAATGTTTCCATAATCACTTTGTATTTAATAAAAAGCGCATTAACTTGATTACTACATTTAAAATGATAGTATATTTGATGTTTGCCTGAGATAGGGATTCTCCTCTTTGAGATCCATTAACGTAGAATTTGCAAATTTGTAGAATGTGGATTAAAAAATCATATGAAAAACAAAATCAAAAATTATATCTAATAATACTAAGCAATTAATACAACAAAGATTGAAGTTATATACCAAATTTTTCTTCAACATGCGAATCTCTTCTTCCAACTATGAAATATTTGCATCTTTAGCTCGTTGCGACAAAAACTTAGTATAGTTTGCACCTCTCCCCATTGCCCATAGTCGTTCAGGCCTATCTTTCCCTAGCACTTGAGAGACAACATCTTCTCTCACATAACTATTTGTTGAGTTTGATTGCATTTCAGATTCAATTTTTTTCATCTTTTCCTACAAAAGTTAACATTTTGTTACATACTTATAAGTACTAGAGAAAATGTGAATAAATGTTACAAAAACAATATTAGGATTTTTATCAGTACTGTAGTGTCTTAGAATAATATCCTGGACATATGTATTCACCAGTTCGTCATTTTTTCCAAATGCGGGATTTAGCCTAAATTTTAGCTCTGGGAATGGGGATATTAGTGCCACTCTCGTTTCTCTATTAGTAAAAATGATAAATAAAATAAATGGATGTAACTGAAAAAAGTGACATGTAAAATTAATTTAATCGACTATTCTTCCTCACTGTTTCCTCCGCTAGTCGATCCATTCCTTTGCGACTAACTATATGTGGCACTTGAACACTTCTGATAGCTTTGAATTTATCATTTTGTGCCTAAGATGAAATGGTATAATAAATTAATTATTTATAATTAATACAAATAATTGAATTTTATATTTATTTACCTTAAACTTTGAGTCTGTTTTTTCTTTATAAAATCCCTCAAATCATTCATATTATCGACATTGCTAGGTTTGAGCTAAATCCTTTCCTATATGTTCTTTGCTTTCACTATTTACCTAACAAATCTGCTTTTTGACGCGCTCCAGATGCATCCCATTTGTTTGAAAATAGGCACTTTTTGCAATTCCTCATCTAGTTCAATTCTTGCCTGCAATATGTAACTTTCACTTAGACCAATACAAAAGAAAACAAGTATTGACTATACAAAAAATGAACACAATAAAATATTATGATCACAGCAGCCATCTTAATCCAGCAGCAGGCCCCTTAAACCAGCAGCCATGCTGCTGCTGTTTTTTTTCCTTATATAACAACATGTATAAGTGATTGATCAGAAGTTAAAATTATAGAGATATTGTATACCAATTAGACTCCCAATAATTATAATAAGGCTATTTGGTAATATGAATATGTAGAAGTAATGAGAGTTAGTTGAATTTATGTAACTTCCGGGGTTTTTGACCATTCAAATCGACAATGATCCACGATGTCAACTTAAACAAATCAAAAATACAGACAGTTATTGGGGTTTATATAAGAAAAAGAGAGAAGAAGAAAAAACAAACACAAAATCTCATAGCGGAAGGACAAAATATAATAATTAAATAACAATTCAAGAAGCTGTTAGAACATATATTTGATTGTACATTTACAACGATTATCAGAGTTAACTTTCATAAACATACCAATATTTGCAGCGGAATAAATAGTAATGAATATGTTTGTTGAGCTCCATCTTTATCTCCATAATGGTATCTTCAATAACTGAAAACTCAGGCTGACCCGAGCATAAATGAGACGACCCCGAACCCCGTACTGATGGTGGCAAGGGTAATCTTTGGAATATAACACAGAAACAGATAATAGCAGAACAGAAATAAATAAATACACCAGATAATGCACAATAGAATATACTGGATAAACGTAATCATCAGAGTTACACAGTATACAGGATCATACTTAGTACAAATATAGTTCAGCTATACATAAATGTCTACAGCGGAAAACAAACATAATGTACAATAGGAGCTGAACAACATAAAAAGAGATAAATAATAGAATCCATCTTCAGCTCCAGCTATCCAGAAAGCCAGCTAAAACCTGAATATAAGGCTGCCCATGTAGAAAAAGGGGCACCCGAGTTTGAAAGTGAAACAAACTACGAGTCAGTCGTGGGACTAGTATGAGAAATCAACTCAACACATTCATAATATGGCTAATCACAGGACCATGCCACTTTCGTGGAACGGGTTTACACCATTGGATTGCCAGTGCTTTAAAACAAATAATTCTTTTAAACATCGCAATGCTTTTTTATAAAAATGAAGCCATTATAAGACTCAGTTCCCATCATACAATGCAATGCAAACCGGAGGATAGAGTTTTTACCTTATAACGGCCAAAATATGCTTGATACGAATAAAACAAAAGCATTTGATATTATTACTAGTGTTTGTATGTTTCAAAAACAATTTCAAATCATAAGTATCAATCATAGATGGCATTAATGCCTCATACCACTATGTCGCCATATATAGGTATACAATCAAAACCGCACAGTCACATATTTGGAAATTGGATTTCCGTCATGAACCAAGGCAAAAGATATTCCTTACCGAATTCGAGACAATCTAGCCCATGTCTCAGGCAAGCGCGCAGGCAAGCCTTGGATCGTCAGGGCCGGTCCACCGATGTGGATTATTATGCCTAAACACTACGTTTCTCCGCCCAATGGGGCGTAAATGAGCCAACGAATGACTCCATCGGTCCCGGATCGACCGATATAACTAAGGCGCCTCGCTATCCATCATCCACATAAGTAAAATGTCAGGCCGTGTAAAAACACTGACACAACTCCTAGCCAGAAAGAAACGCATGCCCTCCCTGAGGTCCTTCTCTCGTTTCTGGTTCATACCGGGGTGTGAGGCTCGCGAATTCACGTTATACACAAAGCAACGCCACACAGGCGGTGCTTTCATCATCAATCACAAGACTTTTCTTTTCAACAGTAGCCCTGATCACTGCATCTTAGTTTGTCACACAGGCAATTCACAACATGCAACTGATGGCTATCAATCACATAGAATAAATTCCAATGTCGGACACACAATCCATTTACAAGTCCGTTCTGGGTCAGAACGAAACCGGAGGCACTATATACCTCGCATATCCATCGATCTCCACATACGTCTGGACGATCACCACTCGTTATCCATATTTCTGGATGCCTCCCAATCAGGACATCAGTTACCATCCAAACGAGGTGAAGATCGGTCTTCGACCACCGTCTTCATCTTCGATTACTTATCGTCGATTCAGTTATTTAGAATGGGATAAACCCGGTCTTGCTGAGAAACTCGCGTATATAATAAACAAGTGCAACACAAACACACATATGCATCATTTCAATTCATTAGTCGCTAACCGTAAATCAGTAAGAGAACGATTTCCCAAATATTAACCCCGAAGGCCAAAACCAACATCTGATCAACACCGAGAAAACCATTCGACTTAGCCAACCTTCAGTTAGTTTCTAAATTTCACATCCATATCGTTTATAATATTTTATAACAATTTATCTCTATTTTTATTTATTTTAAAATAGCGAATTTATTCAAAACGACGCTTCGGGCCATTACACGGCCGTGGCGCTGTTTTTCTTCAGATTTGATTTACACATATCTGAAAATCTAACCGTTGGATCTTCACAAAACTTATATCATTAGAAAGATCTTTTCAAAACGAATCCAACGGTTCCAGTTTTGGGAAAATCCGACGGTCGGATCTCCCGGTATAATCATTTGAAGTTTCGATTTCAAAATACGAATTGCAGCGTCGTTATTTGATTTAATATAATTATATTTATATGTATATATAAATATAATCGATTCTGGCGCTGTTTTTCTTCATATTTGAATTAAACATTCCAGACAATCCAACCGTTGGATTTTTACAAAGTTGGTGCCGTTGGAAAGATATTTCCAAAGCGAACCCAACGGTTATGGTTTCGGGAAAATCCGATGGTCGGATCTCCCGCACTAATCGTTTGAAATCACGGTTTCAAAATACGAACTGCAGCTTCGTTATTCGATATATTTCAATTCTATTTATATATATATATATATATATATATCGATTCTTCGATTTCAAAACTATATGATTTTCATACATTTGATAAAAATGATATTTTTATCTAACTATCTTCTATTTCAACACTTCACTATTTTTAACAATTCATGTATATAATAAAAATGTGATTTTTAATGTAAAACAATTCATTTCAAAACACGATTATTTTATATAGTTCATATAGATGTTAAAAATATGACTTTTATTATAAAACAATTTATTTCAAAACACGACTATTTTATATAGTTCATATTGATGATAAAAATAGGATTTTTATTATAAAAAAATTTCTTTCAAAATATGAATACCATTCAACACATGAATTTCAATTCAACGAATGAATTTCGATTCAACACATGAAGGTTTTCTATAGTTTGTATATATAGAGTAAAAATGTGATTTTTATTGTTAAAATAATTTATTCAAAACACGAATACCATTCAACACATGAATTTCAATTCAACGAATGAATTTTGATTCAACACATGAAGGTTTTCTATAGTTTGTATATATAGAGTAAAAATGTGATTTTTATTGTTGAAACAATTTATTCAAAACACGAATAACATTCAACACATGAATTTCAATTCAATGAATGAATATCGATTCAACACATGAAGGTTTTCTATAGTTTGTATATATAGAGTAAAAATGTGATTTTTATTGTTAAAACAATTTATTCAAAACACGAATACCATTCAACAGATGAATTTCAATTCAACGAAAGAATTTCGATTCAACACATGAAGGTTTTCTATAGTTTGTATATATAGAGTAAAAATGTGATTTTTATTGTTAAAACAATTTATTCAAAACACGAATACCATTCAACACATGAATTTCAATTCAACGAATGAATTTCGATTCAACACATGAAGGTTTTCTATTCAACAGACGAATATAGTTTCAACACAGGAAAATAATTCTAACACATGAATATTATTCAAATTTTTGGTAGCATAACGGCAGGGTAGTTTAAACCGGGACCGTCCCTAGTACGGCTCCTCGCTCTACCTTAAAGCCTCGTATCTTTTGACAATGGGGAATCATGCATCTAGTTCGCACGCAGGCGGCATGTATATTTTTTTCATTTCCACAAACTAATCCTATGTGGTTTCAACCAAATATTTCTCAACCCCAAACGGGTATTTTTCAACCACAATCAATCAGTTCCAACCACAAACAATTTCAATCAACCATTCGCTATCAATCAATTTTCACACCAATCACAACCAATAAATATCGTCCATGGTTTGTGGACGAGGGGCGTGTGTGTGTATATATATATATATATAGCATTTCACTTCTATTTCAACACATATATAATTTTTACAACGCATATACAACTTATACATCGAATGTACAACTTATACAATGCTAATACAAGAGTTGTACAATGCTTATATAACTCATACATCGATTATATACTTTATACATCGTCGTTTTCCATATCGTTTGTAAATTAGAAATCTCACATTGGGTTCCACTCCACTAAAAATAGCAGAAGGCTCAGAAAAATACGCGGTCTCTTCTAGAATGTAGAAGACGTCCACACGAGTCCACTGTCTCTTATTTCACTGAATTTCATCAAGAAACGAAAAAGTTATGATTTTTACAGTGAAATCAAAAACCGTAGCGCTTTAAACTGCTATAATATAGTTTAAAATAAAAACAGCCGTACCTCAGCTGTTTCGTTCAAAACTAGGTCTTCGATTTTCGCAAAATTCGTGTAGCTATATGACGATCAGCCTTCACCACCTCGAAGGGCTAGGAGAGGCGTTCAGGTCGATGGGCACCGCGTCCAGTTCGGTGGCAAGACGAACTCGCGGCGACAATCCAAATGGCTCGACTTTCGAGACCCGTATCTCCCCGAAAACTCCACGAAAAAATCCAATCCTGGTATGGATTTGAAGCTCGTCTCGAGCTCTTCAAAATCTTCAACTGGAGGATGGGTTTTTATTGAGTGTGGAAGGAGAAATCGGAGGGGGAAGATTTTGAATGATTCCGCCGCCGTCGAGAGCTTATCAGGGAATTAGAAAATCCAACGACCAATGAGATTTTTTATTTTATTTTATAATTTTTAAAATCTCCAAAATACCCCTTGCCACACACGAATACCAATTCAAACCCAATAACTGTCGTCCCTAGCGTTTTACCCCCATTCCGAACACAATGGGATATATTTCGTAGGCCCATTCGACTGTTTGAGTCAGTTTTCCTTCAAATTAAAATATAAAACATTCAATATTCGATTTGAACGTACATTTCAATTTGCCAGGGCCACAAATTGATTCGAAAAATTCCCGAAAAATAAGTCTAGCTATGTTTTGACAATACGGTCCCAACAAAACTAGTTTCGTTGAATTCTGGGACCGTTTGAAAAATGGCCCATTTCTGGTCGATCCATTTTAACTGTAATTGACCAAAACACATTTTCCTTTGCCACGTTCACATACTAGCTTCAAAAATTATGAAATTTGAAACCTAGCAATAACTTCACTTCCCGAATCCAACAAAAGTGGTTTCGTCGAATTCCGAGGTCGTTTACAAAATGGCCAATTTCACGGGCTATATAAATTCTATAGCGACCTTTCTGAAATTTCATTTGGCCATAACTTGTGCTTTCCGCTATGAAACTTCGATTTTTCAGATTCGTTAGAAAGGTATTCACTAACAGATTTAAATATTTTTGGTTTCACTCAAATCCGCTTTGTTTTGCACCTGGTACAATCAGTCAAAGTTTGATTTCAAATTTTGAAACTGCCGCGCCATTTCATGCCTTGTTTATAATTAGAACTAATTATATTCGTTTTCAAATGTCGACTCAAACTTACTTTTCATCGTTATTATTTAAAATATTTATTTTAAATATTTAAAATCCATTATTTTAGCCAATTAAATTTTTTTAAATTGGTTCAGATTTTCTAGGTCGTTACAATAAATGAAAAGACAAAAACACTCGGATCAGAACTAAAATATTCTCATATTAGTTAAATCAGTTTCATATGATAATATGAGTGCGATAACTTAAGAGATGTTACGGGAATTTCTATATCTTTAGGACCCGTTAAACTAGATACTGTATAATACAATAAGCTATTATAATAGTGTCTATGTTTAAATATAAAATATTAAAATAGCGTAAGATGTATTACCAATATTACTCTTACATCGTTTATAATACCACAGTCTATATAGATACCGTAAAGTCCACTGTACGTAGTGGCTATCAGAGGGTACTCCATGGGTACAGTACAAATCAAAGTCATAGGGGGCTCGATCAGGTTAATATGACAAGGCACATGAGGAATGCCCAGAGTAGGAACATACTAGTTGCATGCTCGGACTGGTGGCAACGCATAGTCGCGACTACCGCCCACCTCGAACAACACTTCCAAATCACGGATGCGCATCAAATCAAATCAATCAAACCGGGGGACTATAGTAATAAAGGAAGAAGTGTTGCCGATGGAAGTAACTAACCTCACTTGGTCATGGTATAGCCCTGTTTCAGTCATTTTAATTATGACCCAAGTCAAGGATATCCATCATCGTCCTCTTTCTTCAAATCCAGTAATCGCCTCCAAATCGACCTACTTCATTCTTGAACTCCATTGTGTATATAGTTGTTAAAGTTGTTTTCGGTATCAGCAGAGAGTATGACAATATCTGATCCCAGACTCTTTATCGAGCAATCGTTTACATTTTTCACACCGGCCAGTTCTTTTACATTTCAAAGGGGTTCGAACTTCAAATCAAAATATCAGCTTTTTATAAAAATCATCCGATAGTCAAAATAGAATATTTCATAATAAAATCACCATTTAAAACCAAACTTAAATCTTGAAACAATTCCAACTTTTAAAATAATCTGATTATTAAAATAGTAAATATATATATATATTTAAATAGTTTAGATATATAACCGAAATAGTTTGAAAATAAATAAACTGTATTTAAAATAGAATTTCAGATTTATTAAAATCTATAGGTAAAATATTAAAATAGTTTATAAAATAAATAGTTATAAAATAATTATTTTACAATAAATAATAAAATAAAATAGTTATAAGGTAAATAGTTTATAAAGAAAATTATTAATATAAAAATAAAATAGTTTGTAAAATGGTTTAAAAATACTATAGTTGGAATTAGAATCATATCTTCAAAATTCAACCAAACAGGAAATCATATTTCAGTTTCAAATCAATCGACTAAATTTCGATATCTTAATTCAAAAGGATTTGACTTCCCATTAATATTTCAATTCAGTTCAACGGTTTGATTTCAAACAATTCGATTTAATAATTCGATGTAATAATTAAATTTCAATTTTAACTCTTACTTTGAATTATTCAATAAAAACTCGAGTTCACAATTCAAATTTTTAGTATAAATCAGGTTAATTTTAAAGTAATATCAAAGATAGATAATCAATTCAATTTTGATAAATTTAGTTCAAATTAAATTTTGTTTAACTTCAGTTATCCACATTTACGAATTCTATTAAAATGGAAAATTTTAATTTCAAGGCTTAAAGTTCAAATTTAAAGAAAATAGATTAATAATATCATTTATTTGTCTTTAAAACAATATTCCAAAATTCAAGATTAAAACAATTTTATTTAACCAACCGGTGTCCGTATATATAATTTTTTATCCTATGGCCAAGTAATACTTAAAAAATTTCGGGAAAGGATATATATCATTTCAATCCATATCAGGGTCATAGGTATTTATTATTTCAACCTACGTTCTTAATTCATTTTAATGATTAATCTTGGGTTTATTTGATGCCCGTAACTTCTAGGGTAATAGTTGGGATTAATTAACATAAATCAATAACATGTATAAACAATATTGATAATAAGAAGAATTTCATATCAATGCATCACATCTAAATAGTTCAATAATATTAGTTACTAGTCATAAGGTATGAGATTATATTTTTTATTTAAACTAGAGATTAATCACTAACAGTACAATTTATATAACTGTTAAATTAAATTATATAGTCTATGTAGATTTAACATAAATATGCAATTTAAACAGTCAAACAGCAACAATACAATCAAATCATAACATGAATTTAATTTAACTAATAATCAAATATTTTAGTTAGATGTGAGTGGGTTTAACCACTCACCTTTGATTCTGAACGTGGTTGAAATCCAAATCATAGCCCAAAATTTAACGATCTCAGAATTAGTACAAACCAGTGCCATCGCGAAGAGCTCGTCGATATGATTCCAATGCAATTTATTTCATCCAAATCCAACCTCGTAGCAAAAAGTTAAACACGTTTGAATGTTTTGAATTCAAATAAAAAATAAAATAACATCCCTCACCCTATAATTTCTTTCCCTGTCATCAGCTACTTTCGCCTTCTTCTTCGTGATACACCCCAGGAAGAACAAGGAAACCCGTAACCCATCAAATGTGATTCCCCTTTGATTCTCGCGCCACCTACATGAAGATTTACCTCGATCCAATGCACCCACTAGATGCGCGGCCTCAAGACATTCCACCGCCCCATGCCTGGCCCCCCTCGGTGGCGCCTCCAGCCCACGAATGACCTAAAACCGCGCTCTGCTTATGTCCTATTTCTGGGGATTTTAGATCATTACAATTTGTTCCATCCATATGGAATCGGAGAGGAGACCGAACACTACATTTTTCTCTTTTGAATTATCGAATTTCGTTGATTAGATTTGAAGAAAATAAGGATTAAAGATCAGCAAATTTTAGCCATTGAAATATAGGACGACGGCGGCCATGATATTAGGGTTTCTGAATAATTTTTTAACATTATAATTCTCGATTTGCGTGATACTTGAGCCAAAATTCGAACGGACTCCAAGTCAGGCCCGCTTACTGCCTAACAATAGGTTTTGACACCTTCTGAACGCAATGGAATAGGTTTCAAGGCCCAATTCTAAAATATACAGCAGTTTCTACTAAAACTTGATTATTTTATTTGAATTGTACATATAAATTTATATGGGCTTTATTTTCTTACGATCAAACTAAAATTCCGACGTCTACGAAATTTTATACATTACAATAATTTACAAATTTGGGTCAAATAAAATTAATTTTATTGAATTCTGATATCGTTTGCAAAATGACAAATTTCGACCAGTTAATTGATATAATAAAATATTCGCATTTGTTTATTGACCAATAAATTAAATTCAAAGGTTTATAAATTCTGTTCAAATCGAAATAAAAATTCATGATAAATTTATAAATCAATTATTGCTTATTGTGAACAAATTTCAATATTTACGAATTCAAATTTTAGTTCATACATTATCAATATACGACATAAATTATTAATTTTAGTATTTAAAACAATTTTGTTTAAAACATATTAAATTTAATATTTTAAATTGTCGCAAAATATTGGGATGTTACACTCTCCCCTACTTAAAACTTTTCATCCTCGAAAAGGCATAGCAAGAAGGTTGTCAATTTATATATATTTAGCCATATAAATTTTTATTCTACTTGATTTTATTAATATTTTTGTTTTAAATAAGGAATTACCATACCACGATTTTTATGAAAATTTGAATTACACATATCTTAAAATCTACAAGTAAAAATCTGAATTTTTCACTTTCATTAGAAAGCTATATTCAAACAGATCCGAAGGATTCTTGTTTCAAAGAGTACCGACTTATTTTGGATCCTATACATTCGTTTAAACTTTATTTCGGAAAAATTACGAACTGCAGCTTTGTAAGGACCTCGTTTTAATTAATTTAATTAATTCGTTCAAACTTCATTTAAATTTATAATTTATAAACCAATTCACTTTTATTTTCGCAAAACGAGTTAAACATTATTTTTGACTTGGAAATATCGATTATCCTAAGTTGTCGATTATCTAACCATCAATAGCAATACAATTTAATTCATAACCAATTAATTTATTTTACTAGCTTAGTTCATTGATTTGGTTTATCTTCATTACCTAGTTAAATTCAATTCCAAGCATAACCAAGTATATATCGTTCATCTCATAACTTAAATTTTATTTGTATTCATAAACTGTCAATTTTTCAACATTCATTATAGATACCAGTACTTGAATATTATCCAATTTTATTCCAATAACATGTTAACTTTTGAATAAGTGGTAAGTTATATATATATATATATATATATATACACGTATATATATGTATTATGGAAATGTTCGATTTTTATACAAGTTCAATAGTTTCAGTTTATTTTGAATTCATTGTTTCAAATTACAAAGAGTTTTATTTTAATTATAACTTTCTAGGATTCATTTCCTTATTATACAATTCAGGAATTTCTATAATTTCAATTTTTAGTTCATTTCAACAATTTGCAGTTCATTAACTCTTCAAGAACTTAAAAATTCCAATTTTAGGTTCGTTTCCAAATCAATTTTAAAATAATATATATATATATATTATCTTTTATATCAAACCATAATTTAAAAGATTTGAATGAAATCCAAATTTCTAAACAAAGTATAAAAAATTCTAAGTGGTCTCTCCCCACTTAGTCTCTTAAAATTAATGTCGATAATGCTTGCACTCATTACCGAGATCATTTTCCAATGGCAAGGGGGAAATATACACTTATTTCAAAATTCATTTGAAAATAATTTCTATATGAAACAACTTTTAAAATATAAATATATTATTTCAAACCATTTGCAAAACAATATTACAAAGCCACCCGAAATTAAATTCTCAAATTCATATTTAACTTCCATTTTCATTACCAATTAATTTTTCAACATTCCATTTTCAATTTATTTTCAATATTTATCTCTTAAACGATTCAATAACCTATAGTTATAAATTGTTGATTAATCGAGTAGTAAACAATGAAAATTTAATATTTTCATCAACAAAAAAATTCTTATATTTTCAAATAATTCTATATATAAATAAAATATAATTCAAAACAATATTATGTCAATAAGTCATATTCAAGTGTTTAGGAATCCCTATCAATGCCTTGGCGTCCCAAGTACCAACCAGAATTCATAAGTACTCAACGGAACAAACCGACACAATACAAAATCATTTTTATATTAAAATTACAAGTATGCTCACTCATATACACTCAAACTCATTCTAGGGTAATAGTACCCTATCTCCAATTAGTTAATCCCAAATAGAGCCAAGGTTTCGCTAAACCAAAGCTCTGATACCAAATGTAACGACCCTAGGCTTTGCAACCATCGGGTAGTGGGCTAACCTCCCACCATGACATACAGTGATACCTCAGAACTGATTTTAAGGCCAGCCCCTCGACTGCAACAGCCAACCCAATCTTACCATTGGGACATGTAGGGGTAAGAGTCTCCTATTCGCCACCAAACAGCCAAGCGAGAACCCCCTATCACGTTCTCGAACCAGCTCTAATACCAACTGTAACGTCCGGGATTATTGACCGTTCAAATCGACAATGATCCTCAATGTCGACTTAAACAAATCAAAATTACGGATAGTTATTTGGATTTATATAAGAAAAAAAGAGAAGAAGAAAAAACACAGAATCTCACAGTGGAAGGACAAAATATAATAATTAAATAAAAGTTCATGAAGCTGTTAAAACATATATTTTATTATACATTTACAACGATTATCATAGTTAACTGTCATAAACATATCAATTTTTTCAGCAGAATAAATAGTAATAAATACGTTTATTGAGCTCCATCTTCATCTCTTAATGGTATCTTCAATAACTGAAAACTCAGGCTGACCCGAGCATAAATGAAAAGACAAAAACACTTGGATCAGAACTAAAATATTCTCATATTAATTAAATTAGATTCATGCGATAATATGAGTGCAATAACTTAAGAGATGTTATGGGAATTTCCATCTCCTAAGGATGCGTTAGACTAGATACTATATAATACAATACGTTATTACAATAGTGTCTATGTTTAAATATAAAATATTAAAATAGCGTAAGCGGGATTACCATTATCACCCTTACGCCGTTTATAATACCGTAGTATATACAGATACCGTAAAGTCCACACTACGTAGTGGCTATAAGAGGGCACTCCACAGGTACGGTACAAATCAAAGTCATAAGGGGCTCGATCAGGATGATATGACAAGGCACACGAGGAATGCCCAGGGTAGGAATATACTAGTTGCATGCCTGAACTGGTGTTAATGCATAGCCGCGACTGCCACCCACCTCGAACAACACTCCCAAATCATGATGCACGTCAAATCAAAACAATCAAACCAAGGGACTATAGTTATAAAGGAAGAAGTGTTGGGGATGGAGGCTGCCAACCCCACTTGGTCACGATATAGTCCTATTTTAGTCATTTAATTAAGACCCGAAGGTCTAGGATATCCATCATCATTCTCTTTCTTCAAATCCAGTAATCGCCTCTAAATCAACTAACTTCATTCTGGAACTTCATCGCGTACACAGTTGTTAAAGTGGTTTTCGGTATTAACAGAGAGTATGACAATATCCGATCCCGGTCTCTTTAACAACCAATCATTTACATTTTTCACATCGGTCAGTTCTTTTACATTTCAAAGGGGTTCGTACTTCATATCAAAATATCAGATTTTTATAAAAATCATTTCGATAGTCAAAATAGAATATTTCATAATGAAATCTCCATTTAAAACCAAACTTAAATCATGAAACAATTCCAACTTTTAAAATAATATTAAATACATATATATAAATAGTTTAGATATATAATTAAATAGTTTGAAAATAAATAAATTGTATTTAAAATTGAATTTCGAATCTAGTAAAATCTAAAGGTAAAATATTAAAATAGTTTATAAAATAAATAACTAAATATTAAAATAGTTGTTTTAAAATAAATAATAAAATAAAATAGTTATAAGGAAAATAGTTTATAAAGAAAATTATTATTATAAAAATAAAATAGTTTATAAAATGGTTTAAAAATACTATAGTTGGAATTAGAATCATATCTTCAAAATTCAACCAAATAGGAAATCATATTTGAGTTTCAAATCAATCGACTAAATTTTGATATCTTAATTCAAAAGGATTTGACTTCCCATTTATATTTCAATTCAATTCAACAGTTCAGTTTCAAACAATTCGATTTAATAATTAAATTTCAATTGTAATTCTTACTTCAAATTATTCAATAAAAACTCGAGTTCACAATTCAAATTTTTAATATAAATCAGGTAAATTTTAAGTAATATCAAAGATGGATAATCAATTCATTTTTTATAAATTTAGTTCATATTCAATTCAGTTTAACTTAAGTTATCCACATTTACGAATTATATTAAAACGTAAAATTTTAATTTTGAGGCTTAAATTTCAAATTTAAAGAAAATTGATTAATAATATTATTTATTTGTCTTTAAAACAATATTCCAAAATTCAAGATTAAAACAATTTTATTTAACCAACCGGTGTCCGTATAGAATTTTCTATCCTATGGCCAAGTAATACTTAAAATTTAATTTTATTATTTCGGGAAAGGATATATATCATTTTAATCTATATCAGGGTCATAGGTATTTATCATTTCAAACAACTTTCTTAATTCATTTTAATGATTAATCCCAGATTTATTTGATGCCTATAACATCTAGGGTAATAGTTGGGATTAATCAATAGAAATCAATAACATATATAAACAATATTGATAACAAGATGAATTTCATATCAATACATTAAATACATAAATTCAAGGCAGACAACTTAATCAACACGTCTAAACTGTTCAATAATATCAGTTACTAGTCATCAGGTATGAGATTCTATTTTTTATATTTAAACTAGAATTTAATCTCTAACAGTACAGTTTTTATAATAGTTAAATTAAATTATACAGTCTATGCAGATTTAACAAGAATATGCAATTTAAATAATCAAAAAGCAACAATACTATCATATCATGACATGAATTTAATTTAACTAATGATCAAATATTTTAATTAGATGTGAGTGGGTTTAATCACTCACCTTTGATTCTGAACGCGGTTGAAATCCAAATCTTAACCCAAAATTCAACAGTCTCAGAATCAGTCCAAATGCAAAGAGCTTGTTGATATGATTCCAACGCAATTTATTTCATCCAAATCCCACCTCGTAGCATAAAGTTATACACGTTTGAATCTTTTGAATTCAAATTAAAAATAAAATAAAATAAAATAACATCCATCACCCTATAATTTCTTGACACATCATCAACTACTTCCGCCTTCTTCTTCGTGATACCCTCCAGGAAGAACTAAGAAACCCTTAATCCATCAAACGTGATTGCCCTTTGATTCTCGCGGCACCTACATGAAGTTTCACCTCGATCCAATGCACCAACTAGATGCGCCGCCTCAAGACCTTCCACCGCCCCATGCCTGACCCCACTTAATGGTGCCTCCAACCCACAAATGACTTGAAACTGAGCGCCACTATGTCCTATTTCTGGCGATTTTAGATCATTACAATTCGATCCATCCGTATGGAATCAAAGAGGAGATCGGAGCACTACATTTTTCCCTTCTGAATTATTGAATTTTGTTGATTAGATTTGAAAGAAATAAGGATTAAAGATAAGAAAATTCGGTCATTGAAATATAGGACGGCGACGTCCATGATATTAGGGTTTCTAAATAATTTTTTAATATTATAATTCTCGATTTGCATGATATTTATGCCAAAATTCGAACGGACTCCAAATCAGGCCCGCTTATCGCCTAATAATAGGGTTTGACGCCTTCTGAATGAAATGGAATAGGTTTCATGGCCCAAATCTAAAGTCTACAGCATTTTCTACTAAAACATGATTATTTTATTTGAATTGTATATATTATACGCGTTTTATTTTCTTACGATCAACAAAATTCCGATGGCTATGAAATTTTATACATTACAATAATTTACAAATTTGGATCAAACAAAATTAATTTTATTGAATTCTGATATCGTTTGCAAAATGACAAATTTTGACCTGTTAACTAATATAATAAAATATTTTCTTTTTTTTATTAATCAATAAATTAAATTCAAAGGTTTATAAATTCAGTTCAAATCAAAATAAAAATTCATGATAAATTTATAAATCAATTATTGCTTATTGTGGAAAAATTTCAGTATTTATGAATTCAAGTTTTAGTTCATATATTATCAATAAACGACATAAATTATTAATTTTAGTATTTAAAACAATTTTGTTCAAAATATATTAAATTTAATATTTTAAATTGTTGCAAAATATTAGGATATTACAATTTAGTTGTATATGCCGAACTAATGAGTGTTCATTATATTATAATTGACAAATGTGAATTGAATCGAATCTGCAATATTTGCTAACTAGTACTCCTATTAGGTACAGTTGCATATATTTATTATACGATAATTAAATTGACAACACGTGGTCTCCAAAGTAATTTATATTTACAAATGAAGAGGACACACATAAAATGATTAATAATAACCGTGGAACATGCGTAGGCTGATCTGCATATCATTCTAACAAATAATTAATTTAATTATTCATGCATCTCCATTTATGCTAATGCTGATGAAGTAAGCCATGTGTGTCATTATTTTGAAATTTAGTAGTAACACGTATATCTTGTTCAATTAAAGACTGTACCCTACTGTTCTAACATACATACAATTGCGTGATGCATTTTTGAAATGTATTGTTGCAACGGATACTGAAAAAGATGGTCTTTGTCATGTATCCAAGAATGAAAATAAGCATATATGATATAACTCAGATCTGAACTCAAATCAAAGGCACTACAAATTTTCTAAATAAGCATATATGATAAGCATGTATGATATAAGCATATATGAAAATAAGCATATATGACAAGCATATGTATCCAAGTAAGTTGTGTGATGCATCTTGGTTATTGAGTACTCAGATCTGAAAGGATGGGTAGGTCATCAGGGTTGAGATAAAATAAGCATATATAATATAACTAATACAAATGGATATAGTTCTAACTATCTACTTTAAGAGTCTTATAACAAAAGAAGATACAGTATAATACATTGATGAATGATTGTAATTGTAGTCACCTTACCATGTGTACAATGTAGAATCCATATGTATGAAAAATTCAAATACAACCCAGTCCTTAATAATAGTCAAATCCAGCTTGCAACGCTTATCTTCATCATATACAATACATATTATAAGTCTCTGTCCCGGATACCGTCTCATCTTCGAACTTGATGGGCATACATACTTATGTATATGTATATGTTTATAAGGGAGAAACAAGTTTGAAGATAATACACTACAGATTTGAACTTGACGATTATAAGCCAGTCATATCACAATACATAATACACTACAAGTTTGAAGATAATAAGCTATATTCTTACGTGTATGTATATGTCTATAAGCATCTCATATCACAATATAATCATTATGTGTGTATATATTTACAAGGGAGAAATAAGTCGGCGTTCAGACATAAGTTTGGTACGTGAGCTTCACTTTTACTTTACATAAACTACCAATTTTATACTACAAACTGACATGAGTCTACCACTCTTTCACCTCACATAATGTCTACACCTCACATAATATTTTTATCATTATGACCCATCACATCAAAGACAAAGATGCACAACAGGATATCATTAACTAGAACCAGAGAATATATGATAAATTTAGGATATTATAAGAAAATAGTACCTGAGTGGAGCTCCACAACATAAACTTTAAATCATCATCAATTGGCCGCCAATCATCAATTGTGAATGGAACATGCTCTCGTACAAGCGATCCTAAGTAAGAAGACTGTAACGACCCGCATTCTACGCATCGCAGGATCGTAGAATATTTCTTTCTTTCACACACGAAGTCGTATGGTCATGTAACTTTGAGAGACGACTGTTGGGGTCATTTCCCATGTTCATGATTTTTCCCGATTTTTAAATGACCGTTTTGCCCCTAGCCAACACTGTTTTGGCCATAACTTTTGAATGGAAAGGAATTTTGACCTGAAACCACTTCCATTAGATTTGTTTGATGGTTTACAATTCAATAGATGGTCACATTAGCCAAACGGACTCACCGTTTGGGAGAAATGGCTGAAACAAGTTTCAGATAGTGAAAAACAACTTAATTGGGCTTAACCGGGTGATTAACAGCTAGGCTCAATGGGGGATTTCGGGATTAGAGGTATTTGAGGGCTGCTAGGGTTAGGATTTCGGTTTTTCACTCATTTTCCTGCTGCCACAAACTCTCTCTTCAACCTAACAATGGCCTCCATCGTCTTAAAACACCCCTAATCACTTCTTAATCAAGTTTTGGCTTAAACTACATCAAATCAAGGAAGACCTTCACCAAATCAGTAGTAGAGCTGCTGTGTTACATTGGTATTCGCGCCCAAACAAAAGAGTTTCAGTTCTAAATGTTTCATTTGTTGCCAAGGTGAGTGATTTGCATAGTTTTGCACTAATTACGGTTAATTAAGGGTAATTAGTGAAGATTAGCGAATTTATACATTAATAAATTTTGGAAAAATATTTGTAAATTCTTAAATAATGTTTTAGACCTCTGCTAGAAATTTGGTTTGATTTGGTTAAGTTTCACTAATCATATTATTAGTTTTTCCTAAACATGCTTAGGGGAAAATATGGGGTTTTGGGTATGTTTGATTCATTTTACATGCTATGATTATTGTTTTGATGGTTGTGAATGATTATACATGTTTCTATGACTGTATGGTATGTTTTGTGACTGATTAGAACTGTTAGATTGGTCGAAAACACCGTCGTATGGCGTAAAACAGTCGCTGGAAAGTCGCAGGAAATATGCAGGGTTTCGAACCGGATCAGATCGGATTATTGGGCTCGGATCGGATAGGGGAACCGGGCAAGTGAACTGGATTTGTGTTGGAACTTAGCATAAGGGACTTGGCGAGAAGGAAGGCCATTTTCTTAGACTTGGAGTTGGACAGGGGATCGGATTGGAGGAACCAAAAGGATAGGATCGGATCGGGCGAATGAAAAGGATAGGATCGGATCGGGCGAATGAAGAGGGACGGGATCGGATCGGGCGAATGTAGAGGGATGAGATCGGATCGGACATCTAGGAATGAGCAACCACCGAAACGAACCAGGAGGCAACCATTGAGCTGCACCCAGAAAGAGGGCATCCAAACCGAACTGAGCTAATGGGGAATATCCTAACCGAATCTTACCCAGGAGCATACTAAGAGGCACTAGACCGAACCGAACCGATGAGGACTGGAGCACTATGCATGTCCGAACCGAGTGCTATTACTACTACGTGACGACTTTCTAAAGACTAACTCCAATTCAACCAAAACCCGAGATGCAAAGGAAGTCCAAATGAGGAGCTTTGACTCAGGGTCCAGTTGGAATCCAATGAGTGGGCTTCATGATTGGGCTTTTGTTGCGGGACGTGAGCTAAGGGGTTGTTGATGTCTATAACTTTGAATCACTATGTGTAGGGAGTACGTGAACGGATTCAGGGACACAGTGGCCTAGGTATGACTAAAAAGCTATAGACCAATGAAGTGGGGTCATTTGTAAAGGTTTGGTCATGACTCCATGTGGTAAGCTTGGTAGTAGCAGTAGTTGTACAAGTTGAACTCCGTCACTACTTCGATGGGTCTAGTGATTGACAGTGGTGGACATCGTACGCTTTACGCACTGAGTGAGAGATGTGAGGATGATTGCTATGGTTGATTTGTTTTCCATCATTATGTCATGCACACCCCACCCCCATTATCTTTACACCATCTGTTCAGTGGCACCTTAGAGTATTATATGGTATGTAGTGCTAACTCTTTGGTTGCAGGTCCAGGTTCAGGTATGGTTTAGTACACCTGTTATTGTTCTGTTTATCTGCTTATCGCTCATACCATACTTTTTGTCTGACCCAGAGTTTTATGTCTCTTCTTATTACTCTGGGTGCTCTCACGAGCAGACTAGAGACAGGTTAGCTGGGTATGCACGAGTAGCTGATTCGGAGACGAGCAGGAGGCTTCCACATATGATACATATAGATATTCTCCCTGTGTTATTGAAGATCACTGCTTGGGAATTAGTAGTGCATCTTCTACTTTAGCTTTCTTTTTCTCTAGAGACAGTTTAAAATTGTAATAATGATGTTGGATCATAAGCTGTATTTGGGTTTCCGCTGCTATGTTGGTTTAGTTTTCAGCTTATGCACTGTCTCGACTGTTTTATGTCAAAATTATGTTATTACTATATTTTGTTCCATGCGCTGTGAGGCATTCTACAGGTTTCTTTGTTAGATCCTTCATCCTCTTTCCTTTCTTTGGCGACCGTTCCGTGCTAGTCGGGCATGAGTACAACGCACTATCGGAGGAAATGTCGACTGGTGCGGGGTGGGCCGTCACATTTGATATCAGAGCTCTAGGTTGCGTAGTTAACCTAAGGAAGTCATCAGGGAGAGATAGCATACGTATATGAGAGCGCATATTTGTGATTATTTTGGTTTTCAAAAGCTATATATATATATACCATTAGTATTATATATATATATATACCATTAGTATAGTTAAGGATGAAGTCGCACTGCACTAGCACCACTTTGGAGATGCTTAATCGTTTTCTCTTTACAGATTGAACGATGAGCCGATACGCAAGAGGTACCGGTAGAGGAGCCAATAATGGGAATGCTGCTGACATGAGGACGATGTTTACTAACCTCATGAGGGAGATGCTTAGGGATGTGCAGAGGGCAGCTCTCAATGGTGGTAATGGTGTTAGTCCAATAGTGCAGGCGCCTAGGGCTGATTTTGCCAAGCTGAATAAGGATTATACTAGTCTTGGCGGGAAGCCGTTCCACGAAACGGAATCGGCTACGGATGTTTAGGATTGGTTGGATAGCTGCAAGCGTATCTTTGATGACTTGGGTATCGAGGATGCGATAAAGAGAAGGCTAGCACCCCGTCAGCTGCAAGGACGGGCAATGAATTGGTGGAATTCTATAAAGGCAGCTACTCCCGAGGATTAGATTACTTGGGAGCAGTTTAAGGCTTGCTTTAGTGAGAAGTTCATTCCAGCTGCTCAGAAATCAATGTTGTTTAAGAAATTTTTGGAGCTCAAGCAGAATGGAAGAGCTGTCTCGGAGTATATTGCCAAATTCGACACTTTGTCGAAGTATGGGTTATCCCTTATTGATACCCCTGAGAAGAAGAATGAGAAGTTCATAACTGGTTTGGATCAGTACTTCGGGGAAAGGCTCATTAACCACATCGATGAGACGTTTGAATTGATTGTGGGGAAAGCATTGAGGTCAGAAAGTCTTTACCCTAAGTCAAAGACTGAGGTTGCATCTGCAGAGGAGCCAAAACCACAAGCAAGTGGTAGGGGCAAGAGTGGTTCTCAGAATAAGAGGAAGCAAAACCAGAATAAGGATAGCCAGAAAAAGAATAAGAAAGAGGTTGAGTGCTTCAGCTGTGGTAAGAAGGGCCATTGTGCTAGTAATTGTCGGGCTAAGCCAGCAGATAGGAAGTGCTTCAACTGTGGCCAAGTGGGACATCACAAGGACAAGTGTCCGCAACCCCCTAAAGAAAAGCAGATGGTGAAAGCATATGCCCTTAATGCTATTCCTTCTTCGTCGAATGCCCCAACCGTGGCGGAGAAGGGAAAGAATGTCGTCATTCAAGGTATGCTTTCTGTTTATGATGTTCCTGTTAGAGTTTTGTTTAATACCGGGGCTTCCAGTTCTTTCATATCTAGTGACCTGGTAGAAAGGTTGGGATTGGAGCCCGAGATCGTCGATAGACCTTTAGTAGTGACGAACCCGATTGGTGGTTCAACTAACCTTAGCACGATTTGTCCTAATGTGGTCTTATCGAGTCATGGATGCATGTTTGTTTATGATTGCTTTGTTTTGGGCTTTACTGGGTTTGGCATTATTTTGGGAGTCGATTGGCTCCAAAGATACGGGGTGGTGGTAGACTGTGAGGGCTTTTTGGTGACAGCTAGAGTGGATGATGGGCGGAGGGTAGTGTTTGGTGGTCTACCCGGTGATGGGGTAATAGCTAGTTTTCTAAATTCCCTTGACATCCCGCATAGTGAGTTGTCAGGTTTGCCCATGGTTGGCCAGTATCCGGACGTTTTCGAGGAAGTGACCAGGCTTCCACCACACCGAGAGATTGGGTTACGTATTGATTTAGTCAAAGATGCCAGACCTATAGTGATGCCACTTCGTCGTATAGCACCAAGGGAGCAGCGAGAGCTCAAAGTGCAAGTCAACGATCTTTTGAAGAAGGGATTTATCAGAAGGAGTGTTTCTGAATGGGGAGCACCAGTTGTGTTTGCTACCAAGGCGGATGGTTCCCTTCGTTTGTGTGTAGACTACCGCGAGTTGAATAAAGTGACGAGGAAGAATAAGTATCCTCTACCACGGATAGATGATTTGTTTGATCAGTTGAGTGGCGCGAGAGTATTCTCTCAGTTGGATCTCGCGACAGGTTTTCATCAGCTTAGAGTGGAAGCTGAGAGTATAGCTAAAACGGCATTCCGGACGCCGTCTGGGTTTTATGAGTGGTTAGTCATGCCATTCGGGCTAACCAATGCCCCAGCATATTTTGTGGATCTTATGAATAGAGTACTCAGAGATCAGTTGAATAAGTTTGTTCTTGTGTTCGTGGATGACATTTTGGTCTATTCGAGGACAAAGGAAGAACACAAAGAACATTTAAGAATAGTAATGGAGGTGTTGAGAAAACACCAATTGGAAGCAAAGTTTTCTAAATGTCACTTCTGGAGGAGGGAAGTGAGATTCTTGGGCCATGTTGTTTCAAAGAATGGTATTGCCGTGGATCCTGTGAAGGTGGCTACGGTACAAGATTGGCCTACGCCCAAAAATGCAACGGACATAAGAAGTTTCTTGGGATTAGCTGGATATTATCGTAAGTTTATCCAATACTTCTCCAAGATAGCAGCACCATTGGCTCAGTTGACTAAGAAGAATCAAGCTTTCGTCTGAGACGAAAAGTGCGTGAATGCATTTAAGAGTCTAAAGGAAAAGTTGACGTGTGCACCAGTGTTAGTCATTCCCAAGGGGAATGAAGAGATGACGGTATATACGGACGCATGTGACACAGGGCTAGGTGTTGTATTGATGCAAGGAGGTAGCGTTGTAGCTTATGCAAGTCGGCAACTGAAACCGCATGAGAAAAGATACCCTACCCATGATTTGGAATTGGCAGTGATTGTGTTTGCACTGAAGATGTGGAGACATTATCTCTTGGGAGAAAGATTCGAGTTGTTTACCGATCATAAATCGTTAAAGTATCTCTTCTCTCAGAAGGATCTAAATCTTCGACAACAAAGATGGTTAGAATTCTTAGCTTCCTATGATTTCGACATCGCATATACACCAGGAAAGGGCAATGCGGTGGCTGATGCATTGAGTAGAAGACATGCCAGTTTAGGGCTATGTTTCTAGAATGGAAGTAACTGGAGTACATCGTTGGGTATGATTTCAGACCAAGGTGCGAATTAGATCCAGAAATATTGGCAAGTTTGACGACCAGACCCACTTTGATTGAGCGGATTGGTTCCAGTCAGAGGGACGATCCTAATCTATTGGAAATCATCTCAAAGTTGGAGGTGGGAATCGACGGAGAGATGAACAAGTATGGGCTTGATCGAGATGGATGGCTTAGATAGAATGGAAGACTAGTTGTACCCAATGTCAATGGATTGAGAGATGAAGTGCTTGGAGAATGTCATCACTCAAAATTGACTATACATCCTAGTGGTAACATAATGTATCGAGACATGAAGCAGACCTACTACTGGGAAGTGAAGAAAAGAGACATTGGGAAGTTTATATCCAAATGCATGAATTGCCAGCTAGTTAAAGCTGAGCAAAAGAAGCCTGGTTGTTTGTTACAACCATTAGAAATTCCAGAATGGAAATGGGAACAAGTGTCAATGGATTTCATTGATGGGTTACCAAGGACTAGATCGGTCCATGATAGCATTTGGGTGATTGTGGACCGATTGACTAAGAGTGCAAGGTTTATACCCGTCAAGTCGAACAGGACGGCAGCTAAATTAGCGGAACTATATATAAAGTGGGTAGTGAGATTTCATGGAATACCCAAAGGCATTGTGAGTGACCGGGATATGATGTTCACTAGTGGATTTTGGAAGAGATTACAAGAGGCGTTAGGATCAGAACCACATCTCAGTACCGCGTATCATCCTCAAACCGATGGTCAAACTGAGAGGGTGAATCTTATATTAGAAGACCTCTTAAGAGCCTGTGTATTGGATTTTGGTGGATAATGGGATGACCATTTGCATCTAGTAGAGTTTGCATATAATAATAGCTACCAATCCAGTATTGGTATGGCTCCATTTGAAGCTTTGTATGGAAGACCGTGTAACTCACCGTCATGTTGGGTAAAAACTGGTGAGAATTTTGTGCTTGGACCCGATGTGATAAGAGAAACTTTAGCTAAGTTTAGTATTATCCAACAGCGAATGAAGGCTTCCCAAGATAGGCAGAAGAGTTATGCTGATAAGAGGAGAAGTGAATTAAAGTTCTCCATTGGCGACTTGGTGTTTGTCAAGACTTCTCCATTGAAGAGCGTGATACGATTTGGCAGGAGAGGCAAGTTAGCACCAAGATTTGTTGGTCCATTCCCAGTTCTTGAGCAAATTGGGAATTTGGCATACAAAGTTGAATTACCAGAGAAGATGGCAGGAGTTCACAACGTATTTCATGTTTCCCAGTTAAAGAAGTTCGTACACGACCCAGATATGACTATTTCACCTGATCAGTTGGATGATATCAAAGTTAAACCCGAGGCGGTTGAGAACCGCAGGCCTATGCGTATTGTTGGGAACGATACGAAGCAGCTTCGAAGGAAGGCGGTGAAGTTAGTCAAAGTTAAGTGGGGCAAGAATGAGAATGACTGTACCTGGGAGACAGAGGAAAGCATTAGGGAGACATATCCAGAACTCTTCGCCTGGTAAGATTTTAACTTCGATTTAGTTTTTCCGCATGCTAGGATAAGCTTGTTTTGTTTGTTTTGCATGATTGGCTATTGTATATGGTTGGTAGGCATGCAGAATCCTTTGTATGTTTTGGGTTAAGGAATTTCGGGGACGAAATTTCTTAAGGGGGGGAGAACGTAACGACCCGCATTCTACGCATCGCAGGATTGTAGAATATTTATTTCATTCACACACGAAGTCGTATGGTCATGAAACTTTGGGAGATGAATATTGGGGTCATTTCCCACGTTCATGATTTTTCCCGATTTTTAAATGACCATTTTGCCCCTAGCCAATACTGTTTTGGTCATAACTTTTGAATGGAAAGGAATTTTGACCTGAAACCACTTCCATTAGATTTGTTTGATGGTTTACAATTCCATAGAGTGGTCATATTAGCCAAACGGACTCCTCGTTTGGGAGATATGGCTGAAACAAGTTTTAGACAGTGAAAAACAGCTTAATTGGGCTTAACCGGGTGATTAACAGCTAGGCCCAATGGGGGATTTCGGGATTAGAGGTATTTGAGGGCTGCTAGGGTTAGGATTTCGGTTTTTCACTCATTTTCCAGCCGCCACAAACTCTCTCTTCAACCTAATAATGGCCTCCATCATCTAAAAACACCCCTAATCACTTCTTAATCAAGTTTTGGCTTAAACTACATCAAATCAAGGAAGACCTTCACCAAATCAGTAGTAGAGCTGCTGTGTTACATTGGTATTCACGCCTAAACAGTAGAGTTTCAGTTCTAAAGTTTTCATTTGTGGCCAAGGTGAGTGATTTGCATAGTTTTGCACTAATTACGGTTAATTAAGGGTAATTAGTGAAGATTAGCGAATTTATACATTAATAAATTCTGGAAAAATATTTGTAAATTCTTAAATAATGTTTTAGACCTCTGCTAGAAATTTGGTTTGATTTGGTTAAGTTTCACTAATCATATTATTAGTTTTTCCTAAACATGCTTAGGGGGAAATATGGTGTTTTGGGAATGTTTGATCCATTTTACATGCTATGATTATTGTTTTGATGGTTGTGAATGATTATACATGTTGCTATGACTGTATGGTATGTTTTGTGACTGATTAAAACTGTTAGATTGGTCGAAAACGCCGTCGTATGGCGTAAAATAGTCGCTGGAAAGTCGCAGGAAATATGCGGGGTTTCGAACCGGATCGGATCGGATAGGGGAACCAGGCAAGTGAACTAGATTCGGGTTGGAACTTAGCATAAGGCGCTTGGCGAGAAAGAAGGCAATTTGCTTAGAGTTGGAGTTGGACAGGGGATCGGATTGGAGGAACCAAAAGGATATGATCGGATCTGGCGAATGAAAAGGATAGGATCAGATCGGGCGAATGAAGAGGGACGGGATCAGATCGGGCGAATGTAGAGAGATGAGATCGGATCGGATCGGACATCTAGGAGGGAGCAACCACCGAACCGAACCAGGAGGCAACCACCGAGTCGCACCCAGACAGAAGGCATCCGAACCGAACCGAGCTAATGGGGAATATCCTAACCGAACCGCACCCAGGAGCATACTAAGAGGCACTAGACCGAACCGAACCGATGAGGACTGGAGCACTATGCATGTCCGAACCGAGTGCTATTACTACTACGCGACAACTTTCTGAAGACCAACTCCAATTCGACCAAAACCCGAGATGCAAAGGAAGTCCAAATGAGGAGCTTTGACTCAGGATCCATTTGGGAACCAATGAGTGGGCTTCATGATTGGGCTTTTGCTGCGGGACGTGTGCTAAGGGGTTGTCGATGTCTGTAACTTTGAATTACTATGTGTAGGGAGTACGTGAACGGATTCAGGGCCACAGTGGCCTAGGTATTACTAAAGGGCTATAGATCAATGAAGTGGGGTCATTTGTAAAGGTTTGGTCATGACTCCATGTGGTAAGCTTGGTAGTAGCAGTAGTTGTTCGAGTCGAACTCCGTCACTACTTCGATGGGTCTAGTGATTGACAGTGGTGGACATCATATGCTTTATGCATTGAGTGAGAGATGTGAGGATGATTGCTATGGTTGATTTGTTTGCCATCATTATGACATGCACACCTCACCCCCGTTATCTTTACACCATCTGTTCGGTGACACCTTAGAGTATTGTACGGTATGTAGTGCTAACTCTTTGGTTGCAGGTTCAGGTTCAGGTACGGTTTAGTATACCTGTTATTGTTCTGTTTATCTGCTTATCGCTCATGCCAGACTTTTTGTTTGACCCAGAGTTTTATGTCTCTTCTTATTACTCTGGTGCTCGCACGAGCAGACTAGAAACAGGTTAGCTGGGTATGCACGAGTAGCTGATTCGGAGACGAGCAGGAGGCTTCCACGTATGATACATATAGATATTCTCCCTGTGATGTTGAAGATCACTGCTTGGGCATTAGTAGTGCATCTTCTACTTTAGCTTTCTTTTGCTCTAGAGATAGTTTAAAATTATAATAATGATGTTGGATCATAAGCTGTATTTGGGTTTCCGCTGCTATGTTGGTTTAGTTTTCAGCTTATGCACTATCTCGACTGTTTTATGTCAAAATTACGTTATTACTATATTTTGTTCCATGCGCTGTGAGACATTCTACAGGTTTCTTTGTTAGCTCCATCATCCTCTTTCCTTTCTTTGGCGACCGTTCAGTGCTAGTCGGGCATGAGTACAGCGCACTATCGGAGGAAATGTTGCCTGGTGCGGGGCGGGCCGTCACAAAGACAATTTTACAGAACCTTCGCCTATTGATATAGCATTTACATTGAATTCAACGGTAATCTAAGATACACAATCTGATGGAAGTCTTTTCATTTTAGTCTGACCTCTCGTTTTTTTTCTTTTCGACCAGATTTTCATGTAGTTGAATACCAGTCTCGTTTTCCACCAAATTATTTTTAACTTCAAACTCATTAGTTTCAATATTTAATTCAGATTGCATCGCATATTCTCTACATGCTTCTGTTCCTTGCTTGGTGGTTTCTAAATTTGCTTCATGATGCTCATTGGTTTGTAAATGTGCTTCATGTTGCACATTAACTTCTACATTTGCTTCAGGTTGCTCGTTGGGTTCAATATTTGCATCAAGTTCTTCGTCCGGGTCTTCGGCTTGTTTTCGTTTGCACGTAATCTTCCTCTTCTTCGCTATTTCCTACATTAACAAAATAAAAGTCTCATAAATACGCAGTAAAGAGAATCATGCATTTACTATATTCTGTAACATAAACAAAATTATTCATCATAACGATATTTTAAAAATAAACTGCCCAAATGCTGCCTATATAATTAACAAAATTACTCACCAAAATTGTTTACAATATTGTGTACAATAAACTGTTTAAACACAAATATGAACTAAATCACCTACATCTTTAGCCTTAGTATAAAGTCGGTAGAAGCAACAACTATTTTATCTTACTTAAACAAAAGAAACATATTAGAAGAAAATTGATATGTAGAAAGATAAAGGGATTACCCATATTCCTTTGGTATTTGATACAACACAAAGTTTGTTTCCGACAGGAGGAATAAGTCATCGTTCGAGAAAAAAAGAAATAAATGCCAACCTCCTTCCAAAAAAAATTAAGCACGAACAGTACATTTGTAAAAAAGAAAAAAGAAAAAAAAACTTGATTATATTCTGACTTGTCAACCACATTTATTTTATGCATCGATGTGCACGCAATTATTGTGTGGTTCTTAATTTTTATCACTTGCAAACAGACTTGTGAATTGTATATAGTTAGAGAGGGCAGCTCATTGGAGTATGCAATCCAGTTTTGTAGTTTCCTAAGTAAACTAAGATTTATGAAAGCTACTCTGGAAATATCCCAAGTACCATATGTTTAAGGCAACAATGTGAATGTATCAGGAAGCATGAAAACTACCTGCATTTATAATTCCTCAACGACCAAACATTTTCTTTCCATGATGAAAACAAAGCAAAACATTTTCTTAATTTATGTACTATTTGAGAATGCAAAGAGGAAACTTATATCTAAATGAAATAAAATATCTAAAAGTTCAACATTTCAAATAAATGTTACAAGTAATCAGCAACATATCCATTGACTGTACATGCATCTCAAAACTGTTTGAGTATGCCTTCACAATCTTCTCTAGCAAAAGAAATATCATCAGCATATCCATCGACATCCGTACCGATTCCTTGGAAATCTTCCTTAACATGGCTTATTTCCTCAATAGTGTCTTGGAACTCTAGCTCATCAAAAATTCTTGAAGGTGCTTTCATTACGAAAAACCAATTAGAAGAATCATTCTCTCTTAAATAAAAAACTTGTTTCGCTTGGGATGTAAGTATATACGGATCTTTTAAAAATGAGGCTTGGCTTTGATGTAAATTGACAAGAATAAACCCATCCTCAACTTTTACACCATTTCTTATGTTTGCCCATGACACTTAATTATTGGACCATAAAAAACATTATAGTCTAACAAAATTATATCTGTAAGTATCCAATAATAAGTGACAACATCAACCAATTGAGAAACATCTTTTGCACTTGCTCTGCACATTGCTGTTGCATCATAAGTCACTCCACTATTTTGAATCTCCCTCCCAATGTCTTTTGTGTGAAAATGTAGTCCATTAATGATGTATACTGTATAGGACAATGCATCGTTCTTCAGACCATAAGAAACCCATTTTAGCATGTCGTCGTGCTCTTTGGAGCTAATAGGTATCTATAAACCATTGATTTCATTCAATAAAGCTAGTCATAATAAGATTTAAAATAAATTAGTAACATTTTAAATTTTAATTCACCTTTTTTTTAATCCAATCGGAGAATGTAGCTAAATGATTTTTCCAAAGTAATGTTTCATTTCTTTCCATGCACTTGTCTAAAGTTTGTAGCTCCTCCAAATGCAAACTGGGGTGTAGAAAAAAAAAGTTATGTTACACTAGACATTACAAACAATGAAAACATAGAAAAATATGAGGTATGCACGTACTTTAAATATGGTTCTATTATGGCCATATTCATTAGCACAGCCAAATGAGCGGATTCTTTTTCATTAAAAAACAATGTGATTGTCTTACAAGCCGATATTGGAAGTCCTTCAAGTATTACATTACTTTGGTAATCTTCATTTCGAACTTCTTTCTCATGCGATTTTCTCAAAAATTCACCAAAAAATCTCATGCATTCTTCAGCAAGATAAGATTCTGCAATATACCCCTCAGGACGAGCATAATTTCTTTCATGATCTTTTAACGTTTTCACATACCTTTCAAAGGGGTACATCCAACGAAAATGGACTGGCCCACACAGTCGTGCTTCCCTTGCAAGATGAATTATCAGATGTATCATTATATCAAAAAAAGACAACAGAAAATATCTTTCAAGCTCGCACAAAATCACAATAATCTTATCCTCCAGGTGTTGTAGTTTCTCTTTATCGATAATACGTTGGCATAATTTATTAAAGAATGAACATAAATGAGATATTGTTTTTCTTGGCTTTTTCAGAAGCAATCCTATTATTAAGATGGGTAATACTTGTTGCATTAAAACGTGATAGTCGTGAGACTTCAGACCACTGATTTTGTAATCGTCCGATGATACACATCTTTTAAAATTTGAACAATAACCATCGGGTCATGTAAAGTCATACAACCGTTTACAAAATGTTTTTTTTTTAATTTTGACAATGTATACGGAGCTAATGAAAGATATGTCTTGTTCCCACGAGGTTTTTTATGAAGACCATGTCGAATTCCCTAATCTTCCAAATCCTTTCTAGAATTAACCACATCCTTTGATTTTTTGTCATGCAATAATGTGCCCATTTGACTTTCACAGACATTTTTCTCTACATGCATTACATCTAAATTATGATGTAATGAAAGCTCCTATAAAATCAATAATGAATCATTTTAATTATATAATTTCATAATGTTATTTATTGAAATAAAATAAAATGTGCGCACTAACCTCACAATATGGAAATTAAAAAAAAATGGATTTCTTTTTCCATCTTGATAGCTCCATTCTCACAGAATTTGTGTCCTCGTCATCTTCATTTTTCTTGCTATATTCAATTCTTCTTTTATCGCCTACCTTACTTTGGCTATTCTTGTTTTTCTTTTTTCTATTATTCTTTTTCTGGCTCTTCTTTACATTTCCAAAATTATTTGGAAAATCTTTTAGAATAATACAGATTTTTCCTCCAGTTGGAATCCTACACCTACACCCTTCCTCCACGGTATTATCAAATAAGGCCTTATTTTTTCTTAAGGGATTTAAAGGGGATAGAAATCTTCTATGACCCATATAGATGGTCTTTCTAATGTGATTTTACCATTGATGATGAGTGTTGACACTACATAATGGACAAGCTTTTTTACCTTTTACACAATAGCCAACAAAGACTACCATAGTATGGAAAGTTTTTTATTGTCCAAAGAAAAATCTCTTTCATATTAAAAATAGATTGGCTGTATGCATCATAAGTCTCAACTCCGGCATTCCATAAATGATGTAAATCTTCTATCAATGGTGCTAAATATACATCAATGTCATTTCCTAGCTGCTTTGGAATAGGAATCAATAAAGTTAACATAATATTATTTTTCTTCATGCACAACATAGGAGAAAGATTATATGTGATGAGTACTACAAGCCAACAACTATATTTGGAACTTTGTATAGTAAAAGGATTGAAACCGTCTGTTGCAAGGCCAAGCCTAAGATTGCGAGGATCTGTTGAAAATTGTTTCCATTTCTCATCCACTACAATCCAAGTAATAAAATCTACATGATGATGCACTTTTCCATTAGTGCTTCTATTATTGAAATGCCACCTTAAATCTTCCGCCATTGTTTTAGATCTAAACATTCTTCTAAACCTTGGAGTTATTGGAAAATAGCGTAATACTTTAGTAGGAATCCCATGCATAATTTATTTTGTCCATTCATTTACTTCCACTTTGAAAATCCACATTTTGGATAATTATTCAAATCTTTATATTCATTCCTAAAAAGGCAACAATTGTTTTGACATGCATGAATCTTCTCAAAGCACATGTCAAATAATTTAAGCAATTTTTTTAATTCATATAATGACTTGGGAAGTACATTATTTTTTGGCAACAACAATTGTTGCACATTTAAAAGCATATCGAAACCATTATCAGATAATCCAGTTTCACATTTAAGATTATACAATGTGAAGATAGCAGATAACTTTGTTTGATCTAAACAACCAGGATATAACAAAGTTTCTGCACCTTCTAAATTTTATGGAAATCATCCTCTCGTTTTTGTGCATCATCTTCACATCTATCATTGTCAAAAAAGGTACTATTAACAAAGACTTCGTCTTTATAGATGGTGGCCTTAAGTAAATCACATGCATAACCCGACTTTGCTTCCTTCTTTTTATTTATCTGCTCTTTACCACTCACTACTCATATACTTGGGATCCATTCCTCTTATAATCAAATGCTCAACAATAACTTCTCCAGAATGACGAGTAAGCTTTCTACAATCTAAACATGAACACAAATTTTTTCCTATATTACCCATATTCCTTTTTGCATCATTCATAAAATTCCAAGCTGCTTGTTCATACCCTTTAGTGGTTCTACAAGCAAAAAGAGAAAAAGAACAGTAACCTTATGCATTAAAATATGTTTTAAATTCAATATTAAAATTGAGTATTGTAATGACTACTTGTTCAAACATACCCAGTCTTTATCTATCATTCACAAAGTACCAAAATCTCTCAAATCGGAGCAAGCAAAATTTCTCAAACATCAACCATTTAAACTATAGTAATCATGTACAGTTAATCAACATCATAATCATTTACATATAATGAAGAATACTAGTATATTTGTAGTTGAGAATTTTTGGAACGCGCAAATATAATGTTTGAAAATAAATAATTATGCTTGCCCATTTTTCAACTGTATAATTATAAAATACTATATGAAATAAAAAGTGCCATATGTTTATAATAAGTTTTGAACAAGGGTTAAAATTGATAAGTTTTTTCTAGGGTCTGAATTTGAAACTTACCCAACTTTTTATATATGTATTTTTAAATGTATGAAAGGAATATCAATTTGTAATATCAATTTGAAACAACGGCGAAAACCATGAAGAGTTATATATAATCAATTTGTGTTTCTAGTCATTAACTGGATATGGAACGAATATCTCACTCATGTGTAAAGTCATGGATATAAATGAAACACTTAACACGGAACATGAAGAGCCAATGGTTGATGATAACATGTAACTTCAATTGAAGTGCAATATAATATAATCAGCACTAACCAAATGAAACAATAGCAAAACCAAAACTAAAACCAAACAGTATAGCAGGAGGAAGAAGTATGAAACTCGCAGAAGAGAGAATAGCCTGGCGCAAATACCACCCTCCTAGTTTCAAAGCAGATCCAGAAACACATTACAGCAGTTTTCTCAACCTAATGTAATGGAAATGCGTTGTTCCAGGCAAAAAAGGAACAGACTGGGAAGGAGGATATTACCCAGTAACATTCGAGTTCGATGAAAACTACTCCTATAAGCCGCCTCTATGCGGGTTTCCAAAGCATAAGTGCACAACATGATATTCTTATAGGGATATAGGACCTTCTTCATCTGCCTAATACTGAAAATGCTGCACAGCATGAGTGCAGTAGGCTGTTAACAACCGATCCAGCTGAATACAAGGCTCATGTGATGGAACAGGCTCAGAGGTATCCAGGCCAACCACATATATGAATTACTCTTTTTCTAGATGGTTTTCCATGAAGAACGGGCATTATGGATGGCCTCATCTTTTTTTTTGGAAAATTAGAAAACACCCTACACAAATCAACAGAAGCCAAACGTCGGTTTGCAACATCCAACAACATCCCATCAGTAAAATTTCACTATCAATTTGCACCAAACGCCACCAAACCTTTTGCACGTGTGGCACATATCTGATCGTTAACTTTTTTTATTATATAAAATTTGAATATTTCTACCTATTAAATGGATGAAGGTATGACTTACACTAGTATTTATAATCAAAACTACGCCGGAAGCGGTATATAAAATATATGTTTAGATCATGATTCTCACTGAGTGAAATTCAAAACCATATACCCCAAATCCCCTTAATAAAAGTTTGCATGCATCCTCACACTCCTTTTATGTCTCAGTACATATTATATATACCAAGGCACAAACCTACAGTAACCATTTTGTTTCCCGAATTCAGAAGTTTTTAAAAAATTATGCAAGAGTGATAGGAATGCTCATTTCACCTTTTTGTTTTCTAGGTACCACTCAGGTTAACTAGAGCAAAGAGTGGAACCTAATAAAAATTGTAGAAGTTGATAACCGTGGATTTGGGCTAGGGATTAATCATATAAACAGGAACTAATCGATAATTAACCATAACAGGGCATGAGGACGTTAGGCGATAACATGTGTCTAGTGTTTAGATAAAGTTTAAGCAGCTAGGAGACAACCCTTGGGTAGTGCCTAGGCGTCAGGTAATTGTATGCCTAGAAGACTTTTAAAATAGTGGGACAAATTACCAACCTCAAGATATATATGAAAGTTGAATCTTTCGTAAAATGTAATAATAATAAAAAGTAACACAATGCATGTATTCTTATGAAAGTGGCTCAAAGGGACATAATCTCTTCCAGCTTAAGCAAGGGAATTAATCTATAAGGAATAAAGTAATAGCTACAAATGTTAATGTGCACCAAAATTTGTTTTAAGTAACAAAGTAATAGCTAAAATTTTGTTTTACACAATAAAGTAAAATCTCAAAATCATACTGGCAAACACAAAATTAAAACTTCACATATATTACTTGTTTTAATGCCATCCATTTCGAACAAATTATTCAAAAATCTATTTCCTTTTTGTTTTTGTCTTGAATGCTGAATGATGTTTTTTTATTCTGAATACGAATGTAATCAAATAAGTAATTATTCACAATCCAGCATGTGGACTTCATGGTTCAACAATTATAATTCAAAATTCAGCATTTAAAAACAAATGTAGCCTAAATTTCCACATGTTATCCTAGTTTCCAAAACTGCCATCTTTACAGGCGTAGCATGTAAAGTGTTAGATATTTTTGGCATAAATAACTAAACTTGACCGAAACACACACAACCGAAGAAAATACCCGAATTCAATATTATCCTTTGATTCCAAAGTCTAAAATTACTCAGCAAGACATCTGAAGAACTGTTCTATTAAGCTTTGTTTGATAATATGGACATAAAGTTCATGATGACACTGAGGAAATTTAAGAAAAGAAAGCCACAACAATACTGAAAATAGAATAGATCCATCAAAATTGTAAAACAAATCACAAAAACCACTCTAGCCCTAAAATTATATGTAAGAACAACAACGCTCAGGTCCGCTTAGGAATGTATTTCCATCAAACAAAAAAACTCAACATTTAAACTAAGAAATCTCATCCTTACAACGATGGAAAACAAATAAATAACTCCCAAAGAAAGGCTGGTAGAGAAATTTTGTACATCAGTTAGAGAACGAACTTAGTCAGCCTCCAAAAAAATAAAATAAAGCCTACATACTTTATGCTTAATTCTTAAAGAATTGAGATCAGAGAGAGAAGAGCAATGAACAATTGCAGACTACATTTTATTAATTTGTATATCTATTACAAGAGAGATCCTTCTACTTATATATAAGAGAGGAATAATCTAGTACAGCATATTCTAGGGAATATTTGGCCTAATTGAACAATACCCAATATAAATCACACTTAATACAATACCGAATATAAGGTAAAGTATTTATTTGTCTTTATTTCCAACATTAACTCAATTATTAATATCATTCCTAATTAACTCATTCTGAATATCTCAACACCCCCCCTCAAGATGGAGCATGCGGATCACAAATGCCCATCTTGGATTGCACCTTGGATTGCATCACGAACAAAATGACAGTCAGCTTCAAATTTCCATACGCCATCAGCAACTCTTCACTTTTAACAAATGGTTTTTAAAGTGGACCAACCACTCATTGGTTTTTAAAGTGGTCCAACCACTCAATGGTTTTTAAAGTGGACCACACTTAATAATGGTTTTTTAAAGTGGACCACACTCAATATTCATGGTTTTTAAAGTGGACCACACTCAATGGTTTTTGGTTTTGGGTTTTGATTTTTGGTTTTGGTTTTGGTTTTGGTTTTGGTTTGGTTTGGTTTTGATGGTTTTTAAAGTGGACCACACTCAATGGTTTTTAAAGTGGACCACACTCAATGGTTTTTGGTTTTGGTTTTGGTTTGGTTTTGGTTTGGTTTTGATGGTTTTTAAAGTGGACCACACTCAATAATGGTTTTTAAAGTGGACCACACTCAATGGTTTTTGGTTTTGGGTTTTGATTTTTTGGTTTTGGTTTTGGTTTGGTTTTGGTTTGGTTTTGGTTTTGCTGACGGCGAGATCTGTTCTGAACTTCGGTGGCGGGGGTGGACAAATGGCGACAGTGTAGATTGGCTTTATTTGTTTTCTTTGATGGCTTCAGGTTGGCGCAGTGATTGGCTTCAGATCGGAGCAGTGATTGGCTTCAACGGAGGGACAACTTGCTTTGAAGATTTCACACGATGGTGCTGCACTGGCTTTAGGGACTGCCGACTCCCCCCCCTTTTTTTTTAATATATATATATATACCTCTCCTTCCTTTGACCCGCTCTGATACCATGAAAGAATTGAGATCAGAGAGAGAAGAGCAATGAACAATTGCAGACTACATTTTATTAATTTGTATATCTATTACAAGAGAGATCCTTCTACTTATATATAAGAGAGGAATAATCTAGTACAGCATATTCTAGGGAATATTTGGCCTAATTGAATAATACCCAATATAAATCACACTTAATACAATACCGAATATAAGGTAAAGTATTTATTTGTCTTTATTTCCAACATTAACTCAATTATTAATATCATTCCTAATTAACTCATTCTGAATATCTCAACAAATTCACTGGCTTGAACCACATAACATATAATTGTTTTTTGCATTTCTACACCAATGAAATATCGAAAAAATAGTACAACGAAAATCAGTTCAAAGATTTCGTCAATGTCAGCAAGCGTTTAGTTGAGTTGCTAAATAGACTATGATAATCTATAATGAGAACATATATGATAATTTATCATAATAGTTAGGCATAAAAAGTTAGCCTCACCCTATCTGTATGCAGCACATACGATAAACTACACACAAAAGATTACCCTATCAATAAGAAAGAGTGCCAACAGTAAAGTAGTTGTGCATAATCTTGGTGATTTTTCAAGTCCTTACGCAAATCATGCTTTAAAATGAAATAGACATCATCTAAGCGGATTTGTGATTCGCCCATGCACTTTCAATTGCATAGCAGCATAATTCCCTCAAAATTATACAAAAACATTTCTAATTGTGGCAAGCAAACGGGATGTTCATATAGAAAAACAATCAAATTATACAAATAAACTTAGCTTAATACCTCACGGTTGTTCGAATATGAGAGGCGTAGCTAGGTAGTTGAAGTGTTGGCTGCGATTAGATATTTGGACTAACCGCTCAAAAGAGGGATTAGGGCACTGTCAGCTTCGATGAAGGCGATTAGGGTTACACGCTCATTTTTCCTATGGCTTTGATGAAGGCGATTAGATATTTGGAGTTTAATCGTTTCTTATGGCTGCGTGTGGGAGGTGATTTTGGGAGGAGATGAAAAACCGGTACACGTTTATTTTATTTTTTGCCGCTGGAATTTTAGTTTCCAGCTTTGTTCTAAAATAGCACTGGCATTCCCACCTTTCTCTCGAATAGCTTTGACTACGAATAGTGTTTCAATGAAGATACGTATTGGTGCTATGTAAAGCTCATATTCTTGTAGTGTAGGAAAGATGGGGAATTTTTTTAAGGCCATAAAGTAAATAGCATGAATTAGAAGGCTTATTTAAAATTAAACTTAGATCCATGGATTAAGTTAAATAAGCTAAGAAAAAGTAATGACATAACTTAAAGAAAGCAAACAATGATGACAACTGCAAAAGCAAAGCAACAAATAAGATAATTGAGGAGAGTACAAAATTTCATGAAACAGAAAGGAAAAAAAGATGGATTTTTCCAAAGTAAGTTAGAAAAGAAATTTTATAACAAAGAAAATTTTCTTTTGTAAACTGTGCTTGGATAGGGGGATAGGAAATCTTTAAATAATAGTTACATAAAATCCAGGTACAGATAGAAAAGATACAAAAAAGAAATATAGAAGATGTGAAGTTTCCGTTTTCCACCTTTTTGTAACATAAGAAATCGAATTCAAAAAATTAAAATTTTTTATAATTCGTAAATTTAAAGTTGTTAGGTAGGGTTTGGATTTAAAAATTGGATGAACTGCATTCTTGCTCTGTAAGAGTGTAGGAAAAATTGGATGAAAAAGTACTTTGATTTACAAAATATTGCATTCATATAGAATTTGCCAATATATTTAGGATATGTGCATCAAATTTTCAAAAAGATTTTCAAGAGAATCTACATTCATATAGAAGATACCGCTTAGGCATTCATTTCATTCATGTATTATTATGTTGTATTACATTTTGCACAAGTGCACAAATGGTTGCAAAATTGGATATACATATGATGGTTGTAAATTATGCGAGGAATTACTTAATTTTACCCTTATCAAATTTCGGGGATGAAATTTCCCAAGGATGGGAAAATGTAACACCCCACATTTTTAATCAAATAATAAAATAAAATTTAAAAAGTTTTCAGAATTCGATCACGGAATTAGCGTCATTGTGTCCATTGCGATTTTCTGATCAATTTAGATCTATGTTTGCAGAAAACAGATTTAGGACGAAAATGATATCTTTAAATGAAATATTACAACAACCATGAAAAGAAAATATAAGAAGAACACTAAAAAGAACAATGACCACCATCATCTTTAGTCTTGTGAACAAAAGCTTATGTTACATAGTTGGTAGGGGCATGTCTTTTCTAGGTGAATGGTGCAAGTTCGAGTCCCGCTGGCGCAATATTTTTATTTTAGAGGGACAGCTAAAGAAATGCATATTCTAAGAGAAAATCATGTATAAATATATAAGGAAAATTATACATATAGGTAAGTATAAATATATATGTATACATCCTGTGTATATATGTGTATGTGTGTAAAATTTATACATATAAATAGAAAATCCAAAATAAACTTGTAATCAATAAAAATGGGTAAGAAATAAATGACGACATAACACCGTTCGAATTTTGAAAAAAAAACAAAGGTTATATGTAACAACCCGTATTTTGATAACGTGTTATAACCATAAATCTAGGCAGAATTAAATTTTAAAATAAGAACCAAGGGAAACGAGTTGCGCCATTGCGTTCGTCTCGGAATTCTGCATGAAATCGAGTCCGAGTTTTCGAAAATCGGAGTCCGTATGACCAAGTTATGGCTCCCCAAAGTTTCAGAAATTTTCAGAGTTCAAAACAGTTCGAATTCGAGTTCAAATTCGAATTTCAAAACCCAGACAGACTGGGCGGGAAATTTCCCGCCCAGCACCCCAGGTCGACTGGGCAGTCGACACCCTCAGGACCAGGTCGACTGCGCAGTCGACTTGGGTGTCGACCTGGTCCCCGAACCTGGTTTGGGCCTGGTTGCTTCTGCTTGACCCTGTTGGCTTGTTTGAGGGCCTGTGACGATTTTTGGTGGTTCAGATCGATTCTAGGGTTTATCCTATGGCCTAAACTAGTTGTTGCAACTATAAAAACACCCTAAGACCTAGGATAATCCACAACAAATCTTTCTAATACCATTATGCTGCTAAGTCTCCTCTTGAACCATGGCCGCCGCCTCCAACTTGAAGCTTAAACATTCAAACTAGATCCAAATCGAAGGCCAACATTTCTACAAAAATTCAAGGGAATAGATCAACATCTCAACAACGATCCTACGACAATTTCTGTTCTTAGTTCTCAAAAACCACGATCTGTAAGCCCCAGTTACTCTTAGATCTAAACTCTAAACTTAATATGGACATATGTAAATTGAAGTTGAACATAAACATGATAACTACTTGAGACCTACTCTTGTATATCTTTGATCTATGACTATTCCTTTTTGATCTATTATTTTAGATCAACTCTTGTTCACCCTAGATCTATTCACCTTGAACCTAGTACCGTTCATATTGAACCTTGATTTGTGGAATACTGATAAGAACTTGATTTAGGGGCATGTTCATGTCATAACCTAAACCTTATCATTATTTTAACATGCCTGTGATGTTGAAACTTTTGCTAGTCACAAGTTTAGGATTATCATCTTATGTCATTTATTGCTATGTTTATCACCCTATTTCATATGCCAGTGATGTTATGATCATATCTCAAGTTACACCATGCTTTCCTTGAAATCACCTTTGCCACTTTATACCCATCCTCGTTATGTTACTCCCTAGTTACATCTATTGCCTTGATTCGAATTCACGAGCGTTGGGGATGCGATTCGGGTAGTTTAGGAAAACCTGAATTTAGTATTAACTTGAAAACATGAATACCGTTATAACTTTAGCTTGGATAGGAACATGAACTTGACATGAAATTATACTTGAAAATATGAATTTGGGACATGACACTTAGATAACTTGAATGTGGCCAACTAGAGGTTGGGTTAAGTTTGCAGTATAAATCTGCCCGGAACCGCCCAGCGAATCCAATAACTGCAAATAATAGGACCCAATGTGAGTAGTTGGTCGTATCGCACTCGAAACCCGAGGTTAGACTAGGTTATGGTGTAAAACTGCCCGGACCCGCCCGGCACATCCAGTAACCATAACCAAGTCTAATGTGAGAGGTTAGGGGTGCATTAAGTAAATTAATGCCACTGGATAGGGTTAACTCATGGACCACTTGAATATACTTAACCAATTTGACACGTTGATTTGATAGGGTTAAGTGATGAACCGCTTGAACACACTTAACCAACCTGACACATGATTCGTAGGACTAAGTCTTGAACTAGAACGACACACTTAGTCAATTTGACATGACACATAGATGGAGTTAAGTCTCGATTTTAAATGACAACTTAACCTGCTGAACGAAACCCTAGTTACGCAGTCCTTTTCAGTAGTAACCCACTAGATGTATCACGGTACCCTGGGACTAGGCAGGGTGGGGCACGATTGCCGGGCTGATTGTAAGCGACCAGAACGACGGCTGAGTTGGTGCGCCATTGTAGGTTCAGGCGGACTAGGGTCGTGCACTTAGTCCGGAGTTGAAAAAGCAGGCATTGGGCATCAGTAGGATTATCTGTGCATTCTTGATTCGTGTCGGTGGTTGGCACCCTAGGGCTTGATACACCCTATGGTGGACCTAGCACAGGTGACTACATTCGTGATAGGGTCGTATGACACAGACACACGACGAGCTAGACTTGTAGGGAGCCGATCGATTATATCATACCGTTGGACCCCGAATTGGGTCACTTCACGATATTGGGCCAAGGGGTTATTTCTTGATTTATAGGTTACACGGGATTAGTATACCAGTATAGTTGGTATGGCGAACCTTGAATATGCAATGTTAGACTTGAGTTATCTTGTTAGCTTAGTTATCATGTCAGACTTATCATCATTCCTATGTTTAATTCCAGTTTGTTCATGTCTTGTTAACTTTACTAGTTTCTATGCTAATAGTCACTAGGGCTTACCAGTCTTTTTGACTAACCCGTTTTCTTTCGCCTCTTTGTCTTTCGTCCCCCCCCCCCCCAAGGTTCTCAGGGAAAAAACTCTAGCTCTTAGCTTGGACTTTGCTTGCTTTATGACGGCTCATGTACGTTTTGGTCTTGAGCTATGCTATGGCTGCACTCATGCACTTTTTGGGGAATAATATTTTACTTATGTTGTTTTAAGTATTTTGCTTCTTTAGAACTTGATGTAATGAAATAGTGACTTGGCATTTTGATGTAAGAGGTTTTGACTCTATTTTTCAGTAATGAGATTTGGTTTTAAAGTTTATATCCGCTGCTTTATATACTCTATTTTATCTATGTTCTGTCTTGTGTTATCTCTGTGCCTGTTTACTAGATAATACCCCTCCAAAACTAGGGCATTCCCTTTGTGAGTGACCCTAGCGGAGGTGGGGTGTTACATTTGGTATCAGAGCAGAAGGTTACCAGACTGGGCAAAAGTTTTAAAAACCTTCTGAAACTATTTTCAAAACCGTTTATAAAGAAGCATTTTTCAAGAAAAGTTTTATTTTTAAGAAAAGGCTATTCCCCAAAAGCCATTAGCACTTTCCTTTGTTTCCTCGTTTGAATCTTTTTCCTTTTCGCTTTTCAGCATGTCTGATCTTAACCTTCCTGAGGGAGTACCCATACCTGGCTGGTTCCGAAGATACTTGGAAGCTAGGGCCAACGGCGCGGGCCCGGCAGATATCCCTCCTCCTCCTCCCCCGGTGGCCACGGTTCCTCCTCCTCCTCCTCCGAGTACCTCCTTCGCCAAAATATGCAAGGACTTTATAGGAATGAGCGGCAAGAACTTCGTTGGAACTGAAACCTTCGTTGACGCGCGAAACTGGCTAAAAGAAACTGAAGACTTGTTTGTTATTTTCGATATGGAGGATCATAGGAAAGTTCAGTTGGTAGCATGGTTGTTGAAAGAGGAAGCTGCATTTTGGTGGGAAGTCACCAACGCTACCAGGCCAATTGAGACTTGGGCAGACTTTAGAGAGAGGTTTGGGCTTAAGTTTTTATCATCCGCAGAAGCGAGCCTTCAGATGGAGAGGTTCCTGGCACTCAAGCAAGGGGACATGTCAGTTAGGGAATACGTGAATAAGTTTAATCAGCTTGCTCGGTTTGGTTTGGACTTAGTCAACACGACTGAGAAGAAGGCTCTACGCTTTGCTCGAGGATTGAGCGAGCCACTCCACACTATGGCCATGACTCATGTACCCATGGGGGCGACCTTTGAAAGCCTGGTGAATATGGCCCTACTTCATGAAGAAGACGAGAATTGCAAGAAGAAGGTCAAGGCGAATGAGTCTCAAGACAAGAAGGTAGACTCCGAGAAAGGAGGAAAGAATAGCAACAACAAGAATGACAAGTCACGTGAGAAAAGAAAATGCAACTTCTGTGGTATTGACGGGCATATAGTCCAGGACTGTAGGAAGAAGAAGATGAAGATAGGAGCATGTTTTCAATGCGGTGAAACTAGACACATCAGCAAGAACTGCCCTAAGAAGCAAGGGCAAGCCCCACAAGAAGGACCTTCTAGGGGTACATCTTTAACTTCTTTTCCCTAGATACTCTATTTTATCTTGTATATCCTTTTGATCCTGTCTTGAGAACCTTAGGTAGAATCCTATGAATGTAAACATGTATTTGAAACATGTTATGCTTGATGTTTGCGAATGGTTGCAAGTGGTTGCAAGTGATTGCTCGTGGTTGCATAACACACATTAGGCTCTAGATCGGCTCAGACACATTTTCATATTGCATATGCATGAGTGTTTATACTTATTTATGGATGAAATTGAATGTGTTATCATATGAATGTTGCATATGGATGAATGTTTGTGCACACATATAGTGCTTACGTGACTAGGGTTGTTTGCATACATGTTGGATTCATGACACTAAACATATTTTGCATTAGAAAGATCAATCAGGCTTGATCATTTGCATTAGATAAGGAACATATACACACACTTTTTGCATATGTTCATACAGCATTAGAAATCTCTTAAGGACAATGTTTGCTTGTGGATGATGTTTTGAGTAGATGGATGATGGATGGTAGGAAACGTTCTTCCAAACTTAGAGATTTCGGAGACGAAATCCTTTAAGGAGGGGAGAATGTAACAACCCGTATTTTGATAACGTGTTATAACCATAAATCTAGGCAGAATTAAATTTTAAAATAATAACCAAGGGAAACGGGTTATGCCATTGCGTTCGTCTCGGAATTCTACATGAAATTGAGTCCGAGTTTTCGAAAATCGGAGTCCGTATGACCAAGTTATGGCTCCCCAAAGTTTCAGAAATTTTCAGAGTTCGAAACAGTTCGAATTCGAGTTCAAATTCGAATTTCAAAACCCAGACAGACTGGGCGGGAAATTTCCTGCCCAGCACCCCAGGTCGAATGGGGAGTCGACTGGCCAGTCGACACCCCCAGGACCAGGTCGACTGCGCAGTCAACTTGGGTGTCGACCTGGTCCCCGAACCTGGTTTGGGCCTGGTTGCTCCTGCTTGACCCTGTTGGCTTGTTTGATGGCCTGTGACGATTTTTGGTGGTTTAGATCGATTCTAGGGTTTATCCTATGGCCTAAACTAGTTGTTGCAACTATAAAAACACCCTAAGACCTAGGCTAATCCACAACAAATCTTTCTAACACCATTATGCTGCTAAGTCTCCTCTTGAACCATGGCCGCCGCCTCCAACTTGAAGCTTAAACATTCAAACTAGATCCAAATCGAAGGCCAACGTTTCTACAACAATTCAAGGGAATAGATCAACATCTCAACAATGATCCTATGACAATTTCTGTTCTTAGTTCTCAAAAACCACGATCTGTAAGCCCTAGTTACTCTTAGATCTAAACTCTAAACTTAATATGGACATGTGTAAATTGATGTTGAACATAAACATGGTAACTACTTGAGACCTACTCTTGTATATCTTCGATCTATGACTATTTCTTTTTGATCTATTACTTTAGATCTACTCTTGTTCACCCTAGATCTATTCACCTTGAACCTAGTGCCGTTCATATTGAACCTTGATTCGTGGAATACTGATAAGAACTTGATTTAGGGGCCTGTTCATGTCATAACCTAAACCCTATCATTATTTTAACATGCCTGTGATGTTGTGATGTTGAAACTTTTGCTAGTCACAAGTTTAGGATTATCATCTTATGTCATTTATTGCTATGTTTATCACCCTATTTCATATGCCAATGATGTTATGATCATATCTCAAGTTACACCATGCTTGCCTTGAAATCACCTTTGCCACTTTATAGCCATCCTTGTTATGTTATTCCCTAGTTACATCTATTGCCTTGATTCGAATTCACGAGCGTTGAGGATGCGATTTGGGTAGTTTAGGAAAACCTGAATTTAGTATGAACTTGAAAACATGAATATCGTTATAACTTGAGCTTGGATAGGAACATGAACTTGACATGAAATTATACATGAAAATATGAATTTGGGACATGACACTTAGATAACTTAAACATGGCCAACTTGAGATTGGGTTGAGTTTGCAGTATAAATCTGCCTGGAACCGCCCGGCGAATCTAGTAACTGCAAACAATAGGACCCAATGTGAGTAGTTGGTCATATCGCACTCGAAACCCGAGGTTAGACTAGGTTATGGTGTAAAACTTCCCGGACCCGCCTGTCACATCCAGTAACCATAACCAAGTCTAATGTGAGTGGTTAGGGGTGCATTAAGTAAATTAATGCCACTGGATAGGGTTAAGTCATGGACCACTTGAATATACTTAACCAATTTGACACGTTGATTTGATAGGGTTAAGTCATGAACCGCTTGAACACACTTAACCAACCTGACACATGATTCGTAGGACTAAGTCTTGAACTAGAACGACACACTTAGTCAATTTGACATGACACGTAGATGGGGTTAAGTCTCGATTTTAAATGACAACTTAACCTGCTGAACGAAACCCTAGTTACGCGGTCCTTTTCAGCAGTAACCCACTAGATGTATCACGGTACCCTGGTACTATGCAGGGTGGGGCACGATTGCTGGGCTGATTGTAAGCGACCAGAACGATGGCTGAGTTGGTGCGCCATTGTAGGTTCAGGTGGACTAGGGTCGTGCACTTAGTCCGGAGTTGAAAAAGCAGGCATTGGGCATCAGTAGGATTATCTGTGCATTCTTGATTCGTGTCGGTGGTTGGTACCCTAGGGCTTGATACACCCTATGGTGGACCTAGCACAGGTGACTACATTCGTGATAGGGCCGTATGACACAGACACATGACGAGCTAGACTTGTAGGGAGCCGATCGATTAGATCATACCATTGGACCCCGAATTGGGTCACTTCACGATATTGGGCCAAGGGATTATTTCTTGATTTATAGTTGACATGGGATTAGTATACTAGTATAGTTGGTATGGAGAACCTTGAATACGCTATGTTAGACTTGAGTTATCTTGTTAGCTTAGTTATCATGTCAGACTTATCATCATTCCTATGTTTAATTCCAGTTTATTCATGTCTTGTTAACTTTACTAGTTTCTATGCTGATAGTCACTAGGGCTTACCAGTCTTTTTGACTGACCCGTTTTCTTTCGCCTCTTGGTCTTTCGTTCCCCCCCCCCCCCAGGTTCTCAGGGAGGAAACTCTAGCTCTTAGCTTGGACTTTGCTTGCTTTCTGACAACTCATGTACGGTTTGGTCTTGAGCTATGCTATGGATGCACTCATGCACTTTTTGGGGAATAATATTTTTCTTATGTTGTTTTAAGTACTTTGCTTCTTTAGAACTTGATGTAATGAAATAATGACTTGGCATTTTGATGTAAAAGGTTTTGACTCTATTTTTCAGTAATGAGATTTGGTTTTTAAGTTTATATCCGCTGCTTTATATACTCTATTTTATCTATGTTCTGTCTTGTGTTATCTCTGTGCCTGTTTACTAGATAATACCCCTCCAAAACTAGGGCATTCCCTTTGTGAGTGACCCTAACGGAGGTGGGGTGTTACATTATATTTATATACATATGCATGAATTCAAATGTTGAGATAAAAAGTGCAAGTTAAGAGCAGAAAGTAATAAATGCATTAAAAGGAATAAAAAATTGAATTGATAGCATTATTAATTACATTAATTAAGCAGTTATTGACGAACATGTAATTGAAATGTTATATGCATATATACACACATAAATTTGAATTTTGAAATTAGAATGTGTTATAAATGGAAAATAATAACTCATATAAGTTATATTAAGGAATAAAAGGAACGTTTTAACATTACATCAAATTATAAATTGAAGATAGCTCAAAACACGTTTAGACCTAGGTAATGGGTCGACCTAGTGCATGAATGGGTCGACCATAGGGTCGACACACCCTTAAGGTGGGTCAACACATAGGTCGACCCACGCATGCCAGATCAATTTTTTTCTGTGATGTGTTTTCTTGGCTTGAACGGAGCGGGTTTTATGCTGTTAAATAAGACAGATAGGAATTTCATCTACACTTATAGATAGACTAGCATAGCCTAGCTTTCAACTCGTATTTTCTAAGACGACGCCAAGACTCCACCATTTAATTTCCTCTTCAAATCTTTCAGAAATTAGAAGACTAACTTTAGGAAATTCTGATTCAAGATTTGAAGACAAAGAATGTTGAACTACAATATAGGTGCTCAGATTTCTCGTCAACTTGAGGTAAATTCTGTGAATCTGAATTATTTAGGTATCTTTCTTCCTATGTTCTTTTAATAATAAATTTGTAAATTCGTGGTTATTTTAATAATAGATTCAATTAGAAAAACCATGGAATCACAGTTCTGAATTAGATTCAAGGATTTGAAATCAGTCAGGTGAGCAATTGCGATATGATTTATTTTTAATTATGTTAAGAATATGTTGTTGTACAAATCTATTCTATTCATCTTCTGTTTCGATTAAGAATTACCGTAATACTAAAATTGTGGAATTTACAATAAACGTGAATACGCTTGTAACAACCCTGAATTTTGGGGTAAATTTAAAAATTTATTTTAACTAATTTTAATGGGTTTTGATATTTAAAATAATTTATTTAGAATAATAATGATTAAAAAATTTATTTAAATCGAAGTTAGGATGAATAATTTAATTTTAATTATAAAAGGAGTTAGAAATAGCGCGGTAGTTTGAAAAGTCAAACTTGAACTTTGACTGACCGTACAGGATGCAAAATTTAACGGATTTTAGTGAAACCAAAAATATTAGAATCTCTTTGAAAATATCTTTCCAACGAATCCGAAAAATCGAAATTTTATAGCGGGAATCAAAAGTTATGCCCAGTTTAAATTTCAGAATAGTCGCTATAGGATTTATATATATTTTTTAATATTAAAAATAGCCATTTTTCAAATGACCTCTATTTTCGACGAAACCACTTTTTTTGGATTCAGAATGTCAAATTATTGCTAAGTTTAATTTTCTAGAATTTTTGAACAAATATGTGAGCGTGGCAAAAGAAAACGTGTTTTGTCAATATCAGTTAAATTTAATCGACTTGAAAATGGCCATTTTTCAAACGGTCTCAGAATTCGACGAAATTAATTTTGTTAGGACCGTATCGTCAAAACATAACCAAAAATAATTTTTTGTAATTTTTACAGTCCGTATGTAGTCCCGGTAATTTAAAATATACGTTTGAATTTAATAACTAAATGATTTATAATTTAATTTAAAGAAAAACATATCATAACAGCCGAACTGGGTTACGAAACATAATCCATTGTGTCCGGGACGGGGGTTATTAGCTAGGGGTGACACTCGTTGGGTCTCGTTTGGAGTTCGTATGGATAAGCATGAATTTTAGAAATAAATTAATTAAATAAAAAAGGGAAAATACACTGTATAAATACACCGTACATCTCGAAACCCTAGTATACTATATACCAGCCGCCACTTTCAGATTTCCATGGCCACAAAGCTCTGAAATAAAACACCTAATTTCTCTCAATTAAAGCGAATTAGTTCACAAATCCAAGGTGAAAATCAAAGAGCTCGAAGAGAGCTACAAGATCAACGGTTGTGATCATCTGAAGAGGTGTTAATCGGTCAGAATTGGGAGCTAAAGCTGCCGCATTTGGAGCAGTTTTGGGGGGCCCACAGGGCCGCGAGTTCGCCAGGGTTTGCCGAGGAGGAAGGTCGCTCTAAGGCGGTCGGAGGGGCAGGTTCTGATGATGCTCTGGCGGCCTCGGTGATCGTGCGTTCTGGTGTTTTTCTCACGAGAAATGGGTTCGCCTATAACGAACGTTGAGGAAGAAGGTTTAACAACCCTTAATGACCAAATTAAATTAGTTAATCATATTTTATATTTCTTAATGGTTAAATGACTAAACTTTTGCATCCGATCACAGAATTCAACGAAACAAAATGCGTTGCGCTCGTAACAGAAAACGCTACATCATAGGACTAACTAGAGCCAATTCTGAGCAGATCGAAAATTGGTCAAATTTCAGATCTGAATAATTAGGTGAGAAATCTTATTTTTATAATAATTACTTTTCTCGCTTTTAATCACTGCATGTATTTCGATTTGCGATGTGGTAAAGTAAGATTATTTATTTATTTATTGCTGTGAGATTTCTATTTTAAAAATTAATTAAACACTTAATTATTTATCGCTAATCGAAATTCATGAAAATATGATTATAAACCAAATCTGCGATGTCTTGTGTTTGGAATTTGTTGTTTGTGAATTGTGATGGTTTAGGACATTCATGTTTGTGTAGATCATGTTATGTTAGATCTAAAACACCGCTTTATTTAGATCATGTTATGTTAGATCTAAAACACTGCTTTATTTAGACATGTTATGTTAGATCTAAAACAACATTTTGATATGAACGCTACATTAGAACAGAAAATAACATCTTTGTAGAAATTAACCTTTTTTGTTATAAGTATTACACCAGGATATAAAGTAACATTTTATTATGAAATGTTGCATTAGAATATATATTACAAAATTTTGGCTATAAAATGTTGCATGAAAGAAGAGTGACATTTTATTATAAAATGTTGCATTGGGAATAAAATGTGAAACATTAGAAAAGTATGAAAACAAAATATCCATTTTGTTAATTAGAAAAGTTATGTTAATGAAAAATATCGCATTTGTTAGAAATATTATGTTAGTATAAGAATATCACATATATTAGGAGATGATAAGTTAGATTAGAATTGTCATTTTTGTTAGGAAATGATAAGCTGGATTAGAAATAACATTTTAATTATAAAATGTTAAGGATAAGAAAAATATCATTTTGTTGTAAGATGTTAAAGTAAAGAAAAATAACATTTTAGTTATAAAATGTTAAGATGAATAAAAATAACACTTTTGCTTAGAAATGTTTATTGAGATAAAAATAACATTTTTGCTTAGAAATGTTTGTTGAGATAAAAATAACATTTTTGCTTAGAAATGTTTGTTGAGATAAAAAACAACATTTTGTTTAGAAATGTTTATTTAGATTAAATATGCCATTTTCAATAGAAATATATATTTAGATTAAACTTGTCATTTTGATTAGAAAAGAGTTGTCAATAAAAATTATATATATATATATATATATATATATATATATATTGGAAATATGAACCATTAAAAAGAGTAGACAATGAGGATTTCATTTTCATTGTAATGAGAATCATTTTTGTTGAAACAAAATAGAATAAACAAAAATATCATTTTTGTTAAATAGAAACTGTTAACAAAAAAAATTATCATTCTTATTTGTTGAGATAAATTAGAAATTGTAAACAAATAGATCATTCTTTTATTTGTTATGTAGAATACATAGAAATTTGTATTAAAATAAAATATTCTTTATTTGTCGTTGGAATACATAAGAAATTGTATGTAATTAAGTTAAAGAAGTTAAAGTTTATATTTTCATGTAATTAAGATTTAAAGTAAGAAAATTACATTTTTATGTAATGAAAAGATTAGATTTTGACATTGCAAAATTATTTACGTTCTTTTTACGTAAATTAGATTAAAAAGGAAAAGTCACATTTTTAGTGCAAATTATATTAAAAAGAAAACTTTACAATTTTAATGCGATAATAATAATAGAATTAAAGTGTATATTTTTATCGTCATTTTAGATGCGATAAAAAGAGTAGGAATGAAATGTATATTTTTATCGTCACTTTAGATGCGATACGAGAATAGAATAAATATTATATATTTTTATCGTCATTTTAGAGACGGTAAAAAGAAGTTACATTTTTCAATGTAAATAAAAGAAAAATAGTAAGTTACATTTTCATATGTAATTAGAGAAATATAGAAATTTACATTTTCCAATGTAAATAGAAAATGAAATAAAAGTTTACATTTCCCAATGTAAATAAAATAGGAATAAAAATTTACATTTTTTTATGTAAATAATAGGATTAGAAATTTATATTTTAATGAATGGATTTTCATTAGAAAGAATAATGAAACCAAATATACATTTTGTGTAATTTGAAAGATAAAAGAAAATATGCATTGTTATGTTTAGGATGTGTATGTAAATAAAAATAAAAATAAGCATTATTGTGTGTCATGTTATACCTCGACATTATATATACAAATAGGGATATTCGATGTTAGCAAAATATAGTGAATGGAATGGATGACGGAATTATATATAATTATATAAATATAAATATATATATATATATTAAAATCAAACGAATCGAGCGTGCTAGTTCGCATTTTGGAATTGTACTTTTAATTGATTATACCAAAATATCCGACCGTCGGATTTTCCCAAAACTGAAACTGTTAGGTTCGCCTTGGGAAGACCTTTCCAACGATATGAATTATGTTAAAATCCAACGGTTATATTTAGAGAAACGTGTAAACAATTTTGAGTAAAAACAGCGCCAGGGTCGCCCATTGACCCGAAGCGTCGTTAAATTAAATATAGCTATTTTTATATAAATAAAAATAGCGATAGATCGTTATTAAATACTAATAACGATATGAAATGATACATATATGTGAGGATCATTTGAAAAGTTTGAGTTCAATCTCATCTCAAATGATTATACGTCGACCTAAGTCGAAGAGTTGAAGACGGTGATTGAAGACCGGTAATCTTCGACATCGAATGGATGACGGCTATTGATGCCCTCGATTGATTTGCTACATTGAAAGGGGTTTCGGTGGTAGGTGTCCAAACGTACTTGGTGATCTATCAGATATAGTTTCGTTCAGACCCAGAATGGGCTTATAAATGGAATGTGTGTCCGACATTGTACTCCTCTATATTGTATTTATTCATTTTTTGCCGAATGTATGAATGATTGGTAGCGGAGAATTTATTCTCTTGCTTAACACCCTTTTGTAAATTTTAGCAAAGGATTAATAGTATGATATGGATTGATAGTGCTGCATACCAAGATGCAATGATCAAGGTTTCTTGTTGAAAAGCAGAACCTTGTGGTGACGATCAAAGCACAGCTTGAATAAGCATAGCTTTGTGTGTTACGTAGCTTCACGAGCCTCACAACCCGGTTGGAGTCTAAAACAGGAGAAGGGAACGCAGGGAGAGTAGCACGTTTCTTTCTAGCTATAAGTGGTGTTTGGGTTTTACACGGCCCGGCATTTTACTTATGTGGATGATGGAATGAGGCGCCTCGGATGTTAGGTCCTATAGGACCGGGAAATGTGTGTTCAGGAATTGCCAATTCGCAGAGTCGTATGTGCGGACCGGCCCTGCAGCTTTCCAAGGGTTCACTGTGGGGGATTCTGAGACATTAGTTAGAGTGTCTCGAATAGGTAAGGAGCTCCTCCCTAGCCTTGACTCATGATGGAAACCCAATTTCCAATACGACCTTATGCGATTTTGATTGTAGAACTAGTATGGCGACATAGTACGATGGGGTATTATGCCGTCTATGATTGATACATTATGATTGAACTGTTTTTGAAACTTATATACACTAGTAATAATATCAGACCCGTTTTTATCGTATCAAGCATTTTTGACCATTATAAGGTAAAAATCTATCCTCCTATTTGCGTTGCATTGTGTGATGAGACTTGAGTCTTATAGTGGTTTCATTTTTCCAAAAAGCATTGCGTTGTTTAACGATTTACTTTTAATTATGTGCTGGCAATCCAATGGAGTAAACCCGTTCTGCATTAGCGGCGAGGTCCTGTGATTAGCCTTATTATTACATTAGTTAAGTTAGATTTCTCACACCATTCCTTGTTTGGCATGCCTAGTAATAGGATGCAACATGATGTGGGGTTCTCGCTTCGCGGTTTGGTGGCGAACGGGAGAGTCTTACCCCTACATGTCCCTTTTTAGGGTTGGTAGGCTGCGTCCGGGGGATCCCGAAAGGGTCGCCGTAAAACAAGGTGTCTGGGGTACCAATGTAAGCCACGGTGGGTTTTACCTGCTGTATTGGAGGATGAAGGGATGGTTGCAATTCTGGATCGAAGCCTAAAGCGGTGTCCAGAGCATAGAAGTCTTCCTCTATTTATTGTATTTAATTTATTGTAATTTATTTTCCGCTGTAATTTTATTCGATGTACTCTGATATTCTGTACTCAGATGTAACATTATTGTAATGTTTATAAAAGTCTGTTGTTATTGTTCTAATGTGTTGTATTCCCAGAGTTAACGTGTTCTGATTTTGAACGGTCTTGGTCGATCTAACGATTGATCGGGTCGGGCGAAACCCGGGCCATTACAACGCTACTAAAAATGTTGTTTAATGACAGATTGGATATATTCTAAATCAAATTAGAATGAAATTAAGGATAATAACAAAGAAATAGCTAAGCCTAATTTGTATGGAAAATTTACAATGATTTGGAAATGGTAAATTACATCTAACTCATAAAATAAAAAGAGGAAATTAGTAGTGGACTTGATTAGATGGATTGAGGAAAAAACGATACATTTCCATACCGTTAAAATTACAAAGAACGTTGTTGCAAGAAAAGGAAGGAAAAAGGGGTTAGTGTGAAATAGGGGCTCTTTTACCATATTGCACATTAATCAAATAAAAGATATATGTATGTCCACGATGAAAATAAAAGAGATAGCTTGCAACTATGGATCCTGATTGATGTGCATTATGGGAATGGATCTTTATACCTTTCCACAAATCAATCTGATGAGGTGTGTGAAATATTTTCCTAAAATAATAAGAATATACAAGACGGAAAATAAAGGGTTGTTACGATAGTAAAAGTTCGATTAATGTTAAGGAATCAAGGGAAAATGTGATGAACGGGGAATATAACCTATTATAATTAATTATATGAATGGAATGTAATATAATAGATAGTTTTATCCTAGGGACAAGTGGAGTTATAACATGTGTTATAAGAAAGAAAACTTATTAGTAAACCTTGTTTAAGAGAACTAAGTTAATAAGTAAACAACCATAACAAGTTGTGACAACGGTACAATAAAAGGTTTGAGTAAATAAGAAAGAATAAAGTAGGCTTATTATTAATAGACTTATAATTGGGAGTATTGAGTCTAATAAACATAATAAATAATAAGCGGAAAACCGCTTTGGTGGCATAGGGCTAAATAAAGAAAGTAAGCAGCCAATTGGAAGGTAATGAACTTAGTAACTTGAAATAAAATTAAAACTCTTAGTAATCAAGTTAATTAGCCACTTGATGAGAAAAAGAAAGCGCTTAAATGAAAGATTGGAGGTGGAATGTGATGACCGCCCATAGCCTCCGCACTAAACAAGAGGAATAATACGCAGAAAGGTGTGCGCGTCAACTATGGATGATCATCAAGGTAGGTAAACACATTAGAACCTTTCGTAGAACTCACAGCGCAAGGATAAAATAAAATAGAACATATACAACATGTAATAGCAGTGAAGCATTACATAGCAAACTTTCACAACATCCCGAAAGATTATTCCAACATCATAGGAAATATCAAGTATGTACATAAGGCCTCACAACAACACTCATGGAGCAACTCAAACGGCAGAATTAGAAATACTAGATAGTAGTAAAACTAGTACGTGAGCCTCTTGCTCGCCATCAATCAGCATCATCGTCCTCAATAAAGCATCACCTGCTACTCAGTCTTCCCATCCACAACTGGATGAACAGCCCAAGGTAATAAGAGGAAATATAAAACCTTGAGTCAGAAAACTGTCTTAGTAAGTGATAAAACAACTAACAAACTTCATCAACAAAGTATATAAGAATAGGAAGATTAACAAACCAATCTACCAAACACTAAAGAAGAACTCAACTCCCATTTTCCCCACATTGGACAGTAATAGCCTTTACGATAAACAATTCAACCATTCATCCATGGAAACTAGAACACCCATTCAATCATGGTAAAACACTCATAACATCCAGATTATATGTATCTCATGTAAACCATTCTAATCGAATTCAACATCCCTCAAGCACAAGCCCCAAAGGCCTAAACCAATATCAGACAAGCACACAAGGAACATCCTCTTCAACGTTAGACAACCTACATGAGACGGTACAAACAGAACAACCAATCATCCATGACTGACTCTAGCTATCACCACCAATCCTGCTTTGAAACCATCGTCAATCGTATGACGACCAACCTTGCCACATGTCAAGGGCTAATGATAACCCCTGTTCTAGCATAAATTTCGTATGCCTTTCGACGAACATATTTATGTCCAACCTTGACACCTAGGCTTTTCAACGATACCCAAGGTACTCAACCTACAATCAGTCTTTTGGGTGCCTCCATCGTACCTTTGCTTTGAGCCTGCTAGAACTTACGACAAAGATAACCTCTCGGCCTTCACATCTCTAATCATCCAACTTGATGACTTTTCACAGCTCAAGCAGCCTTCTCGAGCAACCATTATCCACCAACTCACAACCTATGGGTGGTCACCTCATTTGTTGTTCTACACCGATCAATGAGCACCTTTTAACACTTCGAACCTTCCTCCTTGAATTCACTTCGAAGATACACCACCACTGCGCTGCGGCACGGGTTCGGGCACTTCTAAACGATTTTTTTAAAAGCGCTTTTCGCTCAAATCTGGGTCGTACCCGAAAAATGTACTTTTTCAAAAAATGACCTTGTGCGACCAACCCTGTCTTGCTCAACCGACCGACCCAACATGGTGCGACCAACCCGTACTTCTTGTCTTGACCTGCCACTGTTAGTTGGACCATACGTCCATGTTTCAAAATATGTACGACCAACCAACTCATCCTTTCACGACTAGTAGATGACCGACTAGATTAATTCACCCATAGGCTCGCTCGGACCGGTTATCCAAGCTCGCTCGAACCAAACAACCATCTACGAATGCATAACCGACCCAATACCAGGAGCAACCGATCACCTGCTTCTTAAAGCCCAAACTCCGGGCTTTTTTCCACTTGCACGACCGACCCTGATCGCTTCTGCTTCGTGCGACTGATCCCTGTTTCTGTCTTATCCTCCAAGAAACTACTCCAGGTGCGAACAACCCCCTGCGTGCGACCCAAAACCTGCATTTCACTAATTCCACTCCGATTTCCACCTAAACTTCGCCAAACATTAGATTCGACGAAATCAACTTGTCTAATCCATCAAATATGATCAAAAACACGGTATGAATCCGCTAGCAACATGAAAACAATAGTTTCCCCCAAACCATGCACAATCACACGAAAAACCATCATCAATGAACATATGAACAAAACTAAAGATCTAACTTGCACAATCATATGGAATAACATAGAATCACTTATTAGATGGGATCATAGGGTGATTCATGTGAACATGGACCAAACATGGTGTAGATCCATGGTAAAACACTTAAATATGATTAAAAGAACATGTACAAAAACTCATATACTTCATTGCGTTCATGTGAGAGATGTAAATCACTCATTGATCCTCCAAAACAAATTAAAATCAACGGAATATGAATCCGGATAGCAGCCACCTCACACCAAACACCTTGATCCGGTGAATCCTTGCCTCGATTGATGTAGATCTACCCTCCAATGATGTAGATCTTCAATTTTCCTCCTTGGATTATGATTTCTAATGGTGGATAGGTGTTAGAGGAAAGAGGAGCACAAGGCACCAAATGGGAGAATGAGAAATTAAGTCATTTCCCATATCCCTCACCCACTATTTATACCCTTCCATCAACCCACGGATGAGCCTTCCCCAAATCAGCCCATTAGACTCCCCAAACCTGGACAGCCAACTGAAAAATCTTAAAACAACGATTTATCCCAAAAAAATGAGCCAAATCTTTAAGGTAACCACTCTACGGAAAGGCAACCATCAATTCGTTTCCAATGGCACAGGTAACAACCTCTGATTCGACCTGAGTCAAAATTTATTCCCTGTACTAGACTGACAGGGGAAAAATGGTCACAAACAAAATTGGTAAAACTTATGGACATGTCTCACATCCCCACAAGAAACATATCAAAAGATGAGAATGGTCCAACCCTCAGGGAATAAAATAAAAATATTTTATGATCTTCCGATATGTAAAATGCGAGCTGTTACATTCTTCCCCCATTAAGAATTTCGCCCTCGAAATTCCAAGCAAACACAAGCAACCACAACAATTCTGCATGCCTATCATCCATGAGAATCCAATTCTATCATTCAAACTAAAAACCATCAAGTCATACATCCATAGTCTTAGCCTAGCACGCGGAATTTTATCAAACAACAACAAGATACAATTATATAACGATGATACGATCAAAGGGTCCTACCGATGAAGAGTTCTGGATGAGTCCCACTCGTGTTCTCTTCCATCTTCCATGTACAATCGTCTCCATCTTCACTCCATTGTACCTTGACTAGCTTAACCATTTTCCTCCTAAGTTGTTTCATGTCATTCCCTATAATACGAAGTGGCTTACGGGGTCTCTCAACTGCGGTCTCTACTTCTAGGTATTCATAATGCTCTGGAGATACCAGCACATTCGAGTCATGCACAAACTTCCATAGAAATGACACATGGAACACATTGTGCACACTCGACATTTTCTCGGGTAACTCCAATCTATATGCGAGTTTTCCAATTCGCTCGACAATCAGAAATGGTCCAACGAACTTAGGAGCTAACTTTCCTTTACTTTTGAATCGAACCACATTCTTTAACGGTGAAATCTTCACGAAAACCATGTCGCCAACTTCAAATTCCAAGTCCTTATGACATTTATCGGCGTAACTCTTCTGACGATCTTGGGTTGCCTTCATTCGTCGTCAAACGATCTCGATACAATCTGAGGTCTCTCTTATCATCTCTGGCCCAAGTACCTACTTATCTCTAGTTTCTAACCAACCGACTGGAGAATATCATGGTCTTCGATACAACGCCTCATATGGTGTCATCTCAATGCTAGACTGGTAGCTACCGCAAACTCAGCTAGATGCAGATGGTTCTCCCATGGTCCCCCAAAATCCAACACATAAGCTCTTAGGAGATCTTCCAAAACTTGGTTTACCCTCTCGGTTTGGCCATCAGTTTGGGGTTGGTAAACCATACTCAAACATAACTTGGTTCCCAAAGCTTCTTGCAAACTCTTCCAAAATCCGCTAGTGAACAATGGTTCTCGATCACATGCTGTAATCTTTGGGACACCATGGAACCGAACTATCCATTTCACATAAAGTTCAGCCAATTTCGACTCCATCCTAGTCGACTTGATAGGAATGAATCTCACACTTTTGGTCAAGCAATCCACGATGACCCAAATATGTTCATTTCCTGCCCTGGTTCTAGGTAGTCCATTTATAAAATCCATTGATATCTGCTCCTACTTCCATGTAAGAACTTCTAATGGCTGAAACAAACCACTCAGCTTCTTCTGTTCAGCTTTCACCAACTGACAGTTCATGCACTCGAAATAAACTTTCCAATATCTCGCTTCATCCCTCCCCAGTAGTAGACTCGTTTCATGCCCTAATACATCTTATTACCGCCGGGATGAATCGTCAACTTCGAGTGATGACACTCTCTCCGAACCTCATCTCTCAATCCATCAATATCAGGAATAACTAACTGTCCTTGTTTTCGAAGCCAACCTTCATGATCAACCTCAAACTCTTTATTCTCTGGTTCCAGCTTCTGGATAAACTCGACAAGCTTTGCATCTCACTTTTAGCTCTTGCCAATCCTTTTGATAAGAGAAGGTCTTATCGATAAGCTTGCCAACATTTCAGGTTCCAACTCACACCTTGGCCTGAAATCAAACCTTGCCAAATACTCGAGGCTTTTCCATTCTGAAAACATCGCTCCTAAACTTGTGTGTCTTCGACTCAACACCCTTACTAGAAGTATAGGCTATACCAAAATCATACGATGCCAGAATCTCTTACCATCGTTGCTGCCGAAGATTTAAATCCTTTTGGGAGAAAAGATACTTCAATGACTTATGATCTGTAAACAACTCGAATCGAACTCCCAACAGGTAATGTCTTCACATCTTCAGAGCAAACACAATCGTTGCTAACTCTAAATCATGAGTTGGGTGATTCTTCTCATGCGGCTTTAGCTGTCGACTCGCGTAGGCCACAACTTTATCCTTCTGCATTAGCACTGCTCCAAGTCCAGTACCACATGCATCGGTGTATAACACCATCTCTTAATCCCCATTTGGAATGGTCAACAAAGGAGCACTCATCAATCTCTCTTTCAGGACCCTAAAAGCTTGCTCGCACTTTGCATCCCATGTGAACACTTGGTTCTTCTTCATTAATCCTGTTAACGGTGCAGCTACCTTGGAGAAATCCTTGATAAACCGTCGGTAATAACCAACCAACCCAAGGAAACTTCGAACATTCGTCGCACTCTTAGGTTTATCCCAGTCCTAGATTGCTGCTACTTTAGTAGGGTCAACTGCTATCCTATTTCTAGAAACAACATGGCCTAAGAACCTCACTTCATTCTTCCAGAAGTGACACTTGGAAAACTTAGCTCTCAACTGATGCTTTCGCAAGGTCTCTAACCAATTCTCAAGTGTGTCTTATGTTCTTACTCATTTCTGGAGTAAACTAGAATATCATCCACGAACACAAGCACGAACTTGTTCAATTGATCTCTAAACACTCTATTCATAAGATCCACGAAATACGCTGGCGTGCTAGTCAACCCGAATGGCATCACCAACCATTTAAAGAAACCGGAAGGTATCCTAAAAGCAGTCTTTGGCACACTATCCTTAGCCACCCTCAATTGGTGAAATCCCGTTGCCCAATCCATCTGAGAAAACACTTTGGCCTCGTAAAGCTGATCGAACAAGTCATCAATCCTTGGCAACAGATACTTGTTCTTCTTAGTCACTTTGTTCTGCTCACGATAGTCCATACACAATCTTAATGAGCCATCAGCCTTGGTTGCAAATACGACCGGTGTGCCCCACTCGGAAACACTCCTCCGAATGAATCCCTTCCCTAAAAGGTCTCTAACTTGCACCTCCAATTCTTGCTGTTCCTTAGGCGCCATCCTCCTAAGAGGCATAACGATTGGTCTAGCACCCTCGACTAGATCGATCCTAAACTCAATCTCATGATGCGACGGCAACCCTTTGACCTCGTCAAAGACATCTACATACTCATTAGCGATCAACATTGATGACGGGTCTTCTTTTGAAATCCCAAGCGAATATAGATAACTCACGAAGACACCCTCTTCGCGCTTACATCTAATCAACACCTTTCGCCCTTCCACATCCTCGACCCTCACCTCTAGCTTCTCGCAATTCACCCTTGCCGCATACCTCCTGAGCCAATACATGCCCAAGATGTCCTAAACCTAGCGAAGTTAAGAACAAAGCAATCACACACAAAAAAGCAACCATGACTCGACAACACTAGACCATAGAAAATCATGCAAAAACTGGACGAACCTCCAACTGGATTAGTCACAATTAATGATCTATCACAATTCTCAGGTTCCAAACACAAGCGACACACAAGCTCATTACAAATGAATGAATGTGATGCTCCAATATCAAAAAGCACACGAACTGAAACTCCATTAACAGAAAAAGTACCTTGCACCACGACACCCTTTCCCTTTTCCTCTGCATTAGGAGCTCCCGAAGAAGTTGGCACGACTACCAAAGAATATGCATTCACAATATGCTTTCCCTTATCTAATCCTGGACAGTCTTTCTTCTCATGCCCAGGCTTCCCACACTTGAAGCACTTCTTCTTAGCCTTGGGATTCTTGCATTCATTCGAATAATGACCCTTTTGTTGGCAATTAAAGCAAACCATCTCACTCTTAGGCTTCTTTTGTCCATTCTTCCCTTTCTGTTATTGTAGCTCTCTCTTCTTATTATTGCCACCCTGTTATGGCTTCTGTTCTTCCTTAAGTGTAACAAAAACATCTTCTTCGGAAACAGTCTCAAAGCTATCATCGAGGTGATCCACAAGCTGATTCCTAAGATATTCATCCAACCCCAAGACAAACTTCTCGTTCTTTTGATAAGGAGTATCCACATATGAACAAGCATACTTCGACAAAGCCTCGAAGTCAGAAATATATTCAAGAATTGGCTGACCATTCTATTTAAACTCCACGATTCTCTTAAACAGAATGGACTTTTACACAGTGGAGATAAACTTCGCTTCAAACTTAGCATGGAATAGCTCCTATGAAATATCCTCTTCAGGGGTCTCAAGTGTGACAGAGTTCCACCAGTCCATTTCTCTACCCTCTAACTGCCTTGATGCAAGCTTCCTTTTTGTTGCATCATCAATGCCCAAGTCCTTGAAGATCCGAACGCAAGTATCCATCCACCTCTGGACTTCTTCAACTAGTTCAGTTCCCTTGAGTTGTTTTCCTTCTAATGAAGAAAAGTCTTTTCATAGCTTTGCAAATTCTACAGCTCTAGGCATTGGGACCCCAACCTCAACCGTAGCTACCACTGGAGCGGGGTCCCTTCAAAGACATGCTTCAATCATAGCTTCAAACATGGCCAGGTAATCAGGTGCCCCGCCATTACCCCTTCCAGGCACGGCTTCTTCCCTAGCAAAATGTCTCGTATAATGTCGACTCATTCTAAATCTGCAAATTAGAATGATTAGCCATCTACAAAAGAACTGCTAGAGAAGTACAAGCGCTACTACTATATATGCTAATATATATTGTAAACATCCAACTGAAATCAATAAGTACGTATCTCATACGTAATTAAGTCCTCGAACTTTGGCTAAAACGTTAACCAGATCTTTGATACCAAATGTGACGACCACCCATAGCCCCCACACTAAACAAGAGGAATAATGCGCAGAAAGGTGTGCATGGCAGCTATGGAAGATCATCAAGGTAGGTAAACACATTGGAACCTTTCGTAGAACTCAGAGCGCAAGGATAAAATATAATAGAACATATACGACAAGTAATAGCAGTGAAGCATTATATAGCAAACTTTCCAAACTTTCACAACATCCTAAAAGATTATTCCAACATCATAGGAAATATCAAGTATGTACATAAGGCCTCACTACAGCACTCATAGAGAAACTCAATCAACAGAATTAGAAATACTAGATAGTAGTAAAACTGGTACGTAAGCCTTCTGCTTGCCATCGATCAGCATCATCGTCCTCACTAAAGCATCACCTGTCACCTGTCACCTGTCACCTGCTACTCAGTCCACCTATCCACAACCGGATGAACAACCCAAGGTAATAAGAGGAAACATAAACCCTTGAGTCACACAATAGTCTTAGTGAGTGATAAAAAAACTAACAAACTTCATCAATAAAGTATATAAGAATAGGTAGATTATCAAACCAATCAACCAATCACCTGAGAAGAACTCAACTCCTGTCTCCCCTACATTGGACAGTGATAACCTTTACGATAAACAATTCAACCATTCATCCATGGAAACCAGAACACCCATTCAATCATGGTAAAACACTCGTAACATCCAGCTTATATGTATCTCATGTAAACCATCCTAATCGAATTCAACATCCCTCAAGCATAAGCCCCAAAGGCCAAAACCAATATCATACAAGCACCCAAGGAACATCCCCTTTAACATTGGAAAAACTGCATGAGATGGTACAAATAGAACAACCAATCATCCATGATTGACTCTAGCTATCACCACCAATCTGCTTTGAAACCATTGTTATTCGTATAACATCCAACCTTGCCACATGTCAAGGGCTGATGGTAACCTCAGTTCTAACATAAACTCCATACGCCTTTCAACGATACATATGTATTTCCAACCTTGAAAATTAGGTCTTTCAACGATACCTAAGGTACTCGACCTACAACCGGTCTTTTGAGTGCCCTCATCGTACCTTTGCTTTGAGCCTACTAGAAATTATGACAACGATAACCTCTCGGCCTTCACATCTCTAGTCATCCAACATGACGACTTTTCATAGCTCAAGGAACCTTCTCGAGCAACCATTATCCACCAACTCACAACCTTTGAGTGGTCACATTATTTGTTGTTATACACCGATCAACGAGCACCTTTTAACACTCTAAACCTTCCTCCTTGAATTCACTTCGAAGTTACACCACTATTGCGCTGCGGCACGAGTTCGGGCACTTCTGGCCGATTTTTTTAAAAGCACTTTTCGCTCAAATATGGGTCATACCCGAAAAACGTATTTTTTAAAAAATGACCCTGTGCTACCGATCCTGTTTTACTCAACCGATCGACCCAACATGGTGCGTCTGACCCATACTTCTTGGCCCGACCTGCCACTGTTAGTTGGACCATACATCCATGTTTCAAAACATGTACGAACGATCAGCTCATCCTTGCACGAGCAATAGATGACCGACTGACCAGATTAATTCACCCATAGGCTCGCTCGGACCCATCACCCAAGCTCGCTCGAACCAAACAACCATCTAGGAATGCACAACCGACCCCAACACCAGGAGAAATCGATCACCTGCTTCTTAAAGCCAAAACCATAGGCTTTTTTCCACTTGCACGACCGACCCAGATCGCTTCTGCTTCGTCCGACCGATCCCTATTTCTGTCTTGTCCTCCAAGAAACTACTCCAGGTGCGAACGACCCCCTACATGCGACCCAAAAACTGCACTTCACTAATTCCACTCCGATTTCCACCATAACTTCGCCAAACATTAAATTCAACAAAATTAACTTGTCCAATCCATCAAATATGATCAAAAACACGGTATGAATCCGCTAGCAACATGAAAACAATAGTTTCCCCAAACCATACACAATCACACCAAACACATCATGAATGAACATATGAACAAAACTAAAGACCTAACTTGCATAATCATGTGGAATAACATAGAATAAATGATTTAAACTTACTAAATGAGATCATTGGGTGATTCATGTGAACATGGACTAAACATAGTGTTGATTAAGGGTAAAACAATTAAATATGATTCAAAAAAACATGCACAAACACTCATATACTTCATTGCATTCATGTAAGAGATGTAAATCACTCACCGATCCTCCAAAACAAGCTAAAATCAATGAAATATGAATCCGAACAGCAAGCATCTCACACCAAACACCTTGATTTGTTGAATCCTTGCCTTAATTGATGTAGATCTAGCCTCCAATGGTGTAGATCTTCAATTTTCCTCCTTGGATTATGATTTCTAGTGGTGGAAAGGTGTTAGAGGAAAGAGGAGCACAAGGCACCAAATGGGAGAATGAGAAACTAAACCATTTCCCATATCCTTCACCCCCTATTTATACCCTTTCATCAACCCATGAATGGGCCTTCCCCAAATTAGCCCATTAGACTCCCAAAATCTGGACAGACAACTGAAAAACCTTAAAATAGCGATTTCTTCCAAATTGCTGAGCCAAATCTTTATTATAACCACTCTACAGAAAGGCAACCATCAATTCCTTTCTAATGGCATAGGTCTTACCCTTTGATTCAACCTGAGTCAAAAGTTATTCCCTGTACAAGACTGGCAAGGGCAAAATGGTCACAAACAAAATTAGCAAAAATTATGGACATGTCTCACATCCCCACAAGCAAGATATCAAAAGATGAGAATTATCCAACCCTCAGGGAATAAAATAGAAATATTTTACGATCTTTCAATACGTAAAATGTGGGTTGTTACATGGAATCTAATAACACGATAGTGTAATGCTCTTCGACCAATCCGCTTGTACGAAGGTAGAGAACCCAACGGTGTAGATCATCGATGAAACGACCTGAACTTCCCGTGAAGGAAAGCCCGGATTGAATTGAGAACAAGCCACATCGGAACACAAACAGAAGAACATTTCATTGTTTATTACAACAATTCCATTAGAATACAAGAATATACAAAGTATGAATAAATATTACACATCTGAAAAATATCAGAGATTTAAATACATTACTACAACAGAAAAATAATACAAAACACAACTGAAAAGAATATACGGATACAGAGCGTTGCGGATATCATTCCAGCTGTAAACTAGGATCCTGTGAATATAAATCTGCAAAACCAAAACTACAAGCTGCCTGTGTGGAAATAGGGGCACCCAGAGTTTAGGTTAAAACAATAAACTCCAGGTCAGTCATGTGACTGGTGTGAGAACCCGAAACAGTTATTTAAAACTTTACTTTAAATCTGATATATCAAGGGACCATGCCATATGACACAGAATGGGTTTTCTCCCAAGAATACCACCGCATATAACAAAATAACGCTATGCTTTTTGGAAAAATGAAGCTATTATAAGACTCAGGTCCCATCACACAATGCAATGCAAGCCGGGGGATAGGGTTTACACTTATAATAGCCAAACATGCTTGGTACGTTAAAACAAATCATTTGATACTATTATAAGTGCATAATGTATAAAACAACTTCAAATATAAATGTATCAATCCTAGATAACATGGGTACCATATATCATGTCGCTAATACTAGGCTCTACAATCAAAACAACAAATGTCACGTATTGGAAGTTGGATTACCATCTGTGAACCAAGGCAAGGGATTGTCCTTACCGCTTCGAGAAAATCTAGCCCATGTCTCAAGATCAGAACGCGTCGACCCTTGGATCATCAGGGCCGGTCCACTCGATGTGGATTAAACTTAAACCCTGAACAATACGTTTCCCCGTCCTATGGGGCGTAAATGAGCCAAATGACTCCATCGGCCCCGGATCGACCGATATATCTGAGGAACCTCGCAATACATCATCCACATAAGTAAAATGCCAGGGCTAGTAAAACGCTGACACTACTTCTAGCTAGAAGGAAAAGCATGCCCTCCCTGATGTCCTCTCCCATTTCTGGTTTACACCGGGGTGTGAGGCTCGCGAATTAATGCTACACAAAGCTACACTGTATTAAAGTCGTTCTTTGATCATCAACCACAAGACTCTTCTTCTCAACAGAAGCCTTGATCATTTGCATCTCAGCATGCCACACAGGCAATTCACGCTATGCAACCGATGTATATCAATCACACAGCATGAAATACGATGTCAGACACAAATCCATTTACAAGTCCATTCTGGGTCTGAACGAAACCGGAGGAACCTTATTCCTCGCATATCCATTTATCTCTAAGTAGGTCTGGACGATCACCAACTGATCCCTCCTCTTGGGTGTACAACCCAATCAAGATCATCAGTAATTATCCAACCAATGTGAAGACCTCCGGTCTTCGACCATCGTCTTCATCGTCGACTTATCGTCGATTCAGTTATTCAGAACGGGATAAACCCGGTTTTTCCGAATAACTCGCGTATATAATAAACAAGTGTTATAAAAGCACAACATACGCCTTATTCCAATCCAGAATATTCCTTTATTCAAATATTCTTTTACTTTGGGAAAGGTTCCCATTAATTTTATCAAAGATAAATTCTTTAAATTTATTCTTTAATCTTCCTTTGAATATCAATTCAAACCAAATTATGGTTTATCCAAACTAGTCGGGATTAACAAACCTTACCGAAGTAATCATTTGTTTTAATTTCCCAACCCCAACCTATTCATCTTATGAAGTAAAACCGGTAATACTTCATATCTGACACCATGGTGTTATCGGTAAATTCAATTACCATTTCACGTTCAAATCTAATTAAAGAATTAACTATCGCTTTGTGACGGCAAAGAATTTCGCTCGGTCCGAACCAGTCGCTAAACCGACCCAGACCGTTCGAAACGCCCTATCGTTTGAGAACACGACAAAATAGAACGCATACAGAAGAACATTTCACTGTATATTACAACAATGCATCAGATTACAAGAATATACAGAGTATAAAAGAATATTACACAGAAATATCAGAGATTTAAATTACATTAAATACATAGCAGCGGAAAATAATACAATACACAACTAGGAAGAGATATACGGATACAAAGCTTTCCGGATATCGTTCCAGCTGTAAACCAGGATCCTGTGAATATAAATCTGCAAAACCAAAACTACTAGCTGCCCGTGTCAAAATAAGGGCACCCAGAGTTTAGGTTAAAACAATAAACTCCAGGTCAGTCATGTGACTGGTGTGAGAACTAAAACAGTTATTAATCTTTATTTTAAATCATTAGGTAAATCAAGGGACCACGCCGTATAACACGGAACGGGTTTCCTCCCAAGAATACCAGTGCATAAACAACAGCGCAATGCTAAATAAAGAAAAATGAAGCTGTTATAAGACCCAGGTCCTATCACACAATGCAATCGCAAGCCGGGGGATAGGGTTTTCCCTTATAACAGCTAAAGAATGCTTGATACGTTTAAAACAAATCATTTGATACTATTATAAGTGCATAGAGTATAAAACAACTTCAAATCATAAGTATCAATCATAGGCGGCATGAATGCCCCATACCAATATGTCGCCATATATAGGTTTACAAATAAAACCGCAAATGGCACGTATTGGAAGTTGGGTTATCATTTATGGTATGAACCGAGGCTAGGGATCGTCCTCCACCGATTCGTGACTCTCTAGCCCGAGCCACAGGCAAGCGCGCAGGCAAGCCTTGGAGCGACAGGGCCGGTCCACCGATGTGGATTATTATGCCTGAACACTACGTTTCCCCACCCTATGGGGTGTAAGTCTGGTCCGTCAGCCGACCAGAAGCATCGGCCGAAACCGATATAACCGAGGCGCCTCGCAACAGCAACAACCACATAAGTCAAACTCATCAGGGCGTGTAAAACCACTGACGCCACTTCTAACTAGAAAGAAACGCAAGTCCTCCCTGAGGTCCGTCTCCCGTTTTTGATTCATACCGGGTGTGATACTCGCGAATCAACGTTACACAAAGCTACGCCACACAAGGCCGTGCTTCGATCATCAACCACAAGACTTTGCTTTTCAACAGAAGCCTTGATCAATTGCCACTTAGGCATGCCACACAGGCAATTCACTCCATGCGATTGATATCCATCAATATATAACCCCTGAGCTCGTACGTCTCAGAGAAGGGCGTTAAGCAAGAGAATAAACTCTCCGCCGCCAAACAGATATATATTTAATAGAGATCAATCACACGGACTAAAATCCAATGTCAGACACACAGTCCATTTACAAGTCCGTTCTGGGTCTGAACGAAACCGGAGGCACCTAGTACCTCGCATATCCATCGATCTCCAAGTACGTCTGGACGATCACCAACTGTTTCCATCTTCTTGGGTGTACAGCCCAATCAAGATCATCAGTAATTACCCAAACGACGTGAAGACTTCCGGTCTTCGACCACCGTCTTCATCTTCGACTTATCGTCGTATCAGTTATTCAGAATGGGATAAACCCGGTTTTTCCGAATAACTCGCGTATATTTTAAATAAGTGTTACACAACACAACATACGCCTCATTCCAATTCATTAGTCACTAACCGTAAATTAATCAAGAGAATAATTCCCCAAATATTAACCCCGAAGGCCGAAACCAACATCAGATCAATATCCAGAAAACCATTCTGCTTGGCTAACCGACAGTTAGTTTCTAAATTTCACGTTCAAATCTAATTAAAGATTTAACTATCGCCTGGAGCAAAACTGGTGATACTCCATTTTCGATCATTTCAATCTAATTAAAGATTCATTAAAACTCCACTTAGTTTTAATCTTTGACTGGGTTAAAGAATCAGTGTCATTTAAAAACACGGTTCACGATAAACCCAAAATCACATTCATTAATCATCGGGTTAAAGAACGAGTGTTATTTAAAAACACTGTCCACGATAAACCCAAAAATCAATACTAATTCAATTCCAATTAAATATCATTTTTAATTGGTACACTTCATTAAATCTAAATAAAAAGATTTAATCTTTTCTCAACTGGGTTCAAGAATAGTGTTAGTGAAGACACCATTCACGACAAACCCAAATCACATTCGATATTCAATACAAGGCTCTGAATAGAAAATATATCGGCTTATATTCAATATCGAATTCTACGACTAACAAATGTCGTATTGGAAATAACGATACAAATATATATCTTTCAAATTTCCATAACAACACCTGTAATATCACGAATTCCAACATCGAAATATTCCGAAGACAATTTCGATTCAAATCCACTCCAATGCAATCATTGGAAATTTTGGTTATTTTCAAAACCATTTCAAATTCAATTTATTTATTTAAAAATAAATAGAATTATAATTCTAGTTCAAAACTAGTTCATTTCGATAAAAATCTATTTTTATCTTTTCAAATATGGAGTTTTTCATCCCAAACTTTCACAAATCATTTCTTATGATTTTACACAAATTATTACTATTTTTAATAATTTTATCAAGGCCCGTACAGTCGATTTCCATTAACGGCCATCGAACTGCACTTACAGCGACCTTTTTCGAATTTGATTTGGACGTATCTCCAAATCCAACCGTTAGATTTCAAATTTCTAACATTCATTAGAAAGCTCTTTTCGATACGAACCCAACGGTTCCGGTTTTAGGAGAATCCGACGGTCGGATCTCCCGCAATGTCCGTTTGAAATAAATGGTCGAAATTCACGAACTGCCGCGGCGCGGCGCGTTCTATTCAGGCCATTATATTATATATATAATATATATAATATATACTTCATCGATTTCTATTTAAAACGAATTATATAAATAGTTTTAAATTCGTTTCAAATTCTATTTCAACTTCTATTTCAATTCAAAGCAAAATTGAATTCTTCTTTATAAATTCGTTTTAAAATTCATTTCTATTCAATTCGAATTTCAATTCAATTTGAATTCATTTCAATTCGCTTTCAATTCCATTTGAATTCGTTTTCAATTCAATTCATTTCGAAATCGTTTTCAATTCAATTCATTTCGAAATCGTTTTCAATTCAATTTATTTCGAAATCGTTTTCAATTCAATTCATTTCGAAATCGTTTTCAATTCAATTTATTTCGAAATCGTTTTCAATTCAATTCATTTCGAAATCGTTTTCAATTCAATTCATTTCGAAATCGTTTTCAATTCAATTCATTTCGAAATCGTTTTCAATTCAATTCATTTCGAAATCGTTTTCCATTCAATTCATTTCGAAATCGTTTTCAATTCAATTCATTTCGAAATCGTTTTCAATTCAATTCATTTCGAAATCGTTTTCAATTCAATTCATTTCGAAATCGTTTTCAATTCAATTCATTTCGAAATCGTTTTCAATTCAATTCATTTCGAAATCGTCGATTTCAAAATTACTTTTTAATATTCATTTTAAAATGAATAAAATCGATATAAATATCGTTCACGTCAAAATGGCGTCAATCTAATCAACACGGCTTCATATATTGATATTTTCAAATATTCCATTTCGAATATTTCTATTTCAAATATTTCTATTTTAAAACTGGAATGAGGCCCAATCAATTACCATATAAAGTTAATTATATGGATTTTCATACAACACATGTATAATAGCATTGAAAAATAATCAACCATCAACCAAAGTGCACTACACTGTATAAGCATCAAATATAGATATCTAACGCTTATAACAGCCTGTCAATCAATCGATCGACATATTTAATCAATCAGGATGAGTGAACTTCAAATTTCATCCCAACACCCGTGTGGGGTTTCAAACAATCAAACACAGATGTTATTTGTGCAGTTGGGCGATGTGTGAAATTTATCGACCCAATCAATATCAGTCAAATCAGTGTATATACAAACAAATCGGCCGATTTGTTTATAACTATTCATTTATTCACATTCACGTTAAAAATTATATTTTTAACGATAAAACATTTTATTTTAACCTATGAATTTCTATTCAATTCATTTACACAATAAAATGATATTTTTATTTTCTAACATATTTTAGAAAATTTCGGCGGCATAACGGCACGATACTAGAAACGGGACAAGGCCTAGCCTTATCCCCGGTCTAGTGAAGGCCCACGCCATTCACTCATCAATCAAATCAATTTCATTTTGCAAACCACAAAATTTGGAGTAAGGGTCTAACCTAGCCTTACTCCTACGCCTTATAACGGCGCACGTCTAATCCTAGCCAATTTATCGATTCGATTTTTCACACCACAAACCACATTCAAACCAATATCGCAATCAATCACCAAACAGTCAAACAAACAAGTCCATGGTCTGTGGACGATTGTGTCGGGTGCTACTAAGCACCGTCTGCATCCTAGTATAAATATATAACTAGAAAAGAAATAGAAAGGTGAGAAATTCTCACATATAGCTATCCAATCCTCTTGACTCTTCTTCGTTCTCGCCTCTTCGTTGTTGTAGCCACTACACATGTAAAAATCGAATTTTTTACTTCGTTATTCAATATATAAAAACTCTATTTTCCATGCGAAGTTCAATATATAAAAATTCGATTTTTAACAATAAGGTTTTCGCCTTTATAAAAAATATAGTTTTCGCTTTTATAAAAAAAATAAAGTCTTTTCTATTTTTAAAAATCCTACTTTTTCCTCTAAACAAAAATCTCGCCTTTTTGCTTTTCTATTTTAAAGATCAAATCTTTATAAAGTTTAAACCTTTTCTATTTAAACCTTAAAATAAAATCAGTTTTTATTTTTCCTTTTAAATTATTTTTTACTCATTTACAAAATTCAGTTTTTACTTATTATAAAAAAATCAGTTTTTACTTATTATAAAAATCAGTTTTTAAATCCATTTCAAATCGGTTTTTAAAAATCATTTTAAATCAGTTTTAATTTTAAAGTAAAAATCAGTTTTAAAACTTTAAAATAAAAATCAAAGTAAAATAAAAACAAATAAATAAATCAGTTTTTCATATAACTAAAAATCAGTTTTTTTTTCTATAAACAAAAATCAGTTTTAACTACTTCTTAAAATCAGTACTATATACTCTTTTTTTTTTTTTACATAATAAAATAAAAAAAACAGTGTTGTTTTTTTTTTCTAATTAACATCGGATAAAACTATATAAATAAAATAAAGAAATAAAATAAAAATAAAATAACTTACAGGGGGGGGGCTACTGGGGGTGTCGATGTCGGCGTGAGGCCTGGAGGGGGGTGGGGCTGTCGCGGCTTCAGGTGGCGGCGCTAGGGCTTCGGGTCTTCGCGAGTTGCTGGATGAAGGGGAGGGGTTTAATCGAACAGGGGAGAGAAGCGCGCCACGGGGGGGGGGGGGGGGGTTCGACGAGGTGGAGGGGCGACTGGGGGTGTCGATGTCGACGCAGGCGGCGGCGCGGTGGGTGCTTCGAACGAGAGGGAGGTCGGCGATCGATTTAGACTTAGGGTTTTTTTTTTTTTTTTTTCTGGTTGACATCAAAGTGAACGGGGGGGGGGGGGGGGGGGGGGGGCCAAGGCGAGATTAAGGGGAAGGAGGGAAATTAAAATAATATATATATATATATATTTTATTTAATTTGTAAAAAGGTTGACTTTTACATACGAACTCGAAATCGAACCCACCGCCTGTCGTCCATAGCGTTTTACCCCCATTCCGAACCCAATGGGATATGTTTCGTAAGCTGATTTGATCGTTACAATCAGTTTCCTTTTGAATTTTCATTTAAATCACTATATTGAATTTTAAACGCACATTTCAAATTACCGGGGTCACATACTAACTAGAAAAATTCCAGAAAAATATTTTCTAGCTTCGTATTGACGATACGGTCCTAACAAAACTAGTTTCGTCGAATTCTGAGACTGTTAGAAAAACGGCCAATTTCCAGTCGATTAAAATCAACTGAAATGGTCAAAACACGTTTTCCTTTGCCACGCTCACATATTGATTCGAAAAATTATGAAATTTGGAATCTAGCAATAATTCGACATCACGGACCCAACAAAACTGGTTTCGTCGAAATCCGAGGTCGTTCGCAAAATGTCCATTTTTAAGGGCCTGAATTCCATAGCGACTATTCAGAATTTTCAATTGGACATATCTTTTGATTCCCGATATGAAATCTTGATTTTTCGGATTCGTTGGAAAGATATTCACTATTAGATTCCATTATTTTTGGTTTCACTAAAATCCGGATTGTTTTGCACCCGGTACATTCAATTGAAGTTTGAAATCGAATTATCGAACTACCGCGCCATTTTCAATTCTATTTATAATTATATATAAATATTTATATTCTAACGACGACGCGTATAATATATACGTTCGAATTATATTCAAAATAAATTTCTCGCCGATATTATTTAAAATAATTCATTTTAAATAATCAAAATACGCAAAAATTGCCAAAATAAAAATTTCAAACTGGCTCGCATTTTACGGGTTGTTACAATCTCCCCCACTTAAAACTTTTCGTCCCCGAAAAGGAACAAAGTCGAAAGTGGTTTGATTATTCAGCTCTACGATCGATCAGGCTTCCATTCTCCAACTCTTTAGTTTCTGAGAATTTTCAAATTTTCAAAAATTTGGCTAACTCCCTAAATTTTTGAAAAATTTCGCCATAACCTCCCCTGCAATGGGAGCATCGGGGAATTTCAAATAGCTTCCCCGGTCCTTCAGATCTCAAAAAGAAAAAGAAAAAGCCAAGCGGCTAGCCAATAGGCTCACAAAATCATCATCACCCAAACAAAACAGGAAATTATGTAATAAACATGTACCTATTTGTCGGGCAAACAAATTTTATTCTCTGCTCTAGCCTCCTTGCTATGACCTGTTCAAAGATATATATGTATATGCAAGCAAATGCGACCAATTTTCAATATAACTCAATATTTGATGCTATTAGGCATAATGGTTCAAAATTAGCAAACAAATAAACAAACAACACAAACATCAATCAATTAGTGAATTTAACGTTTCAAATTCATAATTTTGATACATATACAAAAATCATGTTTTTGATGCCAATTCACAACAAAGTGTTCTAGCTATATAAGATTTGGTTCTCACACCAGTCTAATGGAAATATATAGATATCACACCTTCGAAACACGAATATAAATACTGATGATGTGGCCACATCATCAGAATTATCCCCGGGTGTCTAGAATGTGACTCTATATCTATCCAGTATATTAAAATTTCGAATACACGCGGATCAGACGTATACGCAAAATCTATATATACTGGACTGTCCAACTCAACATAAATAGATAATCAAATACGAATAATTGATTTAAATTTTCAGAACAAAAATTGTTTTCATTTGAAAAATATACTATTCACACTCGTTCTAGGATACTACTGATCCTATCTCTAACGAGTCATTCCATCGGATATTACTAACCCAATATCTGATGAATCCTTTCGTACAGTTCTAATGTGTCTTGTTCTCTGAGCTTTGTAAACCAAAGCTCTGATACCAACTGTGACGGCAAAGAATTTCGCTCGGTCCGAACCAGTCGCTAAACCGACCCAGACCGTTCGAAACGCCCTATCGTTTGAGAACACGACAAAATAGAACGCATACAGAAGAACATTTCACTGTATATTACAACAATGCATCAGATTACAAGAATATACAGAGTATAAAAGAATATTACACAGAAATATCAGAGATTTAAATTACATTAAATACATAGCAGCGGAAAATAATACAATACACAACTAGGAAGAGATATACGGATACAAAGCTTTCCGGATATCGTTCCAGCTGTAAACCAGGATCCTGTGAATATAAATCTGCAAAACCAAAACTACTAGCTGCCCGTGTCAAAATAAGGGCACCCAGAGTTTAGGTTAAAACAATAAACTCCAGGTCAGTCATGTGACTGGTGTGAGAACTAAAACAGTTATTAATCTTTATTTTAAATCATTAGGTAAATCAAGGGACCACGCCGTATAACACGGAACGGGTTTCCTCCCAAGAATACCAGTGCATAAACAACAGCGCAATGCTAAATAAAGAAAAATGAAGCTGTTATAAGACCCAGGTCCTATCACACAATGCAATCGCAAGCCGGGGGATAGGGTTTTCCCTTATAACAGCTAAAGAATGCTTGATACGTTTAAAACAAATCATTTGATACTATTATAAGTGCATAGAGTATAAAACAACTTCAAATCATAAGTATCAATCATAGGCGGCATGAATGCCCCATACCACTATGTCGCCATATATAGGTTTACAAATAAAACCGCAAATGGCACGTATTGGAAGTTGGGTTATCATTTATGGTATGAACCGAGGCTAGGGATCGTCCTCCACCGATTCGTGACTCTCTAGCCCGAGCCACAGGCAAGCGCGCAGGCAAGCCTTGGAGCGACAGGGCCGGTCCACCGATGTGGATTATTATGCCTGAACACTACGTTTCCCCACCCTATGGGGTGTAAGTCTGGTCCGTCAGCCGACCAGAAGCATCGGCCGAAACCGATATAACCGAGGCGCCTCGCAACAGCAACAACCACATAAGTCAAACTCGTCAGGGCGTGTAAAACCACTGACGCCACTTCTAACTAGAAAGAAACGCAAGTCCTCCCTGAGGTCCGTCTCCCGTTTTTGATTCATACCGGGTGTGATACTCGCGAATCAACGTTACACAAAGCTACGCCACACAAGGCCGTGCTTCGATCATCAACCACAAGACTTTGCTTTTCAACAGAAGCCTTGATCAATTGCCACTTAGGCATGCCACACAGGCAATTCACTCCATGCGATTGATATCCATCAATATATAACCCCTGAGCTCGTACGTCTCAGAGAAGGGCGTTAAGCAAGAGAATAAACTCTCCGCCGCCAAACAGATATATATTTAATAGAGATCAATCACACGGACTAAAATCCAATGTCAGACACACAGTCCATTTACAAGTCCGTTCTGGGTCTGAACGAAACCGGAGGCACCTAGTACCTCGCATATCCATCGATCTCCAAGTACGTCTGGACGATCACCAACTGTTTCCATCTTCTTGGGTGTACAGCCCAATCAAGATCATCAGTAATTACCCAAACGACGTGAAGACTTCCGGTCTTCGACCACCGTCTTCATCTTCGACTTATCGTCGTATCAGTTATTCAGAATGGGATAAACCCGGTTTTTCCGAATAACTCGCGTATATTTTAAATAAGTGTTACACAACACAACATACGCCTCATTCCAATTCATTAGTCACTAACCGTAAATTAATCAAGAGAATAATTCCCCAAATATTAACCCCGAAGGCCGAAACCAACATCAGATCAATATCCAGAAAACCATTCTGCTTGGCTAACCGACAGTTAGTTTCTAAATTTCACGTTCAAATCTAATTAAAGATTTAACTATCGCCTGGAGCAAAACTGGTGATACTCCATTTTCGATCATTTCAATCTAATTAAAGATTCATTAAAACTCCACTTAGTTTTAATCTTTGACTGGGTTAAAGAATCAGTGTCATTTAAAAACACGGTTCACGATAAACCCAAAATCACATTCATTAATCATCGGGTTAAAGAACGAGTGTTATTTAAAAACACTGTCCACGATAAACCCAAAAATCAATACTAATTCAATTCCAATTAAATATCATTTTTAATTGGTACACTTCATTAAATCTAAATAAAAAGATTTAATCTTTTCTCAACTGGGTTCAAGAACAGTGTTAGTGAAGACACCATTCACGACAAACCCAAATCACATTCGATATTCAATACAAGGCTCTGAATAGAAAATATATCGGCTTATATTCAATATCGAATTCTACGACTAACAAATGTCGTATTGGAAATAACGATACAAATATATATCTTTCAAATTTCCATAACAACACCTGTAATATCACGAATTCCAACATCGAAATATTCCGAAGACAATTTCGATTCAAATCCACTCCAATGCAATCATTGGAAATTTTGGTTATTTTCAAAACCATTTCAAATTCAATTTATTTATTTAAAAATAAATAGAATTATAATTCTAGTTCAAAACTAGTTCATTTCGATAAAAATCTATTTTTATCTTTTCAAATATGGAGTTTTTCATCCCAAACTTTCACAAATCATTTCTTATGATTTTACACAAATTATTACTATTTTTAATAATTTTATCAAGGCCCGTACAGTCGATTTCCATTAACGGCCATCGAACTGCACTTACAGCGACCTTTTTCGAATTTGATTTGGACGTATCACCAAATCCAACCGTTAGATTTCAAATTTCTAACATTCATTAGAAAGCTCTTTTCGATACGAACCCAACGGTTCCGGTTTTAGGAGAATCCGACGGTCGGATCTCCCGCAATGTCCGTTTGAAATAAATGGTCGAAATTCACGAACTGCCGCGGCGCGGCGCGTTCTATTCAGGCCATTATATTATATATATAATATATATAATATATACTTCGTCGATTTCTATTTAAAACGAATTATATAAATAGTTTTAAATTCGTTTCAAATTCTATTTCAACTTCTATTTCAATTCAAAGCAAAATTGAATTCTTCTTTATAAATTCGTTTTAAAATTCATTTCTATTCAATTCGAATTTCAATTCAATTTGAATTCATTTCAATTCGCTTTCAATTCCATTTGAATTCGTTTTCAATTCAATTCATTTCGAAATCGTTTTCAATTCAATTCATTTCGAAATCGTTTTCAATTCAATTTATTTCGAAATCGTTTTCAATTCAATTCATTTCGAAATCGTTTTCAATTCAATTTATTTCGAAATCGTTTTCAATTCAATTCATTTCGAAATCGTTTTCAATTCAATTCATTTCGAAATCGTTTTCAATTCAATTCATTTCGAAATCGTTTTCAATTCAATTCATTTCGAAATCGTTTTCCATTCAATTCATTTCGAAATCGTTTTCAATTCAATTCATTTCGAAATCGTTTTCAATTCAATTCATTTCGAAATCGTTTTCAATTCAATTCATTTCGAAATCGTTTTCAATTCATTTCGAAATCGTTTTCAATTCAATTCATTTCGAAATCGTCGATTTCAAAATTACTTTTTAATATTCATTTTAAAATGAATAAAATCGATATAAATATCGTTCACGTCAAAATGGCGTCAATCTAATCAACACGGCTTCATATATTGATATTTTCAAATATTCCATTTCGAATATTTCTATTTCAAATATTTCTATTTTAAAACTGGAATGAGGCCCAATCAATTACCATATAAAGTTAATTATATGGATTTTCATACAACACATGTATAATAGCATTGAAAAATAATCAACCATCAACCAAAGTGCACTACACTGTATAAGCATCAAATATAGATATCTAACGCTTATAACAGCCTGTCAATCAATCGATCGACATATTTAATCAATCAGGATGAGTGAACTTCAAATTTCATCCCAACACCCGTGTGGGGTTTCAAACAATCAAACACAGATGTTATTTGTGCAGTTGGGCGATGTGTGAAATTTATCGACCCAATCAATATCAGTCAAATCAGTGTATATACAAACAAATCGGCCGATTTGTTTATAACTATTCATTTATTCACATTCACGTTAAAAATTATATTTTTAACGATAAAACATTTTATTTTAACCTATGAATTTCTATTCAATTCATTTACACAATAAAATGATATTTTTATTTTCTAATATATTTTAGAAAATTTCGGCGGCATAACGGCACGATACTAGAAACGGGACAAGGCCTAGCCTTATCCCCGGTCTAGTGAAGGCCCACGCCATTCACTCATCAATCAAATCAATTTCATTTTGCAAACCACAAAATTTGGAGTAAGGGTCTAACCTAGCCTTACTCCTATGCCTTATAACGGCGCACGTCTAATCCTAGCCAATTTATCGATTCGATTTTTCACACCACAAACCACATTCAAACCAATATCGCAATCAATCACCAAACAGTCAAACAAACAAGTCCATGGTCTGTGGACGATTGTGTCGGGTGCTACTAAGCACCGTCTGCATCCTAGTATAAATATATAACTAGAAAAGAAATAGAAAGGTGAGAAATTCTCACATATAGCTATCCAATCCTCTTGACTCTTCTTCGTTCTCGCCTCTTCGTTGTTGTAGCCACTACACATGTAAAAATCGAATTTTTTACTTCGTTATTCAATATATAAAAACTCTATTTTCCATGCGAAGTTCAATATATAAAAATTCGATTTTTAACAATAAGGTTTTCGCCTTTATAAAAAATATAGTTTTCGCTTTTATAAAAAAAATAAAGTCTTTTCTATTTTTAAAAATCCTACTTTTTCCTCTAAACAAAAATCTCGCCTTTTTGCTTTTCTATTTTAAAGATCAAATCTTTATAAAGTTTAAACCTTTTCTATTTAAACCTTAAAATAAAATCAGTTTTTATTTTTCCTTTTAAATTAGTTTTTACTCATTTACAAAATTCAGTTTTTACTTATTATAAAAAAATCAGTTTTTACTTATTATAAAAATCAGTTTTTAAATCCATTTCAAATCGGTTTTTAAAAATCATTTTAAATCAGTTTTAATTTTAAAGTAAAAATCAGTTTTAAAACTTTAAAATAAAAATCAAAGTAAAATAAAAACAAATAAATAAATCAGTTTTTCATATAACTAAAAATCAGTTTTTTTTTCTATAAACAAAAATCAGTTTTAACTACTTCTTAAAATCAGTACTATATACTCTTTTTTTTTTTTACATAATAAAATAAAAAAAACAGTGTTGTTTTTTTTTTTTTCTAATTAACATCAGATAAAACTATATAAATAAAATAAAGAAATAAAATAAAAATAAAATAACTTACAGGGGGGGGTTTAGCGTCGGTCGTGGGGGGGGCTACTGGGGGTGTCGATGTCGGCGTGAGGCCTGGAGGGGGGTGGGGCTGTCGCGGCTTCAGGTGGCGGCGCTAGGGCTTCGGGAGTTGCTGGATGAAGGGGAGGGGTTTAATCGAACAGGGGAGAGAAGCGCGCCACGGGGGGGGGGGGGGTTCGACGAGGTGGAGGGGCGACTGGGGGTGTCGATGTCGACGCAGGCGGCGGCGCGGTGGGTGCTTCGAACGAGAGGGAGGTCGGCGATCGATTTAGACTTAGGGTTTTTTTTTTTTTTTTTTTTTTCTGGTTGACATCAAAGTGAACGGGGGGGGGGGCCAAGGCGAGATTAAGGGGAAGGAGGGAAATTAAAATAATATATATATATATTTTTTTATTTAATTTGTAAAAAGGTTGACTTTTACATACGAACTCGAAATCGAACCCACCGCCTGTCGTCCATAGCGTTTTACCCCCATTCCGAACCCAATGGGATATGTTTCGTAAGCTGATTTGATCGTTACAATCAGTTTCCTTTTGAATTTTCATTTAAATCACTATATTGAATTTTAAACGCACATTTCAAATTACCGGGGTCACATACTAACTAGAAAAATTCCAGAAAAATATTTTCTAGCTTCGTATTGACGATACGGTCCTAACAAAACTAGTTTCGTCGAATTCTGAGACTGTTAGAAAAACGGCCAATTTCCAGTCGATTAAAATCAACTGAAATGGTCAAAACACGTTTTCCTTTGCCACGCTCACATATTGATTCGAAAAATTATGAAATTTGGAATCTAGCAATAATTCGACATCACGGACCCAACAAAACTGGTTTCGTCGAAATCCGAGGTCGTTCGCAAAATGTCCATTTTTAAGGGCCTGAATTCCATAGCGACTATTCAGAATTTTCAACTGGACATATCTTTTGATTCCCGATATAAAATCTTGATTTTTCGGATTCGTTGGAAAGATATTCACTATTAGATTCCATTATTTTTGGTTTCACTAAAATCCGGATTGTTTTGCACCCGGTACATTCAATTGAAGTTTGAAATCGAATTATCGAACTACCGCGCCATTTTCAATTCTATTTATAATTATATATAAATATTTATATTCTAACGACGACGCGTATAATATATACGTTCGAATTATATTCAAAATAAATTTCTCGCCGATATTATTTAAAATAATTCATTTTAAATAATCAAAATACGCAAAAATTGCCAAAATAAAAATTTCAAACTGGCTCGCATTTTACGGGTTGTTACACGCTTGGAGAAGAACTGGTGATACTCCATTCTCCATCATTTCCTTGAATTTGATAATTTTAGTTATCAAATTCACCTTTCAATCTATTTAAAGATTAATTAAAACTCTAATTCAGTTTTAATTTCCAAAAATCATTACTTAATGATTATTCAAAGTTAAGAAATAAATCTTATCATTAACGGGGTTAAAGAACTAATGTCATTTAAAACACAGTTCACGATAAAACCAAAATCTCATTCCATTAACAATGGAATCTTCACGGAAAATAGATCAATAAATAATCGCTATGAACTTCCATATCCAACCGATACTATAAATGGAATAACGGCCAAGCCTCTTAAATTGCATATATAGTAATAGTCTTCCTCCACATAAGTCCACTTCAGTTATTACCAAATTGAATTCCATTCCATTCCAATTTATTTTATTAAATTGGAAAATTTTACTTTGGAAATTCTCCTTTAAATCTCAACAAAATATTTATAAATTCCAAATCACATTTCATTGTAAATCAGGTTAAAGAACAAATGTCGTTAAAACACAGTTCACAGCAAACCCAATTCACATTCCATTAATTATCAAGTTAAAGAACAAATGTTAATTAAAACACCGTTCATGATAAACCCAAAAATCAATTCCAATTCAATTCCAGTGAAATATTAATTAATTGGTATACTTCATTAGATCTAAATAAAAAGAATTTAATCTTTTTCTCAACTGGGTTTAAGAACAGTGTTAATGAAGACACCATTCATGACAAACCCAAATCCCATTTGATATTAAATACAAGGCTCTGAATAGAAAATATATCAGCTTATATTCAATATCAAATTCTGTAAGCAACAAATACCGTATTGGAAATAATGATATAAATATATCTTTCAAATTTCCATAACAATATCGGTACAATCATGAAATCCAACATCGAAATATTCCAAAGACAATTTCGATTCAAATCCATTTCCAATTTATATATTGGAAATTCTGGTTATTTTTAAAACCATTTCAAATCCAATTTATTTATTTTAAAAATAAATGGATTATAATTCTAGTTCAAAACTAGTTCATTTCGATAAAAATCTATTTTTATCTTTTCAAATATGGAATTTTTCATCCCAATTCTTTACAAATCATTTCTTATGATTTTACACTAATTATTGATATTTTTAATAATTTTATTAAGACCCGTAGAGTCAATTTCCATAAACGGCCATCTAACTGCACTTACAGTGACCTTTTCCAATTTTGATTTGGACATAATTCCAAACCCAACCATTAGATTTCAAATCTCTAATATTCTTTGGAAATCTCTTTTCAATACGAACCCAACGGTTTTGGTTTTAGGAGAATCCGACGTCGGATTTCCCGTAATGTCCATTCGAAGTCAATGGTAGAAATTCGTGAACTACCGCAGCGCGGCGCGTTCTATTCCGGCCATTATATATATAATATATATATTATATATATATTATATATATTTCGTCAATTTCCTTTTAAAATGTATTTTATAAATTGTTTTGAATTCGTTTACAAAACGATTTCAACTTCATATTCAATTTCAAATCAAAATTGAATATTCCATATCATCGATATATAAATGATAATATTTTCAAAAAATTATATTTTGAAATCAATTCCTTTTCGATATTCATTATAAAAATGAATAAAATCGATATAAATATCGTTTACGTCAAAATTGCGTAAATCTAATCGACACTGCTTTATATATTTAAATATATTCGTGTCCATCCCAAATCGGACATCAAAATCATATTTTGATTCTTCTCTGAATATTATTTGAAAATATTCATTATTTTAAAAGAATCGTTATTTTAAAATATTTATTCTTCTGAACTGGAACCAGACACAGTCCATTACCATATAATGTGATTATCTGGATTTCATACAATACATGTATACAACAACAGTGATAAATAATCATCCATCATCCAAAGTGAATTCTGTAGTGTATAAGCATTAAATATAAATAATTTACGCTTATAACAGCCTGACAATCAATCGATTGACATACAGCTAATTATTGGGATTAGTGTATGTCCAATTTCATCCCAATACCTGTGTGAGGTTTTCAAACAAAGAACACAAATTTATTTGTGCAGTCAATTTATCGTCCCAATCAATATCAGTCAAATCAGTGTACATAAACAAACTGTCTGATTTGTAAATGAATATTTATTCTCTTTCATATACATGTTAAAAATTATATTTTTAATGATAAAATATTTATTCGATTCATTTACACAATAAAAATGATATTTTTATTGTTCTAATATATTTTAGAAAATTTCGACGGCATAACGGCACGGTACTAGAAACGGGATAAGGCCTAGCCTAACCCGTACTTCCCCGTAAAGGAAAGCCCAGATTGCTTTGAGAACGAGATGAATCAGAACACAAACAGTAGAACATTTCATTGCTTATTACAACAATTTCCATCAGAATACAAGAATATACAGAGTATGAATAAATATTACACATCAGAGAAATATCAGAGATTTAAATTACATTACATAGCAGCAGAAAAACAATACAATACACAACTGAAAGAGATATACAGGTGCAAAGCTTTCCGAATATCATTCCAGCTGTAAACCAGGATCCTGTGAATATAAATCTGCAAAACCAAAACTACTAGCTGTCCGTGTCGAAAATAAGGGCACCCAGATTTTAGGTTAAAACAATAAACTCCAGGTCAGTCATGTGAGTGGTGTGAGAACTAAAACAGTTATTAATCTGATTTTAAAGTTAGGTAAATCATGGGACCACGCCGTATAACACGGAACGAGTTTACCCCCAAGAAAACCAGTGCATAAAACAATAGCGCAATGCTAAATAAAGAACAATGAAGCTATTATAAGACTCAGGACCCATCACACAATGCAATGCAAGCCGGAGGATAGAGTTTTTACCTTATAAAAGCCAAAAATGCTTGGTACATGAAATTTCATCTTTTATTATTACTATAAGTGTATAGTATCAAAACAATTTCAATCATAAGTATCAATCATAGACGGCACAAGTGCCCCATACCACTATGTCGCCATATATAGGATCACAACTAAAACCGAAATGTCTCGTATTGAAGTTGGATTTCCATCATGAACCAAGAAAAGGGACCGTCCTTACCACTTCGAGATGCTCTAGCCTGCCCCTCCGGACCCAGACCCAGGTGGGCCCTTGGATCGTCAGAGATGGTCCACTCGATGTGGATTAAATTGCCTGAACACTGTGTTTTCCCGCCCTATTGGGCGTCAATGAGCCAAATGACTCCATCGGTCCCGGATCGACCGATATAACCGAGGCTCCTCGCAATCCATCACCCACATAAGTAAAATGTCCGGGCATGTAAAACCCAAAACACCACTCCTTGCTAGAAGGAAACGCTTGCCTTCTTTGAGGTTTTCTCCCGTTTCTGATTCACACCGGGGTGTAAGGCTCGCGAATTAACGCTACACAAAGCTACGCTGTATTAAAGACGTGTTTTGATCATCAACCACAAGACTTTGCTTTTCAACAGAAGCCTTGATCATTTGCATCTAAACATGCCACACAGGAAATTCACGTTATGCAACCGATGTATACCAATCACACATAACGAAATCTGATGTCAGATACACATCCATTTACAAGTCCGTTCTGGGTCCGAACGAAACCGGAAGAACCTTATTCCTCGCATATCCATCGATCTCCAAGTACGTCTGGACGATCACCAACTGATTCCCTCCTCTTGGGTGTACAACCCAATCAAGATCATTAGTAATTATCCAAAAGATATGAAGACCTCCGGTCTTCAACCACCGTCTTCATCGTCGGCTTATCGTCAATTCAGTTATTCAAAATGGGTATAAACCCGGCCTTTCCAAATAACTCGCGTATATAATAAACAAGTGTTATAAAACACAACATACGCCTCATTCCAATCCAGAACATTCCTTTATTCAAATATTCTTATATTTTGGGAAAGATTCCCATTAATTTTGTCAAAGATAAATTCTTTAAATTTATTCTTTAATCTTCCCTTGAATATTAATTCAAACCAAATTATGGTTTATCCAACCTAATCGGAATTAGCGAACCTTACCGAAGTAATCATTTGTTAAATTTCCCAACCCCAAACTATTCATCCCATGAAGTAAAACTGTTGATACTCCATTCTTGATCATTTCAATCTAATTAAAGATTCATTAAAACTCCACTAGGTTTTAATCTTCCCAAAAATCAATATTAATGATTGTTTAACTTGGGAAATCATATCCTGTCTTTAACCGGGTTAAAGAATCAATGTCATTTAAAACACGGTTCTCTATAAACCCAAAATCACATTCCATTCCATCAGCCTTTAACCGTAAATTAGCAAGTGAACAATTCCCTAAGTATTAACCCCGAACGCCGAAACCAACATCAGATCAATACTCAAGAAACCATTCAACTTAGCTAATCTCCAGTTAGTTTCTGATTTTCTTAACTCCGTTGGGTCTAAGAACAGTATTATTAAAGATACCATTCACGACAACCCATAATCACATTCCATTAACGATGAAATCTTCATGGAAAGCAAATCAATATATATAATCGATATAAATTTCCATATCCGACTAATAATATAAATGGAATAATGGCAAAGCCTTTTAAATTCCATACATATTATCAGTCCTCACCCACAGAATTTCGTTTCGATTATTGTCAAATCGAATTCCATTCAATTCCAATTTAATATATATTAAATTGGAAAACTTTATCTTGGAAAATCTCCTTTAAATCTTAATAAAAGATTTATAAATTCCAAATCCCATTTCACTGTAAATTGGGTCAAAGAACGAATGTCGCTAAAACACAATTCACAACAAACCCAATTCACATTCCATCAGTCTCTAACCGTAAATTAGCAAGAGAACATTCCCCTTAGTATTAACCCCGAAGGCCGAAACCAACATCAGATCAACACCCAGGAAACCATTCAACTAAACTAATCTCCAGTCAGTTTCTAATTCTCTTAGCTCCATTGTGTTCAAGAACAGTATTATTAAAGATACCAATCAAGACAAACCCAAAATCCAGTTTGATATTAAATACAAGGCTCTGAATAGAAAATATATCGGCTTATATTCAATATCAAATTCTACGACCAACAAATATCGTATTGGAAATAACATATAAATCTACCTTTCAAATTTCCATAACAATATATGTATAATCACGAAATCTAACATCGAAATATTATAAAGATAATTTCGATTCAAATCCATTCCAATTTACATATTGGCGATTCTGGTTATTTTTAAAACCATTTCAAATCCAATTTATTTATTTTTAAAAATAAATGGATTATAATTCTAGTTCAAAACTAATTCATTTCGATAAAAATATATTTCATCTTTTCAAATATGGGATTTTTCATCCCAATTCTTTCCAAATCATTTATTATGATTTTACCTCAATTATTGATATTTTTAATAATTTTATCAAGGCCCGTACAGTCGATTTCCATAAACGGTATTCGAACTGCACTTACAACGACCTTTTCCAAATATTTGGACATAATTCCAAATCCAACCGTTAGATTTATAATTTCTTGCATTCGCTAGAAATCTCTTTTCGATACGAACCCAACGGTTCCGGTTTCAGGAGAATCCGACGGTCGGATCTTCCGTAACGTCCATTCGAAGTCAATGGTCGAAATTCGCGAACTGCCGCAGCGTGGCGCGTTCTATTCAGATCATTATATTATATATAATATATATAATATATATTTCATCGATTTCCATTTAAAACATATTTTATAAATCATTTTAAATTCGTTGTCAAAACGATTTCAACTTCATACTCAATTTCTAATCAAAATTGAATATTCTATATCATCGATATATAAATGATAATATTTTCAAAACATTATATTTTGAAATCAATTCCATTCCGATATTCATTACAAAAATGAATAAAATCGATATAAATATCTTTCACATCAAAATGGCGTTAATCTAATCAACATGGCTATATATATTTAAATATATTCATGTCCATCCCAAATCGGACATCAAAATCATATTTGATTCTTTCCTGAATATTATTTGGAAATATTCGTTATTTTAAAATAATCGTTATATTAAAATAATAATTATTTTAAAATATTCATTCTTCTGAACTGGAATCAGACACAGTCAATTACCATATAATGTGATTATATGGATTTCATACAATACATGTATACAACAACAGTGATAAATAATCATCCATAATCCGGAGTGCATTCTACACTGTATAAGCATAAAATATAAATATTTAATGCTTACGCAGCTTGTCAACCAATCGATTGACATACAACTAATTATTGGGATTAGTGAATGCCCAATTTCATCCTAATACCATGTGGGGTTTCAAACAATCAAACACAGGTTTTATTTGTGCAGTTGGGCGATGTGTAAAATTTATTGTTTTAATCAATATCAGTCAAATCAGTGTACATAAACAAATCATCTTATTTGTAAATGAATATTTATTTTATTCACATACACGTTAAAAATTATATTTTTAACGATAAAATATTTATTCAGTTCATTTACACAATATAAATGATATTTTTATTTTTCTAATATATTTTAGAAAATTTCGACGGCATAACGGCACGATACTAGAAACGGGATAAGGCTTAGCCTTTCCCTAGTCTAATAATGGCCTACGTCATACATATGTCAATCAAATCAATTCCATTTCATTTCCTAAACCAAATTCAATCCAATAACCCAAACTAAACAATCACACAAGTCGTCCACGGTCTGTGGACAACGGGAAATAGTTCATGTATGCAATTATAAATAAATAACTGTATAAATAAATTCAGTGAGAGAGTTCTCACCTTGGGGTTCCACTCCGTCATTCTTTAATTCTGAATGGTTCGAATTTGCCCAAAATTTCAATGCGATTTTTCCCCGCTATTCATAGTAAAAATCACATTTTTATTATTACTATATGTACATAAAAATCATATTTCTATTTCCACTTCATATATATATATAAATCGAATTTTTTATCGCTATCTCATATATATAAAAATCAAATCTTTATCGCTACTTCATATATATATAAATAAAATCTTTATTTCAAAGTCATATGTGTGGAAGTCACATGTTTTTCTTTCTAAAAATATTTTCATTTTATGACAATTTCATTCATTTCCTTTATAAGTTAAAAATTATATTTTTAACTTATCAAAAATTATTCCATAAACTAAAAATCATATTATTTTTTTAAACTAAAACATATTTTTAAATTGCTAAGTATATAAAAATCATATTTTTATAACCTAAATTGTATTTTTAAATCGCTAAGTATATAAAAATCATATTTTTAAACTAAAAATCATATTTTTAATTCTATCATATTATATATATGTAAACACTGAATTTGTAAATGCTATTACATATAAAAACTTATTTTTTTCATCATTTAAAACCAATTTACAGTAATGAATAAAGAAAAATAATAAATAAAATAATAATAAAACTTACGGCGGAGGTGAGGGGGTGGAGGATCGTCGGAGGAGCATTAGGAGGCTGGCGCCAGCGTCGGAGGGCTGGCGGTTAGACATATGGCTGGAGCGACGGGCTTTAATCGGACGGAGGGGAAAGGGAAAATGGCCTGGGTGGTCAACTTCAGCGGCACGGCCTGGGGAGTCGAGCGGCGCAGCTATGAGGGGGGGGGGGAGGAGGCGCATCGGCGTCAGGCAGGGTAGGGGGAGGAGAGATGGGGAGACAAGATCGGTTTTTTTATTTCATAGTTTGACTGATAATGTGAAGAGAGAGGGGGGGAGGAAGTTATATATATTTATTTTATTTTAAATTTCCAAAAAGTAACTTTTATTTCGAAGTCCAAATCGAACCCATCGACTGTCGTCCCTACCTAAATACCCCCATTCCGAACACAATGGGATATGTATCATGAGCCAATTCTGCTGTTACGATTTGTTTTCGTTGAAATTAAAATATAAATCGTCCCTACCTAAATACCCCCATTTCGAACACAATGGGATATGTATCGTGAGCCAGTTCTTCTGTTACGATTTGTTTTCATTGAAATTAAAATATAAATCTATATATTGAATTCTAAACGTACATTTCAATTTACCAGGGCCACATACAGGCTCTAAAAATTACAGAAAAATTATTTCTAGCTTCGTATTGACGATACGGTCCTAACAAAAATAATTTCGTCTAATTTGAAGACCGTTTGAAAAATGGCCATTTTCTGGTCGATCCAAATTGACTGAAACTGTCAAAACACATTTTACTTCGCCACGCTCGCATATTGATTCGAAAAATCATGAATTTTGGAGTCTAGCAATAATTAGATATCCCGGATCAAACAAAAGTGGTTTCGTCGAAAACAGAGATCGTTTGCAAAATTTCCATTTTTAAGGGCTATATTTTCCATAGCGACTATTTTAAATTTTCATTTGGGCATAATTTTTTATCCTCGCTATGAAATTTCAATTTTTTGGAATCGTTGGAAAGATATTCTCAAATAGATTCTAATATTTTTTGGTTTCGCTAAAATCCGGTTTATTTTGAATCCTGTACATTCATTTGAAATTTGAAATCGAATTTTCAAACTACCACGCCATTTTGAATTCCTTTTGTAATTAAAAATAAATATTTATATTCTAACGACGATTTATATAAATATATATATATTCTAATTCTATGCAAAATAAATTTCTCGTTGTTATTATTTAAAGTAATTCATTTTAAATATCCAAAATTCACTAAAATTGCCAAAATAAAAAATTTTAAATTGTTTCTGATTTTCCGGGTTATTACAAGTCTAATAATGGCCTACGCCATACACATCCCAATCTAATCAATTCCATTTCATTTCCCAAACCAAATTCAACCAAACAATTCAATCAGCCAAACTAAATAATCGCACAAGTCTTCCATGGTTTGTGGACGACGGGGAACAGTTTATATAAGCAGTTATAAAATAAATAACTATATAGAAAAATTATAGTGAGGAGTTCTCACCTTTAGGATCCACTCCTCCATTCCTTATCTCTGAATGGCTCAGATTTGGATTTGATTCCCGTTATTTCAATCGAAATCAGTTTCACACTGTTCATAGTAAAAAACACATTTTTAATAGGATGTTTATATATTAAAAATCATATTTTTATTTCAAAACTACATCGTAAAAATCAGATTTTTACAACGCTACTTTCTGTATAAAAAATATATTTTTACTTCGCTATATACATAAAAATTATATTTTTATATCTCTATATATAATAAAGATTATATTTTTATTTCGTTCTTCAAACAATAAAGATTATATTTTTAGTTCGTTCTTCATATCGATAAAGATTATATTTTTATAATTCCATTCAAACTATAAAAATCGTATTTTTATGTTGCTATTCATATACGTAAAAATCAAATTTTTATTCGCTACGTGTATAAAAATCAAATATTTATCCTTTAAAAAAAAACCAAAACTTTCTTGGTTCAAAAATCTATTCTTTTTATTTTAACAAATCACTTCTTTTTGTTTTTTATAAATCACTTCTTTTTGTTTCAATTATAACTTTACATTATTAAAAATCATATCTTTATTTCACTTTTCAAACAAATATAAAATCACATTTTAACTGAAGTTATCTAAATAAAAATAATATTTTTATTCTATATCATTTTGCCTAAAATCTGAAACTTAAACAACGTTATTATATATTAAAATTTGAATTTAAATTATGTTATCATATCATAAAGAAAACAAAATAAATAAACAACAAAAACGACCGGAAACTCACCGTATCGGCTTTTACAGAGAAGGAGGGGGTTTCTTTGCGGTAGCGCCGGAGGTGGGGGAAGCTCACTGGCCAGCGGCGGTGGCTGTTGATGACGGGGAGGGCTAGGGGAGGCTAGGGTTTATGGGAATTGGGCATTGGTGTTCGAACTGGGCGAGAGGAGAGAGGAGGGGGCACGGTGGAGGTCCGAGGAGGTGGAGCGACGAGCGGCGCGACGATGGCGTCGCTGAAGGCGGAGCGAAGGGTTCCTAGGGCTGCGGTTTTTTTATTTATTCTTTTTCGATCTGAACGAGCATTGACTAGGGGAGGGAAAAAGTGATGGGGAGGGATATATTAATTATATATAAAAATATTTTATTATTTTTAATTTCAGAAAGGTAACTTTTTAATATGAACTCGAAATCAAGTGCACCGACTGTCGTCCCTACCTAATCACCCCCACTCCAAACACAATGGGATATTTATCGTAAGCCAGTTCGGCCGTTACGATCGGTTTTCGTCAAAATCAAAATATAAATCTATATATTGATTTTGAACGCAAATTTCAATTTACCGGGGCCACATACGGACTCTAAAAATTCCCGAAAAATATTTTCTAGCTTCGTATTAACGATGCGGTTCTAATAAAACTAATTTCGTCGAATTTGGAGACCATTCGAAAAATAGCCAATTTCTGTTCGATCCAATTTGACTGGAACTGTAAAAACACGTTTTCTTTTGCCACGCTAACATATCGATTTCAAAAATTATGAATTTTGGACTCTAGCAATAACTTGACATCCCGGATCCAACAAAAGTGGTTTCGTCAAAAATGGAGGTCGTTTGCAAAATTCCATTTTTAAGGGCCAAAATTCCATAGCGACTATTCTGAAATTTCAACTGGGCATAACTTTTTATTCCCGCTATAAAATTTCAATTTTTTGGATTCATTGGAAATATATTCTCAAATAGATTCTAATATTTCTGGTTTCGCTAAAATCCGATTTATTTTGAATCCTGTACAGTCATTTGAAATTTGAAATCGAATTTTCAAACTACCGCGACATTTTCAATTCCTTTTGTAATTAAAATAAAATATTTATATTCTAACGCCGATTTATATAAATATACACGTTCTAACTTCGTCGAATATAAATTTCTCGTTGTTATTATTTAGATAATTCATTTTAAATATCCAGAATTCATTAAAATTGCCTAAATAAAAATTTTAAATTGGCTCGGATTTCCGGGTTTTTACAATCTCCCCCACTTAAAACTTTTTTTCCCCGAAAAGGAACGAAGCTGAAAGTTGTTTAGCTAATGAACTCAACTTTCATTATTTTCATTATGGCTTAAGTTCTTCAACTTTTCAGTTTCTAAGAACATTTCAAATTTTTCAAAAATTTGGCTGACACCCTAAATTTTCGAAAAATTTCGCCATAATCTCCCCTGTACGGGAGCACTGGGAAAATCCCGAAATCGCCGTAGAGGCCTTCTCATCTCAAAAAGAAAAAGAAACAGCCAAGCGGCTCAAAAAATCATCAAAAACCCCAAGAAATACAATACACATGTACCTATTTGTCGGGCAAACAATTTTATTCCTCTGCTCTAGCCTCCTTGCTATGACCTGTTCACACATATATATGTACATTCATGCATTCTCAAACAATTTTCAGTACATTTCAATATTTGTTACAATTCGGCCTAAATAGTTCAAAATTTTAATAAATCAAACCAATAATCAAATAACACAATCAGCAATCAATTAATTGATTATCTTTTCAAATTCATAATTTTGATATATAATTAAAATCAAATTTTTGATGCCAAATCACAACAATAAGCCCTATCTAGTTTTGGTTCTCACACCAGTCAATTGGAATCATATAGAATTCCCACTTTCGAAACACGAACATAAATACGGATGATGTCCGGACATCATCAGAATTATCCCTGAGCGACTAGAGCGTGATTCTATATCTATCCAGTATATTAAAAACTTCGAACACTCGTGGATCGGACGTGTATGCAAAATCTTTATATATTGGATTGTCCAAATTCAATACAAATAAATATTCAAATACGTTGAATAAGGTTTAAAATTTCAAACAAAAATTGTTTTCATTTGAAAAATATACTCTGCACACTCGTTCTAGGATACTACTGATCCCATCTCTAACGAGTCATTCTCATTGGATATTACCAATCCAATCTCTGATGAATTCTTTCGTTTGGTTCTAACGTGTCTTGTTCTCGAGCTTTGTAAACAAAAGCCCTAATACCAAAATGAAACGACCCAAACTTCCCTATGAAGGAAAGCCCGGATTGAATTGAGAACAAGCCACATCGGAACACAAACAGAAGAACATTTCATTGTTTATTACAACAATTTCATCAGAATACAAGAATATACAGAGTATGAATAAATATTACACATCAGAAAAATATATGATATTTAAATACATTACTGCAACGGAAAAATAATACAAAATACAACTGAAAAGAATATACAGATACAGAGCTTCCCGGATATCATTCTAGCTGTAAACCAGGATCATGTGAATATAAATCTGCAAAACCAAAACAACAAGCTTCCCGTGTGGAAATAGGAGAAACCAGAGTTTAGGTTAAAACAATAAACTCTAGGTCAGTCATGTGACTGGTGTGAGAACCCAAAACAGTTATTTATAACTTTACTTTAAATCCGATATATCAAGGGACCACGCCGTATAATACGGAACGAGTTTCGTCCCAAGAATACCAGTGCATATAACAAAACAGTGCAATGCTTTTTGAAAAAATGAAGCTATTATAAGACCCAGGTCCTATCACACAATGCAACGCAAGCCGAGGGATAGGGTTTTCCCTTATAATAGCCAAACATGCTTGGTACATTAAAACAAATCATTTGATGCTATTATAAGTGCATAGTGTATAAAACAACTTCAAATATAAATGTATCAATCCTAAACGACATGGGTACCATATATCGTGTCACCAGTACTAGGCTCTATAATCAAAAACGCAATTGTCACGTATTGGAAGTTGGATTTCCATCTGTGAACCAAGGGAAGGGATCGCCCTTACCGTTTCGAGACAATCTAGCCCATGTCTCAGGATTAGAACGCATCGACCCTTGGATCGTCAGGGCCGGTCCACATGATGTGAATTAAAATTAAACCTTGAACAATACGTTTCCCCGTCCTATGGGGCATAAATGAGCCAACTGACTCCATCGACCCCGGATCGACCGATATACCTGAGGCGCCTCGCAATCCATCATCCACATAAGTAAAATGCCAGGGCTAGTAAACCGCTGACACCACTCCTGGCTAGAAGGAAACGCATGCCCTCCCTGATGTCCTCTTCCATTTCTGGTTCACACCGGGGTGTGAGGCTCGCGAATTAATGCTACACAAAGCTACGCTGTATTAAAGCTGTGCTTTGATCATCAACCACAAGACTCTGCTTCTCAATAGAAGCCTTGATCATTTGCATCTCAGCATGCCACACAGGCAATTCACGCTATGCAACCGATGTATATCAATCACACAGCATGAAATCCGAGGGCAAACACACATCCATTTACAAGTCCGTTCTGGGTCTGAACGAAACCGGAGAAACCTTATTCCTCGCATATCCATCAATCTCCAAGTACATCTGGACGATAACCAACTGATTCCCTCCTTTTGTGTCTACAACCCAATCAAGATCATCAGTAATTATCCAACCGATGTGAAGACCTCCAGTCTTCGACCACCGTCTTCATCGTCGACTTATGTCGATTCAGTTATTCAGAATGGGATAAACTCGGTCTTCCCAAATAACTCGCGTATATAATAAACAAGTGTTATAAAAGCACAACATATGCCTTATTCCAATCCATAATATTCCTTTATTCAAATATTCTTTTACTTTGGGAAAGGTTCCCATCAATTTTATCAAAGAAAAATTCTTTAAATTTATTCTTTAATCTTCCTTTGAATATCAATTCAAACCAAATTATGGTTTATCCAAACAAGTCAGGATTAATGAACCTTACCGAAGTAATCATTTGTTTTAATTTCCCAAACCCAACCTATTCATCCCATGAAGTAAAACTGGTAATACTTCATATCTAACACCACAGTGTTATTAGTAAATTCTATTACCATTTCACGTTCAAATGTAATTAAAGATTTAACTATCGCTTGGAGCAAAACTGGTGATACTCCATTCTCGATCATTTCCTTGAATTTGATAATTTTAGTTATCAAATTCACCTTTCAATCTATTTAAAGATTCATTAAAAATCCAATTTAGTTTTAATTTCCAAAAATCATTACTTAATGATTATTCAAAGTTAAGAAATAAATCTTATCTTTAACGGGGTTAAAAAACTAATGTCATTTAAAACACAGTTCATGATAAACCCAAAATCTCATTCCATTAACAATGGAATCTTCACAGAAAATAGATCAATATATATAATCGCTATGAACTTCCATATCCAACTGATACTATAAATGGAATAACGGCCAAGCCTCTTAAATTCCATATATAGTAACAATCTTCCTCTATAGAAGTCCACTTCGATTATTACCAAATCGAATTCCATTCCAATTTATTTTATTAAATTGGAAAACTTTACTTTGGAAATTTTTCTTTAAATCTCAACAAAAGATTTATAAATTCCAAATCACATTTCACTGTAAATCGGGTAAAAGAATGAATGTCGTTAAAACACAATTCACAACAAACCCAATTCACATTCCATTAATTATCGGGTTAAAGAACAAACGTTATTTAAAAACCGTTCACGATAAACCCAAAAATCTATTCCAACTCAATTCCAATGAAATATTAATTAATTGGTATACTTCATTAAATCTAAATAAAAAGATTTAATCTTTTTCTCAACTGGATTAAAGAACAATGTTAATGAAGACACCATTCACGACAAACCCAAATCCCATTTGATATTAAATACAAGGCTCTGAATAGAAAATATATCGGCTTATATTCAATATCAAATTCTATGACTAACAAATATCGTATTGGAAATAACGATATAAATATATCTTTCAAATTTCCATAACAATATCTGTATAATCATAAAATCCAACATCGAAATATTCCAAAGACTATTTCGATTCAAATCCATTTACAGTTTATATATTGGAAATTCTAGTTATTTTTAAAACCATTTCAAATCCAATTTATTTATTTCAAAAATAAATGGATTATAATTCTAGTTCAAAACTAGTTCATTTCGATAGAAATCTATTTTTATCTTTTCAAATATGTAATTTTTCATCCCAATTCTTTCTAAACCATTTCTTATGATTTTACACTAATTATTGATATTTTTAATAATTTTATCAAGGCCCATACAGTCGATTTCCATAAACGGCCATCGAACTGCACTTACAATGACCTTTTCCAATTTTAATTTGGACATAATTCCAAATCCAACCCTTAGATTTCAAATCTCTAATATTCGTTAGAAAGCTCTTTTCGATACGAACCCGATGGTTTTAGTTTTAGGAGAATCCAACGGTCAGATTTCCCGTAATGTCCATTCGAAGTCAATGGTCGAAATTCTCGAACTGCCGCAGCGCGGCGCGTTCTATTCAGGCCTATATATATATATGTATATATATATATATATATATTATATTTCATCGATTTCCTTTTAAAACGCATTTTATAAATCGTTTTAAATTCGTTTTCAACTTCATATTCAATTTCAAATCAAAATTGAATATTCCATATCATCGATATATAAATGATAATATTTTCAAAACAATATATTTTGAAATCAATTCCTTTTCGATATTCATTATAAAAATGAATAAAATTGATATAAATATCGTTCATGCCAAAATGGTGTCAATCAAATCGACACGGCTTTATATATTTAAATATATTCGTGTCCATCCCAAATCGGACATCAAAATCATATTTTGATTTTTTTTCTGAATATTATTTGAAAATGTTCGTTATTTTAAAATAATCGTTATTTTAAAATATTTATTCTTCTGAACTGGAATCAGACAAAGTCAATTACCATATAATGTGATATATGTATTTCATACAACACATGTATACAACAACAGTGATAAATAATCATCCAGAGTGCATTCTACACTGTATAAGCATTAAATATAAATATTTTACACTTATAACAGCCTGTCAATCAATCAATCGACATGCAGCTAATTATTGAGATTAGTGTATGACCAATTTCATCCCAACACCCGTGTGAGGTTTTCAAATAACGAACACAGATTTATTTTTGCAGTTGGGAATTGTGTAAAATTTATCATCCCACTCAATATCAGTTAAATCGTTTTACATAAACAAATCTTCTAATTTGTAAATGAATATTTAGTAATAACCCGGAAACCTGAGCCAATTTAAAATTTTTATTTTGGCAATTTTAGCGAATTTTGATATTCAAAGTGATATATTTTAAATAATATCAACGAAAAATTTATTTTGAATATAATTCAAACGTATATATTTATATAGATCGTCGTTAGAATATAAATATTTATTTTATAATTATAAAAGGAATTGAAAATGGTGCGGTAGTTCAAAAATTCGATTTCAAAGTTCAAAAGAATGTGCAGGATTCAAAATAAACCAGATTTTAGCAAAACCAAAAGTATTAGAATCTATTTGAGAACATCTTTCCAACGAATCCGAAAAATTGAAATTTCATAGCGGGAATAAAAAGTTATGCCCAGTTGAAAATTCAGAATAGTCGCTATGGAATTCTAGCCCTTAAAAATGGAAATTTTGCAAATGACCTCTATTTTCGACCAAACCACTTTTGTTGAATCCGGGATGTCAAATTATTTCTAGATTCCAAAATTCATAATTTTTCGAAGCAATATGTGAGCGTATTGAAGTAAAACGTATTTTGATAGTTTCAATCAATTTCGATCGACCAGAAAATGACCATTTTTCAAACGGACTTAGAATTTGACGATATTAGTTTTGTTAGGACCGTATCGTCTATACGAAGCTAGAAATAATTTTTATGGAATTTTTAGAGTCCGTGTGTGACCCCGGTAAATTGAATATATATTGATTTATATTGTAATTTTAACGAAAGGAGATCGTAACAGTCGAATTGGGTCAGAAACATGTCCCATTGTGGTCGGAATGGGGGTAGTTAGCTAAGGGCGACAGTCATTGGGTCTCGTTTGAAGTTCATATTAAAAGGTTACTTTTTGAGAAATAAAATAATTAAATATATATTCTTTGAATTGGTAAAACCCTTTTATTCTCCTCTCACCTTCACATCGTTCAGAACAATCGAAATAAAAAATATGAAGTCGTCGCTCTGCTAAAATCCATCGCGCCACCGTCGGTGGGGCTTCGCCGAGCCCTAGCGGCGCCCCCCCGAAACCGCATCACCCCCTCCTCCTCAGGCTATCGCGCCACCCCCTTACTCCTTTGCTTCGCAGCCCTCTTGAATTGAAGCCCCACGCCAAATCAGCGAAACCCTAGCCTCCCCTGAGACCGCCAAGGCCTCCTCCACCCTGCGCCGGCTAGAGCAGCCCCCCCTCTCGAAAATCCAACTGTAAGCCTTCTTGTTTAAGTTTATTTTTATTTTAATTTTCTTTTAAGTAATTTCTATTTTTATAACATAGAAAAATTAGATTTTTAAACCAAGAGAGATTAAATTTTTAATGTATCAAATATTACATTTTTAAAAGGAAAAAGACGATATTTTTAAAAGGAAGAAGACAATATTTTTAAAAACAAAAAGACAATATTTTTAAAAGTAAAAGACGATATTTTTTAAAAGGGAAAAAGGCGATATTTTTAATAGTGAAAAGAATGGATTTCTATATATATGTAAATAATGAAAGGATTTGATTTTTATTTATAGAAGGATTAAATTTTTGTACATGAAAATATTAAATTCTTGTCCACGAAAAGATAAGATTTTTATATAAATAAAGGCGATATTTTTAATAATAGAAAGGCGACGTATTTATATATGTTGCAGAGGAATAAAAATCCGATTTTTACATATATGAAGTAACGACAAAAATTCGATTTTTATACTATAAACCTCGTTATCAAAATACGATTTTTATATATGTATCGAAATAAAAATATATTTTTTATTATATATATAGTGGAATAAAAATGTGATTTTTATAGCATTGAAATAAAAATGTGATTTTTATTATGACCAGTGTGAATAAGAGTGCGATATAATTGACTGAAAGCGAAACAGAATTCAGACTGTTCAGAAATAGAGAACGGAGGAGTCGAATCCTCGGTGAGAACTCCTCACTTTTATTTTAATTTCTAGTTGAAATATATACTAGGATGCAGATGGTGCTTAGTAGCACCCGACACCCATCGTCCACAGACCATGGACAACTTATTTGATTTTGTTGTGTTGCGAAAATTGATTGTGGTGTTGAAATAAAATATATATTCATGTGTTGAAATAAAATATATATTCATATGTTGAAATAAAATATATGTTGCGAAAATTGATTGTGGTGTTGAAGTAAAATATATATTCATGTGTTGAAGTAAAATATATATTCATGTGTTGAAGTAAAATTTAGATTCATGTGTTGAAGTAAAATATATATTCATGTGTTGAAGTAAAATATATATTCATGTGTTGTATTAAAATATATATTCATGTGTTGAAATAAATTATATATTCATGTGTTGAAGTAAAATATAAATCCATGTGTTGAAGTAAAATAAATATTCATTTACAAATCGAACGATTTGTTCATGTACACCGATTTGACTGATATTGATTGGGACGATAAATTTTACACATCGCCCAACTGCACAAATAAAATATGTGTTTGATTGATTGAAACCCCACACGGGTATTGGGATGATATTTGACGTACACTAATCCCGATCGTTTAGTTGTATGTCAATCGATGGGTTGACAGACAGTGTAAGCATTAATTATTTATATTTAATGCTTATGTAGTTGTGTGATGCACTCTGGATGATGGTTGGTAATTTATCGTTGCTATTATATACATGTGTTGTAGAAAATCCGTATAATTAACATTATATGGTAATTGATTGGGCCTCATTCCAATTTGGAAAATAAGGAATATTATAAAAATAAATTCATGTGTTGAATAGAAATAAATTCATGTGTTGAATGGAAATAAATTCATGTGTTGAATAGAAAATATATTCATTTGTTGAATAGAAAATAAATTCATGTGTTGAATAGAAATATATTCATGTGTTGGATAAAAAATAAATTCATGTGTCGAATAGAAATAAATTCATGTGTTGAATAGAAATAAAAATTCGTGTGTTGAATAGAATAAATATTCATGTGTTGGATAGAATAAATATTCATGTGTTGAATAGAATAAACATTCATGTGTTGAATAAAAGCCGTTTTAACTAGATTGACGCCATTTTGACGTGAATGATATGTATATCGATTTTATTCATTTTTATAATGAATATAGAAAAGAAAGTGATTTCAAAATATAACGCTTTGAAAATATTATCATTTGTATATCGATGATGTGGAATATTCAATTTTGATTCGAAATTGAATATGAAGTTGAAATCGTTTCGAAAACAAATTTAAAATGATTTATAAAATACCTTTTAAAAGGAAATCGATGAAATATATATATATATATATATATATATATATTAAATGGCCTGAATAGAACGCGTCGCGCCGCGACAGTTCTCAAATTTCGACCACTGACTTCGAATGGATATTACGGGAGATCCGACGATCGGATTCTCCTAAAATGTTGGGTTCGTATCGATAAGAGCTTTCTAACGAATATTAGAAATTAGAAATCTAACGGTTGGATTTGGAATTATATCCAAATCAAATTTGGAAAAGGTCGCTGTAAGTGTAGTTCGATGGCCATTGATGGAATTCGACTGTACGGGCCTTGATAAAATTATAAAAAATAGTAATAATTTGTGTAAAATCACAAGAAATGATTTGTGAAGAATTAAGATGAAAAATTCCGAATTTGAAAAGACAAAAATAGATTTTTATCGAAATGAACTAGTTTTGAACTAGAATAATTATTTATTTATTTTTAAATAAATAAATTGGATTTGAAAGGGTTTTTCCAGGGCTAGGGATGTTGTTATAACCACGCTTATCATCATCGCCAGACACAAAACCAGAAGTTTCAATAATTGAATTGGAATGGAATGTGATTTTGGGTTTATAGTGAACCGTGTTTTAAATGACATTAGTTCTTTAACCCAGTTAAAGACAGGATATGATTTCCCAAGTTAAATAATCATTAATAGTGATTATTGGGAAGATTAAAACCAAGTGGAGTTTTAATGAATCTTTAATTAGATTGAAATGATCGAGAATGGAGTATCACCAGTTTTGCTCCGGGCGATAGTTAAATCTGTAATTAGATTTGAACGTGAAATGGTAATTGAATTTACCGATAACACCGTGGTGTTAGATATGAAGTATTACCAGTTCTACTTCACGGGATGAATAGGTTGGGATTGGGAAATAAAATAAATGATTACTTCGGTGTGGTTCGCTAATCTCGACTAATTTGAATTGATATTCAAAAGGAGATTAAAGAATAAATTTAAAGAATTTATCTTTGATAAAATTAATGGGAATCTTTCCTAAAGTATAAGAATATTTGAATAAAAGAATATTCTGAATTGGAATGAGGCGTATGTTGTGTTTGTGCAACACTTGTTTATTATATACACGAGTTATTCAGAAAGACCGGGTTTATCTCATTCTGAATAACTGAATCGACGTGGTGTCGAGGATGAAGACGGTGGTCGAAGACCGGAGGTCTTCGCATCGTTTGGGTGATTACTGATGATCTTGATTGGGCTGTACACCTAAGAGGAGGGAATCAGTTGGTGAACGTCCAGACGTACTTGGAGATCGATCGATATGCGAGATACAAGGTGCCTCCGGTTTCGTTCAGACCCAGAACGAACTTGTAAATGGACTGTGTGTCTGACATTGGATTTTATTCTTTGTGATCGATTTCTATTAAATATATATCTATTTGGCGGCAGAGAATTTATTCTCTTGCTTAACGCCCTTCTCTGAGACGTACGAGCTCAGAGGTTATATACTGATGGATATCAAACGCATGGAGTGAATAGCCTGTGTGCCATGCCTAAGCGGCAATATGAACAAGGCTTCTGTTGAAAAGCAGAGTCTTGTGGTTGATGATGAAAGCACAACATGTGTGGCGTTGATTCGCGAGCCTCACACCCCGGTTGTGATCAAGAAACAGGAGAGAACTTCAGGGAGGGCATGTGTTTCCTTCTAGCTAGAAGTGGCGTTAGTGGTTTTACACGCCCTGACGAGTTTGACTTATGTGGTTGTTGCTGTTGCGAGGCGCCTCGGATATATCGGTGACTGTGTGGAGCCGATGGAGTCATTGGACTCATTGACACCCCATATGGTGGGGAAATGCAATGTCCAAGGTTTAAGTTTAATCCACATCGGTGGACCGGCCCTGACGATCCAAGGGACGATGCGTTCTATTCCTGAGACACAGACTAGAGCATCTCAAATTCAGTAAGGACGATCCCTTGCCTTGGTTCACAGATGGAAATCCAACTTCCGATACGTGACATTTGCGGTTTTGATTGTAGAGCCTAGTATTGGCGACATGATATATAGTACCCATGCCGTCTATGATTGATACTTATGATTGAATTTTTTTTGACACTATACACTTATATTAATAATAAGCGTATCAAGCATTCTTTGGGTATTATATGGTAAAACCCTATCCTCCGGCTTGCGTTGCATTGTGTGATGGGACCTGGGTCTTATAATAGCTTCATTGTTCTTTATTTAGCATTGCGCTGTTGTTTTATGCACCGGTATTCTTGGGAGGAAACCCATTCCGTGTTATATGGCGTGGTCCCTTGATTTACCTAACTTTAAAATAAAGATTAATAACTGTTTCAGTTCTCACACCAGTCACACGACTGACCTGGAATTTATTGTTTTAACCTAAACTCTGGGTGCCCCTATTTTCCGCACGGGCAGCTAGTAGTTTTGGTTTTGTAGATTTATATTCACAGGAACCTAGTTTATAGCTGGAACGATACTCGGAAAGCTCTGTATCCGTGTATTACTTTCGGTTGTGTTTTGTATTATTTTTTCGCTGCTATGTAATGTATTGTAATCTCTGATATTTATCAAATGTATTTTATTTGTTTATACTCTATATATTCCTGTATTCTGATGAATTGTTGTAATAAGCAATGAAGTGTTCTTCTGTTTGCATTCCGATGTGGCTTGTTCTCAAAGTATCCGCTCTTTCCTTACCGGGGAAGTTACGGGTCTTTACATTTGGTATCAGAGCTTTGGTTTACAAAGCTCAGAGAACAAGACACGTTAGAACCAAACGAAAGAATTCATCAGAGACTGGATTAGTAATATCTAAGGAGAATGACTCGTTAGAGATGGAATCAGTAGTATCCTAGAACGAGTGTGAAGAGTACTGTTTTTAAAATAAAAGTTGAAAACATGTTTTGTTTTGAAAATTTAAATCAATTATTCATATTCGAATATTATTTTTATATTGAATTTGGACAATCCAATATATAAAGATTTTGTATATACGTCTGATCCGCGTCTATTTGAAGATTTAATATACTGGATAGATATAGAATCACACTCTAGTCACCCGAATATGGTTCTGATGATCGCTATAGCGATCGCATCATCAGTATTCATGTTCGAGTTTCGAAGGTGGGACGCCTATATATTTCCTATTGATTGGTGTGAGAAACAAAACTAGGTAGGGCATATTGTTGTGAATTGGCATCAAAAACATGATTTTTTGTATATGTATCAAAATTATGTGTTTGAAATGCGAATCAACTAATTGATTGATGGTTGTGTTGTCTGATTATTGTTTGATTAAGTAAATGTTGAACATTTAGCCAAATTGTATCAAATAATGGATTGTATTGAAAATTAGTCACATTTGCCTGCATATACATGTACTTACATTGAACAGGTCATAGCAAGGAGGCTAGAGAAGAGGAATAAAATTGTTTGCCCGACAAATACATGTTTACAAATTTATTGGGTTTGGATGATTTTATGAGCCGATTGGCTATCCGCTTGGCTGTTTCTTTTTCTTTTTGGATTGATGAGGGCCATGGGAGGCCAGTGGAAATATCCCGAAGCTCCCAGTGCAGGGGAGGTTTTGGCGAAATTTTTCGAAAATTTTGGGTGCTAGCCAAATTTTTGAAAAATTTGAAAAGTTCTTAGAAATAGAAAAGTTGAAGAACTTAAGCAGTAATGAAAATTATGAAAGTTGAGTTGATTAGTCAAACAACTTTTGGCTTCGTTCCTTTTCGGGAACGAAAAGTTTTAAGTGAGGGAGATTATAATAACCCGGAAATCTGGACCAATTTAAAAATTTTATTTTGGCAATTTTAGCGAATTTTGATATTTAAAATGATATAATACAAAATTGTAACAACCCGGAATTTTGGTGCAATTTAAAATTTTTATTTTTAGAAATTTTATTGGATATTACGTGAGAAATCCTTTTTACTCAAAATTATTTCATTCATGAGTGAATTTATATAAGATTCCATGTGAGATTTCTTTATTTGAAATTGAAATTAAAATATAATATATATTTATATTTATATTGATTTGATTGTGGTTGTGATGATTGGCTAAATTGTATTGTTGTATGCTTTGCTGAATTATATATACAAATATGTCACTTTGTTGATCATGCTATATTTAAAACAAATATGTCACTTTGTTGATCATGCTATATTGAAAACAAAAATGTCACTTTCTTAATCATGGTATATTGATATAAATTCGTCATTTTTTATTATTATTATAATTGACGATAGAAAATTGTTAAATTAGAATTGACGATATATAATTTGTCACCTTCGATAATAAAAGGATTGCATTTTGCTATATCATCTAGTGATAATAATAAAAGAAAAGATTACCATTTTTGTTAATGTTGTCTCATTATCATTTTTGTTAATGTTGTCTCATTAGTAAAGATTATCACTTTTGTTAATATTGTCTCATTAGTATAAGATTATCACATATATTAGAAATTGTCATGTTAATTAAAAAAAAAACATCGTTATATTAGAAATTGACATAGTAGACAAAAATACCATCTTTGTTTGTTTACATATGTCATATAGGTTGATTTAAAATTGATAAATTATATATATGTCATGTAGGATTGATTTAAAATTGACAAATTATATATGTCATGTATGTTCTATTTAAATTGATAAATTATATATGTCTTGTATGTTCGATGAGAATTGATAAATTATAATTGTCATTTTTGTTAAAAGGCACATTGAAAAAAAAAAGATAACATTTTTGTTGAAACATGTACGTTAGATTAAAAATGACATTTTTGTTAGGAAATGTTCATTAGATTAAATATGACATTGTCATTAGGAAATGTACTTTAGATTAAAATGTCATTTTTGTCATGAAGTGGTTAATTAGATTTAAATATCACTTTTGTCATGAAATGGTTAATTAGATTAAAATGTCATTTGTGTTGAAATCATGTTATTTAAACAAAACATGTCATCTGTGTCAAAATCATGATATGTAAATTAACATGTCATTTTGTTAGTAAATGTTGCGTTAAAATAAAACTGTCACTTTGTCAGTATATATTGTGTTAAAATGGTCAAAAATATAAGTATCATTTATGTTTGTATGAAAGGAAAAAAAAGAGCAGTTCAGGCCCTCATAAATTTATTTTGAATTATGAATGGCCGCATTTATTCTCTTTTCTTTCACGCATTTATTCTTTCCATTCCATTCCAATTATTCTTTCTCCATCTTCCGTTTATTCTCTCTCCATTCACATTTAAGTTTATTTTCCACCTCTTGTTACACACTAAAAATTCAATTATGTACATTTAAAAACTACAATTTAATGTATAAATGAGTCATATAAAGGGGTCAGGTATGGTAAATTGTGTGCACATTAAAATTTGCATTTAATGTATGTATGAATCTTACAAAAAGATGTATTGTTAGAAAATATGCTGACATTAAAAATCTACATTTTTTTTTAGATTCATATAAGAGGATTCTAGTATAATAAAATGTCTTAGAAACTTTAATGACATTTATCAATGTATTGATTGAAATATTTCTATCTAATAATATTAAAGTTAAGAATATTACTTTGTGTCCATTATTCATATAAAACCTTTTGATACATGTTACTTAATAATACGCGTTTTGTAATAAAAAAAAAAAAGGAAGAAAAAAAGTTGCCCAACATAAACAATTAGATAAAATAAAGCAAGCATTTAATTTGTTTGTCAATATAAAGAGACATAAGGGGAGAAATAATTTGTCCATTTATTATCCCTCTCTTTGTAATTTACTTCCGAAATTTGAATAATAAAATATATAATAACAAATGGTGTGGTCCCATCACGCCTAGTCAACTAATTAAATCCTTGGCAACCTACTATATTGTAATAGGCACATTAGGGAAATAAAACTAAAGAGCTTAAAATCAGTATTAAAATATATATAAAAAGCTAATAGAAAATTCCAAAAACCCTATCTCCCCAAACATAACATAGCCGCCGCCCCTTTATCTTCAATGGCTGAAACGCAGCCCTCCTCTTCTCCTTCTATCTCCTCAATTTCTCAATGGTTTTCGAAAAAAAAAAAAAAAACTCCCAACACAAGATCGAAGGACTCGACGTAGGAGAAAGGGATTTAAACGGGAGGCGAAACGAAAAATGCTGGGATCGTGAGGCGGAGATCTATGGGATGGGACGGATCGAAACAGAAAAGGAGCGAATTTGGATTTAAGACGGATTCAAATCTAAACAGACAAATTTTGAAGGAATGAATATCGAGGTGAGATATTCTGAACTTTTAATTAAATCTAAATTTAATTATTTTCTCTTGCCTTAAAAATCTTTGGATAAGCATGTTTATGTGAGAATTATCTGAAATGTATGTATGTATGATAATAATGAAATTGCATTGCTGTTTTTGTTATGATGATATTCATATGGATTGCAATGTTCTGATTGTATGTGTTGACTTGGGTATATATTATTCTATTTGAATCATCGATTGAATGGATTGGAATAAATAAATTGGTTGTGACATAACTTGAATAGTAGTTGGATTTTGATGACGTTGGTTATTTAAACCAAAAAGGTTGGATTTTTATTTTATTATTAAAGTCAAAAGGATTTGTTTTTATTATAAAAGATAATAACTTTTGGTTTTGTTACAAAGATCATAACTTTATTTTTATATATAAAAGATGAAACCTTTGTTTTATTTTTATAAATGAAATCTTTGTGTTTAGGTTAAAAAAAAATATAAAACCTCTATTTTTATAAATGAAAACTTTGTGTTTGTAAAAATAAAAACTTTATTGTGTTTTTATTTTTATTTATTTATTAAAGGTGAAAACCTTGTTTTGTTTATTGAAGATGAAGACTGTAGTTTTGTTATGAAAGATTAAAACTTTATTTTGAAACTTTAATTTCTTTTTATCTGTTGTTGTTGAAACATTATGAACCAACTTATTGTTTTGATTTGTTGGAATTATGAATCAACTCATTTTATTGAAACAAAGTATAAACCTTTATTTGTCTTGTTGAAATAAAGTAAAAACTTTTACTTGTTTATTGAAATGAAAGCCAAACTTTTTATGTTATTTTGTTAAGAATAAAAGCCAAACTTTCTATGTTATTTTGTTAAGAATAAAAGAAAACTTTTTATGTTATTTTGTTAAGAATAAAAAGCCAAACTTTTTATGTTATTTTGTTAAGAATAAAAAGACACAAGCTTTATGTTTCTTTGTTAAAAATCAAAAATACCCATTTTTATGTCACGTTTGTTAACATAATATCAATGTGAATTTGTATGTTATGACACCCCAAAACTATAAGCATGTGAATTTGTATGATATGACACCCCAAAACTATAAGCATGTTAATTTGTATGTCATGACACCAAAATCATCAGTGTGTCATTGTGAATGTTTTGACGCTAAAATCACCGTTGTGTTAATTTAGTTGAGACGACATGAGAGTCATCGTCATGTTGTATAATTGCAATGCATCAAAATATACTTTATGCAATAACAAACATAGTTGAATTGCTATTTTTGGTCGCACTAGAGTTGGCGAACAAAAAAAAAATATGACTTATGCAATAACATATATAGTTCAGTAGTTATTTTTGTCGCACTAGAGTTTGCGCACAAAATATGTTTTATGTAAAATATAGTTTAATCGTCATTTTTGTCGCATTAGAGTTTGCGAGCAAAATTGTGTTTCATGTAAAAACAAAAAAAATGTGTTTTATGTAAAAAAAAAAAAAAGAAAAAGAAAAATAGGATAGAAACTTTATTTTTGTTGTTTACATAAAAATATGAATGAAACTTTATTTTTATTTACATAAAAATATGAATGCAACTTTATTTTTATTGTTATGTCAAAAACATGAATGCAAGTTTATTTAAAGCGTTTTTAAGTAAAATATGTAAATAAATATATTCGTAGTGTTTCTGATTAAAAATATAAAAAAAAAATTATATATGGATATTGCACATGAAAGTTGTACATGAATGTGAATATATAATTAGCGTTATTGAGGAACTTGAAATATTTTCATTATTTACTCAATTAATGGAATTAATGGACGATTTAATTAAGAAGATTGCACATTTAAAAAGGATGAAATAAAAAGTTTAAATTGGTAAGATTTCATTCTAATTATAATAATGAAGATTTGAATTGAAAAATCTCGTTTTTATGTTAGCTTGTAAATTTAGAAGATTTGATTTTAAAATTTAACATAAATGGATTGATTGAGGAAGATTTCATTTAATATCAAAATGGTAAGTTTTGATATTACAATTGAAACATTTTGGGAATAGTTTTATGATATTAATATGGAAAGATTAATGTTTACTGAAATGAAAGGATAAGTAAAAGAATGAATGATATTTTAGAAATTAAATATTCTAAAATATGAAATGTTTTAAAATAATACTTTTAGGAGATAATTATAATTATAATTATTAATTGTACCTGGACACGAGGTTAGGTCACATTTATGGCGGAAGTCTGCCCGGAACCAACCGGCATATCCAGCAGCCATAAATGTTGGGCCTAATGTGAGAGGTCCAAGTGCGCAAATACGAATTGGGTCAAGACACGAGGTTAAGCCCAACCTGTGGTAGAAGTCTGCCCGGAACCAACCGGCATATCCAGCGTCCACAAGTTGTAGGCCTAATGTGAGAGGTCTGGCCCGCTATTAAATAATAAAATGTAAAGATAAACATAATAAATGGATAAGGAAAATGAATTGGGCTATTCGGTCCATTTTAAAATAGTAACTCCATTTTAACCCGTGTAAATTATGTTAAACATTTTATAAAGGAAATCGAAGATGATTAATATTTTATTTAAGATTAAATGAAATACTCTGAAATAAATGATGTCTAATTATATATATTAAATGGGAAATTTATGAAATTTAAATTTGGGTTTATCGTGAATTATGTTTTAAATAACATTTATTCTTTAACCCGAATTTATGATAGAATTAATTCCCTAGAAATTGAATAATCATTTAGTAATGACTTTGGAAGATTAAAACTAAATAAAATTTTAATTAAATCTTTAATTTGATTGAAAAGGGAATTAAGTAGTTAAGATCACTGAATTAAGAAAGTGATCGAAAATGGAAAATGAACCATAAAGCAATGAATATTTTCATGTTATAAATGAATAAATGAATGAAAACATGAGATGGTTATATTATTTATATATTTTATATAAATAAAAGTAATGAAACTTTTATTTACATTTCATATGTAAATAAAAGAATGAAAATAAGAATGAAATTTTTAGTTACATTTCGCATGTAAATAAAAAGATGAAAATAAGAAGGGAATTTTTATTTACATTTCACATGCGAATAAAAATATAAAAATATGAAATGAAACATGATTTAGAAGCATGAACCGCATATGAAAATTTAACATGTTTTAAAAAGCATGAAGTCGCATATGAAATGCATGAAATGAATGGACGATATATTTATATGCATGAAATGAATGGACAATATTTATACGCATGAAATGAATGGACGATATTTATGAAATGAATGGACGATAGATATTTATGAAATGAATGGACGATATTTATAAAAGAATAAATAACGATATAGAATGGTTTACAAATTTATATATGCGAGAATTATTTGGGAAGTCCGAGTTTACTCTCATTCCAAATAATGATACGACGTTCGAAGAGTTGAAGACGGTGATTGAAGACCGACGATCTTCACATCGAATGGGTGTGTTGCTATTGAGACCCATGATGGGAGTAGCTACCTTGAAGGGGCGACAGTAGTAGCCGTCCGGACGTAGTGTTGATTGTACGGATTTGACTTTCGCTCAGACCCAGAGCATAAGTTTATAAATGGAATGTATGTCTGACGTTGTAGTCCCTAATACTACATTCGTTGATCTCTCTTAATATATATCTGTTTGGTGGTTAACACCCTTCTCTGAGACATACGAGCTTAGAGGTTATATATTGGTAGAAATCAATGGTATAGTATGGACTGACAATGTGGCATACTAAGATGCATTGATCAAGGCTTTTGTTGAAAAGCAAGGCCTTGTGGTTGATGATCAAAGCATAGTCTATTTAGGCATAGCTTTGTGTATATCGTGACTTCGCGAGCCTCACACCCCGGTATGAGTCAAAAACGGGATATGGACCGTAGGGAGTGCACACGTTTCTTTCTAGCTAGAGTGGTGTCAGCGACCTGCCAGCCCTGACATTTTACTTATGTGGATGATGGATTTTGAGGCGCCTCGTTTTTTTTATAGGCCGTTGGTGGTCATACTATAGGTCCAAAGGGACCGGGAAACGCGTGTTCAGGCATAACTAATCCACTGCCCATAGGCGGGGACCGGCCCTACCGCTTCCAAGGGTTCACTGCGGGGAATCCTGAGGCATTTGCTAGAGTGTCTCGAATCGGAGAGGATCTTGCCCCTAGCCTCGACTCATGATGGAATCCAAATTTCCAATACGCCCTTGCGGTTTTGATTGTAGAACTAGTATTGGCGACATGCTATATGGTAACCATGCCGTCTAGGATTGCTACTTATGATTCAAATCTTTTTATTAAAAACATATATACACTAATAATAATATCAAATCCGTTTTATACGTATCAAGCATCTTTTGACCATTATAAGGTAAAACCCTATCCTCTGGTGTGCGTTGCATTGTGTGATGGGACCTGGGTCTTATAATGGTTTCATTTTTCCTAAAAGACATTGCGTTATTTCTCGATTTACTTTAGTTTATGCACCGGCAATCCATTGGAGTAAACCCGTTCCGCATTAGCGGCGTGGTCCTTGGATTTGTCTTATTACTATTAGTTAAACTAGTTAAGAATTCTCACACCAGTCCTTGTTGCTGGCTAGGGAGCTGGTTACGCATGATAGGGGGTTCTCACCATGTTGTTTGGTGGCGAACAGTGGGCTCTTACCCTTACATGTCCCTTATTTATTAGGGTTGGTTATTGCAGTCGAGAGGCTGGCCGTAAAACAAGGTGTCTGGGAGATCATCTGTATGTCACGGTGGGAGGTTAACCCACTGCCTGTGTGTCGTTACAGGTGGTATCAGAGCTCTGGTTAGCTCAAATCTTTGGGGTACAACTCGTTAGAACTGAACAAAAGACTCATCAGAGATTGGATTAGTAATATCCAATAAGAATACTCATTAGAGATAGGATCAGCAGTATCCTAGAATGAGAAAACTCATTAGAGATGGGGTTAGTAATGCCCTAGAATGAGTTCAGAGTGATAAGCTTATGATTAGCGTATTTTTGATTATATAATCTATTTTTGAAAATAAGATTTTTGAATATATAAAAGAGTATGTATATTTGATAAGTTAGCCAACAAATGAAATTAATAAAAGTAAAATTAAAATTTAGTTAGTAAATTAAACAACTTTTACCTTAGTTCCTTTTCGAGGACGAAAAGTTTTTAAGTGGGGGAGATTGTAACAACCCGGAATTTTGGGGCAATTTAAAATTTTTATTTTTAGAAATTTTATTGGAAATTACGTGAGAAATCCTTTTTACTCAAAATTATTTCATTCATGAGTGAATTTATATAAGATTCCATGTGAGATTTCTTTATTTGAAATTGAAATTAAAATATAATATATATTTATATTTATATTGATTTGATTGTGGTTGTGATGATTGGCTAAATTGTATTGTTGTATGCTTTGCTGAATTATATATACAAATATGTCACTTTGTTGATCATGCTATATTTAAAACAAATATGTCACTTTGTTGATCATGCTATATTGAAAACAAAAATGTCACTTTCTTAATCATGGTATATTGATATAAATTCGTCATTTTTTTTATTATTATAATTGACGATAGAAAATTGTTAAATTAGAATTGACGATATATAATTTGTCACCTTCGATAATAAAAGGATTGCATTTTGCTATATCATCTAGTGATAATAATAAAAGAAAAGATTACCATTTTTGTTAATGTTGTCTCATTATCATTTTTGTTAATGTTGTCTCATTAGTAAAGATTATCACTTTTGTTAATATTGTCTCATTAGTATAAGATTATCACATATATTAGAAATTGTCATGTTAATTAAAAAAAAAAACATCGTTATATTAGAAATTGACATAGTAGACAAAAATACCATCTTTTTTTGTTTACATATGTCATATAGGTTGATTTAAAATTGATAAATTATATATATGTCATGTAGGATTGATTTAAAATTGACAAATTATATATGTCATGTATGTTCTATTTAAATTGATAAATTATATATGTCTTGTATGTTCGATGAGAATTGATAAATTATAATTGTCATTTTTGTTAAAAGGCACATTGAAAAAAAAAGATAACATTTTTGTTGAAACATGTACGTTAGATTAAAAATGACATTTTTGTTAGGAAATGTTCATTAGATTAAATATGACATTGTCATTAGGAAATGTACTTTAGATTAAAATGTCATTTTTGTCATGAAGTGGTTAATTAGATTTAAATATCACTTTTGTCATGAAATGGTTAATTAGATTAAAATGTCATTTGTGTTGAAATCATGTTATTTAAACAAAACATGTCATCTGTGTCAAAATCATGATATGTAAATTAACATGTCATTTTGTTAGTAAATGTTGCGTTAAAATAAAACTGTCACTTTGTCCGTATATATTGTGTTAAAATGGTCAAAAATATAAGTATCATTTATGTTTGTATGAAAGGAAAAAAAAGAGCAGTTCAGGCCCTCATAAATTTATTTTGAATTATGAATGGCCGCATTTATTCTCTTTTCTTTCACGCATTTATTCTTTCCATTCCATTCCAATTATTCTTTCTCCATCTTCCGTTTATTCTCTCTCCATTCACATTTAAGTTTATTTTCCACCTCTTGTTACACACTAAAAATTCAATTATGTACATTTAAAAACTACAATTTAATGTATAAATGAGTCATATAAAGGGGTCAGGTATGGTAAATTGTGTGCACATTAAAATTTGCATTTAATGTATGTATGAATCTTACAAAAAGATGTATTGTTAGAAAATATGCTGACATTAAAAATCTACATTTTTTTTTTAGATTCATATAAGAGGATTCTAGTATAATAAAATGTCTTAGAAACTTTAATGACATTTATCAATGTATTGATTGAAATATTTCTATCTAATAATATTAAAGTTAAGAATATTACTTTGTGTCCATTATTCATATAAAACCTTTTGATACATGTTACTTAATAATACGCGTTTTGTAATAAAAAAAAAAGGAAGAAAAAAAGTTGCCCAACATAAACAATTAGATAAAATAAAGCAAGCATTTAATTTGTTTGTCAATATAAAGAGACATAAGGGGAGAAATAATTTGTCCATTTATTATCCCTCTCTTTGTAGTTTACTTCCGAAATTTGAATAATAAAATATATAATAACAAATGGTGTGGTCCCATCACGCCTAGTCAACTAATTAAATCCTTGGCAACCTAATATATTGTAATAGGCACATTAGGGAAATAAAACTAAAGAGCTTAAAATCAGTATTAAAATATATATAAAAAGCTAATAGAAAATTCCAAAAACCCTATCTCCCCAAACATAACATAGCCGCCGCCCCTTTATCTTCAATGGCTGAAACGCAGCCCTCCTCTTCTCCTTCTATCTCCTCAATTTCTCAATGGTTTTCGAAAAAAAAAAAAAAAAACTCCCAACACAAGATCGAAGGACTCGACGTAGGAGAAAGGGATTTAAACGGGAGGCGAAACGAAAAATGCTGGGATCGTGAGGCGGAGATCTATGGGATGGGACGGATCGAAACAGAAAAGGAGCAAATTTGGATTTAAGACGGATTCAAATCTAAACAGACAAATTTTGAAGGAATGAATATCGAGGTGAGATATTCTGAACTTTTAATTAAATCTAAATTTAATTATTTTCTCTTGCCTTAAAAATCTTTGGATAAGCATGTTTATGTGAGAATTATCTGAAATGTATGTATGTATGATAATAATGAAATTGCATTGCTGTTTTTGTTATGATGATATTCATATGGATTGCAATGTTCTGATTGTATGTGTTGACTTAGGTATATATTATTCTATTTGAATCATCGATTGAATGGATTGGAATAAATAAATTGGTTGTGACATAACTTGAATAGTAGTTGGATTTTGATGACGTTGGTTATTTAAACCAAAAAGGTTGGATTTTTATTTTATTATTAAAGTCAAAAGGATTTGTTTTTATTATAAAAGATAATAACTTTTGGTTTTGTTACAAAGATCATAACTTTATTTTTATATATAAAAGATGAAACCTTTGTTTTATTTTTATAAATGAAATCTTTGTGTTTAGGTTAAAAAAAAATATAAAACCTCTATTTTTATAAATGAAAACTTTGTGTTTGTAAAAATAAAAACTTTATTGTGTTTTTATTTTTATTTATTTATTTATTTATTAAAGGTGAAAACCTTGTTTTGTTTATTGAAGATGAAGACTGTAGTTTTGTTATGAAAGATTAAAACTTTATTTTGAAACTTTAATTTCTTTTTATCTGTTGTTGTTGAAACATTATGAACCAACTTATTGTTTTGATTTGTTGGAATTATGAATCAACTCATTTTATTGAAACAAAGTATAAACCTTTATTTGTCTTGTTGAAATAAAGTAAAAACTTTTACTTGTTTATTGAAATGAAAGCCAAACTTTTTATGTTATTTTGTTAAGAATAAAAGCCAAACTTTCTATGTTATTTTGTTAAGAATAAAAGAAAACTTTTTATGTTATTTTGTTAAGAATAAAAAGCCAAACTTTTTATGTTATTTTGTTAAGAATAAAAAGACACAAGCTTTATGTTTCTTTGTTAAAAATCAAAATACCCATTTTTATGTCACGTTTGTTAACATAATATCAATGTGAATTTGTATGTTATGACACCCCAAAACTATAAGCATGTGAATTTGTATGCTATGACACCCCAAAACTATAAGCATGTTAATTTGTATGTCATGACACCAAAATCATCAGTGTGTCATTGTGAATGTTTTGACGCTAAAATCACCGTTGTGTTAATTTAGTTGAGACGACATGAGAGTCATCGTCATGTTGTATAATTGCAATGCATCAAAATATACTTTATGCAATAACAAACATAGTTGAATTGCTATTTTTGGTCGCACTAGAGTTGGCGAACAAAAAAAAAATATGACTTATGCAATAACATATATAGTTCAGTAGTTATTTTTGTCGCACTAGAGTTTGCGCACAAAATATGTTTTATGTAAAATATAGTTTAATCGTCATTTTTGTCGCATTAGAGTTTGCGAGCAAAATTGTGTTTCATGTAAAAACAAAAAAAATGTGTCTTATGTAAAAAAAAAAAAAAAAAAAAAAGGAAAGAAACTTTATTTTTGTTGTTTACATAAAAATATGAATGAAACTTTATTTTTATTTACATAAAAATATGAATGCAACTTTATTTTTATTGTTATGTCAAAAACATGAATGCAAGTTTATTTAAAGCGTTTTTAAGTAAAATATGTAAATAAATATATTCGTAGTGTTTCTGATTAAAAATATAAAAAAAAAATTATATATGGATATTGCACATGAAAGTTGTACATGAATGTGAATATATAATTAGCGTTACTGAGGAACTTGAAATATTTTCATTATTTACTCAATTAATGGAATTAATGGACGATTTAATTAAGAAGATTGCACATTTAAAAAGGATGAAATAAAAAGTTTAAATTGGTAAGATTTCATTCTAATTATAATAATGAAGATTTGAATTGAAAAATCTCGTTTTTATGTTAGCTTGTAAATTTAGAAGATTTGATTTTAAAATTTAACATAAATGGATTGATTGAGGAAGATTTCATTTAATATCAAAATGGTAAGTTTTGATATTACAATTGAAACATTTTGGGAATAGTTTTATGATATTAATATGGAAAGATTAATGTTTACTGAAATGAAAGGATAAGTAAAAGAATGAATGATATTTTAGAAATTAAATATTCTAAAATATGAAATGTTTTAAAATAATACTTTTAGGAGATAATTATAATTATAATTATTAATTGTACCTGGACACGAGGTTAGGTCACATTTATGGCGGAAGTCTGCCCGGAACCAACCGGCATATCCAGCAGCCATAAATGTTGGACCTAATGTGAGAGGTCCAAGTGCGCAAATACGAATTGGGTCAAGACACGAGGTTAAGCCCAACCTGTGGTAGAAGTCTGCCCGGAACCAACCGGCATATCCAGCGTCCACAAGTTGTAGGCCTAATGTGAGAGGTCTGGCCCGCTATTAAATAATAAAATGTAAAGATAAACATAATAAATGGATAAGGAAAATGAATTGGGCTATTCGGTCCATTTTAAAATAGTAACTCCATTTTAACCCGTGTAAATTATGTTAAACATTTTATAAAGGAAATCGAAGATGATTAATATTTTATTTAAGATTAAATGAAATACTCTGAAATAAATGATGTCTAATTATATATATTAAATGGGAAATTTATGAAATTTAAATTTGGGTTTATCGTGAATTATGTTTTAAATAACATTTATTCTTTAACCCGAATTTATGATAGAATTAATTCCCTAGAAATTGAATAATCATTTAGTAATGACTTTGGAAGATTAAAACTAAATAAAATTTTAATTAAATCTTTAATTTGATTGAAAAGGGAATTAAGTAGTTAAGATCACTGAATTAAGAAAGTGATCGAAAATGGAAAATGAACCATAAAGCAATGAATATTTTCATGTTATAAATGAATAAATGAATGAAAACATGAGATGGTTATATTATTTATATATTTTATATAAATAAAAGTAATGAAACTTTTATTTACATTTCATATGTAAATAAAAGAATGAAAATAAGAATGAAATTTTTAGTTACATTTCGCATGTAAATAAAAAGATGAAAATAAGAAGGGAATTTTTATTTACATTTCACATGCGAATAAAAATATGAAATGAAACATGATTTAGAAGCATGAACCGCATATGAAAATTTAACATGTTTTAAAAAGCATGAAGTCGCATATGAAATGCATGAAATGAATGGACGATATATTTATATGCATGAAATGAATGGACAATATTTATACGCATGAAATGAATGGACGATATTTATGAAATGAATGGACGATAGATATTTATGAAATGAATGGACGATATTTATAAAAGAATAAATAACGATATAGAATGGTTTACAAATTTATATATGCGAGAATTATTTGGGAAGTCCGAGTTTACTCTCATTCCAAATAATGATACGACTTTCGAAGAGTTGAAGACGGTGATTGAAGACCGACGATCTTCACATCGAATGGGTGTGTTGCTATTGAGACCCATGATGGGAGTAGCTACCTTGAAGGGGCGACAGTAGTAGCCGTCCGGACGTAGTGTTGATTGTACGGATTTGACTTTCGCTCAGACCCAGAGCATAAGTTTATAAATGGAATGTATGTCTGACGTTGTAGTCCCTAATACTACATTCGTTGATCTCTCTTAATATATATCTGTTTGGTGGTTAACACCCTTCTCTGAGACATACGAGCTTAGAGGTTATATATTGGTAGAAATCAATGGTATAGTATGGACTGACAATGTGGCATACTAAGATGCATTGATCAAGGCTTTTGTTGAAAAGCAGGGTCTTGTGGTTGATGATCAAAGCATAGTCTATTTAGGCATAGCTTTGTGTATATCGTGACTTCGCGAGCCTCACACCCCGGTATGAGTCAAAAACGGGATATGGACCGTAGGGAGTGCACACGTTTCTTTCTAGCTAGAGTGGTGTCAGCGACCTGCCAGCCCTGACATTTTACTTATGTGGATGATGGATTTTGAGGCGCCTCGTTTTTTTTATAGGCCGTTGGTGGTCATACTATAGGTCCAAAGGGACCGGGAAACGTGTGTTCAGGCATAACTAATCCACTGCCCATAGGCGGGGACCGGCCCTACCGCTTCCAAGGGTTCACTGCGGGGAATCCTGAGGCATTTGCTAGAGTGTCTCGAATCGGAGAGGATCTTGCCCCTAGCCTCGACTCATGATGGAATCCAAATTTCCAATACGCCCTTGCGGTTTTGATTGTAGAACTAGTATTGGCGACATGCTATATGGTAACCATGCCGTCTAGGATTGCTACTTATGATTCAAATCTTTTTATTAAAAACATATATACACTAATAATAATATCAAATCCGTTTTATACGTATCAAGCATCTTTTGACCATTATAAGGTAAAACCCTATCCTCTGGTGTGCGTTGCATTGTGTGATGGGACCTGGGTCTTATAATGGTTTCATTTTTCCTAAAAGACATTGCGTTATTTCTCGATTTACTTTAGTTTATGCACCGGCAATCCATTGGAGTAAACCCGTTCCGCATTAGCGGCGTGGTCCTTGGATTTGTCTTATTACTATTAGTTAAACTAGTTAAGAATTCTCACACCAGTCCCATGACTGACTCGTAGTTTGTTTCACTTTGCAAACTCGGGTGCCCTCTTTTCCACACGGGCAGTCGAGTAGCTTTTTGCAGACATCTCTCTCTTTAGCAGGATCCTGGATCGAAGCCTAAAGCTGTGTCCAGAGCTTAGAAGGCTTCCGCTGTTTAATGTATTAAATCTGTTGTAATTTATCTTCCGCTGTAGTTTACTTTATTTGTACTCTGATATTCTGTACTCTGATGTTATATTATTGTAATGTAATAAAAGTCTGCTGTTATTGTTCTAATATTTTGTATTCCCAAAGTTAACGTATGCGAGTTTTGAACGGTCTTGGTCGATTTTGTGATTGATTAAGGTCGGGCAAAATCCGTGTCGTTACAAAAATAATATCGACGAAAAATTTATTTTGAATAGAATTCGAACGTATATATTTATATAGATCGTCATTAGAATATAAATATTTATTTTATAATTATAAAAGGAATTGATAATGGCACGCTAGTTCGAAAATTCGATTTCAAAGTTCAAAAGAATGTACAGGATTCAAAATAAACCGGATTTTAGCGAAACCAAAAATATTAGAATCTATTTGATAATATATTTCCAATGAATCCAAAAAATTGAAATTTCATAGCGGGAATAAAAAGCTATGCCCAGTTGAAAATTCAGAATCGTCACTATGGAATTCTAGCCCTTAAAAATGGAAATTTTGCAAAGGACCTCTGTTTTCGAGGGGATGTCAAATTATTGCTAGATTCCAAAATTCATAATTTTTCGAAGCAATATGTGAGCGTGGTGAAGTAAAACGTGTTTTGATAGTTTCAGTCAATTTCGATTGACCAAAAATGGTCAATTTTCAAATGGTCTCAGAATTTGACGAAATTAGTTTTGTTAGGACCGTATCGTCAATACAAAGCTAGAAATTATTTTTCTTGAATTTTTTGAGTCCGTGTGTATCCCCGGTAAATTGAAATGTACGTTCAAATTGAATATATATTATTTATATTGTAATTTTAACGAAAGCTGATCGTAACAGCCGAATTGGGTTACGAAACATGTCCCATTGTGGTCGGAATGTGGGTAGTTAGCTAGGTGCGACCGTCATTGGGTCTCGTTTGGAGTTCGTATTAAAAGGTTACTTTTTGAGAAATAAAATAATTAAATATATATATTCTTTGAATTGGTCAAACCCTTTTATTCTCCTCCCACCTTCACATCATTCAGAACAATAAAAAAAACGAAGCCGTCGCTCTACCAAAATCCATCGTGCCACCGTCGGTGGAGCTTCGCCGAGCCCAAGCGGCGCCCCCCCAACCGCATCGCCCCCTCCTCCTCAGGCTATCGTGCCACCCCCCTTACTCCCTTGCTTCGCAGCCCTCTCGAATTGAAGCCCCACGCCAAATCAGCGAAACCCTAGCCTCCCCTGAGACCGCCAATGCCTCCTCCACCCTGCGCCGGCTAGAGTATCCCCCCCCCTCTCTCGAAAATCCAACTGTAAGTCTTCTTGTTTAATTTTAATTTTATTTTTATTTTCTTTTAAGTAATTTCAATTTTTATAACATAGAAAAATTAGATTTTTAATCCAAGAGAGATTAAATTTTTAATGTATCAAAGATTACATTTTTAAAAGGAAAAACACGATATTTTTAAAAGGAAAAAGACGATATTTTTTAAAGGGAAAAAGGCAATATTTTTAATAGTGAAAAGAATGGATTTCTATATACACGTAAAGAATGAAAGGATTTAATTTTTATTTATAGAAGGATTAAATTTTTGTACATGAAAAGATTAAATTCTTGTCCATGAAAAGATGAGATTTTTATATAAAGAAAGGCGATATTTTTAATTATAGAAAGGCGAGGTTTTTATATGTGTTGTAGAGGAATAAAAATCTGATTTTTACATGTATGAAGTAATGACAGAAATTCGATTTTTATACTATAAACCTCGTTATCAGAATTCGATTTTTATATAAGTAGTGAAATAAAAAAAAACTTATTTTTATTATATATATAGTGGAATAAAAATGTGATTTTTATAGCGTTGAAATAAAAATATGATTTTTATTATGACCAGTGTGAATAAAAGTGCGATGGAATTGACCGAAAGCGAAACAGAATTCAGACCGTTCAAAAATAGAGAATGGAGGAGTGGAATCCTCGGTGAGAACTCCTCACTTTTATTTTAATTTCTAGTTGAGATATATACTAGGATGCAGACGGTGCTTAGTAGCACCCGACACCCATCGTCCACAGACCATGGACGACTTGTTTGATTTTGTTATGTTGCGAAAATTGATTGTGGTGTTGAAATAAAATATATATTCTTGTGTTGAAATAAAATATATGTTCATGTGTTGAAATAAAATATATGTTGCGAAAATTGATTGTGGTGTTGAAATAAAATATATATTCATGTGTTGAAGTAAAATATATGTTCATATGTTGAAATGAAATATATATTCATGTGTTGAAATAAAATATATATTCATGTGTTGAAATAAAATATATATATTCATGTGTTGAAGTAAAATATATATTCATGTGTTGAAGTAAAATATATATTCATGTGTTGAAGTAAAATATATATTCATGTGTTGAAATAAAATATATATTCATGTGTTGAAGTAAAATATATATATTCATGTGTTGAAGTAAAATAAATATTCATTTACAAATCGAACGATTAGTTTATGTATACCGATTTGACTGATATTGATTGGGACGATAAATATTACACATCACCCAACTGCACAAATAAAATATGTGTTTGATTGATTGAAACCCCACACGGGTATTAGGATGATATTTGATGTACACTAATCCCGATAGTTTAGTTGTATGTCAATCGATGGGTTGACAGACTGTGTAAGCGTTAATTATTTATATTTAATGCTTATGCAGTTGTGTGGTGCACTCTGCATGATGATTGGTAATTTATCGTTGCTATTATATAAATGTGTTGTAGAAAATCCATATAATTAACATTATATGGTAATTGATTGGGCCTCATTCCAATTTGGAAAATAAGGGATATTATAAAAAAAATCATGTGTTGAATAGAAATAAATTCATGTTATGAATAGAAATAAATTCATGTGTTGAATAAAAAATATATTCATGTGTTGAATAGAAAATAAATTCATGTGTTGTATAGAAATATATTCATGTGTTGGATAGAAAATAAATTCATGTGTTGAATAGAAATAAATTCATGTGTTGAATAGAAATAAAATTCATGTGTTGAATAGAATAAATATTCATGTGTTGGATAGAATAAATATTCATGTGTTGAATAGAATAAACATTCATGTGTTGAATAAAAGCCGTGTTGAGTTGATTGACGCCATTTTTATGTGAATGATATTTATATCGATTTTATTCATTTTTATAATGAATATAGAAAAGAAAGTGATTTCAAAATATAACGTTTTGAAAATATTATCATTTGCATATCGATGATGTGGAATATTCAATTTTGATTCGAAATTGAATATGAAGTTGAAATTGTTTCGAAAAAGAATTTAAAACGATTTATAAAATACATTTTAAAAGGAAATCGACGAAATATATATAATATATAATATTATATATATTAAATGGCCTGAATAGAACGCGTCGCACCGCGGCAGTTCGCGAATTTCAACCATTGACTTGGAATGGATACTACGGGAGATCCGACCGTCGGATTCTCCTAAAACATTGGGTTCGTATTGAAAAGAGCTTTCTAACGGATATTAGAATTTTGAAATCTAACGGTTGGATTTGGAATTATGTCCAAATCAAATTTGGAAAAGGTCGCTGTAAGTGTAGTTCGATGGCCATTGATGGAATTCGACTGTACGGGCCTTGATAAAAATTATTAAAAATAGTAATAATTTGTGTAAAATCACAAGAAATGATTTGTAAAGAATTGAGATGAAAATTTTCAAATTTGAAAAGATAAAAATAGATTTTTATCGAAATGAACTAGTTTTGAACTAGAATAATAACTTATTTATTTTTAAATAAATAAATTGGATTTGAAAGGTATTAAAATTAACTAGAAGTTTCAATAATTGAATTGGAATGGAATGTGATTTTGGTTTTATAGTGAATCGTGTTTTAAACAACATTGGTTCTTTAACCCAGTTAAAGACATGATATGATTTCCCAAGTTAAATAATCATTGATAGTGATTATTGGGAGGATTAAAACCAAGTGGAGTTTTAATGAATCGTTAATTAGATTGAAATGATCGAGAATGGAGTATCACCAGTTTTGCTCCAGGCGATAGTTAAATCTTTAATTAGATTTGAACGTGAATTGGTAATCGAATTTACCAATAACACTGTGGTGTTAGATATGAAGTATTACCAGTTTTACTTCATGGGATGAATAGGTTAGGATTGGGAAATAAAATAAATGATTACTTTGGTGTGGTTCGCTAATCCCGACTAATTTGAATTGATATTCAAAAGGAGATTAAAGAATAAATTTAAAGAATTTATCTTTGATAAAATTAATGGGAATCTTTCCCATAGTATAAGAATATTTGACTAAAAGAATATTCTAAATTGGAATGAGGCGCATGTTGTGTTTGTGTAACACTTGTTTATTATATACGCGGGTTATTCAGAAAGACCGGGTTTATCCTATTCTGAATAACTGATTCGACGTGGTGTCGAGGATGAAGACGGTGGTCGAAGACTGGAGGTCTTCACATTGTTTGGGTGATTACTGATGATCTTGATTGGGTTGTACACCCAAGAGGAGGGAATCAGTTGGTGATCATCCAGACGTACTTGGAGATCGACGGATATGCGAGGTGCAAGGTGCCTCCGGTTTCGTTCAGACCCAGAACGAACTTGTAAATGGACTGTGTGTCTGACATTTGATTTTATTCTGTGTGATTGATTTCTATTAAATATATATCTGTTCGGCGGTGGAGAATTTATTCTCTTTCTTAATGCCCTTCTCTGAGACGTACAAGCTCAGAGGTTATATATTGATAGATATCAAACGAATGGAGTGAATAGCCTGTGTGGCATGCCTATGTGGCAATATGATCAAGGCTTCTGTTAAAAAGCAGAGTCTTGTGGTTGATGATCAAAGCACAACCTATGTGGCACAGCTTTATGTGGCGTTGATTCGCGAGCCTCACACCTCGGTTGTGAACCAGAGGAGAGGACTTCAGGGAGGGCATGCGTTTCCTTCTAGCTAGAAGTGGCGTCAGTGGTTTTACACGCCCTAACGAGTTTGACTTATGTGGTTGTTGTTTTTGTGAGGCGCCTCAGATATATCGGTGACTGTGTTGAGTCGATGGAGTCATTGGACTCATTGACACCCCATAGGGTGGGAAACTGCATTGTCCAGGGTTTAAGTTTAATCCACATCGATGGACCGGCCCTGACGATCAAAGGGACGATGCGTTCTGTTCCTGAGATACGGGCTAGAGCGTCTCGAATTCGGTAAGGACGATCCCTTGCCTTGGTTCACAGATGGAAATCCAACTTCCAATACGTGACATTTGCGGTTTTGATTGTAGAGCCTAGTATTGGCGACATGATATATGGTACCCATGTCGTCTATGATTGATACTTATGATTGAAATTGTTTTGACAGTATACACTTAAAGTAATAATAAAAGATGAAATTTAGCGTATCAAGCATTCTTTGGCTATCAAAAGGTAAAACCCTATCCTCCGGCTTGTGTTGCATTGTGTGATGGGACATGGGTCTTATAATAGGTTCATTGTTCTTTATTTAGCATTGCGCTGTTGTTTTATGCATTGGTATTCTTGGGAGGAAACCCGTTCTGTGTTATACAGCGTGGTCCCTTGATTTACCTAACTTTAAAATAAAGATTAATAATTGTTTTAGTTCTCACACCAGTCACATGACTGACCTGGAGTTTATTGTTTTAACCTAAACTCTAGGTGCCCTATTTTCCGCACGGGCAGCTAGTAGTTTTGGTTTTGCAGATTTATATTCAAAGGAACCAAGTTTATAGCTGGAACGATACTCGGAAAGCTCTATATCCGTGTATTACTTTCGGTTGTGCTTTGTATTATTTTTCCGCTGCTATGTAATGTATTGTAATCTCTGATATTTATCAAATGTATATTATTTGTTTATACTCTGTATATTCCTATATTCTGATGAATTGTTGTAATAAGCAATGAAATGTTCTTATGTTTGCGTTCCGATGTGGCTTGTTCTCAAAGTATCCGCTCTTTCCTTACCGGGGAAGTTATGGGTCTTTATATTTGGTATCAGAGCTTTGGTTTACAAAGCTCAGAGAACAAGACACGTTAGAACCAAACGAAAGAATTCATCAGAGATTGGATTAGTAATATCCAAGGAGAATAACTCGTTAGAGATGGGATCAGTAGTATCCTAGAACGAGTGTAAAGAGTACTGTTTTTAAAATAAAAATTGAAAACATGTTTTGTCTTGAAAATTTAAATCAATTATTCGTATTCGAATATTATTTTTATATTTAATTTGGACAATCCAATATATAAAGATTTTGCATATACTTTTGATCTGCGTGTATTTGAAGTTTTAATATACTGGATAGATATAGAATCACACTCTAGTCGCCCGAAGATGGTTCTGATGATCGCTATAGCGATCGCATCTTCAGTATTCATGTTCGAGTTTCGAAGGTGGGACGCCTATATATTTCCTATTGATTGGTGTGAGAACCAAAACTAGATAGGGCTTATTGTTGTGAATTGGCATCAAAAACATGATTTTTTGTATATGTATCAAAATTATGTGTTTGAAATGCTAATCAACTAATTGATTGATGGTTGTGTTGTCTGATTATTGTTTGATTAAGTAAATGTTGAACCATTAGCCAAATTGTATCAAATAGTGGATTGTATTGAAAATTAGTCACATTTGCCTGCATATACATGTACTTACATTGAGCAGGTCATAGCAAGGAGGCTAGAGAAGAGGAATAAAATTATTTTCCCGACAAATACATGTTTACAAATTTATTGGGTTTGGATGATTTTATAAGCCGATTGGCTGTTTCCTTTTCTTTTTGGATTGATGAGGGCCATGGGAGGCCATTTGAAATATCCCGAAGCTCCCGGTGCAGGGGAGGTTTTGGCGAATTTTTTTCGAAATTTAGGGTGTTAGACAAATTTTTGAAGTTGAAGAACTGAAGCCGTAATGAAAATTATGAAAGTTGAGTTGATTAGTCAAACAACTTTCGGCTTCGTTCCTTTTCGGGGACGAAAAGTATTAAGTGGGGGAGATTGTAATAACCCGGAAATCTGAACCAATTTAAAATTTATATTTTGGCAATTTTAGAGAATTTTGATATTTAAAATGATATATTTTAAATAATATCAACGAACAATTTATTTTGAATAGAATTCGAACGTATATATTTATATAGATCGTCGTTATAATATAAATATTTATTTTATAATTATAAAAGGAATTGAAAATGGCACGGTAGTTCGAAAATTCGATTTCAAAGTTCAAAAGAATGTGCAAGATTCAAAATAAACCGGATTTTAGCGAAACCAAAAATATTAGAATCTATTTGATAATATCTTTCCAACGAATCCGAAAAATTGAAATTTCATAGCGGGAATAAAAAGTTATACCCAGTTGAAAATTCAGAATAGTCGCTATGGAATTCTAGCCCTTAAAAATGGAAATTTTGCAAACGACTTCTGTTTTCGACGAAACCACTTTTGTTGAATCTGAGATGTCAAATTATTGCTAGATTCCAAAATTCATAATTTTTTGAAGCAATATTTGAGCGTGGTGAAGGAAAACGTGTTTTGATAGTTTCAGTTAATTTCGATCGACCAGAAAATGGCCATTTTTCAAACGATCTCAGAATTTGACGAAATTAGTTTTGTTAGGACTGTATCGTCAATACGAAGCTAGAAATAATTTTTCTGGAATTTTTAGAGTCTGTGTGTCGCCCCGGTAAATTGAAATGTGTGTTCAAATTGAATATATACTGATTTATATTGTAATTTTAACGAAAGCTGATCGTAACAGCCGAATTGGGTTACGATACATGTTCCATTGTGGTCGGAATGGGGGTAGTTAGCTAGGGGCGACAGTCGTTGGGTCTCATTTGGAGTTCGTATTAAAAGGTTACTTTTGAGAAATAAAATAAGTAAATATATATTCTTTGAATTGGTCAAACACTTTTATTCTTCTCCCACCTTCACATCGTTCAGAACAATCGAAATAATAAAAGAAGCCGTCGCTCTGCCAAAATCCACCGCGCCACCATCGGTGGAGCTTCGCCGAGCCCTAGCGCCCCCCCCCCAAACCGCATCGCCCCCTCCTCCTCAGGCTATCGCGCCACCCCCTTTACTCGCTTGCTTCGCAGCCCTCTCGAATTGAAGCCCCACGCCAAATCAGCGAAACCCTAGCCTCCCCTGAGACGCCAAGGCCTCCTCCACCCTGCGCCGGCTAGAGCAGCCCCCATCTCACGAAAATCTAACTGTAAGTCTTCTTGTTTAAGTTTATTTTTATTTTCTTTTAAGTAATTTCGATTTTTATAACATAGAAAAATTAGATTTTTAATCCAAGTCAGATTAATTTTTTAATGTATCAAAGATTACATTTTTAAAAGGAAAAAGACGATAGTTTTAAAAGGAAAAAGACAATATTTTTAAACGGAAAAGGCGATATTTTTAAAAGGGAAAAAGGCGATATTTTTAATAGTGAAAAGAATGGATTTCTATATATATGTAAAGAATGAGAGGATTTGATTCTTATTTATAGAAGGATTAAATTTTTGTACATGAAAAGATTAAATTCTTGTCCATGAGAAGATAAGATTTTTATATAAAGAAAGGCGATATTTTTAATTATAGAAAGGCGAGCTTTTTATATATGTTGTAGAGGAATAAAAATCCGATTTTTACATATATGAAGTAACGACAAAAATTTGATTTTTATACTATAAACCTTGTTATTAAAATTCGATTTTATATATGTAGCAAAATAAAAATCTGATTTTTATTATATATATAGTTGAATAAAAATGTGATTTTTATGGCGTTGAATAAAAATGTGATTTTTATTATGACCAGTGTGAATAAAAGTGCGATGGAATTGACCGAAAGCGAAACAGAATTAAGACCGTTCAGAAATAGAGAATGGAGGAGTGGAATCCTTGGTGAGAACTCCTCACTTTTATTTTAATTTCTAGTTGAAATATATACTAGGATGCAGACGGTGCTTAGTAGCACCCGACACCCGTCGTCCACAGACCATGGACGACTTGTTTGATTTTGTTGTGTTGCGAAAATTGATTGTGGTGTTGAAATAAAATATATATTCATGTGTTGAAATAAAATATATATATATTCATGTGTTGAAGTAAAATATATAACCATGTGTTGAAGTAAAATATATATTCATGTGTTGAAGTAAAATAAATATTCATTTATAAATCGAACGATTTGTTTATGTACACCGATTTGACTGATATTGATTAGGACGATAAATTTACACATCGCCCAACTGCACAAATAAAATATGTGTTTGATTGATTGACACCCCACATGGGTATTGGGATGATATTTGACGTAAACTAATTCCGATCGTTTAGTTGTATGTCGATCGATGGGTTGACAGACTGTGTAAGCGATCATTATTTATATTTAATGCTTATGCAGTTGTGTGGTGCACTCTGGATGATGGTTGGTAATTTAACGTTGCTATTATTTATATGTGTTATATATATGTGGAAATCGACGAAATATATATATAATATATATATATATATATATATTATATATTAAATGGCCTGAATAGAACGCGCCGCGCAACGGCAGTTCGTGAATTTCGACCATTGACTTCGAATGGATATTACGGGAGACCCGACCGTCGGATTCTCCTAAAACGTTGGGTTCGTATCGAAAAGAGCTTTCTAATGAATATTCTAAATTTAACGGTTGGATTTGGAATTATGTCTAAATCAAATTTGGAAAAGGTCGATGTAAGTGCAATTTGATGGCCATTGATGGAATTCGACTGTACGGGCCTTGATAAAATTATTAAAAATAGTAATAATTTGTGTAAAATCACAAGAAATGATTTGTGAAGAATTGAGAAGAAAAATTCTAAATTTGAAAAGAGAAAAATAGATTTTTATCGAAATGAACTAGTTTTGAACTAGAATAATAATTTATTTATTTTTAAATAAATAAATTGGACTTGAAAGGGTTTTAAAAGTAACCAGAAGTTTCAATAATTTTGATTGGAATGGAATGTGATTTTGGGTTTATAGTGAAACGTGTTTTAAATGACATTGGTTCTTTAACCCGGTTAAAGACAGGATATGATTTCCCAAGTTAAATAATCATTGATAGTGATTATTGGGAAGATTAAAACCAAGTGGAGTTTTAATGAATCATTAATTAGATTGAAATGATCGAGAATGGAGTATCACCAGTTTTGCTCTAGGCGTTAGTTAAATCTTTAGTTAGATTTGAACGTGAGATGGTAATTGAATTTACCGTTAACACCGTGGTGTTAGATATGAAGTATTACCAGTTTTACTTCATGGGATGAATAGGTTGGGATTGGGAAATAAAATAAATGATTACTTCAGTGTGGTTCGCTAATCCCGACTAATTTGAATTGATATTCAAAAGGAGATTAAAGAATAAATCTAAAGAATTTGTCTTTGATAAATTAATGGGAATTTTTCCCAAAGTATAAGAATATTTGAATAAAAGAATATTATGAATTGGAATGAGGCGTATGTTGTGTTTGTGTAACACTTGTTTATTATATACGCGAGTTATTCAGAAAAACCGGGTTTATCCCATTCTGAATAACTGATTCGACGTGGTGTCGAGGATGAAGACGGTGGTCGAAGGCTGGAGGTCTTCACACCTTTGGGTGATTACTGATGATCTTGATTAGGTTGTACACCCAAGAAGAGGGAATTAGTTGGTGATCGTGCAGACGTACTTGGAGATTGATGGATTTGCGAGGTACAAAGTGCCTCCGGTTTCGTTCAGACCCAGAACGAACTTGTAAATGGACTGTGTGTCTGACATTGGATTTTATTCTGTGTAATTGATTTCTATTAAATATATATCTATTTGACGGCGGAGAATTTATTCTCTTGCTTAACGCCCTTCTCTGAGACGTACGAGCTCAGAGGTTGTATATTGATGGATATCAAATGCATGGAGTGAATAGCCTGTGTGGCATGCCTAAGTGACAATATGATCAAGGCTTCTGTTGAAAAGCAGAGTCCTGTGGTTGATGATCGAAGCACAGCCTATGTGGCACAGCTTTGTGTTGCGTTGAATCGCGAGCCTCACACCCCGGTTGTGAACCAGAAACGGGAGAGCACTTCAGGGAGGGCATGCGTTTCCTTCTAGCTAGAAGTGGCATCAGTGGTTTTACACGCCCTGACGAGTTTGACTTATGTGGTTGTTGCTGTTGCGAGGCGCCTCAGATATATCGGTGACTGTATGGAGCCCATGGAGTCATTGGACTCATTGACACCCCATAGGGTGGGGAAACGCAGTGTCCAGGGTTTAAGTTTAATCCGCATCGATCAAATGGCCCTGACGATCCAAAGGACGATGCGTTCTGTTCCTGAGACACGGGCTAGAGCGTCTTGAATTCAGTAAGGACGATCCCTTGCCTTGGTTCACAGATGGAAATCCAACTTCCAATACGTGACATTTGCAGTTTTGATTGTATAGCCTAGTATTGGCGACATGATATGTGGTACCCATGTCATCTATGATTGATACTTATGATTGATATTGTTTTGACACTATACACTTAGAGTAATAAAAGATGAAATTTAGCGTATCAAGCATTCTTTGGCTATTATAAGGTAAAACCCTATCCTCCGGCTTGTGTTGCATTGTGTGATAGGACCTGGGTCTTATGATAGCTTCATTGTTCTTTATTTAGCATTGGGCTGTTGTTTTATGCACTGGTATTCTTGGGAGGAAACCCGTTTCGTGTTATACGGCGTGGTCCCTTGATTTACATAACTTTAAAATAAAGATTAATAATTGTTTTAGTTCACACACCAATCACATGACTGACCTGGAGTTTATTGTTTTAACCTAAACTCTGGGTGCCCCTATTTTCCGCACGGGCAGCTAGTAGTTTTTGGTTTTGCAGATTTATATTCACAGGAACTTGGTTTATAGCTGGAACGATACTCGGAAAGCTCTATATCCGTGTATTACTTTCAGTTGTGTTTTGTATTATTTTTCCGCTGCTATGTAATGTATTGTAATCTTTGATATTTATCAAATGTATATTATTTGTTTATACTCTGTATATTCTTGTATTCTGATGAATTGTTGTAATAAGCAATGAAATGTTCTTCTGTTTGCGTTCCGATGTGGCTTGTTCTCAAAGTATCCGCTCTTTCCTTACCGGGGAAGTTACGGGTCTTTACATATTTATTCTCATTCATATACATGTTAAAATTTATATTTTTAATGATAAAATATTTATTCGGTTCATTTACACAATAAAAATGATATTTTTATTGTTCTAATATATTTTAGAAAATTTCGACGGCATAACGTCACGATACTAGAAACGGGATAAGGCCTAGCCTTATTCTCAGTCTAATAATGGCCTGCGCCATACACATCCCAATCTAATCAATTCCATTTCATTTCCCAAACCAAATTCAACCAAACGATTCAATAAACCAAACTAAATAATCACACAAGTCATCCATGGTCTGTGGACGACGTGGAACAGTTCAGATATGCAGTTATAAAATAAATAACTGTATAGAAAAATAATAGTGAGGAATTCTCACCTTTGGGATCCACTCCTCTATTCCTTATCTCTGAACGGTTCGAATTTGGATTTGATTCCCATCGGTTCCATCGAAATCAGTTTCACGTTGTTCATAGTAAAAATCACATTTTTAATAGAATGTTTATATATTAAAAATCATATTTTTATTTCAAAAGTACATCGTAAAAATCAGATTTTTACAACGCTACTTTCTATATAAAAAATATATTTTTACTTCGCTATATATATATAAATTATATTTTTATATCTCTACATATAATAAAGATTATATTTTTATTTCATTCTTCATACAATAAAGATTATATTTTTAGTTCGTTCTTCATATCGATAAAGATTATATTTTTATAATTCCATTTGAACTATAAAAATCATATTTTTATACTGCTATTCATACATGTAAAAATCAAATTTTTATTAGCTATATGTATAAAAATCAAATCTTTATCCTTTAAAAAAACCAAAACTTTCTTGGTTCAAAAATCTATTCTTTTTATCTTTATAAATCACTTCCTTTTGTTTTTTATAAATCACTTCTTTTTGTTTTAATTATAACTTTACATTTTTAAAAATCATATCTTTATTTCGCTTTTCAAACAAATATAAAATCATATTTTAATCGAAGTTATCTAAATAAAAATAATATTTTTATATCATTTTTCCTAATATCTGAAATTTAAACAATGTTATTATATATTAAAATTTGAATTTAAACTATGTTATCATATCATAAAGAAAACAAAATAAATAAACAACGAAAATGACAGGAAACTCACCGTATCGGCTTTTACAGAGAAGGAGGGGGGTTTCTTCGCGGTAGCGCCGGAGGTAGGGGGAAGCTCACTGGCCGGCGGTGGCGGCTGCTGATGACGGGGAGGGCTATAGGAGGCTAGGGTTTACGGGAATTGGGCATTGGGGTTCGAACTGGGCGAGAGGAGAGAGGAGGGGGTGCGGCGGAGGTCTGACGAGGTGGAGCGACGAGTGGCACGACGATGGCGTTGCTGAAGGACGAGCGAAGGGTTCGTGGCGCTGTGGTTTATTTATTTATTCTATTTCGATCTAAACAAGCGTTGACTAGGGGAGAGAAAAAGGGACGGGGGAGGGATATATTAATTATATATATATAAATATTTTATTATTTTTAATTTCAAAAAGATAACTTTTTAATATGTACTCGAAATCAAGCACACCGACTGCCATCCTTACCTAATTACCCTCATTCCGAACGCAATGGGATATGTATCGTAAGCCAGTTCGGCCGTTAAAATTAGTTTCCGTCAAAATCAAAATATAAATCTATATATTGAATTTGAATACATATTTCAATTTACCGGGGCCACATACGGACTCTAAAAATTCCCGAAAAATATTTTCTAGCTTCGTATTAACGATACGGTTCTAACAAAACTAATTTCGTCGAATTTGGAGACCGTTCGAAAAATGGCCAATTTCTGGTTGATCCAATTTGACTGAAACTGTTAAAACACGTTTTCTTTTGCCATGCTCACATATTGATTTCAAAAATTATGAATTTTGGAATCTAGCATTAACTTGACATCTCGGATCAACAAAAGTGGTTTCGTCGAAAATGGAAGTCGTTTGCAAAATTTCCATTTTTAAGGGCCAAAATTCCATAGCGACTATTCTGAAATTTCAACTGGACATAACTTTTCATTCCCGCTATGAGATTTCAATTTTTAGGATTCATTGGAAAGATGTTCTCAAATAGATTCTAATATTTCTAGTTTCGCTAAAATCCGGTTTATTTTGAATCCTGTACAGTCATTTGAAATTTGAAATCGAATTTTCAAACTACCGCGCCATTTTCAATTCCTTTTATAATTAAAATAAAATATTTATATTCTAGTGTCGATTCATATAAATATACACGTTTTAACTTCATCGAAAATAAATTTCTCGTTGTTATTATTTAAAATAATTCATTTTAAATATCCAAAATTCATTAAAATAACCAAAATAAAAATTTTAAATTGGCTCGGATCTCTGGGTTGTTACAATTGTGGTGTCTTAAGGCACGGGAAGAGCACACTCATCTGATTATTCTGCCTGGTTATTCTTTGGTTATTCTGTCCACTTGTTATGCCCCACCCCGAGACCCACTCTAATAAAGAGAAATACTAGATAATACTATCTATTAGAACGGAGAACAGGGATGATTGAGGGCGACCACTCATAGTTTTGTATTAGGAAGTCTTAAGTAAGTCGATAAAATGAGCTTTAAAATTTTTTCACGAGGCTCAACATACTTAATACTTACATAATACAAGTTCATTGTGGTTACATGATCAACTTAGAACATAGTACATATATATAAACACAATCATAGTCCGTAGAACTGTTACGTAATATTACATCGATAGAGTACAACAAATACATGTGCTACAAATAAATTAGATACACATCTATCAGTTATACACTACACCATAATAGCTAATTTGGCAGTTCTTTGGACCGTATCTAATGTGGTTAGGCGGTGCTCTACGCCGTATCAAATTTTGGTGTCTTTAATTATTTGATATGGCCTTAAGCCATATCTAATTATGAATTAGATATGGCCTTAAACCGTATCAAATAATTAAAGATGCCAAAATTTGATACGTCCTAAAGCACTGTCTAAGGCCATAGCTGTTTGAAAAAATAAATAAAAAAATACAATTAGCTACGTAGATTAACACAAAAATAAACTACATTAGACAAAAATCTCACAAATTGATCAACAATCTTAAATTTAAATATCGAGTACATACCACATACACAAACCAAACCTCTTGAGATTTCAAGAAATTCATACACATAATGCATACACACACACAAACCAACCAGTTCTTATCATCTTCCTGTGTATACACATGCATCATAACCTACAAAGATAAATTGCAAAACCACAATTCAGTTACCGGTATCCATGATATTTACATTGCATTACACTTCATTTACATACCATTCAAAATCTAGGACTAGCATATGAGAGAATATGGCGGTATACAAAATGACAATTAAAAATTCTTCAAAGGCAATTATTACCTATTCGGCAATTGTTATGAGAATATGACGTCAGGACTCATCTCTATCGGATTGGTCACCTGCTGCTCAACTTCAGTGCTATCTAGTTCCCTCTTGAAGTGTTCCTTTGAGCTTGCACAAGGCATCTTGCTTCCTAATCTTGCTGTGTAAGGGAACCTTGCAAAAATAATTTATGTGGGATCACTCCAAAATTCTCATTATTCAGTGAAATACCCTAACTCTACCTTACAAAATCTGACAAGATAAAAGTTTAATAGAACTAATTAGGCATTATAATGAGTATAAGTTCAACTATAACTACCAGTTTAACGATGCATTTTTCTCGTGTTATGGATAAGAGTGACAAAGATGGGTTGTTGTTATTTGACATTCATACCAAACTACAACATATTAAAACATGGAACTTTAGCAACTCATTTTTTGTCCAAGGTGTTCTTATCAATGTGAATCACCAGTTTGTTTTATAGATTATATCCCTACTTAAGAGCTAAGGATAACAGTCCCTAACTCATCTTGTGCAAGTAAATGAGTTCCTCAAGTATATTATTTTATCAGTGCAAATAAATGATAGCAAAACAACTTACTGTATGTTGAAGTACCATTCCGTACGAGCAATCGTTGATATCAACTTCAAACCTCTCTTGAACCTACATGATTTCCAAGCAAAAAAGGGTAGAACCATGGTTTACGTAAAAACATAGATGAACTTAAATAAAAATATACCAAATTAAGACCATCAGAGTCATAGGCAAAAGCAAAAAACGTTATTACTAATCCTTTGCAAATCCATGTTGTTTTGAAGCTCCCATATTTCCAAACTGCATTTTAGAATAGAAATTGGAACTTGCACTCTAAAAGAAAAAAAAGAGGACAATAAGCAAAGTTATACAGAGAATGGCAAACTTATGAATTACCTGAGGAAAACAAATAGGTATACCTCCCATAATTGCTTTTGTTGACTTGCCTTACTTAGAAAAAGGGTGGCTGAGTGGCGAGTAGTTATCTTTAGCTACATTTCTTAACGTAGGTCATCGTGAGGCAACTGCTGAAATGTTAAGTAATTCTCACCAAACCTGAAAGCATTAAAATACTTCACAAACATGTCCTAATGGTGAAATTCATAAAGATAACTAACTGAGAAATATCTTTATGCATTTCACCTTTGTAGTGCTGATTAAATCTCACTAAACATGAGAGCACTAACATAAGAGTTAGTTGTTATCTGAAAGCTTTAAAATCTCAAAAGGCAAGCTTCTAGAAACAATAGGATATGTAATTGTATACACAATGACATCATACATGCCGAAGATAGTGCTGGGAGAAAGAGATACGCTGATTCATAAATGTAATTAGACTTAGTAGTTATTAGATAATAACAGTTTAATAATGAAGATGACATATTTTCTTTAATAAATTCCAGTAAACTAGTATATTTTTCAGATTTACTGTCTTCCTACTTTGCATGACAAACCACAACATAACAAAACAAAAGGTAGATCAAATTCTACATGTTTATTACCTCCAGTGTCCCTAAAAGTTGTCCCAACATTCGTCTATTTCTTTTAACCAAACTTGGATCCTTATTCTTTGGTAAAACCCTGGGAACTTGCTCTGCTGGGACAACATAGTCCTATAAAAATTCATGCTAATTAGATAACAGACTTTGAACAAAGAAGAAACACAAACATAAAAGGTAAAATCATTTCTTAGTCAAAGTAATTTAACAATTAAATGAACAGAATTCAAAATTGAAATCAACTCTGAAATCTAAATCGAAATAAAGTTCCAAAAGGAAATAGAATTCCAAATAAAGATCCAACTCAACTTCGAAATTCAATCCGATTTCGATTTCGACATCCCAATTCGGTGGAAAAAGAAACGATCCCAAAAAATCAAATGTATGTAAAATAGCTAATGACTGAAAAGGGAGATTTGTTACCTGAGGGAAGTGAAGGAAGCGAGCGAGGCAATCACACGATGGAAAATGTTGACCATGGCGGGAGAAGTGAGTGACCGAATTTTGATTTAAGGATTGTAGGAAATGAAAAATAACGGGGGAACCAGAGGAGCGAAAATATGAGAGCCGTATCAAATAGAACTTATCTGAAACTTTCATGATGTAGGGTTAGATTTAACACGTTGGGGATGGTGCGAATCGCAAATGAAATTAGATATAGCTATGAGCTGTAGCAAATGAAATTTGATACAACTATGAGTTGTAGCAAAATTGATCAGCTTAAAGCCTCATCAAATCTCTGCATGCTGGTGTGCCAAATTCGCTGATATGGTGTAGTTATACAACAAGATACAAGAAATGAGTCAATAGAAAACTCTACTACTCAAACTCGATTGGAAGCTACAATGGAAAAGATAGCTCAAAAGAATGATCGCTAACCTCAGACATAGCAACAACACCTAAAACATCTCGGCCTGACCCGAGAAGTACACACACGGCTTAGTATAGTTTACAAATCTGTATAAGAATAAATAAGCACAAGATATACAACTCTTTATTCAAGAGTTGTGAATAACCAACATGCAAGAATATGTTAAGTTTGACTCACACTTCACACCATGAAGGTTACTAAATAAATCTCATGCACTGGACCCTCAGCTAAGTGCATCTCTATTTCCCGAAACAAGTAGATACAATCTCAAAAATCTGCAATATCGACATAAGAAACTCAAGAGGTTAGAATCAATAGTAAAAAGGAGTTTTATAATCCAAAACCTTGAAATATCAAATATATGGGATCCAAAACTCATCTCAAATGTAGGATCATCCCGATTAGGGATGTCAATTTCCTACACGACCCGAAACCCGACCCAAAACCCGCACGGAAATTAGCAGGTTAACCTGAACCGACTTGACCCGACCCGAACCCGACCCATTGACAACACTAATCCGAATCAAATTAAAACCAACATGAGAATGCAAATCAAAAGATATGATCATAAAAATCAAATTTTCAAATCTCAAACAACATGAAAATTATGGAATAAACTCAAATACTTATGCACGTGCTTAACATCTTGACTAGTACTACTGTTATTTACAGCCATTCATCGTGACAACTAGGGCCATAAACATCTTAATTACTACGGCTGAAACATCATGATGCCCGTGGTCATAGAATCCGAGTAATAACATCATTGTGACATCCCAGATTTTTCTTCCATTTAAATTTGAATATTTAAATTTGTTTTAAATATTATATTAGAATTATAATAGGATTTTATATTGAATTTATTTATTAAATGAATTTTGTACATTTAGATTTACAATATAATTAAAACGAGCTCGAAACGACGTTGTGGTTCGTACTATTGAGTCTTGAACTTTAATTGAATATACAGGATCCAACATAAGTCAGAATTCTTTGAAACAAGAAACATTTGAATCAATTCGATTATAATTTTCTAATGAAAGAGAAAAATGAAGATTTCATGTTATAGATTGTAAGTTATATCCAAATTAAAGATTTGTATATTCGTGCACTTTGGGTTGGATGTGTGAAATATTAGTCAACGCAAAGGGTACGGATTTGCGGTCCTTTACAGTTGGAATCAGAGCTATTTGTTAAGTAGTAACCTTGGCTCCGTGGCGTAACTCAGTAAAGATAGGGTTAGTAATGTCCTAGATTGAGTTTGAGTGTATATACAAGGGAGCATACTTGTAGATTTTATATAAAAATGTTTTGTATTGTATTGATTGGTTGGTTCAAGTGTTGGGAAACCACACAGAACTGGCGATTGATAGAATATTGTTTTATAAAGATAGTAAATGAATTAGTTTTGCATAAATAATATTTTTATAGAAAAAATATTAATTTTCTGTAGTAAAGCAATATTGGGTGTTTGTTTGTTTTGCATGATTTGATTGGAATCAAAACTGAATTATGGAACAAAATTGAACTTTTTAGAAACCAATTGGTTAGTGGAATATGGAAATAGGACTTATCATAGTTAAGTGAATTGAATATATTTGGGATTTGGGAATTGGCTAGATAATAGTAGAAATCAATCGGGTATTAATCGATTGATATTAAGATATATTAAACCAAAGAAAATGCAAACCAGTAAAAATTTAATATCGAATATTAATTAAATTTAACAAAACCAATTGAAGTTAATAAGAAGTTGAATGAAATGAAAATATATGATTTAACCATGGATGGTTACTTGTATTGTAAGTTGAGTTAAGTGCGGATTCCAAAAAGCTATGGAGTTGATTTGGTAAAACAGCTTGGAAGTACAGAATGGAAGACGAAGAGCAGTTAGTTTCCGAAATTGGAATTGAGTTGCCCGACAAATAGGCATACCTTAACATATTGATTATAGTGATTGATTTTATACCCCTGAGTTGGGTAGCCGCTTGAATTTTGATTTTCTTTTGGAGAAGTTAAGGCCCAGAGTGGCAATTGTAGTTATACCGATCGAACTACGCAAAAAGGTGCTGACGAAATTTTCGACATTTTTTAAGAGTATGAATTTGTTTTGTTGATAATTCAAAAATAATATATTTTTTAAAATAGTTAGGTTTGGAGCACTCTTCTTACTTTGTAAATTCGGGGACAAAATTCTTTTAAGGGGGAAAATGTAACGTCCTAGATTTTTCTGCCATTTAAATTTGAGTATTTAAATCTATTCTAAAAATTATATTGGAATTATAACTAGATTTTATATTTAATTTATTTATTAAATGAAGTTTAAATGTATAGATTTATAATATAATTAAAATGAGCTCGAAACGACGTGGTTGTTCATAATATTGAGTTTTGAAATTTAGTTGAATGTATAGGATCTGATATAAGTCGGAATTCTTAAAAGGAAACGTTTAAATCCATTTCATTATATTTTTCTAATGAAACAGAAGAAATAAGATTTCATATTATAGATTGTAAGTCATGTCCAAATTAAAGATTCGTATTTTCATGCACTTTGGGTTGGACGTGTGAAATGTTAATCAACTCAAAGGATACAGATTGGCGAGCCTTTACAATCGTGATAATTGGAGTCACAAACATTATGATGGCTATAATCAAAATCATCGTGATGACTCCAAGCGTGTACTCGGTGATAGTACCAGTAACATCTTGAATGTGTCTCAACTTCTTGAACAAGAACCCAATAGGCGTAAACGTACGCCTCATACCATACGTTCGCACCTATTGGTTTACTAATCATTAGTCGATGCCACATTAGAAAAACCATCATAAAACATCATCAAATATACACTGCCTCATATCATTGGTGAGTGTAGAGATGCCTAAATCGTCTCATCTCTCTCCCTCTTGACGAGTACTAAATGACATCGTGGCTTATCTCGTATCATTGACAAGTAAAATCCATCATAAATGTCAAAACCCTATTAATTCATCATAAGTTACATGCTTTATCTCCTTGGCATGTATAAGAAACATCGCGGAGGTTATCTCTAACCATAATTTCAACTTAGCGTTTCAACATCAAAAATTGCCTTATTACGTTGACAGTCATAAAAATACATCTAAATTGATTCATCATCAAGCTTACTAAAAAAGATAAGTTCTCAAACCAATAGTCTTTGCAAAAATTTGGTAACCTCTAAAACATCTCAAAATATAACTTCAAATTGGTTTCGATCGTACAAGTCTGATATTAAGCGATAAAACAAAAACACATGTCCCATACCGCATATTTTATACACCGAACTTCATAAAAATAAGCTAATATACACCGAACTTCATAAAAATAAGCTAATATATATATATATATATAACAATTTTATAGAGAAAATAGGATTTTTAAACAATTTTAGAAATTTTCATAAAAGCTTTTTAAGGGAAAACTCATTATTTAAATAAATTATCAATTTATAGCATACTATAAAAATAATAAATAATTGATTAAAAATATTTTTAAATGTATTTAAAACATTTATTTTCCAACTTATATTTTCTAAGAAATTTTTCATAAATTTATCTGAAATCAAAAGAGATTAAAACTATCAGATTCTCCAAATATCGATATTGACCGATATTTAAATTTAAATAAAATAAATTCCAAAATTTCTTCAAAACTGAGAAAATCCATTATTGGATATTATAGCTTCAAAATCCATCATCACACTTTTCAATACTATCATCATTTAACTCAAAAATCAAAGGCGAAAACTAGTAAAGAATTATGCAAATTGAAAATCTTGTTTTTGGCCAACTTTGTTGATATGTTTCAGGCATCAAAACTACCAATAATTGAATGGAAATTTGTAGAAATAAACTTTAGCACATAGAAATCAACATTATAATAGTTGACAACATTTCACTGTAAAATGAAGGAGATACAAATTTTCAAATATGGAATTTTTCAAGCACAAAATGGACTAAGCCGAAAATCTTGTTTTTGTCTAACTTTGAAGAAATGTTACAAATATTGAAACAACCTAGCATTGAACAAAAATATGAAGAAATAAACTTCATCATATGGACAACAACATTCTAAAATTTGACAGCATTTTTCTGCAATTCGAAAGAGATACATGTTTTCAAAGATGACTCTTTTTGGACACAAAATAAACTCAGCTGAAAATCTTACTTTTGTCCAACTTCGTCAATTGGTTTCCAGCATCTAAGAAACTCAAACTCGAATAAATTTTTGCATAATTAAACATCGACATAATAATTAAAAAATACTTAAATTTGACAACGTTTCATTGCAACCTGAAAGAGATACATATTTTCAAAGATGACACTTATTAGACACAAAATGAACTCAGCTAAAATCTTATTTTTGTCCAACTTCAGCGGTCGAGTTCTAACATTTAAGAGACTTAGATCAGAATGAAATTTTGCAGCATCAAACAAAGATATAAGAACTAAAACATATTAAAATTTGACGGTGTTTCTCTAGAAAACAAAAGAGATAAATATTTTCAAAGATGGCACTTTTTAGACACAAAATGAACTCAGCTGAAATCTTATTTTTGTCCAACTTCGGCAATCGATTTCTAGCATCTAAGTGACTAAGATTCGAATGAAATTTTGCAGCATCAAACAATATATAATAAATAAAAATAAAAAAAATTGATAGTTTTTTGCTGTAAAACAAACAAGAAACCTATTTTCAAAGATGATACTTTTTGGACATAAAATGAACTCAGTTGAAATCTCGATTTCTAGCATCTAAGTGACTCAATCCGACGGCAAAATTTGCAGATATACTCGCAAGAGTCTTGACAACAAAACTAAAAAATAATCAACCAAAAAAAAACTTAAGAATCAGAAAATTATTACGTCTCAAAGTCAGGTTTTGCTATGATTTCAGTAATTCAACGCAAGATGGAAAAAGCTTCAATAAAACAAAACATTTCTCATTCTACTGAACTCAATCTTATAATGATACATAAAATAAATGTTAACTAGAAAGCGTGAGTCTTCCTGCTCACCTTGATTGGTTATTTGGCAGGAATTCCTTCAATTTGAGGCTGGGAGAGGCCAATTTGAGGCATGCAGCACCATTGAAGAAGAAATAACCACATGCAGCAAAAGAAACTTACTAAAAAAATATTTCTTCATAATTGAAACGGAAACTAGGTTTAGCGATTGATTTAGGATCAGTTACCTACTTCTCTTTAATTTAGTGATTAAAATCTTATATTTGCAAGTGAATTTGAGGCTTTTAATTTGTAAAAAATGGGTTTCCTCCATTGTTTTTGCTTTCTCTGTGTTCCACTGGAGAAAGAAGAAGTATGAGGAAAAATACGTTCCTCTCTTTTTCTTCGGAATTCTCTTAGATTAATAATGCATTTAATCCCCTAACCCTTTTCATTAAATCTCTAAGTGATTATTAACCCCGTTAAACACAAAGTTAGGCCAATTAACCCATGTTTAGCCCATTACAACCATATTTTACATTATAGATCACACATAATCAAAGATTAATAACAAACAAAGTTAAATAAGTTTGTAAGCATCATTATCAAAACATTTTTAAGCTTATTATCTTTAGGTAACCATTGTTAACACAAATTTACAATCAATGACAAATGTACATAATTTTTACCTATTTAAAAATATTTCACTTATATATTTATATTCTTTAAAATACCAATGAACAAATATCTTAATTTGCTTACTTCAAATTTAATATATCACAAATTATGTTGAAATACACAATTTACACTTATCACTAATTCATAACAAATTAAACTTTACAATTTATTCAGCATTACATAACTAAACCAAAAAATTAAAATATTTATCAACAAATCATTAATATTTTCTTTATTAAAGGCTTCATAACAAACACTCTTACTCTTTTTATTTCAATACAACAATACATATATATTTCTATATGTTTTGTTGGTAATTAAAACACAAATTTCCCTTTCAAAATACTGATCCCCAGTCAATATATATTTTCAATATCCCTTTAATTATTAAATTATGATCTTAAGATTAAAGATTGGAATATATTTCTATTTTATTAAAGTTATAGTTATATAGTTTATTTCAAATACTAAATTTAGAAATGCCCAGAATCCAAATTTTCTTTATTAAGCACTATACGAGTTGGTCTCGCAAACCTTTATCACTAATATATTATCTTAAGAACCAAAAAACCTACTAGATATGTACTTTCCGCTTACCTGAAAATCCGGGTTGTTATAGACTCCCCCCATTAAATAAGTTGCGTTTTCGTAATTTGTTAATCTTAGAACTTCATTAATTTAAATTCCACAAGTTGTTTATCTCAGTTTATTTCTTGGAACTTCAAAAAATTTCACTTATTAAATTTTTAACACCACCATTTCCAACTTGAATTAACTTAAATCTTAGTCAAAGTTCTAATCACATTCATTAACTCATTAATATCATGCTTTAAACGACATAACTTACCTTTCACAAGGCATACTTTAAAATGCATACTAAAGATTTTCTGCTCCCCCATCATTACTTGATTCTACCTTGCCATTAAAGTTATCTAAATTTCCTCAAAGTATGACTGCTATTTGGATTTTTCATCATCAAATAGCCTCGCCAATACCCAACATTATATCCAATTCAATGGTGATAACCTATCAAGTAAATGTAACCATGAATGTGTATCCCATGAATGACGCACTTGTTTCAGGAACTTGTATATATAAAACACTTTTTATAAACAACACACTTTAAATTATGACTTATAATCAGATCGGAATAGCATTGAACCACCATTTCCCATCAATCCTTCTTAGAACATGGCTGCGATGTCGAGATATCATCGCCGTTGCCTCTCCAAATTCACCATACTCTACACCCCACATAATGGTTTTAACACTATCCCAATGTGTTAATCTTGTATTTTATTTTTGCATAAAACATCAATTTTCTACTAATCTTCAGTGTTAGATAACCTTGCATATGTGTTTAAGTAATTTCTATCGACATAGTTGATCAGACGTATCGAAAAAAACCCTTAAGACACTCATCGGGACCATTCAACAACTAAAAGTATCGCCAATTTAATTTCACCTGTGGTTGTTTTTATTATTACTCATCAATAACATTCTTAGGTTTACCCAACGAGACAACCCACATTCCCAATTTTTAATTTAATCATCAGGTTGCAAAGTAGTCAACTCATTAATGTTTATGATCATCTTTATTTCCATCCCTTACCCCAAGATTAATTACTTCTGAATTTAGCACAACCGAAATGATTCCCTCGTTTCCGCTACGCAGCTTCCATCATATTCATTTCAACTCTAATATTCTCCACTTAAAGTGAAATCACTATTTAAATTTTTATCTTAAAATATACCATTAAATTCCCATTACCAAACCCCACAATCAAATTAAACATCAAGGATAGGGTGAAAATTTTCCTTAAAAATTTCACTTAAAGGTTCAAACTTGACAATTATAAAGGGTGGAAGGATCCTCTTAAAAGAATCTATGCAGCGGTAGAATCGTACAGTATGGAGTATAGGCAAGGTAAGGTGTATATCATAAAATAGTACCAGTAAGTAAAATTCACACAGTCAATTTTATACTGGTTCGAACCACTGTCCTACGTCCAGTCCCAAACTCCCTTCTGGTATTTCACTAACACAATAACCCTCACTTCACCCCACAATTATCTGAATAGCTGAATGAGATTTCTTGCTTTAACTGCTGAAGAGGACTTCCACAATACAAAGAATTTGTTGACTACTTTTGTTCTTGATAACACGGATATATCAATTTGATGTACACCCTTCCTATAATCTTTCCTTGATGATAATAGTGTAATTTGTGAAAGAGTATGGAAGTTTTGAATAAGATTTGAAATCTTAAAATTTAGAAATAGAGTGCTTTTAGAGATTATGAATGCTCTGAGTAAGATAGAAAGTAAGTCTCGGTGAATAAATCACTTGATGAAGCCTCTACTTATAATATACAAAAGGTTGCAACTAATCATGAAGATATTTGTTTAAGAGATATGAATTGAAAAGTTATGACGCTTTATTAAAGGTTGCATCATTTCGTATTCAGTTGTTTGAATAAAAAAATCAGATATCTTTTTACGAATCGAAAATCAAACAGCAAAGAAATAGGTCATTTCGGTGGTAATTCAAACGTCTGATTATTTTAGTTCAGACATCTGAATATTATGCTGGAGATAATATTTATTTCGGCAAACAGACGTCTGACTTGAAATAAATAGACGTCTATTTACTAATACAGATCTATTCCTTTTGCATGTCATATATAAAATCATATATATTTAAAATGTGCATGTGTGTGTGTATCACCAAGGAATATTTTAACAATTACTTATTAATACTAACAGACTCTAATCACATATATTCTTCATTTTGAGTTCTTGAATCTGTTGTTGAGTATCTTCCTGCAAAACAGAGTTAGTCGATAATAACATACGTACATGTATAGTTGTCGTAATCAAAACACTATAAAGCGAGATCCAACATTCATATGTGTTCGGTTACTTCAAATATAGAAGAAATTCGATGAAATATACAATTAACATGAATGCAACAAGGCAAAGAAAACAAAAAAACAAAAAGAATAAAGTGCAACAAAATGAGTGTATTGGAAATCGAAGTGCACATAAATGTGTAACAAGTGGTAAGCTTGTAGCCCGTTCAAATCAGGTGGGAAAGCTTGTAGCCCGTTCAAATAAAGTGGGTAAGCTTATGGCCCGTGAAATCAGGTGGGAAATCTTGTGGCCCATGAAATCAAGTGGTATTTGTAAACCTATTCCTCTAGGTGAAGTGAGCTTGTTTTGATAGTTAAAAGGCCGAAGAGGAGCTTCAGGACTGGAAGTCTGAAACAGTATAAATTGACTGTGTGGTTTATTTTTTCCGCTGCTACTATAATTATTTTACCGTTAATCGCTTCAAATTCTACATATTTGTATTGGTCATCATTGATCCACTGCAAAGCGACTATTCATTAATTGTCGCACCAACTTTTCACCTCTCATCAAATCACACTATGGAAAGAGATAACAATAATGGAGTACTTTCAAAATAAACCCCTTATTCCCAGATGTATTCCCCAACGTATACCCCAACGACAAGGTTCCCTATGTCTCGCAGATAAGAAACACTTGATAAGGATAACAAAGGAAACAACAACATAGACATGATTGTTATCCCTCCATGTTGTAACACATGTACTATTCTGGTTCAGTTCTGTGTCTAACGTATTTCATTCTAAACTTTTGCTCTGATACCATTTTGTAACGCTACACTCCCGAGACCCACTCTAATAAAGAGCATTACTCGGTACACTACACCATATATGCAAAATAGGTGGATACATTTCAGCTCACGCATCAGGGTCAGGTACTCATGCTTAATTAAGCTTCAGCTATTAAGCATGAGTACCTGACTCGGCAGCGTGAGCTAAAGTTCATCTACCTGATGAATCACCCAGTAATTCTTAACTAGAAAGTTAAAGCCTTCAGCTTGGTGAGGCTTCGCTAGTGGATCACCCAGTAAATTCTTAACCAGAATAGACATGCATCATCTTCGTCTGTACTCGCAACCTAATTTGCATTAGAACAACGATTCATAATATTCATATCCAAAATACACACATATACGCTAACATTAACAATACACAGACACACGCATACACACGGACACGGACACACGCACACATACACATAAACACACACAGACACGCACCGAAACACACATATACACAAACACACACAAACACACAGGCCCAATGACATAGACTGCACACATATACCCACACACATGCACAGACACACGCACAAACACACAAACATACACTGCACACATGTACACAGGCAGACCCAAACACAGATTCAGGTATACATATTGAAGGTGCAGCAATACACACAAACACAGACACACACACACAGACATATACACACACATATACAGCCATACACTGCAAGCATGAAAGTGGATCACTCGACTTAATGGTACAGCAACAAATATTCGGGCAAACATTACACTAATTCAGGAATACATATTGAATTGGCACTAGTCGATTGATCATAATCAACTAATCATGATCGACCAATTCAGGTATACATATTGAATTTAATTCAGGTATACACCAATTCAAGTACAAGACTGCTAACATTACACCAATTCAGGTATACATATTGAATTGGTACTAATCGACTAGTCATGATTGACTAGTCATGATCGACCAATTCTGTTATACATATTAAATTAAAATCAGGTATACACCAATTCAAGTACAAGACTACAAACAATACGCCAATTCAGGTTTACATATTGAATTGGTACTAGTCAACTAATCATGATCGACTAATCGTGATCGATCAATCCAGGTATACATATTAAATTAAATTCAGGTATACACCCATTCAAGTACAAGACTGCAAACATTACACCAATTCAGATGTACAATTTAAGTACAAGACTGCAAGTACAAGAGTGCAAGTACTAGTCAACTAATCGTGATCGAGCCATCGACTTGCCTGCCTCTTTTAAGCTCAAACACAAGGTGTCAAACCACAAGGAAGCAAATATATACATGATAGCAGCAGCTATAAACTGGATGACAAGGCAAATGCGAAACATTCACAATGACATCAATCACTTGCATGATGCAAGTACTAAGGATATGGCAGATCCATATAGGTGCAACATGAACATAAGTGAGCGATATAACTCAAGTGAATGAAACAAAGTATATGCATTACTAATACACAAGGAGTTCAAGTGACAATAAAAAAAGTTAAATTGCAACTGCAAATTCACAAGTTAAGCTAGACCAGCACAAACAACAAATTACTAGTGTTGCAGCAAGAAAAATTGGGTGCACAAGGAAATGACACCAGATAAGCATGCATAAGGAATGGCAATACAGTGCACATATAAAAGCACAGTGGCATCGCACAAAGCCAAACAAGGTCAAGGGTTCAAGCACAAGTGGCATACTCGAGAACCATGGCCAGAAATGTAAATAGAAGTAGACAAGCCTTAAAGAAGTGGAGAATTCTTTCAGATTAAAGCCAATTCAAATTAAACCGTATCAAATTCTAATTAAACACGTAAATGGAAAATTGATCAAGCACATTTCAAATTCAAATTAAATCCAATTTAAACCTAATTAAAATTAAACCGTGAGCTAATACTCACCTTCAGTGGTGACGAGAAAGAAGAAGGCTTGATCGGTTCACCAGTGAGCCGAAGGCAGCGAGGCTTGATGATGGACAGTGATGGATGGTTTATTAACAAAGCAAGATGGTGCGCCAAGTTCCAAAATCCTAATTTGGGTTTTCAGTCACCATGGAAAGTAAAAAGAGGGAAACCAATTGAAAGTTTTGTTAAGTGTCAAAACGAGATGGTGCCAGAAAGAAAGTTAGCATGGAAAAAATTTGATACGAAATTCATACGGCCCAAAGCTGTATCAAATGAACTGATCCAGAGCTTTGTTGATATATAGTTAGATCTTTCGTGTTTGGAGAGTTGCAGCTTGCCAAAAGGAAAGTTGATACGGCTATGAGCACTATTAAATTTTATATGGCTAAAAGCATTATCAAATGTCTGCATCCCCATGTGCTAAATTTGTTGTTTTGGTGTGGTGGTAATACTGTCTATTAGAGCAGAGAATTGGGTTGGCTGAGGGCGAACACTCATAGATTTGTATTAGCAAGTCATAAGTACATTGATAAAATGATATCTAAATTTTCTTCACGAGGCTCGACATACTCAATACTTACATAATAATTTTCCATTGTGGTTACAGGATCATCTCAGAACATAGAAAATATATATAAACACAATCAGTCCACAAAATAGTTACGTAATATTACATTGGTAGAGTACAACAAATACATATGCTATAAATAAATTAGATACACCACTATCACTTATACAACAATATACAAAAAATGAATCAATAGGGAACTCTACTACTCAAACTTGATTGGAAGCTACAACAGATAAGATTGTTCAAAAGAATGACTGTTAACCTCAAGCATAGCAGCAACACCTGAAACATCTCGGTCTGACCCTCGGAGTACACACATGGGTCAGTCTAGTTTACAAATCAGTATAAGAATAAATAAGCACAAGATTCACATCTCTTTAATCAAGAGTTGTGAATAACCAACATGCATGAATACTTTAAGTTAAACTCACACTTCACATCATAAAGGCTACTAAACAAATCTCATGCACTAGGTGTGACGGCCCACCCCGCACTAGCCGACATTTCCAATGAAAGTGCATTGTGCCAATGTCCAACCAGCATGGGACGATCGTCAAAGAAAGGAGAAAGAAAGGGATTTGAACTAGTAAGGAACCTGTAGAATGTCTCACAGCGCATGGAATAAAACATAATAATAACATACTTGACATAAAACAGGTGAGACAGTGCACAAGCTGAAAATAAACCATCATAGCAGCGGAAAATCCAAAATACATCTAATATTCCACATCATCATTATTGCAACTTTTGGAAACTGTCTCTAAAGAGAAATAAGGAAGGTACACTACTAATGCCCAAAGTAGTGACCAGCAGAGACAGAGGGAGAATATCTATATATATCATACGTGGAAGCCTCCTGCTCGTCTCCGGTACAGCTACTCGTGCTACCACCTAACCTGTCTCTAGTCTACTCGTTCAAGAGCACCCAGAGTAATAAGAAGAGACATAAAACTCTAGGTCAGAAAAAAGTCTGGTATGAGCGAAAAGCAGCAAAACAGAACAATAACAGGTATACTAAACGATACTTGAACCTGAACTTGCAACCTAAGAGTTAGCACAACAAGATGCACAATACTCTAAGGTGACACTAACATATAGTGTAAGATACAGGGGATGGGTGTGAATATCATAGTGATGTCCAACAATCAAGCATAGCAACCATCCTCACATCTCTCACTCAGTGCGTAAAGCATAGGATATCCACCGCTTTGATCACCCAAATCCTTACTATGATCACTCTGCCTCCATGGAGTAATGGCGACTCCACTGCACTGATCCATAGCCACTAGTCCTTGCTATGTCCACTCTGCCCCATGAAGTCATGATGACTCCACTGCACTAGCTCATAGCCATGCTACGATCACTCTGCCCCATGGAGTAATACCTACCCTACTGCGCTGATCTGTAGCCTAACAATCGTCTCTCGGTTGTGAATCAAAGCTATGGACATTGACAACTCCTTAGCACACGTCCCGCAGCAAAGCCCAATCAAGAAGTTAACTCGTTGGTTCCCAACTAGATCCTGAGTTACAACTTCCCATTTGGACAACCTTTGCATCTCGGGTTTTGGTCTCCTCCAGATCAGTCTTCATTTGGTTCGTAGCTCATGTCTCGCGTCTGAGCTCTTTGGTTCGATACGCAGTCTTCCTTCTGCTTCGGGTCGGACTGCCCATATGGGTCGGGTCGTGGTGCGCTCCTCGGGTCGTGGCATACCCTCCAGTTCGGGTCGTGACCAAGCACCACGGTTCGAGTGTGCTCCAGTTTGGTCCTTCTTTTCCAGCACCAGAGCGTGATAAGCTTCCTCAGGCGGTTCGTGGCACATCGGTTCGGATCGTAGTACATATGCCACGAATGGGATTGGTTCGTGATTCCAGCTTCAGAGCCTCAGATTGTGATTGGCATCCTTAGGCGAGCGATTCGGATCGTGCTCAACCATCGGTCGGGCCGGTTTCCCCATCCAGGTCGGTTCATGACAGTCCACTCCGGGTCGGGTCGAGCTCATCAATTCGTGGCAGTCCACTTGTGGTGCATCGGTTCGGTGGCGTGCTCTGGTTCATGATGCAGCAGTTTTGGGAGGCGGTTCGTGAGAAGGGGGTTCCCCACGAGCAGGTCGGGTTGCCCTCCACCGATCCGATCCGGTTCCTGCTTCATTTCCTGTAACTTTTCCAACGACTGTTTTACACCATACGACGACGTTTTCAACCATTGTAACTGTTCTAATCAATCACAATGCATACCGTACAGTCATAGCAACATATAGAATTGACCATAAACACCAAAACAACAATTTGATATGTCAAAGAGGATCAAACATGCCCAACACCCATATTTTTCCCTTAAGCATGTTTAAGCAAATCTGATGATAGAATTAGCAAAACTTAACCAAATTAACCCAAACTTCCAACAGAGGTCTAAAACGGTGTTTAACAATTTCTAAACATTTTTCCAAAATTTAATCATGTATAATTTTGTTAATTAACACTAATTACTCCTAATTAACCATAATTAGTGAGAAACTATGCAAGTCACTCACCTTAGACACAAATTAACTTTAGATATGAAACTATCTCTAATTTGGGTCGAATCTCCATGCTACACAGCAGCTCTATTCCCAATCTGATGCTAATTTGCCTTGATTTGATGTAGATTAGGATAAAACTTGATTAGAGAGCGATCTGGGATGAAATTAGAAGGTGGAGGCCATGGTTTAGGGTTAGAGAAATGTTTTAGGCGGTTGAGAAATGAAATAAAAATCATTTTCCTACTGTTCTCAGCCTCACGATAACCCTAATCTCGAAATGGGTTATGGGTCCTCTTGCTAATCACCCTAATTTGGCCCGATTAAGCTGTATTTCACCTTCTAAACCTTGTTTCTGCCGCATCTCCCAAATGGTTAGTCCGTTTGGCTAGTGTAAGCACTCTACGGAAAGGTAAAACATCATCCGGATCTAATGGAAGTGGTTTCAGGTCAAAACTCCTTACCAATCAAAAGTTATGGCCGAAACAAGATCAGCTAGGGGCAAAATGGTCATTTAAAAATCGGCAAAAATCAAGAACATGGGAAATGACCCCAATAGTCGTCTCCCAAAGTTATATGGCTATACAACTTCGCACGAGAAAGAAATTAATATTCTACGATCCCTTGATGCGTAGAATGCGGCCCATTACATTCTCCCCCCTTAAGAAATTTCGCCCCCGAAATTCCTTAACTAAGAAACAAGCAAAGGATCCTGCATGCCTCCCAACCATTCACAACAATCAAACATACAAAATAACAAACAAGTCTATCCTAGCATGCGGACAACTAAATTGCAATTAAAATCTTAACAGACAAAGAGTTCTGGATACGTCTTCCTAATGCTCTCCTCTATCTCCCAAGTACAGTCATTCTCATTCTCGCCCCCATTGAACTTTGAGTAGAATCACCGCTTTCCTTCGCAGTTGCTTTGTATCATGCTCGACAATACGAATTGGTTTGCGGTTCCTAACCGCCTCGGATTCTACTTCGATATCATCCAACTGATCAGGTGAAATAGTCATATCGGGGTTGTGCATGAATTTCCTTAATTGGGAAACATGAAATACGTTATGAACTCCTGCCATCTTCTCTGGTAATTCAACTTTATATGCCAAATTCCCAACAAATCTTGGTGCTAATTTGCCTCTCCTACCAAATCGTATCACGCTCTTTAATGGAGAAATCTTGACAAACACCAGGTCGCCAATGGAGAATTTTAAATCTCTTCTCCTCTTATCAGCATAACTCTTCTGCCTATCTTGGGCAGCCTTCATTCGTTGTCGAATAACTTTGATCTTATCTGAGGTTTCTCTTATCACATCTGGTCCAAGCACAAATTTCTCCCCGGTTTCTAACCAACATGACGGTGAGTTGCACGGTATTCCGTTCAAAGCTTCATATGGAGCCATACCAATACTGGATTGATAACTATTATTATATGCAAACTCTACTAGATGCAAATGGTCATCCCATGATCCACCAAAATCCAATATGCAGGCCCTCAAGAGATCTTATAATATATGATTTACCCTCTCTGTTTGACCATCAGTTTGAGGATGATACGCGGTACTGAGATATAATTCTGACCCTAAAGCCTCTTGTAAGCTCTCCCAAAACCCATTAGTAAACAACGGGTCTCGGTCACTCATATGCTTTTAGGTACTCCATGATATCTCACTACCCACTTCATATATAGTTCTGCTAACTTAGTTGTCGTTCTATTCGACTTGATAGGTATAAACTAAGCACTCTTGGTCAATCGGTCCACAATCACCCAAATACTATCATCGCCCGATCTAGTCCTTGGTAACCCATCAATGAAATCCATCGAGACTTGATCCCATTTCCATTCTGGAATTTCTAATGGATGCAACAAACCATTAGGCTTATTTTGCTCAGCTTTAACTAGCTGGAAATTCATGCATTTGGATATAAACTTCCCAACGTCTCTTTTCATCCCTTCCCAGTAGTAGGTTTGCTTCATGTCTCGATACATTTTGTTACCATCGGGGTGTATAGTCAGTTTTGAGTGATGACATTCTCTAAGCACTTCACCTCTCAATCCATTGACATTGGGCACAACTAGTCTTCCATTCTTTCTAAGCCATCCATCTCGATCAAGCCTATACTTGTTCATCTCCTCGTCGATACGCATCTCTAACTTGGAGATGATTACCAATAGGTTAGGATCGTCCCTCTGACTGGAACTAAACTGCTCAATCAAAGTGGGTATGATCGTCAAACTTGCTAATACTTCTGGATCTAATTCGCACTTTGGTCTGAAATCATACCCAGCGATGTACTCCAGTTGCTTCCATTCCAGAAACATAGTCCCTAAATTCGCATGTCTCCTACTCAATGCATCAGCTACCGCATTGCCCTTTCTTGGTTTATACGCAATATCGAAATCGTAGGAAGCCAAGAATTCTAACCATCTCTACCGTTGGAGATTTAGATCCTTCCGAGAGAAAAGATACTTTAACGATTTATGATCGGTAAACAATTCGAATCTTTCTCCCAAGAGATAATGTCTCCACATCTTCATTGCGAACACGATCGCTGCCAATCCCAAATCATGGGTAGGATATCTTTTCTCATGCGGTTTCAGTTGCCGACTAGCATAAGCCACAACCCTACCTCCTTGCATCAATACAGCACCTAGTCCGGTACCATAGGCATCTGTGTATACCGTCATCTCTTCATTCCCTTTAGGAATAACTAACACTGGTGCACATGTCAACTTTTCCTTTAGGCTCTTAAATGCATTCTCGCACCTTTCGTCCCAAACAAAAGCTTGATTTTTCTTGGTCAACTGAGTCAATGGTGCAGCTATCTTGGAGAAGTCTTGGATAAACTTACGATAATATCCAGCCAATCCCAAGAAACTTCTTACGTATGTTGCATTCTTGGGCATAGACCAATCTTGTACTGTAGCCACCTTTGCAGGGTCCACGGCAATACCATTTTCTGAAACAATATGGCCCAAGAATCTCACTTCTCTCTTCCAGAAGTGACGCTTAGAAAACTTTGCTTTCAATTGGTGTTTTCTCAACACCTCCATCACTATCCTCAGACGTTCCTTGTGTTTTTCCTCTATCGTCGTATAAACCAAGATATCGTCTACGAACACAAGAACAACTTATTCAATTGATCTCGGATACTCTATTCATAAGATCCACAAAATATGCTGATGCATTGGTCAACCCGAATGGCATGACCAACCACTCATAGAATCCAAATGGCATCTGAAAGGCCGTTTTAGCTATACTCTCAGCTTCCACCCTACGCTGATCAAAACCTGTCGCGAGATCCAACTGGGAGAACACTTTCGCGCCACTCAACTGATCAAACAAATCATCTATCCGCGGTAGAGGATACTTATTCTTCCTCGACACCTTATTCAACTCGCGGTAGCCCACACACAATCGAAGGGAACCATCTGCCTTGGTAGCAAACACAACTGGTGCTCTCCACTCGGAGATACTTCTTCGGATAAATCCCTTCTTCAAGAGATCTCTTACTTGCACCCCGAGCTCTCATTGCTTCCTTGGCGCCATACGACGAACTGGCATCACTATAGGTCCGGCATCTTTCACTAAATCAATACGGAACTCAATCTCTCGGTATGGTGGAAGTCCGGTCACTTCCTCGAAGATGTCCGGATACTACCCAGCCACGGGCACATCTGACATATCATCATGCGGGATGTTGAGGGAATTTAGAAAACTAGCCATTACCCCATCACTAGGTAGACCATCAAGCACTACCCTCCGCCCCTCATCCGCTCTAACTGTCACCAAAAAGCCCTCATAGTCTACCACCACCCCATACCTTTGGAGCCAATCGCTCCCAAAATAATGCCAAACCTAGTAAAGCCCAAAACAAAGCAATCACAAACAAACATGCATCCATGACTCGATAAGACCACATTACGATAAATCATGCTAAGGCTAGTTGAACCACCAATCGGGTTCACCACCGCTAAAGGTCTATCGACTATCTCGTGTTCCAATCCCAACCTATCTACTAGGTCACTAGATATGAAGAAACGGGAAGCTCCGGTATCAAACAATACTCAAACAGGAACATCATAAACAGAAAGCATACCTTGAATGATGACATTCTTTCCTTTCTCCGCCGCGGTTGGGGCATTCGACGAAGAAGAAATAACATTAAGAGCAAATGCTTTCACTATCTACTTCTATTTAGGGGGTTGCGGACATTTATCCTTGTGATGTCCCACTTGGCCACAGTTGAAGCACTTCCTGTCCGTTGGCTTTGCTCGACATTCTTTGGCATAATGGCCCTTCTTGCCATAGCTAAAGCATTCAACATCTTTCTTATTCCTCTTCTTCTGGCCATCCTTGGTCTGATTCTGCTTTCTCTTATTCCGAGAACCATTCTTTCCTCCATCGCTTGCTTGTGGCTTTGGCTCTTCTGCAGATACAACCTCAGTCTTCAACTTAGGGTATAGAATCTCTGATCTCAAAGCTTTCCCCATAATCGATTCAAACGTCGCATTGATATGGTTTATAAGCCATTCCCCCAAATACTGATCTAAGCCTATTATGAACTTCTCGTTCTTCTTCTCGGGATTATCAATAAGAGACAATCCATACTTCGATAAAGTATCGAACTCAGCAATATATTCCGAGACTGCCCTACCATTCTGCTTAAGTTCCAAGAACTTCTTAAAAAACTCTGATTTCTGAGCAGTTGGGATAAACTTTTCACTGAATCGGGCCTTAAAATGATCCCATGTAACTTGATACTCTGGAGCAGCTGCCTTAATAGCATTCGACCAATTCATCGCCCGTCCTTGCAGCTGATGGGATGTTAGCTTTCTCTTTGTCGCATCCGCGATACCCAAGTCTTCGAAGATACGCTCACAACTATCCAACCAATCCTGAACTTCTGTAGCCGATTCCGTTCTGTGGAACGACTTCCCACCAGGACTAGTGTAATCCTTGCATAGCTTGGTGAAATCGGCCCTAGGCGCCTGCACCGCTGCACCACCACCATTTGCAGCATAAGGAGCTGCTCTCTGAACATCCCTAAGCATTTCTCTCATGAGTTCAGTGAACATCGTCCTCATGTCAGGAGCATTCCCAATATTAGCTCCTCTACCAGTACCCCTAGTATATCGGCTCATCTTTCAATCTGTAAGGAGAAAACGATTAACCATCTCTTTAGTGGTGCCAGTGCAATGCGACTTCGTCCTTACATGTACTAATAGTGTGCGTGTATATATATAGCTTTTGAAAACCAGAATATCACAAATACACATTCTCACATACATACTATCTCTCCTTGGTGTCTTCCCTAGGTTAACTATGCAAACCTAGAGCTCTAATACCAAATGTGACGGATCACCCAGCACCAGCCGACATTTCCAATGAAAGTGCGTTGTGCCAATGTCCAACCAGCAAAGGACGGTCGTCAAAGAAAGGAGAAAGAAAGGATTTTGAACTAGCAAGGATTCTGTAGAATGTCTCATAGCGCATGGAATAAAATATAATAATAACATACTTGACATAAAACAGGTAAGACAGTGCATAAGCTGAAACTAAACCATCATAGTAGCGGAAAAACCAAAGTACAGCTTATGTTCCACATCATCATTATTACAACTTTTGGAAACAATCTCTAAAGCAAACTAAGGAAGGTACACTACTAATGCCTAAAGTAGTGACCAGCAGCGACACAGGGAGAATATCTATATATATATATATATATATATATATATATATATATATATATATCAGACGTGGAAGCCTCTTGCTCGTCTCCGGCACAGCTACTCATGCATACCACCTAACCTGTCTCTAGTCTGCCCGTTTAAGAGCACACAGAGTAATAAGAAGAGACATAAAACTCTGGGATAGACAAAAGTCTGGTATGAGCGATAAGCAGCAAAACAGAACAATAACACATATACTAAACCATACCTGAACCTGTACCTGCAACCAAAGAGTTAGCACAACAAGATGCACAATACTCTAAGGTGACACTAACATATGGTGTAAGATACGGGAGAGGGGTGTGCATGTCATAGTGATGTCAAACAATCAAGCATAGACCCATCCTCACATCTCTCATTCAGTGCGTAAAGCATACGATGCTCACGGCTTTGATCACCCAAATCCTTGCTATGATCACTCTGCCCCATGGAGTCATGGCGACTCCACTGCACTAATCAATAGTCACTAGTCCTTGCTATGTCCACTCTGCCCCCATAAAGTCATCATGACTCCATTGCACTAGCTCATAGCCATGCTACGATCACTATGCCCCATGAGGTAATAGCTACCTCACTGTACTGATTCGTAGCCTAAAAATAGTCTCTCGATGGTGAATCAAAGCTATGGACGTCGACAACTCCTTAGCACTCGTCCCGCAGCAAATCCCAATCATAAAGTTAATTAGTTGGTTCCCAACTGGATCCTAAGTTACAAACTCCCATTTGGACTACCTTTGTATCTCGGGTTTTGGTCTCCTTCGCATCGGTCTTCATTTAGTTTGTAGCTCATGTCTCGCGTTTGAGCTCTTTGGTTCAGTACGTAGTCTCCCTTCTAGTTCAGGTCGGACTTCCCATACAGGTAGGGTCCTAGTGCTATCCTCGGGTCGTGGCATACCCTCCGGCTTGGGTCGTGGCATACCCTCCGGCTCGGGTCGTGACCAAGCTCCACAGTTCGAGTGTGCTCCAGTTTGGTCCTCCTCTTTTAGCACCAAAGCGTGATAAGCTTCCTCAAGCGGTTCGTGGCACATCAATTCGGATCGTGGTACATAGGCCACGAATGGGATCGGTTCGTGATTCCAGCTTCAGAGCCTCAGATCGTGATTGGCATCCTCAGGCGAGCAGTTCAGATCGTGCTTAACCATCGGGTCGGGTCGGTTTCCCCATCCAGGTTGGTTCGTGACAGTCCACTCCAGGTCGGGTCGAGCTCCTCAATTCGTGGCAGTCCACTTGTGGTGCATCGGTTCGATCGCATGCTCTGGTTCATGATGCAGCAGTTCTGGGAGGCGGTTCGTGAGAAGGGGGTTCCCCACGAGCGGGTCGGGTCGCCCTCCATCGATCTGATCCAGTTCCTGCTTCATTTCCTGTAACTTTTCCAGCGACTATTTTACACCATACGACGGCGTTTCCGACCATTCTAACTGTTCTAATCAATCACAATGCATACCGTACAGTCATAGCAACATATAGAATTGACCACAAACACCAAAACAACAATTTGATATGTCAAAACGGATCAAACATGCCCAAAACCCATATTTTTCCCTTAAGCATGTTTAAGCAAATCGGATGATAGGATTAGCAAAACTTAACCAAATTCACCCAAACTTCCAACAGAGGTCTAAAACGGTGTTTAAGAATTTCTAAACATTTTTCCAGAATTTAATCATGTATTATTTTGTTAATTAACACTAATTACCCCTAATCAACAGTAATCAGTGAGAAACTATGCAAATCACTCACCTTAGCCACAAATTAACTTTAGATCTGAAACTATCTCTGATTTTGGTCGAATCTCTATGCAACACAACAACTCTATTCCCAATTTGATGCTAATTTGCCTTGACTTGATGTAGACTAGGCTAAAACTTGATTAGAGAGCGATCTAGGATGAAATTAGAAGGTGGAGGCCCTGGTTTATGGTTAGAAAAATGTTTTAGGCGGCTGAGAAATGAAATAAAAATCATTTTCCTACTGTTCTCAGCCTCACGATAACCCTAATCTCGAAATGGGTTATGGGTCCTCTTGCTAGTCACCCTAATTTGGCCCGATTAAGCTGTATTTCACCTTCTAAACCTTGTTTCTGCTGCATCTCCCAAATGGTGAGTCCGTTTGGCTAGTGTAAGCACTCTACGGAAAGGTAAAACATCATCCGAATCTAATGGAAGTGGTCTCAGGTCAGAACTCCTTACCAAACAAAAGTTATGGCCGAAACAAGATCAACTAGGGGCAAAACGGTCATTTAAAAATCGAAAAAAATCATGAACATAGGAGATTACCCCAATAGCCATCTCCCAAAGTTACATGGCTATATGACTTCGCATGAGAAACAAATAAATATTCTACGATCCCCTCATGCGTAGAATGCGGGTCGTTACACTTGGCCCTCAGCTAAGTGCATTTCTATTCCTCAAAACAAGTAAACACATTCCCCAAAAATCTCCAATATCAACGTAAGAAACTCAGGACGTTAGAATCAATAGTAAAAAGGAGTTTTATACTCCAAAACCTCGAAATATCAAATATATGGATCATAGATCCTAAACTCATCTCAAATATGGGATCATCCCATTCCCGATCCAATTAAAACCAACATTAAAACCCAAATCTCAAGATATAATCATAAAGATCAAATTCTTATATCTCAAACAACATGAAAATTATGGATCCAACTCAAATAAGTATGCACGTGCTTAACATCTTGACAAGTACTACTATTATTTGTTACCATTCATCATGATTACTAGGGCCATAAACATCTTAATGATTATAGCTGAAACATCGTGATGCCTTGGTCACAAAATCCGAGTAATAACATCATAATGATTTGGGTCACAGACATCGTGATCATTATGATCACTATAGTCAAAATCATCGTGATGACTCCAATTGTGTACTCGGTAATAGTACTAGTGACATCTTGAATGTGTCTCAACTTCTCGAACAGGAACTCAGTAGGCGTTAACGTACGTCCCATACCATACGTTCGCACCTATTGGTTTACTAGTAATTAGTCGATGCCATATTAGAAAAACCATCATAAATCATCATCAAATATACACTGTCTTATAATATTGGCCAGTCTAGAGATGCCCAACTCGTCTTATATCTCTCTCTCTCTCTCTCAACGAGTACTAAATGACATCATCACTTATCTCATCTCATCGACAAGTAAAATCGATCATAAATGTCTAAACACTATTAATTCATCATAAATAACATGCCCCATCTCCTTGGCACATATGAGAAAAGTTACGGAGGTTATTTCTAACCATAATTTCAACTTAGAATTTCAACATCAAAAATTACCTCATTTCATTGGTAGCCATAAAAATACATCTAAATTAATTTGTCATCGAGCATACTGAAAAAGAGAAGTTATCAAACCAGTAGCCTTTGCTAAAATTTGGTAACCTCTAAAACATCTCAAAATATCACTTCAAATTGGTTACGATCGTACAAGTCCGATGTTAAGCGATAAAGCAAAAACACATTAACCATACCACATATTTTTACTAAATCATATAATTCTCATTCTTATACGTCGAAATTCACAAAAATAAGCTTATATATAATAATTTTATAGATAAAATAGGATTTTTAAACAATTTTAGAAATTTTTACAAAACCTTTTTAAGGAAAAACTCATTATTTAAATAGATTATCAATTTATAGCATTGTTTAAAAATAATAAATAATTGGTTAAGAACCCTTTAAAATGTCTTTAAAATGTTTATTTTCCAACTCATGATTTTTTAGAAAATTTTCCAAAATTTATCAGAAATCAAAAGCTATTATACCAACAAATTCTCCAAATATTGATATTTACCGATATTTAAATATAAATAGAATTTTAATTCCAAAATTTCTCAAAAACTGAGCAAATCCATTATTGGATATCATAGCTTCAAAATCCATCATCACACTTTTCGATACTATCATCAATTAACTCAAAAATCAACCATGAAAAGTAGTAAAGAATTATGCAAATTAAAAATCTTGTGTTTTTGCCAACTTTGTCGATATGTTTCAAGCATCAAAACTACCATAACTGAATGGAAATTTGTAGAACAAACTTTAGAACATAGAACAACATAATAATAGTTGATAGCATTTCACTGTAAAATAAAGGAGATACAAATTTTCAAATATGGAACTTTTCAGGCACAAAATGAACTAAGTTGAAAATCTTGTTTTTTGTCCAACTTTGAAGATATGTTACAAATATTGAAACTACCCATAATTGAATGAAAATTTGCAGAAATAAACTTCATCATATAGACAACAATATAATAGAATTTGACAGCATTTTGCTGCAATCCGAAAGATATACATATTTTCAAAGACGACTCTTTTTGGACACAAAATAAACTCAGCTAAAACTCTTATTTTTGTCCAACTTCGTCAACTGATTTCTAGCATCTAAGAAAACTCAGATTCAAATGAAATTTTACAGAAATAAAAAATGACATAATAAATAAAACATACCATAATTTGACAGCGTTTCGCTGTAACATGAAAGAGATACATGTTTTCAAAGATGACACTTTTTGGACATAAAATGAGCTCAGTTGAAATCATATTTTTGTCCGAATTTGGTAGTCGAGTTATAGCATCTAAGAGGCTCAGTTTTGGATGAAATTTAGTAGAATCAAACATTGATATAAGAATTAAAACATACTAAAATTTGACCTTGTTTCACTGCAAAACAAAAGATATACATATTTCCAAAGATGGCACATTTTGAACACAAAATGAACTCAGATAAAATCTTACTTTTATCCAACTTTGGCAATCGATTTCTAGCATCTAAAGGATTCAGATTTAAATGAAATTTTGCAGCATCAAACATTGATATAAGAATGAAAACATACTAAATTTTGACGGTGTTTAGCTACAAAAAAGAAGAGATATATATTTTCAAAAATGACACTTTTTGGACACAAAATGAACTCAACTGAAATCTTATTTTTGTCCAACTTCGGCAGTAGATTTCTAGCACCTGCGTGAGTCAGTTTGACACCAAAATTTGCAGGCATACTCAAAATACTCTTGAAAACAGAACTTAAAAATAATCAAGCAAAAACACTTAAGGATCAGAAAGTTATTAGGTCTCAAAGTTGTTGTGTTTTAAACAATTCAACACAAGATGGAAAAACTTCCGGAAAACAACGTATTTCTCATTCTACTGAAATCAGTCTTTACTGATACATAAAATAAATGTAAACTAGAAAGTGTGAGTCTTCCGACTCACCTTGATTGGTTATTTAGCGTGAGTTCTTTCAGTTTGAGGCTGGAAGAGGTCGATTTGAGGCATGCAACACCATCGAAGAAGAAATAACCACATGTAGCAAAAGAGACTTACTATAAAAAGATTTATTCATAATAGAAATGGAAACTAGGATTAGAAATTGATTTAGGATCAATTACGTACTGTTCTTTAATTTAGTGATCAAAATCTTATATTTGCAAGTGAATTTGAGGCTTTTACTTTGTAAAAAATGGGTTTCCTTTATTATTTTTGTTCTCTCTGTGTTCCACTGGAGGAGGAAGAAGTATGAGGAAAAATATGTTCCACTCTTTTTCACCAAATTCTCCTAAGTTAATAATGCAATTAACCCCCTAGCCCTTTTCATTAAGCCTCTAAGTGATTATTAATCTCTTTAAACACAAAGTTAGGCCAATTGAACCATGTTTAACCTATTACAACTATATTTTACATCATATTTTACATTGTGGATCACACACAATCAAAAATTAATAACAAACTACATTAAATAAGTTTGTAAGCATCATTATAAAAATATTTTTAAGCTTATTATCTTTAATTAACCATTGTTTACATAAATTTACAGTTAATGACAAATGTATATAAGTTTCACCTTTTTAAAACTATTTCACTTATATTTTTACATTCTTTAAAATACCAATGAAAAAATGTCCCAATTTGCTTACTTCAAATTTAATATATCACAAATTATGTTGAAACACACAATTTACACTTATCGTTAATTCAAAAAAAATTAAACTATATGCTTTATTCAACATTACATAAATAAACCGAAAAATTACAATACTTATCAACAAATCATTATTAATTTTTCTATTAAATGCTTCATAATAAACACTCTTAATCTTTTTATTTCAATACAACATTACACACATACTTCCATATGTTTTGTTGTTATTTAAAACACAAATCTCCTCTTTAAAATATTGATTCCCAATCAATATATACATAATATATATATATATACAATACCCCTTTAATTATTAAATTATGATCTTAAGGTTATAGTTTGGAATAAATTTCAATTATATCAAAGTTATATAATATATTTCAAATACTCAATTTAGAAATGTCCAAAATCCAAATTTAATATATTAAGAACTATACGAGTTGGTCTCGCAAACCCATATTACCAACATATTACTTAAAAACTACAAAGCCTACAAAATTTGTCCTTCCCAGTTGCCTAAAAATCTGGGTTGTTATACTGTTTGCTCTGCGGGACTGGAGGGAACCACGCGACTTCCAATGGACGTGGCAGGGTGTGGTGGTCCTCTATTATGGTGCATGCTCGGGCTATACTCGTAAAGGTTCGATCTGCGCGGTACCACCCGTTGACATACTAGGCTGCAACTGTAGCTTGGCAGCTAGAAGGCTGTGGAAGATGTCAATGGGTGATTCGATGATTGCCTTGGGAAGAGGTTGGGTTAGGACCAATACAGGATAATAATCGTCGGGTACCTGTCATCGGTAGTTAGTGAGATGCGGAAAGACTAGTGCTAAACCAAGTGACCATCTATCTTTCATTATCGAGACGTTGGTTACGGGACAATCTAAATTGGATGATAAGTTGTTTGCTAGGGGCACGACACTTAATTCTTGATGTAGTCTTTCACTAGTTGAAGGAGGGGCTAGGGTAGGGCCATAGCCACCATGAAAATGCTGACCATACTTGGATATATGTATTATATGCTTCATGAGGCGAACCATTACAGATATGGAAAGCTCCCGACCGAGTTCCATGCATTGGGTGCAGCTATATTACGAGACTCAAGGTACATTAGACAATACAAACGTGTGAGGATCTAGATACACGCACTGGGTTTATCGTAGATAGTAGGACCTTACTCCTTCTTGAGACTTGATTCGACCGAAGAGTTTAAATACGATGATCCTTATGCTTATGTGGCATAGCGATGGTAATTCTGTGCGATTACATGGCTTAATGATATAGATTTTCTGTATGGGATTTTGCGTAGGAAGGATGTTGTATACACTTCCTGGCATGACAACGGAGACCGTACGAGGAGGGTACAATAGGAAGTACATTGAAATGTCGGGTTTAGCTACATGTATACCATATAAGGTTAATATACTGGGAAGTAGACGGGTATAACGTGAGTTTAGAGCCTTGAGTGTTGTCAACCCAAATAACCTAATAATTAAGAAAACATAACTGAACAGTACATGTAGGGTTATTTCAGAATGTATAATTTGTCCAATCACCAGATGTTGTTTTATGACCCCGTCCTCATAATATACTCACAGGTTAGGTTTATGGCAGAGATTTGATAGCTTTGGATACTTGTTAGATAGTATTATTAATTTGGTAAGGGTATATTTGATTATATTATATTATATATATTCTGCTATGAGATGTTTTATCGATCTCTGATATATTTATTATCTCTGTCTTTTTAGCAGGATACCAGATAAGCCAATTATAGGATCGATAGATTGAGGTTTTGAAAAAAAATCGGCCTTTCGAAATTTGGGTTGTTAAAGTTTTGATTTACGAATGGAAAATAAAAAGGCCAAATGGAGCTATGTACAAAACCATTGGATCCAATTTTTTTTTGGATGAATGGATGTTTATTTGATATTTAAACAACCGACTATTAAATCTAGCCTAATGAGTTGATGGTACGAAAAGACCGAGATCGAATTTATATTCGAAAACCATTCTGAATAAGAAAATACGTAACCAAAGAAGAAGTCTGATGCTGATCGCGATAGAGTAATTGAAGACTGTAAATCCTCATGAGAAGAAGAAGTACTTGTTGAATTCTCTAGCTGATCCATAGTGATATTTTGATAGTAATTCCATCGTGATTGGAATCTACGAATTGTAAGGACTTGTAACAATTGCGAATTTCGCTCGATCTGAACCGATCGCTAAACCGACCAAGACCGTTCGAAACCCCTAATTGTTTTGAGAACACGACAAATCAGAACGCAAACAGAAGAACATTTCATTGTATATTACAACAATTCCATCAGAATACAAGAATATACAGAGTATGAATAAATATTACACAGAAAATATCAGAGATTTAAATTACATTTAAATACATCGCAGCGGAAAAACAGTACAAAGCACAACTAAAAACAGATACACAGATATAGAGCTTTCCGAATACTGCTTTAGCTATAAATCAGGATCCTGTGAAAATAAATCTGCAAAACCAAAACTACTAGCTGCCCGTGTCGAAAATAAGGGCACCCAGAGTTTAGGTTAAAACAATAAACTCCAGGTTAGTCATGTGACTGGTGTGAGAATTAAAACAGTTATTAATCTTTATTTTAAAGTTAGGTAAATCAAGGGACCACACCGTATAAAATAGAACGGGTTTCCTCCCAAGAATACTAGTGCATAAAACAACAGCGCAATGCTAAATAAAGGATAATGAAGCTATTATAAGACTCAGGTCCCATCACACAATGCAACGCAAGCCGGAGGATAGGGTTTTACCTTATAATAGCCAAATAATGATTGATACGCTAAATTTAACCTTTTATTATTACTATAAGTGTATAGTGTCAAAACAATTTCAATCATAAGTATTAATCATAGACGGCATGAGTACCATATATCATGTCGCCAATACTAGGCTCTACGATCAAAACCGCAAATGTCACGTATTGGAAGTTGGATTTCCATCTGTGAACCAAGGCAAAAGATAGTCTTTACCGAATTCGAGAGTGCCTAGCCCGAATCTCAGGCAAGTACTCAGTCAAGCCTTTGGATCGTCAAGGCTGGTCCACTGATGTGGATTAAAATGCCTGAACACTGCGTTTCCCTGCCCTTTGGGGCGTAAATGAGTCCTATGACTCCATCGGCTCCACATAGTCATCGATATATCTGAGGCGCCTCGCAACCCAACAACCACATAAGTCAAACTCATCAGGGCGTGTCAAAGTACTGACGCCACTTCTAGCTAGAAGGAAATGCATGCCCTCCCTGAGGTCCTCTCCCGTTTCTGGTTCACAATCGGCGTGTGAGGCTCGCGAATTAACGCTACACAAAGCTATGCCACACAGGCTGTGCTTTGATCATCAACCACAAGATTTCTTTTCAGCAAAAGCCTTGATCATTTGCCACACAGGCAATTCACTCCATGCGATTGATATCCATCAATATATAACCTCTGAGCTCGTACGTCTCAGAGAAGGGCGTTAAGCAAGAGAATAAATTCTCCGCCGCCAAATAGATAAATATTTAATAGAAATCAATCACACAGAATAAAATCCAATGTTAGACACACAGTACATTTACAAGTTCGTTCTGGGTCTGAACGAAATCGGAGGCACCTTGTACCTCGCATATTCATTGATCTTCAAGTACGTCTGGACGATCATCAACTGATTCCCTCTCTCGGGTGTATAGCCCAATCAAGATCATCAGTAATCACCCAAAAGATGTGAAGAACTTCGGTCTTCGACCACCGTCTTCATCCTCGACACATCGTCGAGTTAGTTATCCCGAATGGGATAAACCCGGTCTTTCTGAATAACTCGCGTATATAATAAACAAGTGTTACACAAACATGACATACGCCTTATTCCAATTCAGAATATTCTTTTATTAAAAAATTCTTATGCTTTGGGAAAGGTTCCCATTAATTTTATCAATGATACATTCTTCAAATTTATTCTTTAAACTTCCTTTGAATATCAATTCAAACCAAATTATGGTTTATCCAAACTAGTCGGGATTAACGAACCTTACCGAAGTAATCATTTGTTTTAATTTCCCAATCCCAACCTATTCATCCCATGAAGTAAAACTGGTAATACTTCATATATAACACCATGGTGTTATCAGTAATTTCAATTACCATTTCATGTTCAAATCTAATTAAAGATTCAACTATCGCATGCAGCAAAACTGGTGATGCCCCATTCTCGATCATTTCAATCTAATTAAAGATTCATTAAAACCCCACTTGGTTTTAATCTTCCCAAAAATCACTATCAATGATTATTTAACTTGGGAAATCATATCCTATCTTTAACTTGGTTAAAGAACCAATGTCATTTAAAACATGGTTCACGATAAACCCAAAAATCAATTCAAATTCAATTCCAATTAAATACCATTTAATTATTACACTTCATTAAATCTAAATAAAAAGATTTAATCTTTTTCTCAGCTGGGTTTAAGAACAGTGTTAATGAAGACACCATTCACGACAAACCCAAATCCCATTTGATATTAAATACAAGGCTCTGAATAGAAAATATATCGTCTTATATTCAATATCAAATTCTATGACCAACAAATAACGTATTGGAAACAATGATATAAATATATCTTTCAAATTTCCATAACAATATCTATATAATTACGAAATTCAACATCGAAATATTCCAAAGACAATTTCGATTCAAATCCATTTCCACTTTATATATTGGAAATTCTGGTTATTTTCAAAACCATTTCAAATCCACTTTATTTATTTTAAAAATAAATGGGATTATAATTCTAGTTCAAAACTAGTTCATTTCGATAAAAATCTATTTTTATCTTTTAAAAGTTGGAATTTTACATCCCAATTCTTCAAAAATCATTTCTTATGATTTTACACAAATTATTACTATTTTTAATAATTTTATCAAGGCTGGTACAGTCGAATTCCATCAACGGCCATCGAACTGCACTTACAACGACCTTTTTCAAATTCAATTTGGACATAATTCCAAATCCAACCATTAGATTTCAAATCTCTAATATTCCTTAGAAAGCTCTTTCCGATACGAACCCAATGGTTCCGGTTTTAGGAGAATCCGACGGTCGGATCTCCCGTAATATCCATTCAAAGCCAATGGTCGAAATTCGCGAACTGTCGTAGCGCCGCGCGTTCTATTCAGGCCATTTAAAATATATAATATATATATTATATATATATTTCGTTGATTTCCTTTTAAAACTTATTTTATAAATCGTTTTAAATTCGTTTTCGAAACGATTTCAACTTCATATTCAGTTTCGAATCAAAATTGAATATTCCACTTCATCGATATACAAATGATAATATTTTCAAAATATTATATTTTGAAATCACTTCTTTTTCTATATTCATTATAAAAACGAATATTATCGATATAAATATCGTTCGCGTCAAATGGCACATATCTAACTAACATGGCTTTATATATTTCAATAACTTTATTATTCTATTCAACAAATGAATATTTTCTTCAATACATGAATATATATATATTTTTATTCAACACATGAATATATATTTTTATTCAACACATGAATATTTATTTTATTCAACACATGAATTTTTATTCTATTCAACACATGAATTTTTATTCTATTCAACGCATGAATTTATTTTATTCAACACATGAATTTTTATTCTATTCAACACATGAATTTTCTTTTATAATATTCCTTATTTTCCAAATGGGAATGAGGCCCAATCAATTACCATATAATGTTAATTATATGGATTTTCTACAACACATGTATATAATAGCAACGATAAATCATCAACCATCATCCAGAGTGCACCACACAACAGCATAAGCATTAAATATAAATAATTAATGCTTACACAGTCTGTCAACCCATCGATTGACATACCGCTAAACAATTGGGATTAGTGTACGTCAATATCATCCCAACACCCGTGTGGGGTTTCAATCAATCAAACACATATCTTATTTGTGCAGTTGGGCGATGTGTAAAATTTATCGTCCCAATCTATGTCAGTCAAATAGGTGTACATAAACAAATCGTTCTGATTTGTAAATGAATATCTATTTACTCACATTCACGTTAAAAATTAATTTTTAACTATAAATAATTTTTTTCAACACATGAATATACTTTCGACTCATTACACATCACAATCAAATTTCATAACACACAAAATCAACCAAGTCGTCCATGGTCTGTGGACGACGGGTGTCGGGTGCTATTAAGCACCGTCTGCATCCTTGTATATATTTCAACTAGAAAATAAAATAAAAGTGAGGAGTTCTCACCAAGGGATCCACTCCGCCATTTCATTTCTGAATTTCTGAATGGCTTGGATTTACCCGAAATTCAACGCAATCCTTTACACGCTGTTCATAGTAAAAATCACCTTTTTATTTCAACGTTATAAGAATCACATTTTTGTTTCAACGCTAGATATATAATAAAAATCAGATTCTTATTTCGCTACATATATAAAAATCATATTTTTATATTCTCCCTTATATAAAAATTCTATTTTTAATCCGCTACTCCTATAAAAATCTAATCTTTATCCTCACTACTTCATGGTAAAAATAAAGTTCATATTTTTATTTCACTTCTCATATAATAAAATTTATATTTTTATTATGCTAGATATATAAAAATTTGATTCTTATCCATATAGCGTAGTTATAAAAATATGATTTTTATATGCTAGAGAAAATAAAAAATTTTAAATTGGCTCAGATTTCCGGGTTATTACAATCTCCCCCACTTAAAACTTTTCTTCCTCAAAAAGGAACGAAGCTGAAAGTTGTTTAACAAATCAACTCAACTTCCAGTATTTTCATTATGGTTTAAGTTCTTTAACTTTTCATTTTCTAAGAACTTTTCAAATTTTTCAAAAATTTGGCTAACACCATAAATTTTCGAAAAATTTCGCCATAACCTCTCCTGCACCGGGAGCTTCGGGATATTTCAAATAGCCTCCCATGGCCCTCATCAATCCAAAAAGAAAGAAACAGACAAGCAGCTAGCCAATTGGCTCATAAAATCATCAAAAACCCAAGAAATACAATAAACATATACCTATTTGTCGGGCAAACAATTTTATTCCTCCTCTCTAGCCTCCTTGCTATGACCTGTTCAATGTAAGTGCACGTACAAGCATGCAAATGCGATAAATTTTCAATACAATCCACTATTTGGTTCAATTTGAGCAAAAGGTTCAACACTTAATTAATCAAACAATAATCAAACAATACAACCATCAATCAATTAGTTGATTATCATTTCAAATTCATATCTTTGATAAATAGTCAAAAAAAGTAACATTTTTGATGCCAAATCACAACAATAAGCCCTATCTAGTTTTGGTTCTCACCCCAGTCTATGGAAATATATAAATATCACACCTTCGAAACCCGAACCCAAACGACTGATGTTGTACAGTCATCAATAGTTTCATCTTCGGGCGACTAGAGTGTGATTCTATATCTACCCAATATATTAAATCTTCGAATACCCGTGGATCAGACGTATATGCAAAATCTTTATATATTGGATTGCCCAAATTCTATACAAATAAATATTCAAATACGTTGAATAAAGTTTAAATTTTCAAAACAAAATTCGTTTTCACTTTAAAAATATACTCTTCACACTTGTTCTAGGATACTACTGATCCCATCTCTAACGAGTCATTCCCATTGGATATTACTAATCCAATCTCTGATGAATTCTTTCGTATGGTTCTAATGTGTCTTGTTCTCGAGCTCTGTAAACCAAAGCTCTGATACCAAATGTAATAAATGTGAATTTCGCTCGATCCGAATCGATCGCTAAACTGACCAAGACCGTTCGAAACCCCTGATTGTTTTGAGAACACGACAAATCAGAACGCAAACAGAAGAACATTTCATTGTATATTACAACAATTCCATCAGAATACAAGAATATACAGAGTATGAATAAATATTACACAGAAAATATCAGAGATTTAAATTACATTTAAATACATCGCAGCGGAAAAACAATATAAAGCACAACTAAAAACAGATACACGGATACAGAGCTTTCCGAATACCGCTTCAGTTGTAAATCAGGATCCTGTGAATATAAATCTGAAAAACCAAAACTACCAGCTGCCCGTGTCGAAAATAAGGGCACCCAGAGTTTAGGTTAAAACAATAAACTCCAGGTCAGTCATGTGACTGGTGTGAGAACTAAAACAGTTATTAATCTTTATTTTAAAGTTAGGTAAATCAAGGGACCACGCCGTATAACATGGAACGGGTTTCCTCCCAAGAATACCATTGCATAAAACAACAACGCAATGCTAAATAAAGAATAATGAAGCTATTATAAGACCCAGGTCCCATCACACAATGCAACGCAAGCCGTAAGATAAGGTTTTACCTTATAAAAGCCAAAGAATGCTTGATACTCTAAATTTCATCTTTTATTATTACTATAAGTGTCTAGTGTCAAAACAATTTCAATCATAAGTATTATTCATAGACGGCATGAGTACCATATATCTTGTCGCCAATACTAGGCTCTATAATCAAAACTGCAAATGTCACGTATTGGAAGTTGGATTTCCATATGTGAACCAAGGAATAAGATAGTCCTTGCCGAATCCGAGACTATCTAGCTCGAGTCTCAGGCAAGTACTCAGTCAAGCCTTTGGATCATCAGGGCCGGTCCACCGATGTGGATTAAAATGCCAGAACACTGCGTTTCCCCGACCTTTGGGGCGTAAATGAGTCCTATGACTCCATCGGCTCCACATAGTCACTGATATATCTGAGGCGCCTCGCAACCCAACAACAACATAAGTAAAACGCGTTAGGGCGTGTCAAACCACTGACGCCACTTCTAGCTAAAAGGAAATGCATGCCCTCCCTGAGGTCCTCTCCTGTTTCTGGTTCACAAGCGGGGTGCGAGGCTCGGGAATTAACGCTACACAAAGCTATGCCACACAGGCTGTGCTTTGATCATCAACTACAAGACTCTGCTTTTCAACAAAAGCCTTGATCATTTGCCACATAGGCATGCCACATAGGCAATTCACTCCATGTGATTGTTATCCATCAATATATAACCCCTGAGCTCGTACGTCTCAGAGAAGGGCATTAAGCAAGAGAATAAATTCTCCACCGCCAAATAGATATATATTTAATAGAAATCAATCACACATAATAAAATCCAAAGTCAGACATACAGTCCATTTACAAGTTCGTTCTGGGTCTGACGAAAGCGAAGGCACCTTGTACCTTGCATATCCATCAATCTACAAGTACGTCTAGACGATCACCAACAAATTCCCTCCTCTTGGGTTTATCCAAACTAGTCGGGATTAACGAAGCTTACCGAAGTAATCATTTGTTTTAATTTCCCAATCCCAACCTATTCATCCCTTGAAGTAAAACTGGTAATACTTCATATCTAACACCACAGTGTTATCAGTAAATTCAATTACCATTTCACGTTCAAATCTAATTAAAGATTCAACTATCGCCTGGAGCAAAGCTAGTGATACTCCATTCTTGATGATTTCAATCTAATTAAAGATTCATTAAAACCCCACCTGGTTTTAATCTTCCCAAAAATCACTATCAATGATTATTTAACTTGGGAAATCATATCCTATCTTTAACTGGGGTAAAGAACCAATGTCATTTAAAACATGGTTCATGATAAACCCAAAAATCAATTCAAATTCAATTCCAATTAAATACCATTTAATTGGTATACTTCATTAAATATAAATAAAAAGATTTAATCTTTTTCTCCGCTGGGTTTAAGAACAATGTTAAAGAAGACACCATTCACGACAAACCCAAATCCCATGTAACACCCCGAATTTTTGAATAATCAGATTAACTAAATTTAAGAATACTTAATTTCAAATGTGGGAATTAAGGGAAACGGGTCATTCCATTGCATTCGTCTCGGAATTCTGCTTGAGATAGAGTACGAGTTTGCATAAAACGGATTACGTATGAAGAAGATATGGACGAACGAAGTTTGAAAAAAAAATGCACTGGCGCACTTGGTAAGTGCGCCAGTACAAATTTGCATTAGCGCACTTCCCAAGTGTGCCCAGGCCGAGGGAAAACCTGCACATCCTTTTGGTTCGAACAGTGAGTCAGTGCTGAGTCATTTCTGATTAGTTAATGAGTCATTAGGGTTTCTGGATAGTTCTAATCTAGACTAAGTGGTTTTGATTAACCCTAAGATCATCCTACGGCTATAATTAAATTGAAATTCTATATAAACATGTGTAGACCCAAACCCCAGAATCAAATCAAAAATTAGATCAGTAGCCGTCATGTTGTCACTCCAAACCCTAGAGTGGCCGCCACCAACTAAAAGCAAAGTAAAGCAACTCAATACAAATCAAATCAAGCCTAAAACTACAACAATGTAATTATCTACAACAAGGGAACGCTAATCAATTAAAAAATCCAAAATCCAGAACTCAAGACCCCTTATTCGGTGAGTTCTAGTCACTTTTAGGTTTAAATAAATAAAAGTGAATTGTGGTAGACTATGAATTGGGTATATGTTGTTTGTAGCTATGCAAATTTATTATTGTTGTGAATCATGATATGATACAAGTTTATTATTGTTGTGAATCATGATATGATGCAAGTTTATTATTGTTGTGAATCATGATATGATGCAAGTTTATTATTGTTGTGAATCATGATATGATGCAAATTATTATGTTGAGAAACTATGAATCTATGCAAGTGGTTATTATGAATCTATGCAAGTTGTTATCATGAATCTGTGCAAATCGTTATTATGCAAGTTGTTATCACGAATCTATGCAAATTATTACGAGATCATGCAAGTTACCTATGCAAGTTATTGTGTGATGAATTCATGAACATATGCTAGTTGTTATGTTGTGGATCGTGAACCTATGTAAGTCACCTATGTAAGAAGTTATGTTATGAATCATGCAAGTTGTTATATTGTGAATCTTGAACCTATATAAGTTGTTGACTATGATGAGAATCATGAACCTATGTTAGTTGTTAATTCATGAACCAATGCAAGTTGTTATGAATCTATGCAAGTTGTTAGTTATGTGGTGAATCATAATTATATGCGAAGTTATCATGTCATTTTCCCTAGTTGTCATGCTTATGTCAAAAATTGTACAGAAAACGATCACCTTGTCATTCCCTTTATTTTATTGTTATGGCGATACTATTTAGTAGCCTCGATGACGCCAAAACGCAAATGGTTACGCTAGTTAAGAAACGATGAAAAACGGGAATTTGTAATAGGCATAATTTACATAGTGACTATGTAAATTGGACACATAATTCAAGTAGGGAAACATATAGATAATTACCTTTTATGACATAGGTAAAATTGGGTAAAAATGGTACAATTTGAATATGACCATTTATGGATAGGAAATTCAGATTGTTAATAAGATAGGTATTGACACCTATAAAAAGAGGAAAGGATTAATTAATTTAATTAATCAAAAGAGGAATGTTTAAGCAATTAAAGTCTGAAGATTTAATATTGAGAATTGGCATAAAATAAATTTGTGGTGAAAAATTGGTATGATTTTACATACCATAAATGGATGGACATAATTGAGCCAATTATGGACATCGTTAAATTTGGAATTGATTGATAATTTGAATAGGGAAAGAAATTCAAATTGGGGAAAGATTAATTAGGAGTAATTAATCGTCTAAGACACGAGGTTAGGCTCTTTTGTGGTGTAAGACTGCCCGGACCCGCCCGGCAAATCCAGCTGCCACAAATGCCAGTCTAATGTGGGAGGTCTTAGGCATAAATTAAATACGTGACAGTTTTAAAGACACGAGGTTAGACTCTTTTGTGGTGTAAGACTGCCCGGACCCCCCCCCCCCCCCGGCAAATCCAGCTGCCACAAATGACAGTCTAATGTGAGAGGTCTTTATAAGGTTACGGCCTTAATGAATTAAGAAGCACTTGACCAGATAAGCATATAGAGGGACATGAGGGGGTTAAGTGGGTGCCTTGGGTGGCATGTGGAATTAAGTGGGTGCCTGGGGTGGCATGTGAAATACAATTAGATATTTCAATAATTAATTAATGAAAATCTGAGATAAATATGATTTCTAAAACGTATTGGGTGGATGGGGTTAAACCAACTGGACTGATGAATTTTACAACCTGTTTCGTGAATCAGTAGGCCCAATACAAAGTTAGACGATCTGTAAGTCTGTTAAATCTGTACATCTGATCCGTTAGTCTGAAAACTTGTTAACTTGATTGTTTGATCTGTGAACTAGTAAATCTGAACTCTATCTGAAACTTGTAAACAAGTTAATCTAAAATCTGAAATATGTTAGTCTGGGGACATAAGGTTAGGATGGGTAATTACTTGTGTCATCTGTTGTGTGGGACCCATATTAGTCAGTAACCCTTTCTGGTATCAAAACTATGACCCAACAGTAGGTTGGGTCCGGGCATGCTTACTGAACTAATTATAAGCGGTTCATTATGGTAATGGCGAGGTGTGTTGATGGTGCGTTCCAACCGGGTCATGTGCGTGCATGGATCCCGGTCTGCCTCTGAGGATGTAAGACGCTGTGACATTTGTAAATAGGTCTGTGTCATACAAAGGTTGCCATTTTAGGAAATGATACACCCTTCTGTGGGGCTGGCATAGGGTATTTATGTATTAGGGAGCCGATCGCGTGGGGTAGGACTTAGGGTACACTTAGCTCTGTCTGTTTCTGTGAGGTACCGTCTGTTTCTGTTGAGTGGTAACACCTATATATTTCTGCGTGGTACCGTCTGTTGGGGTGGTAAAGGCCTATTTACTAATGTGCACCTAATTCTAACATTCTGTTTCCACAGGGATTATTCTGTTTCCGTTTCTGTCTCTGTTAGGGTGGTAAAGGCCCATTATTCTGTTTCTGTTTCTGTTTAGACATTAGGGTAACACCTAATCCTGTTATACTAGTAATTGTGCAGAGTAGTTTGTAGTGAAGCATACATCTTACCTTATTTGTCCTGTCATACCTGCCATCTGTACCGTGAATCCTCTTATCCACTTTGTGTGCCTGCCATGTTTACCTTTATTTATTTATTGGCTAAAAGTTACTGGACTCACCAGACGTATATCTGACCTAATTTGTTTTGCCTCTTTTCTTCTGTTTCCCCCTAGGTTATCCAAGGAGGGAATACTTTAGCTTGATCCGGATTCCTTCTGCTTGAAGTATGGCTTGGCTCTTTATAGCTTCTGTTCTATGGGGATTATGATTTTAAAAATTTTGTACTCTAATGGTTTTGAACAAGGCTGATATATATATATATATATATATATATATATATATATATATGTACTCGAGTTTTTGGTAAAGATGTAACCATATTGGTTTCTGTTTTCCGCTAAAATAAAGTTATAATATTTCAAGTATTGTTTACCTGTCTTGAAATTTTCTGTTCTGTTTAATAAAACGCTCCACCAAAGTAAAGGCATTCCCTTTGTGAGTGACCTTAATGGAGGTGGGGTGTCACACTTGGTATCAGAGCTAAAGGTTACCAGATTAGATTGAAGTTTTTGAAAACTATTTTCAAAAAGGTTTAAAAGGAAGTATTTTCAAAAGTAAAGCATATTTTTTAAAAACATAATCCTCAAAAGACATATATCTATCTTTTGATCCTCTATTTGAATCTTTGTTTCCTTCTTTCTCCGGGGCTCCCGGCTTTCTGGGAGGTAACCTCATCGCGGCATGGTTCTGTAGGCTTGATAAGACTACGACACCGGTCAAAGGGCAAATAAGCGCCCGACTTCCATCTGTAGCCGCAGTAATCTCACCTACGGCTAATTTTCTTTTAAGCTTTGTAGGATTTTCCGTGCGATGGAGGCCTCTTTCGAGGGACTTGTCAACGTGTTACACACGGATAGTAAAGATGAGAATGAGAGAGTTTGGCTAAGGAGCACAACCCAAGGATGAGAAACTCATAGATATGGACTTAGTTCACAAAGGAGGCAAAAAGGAAACACAAAAGAAGGAAGAAAAGTCTGAAGATAAAGGAGGAGAAAAGTGCTTTACTTATGGAAACGTGACTCATCTGAACAAGGATTGCCGAAAGAGGAAGGACACTTACTTCAACTATGGTGAGATGGGACACTTCACTAGGGATTGCCCGAAGAAACAGGGGCAAGGACAAAGGACATGACCTACTTCGGGAAGGCATGCGAATGCTCTCATAGTTGATGGATAGGATAGAAGTAGGAAAATTTCCGTAGAGAGTTTAGTTTCCTTATCTGATTATTGAGTTAGAACTCTTTCCGATTATGGCATTCTGATTCTGTAGTCGAGTCTCTGCACTTTAATACTAGTCTTGTTTCTGATCTGGTTATAGTCTCAAACCCCATAGGGGTTACGACTCATTTGTTGGTGATAGGTTAGGGTTTGAGGGTATCTGTGTTAGGCGTCAAGTCGATTGTAATGCATACATTCTGGGTTTTTGAGGGATATAGTGGGATTTTCCTATGCTTAGTTTTCTAAGAATCATTCGATAATCTGATCTGTACTGGTAGTCCGTAAGCATCTGGATATTTCTGAAAAGGTTAAGATTTCCAGTTTTGACATTGTCTAAAGAGGGTAATCCTCTGGGTGTCAACCTGATGTTGATCTTGGTCTTCGGGGTTGATACTTAGGGGAATTATTTTCTCAACCAAGGTCTAATGGGAACCAAGTTTTTATTTTATCTGTACTCGCTTCCATCATTCGACTATATCCTATCGATCGAGTCTTCAACCTATATATAGGAATCCTATGGATGTAAACATGTGTTTGAGACATGTTATGTTTGATGGTTGCAAGTGGATGCAAGTGGTTGCTAGTGGTTGCTCGTGGATGCATATACACACACTAGGCACTAGATCGGCCCGAAAACACTTTCATATTGCATATAAATGTGTCTGCATATTTAGGTTAATGGATGAATAATGGTTGTGTTATCATATGGATGCTGCATTTTGATGAATGGTTGAGCACACATGTAGAAATAATATATATCGATAGGATTCTTTCGCATACATAATGGACGCATGGCACTATCATGGTTTGCATTGAGGAGGCCAACTGAATCAGTAGACCGCCTGATTTTGCATTAGATAAGGAACATATACACACACTTTTGCATATGTTCATACAACATTAGAAGTTTTCTAAGGACAATGGATGCTTGTGGATGATGGTTGAGTAGATGGGTGATTGGATGGTAGGACAATTCTTCTTAACTTGAAGATTTCGGGGACGAAATCCTTTAAGTAGGGGAGAATGTAACACTCCAAATTTTTGAATAATCAGATTAACTAAATTTAAGAATACTTAATTTCAAATGTGGGAATTAGGGGTAACGGGTCGTTCCATTGCGTTCATCTCGGAATTCTGCTTGAGATAGAGTCCGAGTTTGCGTAAAACGGATACCGTATGAAGAAGATATGGACGAACGAATTTTGAAAAAAAATGCACTGGTTCGAACGGTGAGTCAGTGCTGAGTCATTTCTGACTAGTTAATGAGTCATTAGGGTTTCTGGATAGTTCTAATATGGACTGAGTGGTTTTGATCAACCCTAAGATCATCCTACGGCTAGAATTAAATTGAAATTCTATATAAACATGTGTAGACCCAAACCCTAGAATCAAATCAAAAATTAGATCAGTAGCCGTCATGTTGTCACTCCAAACCCTAGAGTAGCCGCCACCAACTAGAAGAAAAAGCAACTCAATACAAATCAAATCAAGCCTAAAACTACAACAACGTAATTGTCTACAACAAGGGAACGCTAATCAATTACAGAATTCAGAACCCAGAACTCAAGACCCCTTATTCGGTGAGTTCTAGTCAATTTTAGGTTTAAATAAATAAAAGTGAATTGTGGTAGACTATGATTTGGGTACATGTTGTTTGTTGTTATGCAAGTTTATTATTGTTGTGAATCATGATATGATACAAGTTTATTATTGTTGTGAATCATGATATGATGCAAGTTTATTATTGTTGTGAAGCATGATATGATGCAAGTTATTATGTTGAGAAACTATGAATCTATGCAAGTGGTTATTATGAATCTATGCAAGTTGTTATCATGAATCTATGCAAATCATTATTATGCAAGTTGTTATCATGAATCTATGCAAATTATTATGAGATCATGCAAGTTACCTATGCAAGTTATTGTGTGATGAATTCATGAACCTATGCTTGTTGTTATGTTGTGGATCATGAACCTATGTAAGTCACCTATGTAAGAAGTTATGTTATGAATCATGCAAGTTGTTATATTGTGAATCTTGAACCTATATAAGTTGTTGACTATGATGAGAATCATGAACCTATGTTGGTTGTTAATTCATGAACCTATGCAAGTTGTTATAAATCTATGCATGTTGTTAATTATGTGGTGAATCACAATTATATGCGAAGTTATCATGTCATTTTCCCTAGTTGTCATGCTTATGTCAAAAATTGTACTAAAAACGATCACCTTGTCATTCCCTTTATTTTATTGTTATGGCGATACTATTTAGTTGCCTCGATGACGCCCAAATGCACACGGTTACGCTAGTTAAGAAACGGTGAAAAAGGGGAATTTGTAATAGGCATAATTTACATAGTGACTATGTAAATTGGACACATGATTCAAGTAGGGAAACATGTAGATAATTACCTATTATGACGTAGGTAAAACTGGGTAAAAATGGTACAATTTGAATATGACCATTTATGGATAGGAAATTCAAATTGTTAATAAGATAGGTATTGACACCTATAAAAAGGGGAAAGGATTAATTAATTTAATTAATCAAAAGAGGAATGTTTAAGCAATTAAAGTCTGAAGATTTAATATTGAGAATTGGCATAAAATAAATTTGTGGTGAAAAATTGGTATGATTTTACATACCATAAATGGATGGACATAATTGAGTCAATTATGGACATCGTTAAATTTGGAATTGATTGATAATTTGAATAGGGAAAGAAATTCAAATTGGGGAAATACTAATTAGGAGTAATTAATTGTCTAAGACACGAGGTTAGGCTCTTTTGTGGTGTAAGACTGCCCGGACCCGCCCGGCAAATCCAACTGCCACAAATGCCAGTCTAATGTTGGAGGTCTTAGGCATAAATTAAATACGTGACAGTTGTAAAGACACGAGGTTAGACTCTTTTGTGGTGTAAGACTGCCCGGACCCGCCCGGCAAATCCAACTGCCACAAATGCCAGTCTAATGTGAGAGGTCTTTATAAGGTTACAGCCTTAATGCATTAAGAAACACTTGACCAGATAAGCATGTAGAGGGACATGAGGGGGTTAAGTGGGTGCCTTGGGTGGCATGTGGAATTAAGTGGGTGCCTGGGGTGGCATGTGAAATACAATTAGATATTTCAATAATTAATTAATGCAAATCTGAGATAAATATGATGTCTAAAACGTGTTGGGTGGATAGGGTTAAACCAACTGGACTGATGAATTTTACAACCTGTTTCGAGAATCTGTAGGCCCAATACAAAGTTGGACAATCTGTAAGTCTGTTAAATCTGTACATCTGATCCATTAGTCTGAAAACTTGTTAACTTGATTGTCTGATCTGTGAACTTGTAAATCTGAACTCTGTCTGAAACTTGTAAACAAGTTAATCTGAAATCTGTTAGTCTGGGGACACAAGGTTAGGATGGGTAATTACTTATGTCATCTGTTGTGTGGGACCCATATTAGTCAGTAACCCTTTCTGGTATCAAAACTATGACCCAACAGTAGGTAGGGTCCAGTCACGCTTACTGAACTAATTATAAGCGGTTCATTCTGATAATGGCGAGGGGTGTTGATGGTGCGTTCTAACCGCGTCATGTGCGTGCATCGATCTCGGTCTGCCTCTGAGGATGTAAGACGTCGTGACATCTGTAAATAGGTCTGTGTCATACAAATGTTGCCACTTTAGGAAACGATACACCCTTCTGTGGGGCTGGCATAGGGTATTTATGTATTAGGGAGCCGATCGCGTGGGGTAGGACTTAGGGTACACTTAGCTCTGTCTGTTTCTGTGAGGTACCGTCTGTTTCTGTTGAGTGGTAACACCTATATGTTTCTACGTGGTACCGTCTGTTGGGGTGGTAAAGGCCTATTTACTAATGTGCACCTAGTTCTAACATTCTGTTTCCGCAGGGATTATTCTGTTTCCGTTTCTGTCTCTGTTAGGGTGGTAAAGACCCATTATTCTGTTTCTGTTTCTGTTTAGACATTAGGGTAACACCTAATCCTGTTATACTAGTAATAGTGCAGAGTAGTTTGTAGTGAAGCATACATCTTACCTTATTTGTCCTGTCATACTTTCCATCTGTACCGTGAATCTCCTTATCCACTTTGTGTGCCTGCCATGTTTACCTTTATATATTTACTGGCTAAAAGTTACTAGACTCACCAGACGTATGTCTGACCTAGTTTGTTTCACCTCTTTTCTTCCATTCCCCCCAAGGTTATCCAAGGAGGGAATACTTTAGCTTGATCTGGATTCCTTCTGCTTGAAGTACTTGAAGTATGGCTTGGCTCTTTATAGCTTCTGTTCTGTGGGGATTATGATTTTAAAAGTTTTGTACTCTAATGGTTTTGAACAAGGCTGATATATATATATGTACTCGAGTTTTTGGTAAAGGTGTAACCATATTGGTTTCTGTTTTCCGCTGAAATAAAGTTCTAATATTTCAAGTATTGTTTATCTGTCTTGAAATTTTCTGTTCTGTTTACTAAAATGCTCCACCAAAGTTAAGGCATTCCCTTTGTGAGTGACCTTAACGGAGGTGGGGTGTCACACTTGGTATCAGAGCTGAAGGTTACCAGATAAGATAGAAGTTTTTGAAAACTATTTTCAAAAAGGTTTTAAAAGGAAGTATTTTCAAAAGTAAAGCTTATTTTTGAAAAACATAATCCCCAAAGCCATATATCTATCTTTTGATTCTCTGTTTGAATCTTTGTTTCCTTCTTTCTCCGGGGCTCCCGGCTTTCTGGGAGGTAACCTCATCGCGGCATGGTTCTGTAGGCTTGATAAGACTACGACACCGGTCAAAGGGCAAATAAGCGCCCGACTTCCATCTGTAGCCGCAGTAATCTCACCTAGGGCTAATTTTCTTTCGAGCTTTGTAAAATTTTCCGTGCGATGGAGGCCGCTTTTGTTGGACTTGTCAACGTGTTACACACGGATAGTAAAGATGAGAATGAGAGAGTTTGGCTAAGGAGCACAACCTAAGGATGAGAAACTCATAGCTATGGACTTGGTTCATAAAGGAGGCAAAAAGGAAACACAAAAGAAGGAAGAAAAGTCTAAAGATAAAGGAGGAGAAAAGTGCTTTACTTATGGAAGCGTGACTCATCTGAACAAGGATTGCCTAAAGAGGAAGGATACTCACTTCAACTATGGTGAGATGGGACACTTCACTAGGGACTGCCCGAAGAAACAGGGGAAAGGACAGAGGACATGACCTACTTCGGGGAGGCATGCGAATGCTCTCATAGTTGGTGGATAGGATAGAAGTAGGAAAATTTCCGTAGAGAGTTTAGTTTCCTTATCTGATTATTGAGTTAGAACTCTTTCCGATTATGGCATTCTGATTCTGTAGTCGAGTCTCTGCACTTGAATACTAGTCTTTTTTCTGATCTGGTTATAGTCTCAAACCCCATAGGGGTTACGACTCATTTGTTGGTGATAAGTTAGGGTTTGAGGGTATCTGTATTAGGCGTCAAGTCGATTATAATGCATACATTCTAGGTTTTTGAGGGATATGTTGGGATTTTCCCATGCTTAGTTTTCTAAGAATCATTCGATAATCTGATCTGTACTAGTAGTCCGTAAGCATCTGGATATTTCTGAAAAGGTTAAGATTTCCAGTTTTGACATTGTCTAAAGAGGGTAATCCTCTGGGTGTCAGCCTGATGTTGATCTCGGTCTTCGGGGTTGATACTTAGGGGAATTATTTTCTCAACCAAGGTCTAATGGGAACCAAGTTTTTATTTTATCTGTACTCGCTTCTATCATTCGACTATATCCTATCGATCGAGTCTTCAACCTATAGATAGGAATCCTATGGATGTAAACATGTGTTTGAGACATGTTATGTTTGATGGTTGCAAGTGGATGCAAGTGGTTGCTCGTGGATGCATATACACACACTAGGCACTAGATCGGCTCGAAAACACTTTCATATTGCATATAAATGTGTGTGCATATTTAGGTTAATGGATGAATAATGGTTGTGTTATCATATGGATGCTGCATTTTGATGTATGGTTGAGCACACATGTAGAAATAATATGTATCGATAAGATTCTTTCGCATACATAATGGACGCATGACACTATCATGGATTTGCATTGAGGAGGCCAACTGAATCAGTAGACCGCCTGATTTTGCATTAGATAAGGAACATATACACACACTTTTGCATATGTTCATACAGCATTAGAAGTTTTCTAAGGACAATAGATGCTTGTGGATGATGGTTGAGTAGATGGGTGATTGGATGGTAGGACAATTCTTCTTAACTTGAAGATTTCGGGGACGAAATCCTTTAAGTAGGGGAGAATGTAACACCCCAAATTTTTGAATAATCAGATTAACTAAATTTAAGAATACTTAATTCCAAATGTGGGAATTAAGGGAAACGGGTCGTTCCATTGCGTTCATCTCGGAATTCTGCTTGAGATAGAGTCCGAGTTTGCGTAAAACGGATACCGTATGAAGAAGATATGGACGAACGAAGTTTTAAAAAAATGCACTGGCGCACTTGGGAAGTGCTCCAGTACAAATTTGCATTGGCGCACTTCCCAAGTGCGCCCAGGCCGAGGGAAAACCAGCACACCCTTCTGGTTCAAACGGTGAGTCAGTGCTGAGTCATTTCTGACTAGTTAATGAGTCATTAGGGTTTCTGGATAGTTATAATCTTGACTGAGTGGTTTTGATTAACCCTATGATCATCCTACGGCTATAATTAAATTGAAATTTATATAAACATGTGTAGACCCAAACCCTAGAATCAAATCAAAAATTAGATCAGCAGCCGTCATGTTGTCACTCCAAACCCTAGAGTAGCCGCCACCAACTAGAAGCAAAGTAAAGCAACTCAATACAAATCAAATCAAGCCTAAAACTACAACAACGTAATTGTCTACAACAAGGGAACGCTAATCAATTACAGAATTCAGAACCCAGAACTCAAGACCCCTTATTCGGTGAGTTCTAGTCACTTTTAGGTTTAAATAAATAAAAGTGAATTGTGGTAGACTATGATTTGGGTATACGTTGTTTGCAGTTATGCAAGTTTATTGTTGTTGTGAATCATGATATGATACAAGTTTATTATTGTTGTGAATCATGATATGATGCAAGTTTATTATTGTTGTGAATCATGATATGATGCAAGTTATTATGTTGAGAAACTATGAATCTATGCAAGTTGTTATCATGAATCTATGCAAATCGTTATTATGCAAGTTTTTATCATGAATCTGTGCAAATTATTATGAGATCATGCAAGTTACCTATGCAAGATATTGTGTGATGAATTCATGAACCTATGCTAGCTGTTATGTTGTGGATCATGAACCTATGTAAGTCACCTATGTAAGAAGTTATGTTATGAATCATGCAAGTTGTTATATTGTGAATCTTGGACCTATATAAGTTGTTGACTATGATGAGAATCATGAACCTATGTTAGTTGTTAATTCATGAACCTATGCAAGTTATTATGAATCTATGCAAGTTGTTAATTATGTGGTGAATCATAATCATATGTGAAGTTATCATGTCATTTTCCATAGTTGTCATGCTTATGTCAAAAATTGTACTGAAAACGATCACCTTGTCATTCCCTTTATTTTATTGTTATGGCGATACTATTTAGTAGCCTCGATGACGCCAAAACGCAAACGGTTACGCTAGTTAAGAAACGGTGAAAAAGGGGAATTTGTAATAGGCATAATTTACATAGTGACTATGTAAATTGGACACATGATTCAAGTAGGGAAACATATAGATAATTACCTATTATGACATAGGTAAAATTGGGTAAAAATGGTACAATTTGAATATGACCATTTATGGATAGGAAATTCAAATTGTTAATAAGATAGGTATTGACACCTATAAAAAGAGGAAAGGATTAATTAATTTAATTAATCAAAAGAGGAATGTTTAAGCAATTAAAGTCTGAAGATTTAATATTGAGAATTGGCATAAAATAAATTTGTGATGAAAAATTGGTATGATTTTACATACCATAAATGGATGGACATAATTGAGTCAATTATGGACATCTTAAATTTGGAATTGACTGATAATTTGAATAGGGAAAGAAATTCAAATTGGGGAAAGATTAATTCGGAGTAATTAATCGTCTAAGACACGAGGTTAGGCTCTTTTGTGGTGTAAGACTGCCCGGACCCGCCCGGCAAATCCAGCTGCCACAAATGCCAGTCTAATGTGGGAGGTCTTAGGCATAAATTAAATACATGACAGTTGTAAAGACACGAGGTTAGACTCTTTTGTGGTGTAAGGCTGCCCGGACTCGCCCAGCAAATCCAGCTGCCACAAATGCCAGTCTAATGTGAGAGGTCTTTATAAGGTTACGGCCTTAATGAATTAAGAAACACTTAACCAGATAAGCATGTAGAGGGACATGAGAGAGTTAAGTGGGTGCCTTGGGTGGCATGTGGAATTAAGTGGGTGCCTGGGGTGGCATGTGAAATACAATTAGATATTTCAATAATTAATTAATGCAAATCTGAGATAAATATGATGTCTAAAACGTGTTGGGTGGATGGGGTTAAACCAACTGGACTGATGAATTTTACAACCCGTTTCGTGAATCTGTAGGCCCAATACAATGTTAGACAATCTGTAAGTCTGTTAAATCTGTACATCTGATCCGTTAGTCTGAAAACTTGTTAACTTGATTGTATGATCTGTGAACTAATTAATCTGAACTCTGTCTGAAACTTGTAAACAAGTTAATCTGAAATCTGAAAACTGTTAGTCTGGGGACACAAGGTTAGGATGGGTAATTACTTGTGTCATCTGTTGTGTGGGACCCTTTTTAGTCAGTAACCCTTTCTGGTATCAAAACTTTGACCCAACAGTAGGTAGGGTCCGGGCACGCTTACTAAACTAATTATAAGCGGTTCATTCTGATAATGGCGAGGGGTGTTGATGGTGCGTTCCAACCGGGTCATGTGCGTGCATGGATCCCGGTCTGCCTCTGAGGATGTAAGACGCCATGACATCTGTAAATAGGTCTGTGTCATACAAAGGTTGCCACTTTAGGAAATGATACATCCTTCTGTGGGGCTGGCACAGGGTATTTATGTATTAGGGAGCCGATCGCGTGGGGTAGGACTTAGGGTACACTTAACTCTGTCTGTTTCTGTGGGGTACCGTCTGTTTCTGTTGGGTGGTAACACCTGTATGTTTCTGCGTGGTACCGTCTGTTGGGGTGGTAAAGGCCCATTTACTAGTGTGCACCTAATTCTAACATTCTGTTTCGTAGGGATTATTCTGTTTCCATTTCTGTCTCTGTTAGGGTGGTAAAGGCCCATTATTCTTTTTCTGTTTCTGTTTAGACATTAGGATAACACCTAATCCTGTTATACTAGTAAAAGTGCAGAGTAGTTTGTAGTGAAGCATACATCTTACCTTATTTGTCCTGTCATACCTACCATCTGTACCGTGAATCCTCTTATCCACTTTGTGTGTCTGCCATGTTTACCTTTACTTATTTACTGGCTAAAAGTTACTGGACTCACCAGGCGTATGTCTGACCTAGTTTGTTTCGCCTTTTTTCTTACGTTCCCCCCCACCAGGTTATCCAAGGAGGGAATACTTTAGCTTGATCCGGATTCCTTCTGCTTGAAGTACTTGACGTATGGCTTGGCTCTTTATAGCTTCTGTTCCGTGGGGATTATGATTTTAAAAGTTTTGTACTCTAATGGTTTTGAACAAGGCTGATATATATATATATATATATATATATATGTACTCGAGTTTTTGGTAAAGATGTAACCATATTGGTTTCTGTTTTCCACTGAAATAAAGTTATAATATTTCAAGTATTGTTTATCTATCTTGAAATTTTCTGTTCTGTTTACTAAAACGCTCCACCAAAGTTAAGACATTCCCTTTGTGAGTGACCTTAACGGAGGTGGGGAGTTACATCCCATTTGATATTAAATACAAGGCTCTGAATAGAAAATATATGGGCTTATATTCAATAACAATTTCTACGACCAACAAATATCGTATTGGAAATAGCGATATAAATATATCTTTCAAATTTCCATAACAATATCTATATAATCACGAAATCCAACATCGAAATATTCCAAAGACAATTTCGATTTAATTCCATATCCACTTTATATATTGGAAATTCTGGTTATTTTCAAAACCATTTCAAATCCACTTTATTTATTTTTAAAATAAATGGGATTTTAATTCTAGTTCAAAACTAGTTCATTTCGATAAAAACTATTTTTAAATTTGGAATTTTTCATCCTAATTCTTCACAAATCATTTCTTATCATTTTACACAAATTACTACTATTTTTAATAATTTTATCAAGGCCCGTACAGTCGAATCCCAATCTATGTCAGTCAAATAGGTGTACATAAACAAATCGTTCTGATTTGTAAATGAATATCTATTTATTCACATTCACATTAAAAATTACATTTTTAACTATAAATATTTTTTTTCAACACATGAATATACTTTTGATTCATTCAACATCACAATCAATTTTCACAACACACAAAATCAACCAAGTCGTCCATGGTCTGTGGACGACGGGTGTAGGGTGCTACTAAGCACCATCTGCGTCCTTGTATATATTTCAACTAGAAAATAAAATAAAAGTGAGGATTTCTCACTGTGGGATCCACTCCGCCGTTTCATTTCTGATTGGCTTGGATTTGCCTGAAATTCAACGCAATCCTTTACACGCTGTTCATAGTAAAAATCACCTTTTTATTTCAATGTTATAAGAATCACATTTTTGTTTCAACGCTAGATATATAATAAAAATCATATTCTTATTTCGCTACATATATAAAAATCATATTTTTATATTCTCCCTTATATAAAAATTCAATTTTTAATCCGCTACTCCTATAAAAATCTATTCTTTATCCTCACTACTTCATGATAAAAATAAAGTTCATATTTTTATTTCACTTCTCATATAATAAAAATTATATTTTTGTTATGCTACATATATAAAAATTGTATTCTTATATTCTCTGTCTTATAAAAATTATATTTTTATAATTTCTACTATATAAAAATCATATTTTTATTCTTTCTATAATATAAAAACCCAGTTTTATTATCTATACTATATAAAAATCATATTTTTATTCTTTCTATAATATAAAAATCCTATTTTTATTATCTATACTATATAAAAATCATATTTTTATTCTTAAAAAAAATTCCAGATCTTAACAATGATGTCCTACATAATGACTAATTTTTATTTAACTTAACACTGATTACACTAGATAAATAAGGGTAAATAAATTAAAACTACCAAAGAAAAAACTTACAGGCTAATATGGGGGAGAGGGGGCCGCTGAAGAAGGTCGGGGGGTCGTGGGAGAGATGCAGTGGTCGGAGGTGGCTGGAGGGCGTCAAGGAGGGGGATAGAGTATAAGGAATATATATATATAATTTTATTTTTAAATCCAAAAAGTTACCTTTTAATCCGAACCCTAAACGAGGCCCAACGACTATCGCTCCTAGCTAATTACCCCCATTCCGAACACAATGGGATATGTTTCGTAAGCCAATTCAACTGTTTCAATCAGTTTCGGTTCAAATTAAAATATAAATCTATATATATTCAATTCAAACGTACATTTTGAATTACCGGGCCCACATACGGACTCTAAAAATTCCAGAAAAATTATGTCTAGCTTCGTATTGCCGATACGGTCTTAACGAAAATAATTTTGTCAAATTTGAAGATCGTTTGAAAAATGGCCATTTTCTGGTCGATCCAAGTTGACTGAAACGGTTAAAACACATTTTCTTTTGCCACGCTCACATATTGATTCAGAAAATTATGAATTTTGGAATCTAGAAATAATTCGACATCCCGAATCCAACAAAAGTGGTTTCATTGAAAACAGAGGTCATTTGCAAAATTTCCATTTTTAAGGGCCAGAATTCCATAGCGACTATTTTGAATTTTTAACTGGACATAACTTTTTATCCCCGCAATTTTGATTTTTCGGATTCGTTGGAAAGATATTCTCAAATAGATTCAAATATTTTTGGTTTCGCTAAAATCCGATTTATTTTGAATCATGTACATTCATTTGAAATTTGAAATCGAATTTTCGAACTACCGCGCCATTTTCAATTCCTTTTATAATTATAAATAATTATTTATATTCTAACGATGATCTATATAAATATATGCATTCTAATTCTATTCAAATAAATTTCTCGTCGTTATTATTTAAAATAATTCATTTTAAATATTCAAAATTCACTAAAATTGCCAAAATAAAAATTTTTAATTAGCTTAGATTTCCGGGTTGTTACAGGACTACTTGTTACTAATAAATAGGGTGATTCCTAAGATGTGGTAGGAGAGTGCCTTCGGTTTGTCTAGTCTGTAACAACCCAGAATTTTGGAACCAATTTAAAATTTTTATTTTAGAAGTTTTAATGGATTTTTAATATTTAAAATAATAAAAACGACAAAAAAACTGTTTAAATGGAAGGTAGAACACATATATTTATTTTAATTATAAAAGGAATGAGAAATAGCGAGGCAGTTTGGAAATTTGAATTTGAACTTTGATTGACTGTACAGGATGCAAAATAAATCGGATTTTAGTGGAACTAAAAATATTAGAATCTGTTTAAAAATATCTTTCCAACGAATCTGAAAAATTGAAATTTCATAGCGGAATCAAAAGTCATGGCCAGTTAAATATTCTGAATAGTCGTTATGGAATTTTTTTTTAATATTAAAAATATCCGTTTTGCAAACGACCTCCGTTTTCGACAAAACCACTTTGGTTGGATCCGAAATGTCAAATTATTGCAAGATTCCAATTTTCATAATTTTTGGAATTAATATTTGAGTGTGGCAAACAAAAACGTGTTTTGTCAATTTTAGTCAATTTGGATCAACCCGAAAATGACCATTTTTCAAACGGTCTCCAAATTCAACGAAATTAATTTTGTTACGACCTTATCATCAAAACATAGCCAGATATTTTTTTTTTGAAATTTTTGGAGTTTGTATGTGGCCCTGGTAAATTAAAATGTACGATCAAATTAAATAATTAAATGATTTATATTTTAATTTAAAGAGAAGTGGGATGAGACGATCAAACGGGCTGAATGGGACCAAGGCAATTTATATTTCTCAACAAAGCTGCCGCCATGTCCTTTTAATGGCTGAAAATGAACGATGCAAATTCGTTAATCTTTCTTAAAATACTTCAAATTAAAACATGGATCCAATGACAAAATCAAGGAGCTTCACAAGCTCTCCATTTCTATACGGCTATGATCGATGTTCGTGCAGTCGGGGCCTCGATCTCTGCGCTCAAAGGTGCTGCAGTTGGGCTCAATTTCCCATGAATAAGGGGTGCCAAGCTGGAGGCCATGGGTGGCCGTGGGAGGCTGACGCAGAGGCGGTTTGGGTGATCACCTCGGATCGGCGGTCGATTTAGTGTAGGGGGTGCGATTTGGGCTAGATGAAGTCGGAGTTAGGTTTTGAAACCTTCCAGGAAGAAGACGTATTGGAGATGGTTAAGTAAATTATTAATTAATTTAATTATAAATTTAATTGTTTAAGGTATAAAAGTCCATAACTTATTCAAATCTAATCAGAATTTGATGAAACGGAAAGCGTTGGAACCATAAATTCCAGATCTACGTGATGGAACAAACTGGAAGAAGAACAGAAGCAGTTGGAATTTCTAGAAAAATTAAACGTTGTTTAATTTTGTTAAAATCAATCGATCAAGGTGAGAATTCTATTTTATTTCTTCTTCTTAAATAAATTAAAATTAATTATGATTGTATTATCACCAATCCGCTGTAAATTTCTATTTGTTATACTATATGATTTGATCTGCAATTGATGTGTTATGTTGATCTGTTAATTTGGTGATATTGTGTTATAATAAAAAGGATAAAACATATAGATCATTTTTGTTGTGATAAAATGGATAAAACATACAGATCATTTTTGTTGTGATAAAATGAGTGAAACAAAAAGATATATAATTTTTGTTTAAAATGAGATATATAATTTTTGTTTAAAAATAAAAAGTTAGTTTTTATCATTTTGTTGAACTAGAGTTTTCAACAAAAATGAAATATCAATTTCTATCATTTTGTTGAATTAGAATAGAAAATAGAAAAATGTTTGTATACATTAAAATTTCACATTTTTAATGTAATGTCAGAAAATAGATAAATGTTCATGTTTTAAATAAAAACATATTTACATTAAAATTTCACATTTCTAATGTAATGTAAGAAAATATAAAAATATTCATTTTTGTCAATATAGTTTAGTTGAACAAAAATATTCATTTTTATCAATATACTTTAGTTAAAACAAAATATACATTTTAGTCAGAACACATTAGTTAAAACAAAATATACGTTTTGTTCAATACACATTAGTTAAAACAATATATACATTTTTGTCAAAACACATTAGTTAAAACAAAATATACATTTTGTTCAAAACACATTAGTTAAAACAAAATATATATTTTTGTCAAAACACATTAGTCAAAACAAAAAATACATTTTTGTCAAAACACATTAGTGGAAAACAGATTTGTCACTTTTGTCAAATTATATAAGTTGAAACCAAATTTGTCACTTTTGTTAAATTATAAAAGTTGAAGGCAAATTTGTCACTTTTGTCAAAATGTGATAGTTGAAACAAAATTGACATTTATAGATTCGTGTCAAAACAAAAATAACAATTTTGCTAAGGAGGTTATGTTAAAACAAAAGTAACATTTTTTGTTAAATAGATTTGTGTTTGGGAAAAAATATTAATTTTGTTGAAATAGAATTGTCAACAAAACTGAAAAGACCATTTTTATTTATTTTGTTAAACAAGAATTGTTACAAAATTGAATTATCACTTTTTATTTATTTTGTTAAACTAGAATTGTTAATGAAATGAAATTATCACTTTTAATCATTTTGTTAAACTAGAATTGTCAACATAAAAGCAATCATCACTTATATTCATTTTGTTAAACTAGAATTGTTAACAAAATGAAATTATCGCTTCTAATCATTTTGTTGAAATAGAATAGTCAACAAAAATGAATATATCACTTATTATTCATTTTGTTGAAATAGTATTTGTATGTAAGTTAAAGAATCATTTGTATCGTTAAATTATACATTAGAATTTGTGTACAAAGTTAGCGTATTTGGGTTCAATCTCATTTCAAATAATTATATGACGATTTAAAGTCGAAGACATTGAAGACGGTTATTGAAGACCGACAATCTTCACATCGAATGGATGACGACTGATGCCCTGGACTAATTTGCTCCTAGGAAAGGGTTACACTGGTAGTTTTTCAGACGTACTTGTTAATTGTTTGGATAAGCGAGCACCTCTCTTCCGTACTGGACATACGGGACGAGGAATAAGGCGTCTCCGGTTTCGTTCAAACCCAGAAAAGACTTGTAAATAGATGTTTGTCTGACATTGGATTTCATTCCATGTAAATTTATTTCTATTCAATATATATCTGTTTGGTTGCAGAGAATTTATTCTCTTGCTTAACACCCTTCTCTGAGACGCACGAGCTCAGAGGTTATATATCGATAGTTATCAATCGCATGGCGTGAATTGTCAATGTGGCATGCCAAGATACAACTGATCGAGACTTTTGTTGAAAAGCAGGGCCTTGTGGTTAATGATCAAAGCACGACATGTTTAGGCTTTGCTTTGTGTATAGCATTACTTCGCGAGCCTTACACGAGTCAAAAACGAGACAAGAGAACGCGGTGAGTGCACACGTTTCATTCTAGTTAGAACTGGTATCAGGGTTTTGCAAGCCCTGACATTTTACTTATGTTGACGATGGATTACGAGGCCTCAGTTATGTTGGTCGATAGTGACCAATTTATAGGTTCATTAGGACCGGGAAGCGTGTGTTCAGGAATTGCTCCACTAAAGTATTTGTGGACCGGCCCTGCAGGATCCAAGGGTTGCCCATAGGTGTGATCCGAGACATTTGCTAGAATATCTAGAATCGGTAAGGAGATCGTTCCTAGCCTTGACTCATGATGGAAACCCAATTTCCAATACGACCCCTTGCGGTTTTGATTGTAAAACTAGTATGGCAACATAGTATATGATAGCTATGCCGTCTATGATTGATACATTATGATTCAAATGTTTTTGAAACTTATGTACACTAATAATAATATCAAATCCATTTTATCGTATCAAGCATTTTTAACCATTATAAGGTAAAACTCTATCCTCCGGTTTGCGTTGCATTGTGTGATGTGACTTGAGTCTTATAATGGTTTCATTTTTTTAAAAAGAATTGCGTTGTTTAACGATTTACTTTATTTATGCACTGGCAGTCCAATGGAGTAAACTTGTTCCGCGTCAGCGGCGTGGTCCTGTGATTTGCCTTAATATTAGATAAGTTAAGTAAGATTTCTCATACCAGTCCTATGACTGACCCGTAGTTTGTTTCACTTGCAAACTCAGAAGTCCCTTATTTTCCACACGGGCAGTCGAGTAGCTTGTTTTGTAGATATTCATTTTGAGCAGGATTCTGGATCGAAGTTTAAAGCTGTGTCCAGAGCATTGATAGTCTTCCACTGCATTGTATTATGTTCTGTTGTAAATTATCTTCCGCTGTTGTATTATTATATTCGATGTACTCTGATATTCTATACTCTGATGTAACATTATTATGATTTTTATAAAAGTCTGATGTTATTTGTTCTGATGTGTTGTATGCCAGAGTTAGTGCATTCGAGGATTTCCAACTTTTGGATCAGACCTGTGTGGTTTATGGTCGATTCAAAGGGCGGGGATTTTCGGGTCATTACATAGTCCCAGGATAACTTGTACGGACAGAGGTCTGATAGAGTATCTCCAAGGAGGTCACGTACATTAATTTCTTCAAATGTACCAAGTTGTAGCGAAGAAGGAAACTTCTTTAGCTTATCACCCAGTGTATTTTTATGGAAATCAATTAGTGATTTTCTGGGGAATTGACGATGTGGCATTCAAAGTGAATGGTGGCTAGATGTTCTAAAAAGGTAATTATAACCTCAAGCCTCATCAACCGGAAAATGGTATAAAATCAAGTAGGTCGTATGGCTATGTGGGTCGCTCCCATTAGGATGTATTGTCACCATCTAGAGAAAATTCATTTGTTCTTCTTTTATTTTGAGTCATTACATAGTCCTAGGACAACTTGTATGGACAGAGGTCTGATAGAGTATTTCCAAAGAGGTCACGTACATTAATTTCTTCAAATGTTCCAACTTGTAGCGAAGAAGGAAACTTCTTAGCTTATCACCCAGTGTATTTTTATGGAAATCAATTTGTGATTTTCTGGGGAATTGACGATGTGGCATTCAAAGTGAATGGTGGCTAGATGTTCTAAAAAGGTAATTATAACCTCAAGCCTCATCAACCGGGAAATGGTATAAAATCAGGTAGGTCGCATGGCTATGTGGGTCGCTCCCATTAGGATGTATTGTCACCATCTAGAGAAAATTCATTTGTTCTTCTTTTATTTTTGTATCTTCCGGAAAATGCGGTGGTTCGCGAACCGTAAGATGACAATATATTCGGAACACTCAAGCGAAATGAGCGGTCGATCATGTTTAGTCAGGGTTGCAAGTTGTTCTTGTTGAACCCTGGTGTATTATCTCTAGAGATACACTATCAAAAGGTGGTCTCATACCTTGCCATAGTTGGAAACCCATTCTCGAATAAGAGCCCATGGTTTTCTTATTATAGACTATGTATGTAGAGCATGAGATGCAAGCATTCTGCTAAATGGTTATTTATTTGATTTAGACAATAATTATAATATCAAAATATATATGATTTAAACAAAAATTGGGTTATCGCAAGGTATATGATTATCCTTTTCTTTCGGAAAGATTTTGACTTCAAAATCAATTGGATGATACCTATAAACTTAGTGAGTTTACATATGCTGGTTCACCAGATTGATCCATGGCGTTTGCAATTCTCGGGTCAGATCGGGTTTTATAGGTTCATGATTGGATACTATGAAGTCCAGAGATGAGCTAGAAAAGTCCAGACATATGATTATTATCTAGTATTTTTTTCGGTGTGTTTTGTATAAGAGTATAGGTTGTTGTAACTATCCCGATGTATTGATGTCCATTGTACTTTGATGATTGTAAGTATTATTTAAAGCTCTCAATAAAGATTTATTTCTGTAATATATTTTGTTTCGCTATGATGTGAGACTCTTATTCTGTGTTGATTCTTGTTCTTATTCTTTTATTGTAATATTTCTTTGTTTCTTATCTCACTCTATATTTTCTTTATTTAACCTTCTGGGTCTTTCGATACCTGAGTTGGACATGGGTTGTATTAGTGTCGGAATTTGAGTATCGAATTTCCTAGGTTGCGACAGTTGGTATCAGACCTAATGGTTTAGTAATAACCTTGGCTTTGTGACGTAACTCAATATAGGTAAGGTTAGTTAATTCCTAGATTGAGTTTGAGTGTATATATATGAGAGAGCATATTTGTCGATTTTATATACAAAGGTTTTATATTGTGTTGCTTGATCAGTTGAAGTGTCCAAAGACTATATTGAACTAGTAATTGACACAATGATGTTTTGTAAAGAGGGTAGATAAAATAATTTTTCCCAAACTATATTTTAGTATAGAAAAGAAATAATTTTATCAAATTATTGAAATATTAGTTTGTTTATTGATTTGAATGGATTTCAAATTAGATTAAGAATTTGAATGGTTTAATGTAACCAGAAGAATTTGTGTATAAGAATTTTAATACATAATTAAATAAATCAGAATTTAACTTAAAGATTAGTTAAGTGAAATTAGAAGGAGAAATGGGATGACTTGGTTATGTTGATTATGCCTTGTTTTTGTTGAATAATAGATTAGTTGAATAATAGAATTCATCAACATTTAAATGAATTGAAAACTGAGAAAATAAATTTAAATATAATGAATTTGAATAGAATCACTTATGAAATGGAACTAAATGAGCTAACCATGTATTTATAACTACATCGTAAATTGAGTTAAGTACGGTTGAAAGAGGAAAGAGTTGTTAGTTGCTTTGCTTTGTAATTGGAGTTTGGTAGCCCGACATATAGATAAACTCTAATATTTTTTATCGGATGATTAATTTTATACCCTGAGTTGGGAAGCTGCTTGGCTTTTGTTTTTTTGATCGATGAGAGGCCTAGAGAGGTGAGTTGTAGTAGTTCTGATTGAACCGTGTGGAGGAGGTGTAAGCAATTTTTTCTTGAAATTTTAAAACTTAGAAATATATTAATAGTATTTTTAATATAATTATTTTAAAAATAATTGGGTTTGGAGCATTCTCCTTACTTAGTAATTCCGGGGATGAAGTTCTTTAAAAAGAGGGAAGAATGTAACAACCCGGATTTTTCAGTTATTTGAATTTGAATATTTGAATCTGTTTTAAATATTATATTTTAAATATTAATGGATACTATATAAAGTTTATTTATAAAACGATGATAGAACATTTAAATTTATATGTAATTTAAAACGAACTCGTAACATCGTGGCAGTTCGTAATATTGACTTTTGAACTTTAATTGAATACACAAAGTCTATTATAAGTCAGAATTCTGTGAAACAAGAAATGTTAGAATCGATTAGACTATAATTTTCTAATGAAAGAGAAAAATTGAGATTTTTTCTTGTGAATTGTGAGTTTGACCAAATTAAATTTTCAAATAGTCGTTATGGATTCATTAATAAGCCATAATGTTTATTTAATAAATTAAAAAGGAATTTTTATATAATTTGGATATCATTTAAAATAGAAAATGTTAATATTTAGTTATAATTATATATGGGTAGAATCTGAAGAAGTATTTTATTCCATTTGGATATTTGCGATAACAATAACTTATTATTATTAAATTAAATTATTTTGGAATTTAATTTATATTTTATCGATATCATATAAGCCTTAGAAATAGTTATTTTTCAAACGACCTCCGTTTCAATCGAAACGAATTTTATTGGAATACGTGTAGCTAATTATAGCTAGATTCCAGTTTGGGACCACTAGGAGTTGTTTTATGAGCATTCAATATTTAAACGTGAACAGATAAATAATTTGAAATCAAAATAACTTTGTTTTGCAAATTGAGTCAGATTTTAACAAAATTAATTTCATTGCAACCAGAACATCAAGACATAGCACGGTGTCTATTTTTTGGTGTTCGTGTATGATGGTGCGTATATTTAGCGTGCAACGTTAAATAGTGGTAAAATTAAATAACTGTATTAAATTAAAACAATTGAAACTTCACCCCTAAGTCAAAAATCAATGGACAGCTACCCTATTTTACATTATACAAAACATTGCTCCATTCCTAAGGAAAAGAGACAGCCTAACCTATACCTAACTAAATATAGGTATGCATGCCCTATATTTTCTTGCCTACCCTATTCCTTTCCACCTAAGTATAAATGTAGACCTAAATATATGTGCAGGCCTATTGAACAAAAGTCATAAAGTTAAACGAAAGAAAAATACACACACATACACAGAGCTATCCTAATTCAAACCATCTGAAATGCACATAGCTATGAGTGTGACATTCTTTCTATCTGAAGCTCCTTTTGCTTATAAATACTAGCGTCTTCAACTTCTCCCTTTTTTTACAGTGAACAAATGATGCCTTGACCTCTTAAAAAAATTGATCCAAATATACAACCTAAAATCACGAATCTAGTTGTATTGACACCCTAAAATCGAGCTTTACATATTCACCATCTTCGATTTTCAAATGACGCAGTTCGACGTCGGAAGTCGCGAACTAGGTTTGAAGTTATCTCATAATTAAGTGATCAATAGAAAATTGGAGTGTGGAGGAGAGATCAACAAGGAGTGGCACTCACGTAGGAATTTTCGGGGAATCTGGAGTCGAAAATGATCGGACCTAGAGTAGGGGATTTCATGTCGACTGGAGCAGGTGGCCATCAGAGTGGGGGAACTTGGTGTCGGCAAGATGAGCTTGATTACTGGAGCCGTTTGGTGTTGTTTAATTGAAGGCTCGTGAAGTATTGCACAATATCATATATAAACGTGCATGAGTAATGCATGAAAAAGCTTCAGTAGATTTATTTCGAGAAGAATGAACTGCCGCAACGGGTATGGTGCAGGTATGGGGGATGTGGGCAGATATGAACTAGGTGAGGCCCATTTAAATTTAAAATGAAAATTTAATTCAATTTAAAGCTTTTACAAACTTGCTAACATAATATTTTGTCCATACATTATCAGAATTAAGCGTAGTTAGTCACATTGGAACCGTATGGACTTAGGCTATGAGATGGCGCTGGTTTGGTCAGGATTGGAAGCAGCTATAATTTTTAATTTAATTAAATGTTGGTTTAATTTAATCAAAACAAACCTTTTAACGTTAGATGGAAATCTAGGTGAGTATAACTCACTCAGTTAGCCCACTTATATTTTATGTAAGTTGGGTTTAATGTTTTTGTGTTATGTTTGTTAATTTTGGATAATTGTTTGGATATATGCTAAATACTTTTATATGGCTGATTAATTTAAACGTTTGTTTAATTTAACCGAACCAATCGTTATTTTTGACAATTATTTCCAAATGAGGTAACTTACCTTGTTGGTTGTGTTTATAACAAAATAAACGTATTAAATTTAATTAATTGGATGCTTGAATTATTGTTATTAGTTGGCTGTTATCAGTTGAATTAATTATTCATGTTTATTATAGCAGATAATATATTGTCATATTGAATGGATTGTTTTATTTGAGGTAACATATTTGGATGCTAGGAGTAGCAGTTTGGAGGGATCAAACTAGATTCCTCAAATTTATTGTTTATTTCATGTTGTATTATATGAATTTTTTAACAAATCTTATTGGATGACTGATTCGATTAATGATTGTTAAATCCAAATTCAATGTTTGTTTTGTTATTAACTAGTGGGTAGTATTGGTTGAGAAATGAATAACATATAGCCTAAAAATACATCGTTTAATAAAGGTTGATTTACCATTAGGTGAATCGATTGAAAGAAGTTATAAAATTTATTTTATGACTGAAATTAGATTTTGAAATATATTATTTTGAATGGAAGTTTATAAAAAGGAAATAAATATTTGTATGTATTATTTAAGTTTATAAGAAATTATTACATGAATTTATAAAGCCAATTCTTATGTTTTATAAGCAAGGGAGCAGAATTTAACCTAAGGGTTAGGGGTTGGTTTAATCGTTTCCAAGAGACAATTAAATGGGATTATTAAAATTAATTATATTGTTAATTAATTTAAAGGAAGGTCTAATTAGAGTTGATTAACAAGTTAATCATGGTTTGAGTTGACTAAGTCAACTGGTTAAAAAAGAATTGATTATTAAATTAGTTTGTTGTCAATTAAATTAAATGGAAAGAGTTAATGATGAAGTAAACAGGTTTTATTTTTAAATAAATGTTGAAATTGATTATTATTTAATAATAACCAAAGTGATGATTTTGAAATTATAATTCATTTATGGAGATTTATGATACCATATGACCTTGTTTATAGTAAAATGAATTTTAAAGCAAATTTTGTATTAATAGTAATATAAGTTAAGTTGAATTTGAAGTTTAAATTGAATTATTATTGGAATTCTATTTAATTAGCTTTTATAAAATCCAAGATTTGACGAAATTATTAGAAACCAAATTTTATTATATGTGATATAAATGATTTCAACTATTGAAATGAATTATTAAAGTTATAAACTTTAAGATGGCTTATGAATGGAATAAAAGCACAGGATATGAAATTAAAGAATTGGAACCTAACCGGAGATCGGTTGAGTTAAATGATTTTTTGAGTATTGATTCGATGTTGATTTCGGTCTTCAAGGTTGATACTTAGAGGATTATTCTCTTACCAATTTACGGTCAGGGACTAATAATTGTATGAAATGAAATCAAAACTGAAACCCAAATTTGAATTAAAGTGGTTGGGAAAATTAAGTTACAAATATTTGATTTAAATTCACATATTTTAAGAAAGGGATGAGGTCTTATCGAGATATAACTAAACTGGGTTTGAAAAAAACTTTTCAGAAGTTTATAAAGGCATCTGTTTATAATAGAATTAAGGCTTGTATGTAATGTTTTAAAAGATTGTTAGAGTTAATAGAGAAGGTTTTAGATAATAGTTTACTTAATACTTGGATTAAGTAAATATGCTTAAGATTGAAATAAGGTTTCTAAAGAGAGAATATGATGTTAAAACAATGTTTTAAATCAAATAATAAATGGAATTTTTGTGGCAGTTACAGGAATAGGGTCTCGTTAATAAACTTCTGTTTATTATGAAGTTAAGAATGTCATTCACTTAAGGTCTGAACGCTAAATAAATTACCCCAACTTTAATGACTTCATGATTATCCCAGGACAATATTAGTTCAGAAACGAGAGCAGTCGAGAGCAATAAAATTTGTATTTCCATGAATGATACTATAAAATATATTTTGAAATGTTATAAGTTGAATAAGATGTTTTTTAGAATATTATCATTATTCAAATAAGAAGTAAAAGTTGTGTTCCAAATATCGGAAGATTTAAAGGTATTGATTAACAAATGGAAAATTAAAAAGGCCAAGTGACGCTATGTACTAAATCAGTGGATCCATTTTATTTTTATGGATGAATGGCAGTTTATTTTATAGTTAAATAACCGACTATCAAATCTGGCCTAATGTGTTGTTGGCATGGAAAAACCGGGATCGAATTTATATTTGAAAACCATTCCAAACCGGCGAATACGTAAGTGAAGAAGATGACTGATGTTGATTGAGAAGGAGCAATTGAAGACTGTAAATCTTCATGAGCGGAAGAAGTACTTGTTGAATGCTCTAGCTAGTCCCTAAATATAGTTTGATAGTAATTTTGTCGTGATTGGAACCTGCAAATTGCAAGGACTACTTGCTACCGATACATAAGGTGATTCCTAGGATGTAGAAGGAGAGTGCCTTCGGTTTGTCCTGATGTAGGACAAATTACATGAATGGATGTCTGACAAAGTATTTCCAAAGGGGTCACGTATGTTGATTTCTTCAAACGTACCAAGTTGGTGGTGAAGAATGATACATCTATTGCTTATCACCTAATTTACTTTTGTGGAAATCAATGGGGATCTGACGATGTAGCATTCAAAGTGAATGGTGGCCATATGTTCTAAAAAGGTAATTGTAATCTCAAGCCTCATCAACCTGAAAATGGTATAGAATCGGGCAGGTTGCATGGCTATGTCGGTCGCTCCCATTCGGGTGTATTGTCACCATTTAGAGAAAATTCATATGTCTTTTATTTCTGTATCTTCCGGAAAAGGTGGTGGGTCGTGAACCATAAGGTGGCAATATATTTGGAACACTTAAGCGAAATGAGTGGTCGGTCATGTTTAGCCAGGGTTGCAAGATGTTCTTATTGAACCCTAGTGTATTTTCTCTAGAGGTACCCTGTCGGAAGGTTTCGAAACCCATTCTCCAACAAGAGCCCGCGATTTTTTATTATGGACTATGTATGTAGAGCGTGAGATGCAAGCGTTCTGCTAGATGGTTATTTATTTGATTTAGACATTATTATAATATTAGAACATATATGATTTAAAAAAATGGATTACGTAAGGTAAAAACGGTCTGTATTTATGTGTGGACTGGTTTTACGATTATCCTTTTCTTTCGGTAAGATTTTGACTTTAAAATTAATTAGATGATATGTAACACCCCGTAATTCTGCAACACTAGGATTCACAAATCAAGGCAGAATTAAAAGTTAAAATCAAAATCAAGGGAAACAGGCAACGTCATTGCATTCGTCTTGGAATTCTGCATGAAAACGAGTCCTAGTTTGCGTAAATCGGAGTCCGTATGAGGAAGATATGGCCTCCGGAAGATTCAGCGAAGTTCAAATTTAAAAATAGGTCAGAAAACGAGTTCGAAATTCAATAACAGACCCAGATTGTGCTGGGCGGTAATTTTCCTGCCCAAGGCACTCAGGTCGACCTGGGGCACCCAGGTCGACTGGGTAGTCGACCTGGGAGTCGACCCCCCCTCCCCCCCCCCCCCCCGCTTTTTCTAGCTTTTTGTACCTGATTCGTTTCTCTGTATCAGGACGCCCTTCTGACCAGATTCGTTGACTTCTACACTATATAAACAGCCCTAGTCTTCTTCTCTATTCACAATTCTTTTCTATCCTTATGCTGCCTCTGAGAAAATATATAAATAAGTAATATATAAAATAAATCAAGACGAGGAAGTGTTGTTCAAGTTGTCAAGAGGAGGTTCGAATCAAGAATAAGGCTTCAGAATGAGAATCAAAGGCTACCTCAAACGATTTCGAGCAACGTCGCACGAATCATAGCATCGCCATCTTTCTATTCTAATCTAATCTCTATAAGTCAGATATTTTTAGATATGAACGCTTTCTCTATTCGTGACATGAAATTAAAGGAATAAAAGAATATGCCAAATCTCTCTCTATTCGAATCTGTGCCTATATCTTTGGACCTAATTAAGAACTGTTATGATTCGATGACCAATTAGGCCTTGCCTATGACTATGAACATCGCCTATGACTATGAACATCGCCTATGACTATGAACATCGCCTATGACTATGAACATTGCCTATGACTGTGACTGTGACTATGAGAATTATTTCCTTGACTATGAACACAAGCCTATACCTTTGATTAGGAAACATAAACTATTGCCTATGACATAACAAGAACAACTGTGATTCATTACTAGGAAAGTGCTGCTTAAGTTTTGTGACTGCAAAATTGGGTCTAAACCTGATTTTCTATTCTGTCTATTCTTGGTTTTCTTTGGTTTTAGACCTTGGGAATTTACCTATTAAGTTAGGTCTACCCATGTTCTTGAACCTACGTCTCTATTCTGTCTATTCTTGATTTTCTTTGGTTTTAGACCTTGGGAATTTACCTATTAAGTTAGGTCTACCCATGTTCTTGAACCTACGTCTCTATTCTGTCTATTCTTGGTTTTCTTTGGTTTTAGACCTTGGGAATTTACCTATTTAGTTAGGTCTACCCATGTTCTTGAACCTACGTCGTTATTCAACACTTTTTATTATGTCTATCTTTTGCATAGCATCTTTGGTTCATTCCCTATTTTCTACGAATCTAGATTTATCTATAATCTAGATTGAATCACGATTATACGAACGGTGGGAATACGATTTGGGCAAAATATGAAATTTACTAAAAACGTGGTTTTAACTTGGAAATTGGCATAAATTGGGAATATGTATTATGGCATGTTCATAAATATGCAAATTGGATAAATTTTACATGAGTTATAGGATGTGTAATTTGAATCTAGTATTGACTTGTAAATCTAGCATTTACATGAATTGTGAACTAGAATAATAAGTCTAGTTTGACATGAACTGTAATTAGAATGTTAAATCAGAATTGGATTTGCTAATTTGGCATAATAGGTATATTGGCATAAATTTGAAATTGGCCGTAATTGGGAATAATTGTCATGTCTAGCAAAATCATGGTTAGTGGCGCTTGATTTGGTATAGTTTAGATACCAAAAAAACATAAATATGACATAGAGGGTGAAATGGGCCATAAGAATGAATGTTGACAATTTACATTAAAAAGAGTAATTAGGAGATAAGTAAATTAGGAATAATTTACTTATAGAATTTGTCATAAATAAGGAAAATGTAAATTTAGACAAATTAAAGGTTTCTTAACGACATCTCTTTTAATAACACACCAGAAAGTTCTTGGGTGACAGAGAGGATAGTGTCTAGGCTTAGGTTTGGGAAATACAAGTTTCCTGCTCTCCCTGGCTATCCCTAACTGATACGACGGACATGATGGTTGCTTTCAAAACTTGATTTGAAAATTAATCGAAACCCTTTGAACGTAGAAAACACGTATATGCCTAACCTGAGGTTAGACTGAGTTGCGATGTAAGCCTGCCCGGAACCAACCGGCACATCCAGTATTCGCAACAATATCTGTCTAATGTGAGTGGTCGCGGCTTTAATCTATTTAATTAAAGCTAGAACAAGAATGGTAGGGTTAAGTTAACTAAGACACTTAACCAATTCAACAAGATAACCAAACCGATGGGCGGGGTTAGGTTCATATAGACACTTAACACAGTTAAGCTAGAATGGGAGGGTTAAGTCCATAGGAACACTTAACCAACTTAATACAGTCAAGCTAGAATGGGAGGGCTAAGTCCATAGGGACACTTAACCAAACTTATGGTAACAAGACCAGATTTGTAGGGGTTAAGTAACTAAGAAAACACTTAGCCAAATTAACATGTTAAATAGACTAGAAGGTGGGGTTGAGTAAAGTTAATACACTTAGCCAAATTAACATGTTAACTAGACTAGAGGTTGGGTTTAAGTAAATATACTTAGCCAATTTGATATGTTAGCTGGGCTAAACCGTAGGGTTAGGTAAACTTGAACACTTAACCATCAGATTGTGATAAAGGAATCGGGTTAAGTCTAAAACATGAAGGGATAATACTTAACCGTTAATAACATGTTAGTTAAAACAGACGGGCAAGGTTAAGTTAAAAAGGAACACTGAACCAATACAGGGTGAATGGGTAGGGTTAAGTAATAAGAAATACTTAACCAATATAACTTGGTTTGTGGTGGGGTTAAGTCAACATGAATTACTGATAACACTTAACCAGTTTGACAGGATAAACGAAGAGGGTTAAGTTGGCTTGAATTCACTAATGACACTTAACCAATCCAAATTGACGGGAAAGGGAACTAAGTAGTAAACCTTAGTTAAGAATACAACGATTCTGGAAACTAAGTGGTAAATCTTAGTTAGTAGAACTAAGTAGTAATTCTTAGTATAACACGGGAAGGAGCGAATGTCTGTCTAAGTAAAAAAGAAGGCTTCAACGAATTGGGTTACGAAGCCCGAGGCTTCGAGGGGACGTGAGGGTACTCTTGGTATCCTTCTGTGAGGCTGCAGATGATCCTCCTAGGCTCACAGAGGTTAAGGTCTGCGTAGAAGAACCAGGGGTATGCCTTGGTTGCAATATATGGCAACCTAAAGACTAGGATTCACCGGCGTGATTCGGCGAGAAAACGGTAGCCTTGTGATAGCAACTCGTCGTCTACCATCCATTTTGAGTCAATCGAGATACGTGAAGCGGAAAGGCGGAGAACTCCAAAAGACCATATACTTGCTGTCTAGTTATGGGTGAGGATGGCCATAGGATAGTAGGGCAACGGGGGCCCGCGTATAGTTCTCATTTTTCAAGATGTGCCTTTCATTAGTTGAGGGAGGGGTCAAGTGGGACCATAGCCACTGGAATAAAAACAGACCTTAGCATCTGCATCGGCATATATCTGAAAGCTCCCGACCGAGTTCTGTATTCCTTGATTTGCCCTGCCACAGGACTCGGACTGCACATTACAGGACATGTGCATCTAGACAAGCGATAACGGTTCGCGATACATGCGTGGGGAAGTATAGGAACATATACCACTCTAGGTAGTGTGTCCTAGACTTGGGGGCATCGATTGGACTAGGGGGCATAAACCCTGAATCCGAGAAGCGTTCAGTAGATAGCGTAAACTCTAGTTGAAACTAGAAAGCACTTGATAGAAAACCCTAGATTAGATCCATTAACAAATAATAAATGTATGCCTGAAGGCAACGGAAACTACAGGGATTGGGATCACGTTGTCATTACTAGTTGGGACACTAGTTGGGTGGTGCAGAGATATAGAAACCAGTATAACTAGGAAATAATGAAGCGGCGAAAGTATTAGAGCATATCCAGTTAATCTTATCTTAGCATATCTTGTGTTAATCTTGTCTAATCTTGCCAACCCTATCATCATGGTGTTATCTTGTATTCAGTTAATTCATGTCGTTTTGTTGTTCCATGTTCACATGCTAGAGGTTAATGAACTTACTCAGGCTTTATGTCTGACTCTATTTTTCTTTCTTCTTCTTTTCTTCCGTCCCCCCCCCCCCAGGTAGTAAAGGAGGGAATAGTATAGCTCAGGTTAAGTTCGACTGTCACTCTTTCCCAGCTTGAAGATTTGTCGAAGTTTGCTTGGATTCTCTTTTCAAATGCTATGGCTGGCTCTTGCGAAAATTGGGGAATATAAATGTTGTTTTATGCTTCTTTATTTTGTAAGACAGATGATACTCTGATATTGTAAAGAAATCATTGTACAAACTATTTTATCAATAAAGCAAAGTTTTATTTTCCGCTGTTTAATTTCTGTTTGTCTTGTAATTTATCTGCATCTTTTACCCTAAATGCTCCACAGAACTTAGTGCATTCCCTTTGTGAGTGACACTAACGGATGCGGGGTGTTACACGTGGTATCAGAGCTGAAGGTTACCAGATCAGATAAAGGATTTGAAAAATTATTTTCAAAACGGTTTTAAAAGAAGCATTTTCAAGAGAAAAGATTTGTTTTAAAAAGGCATATTCCCCAAAGCCATACGCACTATCTTCTCTTCCTCTGTTTGAATTCTTGTCTCCTTTCTTGAGTCTCTGGGGGCTCCTGGCTTTCTGGGAGGTAACCTCATCGAAGGGCGAAGTAGTGCCCGACTTCCATCTATAACCGTAGTAGTTCCACCTGCGATTAGTTTTCTTTCAAGCTTAGTAGGGTTTTCTATGCGATGGAAGCAGCTTTCGAGAGATTTGTCAACATGACTACACACGGAAGGAGATGATAAGTTTGGCTAGGGAGCACAACCCTAAGATGAGGAATTCATGTATGTAGATTTAGCTCATGAAGGAGGAAGAAATTATGAAACCTAAGACAAGAGGAAGTATCTTTACTAGGGTATAATAGGGCATATAATTAAGTGAATATTAGGCTCACATCCCTATTTTGAAACTTAATTAGGCTCACATCCGGTCATAAACTTATTGTAAATTAGGTCCCTATTTTCTGAAAAGTCATCAAAAAAATATAAAAAAATCACGTAAATTCGTATTTAAATAAAACATGTAAACACTAAAAAATTCAGAACAAAAAACCATCAACGAAGGCGTCAAAAATCATAAAAACAAAAAAAACGAAATTTCCAGTTAAATGCATAATAGTATGCACATATATCACTTTCCTGCATACATCCGTGCATATTTTTCACTACATACATCTTCGTTGATTTTTATTCATGCAAATAAATGCATACATGTGCGCAAAAATTTCAAATACTTGCATACATTTGTGCAGGTTTATTTTCAGATTTTAATCTGAAAACAGCTTACAGAAAAGTTGCATACATATATGCAATTATCAGTAATAATTGCATAAATGTATGCAACTATTTTTTTTCGATTTCCGTAGATTCCTGACATTATTTCAATATTTTAGATTTTTTTTTTTATGAACGTACGCACATTTTAAAAAAAAAATACAAAAAGGCAGAAAAAATAAAATAGGGGGCGGGTTTAAAAATTTTCAGAACTTTGTTTTTTTTTATAAATTAGGTCCCTACCTTTTATCCTATAAAAATGTTGCACACATGTGTGCACTTTTTTGACAAATTTGCACATTTGGATGCAAATAAAAATGAACTAAAAAATTATGTTAAATCTATCCGCTGGAAGAACTGCAATAATTGCATATATGCATGCAATAAAATCAAAAAGGTGCATAATATTATGCATTTAACTGCAGTTTTTTCTGTTTTTTTGTTGTTTTCTTCTTTCTGACATTATTTTTGTTGTTTTTTGAACTGAATTTTTTTTATAATGCGTAATATATTTTATTACTAATTTACGAATTTTTTTATTTTTTTTAATTATTATTTTATAAGTTTTGAAAACAGGGACCTAATTTACAATAAGTTTATGACCGGGTTTTTTTTATATTTTGAAACTTAATAGGGACCTCTAAAAAACGCACCCTATAATTAAGGACAAGGGCAAGAATGAGGAACAAGATTTTCAGAAGGGCAAGTACATACTTTCACCACCAAGCACACCTAGGAGAAAGGTAGTAAAGTTCTGTTGGAAGAGTTTAGTTTTCTGTCCGTACTCTTTCGATTTTAGTGCTTCGCATTTGTTCATACCCACTTCCATAGCTGAGTCTGTAATGGCCGGAAAATCCATGCCAATTTGAGCTGACTAATATCATACACATCCAACTCAAAATGCACGAAAGTTCAGGTCATTAATAGAAGAATTTAGAAGATGAGATAGAAAAGATAGAACTAATAGAATAAAAGAAGAAGAATACAACTGAACAGAATCAGAGTAACACGAAACTCACAGCGGAATGAAATAAATATAATCTATAACTTTGAATTACAAAACTGTATTGTATATACATACCATATATCAGAGTACAATACATCATATCACAACGGAAATAATCTCTAACTAATTAACGGTGAAGCCTTCTGTTTCCAGCTCCTCCAAGTGAATCTGTAAAAGCCTGAAACACTTGACTGCCCGTACAAATTTGGGCACCCAAGAGTTTAGGGAAAACACAAACAAAATAAACTCTGGGTCAATCGTGGGACTGGTGTGAGTAAATTCCAACCATATCATTTTACTTTTGAAAATCCTTTTGAAAACAAAAGGATAATAGTAAGACCAGCCCACACATAAACATGGACGGCTTTTACCTTACTATAACCCAAAATATCTTTGATATCAAACTCAGTGATATTATGATAATGTCTAAACAAATAATTATCCAAGTAGCAGAACGCTTGCATCTCACGTTCTATATATATATAGTATAAAATCATAAACCGTAGGGCGCTTATTGGAGATTGGATTTCAACAAATAAGGTATGGGAGCACCTTCTGAATAGTGTACTCTAGAGGGGATACACTCTGGGTTCAACAAGAACGTCTTGCAACCCAGCCACACATGACCGCTCACTCATTTAGCTTGAGTGTCGCGAATATATTGCCACCACGGTTGTAGGCCATCCAACCATCATCCGAAGATACAGAATCGAAAAGAAGTATAAATATGAATTTTCTCTAGATCGGTGACAATACACCCTGCTTGGGGATGACCCAACTAGCCATGCTGCCTAGCCCAACTTCTGTCATTCCTGGTTGTGAGGCTAGAGGCTACGTCTATCTTCAGAACATCTAATCACCATTCACTTTGAATGTCACATCGTCAAATCCATAATCACACATTGATTACACAAATGCACACTGGGTGTAGAATAAAGAGAAGTTACCTTCTCCCCACCAACTTGGTATATTCGTAAAAATCAACGGCGTAACCATTGGAAATACTCTGTCAGACACTCGTCCGTACAAGTTGTCCTGGGCCTGGACAAACAAAAACACCATTCTAGAACTGGACGACCCTTGCATTTAACTCCGTCTTCAATTATCTTCAGCATAATATATTCGTAGCGCTTATGCCTATACGGAGTGGTTTCCGGATAATATATCCAACCGGTCTCTCCGTACTGACAACGATGGTCAAAACACTTCGATAGTAGGTTATTTAACTATCGGAGTAAAACAAACATTCATTCAGATGTATAACTAGACATCACACAAACACGGGTACTTTTTATTTAACATTCGTTGTTATTATTCGAATTCCCATATCTTACCGGATATTTCTCTAATCCCGTTTTACCCTTTTCACACTCTTGGAAAACATTCCTATTTATTATCAACTCTTATTCTCCCATATTTCAGATGTATACGTTATTAATGTTTGAAACATTTTCATTCTGTTCACGCTCTTTATTTTCTACACTTGGATAATATACACTATCTACATTGGAAAAATATTCCAATTTCATTATAAACATTTTAATATGTCCAACGTTTATTTTTAAAACACTATTCACTTTAAAAGGTGAATATCATACTATTATAGCAATCTGAATACCTTTATCAAATAATTCTTTATTTAGAAAATCAATACCATTATTTCATTTACCGAAATCTCTTTCACACTTTATATTTCCAATCCACTTTATAAACTCTGTTTCTAAGTCGATTTCTTATCAAATAAATATCGAATTTATAACTAAATACTGAATCCTATCCTGTTAACATTTATTTGTTTAAAACTAAATGTTAATTATCCTATCAGATTATAATTCCTAAAATAATTTACTTTAATACATTCGACTTCGTCGAATTATAGTTCAAATCCTAATGGTTTGATTCTAATTACATTTCGAACATCGAAATGCTGTCATCGTTTTCTAACACGATTCTCCAATTTCTCTTTCTAAAACTGATTCTTATACTTTCTTACGACATCGTTATTTATCACTTTCAAATAAGTGGATTTCAACTAAACTGCTTCATTTCCTAGGAAGTGCTGTTATATATAAAAATCACGCTTAAATTTGAATAACGGCGTTAATTTATTGCTATAGTTCTAAACTTGTCATACGCTGTAATATTCTTCTTTATAACTAATCTTGACATAACAGTCACGCTTAAGCCTAATCAACAGCGTTTATTTTATCGCTATAGTTCTAAGACTTGCAATATGCTATTATATTCCTTTTGTAACTAATTTTGACATCTCTTTTCCCATCACAAACTGATACTATTCCTTGATAATAGTGAAGCCGTTCAAGTTGGGGTATTCTATTTACCTCTCAGACCTTGATCGACAACGTTCTTACCTTAGAACAGATATAAGTCTGTATTCGAATCCCTTATTACTTATAATATTCATCAAATCGTATTTTCTTGTTTTATTTGGAATATGCTTTCATAACACCATATTCTGACTTTGGAATCTCTGTTGTTTATGAATATTTATTTTAAACGTTAACTCATTTCTTTCTCCATTTCACAGTTTTATCTATAACTTCTCAAAAGGTAATTAAATCTCATTAATTTATTTCTAAAATTGTTTCCATTAGATTAATTAAAGACCAATTAATCTAAAATCATTTTCCCAAATAACAATTGATTAAATCAACTTCATTCCATCAGTAAATTCGTTAACTGATTTTAATTGCTTCTTAACATTAGATTAATATAGTTAATCTATAAATATTTCTAAATTTTTTATCTTAAATATAATTATCCAAATATTCAATCGTCGGATAATTTCTGCTTTTATAAACTTATTTAAATGTCAACAATCGCTTTTATTTACTTTATAAAAACGAACTCTAAAATACTGGTTTATAATAGAACTTCTATTATAATTCAAAACTTCACTTTAATTATAAAAAATATAATTTTTATAATTAACTTCGTTGATTTGCCTGACGGCCAATCAACTTCTTAACAGGACAACGAGTTTACGGTCGACTGTTATCACTTTCCTAATCAATATCGTTTATTTATTTATCGAAGCAAATACTGAATTTTCATTCAATATCAATATTCACACGGGGTTTAAATATAATTCGGGTTCAAACAGTGCATACAAAACAAACAGTGCATACAAATATCGAGGAATCCGGTCGGATTCCTCCAACCGGTTTCCGCATCCACAGATGTTAGTCAAACAATTATCACTGATTCCATACTACGGGATATTTAAAATCGACGGAATCAGTACCCAACCGATGATGTGTACTATGCAACGATATCTAATATTCGACCAATTTAATTGTAATATATCTAATCGACCATCACACAGCATTCAAACAACATTTAAAATATTATAATATTTTAAAATAGATCGTAGTGAGTGAATTTACTAACCTTTGCGCGTTAACCGTCAAATAACGATTTGCGTCGGTAGGTCTGGTCAGGCGTTTTGTTCTGCCATATCAGCATTTCTTTACACGTTTCCTTTCTACCTGCTTGTTTTCAACGAACTCCATCTGGTACTGCTACATCCGCAACTCCCCTTTTTGACCAAGTCTTACTAGTCCGACACCAACAGGCGCCACTCGACCTCCTGACAATATTATCTCGTCCACTTTAGTTCAAAGCTTGGTCAGCGCCTATAGAATCCGATCCGTCTCCATTTTAAACTTGCAACAAAAGAACCCAACACCCCAGCACTCATCCGCACTTCATTTTCTTTCACTGTTTCACGGTGAGACCGAAGTCCATTCCTCTTTTACCTTATTTAAAACTGTATATATATACACAGTCGGATTCCTTGTTTTGAATCCACCAACTTGCACTGCACCATTTCAACGACAACCGGTCATCACTTTTCTTTCCAATCTTCATGTACGCATTTTCATAATGGACATCCCTCCTTTGCGCATAACATATGCAGCACAGCCCATGCTGAACACCATTTTGCAAACGTTTCCATTTTATTTTATTCTTTGGGCTTTACATTTCGGCCCAATACCATAAGCCCACGTCATATTCTTTCTTCTCTATCCCCATACCACTTTCAGTTGCACACCGCTCACCGCCTTAATCCTCCCCCCAGCATGCCACGTCCATGCTAAAATGTCCTGCCTCTTTCCACAATGCTTCGCCCATCCATGCTATATTCGAAGTTGGACCCGCTTCCAACCGTAAATGCCCCCATCCACGTTCAAATTTGTACCGAGATCACCGCGGCACCAACCCCGCTCCACATGCAAACGGTGCGTCATCCCTTTCACCACCATTTACTTCTCTCCACGTGTTAGCTACCCATCAATTTCCATCCCAACTCCATGCAGCCTCCTCGGGTTACAAACAAATGCTCCATGCTGAATGCTGCTTCTCCCCAAAGAAGTCCTGCTACTATTATGTTGTTCTCTTCTATTGTCATCAAGCCTTGCCGAGCTCGATCCTCGTTCGTTCATCATTCCCAGTAAACCGCAGCGTCCACCTCACACTCACGTTGCTCCATCACACAACCCCTCTTACCTTTCACGTTACCAACCCTTTCTGTCTCTATATCAACACTTCACCTTCCCACAACACAACTTGGATTCGGCCTCCCTTATATGAACAGATTTCCTATATTTATCAACAACACACTTGATATAATTTTCTTCAAACAGAAACCTGGGTGCTATATTTCCCGAAAGATAATACTATATATATTGAAACTGCCTAGAATGAAATATAGGTTACAGCCGTAACACTGTTGATTACCTTGGACAACTGACGCAAGCCATCTAGAGCCTTGGAAGTCGGATTTCTTCAGGTTTCTAGTCCAAGAACACTTCTTTCCATTGTTGATTTTAGGAGGTTATTATAATTTGCTGTTGAGTTAAAAGCTTGCGATGTATATAAAGACAAATGAAGGGAAAGGATAGGATCCAAGTCGCGTCTAAATACATAGGGTAAGCACTACCATGCTCCTAAGTGTCTACGGGATGGTGATCGTTCATAGTTAGGTAGGTAGCGGGATGGTGATCTTAAATTAGCTTGTACTTTGAAGACATGGGGTATGATTATCATTATTATTTTATTACTTAGATATGTCGGCCCAAAATTTGACTAGAAGTATACGAAAATCAAGTCTGAGATTCTGGCCATAACTTCGCTGACTTGTGAGGTATTGTATAGGATAACCAGATTAATTTTTATATGTTTATAAATATTTAAATGTGTGAAAGCTTCCGTATAAATTCTTGGGTTTTGGGTAAGTATGGCACGAAGTATGGAGCACCATACATGAAAGGGACTCATGAATTGTCTAAATCTTTAGGGTAGTAGGCTTTGAAGTTTCAATCCTTGGTCTACCCGTATCTATACGTGGAGGTGGCGCATTATATATTTTATGGTTTAAAATTTAACTATACCGTGTCACGTAAGCTTTGTTCATATTCGAGCAGCCCAGACAGAAATAAAAATACAGTCGTGTCCAGTGATGGACCATGATCCCAAAAATATAATAATACCGGTAGATTAACTCATATTTTGAAACCCCAAAATGTTGATATAGGGTGCAAAATACTCCAAATAAAAAGTTGCGTATTTAATTAATTAAAAATTACAGTAAAATTCTAAAAATTTAATTATCGCTGCGCCTCAAAAGAACCTCGTTCAAATTCAAATCCGATATCTAGTTATGTCAATTAAACCGTTACGGTCGATGAACGATTCTATAGCGACTTTCTGAATATTTGATTTGGACATATCTTGCAATCTATACGACGAAATCTCCATTTTCCACTTCCGTTGGGAAGATACAGTTCAACAGATTCCAGCATTTCTCGTTTCGAAGAAATCCGATTCAAAATGAGTCTGGTACACTCAGTTAAAGTTCAGAACGTTAATTTACAAACTGCCGCGATATTATGGGCTCGATTATATTTAATATATATTTTTTACGTTCAACTTTGTTTTTAATTAATATATAAATTCACTTATATTATGAATTCAATATTTAAACTGATTAAATATTCAAATTCAAACCATTAAAAATGAGGGACATTACAGAGTCTCTGCACCATGGCACTTGTATAATAAAAGGATCCCACTAGAGTCTCAAATCCAATTGGTGGTCCGACCAGTTTATTTTTGGTTAGTAGGGATTTGAGAATAGCTATCGAGTTTGCTTATATCATCTCACATAGATCGTCTAAATTCGGAGCAGATATTCCTTGGGTGCTTGTCTGATATTGGTTTAGGCCTTTGGGGCTTGTACTTGAGGAATGTCGAGTTCGACTAGGATAGGTTGCGTGAGAGATGAGTAGTTGTGACAGGCACTCTAAAGAGCACGTAGTAAGCTTTAGACCCTTATAGTTATGGCATGGTGGATGAGAGGGAGACCTCTAATCATCTTAGAACATATACTTGGCACCGTGATTGACATTTGTTTATTTTGGAAATGAAAATTAGGAACTTCACAACCGTGAAGTTAAATTAGTTAAGATACAGTGGAGTAAAGCTCAAGAAGGCTAGATACTAGCATCATACCCTTTTTCCTTAAGGGTGCATCCTTGATTTCTTTTTTAGGAGCTTTACGCATAATTGTTTCTCTCTTTCCAAAGTATATCCTCTAGGTCGTATCTTCGATCCTTAGGAAGAAGCCAATGGATGTAAACATGTGTTTGAAACATGTTATGGTTGATGGTTTCAAGTGGTTGCTAATGGATGCTCGTGGATGCATATGCATACGTATTAGGCACTAGATCAGTTCGGACGCTTTCATATTGCATTTACAGATATGTATTTGTTTGTAAGTTGAACTTGATATGATTATCATATGGATGTTGCATATGGATGAATGGCTATGCACACATGTAGTATTTACATAACTAGGAATGCTTGCATACATGATTGGATGCATGGCACTGACACGATTCGCATTAAGGAGGTCAACTGAATCAGTAGACCGCCTGATCTTGCATTAGATAAAGACATATACACACACTATGCATATGAACATGAAAGCATTAGAAATCTTTCTAAGGACAATGGATGCCTGTGATTGAATGGTTGAGTAGATGGGTGATTGGATGGTAGGACACATTCTTCCTAACTTGAAGATTTCGGGGACGAAATCCTTTTAAGTGGGGGAGAATGTAACACCCCGTAATTCTGCAACACTAGGATTCACAAACCAAGGCAGAATTAAAAGTTAAAATCAAAATCAAGGGAAACGGGCTACGCCATTGCGTTCGTCTCGGAATTCAGCATGAAAATGAGTCCGAGTTTGCGTAAATCGGAGTCCGTATGAGGAAGATATGGCCTCCGGAAGATTCAATGAAGTTCAAATTTCAAAACAGGTCAGAAAACGAGTTCGAAATTCAAAAACAGACCCAGATTGGGCTGAGCGGGAATTTTCCCGCCCAAGGCACCCAGGTCAACTGGGTAGTCGACCTGGGGCACCCTGGTCGACTGGGTAGTCGACCTGGGTCTCCCAGGTCGACTGGGTAGTCGACCTGGGGGTCGACCCCCCCTCCCCCTGCTTTTTCCAGCTTTCTGAACCGGATTCGTTTCTCTGTATCCGGACGCCCTTCTGACCAGATTCGTTGACTTCTACACTATATAAACAGCCCTAGTCTTCTTCTCTATTCACAATTCTTTTCTATCCTTATGCTGCCTCTGAGAAAATATATAAATAAGTAATATATAAAATAAATCAAGATGAGGAAGTGCTGCTCAAGTTGTCAAGAGGAGGTTCGAATCAAGATTAAGGCTTCAGAATGAGAATCAAAGGCTACCTCAAACGATTTCGAGCAACGTAGCACGAATCATAGCATCGCCATCTTTCTATTCTAATCTAATCTCTGTAAGTCAATTATTTTTAGATATGAACGCTTTCTCTATTCGTGACATGAAATTAAAGGAATAAAAGAATATGCCAAATCTCTCTCTATTCGAATCTGTGCCTATATCTTTGGACCTAATTAAGAACTGTTATGATTCGATGACCAATTAGGCCTTGCCTATGATTATGAACATCGCCTATGACTATGAACATTGCCTATGACTATGAACATCGCCTAAGACTATGAACATTGCCTATGACTGTGACTGTGACTATGAGAATTATTTCCTTGACTATGAACACAAGCCTATACCTTTGATTAGGAAACATAAACTATTGCCTATGACATAACAAGAACAATTGTGATTCATGACTAGGAAAGTGCTGCTTAAGTTTTGTGACTACAAAATTGGGTCTAAACCTGATTTTCTATTCTGTCTATTCTTGGTTTTCTTTGGTTTTAGACCTTGGGAATTTACCTATTAAGTTAGGTCTACCCATGTTCTTGAACCTACGTCTCTGTTCTGTCTATTCCTGGTTTTCTTTGGTTTTAGACCTTGGAAATTTACCTATTAAGTTAGGTCTACCCATGTTCTTGAACCTACGTCTCTATTCTGTCTATTCTTGGTTTTCTTTGGTTTTAGACCTTGGGAATTTACCCATTAAGTTAGGTCTACCCATGTTCTTGAACCTACGTCGTTATTCAACCCTTTTTATTATGTCTATCTTTTGCATAGCATCTTTGGTTCATTCCCTATTTTCTACGAATCTAGATTTATCTATAATCTAGATTGAATCACGATTATACGAACGGTGGGAATATGATTTGGGCAAAATATGAAATTTACTAAAAACGTGGTTTTAACTTGGAAATTGGCATAAATTGGGAATATGTATTTTGGCATGTTCATAAATATGCAAATTGGATAAATTTTACATGAGTTATAGGATGTGTAATTTGAATCTAGTAGTGACTTGTAAATCTAGCATTTACATGAATTGTGAACTAGAATAATAAGTCTAGTTTGACTTGAACTGTAATTAGAATGTTAAATCAGAATTGGATAGCTAATTTGGCATAATAGGTATATTGGCATAAATTTGAAATTAGCCGTAATTGGGAATAATTGTCATGTCTAGCAAAATCATGGTTAGTGACGCTTGATTTGGTATAGTTTACATAACAAAAAACATAAATACGATATAGAGGGGGAAATGGGCCATAAGAATGAATGTTGACAATTTACATTAAAAAGAGTAATTAGGAGATAAGTAAATTAGGAATAATTTACTTATAGAATTTGTCCTAAATAAGGAAAATGTAAATTTAGACAAATTAAAGGTTTCTTAACGACATCTCTTTTAATAGCACACCAGAAAGTTCTAGGGTGACAGAGAGGATAGTGTCTAGGCTTGGGTTTGGGAAATACAAGTTTCCTGCTCTCCCTGGCTATTCCTAACTGATCCGACGGACAGGATGGGTGCTTTCAAAACCTGATTTGAAAATTAATCGAAACCCTTTGAACGTAGAAAACATGAACATGCCTAACCCGAGGTTAGACTGAGTTGCGATGTAAGCCTGCCCGGAACCAACAGGTACATCCAGTATTCGCAACAATATATGTCTAATGTGAGTGGTCTCGGCTTTAATCTATTTAATTAAAGCTAGAACAAGAATGGTAGGGTTAAGTTAACTAAGACACTTAACCAATTCAACAAGATAACCAAACCGATGGGCGGGGTTAGGTTCATACAGACACTTAACACAGTTAAGCTAGAATGGGAGGGTTAAGTCCATAGGAACACTTAACCAACTTAACACAGTCAAGCTAGAATGGGAGGGCTAAGTCCATAGGGACACTTAACCAAACTTATGGTAACAAGACCATATTTGTAGGGGTTAAGTAACTAAGAAAACACTTAGCCAAATTAACATGTTAACTAGACTAGAAGGTGGTGTTAAGTAAAGTTAATACACTCAGCCAAATTAACATGTTAACTAGACTAGAGGTTAGGGTTAAGTAAATACACTTAGACAATTTGATATGTTAGCTGGGCTAGACCGTAGGGTTAGGTAAACTTGAACACTTAACCATCAGATTGTGATAAAGGAATAGGGTTACGTCTAAAACATGAAGGGATAATACTTAACCGTTAATAACATGTTAGTTAAAACAGACGGGCAAGGTTAAGATAAAAAGGAACACTGAACCAATACAGGGTGAATGGGTAGGGTTAAGTAATAAGAAATACTTAACCAATATAACTTTGTTTGTGGTGGGGTTAAGTCAACATGAATTACTGATAACACTTAACCAGTTTGACAGGATAAATGAAGAGGGTTAAGTTGGCTTGAATTGACTAATGACACTTAACCAATCCAAATTGACGGGAAAGGGAACTAAGTAGTAAACCTTAGTTAAGAAAAAAACAATTCTGGAAACTAAGTGGTAATTCTTAGTTAGTAGAACTAAGTAGTAATTCTTAGTATAACACGGGAAGGAGCGAATGTCCGTCTGAGTAAAAAGAAGGCTCCAACGAATTGGGTTACGAAGCCCGAGGCTTCGAGGGGACGTGAGGGTACTCTTGGTATCCCTCTATGAGGCTGCAGATGATCCTCCTGGGCTCACAGAGGTTAAGGTCTGCGTAAAAGAACCAGGGGTATGCCTTGGTTGCAATATATGGCAACCTAAAGACTAGGATGGACCGGCGTGATTCGGCGAGAAAACGGTAGCCCTGTGATAGCAACTCGTCGTCTACCATCCATCTTGAGTCAATCGAGATACGTGAAGCGGAAAGGCGGAGAACTCCAAAAGACCATATACTTGCTATCTAGTTATGGGTGAGGATGGCCATAAGATAGTAGGGCACCTGGGGCCTGCGTATAGTTCTCATTTTTCAAGGTGTGCCTTTCATTAGTTGAGGGAGGGGTCAAGTGGGACCATAGCCACTGGAATAAAAACAGACCTTAGCACCTGCATCGGTAGATATCTGAAAGCTCCCGACCGAGTTCTGTATTCCTTGATTTGCCCTGCCACAGGACTAGGACTGCACATTACAGGACATGTGCATCTAGACAAGCGATAACAGTTCGCGATACATGCATGGGGAAGTATAGGAACATATACCACTCTAGGTAGTGTGTCCTAGACTTGGGGCATCGATTGGACTAGGGGGCATAAACCCTGAATCCGAGAAGCGTTCAGCAGATAGCGTAAACTCTAGTTGAAACAAGAAAGCACTTGATAGAAAACCCAAGATTAGATCCAGGTAACAAATAATAAATGTATGCCTGAAGGCAACGGAAACTACAGGGATTGGGATCACGTTGTCGTTACTAGTTGGGTGGTGCAGAGATATAGAAACCAGTATAACTAGGAAATAACGAAGCGGCGAAAGTATTAGAGCATATCCAGTAAATCTTATCTTAGCATATCTTGTGTTAATCTTGTCTAATCTTGCCAACCCTATCATCATGGTGTTATCTTGTATTCAGTTAATTCATGTCATTTTGTTGTTCCATGTTCACATGCTAGAAGTTACTGAACTTACTCAGGCTTTATGTCTGACTCTGTTTTTCTTTCGCCTTCTTTTCTTCCGTTCCTCCCCCCCCCCCCCCACCAGGTAGTAAAGGAGGGAATAGTATAGCTCAGGTTAAGTTGGACTGTCACTCTTTCCCAGCTTGAAGATTTATCGAAGTTTGCTTGGATTCTCTTTTCAAATGTTATGGCTGGCTCTTGCTTTAATTGGGGAATATAAATGTTGTTTTATGCTTCTTTATTTTGTAAGATAGATGATACTCTGATATTGTAATGAAATCATTGTACAAACTATTTTATCAATAAAGCAAAGTTTTATTTTCCGCTGTTTAATTTCTGTCTGTCTTGTAATTTATCTGCATCTTTTACCCTAAATGCTCCACAGAACTTAGTGCATTCCCTTTGTGAGTGACACTAACGGATGCGGGGTGTTACATGATACTTATGAACTTAGTGAGTTTACTTATGCTGGTTCACCAGACTGGTCCATGGCGTTTGCAATTCTCGGGTCAGACCGATTTTTATAGGTTCATGATTCGATGCTATGAAGTCCAGAGATGAGCTAGAGATGTCCGTACGTATGATTATTATTTAGTATTTTTTCATTTTGTGTTGTATATGAGTATAAGTTGTTGTAACTGTCCAAATGTATTGATGTCCATTGTACTCTGATGAATGTAAGTATTGTTACAAAGCTCGCAATAATGATTTATTTCTATATTATATTTTGTTCTGCAACGATGTGAGACTCTGATTCTTTGTTGGTTCTTCTTCTTATTCTTCTATTCTAATATTTCTTTCTTTCTTATCTCGCCTTATATTTTATTTCTTGTAGCCTTCTGGATTTTTTGGTACTTGAGTTGGAACTGTGTTGTATTAGTGTCGAAATTCAAGTATCGAATTTCCCGGATCGCTACATGGTGCATATTATTTGACTCCACTATTGTACATCACTCTGTGATATAATTCATTCAATTCTATATACATAGGTTCCTCACTACGACACTCAAAATTCACTCAGTCACATACACTTAATCACATATTCACTCAATTACATGTACATAATCATTCACATACACTGACACACTTTTTCTTCAGACTGCTCCAGATTCAGTCCTATCACCTGTATACCTATCATAGAAACACATACAATAAACTGGATCAAAAATAGATTTAAATTCTATAAAATATAAATTTATTTTACATTTTATTTTCCTTAAAAAAAATTAGTGTGTTTCTCATCATATTTCTAGTGCTGGTCTGATATGTATATATATTTATTTGAGTCTAGATTGCTTGTGATTAAAACCTGCCTCAACTCACATACACTTAATCACATATCCACGACACATCGTATAGTGGTCTGCTGATTCAAATAGAAAATATTTTTTTCACTTGTATACAGTTGTTTTTGATTTGGACAGGTACAAAACGCAAGCATGCTTAACGGCACGTAAATGGTCTAGTACATGTAAATAGAAGAACACACACAAATACATATAAACATATATGTGAATATATGCATGTGTGTATAAATAATGGTTTTCAAACATCAGTATGCAAGACACAGTTCTCCTAGTTCAAGCCAGAAATGATGTGCACATGCACAACCAGCGAAAGGAGGAATCATAAAGCAAATTGCAAAAGATTTCAAGCCAAGCAAGTTTGAATGCACAAGTATATATGCCAAAACCCATCAGGTCAAACACTAAAAGATGCAGCCAAGTATATGAATAACATGGTAAGTGAACACAGTTGGATGCAACAATATGCCAAATAACACAATGTCAGGAGCATGCGTAGCAAATACGAAAGGAACAACAAGCCAAAGTCAAGCATGCGGCTTGGTCTTGGAATACACAGTCCAAAATAACCAGAGTGCACTAGAGTTTCAAATGCAACAAACATAATGCAGCTTCACATTGCACCAGTACACAAGGCCAAGGCCATCGTGCCAAAATGAATATATATGCATGCAAAGTCGATGTGAAAGCAACAACGGATGATTGGAAGATTGTCTCAACAGCAATAGGTGGCATGAGTGCAACACACACAAATGGTGGGGAAATGAAAACAGCAATACATAAGTGCACTTGTTCACAAGTGCTCAAATAGCGAAATAGGTATAGCAAGGAAACAAACCAAAGCATATTTCAAAGCATGCACATGGACAAGCATGGTGAAGTCAAGCATACCAGCAAGCACACAATGGTAATACAAGGGTGAAACATGCATGGCAAAGAAGTGACAAAAGTAACAATGGAGTGCACATAAATGGACAAGAAAGTAAATGTGCACAAGTAGGAATGATACACATAATACTACAAGCTCAAGTGTCATGGAAAAGAGCGCTGCAACATAAAGACAAGTAATATATTCAAGCCTAGCATCTGTTCTTATCGGTGATGCATCACTCAAGTCGATATAATGTAAATCAAGTGATGTGTCTATTATATCTAAGAATGCACAAACTAAATGAGGAATTTGTTCGAACAACATGGAAGAAAAATGAGAAAGAACTTAATGTGCATTCCTGGAAAATATAAAGTTGGTAATTTTTTAAATATGCAGTCATGCATATACTACAAGAAAAAAATCTTTCCATGAATTAAAAATGGCTATTAACAACAAATTTTTATTTTAGGCGAAGGTGTAAACAAATTTCAGCACAGGAAAATCACGCAAGAATATATCAAACGTATTCAAACTAATTTTGGTCAAGAATGGATTTCTGGTTTCAAAACCTTCCAAAATCGCAAGAGCATTTTTTGGAAAGAGAAATTCAATCAAACTTTCCAGTAACTGGGATGGGATTCACGGCAAGTAATCACACAAATATCATGACCAAACCTTCATGAAATCAGAGACAATTGAGGGTTTCAAAACCCTATAAATATCACCATTTTCATCACAGGCAATAATCGAAAAACAACAAGCGAATCAATCGAAAAAGTTTTTTGATCAAATTTCAAAGGCCAAATCGACAACCAGAGAGAAATGATCAATCAGTGCCATCAGAGAAACAAGTTTATCAGAGAATTCAAAGTCGCGATTTGGGGTAATGCAAAACCCTAGTTACAGAGGGTCGGTCATCAAAGAAAGTTAAGAGGAAGCTGATATTCTCAAATAACATAGCATAAAAAAGGGGGTCGACTCATGTTATTTTACTTTGGTTTTAAAGGGGGGTTTTGTCTTGTTTTTATTTTAAGTTGTTCTTCTTATTGTAAACCAATTTATAGTTTTCTGTAAACTAGGGTTTTAGTTATAGAATTTATAGTTTGGGAAAATCTGGTCTTAGGGTTCAAGTTCAGTGCAAGGTTTTGAGCTTAGGATTAGAACAATAACGATGGAACGTGAGTATACAGGTGTTGTATATGGGATATTGCTTTTAATACTTAGTAGAAACCTTGTGGAATGCAGCAGTAGACAGGGGTTTGCCGAAGTTGGGTAAATTTTGTATCATTCATTTTCTGCATTTATTTATTCTGCTATGATCTGTGTTGTGATAATTTTTATATTCCACAAAATTGCAATAAACCATATTCACCCACCCCCCCCCCCCCCCCTCTAGGTTTAATTTAGATCCTACACATGCAACCATAATAAATAGTGTGCTTAGGCTTTGACATAACCCACAAACATTGATTATGGCACTAATGAGTATCATTCTGGGAAGACGTCATTTTAACTTAATATAAACATGCAGTATTGAGGGATTTTATTATTGGAAGTGTTCAACTATGTATTATATAATTTATAAGGATGTTGTAAACAAATTTACAGAAGCCCATTGGTTAGAGTTATACATTTCGTATGTTATGTATAAAAAAATGTCATGTACATAAAACATAGTTCATTTACAATTCATTATCCAACACATACAAATTTGAACGAATACAATAGTATGAATAGCACATCTCTGGACACATTACTAACAATACACTCATACAATTCATAAAACTAACATGAACTAAAATGATGAATAATTACATATCATATATGCGTTGAGTTATATATCCACAAGAGAAACATGAAATAATTTATATAGAGTTCATGTGCTTACGTGCAGGCACAAGTAAAAACATATAACATTTGTAATCTTAATCATGGCCTGCAAAATTTTATATATGCTAATATGTGTATAAGACTACAGCCTATTTTCATATTATTATACAACCAGGCTTAAGCAGTATATATAAAATCTTGCATAACTGCCTATACATTATATTGTAAGATCATTCTTGAAAATGTTAACATTTATTCAATATATATATGAATCATTTGTGCAGCCAGTCACAGATATAAACATTTATGTACAAATAATATAGATACATATGCTCACACCCATGCAGTAAAATACAAAATTGCTTTTAAAGCCGTTTCACTATCCAGATACGGATTTGTATAAAGAGCATGAAAGAAAAATAAAAGATCATACTGGCTTTATTCAAAATATTTTGTAGCTTGTACCATTAAAGCATTTGCAGCCAATTAAATTCATATGTTAACTAAGAAACATCCCAACTATTATATGTTAGAAGCAACATATTATGAAAGCCCTTGCAAATTGGTACACAAGGCATGTTACAGAAGATGTAGACATATAAGATGTATGCAAATATTAACATATATATAAAACCAGAGTAAATTCACTGATAATATTGCAGCACAAAATAACATTGACAAGCATAGGCATGCACTTCAGAGTGCATAAAATAACAGACATGAGCATTAATGTCATAAGTCTACTGGTACATAGTAAAATAAGGAACCAAAAACTGAAGTTTTAGTTTTTGTCATCAAAATAGTTATGAACATATACAGAATACAATTCAAAACTTATCAATTACATTCCTTTTAAATTAAAACACAGCAGATCAAAATAGGTCCACGATTTTAATCAACATACTGCTCAAATTTGCAATGATTTAAAGTCGTTCAGTTGTTAATATTAGTTTCTAGTAATGTAACACACTGATTCATAGCTTTAGATGATTAATAAAATTAGAACTAAACACTATTTCAAATACATATATAATTGTAACAACCCAAATTATAAGTGTCTTCTCTTTTAATTATTTTGTTAAATTTTGATTTGTATTTTATTTTAAACTCAATTATTTTATATTTTTTCAGATAATTATTTTTGATTTTGATTTAAAACTAAACTTATTGTGGTTTTATATAACAAATGATTTTGTTTCAATATGAATAAAAATTTAATAATACAAATCAATATTTATTATTTTAGAATCTTATTTATTGGATAAATTTTAATTGTGTTATTTATTTGAATTTGAATTTGAATTCATTTTTAAATTTTAATTTAAATATTTAAAATCATATTATTATATAAATTGTTTTTGACATTTATAAAATTAAATCCATGTTTTATTTCAAAATATTTCTCCTGTTGATCTTTTATTTTCTGTTGATCGATTTTATTGTAAGTATCGTTCAATTCTCATTTTCCGAATCGCCTTTTGAAATTTCAAGATCGTTCTCTTCTAATTTGTTAATATTGTTTATTTGTTCATCGTCTATATCAAAGTTGAATTTTGTTGATATCATTTTTGATTTGCAAAATCGTTTGTTACATATATATATATATATATATATATATATATATATATATATATATATGCCATGATTGTTCATTCACTTTTATTTTCTAACCTGTTCGTTTCATTTTATTTTCCAAACCATCTGTTCCCTTAATATTTAAATTATATCCGCTCACTTCATGCAAAAACTATTCGTTTATGTATATTTATTTATTTTACAACGTATTGTGTGCTTCTTGAATACAAACTATTTCATAATACCCAAGACATCATTGGACTTTACTATTGATGTTAACACTTTATGAAGCTAATGGATAATGGTTCCAATTTCTCTTCAGATTTCAAATGCTTCCAAGAATATTAATATCCCTTCATTTTTCGAACATATGTTCAACTCTTTAGTCTTTTCCCAATGTTTGGTCCCTAGAAAATGAAAAAAGTTGCTCCGATTCTTCTTAAGTCCTTACCATTTCTTTAATTCTTTCCAGCTTCTCTCATATTCGCACGCCATTTCTTTCTCCTTCTCGAAACAAACAGCTTTCGTACATAAAAAAATAAATAGATGCTTCACGTTTTCTTCCCAAAAAAAGATTTGCAGCTGCCATTAAAAACTTGCCCATCCTCCACTTCCTTTCCACCCATCGCAAGTTTCCATCAGCCGACACCTCCTCCTGTCAACCAGCGAGACCCAACCTGCTCCATCTCACCGCTGCCGAGCCCAAACCCGCTCCGACCACCCTAGCCTACCTGCTATTATAGCCGACCCCTCCGTCTGACCCGCATCTCTCCCTGTGCCAGCACCTCTGAATCCCTCTACCAGTCACCCTTACCACACGCCATATCCCCACGTCTACCCCTCGTCTCGCTCAATCGACCTAACCGCAATTAGCCCGACCGACCAACCCACAACTGCCGAAGCCCTTCATTGCAGTTCTACCCTCATGAACCCACCTTATACTAGCACTGTTGCTACACACCCAAGCCCGCATCTTTCTCGCTAACTAAACCCCTGAACCGGTGTGTCTTCTTCCACCTATATTTTTTCCTTTATGTGTGTTCGAATGAGTGTGAGTGTGTGTGTATTAGGTGGTTTTTGCGTACATGTTATGTTAGTTTGGTTGTGTACAGTGTGTATATTGTTATGTGTGTGTGCGTGAAACTGTGTGTCTGCAAAGTTGTGAAGGTTGTGTGCATGGGTATGTTGGCGTGTATGGGTTAGCATGTGTGATATCTTCACGTGAGTTGGTGCTGGTGGTGTGCATATTTTTCATGTGTAATGGTGCGCGTGTGTGGTTGGTATATGTGTGTGATCTTGTGTGTTCATGAATTTTATTGTGTGCATTTTTATGTGGGGAGTTGGCGTGAGTTATTTATGTAAATGTTGTGAGCTTGAATGTGTGTGTGTTGCGTTGGGTGTTTATATATAATTTATAATATATACTTGGTTTTGCTATGCGTCTAATTTAAAATATATATATGCTATAATTTTTTTGTAAATATTAAAATACATATACTAATTTTGGAAAAAAGATTTGTTGTTTTTATTTTTGCGTCGGTCTTGGTATTGAATTCGAAAACCACTCCCAAAACCCAACAGCTGTACCAATCCATTGAGAAATTCTCTAACCTCCTCTTATAAAAATAAAATATATATTGAGCGGTTACTAAGTTGAATCCATTCTGAATCATGTTTGAAACTCATCATTTCATTCTGCGTCAACCTGTTTGTCATCTCCATTTCTGTGCCACGAAAGGTGAGTTTTTTTCACACTTGACCTACATTTTTTCGTGGATGTTAAATTCTGCATAAATGAACTGTTGTGAAAGGTATAGGATTGCTGGTAGAAATTGTATTTATTTGACATGTATACATGACACGACAATATTCATATAACACATAGGTACACTGATGATATATATGTTGTGATTGTTGATTTTTTTTTTTGATTTACCTATTTAGAAAATCACTTTGGGTTGAAATGATACATACCCGAATAGACATTTGATAAGGGAGAACTTGTTATGGGTTGAAATGATAGAACTGAACGATTTTTACTGAATTTGGGATTACAGGTTGAATATGTACCCGAAAATTTTACAAGTTGCGGGATGAAATGATAAATATCCATATCACTTGACCATAGGATAGAAAATTATATACGAACACTGTTAGTCGTGTTTTTGAATGAAGTGATTTGGAAAATTTGATCTTTAAATAATAATTTAAGATTTTATATTTACATTTTAAGAATTTTTAAGCATAAGTTTTGTAACTTTAAAATTATATGTTTAAATTGATTTTATGAGTAAGAATGGATTTAATTGCTTATTTTAGATTTTACTTATAATTTTATTTAATTTAAATCATAAAATTTAATTATATAAGTATTCTAACTTTTATATTATAAATAATTATTTTAAACCTATTTCTATATTATTTTAATCTTTATATGTTTACAATTTATATTCTAATTAATTTGAGAATTTTATAAACTAATATATATGTATATATCTATTTTCAAAATTAAATTTTCTTATATATATATTTCTTAAACTTTAATAATAAACTCAAAGATGGATAAGTTAAGTTTGCAAATTTGAATTCGAGGTTTAAAGATTTAAGTTAATAACGATATTTTATTTAACAACGAACTCATATAGGATATGAATTTGAATCTAGGTTAACTTGATCTTATAAGAGGTGAATTTGAATTGTGAAATTTATTTAATACTTGAATTTCTAAACTTAAGGAATGGACTTAAACCTATAATGAAAATGAAACGAATTCGATTATAAATCAACTGAATGCGAATTTGACTTGGTTTAAATATTGAATTTTTATAAGAAATGAACGTGAATTACGTAAATTGATTTATTCAGAATTTGAAATCAATATGGAATGAATTTGATTTTATAGTGATCGAATGTGAATTTGTATATATATATAATTTTTTCTATGGAATTGATTTTATAAATCGTTTGGTTTGAAATAAGAAATTTGTTAAATTGAATTTATAAGAATGGTTTAAATCGTATGATTTAAATTTAAAAATATAGATTTTGAATTGTATGGCTTGAATTCTAAATACATTATAGATTGTTGAAATGAAATATAAGATTTGATATGAATCATACGATTGAATTTGAATCAAAACGTTGGATTTTATGAAAATTGAAGTTAAATATTTTAGTATTGATTTATACTAAAATTTGAGACCTTTAAGATATGATCTTCTAATTCAATTTGGTTAAAGCGATTTAATCTGGCTGTTTTCAAAATTGAATATATTTGAAGTTAGATATTTATATTTGATTTCAAATTTGAACCTGAGATTTTGTATGAACGATTTCATAAAGTGATTTATAAATAATGACCATGGTGTGAAAAATGTAAATAATTGGTTGTTAAAGAGACCGAGATCGATTATTGTCATACTCTCTACCGATACCGGAAACCTCTTTAACAACTGTGTACGCGGTGGAGTTCCAGAATGAAGTAGGATGATTTTGTGGCTATTACTGGATTTGAAGAAAGATAACGTTGATGGATGTCCTTGACCTTCGGGTCATAGTTAAAATGACTAAAATTGGTGCTACACCATGACCAAATGGGGATAGCTACCCCCATCGGTAACACTTCTTCCTTCGTTACTATTGTCCCTTGCTGATTTATTTGATGTGCGTTCTTGATTTGGGAGTGTTGTTCCGAGGCGGGCGGTAACAACAGCCATGCGTTACCACCAGTCCGGGCATACAGCAGGTAGATTCCTACCCTGCGTATTCCTCGTGTGCCTTGTTATACTATCGTGATTGAGCCCACTACGATTTTGTTTTGCGTTGTACCTGCGTAGTGCTCCCTGACAACCTACCGGTTTGGTAGATTTTACAATACTGTATAGACTACAATGTTTATAAACGATGTAAGGGTAAATGTAATGACCCGCACATCCCTGCCAGCCTAAAACGAATAAGTAAACGGATTGCTTTGAGAACATGACTCATCAGAACAAAAACAAGAGGACCTTTCATTGCTATTACAACAACATTTCATTATTATTACAACAATTTACATCAGAGCACAAGATATCTGAGTACAAATAAATAATATACATTGGAAAATATCGGAGATTTAAAATACATTGCAGCGGAAATATAATACATGAATATAATGTGCAGTGGAAAGCATCAACTACCACAACTGAAAGAAATACATGGATACAAAGCATTCCATAGTATAGCTCCAGCCGTAATTCAAGATCCTGTGAAAAGAAATATCTGCAACCCAAAACTACCTATTGCCCATGTGGAAAATATAAGCACCCAGAGTTTAGATGGGAAAACAATAAACTCTGAGTCAGTCATGGGACTAGTGCGAGAACTAAAACAATTATTAACTTTATTTTAATGTTGGGTAAATCAAGAGACCACGCTGTATGACACGGAATGGGTTTTCTTCCAAGAATACTATAAAGCAAACAACGCAATGCTAAAAAGGAAAAATGAAGCCAGTATAAGACTTAGGCTCCATCACACAATGCAACACAAACCAGAGGATAGAGTTTTACCATATAATGGCCAAATATGCTTGATACACGAAATTTATCTTTTATTATTATTAGTGCATAGTGATTAAAATAACGTAAAATATAAATATATCAATCATGAGCGGCATAAGTACCATAATATTATGTCGCCATATAAGTTTGCAACTAAAACCGTAAAATCGCGTTTGGAAATTGGGTTTCCATCTATGAATCAAGGCAAGGGATCTTCCTTTCCGATTCGAGCCAATCTAGCCTATAACTCAAGACGTCCCGCAAGTGACCCTAGGTTAACGGCAGGACCAGTCAGTCGTCGCTGATTAGTAATACTGTAAATAATACGTTAGCGGGTCCAATCAGACCTAGTCACTTGGTTAGTACGTCGACCATTGGTTAGTATGTCGACCATAAAGGGCCATTGGCGACCCAAATCAAATACGAGGTACCTTGCATTCCATCATCCAACATCTACAAAAGTTAAATGTCTGAGCTCCATCCCATGACATCACTCGTATCTATAAACCAACATGTGTCCATTTCCCTGTGGTCCTTATCCCCTTTTTGGTACATACCGAGGTGTGAAGCTCGCGAATTAATGCTACACAAAGCGCTGCTATATTAAAGTTGTGCTTTGATTATCAACCACAAGACTCTACTTTTCAACAAAAGCCTTGATCATCGCATCTTAGCATGCCACATTGCTAATATAGACCATACCATTGATTTCTACCAATATATAACCTCTAAGCTCGTACATCTCAGAGAAGGTTGTTAAGCAAGAGAATAAATTCTCCGCTACCAATTAGATATATATTTAGCAGAGATCAACGAAGACAGCACGAAGTACAATGTCAGACATACAATTCAATTGAAAGTCCATTCTAGTTCTGAACGAAACCAAAGGCACCTTATTCCTCATCCCATATGTCCATACAGGAGAGAGGCCCTCGCATATCCGGTCGATCTCCAAGTACATCTAGATAACCACCACTTATCACCTTGTCTTGGGTGTACAACCCAATCAAGACATCAGTAATCATCCTAATGATGTGAAGATCTCTGGTCTTCAACCACCATCTTGAAGTCTTCGACTTTTAGTTGTCGTATCAATTATTCAGAATAGGTTAGACTCTATCCTTCCGAATAGCTCGCGTATCTTATAATCATGTGAAATATAAACACATCATATGCCTCATTCCAATCCAGAATATTCTTTTATTCATATATTCTTGGAAATCATTTCAAAAGATTTTATAATATCTATTCATAACCTAAACCAAATTAAGGTTTATCAAACTAGTTAGGATTATTGAGCTTTACCGAAGTAATCATTCATTTTATTATCCCAATCCCAACCTATTCATCCTATGGAGAAAAACTGGTAGTACTCAATATCTAACACCCATTTATTTACTGGTAAATTCAATTACCACTTAGCATTTTAAATCTAATTAAAGATTTAACTATCGAATGGAGTAAAACTGGTGGTACCCCGCTCTCGAGCACTTTTCGAATTTGGTAAATTTAAATACCACATTCACATTTTAATCTAGTTCAATATTCATTAAAACTCCAATCTAGTTTTGATCTCAGAAATCATTACTTAATGATTATTCAATCTTGGGAAATTATTCCTTCCATTAACTGGGTTAAAGAACCAATGTCATTTAAAACACATTTCACGATAAACCCAAAATAATCTTCCATTCTATTGGAACCTTCACGGAAATCAGATCAATATATAATCAATATAAATTTCCGTATCAGACTAATACTATAAATGGAATACAACAAAGCATTTCAAATTCCATAAATAATAACGGTCTTCCTTTGTAGAAACTCATCTCGATTATTATTACGTCGAATTCCATTTAATTCTAATTTAATATATTAAATTGGAAAACTTTACTTTGGAAAAATTCTATTAAATCTTAATTAAAAGATTTATAAATTCCAAATCATAACATCATCATTAATTGGGTTAAAGAATAAATGTTTTTACAACATCGCTCATGACAAACCCAAAATCATATTCCATTTAATTCCAATTTATATTCGTTAATTGGAAAAATTCTTTAAGGTTTAAGAACAGTATTATTAAAGATACCATGACGACAAACCCAAAATCCAATTTGATATTAAACACAAGGCTTTGAATAGAAATAATATCGGCTTATATTCACATCAAATTCTGAAACTAACAGATACCATATTGGGAATAACGATATTTGTATCTTCCAAATTCCTTAACAATATCCATATCATTTATTCGTTATATATATATATATATTCCATGATCATTATTTGCTTTTATTTCCTCACATATTCGTTTCCTTTTATTTTCCAAACCATCTGTTCCCTTTTTATCTAAATTATATCCATTCACTTCATGCCAAAACTTTTCGTTTATACATATTTATTTATTTTACAATGTGTTGTGTGCTTCTTGAATACAAACCATTTTGTGATACCCAAAACATCATTGGACTTTATTATTGATGTTAACGCTCCGTGTAGCTAATGGATAGCGGTTTCAATTTATCTTCACATTTCAAATGCTTCCAAGAATATAAATATCCGTTCTTTTTTCAAACATCTATTCAACTCTTTTGTCTCTTCCCAACGCTTGGTCCCATAAAATTAGTAATGTTGCTCTGATTCTTCTTAAATCCTTACCATTTCTTTAATTCTTTCCAGTTCCTCTCATCTTCCCCACGCCATTTCTTTTTCCTTCTCGAAACAAACAGCTTTCGTATATAAAAATAAAACGATGCTTCACGTTTTCTTCCCAAAAAAAAAAAAATCTGCAGCTTCCTTTAAAAACATGCCCATGCCACTTCCTTTCCACCCATCGCGAGTTTCCATCAAACGATGCCTCCTTTTGTCAACCAGTGAGACCCACCCAGCTCCATCTCATCGTTGCCGAGCCCGAAACTGCTCCGACCACCCTAGCCTACCTGCTGCTAGAGCCGACCCCTCCACCTGACCCGCATATCTCCTTGTGCCAGCACCTCCGAACCCCTCTGCGAGGGACCCTCCTGACATGCCATCTCCACTCGTCCACCCCTCGTCTTGCTTAATCGACCCACTAGCAGTTCTCCTGACCGACCGACCCACGGTAGTCGAAGCCCTTCGCAGCATCTCTACCCTAGCGAACCCACCCTTCACCAGCACTACTGCTACACACCCAAGCCCGCATCTTTCTCTCTAACTAGACCCCTAAAACCACATGTCTTCATCCACCCATATTTTTCCTTTGCGTGGGTTTCAATGAGTGTGTGTGTATGTAGGTGTTTTGTGCGTATGTGTTTTGTGAGTTTGGTTGTGTACTGTGTGTATATTGTTATGTGTGTGTAAAACTGTGAAGGTTGTGTGCATGGATATGTTTGCGTGTGTGGGTTAGCATGTGTGATATCTTCGCGTGAGTTGGTGTTGGTGGTGTGCATATTTTTCATGTGTATTGGTGTGTATTGGTGTGATATCTTGTGTGTTCATGAATATTAGTGTGTGCGTGTGTATATGGGGAGTTGGCGTGAGTAATTTATTTAAGTGTTGTGAGCTTGAATGTGTGTGTTGCATTAGGTGTTTATATATAATTTATAATATATACTTGGTTTTGGTATGCGTCTAATTTTAAATATATATATATTTATATGTAATAATTTTTGTGTATATATTAAAATATATATACTATTTTTGGAAAATAGATTTGTTATGTTTATTTTTGAGTCGGACTTGGTGTTGAGTTCGTAAATCACCCCCAAAATCCAATAGTTGTACCAATCCATTGAGAAATTCCCTAACCTCCTCTTATAAAAATAAAATATATATTGAGCGGTTACTGAATTGAATCCATTCTGAATCGTGCTTGGAAGTCGTCGTTTCATTCTGAGTCAACCCGTTTGTAAACTCCATTTATGTTCCATGAAAGGTGAGTTTATCTCACACTTGACCTTCATTGTTTAATGGATGTTAAAATCCGCATAAATGAACTGTTGTGAAATGTATAGGATTACTGGTAGAATTTGTCTTTATTTTACATGTATACACATTTCATGTATAACACGACGATATTCATATAACACGTAGGTGCACTGATGATATATTTGTTGTGATCGACGTTATGTGATTGTTGATTTACGTTTGTTGATTTCCCTAGTTTAGAAAATCACTAAGGGTTGAAATGATACATACCCGAATGGACATTAGATTAGGGAAGAATCGTTATGGGCTGAAATGGCCAACCTGAACGTTTTTTACGGAATTTGGGATTATGGGTTAAAATGATATATACACATAAGTTTTATAAATTGTGGGTTAAAATGATAAATATGTATATCACTTGACCATAGGGTAGAAAGTTATATATGGACACCGTTGGTCTTGTTTTCGAAGTAAAGTAATTTGGAAAATTTGATCCTTAAATAATAATTTTATATTTTATATTTTATATTTATACTTTAAGAATTTTTATACTTAGATTTTGTAAATTTTTAAATTATATGTTTAAATTGATTTTATGGGTAAGAATGGATTTAATTACTTACTTAAGATTTTACTTATAATTTTATTTATTTTAAATCATAAAATTTGATCATATAGGTATTTTAACTTTTATATTATAAATAATTATTTCAAACTTATTTTTATATTATTTTAATCTTAAATATGTTTATAATTTATATTCTAATTAATTTTAGAATTTTATAAACTTATATGTATATCTGTTTTCAAAATTAATTTTTCTTATATAGATATTTTATAAAGTTTAAAAATAAACTCAAAGGTGGATAAGTTAAGTTTGGAAATTTTAATTTGAGGTTCAAAGATGTAAATTTATAATGATATTTGACTTAACGAACGAACTCATACAGGATATGAATTTCAATCCTAATTGATTTAAACTTATAAGAGGTGAATTGGAATTGTGAAATTTATTTAAAATTTGAATTTCTAAATTTAAAGAACGGATTTGAACCTATAATGGATATGAAATGAATTCGATTATAAATCAACTGAATGTTAATTTGACTTGGTTTAAATATTGAAATTTTATAAGAAATGAACATGAATTGCGTAAATTGATTTACTCTTAATTTAAAATCGATATAAAATGAAACCGATTTTATAGTGACCGAATGTGAATTTGTATATATATAATTTTTTTATATTGAATTGATTTTATAAATCATTTGGTTTGAACTAAGAAATTTGTTAAATTGAATTTATAAGAATGGTTTTAATCATATGATTTAAATTTAAAAATAATGATTTTGAATTGTAAAACTTGAATTATTAATACATCATAAATTGTTGAAACAAAATATAAGATTTGATTTGAATTGTAGAGATTGAATTTGAACCAAAACGTTGGATTTTATGAAAATTGAAGTTAAATACTTTAGTATTGATTTATACTAAAATTTGAGACCTTTAAGATATGATCTTATAATTTGATTTGGCTAAAGCGATTTAAGTGAGTTGTTTTCAAATTTGAATATATTTGAAGTTAGATATTTATGTTTGATTTCAAATTTGAACCTGAGGTTCCGTATAAATGATTTTATAAAGTGATTTATAAATAATGACCATGGTGTGAAAAATGTAAACAACTTATTGTTAAAGAGACTGAGATCAACTATTTTCATACTCTCTACCAATACCGGAAATTACTTTAACAACTATTGTGATGAACCCAAACCCCATTAGACGGTGACAAGGGTAATCTTTGGAATATAACACATAAACATATAACAACAGAACATAAATAATTAAATACAGCAGATAATGTACAATAGAATACACTGGATTAACATAATCATCATAGTTACGCAGTATATAAGATCATACTTAGTACAAATACAGTTCAGCTATACATAAATGTCTACAACGGAAAACAAAACATAATATGTACAACAGGAGCTGAACAGCATAAAAAGAGATAGATTATAGAATCCATCTTCAGCTCCAGCTATCCAGAAAGAGCCTGCTAAAACCTAAATACAAGGTTGCCCGTGTAGAAAAAGGGGGCACCCGAGTTTGCAAGTGAAACAAACTACGAGTCAGTCATGGGACTGGTATGAGAAATCTACTTAACACATTTTACGATATGGCTAATCATAGGACCACGCCACTTCCGCGGAATGGGTTTACTCCATTGGATTGCCAGTGCTGTAGAACAAGTAAATCTTTTAAACATCGCAATGCTTTTTATAAAGAAATGAAGCCATTATAATACTCAGTTCCCATCACATAATGCAACACAAACCGGAGGATAGAGTTTTACCTTATAATGGCCAAAATATGCTTGATACGAATAAAACAAAAGCATTTGATATCATTACTAGTGTATATATGTTTCAAAAACAATTTCAATCATAACTATCAATCATAGACGGCATGGGTACCATATATCATGTCGCCATATATATATATACAATCAAAACCGCACAATGTCGTATTTGGAAATTGGAATTCCATCATGAACCAAGACAAAAGATAGTCCTTACCGAATTCGAGACTCTCTAGCCCGAGCCTTAGGATCATAGCGCATCAACCCTTGGATCGTCAGGGCCGGTCCACCGATGTGGATTAAAATGCCTGAGCACTGCGTTTCCCCGCCCTTTGGGGCGTAAATGAGTCCTATGACTCCATCGGCTCCACATAGTCACCGATATATCCGAGGTGCCTCGCAACAGCAACAACCTCATAGGTGAAAATAATATAAATGTCAGGGTTGGTAGGTCACTGACGCCACCCTAGCTAGAAAGAAACGCATGCCCTCCGTGAGGTCCTCTCCCGTTTCTGGTTCATACCGGGGGGTGAGGCTCGCGGATTCACGTTATACACAAAGTTATGCCACACAGGCCGTGCTTTGATCATCAGCCACAAGACTTTGCTTTTCAACAGAAGCCTTGATCATCTGCCACTTAGGCATGCCACACAGGCAATTCACTCCATACGACTGATTTCTATCGATATATAACCTCTAAGCTCGTACGTCTCAGAGAAGGGCGTTAAGCAAGAGAATAAATTCTCCGCCGCCAAACAGATATATATTTAATAGAGATCAATAAGCACGGAACAAAATCCAATGTCAGACACACAGTCCATTTACAAGTTCGTTCTGGGTCTGAATGAAACCGGAGGCACTCAATACCTCGCATATCCGTACAATCAATAAGTACGTCCGGACGGCTACTACTTCAGCCCCTTCAAGGTAGCTACTACCATCATGAGCATCAGTAGCACCCCTCCATTCGACGTGCAGATTATCGGTCTTGCACTGTCTTCTTATCTTCGGCTTTCAATCGTCGATCAATTATTTGAAATGAGAATTAACTCGACCTTTTCAAATAATTCACGTATATTTAGAATTTTAAATCAATTCATTTCAATGGTTAAATTATTCGACATCAATAGTTCTGTTCTTTAATGAAATTTTCACACCAAACACATTCAACCATCAAATATCAAATAAACCAAGCAGATTCACTTTATTCTCATTCCATATCGTTTATAATATTTTATCACGATTTATCGCTATTTTTATTTATTAAAAAATAGCTAATTCATTCAAACGACGCTTCAGGCCATAACGCGGTCGTGGCGCTGTTTTTCTTCAGATTTGATTCACACATATCGGAAAATCTAACCGTTGAATCTTCAAAAAATTTATATCATTGGGAAGAACTTTTCAAAACGAATCTAAAGGTTTCAGTTTCGGGGAAATTCGACGGTCGGATCTCCCGCACTAATCGTTTGAAGTTATGATTTTAAAATACGAACTGCAGCATCATTATTCAATTTAATTTAATTATATTTGTGTGTGTGTATATATATATATATATATATAATCGATTCTGGCGCTGTTTTTCTTCAGATTTGAATTAAACATTCCAGACAATCCAACCGTTGGATCTTCACAAAGTAGGTGTCGTTGGAAAGATATTTCCAAAGCGAACTCAATGGTTTCGGTTTTGGGAAAATCCGATGGTCGGATCTCCCGCACTAATCGTTTGAAATCACGGTTTCAAAACATGAACTGCAGCTTCGTTATTCGATTTACTTTAATAATATTTATATAAATATATATAAATATAATTCTTTCTTCGATTTCAAAACCATCTACACTTTATATATTTGATAAAACTGATATTTTTATCATCAAAAATATTTATTCAACACATCAACATTTTTAACACTTCATATTCACAATAAAAATGTAGATTTTATTGTTCAATCTATATATTCAACACATGAATGTTTTTGACTTCACAAATACGATAAAAATATGATTTTTATCGTTCTAGTCCTTTATGCAGCACATGAATATTTTCTATAGTTGATATATATAATAAAAATGTGATTTTTACTGTAAAACAATTTATTTCAAAACACGATTATTTTATATAGTTCATATATAGGGTAAAAATATTATTTTTATATTTCAAAGAATTCATTCAACACATGAATTTCGTTCAACACATGAATTTCTACTCAACACATGAATTTCTATTCAACACATGAATGTAGTTTCAACACATGAAAATAATTCTAACACATGAATATTATTGAAAATTTCGGCAGCATAACGGCAGGGTACTTAAAACCTGGACCGTCCTTAGTATGGCTCCTCGCTCTATCTTAAAACCTCACGGTTTTCGACAATGGGGATTTCATGCATCTAATTCGCACGCAGGCGAGCACGTTTTTCTTTCATTTCCACAACCTATTATAATTTTGTTTTCAACCACAAATGGGTATTTTTCAACCACAATCAATCATTCTCAACCACAAACAATTCTACCAACCATTCGCATTATTCACCAAATTTCACATCAACCAAATAGTCTAAACAATATCACAACCAATAAATATCGTCCATGGTCCGTGGACGAGGGGAGTGTATATATATATATATATATATATATATATATATATATATATATATATATATTCGTATATAAATATATTTTAATTTCATTTCACTTCATTTCAATCATTACGACGCATATACAATTTTTACAACGCATATATAACTTATACATCGAACATACAACTTGTACAACACTTATACATGAGGTGTACAACGCTTATATAACTCATACATCGACTATATAATTTATACATCGTTTTTTTTCATATCGTTTATAAATTAGAAATCTCATATTGGGTTCCACTCCACTAAAAATTGCAGAAGGCTCAGAAAAATATGCGGTCTCTTTTAGAATGTAGAAGAACGTCCACACGAATCCACTATCTCTTGTTTCACTGGATTTCGACCACATAGCAAAAAGATATGATTTTTATTGTACAATCATAAACCGTAGCACTTTAAAGCGCTATAAACAATTAAAATAATATATTGCCATTACCTTCACTGTGTTGTTCGAAACTAGGTTTTGAAATTGCACGAGATTGGTCAAGCTTGGTGACGATCGAGCGGTGACATGTCGAAGAGGGAGGAGAGGGCTTTCCAACGCCGGTGGTGCCGTTCTGATCGATAGTTGTATGGGGGTGCGGCGGCGCATTAAAATGAGCGACTTGGAGGGCTCCGATCTCCACCAATTCGCGACGAGACGGGATGAGACAGGTATGGATTTGAAGGTGAGGAGGAGCACTACAAAAAGTTGAACTGGGGCATTGGCTATCAATGATTGTGGAGGGAGATAGGGAGGAGAGAAGGAAGGAACGGCAACCGCCATTTATCGCGAGGGAGAAAGAGAAATTATGGGGAGAGAGAAAAAGTGAGGGCCAATCAGATATTTTTATTTTATTTCTATATTTTGACAAACCAAAAATACCCCTTATCTCATACGAACTCCATTCCAAACCCAACGACTGTCGTCCCTAGCTAAATACCCCTATTCCGAACACAATGGGATATGTCTCGAAGGTCCATTCGACTGTTTCAGTCAGTTATTCTTCAAATTAAAATATAAAACATTTAATATTTGATTTGAACGTACATTTCAATTTGTCGGGGCCACATACTGATTCTAAAAATTCCCAAAAAATAAATCTAGCTATGTTTTGACGATACGGTCCCAACAAAACTAGTTTCGTCGAATTCTGAGGCCATTTGAAAAATGGCCATTTTCTGGTCGATCCAATTTAACTGTAATTGACCAAACACATTTTTCTTCGCCCCGCTCACATATTAACTTCAAAAATTATGAAATTTGAAACCTAGCAACATCCTGGATCCAACAAAAGTGGTTTCGTCGAATTCTGAGCTCGTATGCAAAATGTCTATTTTCAAGGGCGATATATTCTCTATAGCGACCTTTCTGAAAATTCATTTGGCCATAACTTTTGATTCCCGCTATGAAACTTCGATTTTTCAGACTCATTAGAAATATATTCACTAACAGATTTAAATATTTTTGGTTTCACTAAAATCCGTTTTATTTTGCACCCGGTACAGTCAGTCAAATTTTGAATTTCAATTTTGAATCTGCCGCGCCATTTTAGGCCTTGTTTATAATTTAAATTAATTATATTTATTTTCAAACATCGATTCAAACACACTTTTCGTCATTATTATTTAAAATATTTAATTTTAAATATTCAAAATCCACTAAAATAGCCAGATAAATTTTTTTAAACTGGCTCAGATTTCCCGGGTTGTTACAACTATGTACGCGGTGGAGTTCCAGAATGAATTAGGATGATTTGGCAGCGATTACTAGATTTGAAGAAAGAGAACGTTGATGGATGTCCTTGACCTTTGGGTCATAATTAAAATGACTAAAACATATGCTATACCATGACCAAGTAGGGTTAACTACCCTCATCGGCAACACTTTTTCCTTTATTACTATTGTCCCTCGCTTATTGATTTGATTTGATGCGCATCCTTGATTTGGGAGCGTTATTCCGAGGTAGGAGGTAGCAGCAACTATGCATTACCTCTAGTTCGGGCATTCAATCGGTGGATTCCTACCCTAGTATTCCTCGTCTGCCTTGTCATATTATCCAGGTCGCACCCACAACAATATTGTTTTGCGTTGTACCTATGGAGTGCTCCCTGATAGCCTACCAGTTTGGTGAAGTCTATTGTACTGTATAGAATACAATGTTTACAAAAGGTGTAAGGGTAAAAATGTAATCCCGCTTATGTTATTCTAATATTTTGTATTTAACATAGACACTATTATATTAGTGCATTTTGTTATATGTATATAGTTTAATGGATCCTTAGAGGATGGTGATCCCAAATATCCTTTAAGTTAGTGCTTACATTTCATTAGAGTTGATTTACTTCCATGAGAATGTTAGTCTTGGTCCGAGTTGTTCTGTTTTTGCATTATTGCTCGGGTCTGATCGAGTATTACAGTTTTGAGCTTCCCTCTTGGAGTTTGGAGCTTACACTGTGTTTTGAACACCTATATTTGCTTATTGATTAGTTGTTCCAGTTCATCTGGTTCTTGTCGTTTCTATTTCAAACTATTATCATTTTTTCATGTATTATAATTCATCGTATTAGACCTCCGCTGTATTTTATGTAAACTCTGATGTAATTTTTTATATTTAGTAGCTTCATGAACTACTATTGTATTATGTATTTCCCACTGCGAGATATATTTTGCTCTGTGTCTGTATTTGTTTTGTGATTCTGTGATTTATTCTATTTACCTGGGAAGCTAATAACAATCTGTCACTTTGATTGGTTTGAGTTGGTTTAATTATTGACCTGAAGCGGTCAAAAATTCGGGTCCTTACAATAATGAACAAGTTAAGCAGTGTATTTATTTAAAAAAAATTCATAACAAACAAACAAATCTATTGTTGTTATTTTAGAAATCATGGCATCAAACCAAGATAGATTAGATGTTAAAACTGTTTTTAATAACTGGAATTTCAATTCGCTAGTGAAATTCACTCTCCCAACCAAATTAGTATTAAACAATCCGGATTTCCAAAATTAACACGGTAGGTAATAATAGTCTAATACAAAATCAATATCCAATATCAAACCACAAATTCTTCTTAGATTTATATCACATATAAAATGTTTTATAATGAGACAATTTCATCTCCGTATGAATTCATGTTACATGACTTTTACAGTAGTTTTATAACACTTTTGAATTTTGCAATGAATCAAACATACAAAAACTGAATTAGAATATGAAAATATAGTTTTGCAAGACAAGCTCTGATACCATTGTTGGATTGACTCAAGTAAATCGGCAGCGGATTTCAATAATTCAACAACCCAAAACTCAACATCCATGCGAAAATATTAGTAAATTGAGTAGTGTACCTGTAATGACCCTAAAATCCGGTCCAGTTTGAGCTGACCAAAAACACAAGTCCAACCCCAAATTAAACTGAAAATCAGGAAATTAATAGAAAGAAAACAAAGGGTGAGGAAAGATAAGATAGAAACTTAGAATAGAAGAAGAACAACACAATATCAAAGTAACACGAATCTCACAGCGGAACGAATAACATATAATATATAACATTACTTTGAAATATAACTTTGTACTTGAATATACATCATTTTCAAAGTACAACACTTACAACAAAGCAGAAATAAACTATAGCTATATGATCCTGAAGCCTCCTGCTCCAGCTCTTCCGGTATATCTGTAAATCCCGACTATTTGACTGCCCGTACAAAATTGGGCACCCAAGAGTTTAGGGAAAACAACAAAATAAACTGCGGGTCAGTCATGGGACTGGTATGAGTAAAACAGTTTAAAAACGGTTTAAACAATTAAACGATATTGTAACACCCCACCTCCGCTAGGGTCACTCGCAAAGGAATGCACTAGCTTTAGAGGGGTATTATTGGTAAACATGTACAGAAATATTACAAGACAGAACATATATATATATAAAACAGCGGAAGTAAAACAAATTTCATTACCTTTTAAAATAAGGTCTAAAGCCTTTTACATCAAAATACATCAAAATCTGTCTTGCAATAATAAAGAAGCATAAAGCCATTTCATAAATTATTCCCCAAGTAAAACAGTAAATTAACCATAGCCAAGAGAAGTCCAAGCCATGTGTGATGACCTTCAAACAGAAGAAGTCCAAACTAACAATAGCATTTCCTCCCTGTAACCTGGGGGGGAAACGGAAGACAAGAGGCGAAAGAAAACAGGGTCAGTCATAAAGACTGGTAAGCCCTATCTACTATCAATATATAAACTAGTAAAGTTAACTGGCATGAGGAACTGAGATGAACATAAGTATGATGATAAGATAGATAAGCTAAACCAAAATAACAGGATGAACTACTGTACCAAGATACACGAGTGTGTCATGATAAACTACGGTGCCAAGATAAATCAAGGTATCACATTGTCACGTTCCTATCAAGTATACTATCCCAAGGTATCTATCCTGTATAATATCCCACGGTATCCATCATGTATATTTCTCCTGGTTCTAACATGTATATTTGCTCTGCACCTCTCGAACTAGTATCCCATCCCGCGTCATGTGTTAACTATGAATGTCCCTTGCCCAATGTCATGTAATGGTCCATGTCAACCTAATATATAGCATATGTAGGTTTTCCCAACTCGTATGTTTCTTTCCATGTATAGGTTCAGTCCTTTGCCGTGGGCCATACGGGCTTTCCCATGTAAACGTTTTATCCTTGAGGTTATTTTGGACTGCTACCCTTGATCTAGTTATGTTTCCTTACCATGAACTATCGTGCGTTCACTTAGGATTTATGCCACCTAGGACCACTAGGGATTATGCTACCTAATGAACGTTTCCGTGTCTCGGTTTGGGTTTTGGCCACCTAGGACCACTAGGGATTATGCCACCCGTCAACCGCGCCCTTCATCCCACGTATGTATCGTGAATCGTTTTCCATGTCTAGATGCACATGTTCCTCAATGTGCCATCTGAGTTCCGTGCCAGGGAAAACCAAGAAATACGGAACTCGGTCGGGAGCTTTAAGTCGTCTGCTGATGCAGATATCAAGGTCTGTTTTTGTACCCGTGGCTATGGTCCCACGTGACCCCTCCCTCAACTACTGAAAGGCAACCCAAGAAAAATGTTGTATGAGAACTACACTACGGCCCATCGATGCCCACTTCCAGATAGCCAACCTCACCCATAACTTGATAGCTAGTATATGGTCTTTTGGGAGTTCCCTGCCCTTCCGTCCGTACAAGATTGACTAAAGATGGTAGGTAGTCGGCGACATGCTATCCCGGGGCAAAATCAAGTATCGTCGACTTCACGCTAATCCACCCCAGTCTTTAGGTCGCTCGCATAGCAACCAAGGCATACTCTTGGCTCTTCTACCGCAGACCTTAACCTCTGTGAGGCCGGGTTTCATGGACCACTTACCACCTCACAGAGGGATACCAAGAGTACCCTCACGTTCCCCGAAGCTTCCGCTTCGTCACCCAGTTCGCTGGAGCTTTTATCCAAGTCAGATAACTTGCTCCTCCTCGTATACTAAGCGATGACCTACCGTACCAGGTTACTCATCTCGTTATGAACTAGTCCCATATCCTTAGCTAAGAATTATTACTTAGTTACCCTTAACTAAGGTTTACCACTTAGCCCCTCTTTCTGCTATCCTTGTTTAACTACGATTTCCAACCTAGTCCCCTGAGCTAGGGTTTAGTCAAATGGGTTAAGTGTTGTTATCCAAGTTCATGACTTAACCCGCCTACGAATCATGTCAAGATTGGCTAAGTACTCAAGTTCAAGGCTTAGCTCTACAAGTTGGTTAAGTGTACCAGGAAGCTCATGACTTAACCCTATCAGGTCAAATTGGTTACGTATTTATTTGTCTTAACCCTATCAGATTATCATGTTAGATTGATTAAGCATAAATTATCTTAATCCCATCAGACTATCGGGTCGGATTGTTAAAGTATGGGTTAGCTTAACCCCATCCACTAATTATATTACAATGGTTAAGCCTACTTTTAAAAGGTCTTGTGACTTAACCCTATCAGGTCCACCTATTAGATTGGTTAAGTATAGGTTACTTAACCTCATCAAATCATCACGTGTAATTGGTTAAGTATAAGTTACTTAACCCCATTAAATTATCATGTTAAATTGGTTAAGTATTGGTTACTTAACCCCATTGAATTACCAAGTTTAGATTGGTTAAGTGTTTAACTTAACCCCATCGAATTCCCGTGTTTAGATTAGTTAAGTATAGGTTACTTAACCCCATCTAATTACCGTGTTTAGATTAGTTAAGTCTTAATTACTTAACCCCATCTAATTACCGTGTTTAGATTAGTTAAGTCTTAATTACTTAACCCCATCTAATTACCGTGTTTAGATTAGTTAAGTCTTAATTACTTAACCCCATCTAATTACCAAGTCGGATTAGTTAAGCGTAAATTACCTAACCCCATCCACTAATTATCTTGTATGGTTAAGTGTCATTAAGAAATCAAGCCCGGTCCCACTTAACCTACCCATTCGTGTCATATCGGTTAAGTGTCATTAGTCAAATTTACTTAACCTTATCATGTGGCATTAATTTAATTAATGCACTCTCAACCTCTCACATTAGACCTTGTTGTGGTTACTAGTTAAGCCGGGCGGGTCCGGGTAGATTTACACCACAACCTAGTCTAACCTCGGGTCTTAAGCGCGACATGACCAACTTCTCACATTGGATCCTATTGTTTGTAGCCACTAGTTAAGCCGGGCGGGTCCGGGTAGATTTATGCTACAAACTCAACCTAACCTCGAGTTGGCCATTTTCATGTTTGGTCTAGTGTCTTGTTACACTTACAACCCATACGTGTCAAGTTTCAAGTCCCATGTTCATAGCCAAAATTACATGTTGTCATGTTTATACCAATTTTCCCAAAACATGTTTCATGTTATTAAAGTTTCCCCATAACATAACCCCAACGCTTTTAAACTCGTATATACATTCACAACAACGCATAATGGATTTAAGAAGGAACTTGGCAAAAGCATGACAAAAAGGGTATAAGGCCACAAGTTAATCATGGTGGCATATGAGGCACAAATGTGTTCACTAACTTGCATGTTACATTGTCAAGCCTCAAAAACATGCATAACATTCAAACTTGGCAAATAGGTGATACATGGTCATAGATGACATGAAATGATGACAAGTAACTCGCATATAACATCACATAAGGGTTATGACTTCATATGCAAGTTAACCTAAAGGTTATGAGGGTTCTCATGTTGCATAATGCAACATTTCAACATAAAGGTTATAGCTTTTAACCCACAAGATCAAGGTAATGACTTTATAGACTTGCATAACATGATAGCATGTATCATACTTAATGATCAAACCCAAATTTGCAACATTCATTTAACTTTATAGTTAATATCTAAGAGTAGGAGGGGGCTTACAATGCTATGAAGGCACAAATCAACATATAAAACAAAGATTGAGACGAAGCCATTCATGCTATCACCCAAAAACCCCAAAAGAACAAGCTCCAAATGAAACCCTTGAGCAAATATCAATAAAAATCCTTGCTTTGAAGAAGAAAGGTTTCAACTTTGGCTTTGAATGAAGCTTATGAGCTCTCATGCAAGATCCTTGCTTTTTGGTCAAGAAAAGGTTGCATCTTTGGCTAGAATGCAACTTAAGAACACTCATACAAGTTTGAAAGCACTTGTATGAACTCACAATCTCTCATAGAAATAGGCTTAGGAATTTTAGCATGAGAGTGGAGGCCATGAGAGGAACAAATTTGACATAGTTTAGTTGTAGGATTGAATAATGGTGATTTAGGCTAGGTTTAGGGGTCTTTTTATAGAGGATTAGGATAGTATTAGCCATAGGATTAACCCTAGATTCAATCCAAGCCATCAAAGCATGTCTTGGGGAAGAAGTCAAGTGTAGGAACCATCTAGGGCCTTTAGATTAAAGCTGAACCATGAGAACCATTCAAATGCAAAATCTGCATTTGAGCGAATCGGCCCACGGGTTGGCAGCCAAACACCCTGGATTAACCCCTAGTCGACCCAGCGGGCTTGGGTCGACCTCAAAAATCAGCCGATTCGGTTATTCCCCTCTCCCAATTCGCTGTTTTGAACATTTTTGCATATTTATTTATTTAATTTTCAATTATATATATATCAATATATATATTTCTCTGCGCAACCCATTTCACTTAATTAAGTATACTTTAATTTGTGAATTTTTATGTTCAAATTACGGGGTGTTACAGATATCTCATAAGACCACGCCGTATAACGGAACGAGTTTTTCCCTTATGAGAATCCAGAATATCTTTATATCAAAAACCTTTTGATATTATAATAATGTATGTCAACCACAATATAATAATCATCTAGCAGAAACGCTTTCATCTCACGTCCTATATATATATAGTATATAATCAAAACCGCAAGCACGTATTGGGTAATGGATTTCCAATTATGACAAGGTATGGAACTACCTTTCGCTAGTGTACCTCTAAAGAGGAATACACTGGGTTCAACAAGAACATCTTGCAACCCGGCCACACATGACCGACCACTCATTTCGCTTGAGTGTATCGAATGTATATCACCAACGATTGGGATCAGCAACCGTTTCCCGAATGGGACAGCATCAACAATAGATTTTTAGAAATAAATGAAACTCTAGATCAGGTGATTATACACCCTACTTCGGAGCGACCGACTTAGCCATGCTGCCTGCCCGATTTCTGTCATTTACCGGATGTGAGGCTAGAAGCTACGCTTTATCATCACACCAGATTCACTTCGAATGTCACATCGTCAAATCCATCAAATCATCGATTGACGTCTACAACCGTACATTACGTGTCAGCTAAAAGAAGTTTCCTTCCGCTTCCACTCTTGGTACGGCTGAAGAAATCAATGTACGTGACCTTTCTGGAAATACTCTGTCAGACATTCAACCATACAAGTCATCCAGGAACAGGATGAACCGAAGGCACTATTCAGTATATTCATCTTAGGCACTGTTATATAAGATTTATACAACAGCCCTTGCACTTTACTCCGTCTTCAATTATCTTTGGCATATATGATTCGCAATGCTTATACCAATATAGAGTGGTTCTTTGGATAATAATCCAACCGGTCTCTCCATATTAACAACGTTAAAATGGTCAAAAACTTCGATAGTCTGTGATTTAACTATCGAAGGAAAATACGTGTGCAAACAACGATATCATTTCCAGATGGAAATTATATTGATAAAACATCATTTAACATTCATCTCCGTAGTTCATTTTTCATCTCCTGTTTCCCTATATTCAACATTTCTTATTTTCTAAATTTAGAAAATATACGTTATTACTCTTGGAAAACATTTCCATTTCTTGTTTTCTATATCAGAAAACATTTCTGGTTCTTATTCGGAAAACATTTCCAAAACTCCTTCATTGGACTTAGACAGATGTTTAAACAAACCATAGCGATGCCAACTCAAACCATTACGCTTATTAACTAAATTCCTTTATCCAACCTTCACTATCGAACCTTAACCATTCCTTAGTTAAAAATGAAGTCAATCAAGTTGGGGTAATACTACCTCTCATACCTTAACTGAACAACGTTTCTAACCTTGAAATAGACAAAGTTCACTTTTTAATTCTTTAACAACTTCCTTACGTAACTCTCCTTCGAATCATCACTTATTCGATAATTCTATTCAATTTACTCTATTCGATTAACCCTTATCAATTAACTCTATTGGACTAACGCTATTGATTTACTCGTTTCACTTAACTCCTTTCGAATAAACTAATTCGATTACTCCTCTCGATTAAACTATAATCGATAACTCCTTTCGAATAACTAATTCGATAACTCCTTTGTGTTTAACTCTATCGATTTACTCAAACTGGTTAACTCTATCTAACCAACTTGACTCGACTAACCCCTTTCGAATAACATATTCGATTTACTAACTTTCGAATACCATATTCGATTTAACTCCTTCGAATACCATATTCGATTTAACTCCTTTCGAATACCATATTCGATTTAACTCCTTTCGAATACCATATTCGATTTAACTCCTTTAATTGCTTTATAAAGATTTCCTTTTTAACAACGTTTTATTCATTTTTAAAGATTTACTTTTAGTAACGGTTCTCTACTTTAAAATGATTTCCTTCTTATAACGGTTTCCATTTTATAACGTTTTCCCTTTTTCTAAATATCTCCTATTTATAAATATTCCAATTTATAAATATTCCATTTATAAATATCTTATTTTCAAATATCACTTTGAAAATATTCCCTATATTGTAAACATTCCGCTTTATAAATATTCTCTATTTAATAAAATCCCATGATTTTATAAACAAATTCGTTTTCAATAACACTTTGAAAATCTCCTTATCCCATTCCGATATTTTATGGTACTTAACACATCATATCATGATGACCAATATCGTCCAAACACATATAATCAACCACAGATTATAAACTACATCATATATCACAATATATGAAAACAATAAAATAACTGTTGAGAAATCCAGTCGGATTCCTCCAACCTGTCTCCCTGCATCCACAGATGTTAAACAATAAAATCAACATCACTTTCAGTTCCATATGATATATTCTGTTAAACAGAATCAATATAGAAATTCAACTAATTGACTAGCAGTTCAATCAAACAGTCAACACACAGTCAATCAGCTAATATCTAACAGTTCTAAAAATACAACACGAAATTATAAACTGTTCAGAGTTAGTGAGATTTACTCACTTTGGCAGTTCATCATTAAAGAACGATAAACTGTTTGTTTGTTTTGAATCAAACAATTTATTTCTCCATAAGTTCAAACAAGCTCCAATCCACTCCCAGTCAGTTCCATTGGGTAGCCCTCTTCCATATGATCCTAACGGATCCGACCGTTCGTGATTCTGATATAGTATGATAAAGATATCGCATTTACAAATTTATACGTTATAAAATAAAACTATACTTGAATTATATAAATTAAAATGCTATCAGGCCTCACCACTTCCATTTCCCGGCCCAACATCAGTCCAACCCGCTCTTCCTATCTCTCTTCTTCCATTCCAGTACATGGACCCGTATTCAATCCCAAAAATGGCCAAACTTTCCACCGATCACACTCCCTCTTCCATCAATGAAAACTTCAGCAAAAATATCTATTCGAATCTCCTCCCAAAACCGCATCTCACCCTGTCCTTGCCTTCACGCTCACATTCACCATTCTCGGTGGGGTTCTCGGCTTTGAGCGACGATGTACAGAAAACCATCAACCCATTTTAAACCGTAATTACCCAAATTTCAACATGCACATGCGGTTCACCCTCCTGAACCCTAAAATAACCATCCGAACTTCGATTGATGCTCACAACACTCAAAATACCCAACCCTAGAAACGCTGTACCCATACGACTTCGAGCAGAACATGATCTAGATCCCTGAAATTCACACAAGCGTGAAGCTACTCCCATCAGCAATCCAAATATGCTTGTATTTTGATTTGTTGGATTTGTTTTGGTTTATAGGAATTATTTTTGATTTCCCTTTGGATTTGTTTTCTCATGGGTTTTGGAGAAAATGAACTGTTTGTTTGCGTTTTATCACTTGAGGTAGTGGTTGGTACCGTTTGTGGTTCAGTGCGTGGCCTGTTTTAGGGTCACCCATAATTTAGGATATTTTATTTTTATTTATTTATTGATTTTTCTATTCATCTTTGGTACTTAAAAATTCCTGTGACCGCATACGATACCCAAAAATCACGAAACTGTAGCTAGAGTTCAACATTACGGTCCCAACGAAATTGGTTTCGTCGAATTCCGACTCCGTTTGCTCACACAACGTATTTTTAACCGTAAAAGTACTGACTGTTTTCCACTCTAAAAATCTGTACGGCCACACAGTGACTCTAAAAATCATGGAAACTGACATATAGCAACTATTTGACATTGCGGATCCAACAAAATTAGTTTCGTCGAATTCCGACTTCGTTTGCAAAAGTGGCTATTTTTAAAGCTCTGGATGACCCATTTAAATATATAAATATAATTAAATAAAATATTAATAAATTAATATTATCGTATATATTTGCAGTGGAATACCATACAGCTCTAGAATATTCCTATATGAATTTCTAACTTGATATTTCAAATCTGGGTCAACCCGATATTCGATTTATATTGAAATTCCTTTTTAAAATATAAATAATTCCTTTATAAATTATAAAGGAATTCCACAGCGACTTTTCTAAAATTTGATTTGGACGTAAATCAAAATCTACACAATAAAATCCTGATTTTTCTCTTCCACTAGAAAGATATACTCCACCAGCTCCACATGTTTCTTGTTTCACAGAAATCCGGCTTAAAACGAATCCTATTCATTCAGTTGAAGTTCGAATCACCAATTTACGAACTACAGCGCCATTTCAAGCTCGATTTTAATTATAATATAATTATATGTTCCAACTGTCATTCAAATAATATATTCGTTATTCAAATTAAATTCCAAGCTGAATTAAATATCATAGATGATCCAGTTCACACCGTATCGTCATTTCCGCCGATTCTGATTATTTCATAATTAAATATATTATTTAATTTATTATTTTAATTAAATATTCACCATTATTTAATTCCACGACCATTTAATTCACTATATCACTATTTATATAATTAAGTAAATTATTTATAATACCTCTGCCAATGCGGGTCATTACAATCTTCCCCACTTAAAATAATTTCGTCCTCGAAATTGCTAAGGTAGAGAACGACCCTATCGACTGGTCAGAACATATTTGTTCACTTCTTAACTTCAGTTTCAACTGAACCAATTTAATTTCAATTAAAATTTTAATTTATTCTTATCAACGAAAATTTTCAAAAATCCTGAAAAAAATTAATGCCTTAACTCTTCGAAAAATTTCGCCAGCACCTCCTTTGTACTGGTCAATCGGTCAAACTCCAACTCGCCTCTCTGGGCCATCTCCATCCCAAAAGAAAATCAAACAGCCAAGCGGCTTGCCAATTCGGCTCATAAATCTTATATCCAATAGAAATATAAACTTGTACCTTTTTGTCGGGCATATCAACTCTATCGCTTTCATATGCTATCAACTCAGCGGATACAAGGGTCATCCCAATCAAATTCCCATCTGACTTTATCCACAATACAACCATTCGCTTATATCCGAGCCAAATATCATTTCAACTCGAGTTTCTTCTAGATTCCCAACTCTTAACTTGATTATCACATTACACTTCAAATTTGAATCTCACAATCCAATTTGTCTTGATATCATTCTAATTCAGTCTCAGTTACCACTTTACTGTCTTTACTTTAATTCAATTTTCTTTCACAAATTTCTGTTAAATTTGTTTTTAATTCAAGCAGTCTTTCCCTGAGAGTTTTTAAACAGTTTACTCTTTTCAAAAATCAAATTTTCCTTTTGAACATGTCACTGAGCCCTTAATTAATATTCCATTAGTTAAATCACTTCTCTATTTCTTTATCAATATTTGTTAACCAAATATTTTCAATAACCTTATTGGCCTTTTATGTTATTTGGAAAACATTCCCGAAAATCGCCTTCCTTTATTTTCTAAACTTTAGAAAATATATGCCATTTATAATTGGAAAATATTCCAATTACTTATCTCTTTTCCGATCTCGTTTATTTCTATACTTAGGAAATATTCTTTATTATATTTCCAAGCTTACACTTATTTGGGTTAAAACGGATGTTGTGTAAAACATCGTTACGACAACCCAAATACTATATTCAACTAACTCTTATTCAACATTGATCTTCGAGCCTGAAATCTTACTATTTATTTGTTAATAATGAAATCAATCAAGTTGGGGTATAACTACCTCTCAGACCTTGACTGAATAACATTTATAATGTCAAAACAGATATGACTACTTACTCGAATAATCAATACCATACAACTACTTATTCACTTTTAAACATGTATACGCTTCCTCTTTCTATTCTTACTAGATTTTATTCTTAGTCTTCCTTTTTGATTTTACTATTCTATTCCTAAGTTCGTTTCCTTATCGACTTCTATATATATCGATACGTTGATTTCTAACTATCAAATTATCTTAAAAATATTCTAACTCTTTTAATTCCCGGAAAAATTCGCCATAACCTCCTTTGTACCAGGAGCATCGGGATATTTCAAATAGCCTCCCATGGCCCTCACCAATCCAAAAGAAAAAGAAAAAGAAAAAGCCAAGCGGGTAGCCGATACGGCGCATAAAATCTCATATATGAATTAAATACATACCTTTTCGTCGAGCATTCTATTTATACACCTTCATACCTTATCCATACCTTCCTCATGTATATTTATACCCGCCTAATCTATTTTAACTATACCTGATCGTTTTAACTCAATTTGTTAATTAATTTCTTAATTAACTCTTTAGTCTATTTCACTTTTATATTTGAACATGACATGTTCAAATATATTTTAACTTTCTTATTAACTAATTTGAATCCAAATTTCAAATTTAAGTTCTATATTCGATTTTGAATATCCATTTACAAATCCAATTCACCTTTCAAAGTTCAACTTCAAATTCAAAACTCGATTAACTCCTCTTCGACTTAGTTAATTCCATTCAATTTCTATTCAAAATTTATATTACTTCTATTATTCAAATCTATATATCAAATTCTATTATTCAACTTCTATATATCAGATTCTATATTATAAATCCCATTTGAATTTCAACACAACTTGTCTTTCCCAAAACAAATTCAAAACAATATCTCTGGTAGTAATTCGTCACTTACAACTCGAAAATGAATACTGATGATGCAGCTGTCATCATCAGAATCTGTTTTCCAGCGATCGAAGTGAGTTCAATACTATAAAACCATTTCTAAACATTTCCACTTTGAAATTCATTTCAAAATATAATTCGCACTGCTTGTAAAACAATTTAAAATCTCCCAAGATCTTAAATTTCCCTTATTTTTAATCCAAATCAATTTACAAACACTTATCCAATTCTCCAGAGTTTTAACTCAATTTCCGGTTTGAAATTTCAGATTCAACTCATCTGATTTCATATATTTCACGTATATGAATTCTGATTGGTTATCTACATAACCATTTAATTTATAATCTTACTTGATTATAATAACAACAAATATATCCAATATATTAAAATTTTGATATATATATATATATCTTCTCTATACCAAGATATACCTTGGGTAACTTATTTTAATTTTCTCTCTTTTCAAAACATATCGTGTCGACCCATCGTATTCGAGTGTTTATAAACTCCTACCGATACAGTGGATCAAACTGATCGGCCCGAACCCATAAAAAACTCAACCAATGAATCTCCACAATATAAAACAAATTTTTATATCAATAACAAATACGTTCACTCGTACATATACACTCAAACTCAATCTAGGGTATTATTAACCCTATCTCTACCGAGTCACGCCACAGAGCCAAGGTAATTCACTTAACCTTAAGCTCTGATACCAATTGTAATGACCCAAAAATTTGTTTAAGTTGGCTTTGCAACCATCCACTCCCAAATCCCCAAAGTAGCAGGTAATACCCCACTGTGGCTTACATTGGTACCCCAGCACCATGTTTTACGGCCAGCCTTTCGATTTCACAACTAACCCTCATTTTCGGGACATGTAGTGGTAAGAGTCTCCCGTTCGCCACCTAACGAAAAGCGAAAACCCCCTATCATGCGACACATGCCCTAAGCACGCAACATGGACTGGTATGAGTAAAACAGTTTAAAAACGGTTTGAATAATCAAACGATATCTCATAAGACCACGCCGTATAACGGTAAGGGTTTTTCCCTTATGAGAATCCAAAATATCTTTATATCAAAAACCTTTTGATACTATAATAATGTCTATCAACCACAATATAATAATCATCTAGCATAAACACTTTAATCTCACGTCCTACATATATAGTATACAATCAAAACCGCAAGCACGTATTGGGTAATGGATTTCCAACTATGACAAGGTATGGAACCACCATTCGCTAGTGTACCTCTAGAGAGGAATACGCTGGGTTCAACAAGAACATCTTGCAACCCGGCCACACATGACCGACCACTCATTTCGCTTGAGTGTATCGAATGTATATCACCAACGGTTGGGATCAGCAACCATTTCCCGAATGGGACAGCATCAACAATAGATTTTTAGAAATAAATGAAACTCTAGATCAGGTGATTATACACCCTACTTCAGAGCGACCGACTTAGCCATGTTGGCTGCCCGATTTCTGTCATTTACCGAATGTGAGGCTAGAAGCTACGCTTTATCATCACACCAGATTCACTTCGAATGTCACATCATCAATTCCATCAAATCACCGATTGACGTCTACAGCCATACATTACGTGTCAGCTAAAAGAAGTTTCCTTCTCCGCTTCCACTCTTGGTACGGTTGAAGAAATCAATGTACGTGACCTTTTTGGAAATACTCTGTCAAACATTCATCCATACAAGTCATCCAGGAACAGGATGAACCGAAGGCATTATTCAGTATATCCATCTTAGGCACTATTATCTAAGATTTATACAACTGCCCTTGCACTTTACTCCGTCTTGAATTATCATTGGCATATATGACTCGCAACGCTTATGCCAATACAGAGTGGTTCTTTGGATAATAATCCAACCGGTCTCTCCATATTAACAACGTTAAAATGGTCAAAAACTTCGATAGTCTGTGATTTAACTATCGAAGGAAAATACGTGTGCAAACAACGATATCATTTCCAAATGGAAATTATATCAATCAAACATCATTTAACATTTATCTCCTTAGTTCGTTTTTCATCTCCTGTTTCCCTATATTCAACATTTCTTATTTTCTAAATTTAGAAAATATATGTTATTACCCTTGGAAAACATTTCCATTTCTTGTTTTCTATATCAAAATACATTTCTGGTTCTTATTTGGAAAACAGTTCCAAAACTCCTTCATTGAACTTAGACAGATGTTTAAACAAACCATCGCGATGCCAACTCAAACCATTATGCTTATGAACTAAATTCCTTTATCCCACCTTCACTATCGAACCTTAACCATTCCTTAGTTAAAAATAAAGTCAATCAAGTTGGGGTAATACTACCTCTCAGACCTTAACTGAACAACGTTTCTAACCTTGAAATAGACAAAGTTCACCTTTTTAATTCTTTTACAACTTCCTTACGTAACTCTCCTTCGAATAATCTCTTATTCGATAATTCTATTCAGTTTACTCAATTCGATTAACCCTTATCAATTAACTCTATTGGACTAACGCTATTGATTTACTCGTTTCACTTAACTCCTTTCGAATAAACTAATTCGATTACTCCTCTCGATTAAACTATAATCGATAACTCCTTTCGAATAACTAATTCGATAACTCCTTTGTGTTTAACTCTATCGATTTACTCTAACTGGTTAACTCTATCTAACCAACTCGACTCGACTAACCCCTTTCGAATAACATATTCGATTTACTAACTTTCGAATACCATATTCGATTTAACTCCTTCGAATAGCATACTCGATTTAATTCCTTTCGAATACCATATTCGATTTAACTCCTTTCGAATACCATATTCGATTTAACTCCTTTATTCGCTATATAAAGATTTCCTTTTTAACAAAGTTTTATTCATTTTAAAAGATTTACTTTTAGTAACGGTTCTCCACTTTAAAATGATTTCCTTTTTATAACAGTTTCCTTTTTATAACGTTTTCCCTTTTTCTAAATATCTCCTATTTATAAATATTCCAATTTATAAATATTCCATTTATAAATATTTTATTTTCAAATATCATTTTGAAAATATTCCCTATATTATAAACATTCCGCGTTATAAATATTCTCTATTTAATAAAATCCTATGATTTAATAAGCAAATTCGTTTTCAATAACACTTTGATAATCTCCTTATCCCATTCCGATATTTTATGGTACTTAACACATCATATCACGATGACCAATATCGTCCAAACACATATAATCAACCACATATTATAAACTACATCATATATCACAATATATGAAAACAATAAAATAACTGTTAAGGAATCCAGTCGGATTCCTCCAACCTGTCTCTCTGCATCCACAGATGTTAAACAATAAAATCAACATCACTTTCAGTTCCATATGACATATTCTGTTAAACAGAATCAATATAGAAATTCAACTAACTGACTAACAGTTCAATCAAACAGTCAACACACAGTCAATCAGCCAATATCTAACAGTTCTAAAAATACAACTCGAATTATAAACTGTTCAGAGTTTGTGAGATTTACTCACTTTGGCAGTTCATCGTTAAAGAACGATAAACTGTTTGTTTGACTTGAATCAAACAATTTATTTCGCCATAAATTCAAACGAGCTCCAATCCACTCCCAGTCAGTTCCATTGGGTAGCCCTCTTCCATATGATCCTAACGGATCCGACCGTTCGTGATTCTGATATAGTATGATAAAGATATCGCATTTACAAATTTATACGTTATAAAATAAAACTATACTTGAATTATATAAATTAAAATGCTATCGGGCCTCACCACTTCCATTTCCCGGCCCAACATCAGTCCAACCGGCTCTTCCTATCTCTCTTCTTCCATTCCAGTACACGAACCCGTATTCAATCCCAAAAATGGCCAAACTTTCCACCGATCACACTCTGTCTTCCATCAATGAAAACTTCAGCAAAAATATCCATTCGAATCTCCTCCCAAAACCGCATCTCATCCTGTCCTTGCCTTCACGCTCGCACGCACCATCCTCGGTGGGGTTCTCGGCTTCGAGCGACGGTGTATAGAAAACCATCATCCCATTTTAAACCGTAATTACCTAAATTTCAACATACACATGCGGTTCACCCTCCTGAACCCTAAAATAACCATCCAAACTTCGATTGATGCTCACAACACTCAAAATACCCAACCCTAGAAACGATGTACCCATACGACTTCGAGCAGAACATGATCGAGCTCCCTGAAATTCACACGAGCGTGAAGCTACTCCCATCAGCAATCCAAATATGCTTGTATTTTGATTTGTTGGATTTATTTTGGTTTATAGGAATTATTTTTGATTTCCCTTTGGATTTGTTTTCTCACGGGTTTTGGAGAAAATGAACTGTTTGTCTGCGTTTTATCACTTGAGGTAGCGATTGGTACCATTTGTGGATGAGAAAGGTCAGTGCGTGGCCTGTTTTAGGGTCACCCATAATTTAGGATATTTTATTTTTATTTATTTATTGATTTTTCTATTCGTCTTTGGTCCTTAAAAATTCATGTGACCGCATACGATACCCAAAAATCACGAAACTGGACACGTAGCTAGAGTTCGACATTACGGTCCCAACGAAACTAGTTTCGTCGAATTCCGACTCCGTTTTCTCACACAGCGTATTTTTAACCGTAAAAATACAGACTGTTTTCACTCTAAAAATCCGTACGGCTACACAGTGACTCTAAAAATCACGGAAACTGACATTTATCAACTATTTGACATTGCGGATCCAACAAAATTAGTTTCGTCGAATTCCGACTTCCTTTGCAAAAGTGGCTATTTTTAAAGCTCTGGATGACCCATTTAAATATATAAATATATTTAAATATAATTAAATAAAATATTAATAAATTAATATTATCGTACATATTTGCAGTGGAATACCTTACAACTCTTGAATATTCCTATATGAATTTCTAACTTGATATTTCAAATCTGGGTCAACCCGGTATTTGATTTATATTGAAATTCCTTTTTAAAATATAAATAATTCTTTTATAAATTATGAAGGAATTCCACAGCGACTTTTCTGAAATTTGATTTGGACGCACATCAAAATCTACACGACGAAATCCCGATTTTTCTCTTCCACTAGAAAGATATACTCCACCAGCTCCACATGTTTCTTGTTTCACAGAAATCCGGCTTAAAACGAATCCTGTACATTCAGTTGAAGTTTGAATCGCCAATTTACGAACTGCAGCGCCATTTCAAGCTCGATTTTAATTATAATATAATTATACGTTCCAACTGTCGTTCAAATAATATATTCGTTATTCAAATTAAATTCCAAGCTGAATTAAATATCACAGATGATCTAGTTCACACCATATCGTCATTTCAGCCAATTCTGATTTTTTCAGAATTAAATATATTATTTAATTTATTATTTTAATTAAATATTCACCATTATTTAATTCCACGACCATTTAATTCACTATAACACTATTTATATATATAATTAAATAAATTAATTATAATACCTCTGCCAATGCGGGTCATTACAGTACCTTTTCTTGACTTTATAAATTCATGAACTTGGAGGATGTCTGGATCTAATCGAATCATGAATACTGCTGAAGGTCAGCATCTCTACCGGTGTCCACGAGCATCACTTTGAAATCATCGAAAGGAATTGAAGAATAGAGTGAAGGTACTAGCCAAAGCGGGAATTCTCGTTTTCTTCTATTTAGATATTGATTTCTATATACTAGAAGAAGGGGTCAGACCCCTTTTTAAAATAAATGAGAATCCCAAAAAGAAACGAGATTCACGGTATACCAATTCAAACCCAAAATAAATATAAATCAGTTGATATATATTACTTGCATAAGAATGGTTCTCCCCTTTTAAAAGCATTCCAATTGTGTGACGCTATCGGTTATTACAACGTTGGCAATAATTTAAATTATAAACAGTTAGTGGCATCTAGTAATACATCATTGTTACCTAAGTTAAAATAAAATCAACGATTTGATATAATCTTTTTTCTAATCAGTGTTTCAACGTAATTTAATTCTTTTAACCATTATATCCAAGATTAAAATTGAGGCATGGAACATATCATCCTCTATATAATTTTATCCTTTTATCTTAATCTATGAGCAGACTATATAAAACAAATCAATATTTGATCACGACCATGTATTTCATAATCTTACTCAATCAAGAGGCCAATAGATATCAATACTTATATTATAGAGTTAAATTCTATTTAGAAAATTCATATTATTTAATCGATTAGAGATGTATATGATAATCACCTTTATCGTTTACTTTGTTAAATGTAACTTTTGATGATATCAAAACACAAATATCCTCTAATAAAATATATAATGATTTCAAGTCTGAGGATCATTACATCACTGTCACTATTAGAATTACTTATGATGCTACTAATCATGCTCCATGAAGTTTTCTCATGTTGGGTCTTCCCAATACACTATTCTATAATACGTATTTATGTATTGACATTAATATCACATATGTTAATGATCAATGAGAAATGATCATCAGTAAATCAACATACTAGTCTCAATATTTCATTGTTGTCCTATATATACAATAGAACTTAACAGGGGATTTTTAAGAATTACGGTATTTATTTTATTATGTAATCTCATGTTCAAGTCACTTACTTGAAATTATATAATTCTGTATTATTATTCTAAGGACTTCTATTATGTTAATAATTATATTACGCAGTAAACATATAATAATATAATTTTTTATTTAAAATAAAATAAAACATCGACCATGCAATTAATCATATCAAATAGATTGCCACTAGGGCAGAAACTCTAACACCATCGTTAACCTAAATAATTTGAATCAATTTCTTAGTGTGGGAAATGAAAGTCAGATCATCAATGCAATTCGATGCTAAACTCGGCGTGGGGGACCCCATACAAGTTTGGATTGTATTACTTGCAGCCTCTTCTATCAGGATATTAGAAATTCACAAAACCCACTGGACTTCAAATTGCCAGTGTTAGAACCTTTCGATGGTAGGAAGGATTCTACAGTTCATTTAATGCGCTACATGTGCCATAAGGAAGTGATTTCAGCTTCAGACAACCTGTTGGCAAAGTGCTTCCCATTCTATCTTACTGACACTGCTGCCTTGTGGTTAGACAGTTGGAACCTAAATCTATCAACAATAGGAACGTCTTGGTTGGAAAGTTCGTCGAGCAATTCAGGGTTTATATTGCCAAACCTAAGAATGTCATGACTTTGATAGTAGTTAAGCAAAGGACAGACAAGACTTTGTGCAAATTCTTGGGAATATTCAACGTGGCGGTAGCCTCTATCGATAGGTCGGATTAGTACACGGTTCAAATGGCCGACGTCTCCGGCATTCTTGATAAAATAGACTTCGAAATCTCATTACGATGGGACCCGCCAAGGGATCTCGCCGAATTCTACTTCGAAGAAGAAAGATTTCTGAGGGAGGAAGACTCCTGTAATGAAAAACCAGTGCATCAAGTTAATTCTAAGTGGGCGGAGGGCCATATGCTCCCGGAAAAGCAAAGAGTAAACTTGGGATAATTGGACCACATGGCCCTGCTTCAAGCCAAAGTTCCCATCACATTGTACAGATCCAGAATTTTTAACTAATTTAAAACCAATATTTTAGACATATAATTTGAACTTTTTTTGTTTAAATATGAATATGGGTTAGTTATAAATAAATTACTAATATAGTTTTAAGTATAAATATGGTTAGATAATAAAAGATGTTTAATTTTTTCAAAATATAATAGTATAATTTTAGTAAGAATTTATTAGTTCTATTATAACGAATGTTCCCAATACGTATTTATAAAACTATTTTTAAGTATAATCTTTTCTAGTTAAATATATATAGTTAAATATGAATAATTAAAGTTAAATAATTATTTTGAAATGTTGATAAGTTGTTAACATCATATAGTTTTGATAACATATATCGTTGAGTATTTAAACAATAAAACTTAGCTTAGAACTTGAGTTTGGCGACATATATAAGCGTAACCAACTTGAAACACTTCTAAAGCTTTACTAAAGTTTTAAAAAGGGAAATCGTATCCTTAGTACATGGTTTTGTTTATGTGTGCATGGTTTTAAAAAGGTGGTATTACATGTGTTAACATGCATGATAAGGGAGCTAAGGAGGAGACATGTGTCCTACCATGTGTGACCATCCTAAAGCCTTTGAAATCCTACAAATACCTACCTAAACCCTCTCTTCTCTTCACACTTCATTCTTTTCCACTTATCACTCCTTTATCCTAATGTTTTGGCCATGGTTTTCTCCCCTCTCCCTCTTCTATTTTCGGCCAAAGACCCCTCCTTCCTTGGTCTAGCTCGGCCAACACCACCACTTACCCCATTATCACCACCTAGCCACGGGCATGCCACCCCTCCTCCTCCTTAAAGCCTCGACCCCTTCTTTGTTAAAAAAAGAAATTATTATATTATATTTGGGTAAAGAGCAGGAAACGATACGTGACATGGTGACGCTACCCGACGATTCCGGCGAAGTCCAACCATGAAAAATTAAGGAGTTTTGCTGGTGAGAATTTCTAAAACTAGTTCTAATTATGTTAATGTTAGTGAGGAATTATACACTTTTTAATATGGTTGATCATAATCATTAATATATGTATGTGGTGATGGTTGAATGGTTGTGTAGTCAGAAACATTGATACATTGATAAGCATTAATTACCGTAACGCTTGCACGTAGATAATAACGATGATTGATGATATCGATGTTAGCTTATATGAATGTTCAAATGTTCTAGTTAGATGCTGTTTGATTTTGATCACACGCCCTTGTTGCTGAAGTTATGGTATTATAAAAGTGATTAGCTAAGTCTCCAATAATATAAGCATGTTTTATATTATTTTAATATTAAAATAATGACCAAAAATGGAGTTTTGAATTTGGTATCTGTAACAGTTTGGAAGTGTAATTAATATATATATATATATATATATATAAACAACTTTTGTAAATATGGAAACGTAATTAATTTTTCTTGAATATATATGGTATGAACAAATTTGAAATCGATTTTGAATAGCAGTTATCAAAATTGAAGTTAAGTTATGTATATAAACGAAGGTTGAAATCCAAACTGATTGTTCCGTTAGTCATATATATTAATAAAATTGATGTCTACAAATTTTGAAGTTTGAAAATTTTGAAGTTCACTTGTTTAGTTTTTGAAAAATAATATTATTTTATTAATATAATAATAATATAATATTCAATTTTGAATTTAAATTGAATTTGAAGTTTAAAATTTTGAAATAATGTTTTCAAATGAGTTGATATATGTTTATATAGGTTTATAATCATATTGAAGGAGAATCGGACGAATTTTTATTAAAAGTTGCAATATGATTGAATAGGACATGTTGCACAGCGGTAGTTCGCGAATTTTGACCATAAATTCTAAACGGCTATAATTTATGCAATTTAAATCAAATTAACATGAAACAAAAAAGTTTGCTTCCTTATAACAATAGTTTTTAAAAGAAAAAGGAAATTTAAAATTTCAATGTATAATTTTCAAGTTATGTTTAAATCTATTTTCGTTAAAGGTCATTGTAAACACTGTTCATGGACCATAACGGTAAATGGTTGTTTTAATTTACTTATTTTAATTATGGATTTTTTTTTTATAAAATCATGAAAATTATATAAAAGTGATTTTAAGTGGAAAATGATAGTTTTGAATGACATAAAGGTTATTTTGATCAAACTAGCTAATATAAGCTATTTTGTAACGCTTTTGAAATGCTTTTGCAAATATTTTGAAGTTTAAACTTATGAATCATTACCCAAAACTTAAATGATCATTTTTAAATGGATAATGGAATATTTTTGGGTGTTTATAGTACTTAAAACATAACGGGTTTAAATAAGACCTGATTTATTTTAAATTAAAAAGGGGTTCTCCAATTATTAATCAAATTGGAAATGGTTGAAAGTGGTCTTCGAATGTCGTTATTAAGTCCATAAGTAAACTTGTACTATTTTAGGAACTTAAAAGGTAGAGTTACCAGTATTCCTTTAATAGTATCAGTTGAGTATGAAAATTGATATCAAACATAAGTGGATGTAACTAATAAGATGGATTTGGATAAAAATCATCTTCGGATATTTGATATGGAATTCCATTGTTGGACGTATATTATATGAGGTAACTGGAAGACGTTACATCTTAATTCCACTTGTAGTATTCACTGATTATGAGAATTGATACTGAATATATGATGGTATAATTTTTGTTTGAATCTTATATTTGATATCAATCGATTTGGGCTTAACTTGATTATGGACTGGAAGATATTTTTGGAATTTATGGAACTTATGGATAAATCTTAAATTAAGAATTAGATGGGATTTCGAGATTTAAAGGGACTTCACGTTAAAAGATTTAAAGAGGTAAATCTTTGGATCTTGAATTTAAAAGAAATGGTTTCCTTGAAAGATAGAAGGAATGTAACCAAAAGGGAGAATTAATTAAGAGCTAATGTAATCCATAATTGTTTTTAAATTTCGCTAATTATTTTTAAAGACGAGGACCAGATTTGTGTCCTAAAAACCATTCCAAATAAATATACGACGTTATGGAGCAATTAAAGACGATGGTTGAAGAACGGGAATTTTCACATCGAATGGGCGGCTTGTTAATGCCTTGGATTTCTCCCATTATGAGGGTATAAGTAGCAGTGATTCGGATGTACTTGGAGTTTTTTCGATTTGTAAGGGACTCTTTCCTTTATTGGACGAGGAATAAGGTGCCTTCGGTTTTGTTCAGACCCAGAATGGACTTGTATGGGCATGCGGCTGACATTGTATTTTGTAGTGTGTGATTGATTCTTACTAAACATATTTCTGATAGGTGGCAGAGAATTTATTCTCTTAGCTTAACACCCTTCTTTGGGATGTACGAGCTCAAAGATGATATGGTTAGTGATTCTCAATTGTATATTACGAAATGACAGTGTGGCATACCAAGTGATAAGTTATTGATGATCAAAGCAGGGCTTAACGATAAGCATGGATTTGTGTAACGAGACTTCGTCAAGCTTCACACCCTGGGAAATGGCCAAAATAGGATTATATGTAGCAGGGTTAGTTGTCTCGCTACTAGGGTATGTTCATTTCCTTCTAGATTGAAGAAGTACCATGGTATGGAGTTCATGTATTTACTTATATGAAAAACTCTACTTAATGTGGATGTTGGAGCACGCTCGGAACAGTCAGTTTACGACCAAAAAATTGCATACTTAGGAGTACTCTAAGTTATCTAGTTAAGGGATAACGTGACCTTATGTAGCTTGAGGAGTAGTTGATCCTCGGGCATCCCTCTAGAGGTGTTCAAATTCAGTTCGGATAAGGAATATCCATGGTCTAGTTATTGTTGGAAACCCATACTCCACTGCGAGCCCATACAGTTTTAATTGTATACCTATATCAGTACAGTATATGGTATCTATGTTGGCTAAGATTGATACATTTGCTTGCAAAAGGATTTTTCACACTATGAACTAATAATAATATTAGAGGATTTTCACATATCAAGCATTTTTGGTTACTATAAGGAGAAACCTCGCCCAAGTCTATGTTTACATTATGTGTGTGCCATGAGACCTTATGGTAGCTTCATTTTTCAAAAAGCACTGTGAATTTCTACGAACTGGTATTCATAAGGGAAAACACGTTCCGTGTTATAAGGCATGGTCTTATGATTTACCTCACTTTAAAATAAACCTAAAAATAACTGTTTTAGTTCTCACATCAGTCCCATGACTGACATGGAGTTTATTATTCCTTCACCAAAACTCTGGGTGCCTATAATTTTCCACGCAGGCAACCCGATAGTTTAGTTTGTAGATTTTTCTCGGCATTAGTTAGAACTGGATTTAGGATTGGAGTTGGAGCTTTATTTTGGATCATTCTTCTTCCACTAAGAGTTTACATATTTTTCTCTCCGCTGTGTTTCTGTTGTACTCTGATGTTTATTGTAACTCTGATGTAAAATTATTATTATGATAATGAAAAGTTCTTTTATTTTTGTCCAAATGTTTAAGTACCCCTAACATTCCATATTTATGAACGGTTTGAGTCGGTTCAACTATCGGTTAGAACCTGGCTAAAAGGCGGGTTTTTACAAAAGTGGTAATAGAGCTTTGGTTTATACAAAGTAATAGGGTATGACTCATTTGAATGGAATGAAAGGACTCATTTGACATTGGATTAGTAATATCCTATAATGAGTAACTCATTAGAGATAGGGCTAATAATAGCCTGTAATGAGTTCTAGAGTATCGTACATGAGAGAGTGTCTTTTTCGTATAAAAGTAAGTTTGGTTTTGGAAAAAAGTTTTGAATTTGAATTTACGTATAAATTAGGACTAAATCTGTTAAGTATTTGTGAATTTCCCTCAACTGACTATTTAAAATTTGAACATAAGTATATATGATGGTTAGAATTTCATAAGGATATTCATGTGAAATGGTAATTTGATAGATAATCCAAGCATGAAAAGCTTTGGAAATCTAAGTATTTGGTTAAAAAGTATGTTTGGGAAATAACTAAGGTAAAATTAAACATTGGATTTAAGTATAAGTATTTGAATTGAAATATAAATTATAGACGATTTTGGATATTCGATTAATATTAAGAAGTTTGAATATGAAATATAAACTATAAGTATTAAACTAAGAATACTTGCCTAAGTTTCTTTAGCAAGAAAAATCGAGGATAACTTAATTCAGATTAAGGAGTATTTCTAGTAATCAATGAATTTTGGAATACATAGAAAATAAAATACTTGAAATATGAATGCCTCATGAATTAAGTTTCAAAATTTGACTTAAGGAGTATTTGGAAATTGAAAATAAAAGGTTATCTAAAATAAGGTACTTTAATAAGTTAGATTATAAAGTAATATGGGATTAAATAATAATTTTTGGGAATTTTGAAATATAAAAGGAAATAGGTTTCACTCATTATTGAATTAAGAATCGAAAACTAGGAAACAATTACTAACTCTTTCCAAATTTTAGGGCGATAAACCCCTTAGTGATAATGAGAGTTGTATGGCAGTATTAGCTTTGGATTTGATTCAGAAGGTTGGATGTTCGACCCACCTAGTGATGATGAGATAAGCGACCCACAACCTTAGGCTTCTCTTCCAAGAGAGCCTGAGCCCATTGAGCTCGAGGAGCCAACACCAGTAGAGGACACTGTAGAGAGAGCAGCCAACAGCGAGAGTTACAATTCTGAGGCTGATGAGCACATAGTATGGGAGATGGGCACTCCTATTAGTGACGATGTTATGAGGGATTTCAATGCATAGTTATAGCAGGACGATGATGTGGATATGTTCTAAGAAGAAGATGTTCCCTAGGGTGCCATGCTAGTTGAGCAGTAGGAGAAGATGGTTGGGGTTGATGTTGCGGCTTATTTAGGTATATAGATTCTAGATGGTGTATATGATCGAGTATTTGATGAGGTATGGCATGAGGTTCTCGCTGAGTATGTGAACAGATAGAGGATCATGTTGAACCGATTCTAGATGATTAGGGTCCTGAGTGGATTTAGCGCCAGAGTTTGATGATCACGATGATGTCGAGGTTATAGATGAGGATGGGTATTTGGCCGATGATGGTATGGATGACGACGGTGACGATGATTTTGCTAATGACGAGCTAGAGGAGTTGAGCATGCCTGGGCCATTTGACGATGGTTCAGATATGTCATACTACTAGGTAGTGGTGGTTATTATTTGAGATGATGTATATGTTGTATATAGTTATCTTAAGTGCTTAGTTTGCACTAAGACATTTTTGGGTTAGGATATATTTTTGGGGACTAATACCTTGTAGACATCTATACTTTTTGTTGTTCTATCTATACCTCTTCAAGTACGTAGTACGTGCTCAGGATGGTAGGATGGCCCCCTTTTTGTACTCAGACATGGGTATTCACTATGATATGACATTCATTTTTTACTGACTATGGTATGTTGTTCAGTGTTAACCTATATACATGTTAGAATTTTTCTACGAAAATTTTCACTATGAAAATGAGATTTCTTATTTTCCAAAAGTAAAGGACTTTTATTCAAATTTTGATATAAAGAATTTTAGATCTTGAGTTGAAAAGTTATATGGAGTTTAAAATCTTATTTAACCCTGTTTCCTTTTCATGGACAAAATTTTTTCAAGGGGAAACGAATGTAACGATCCGGAATTTTTAACTAATTCAAAACTAGGATTTTGGATATATACTTTGAATTTTTTGGTTTAAATATGAATTTAGGTTACTAATATAGTTTTAAATATAAATATGGTTTGACAATAAAATAGATGTTTAATTTTGTCAAAATATAATTGTATAATTTTAGTATTAATTTTATTTCAATGAATTTTGCCAATAATTATTTATAAAACTATTTTAAGCGTAATCTTTTCTAGTTAAATAAATATAGTAAAATATAAATAAATAAATTTAATTAATTATTTTGAAATGTAAATAAGCTGTTGACATCATATAGTTTTGATAATATGAGTCGTTGAGTATTTCAACAATAAAACGTGGCTTGGAACTTGAATTTGGCGACATATATAAGCGTAACCAACTTGGAACACTTCTAAAGAGTTACTAAAGTGTTACAAAGGGAAACATATCTTTAGCCCATGGTTTTTTTATGCGTGCATGGTTTTAAAGAGGTAGTATTACATGTGTTAATATGCATGATAAGGGAGCTAAGGAGGAGACATGTGTCCTATCATGTGTAAGCATCCTAAAGCCTTTGAAATCCTATAAATACCTACCTAAACTCTATTCTCTTCACATTTCATTATTTTCCGCTTTTCCCTCCTTTCTCCTAAGGTTTTGGCCATGGTTTCTTCCCCTCTCGCTCTTCTCTTTTTGGCCAAAGACCCTTACTTACCTTGGCCCAGCTCAGCAGTTGACTTGCCTTTTGGCAAGGCCGTCACAAATAGAATTTTTATTAAGCGGAGCACTCAAGAATTTGACATATGACATTCCATAATCTTATTTTTATTTCCTGATCGGGTCGATTAAGATTGGTCCGACCCAAACCCGCTTTGCTTTGGATGAAAGCACCCTCTTTCTCTCTGGATCGTACTTCATGAGTCGGTGCAGTCGGATCGAACAAGTCGACCCCAACAAGCACATCTGAACTCTACAACGCACAATGAAGACCATTTCTTATTGCAACTTTATTGGTCAACTTTGACTTTATTGGTCAACTTTGACCTACTTTATTTCCTTAATTCACGGATTGAACTACACGCGTGCCACGAAGATGGAGAAGAACTATTCCTTATGTGAAGACTAGGCCCAACCACTTGTAACCAATAATCCAGATCGGATGACGCGTGGCCGACCCGACCTGGGATGGTCGCCGCATGGCATGTCAACCCGAACCAAATTTTACCCATAAATACCTCATTTCAAAATAGGAAAAGAGGAATCTTTATTTTGGGAGTTAAAAGATCGATTTCCTCAAATAGCCTGATCTATAAACAGATCGAACCAAACCATAACAGAAGGCATTTGTGAATAAATCATTTCTTTCTCTGTTTTCTCACAATCAAAAAATTATAACCTGTAATCAACGGTGTAAACAGAATTTATAAAGTGGATGTACGTTAGGATTAAACTGAACCACTATAAAAATATTGTGTGTTCCCTGTTATTTCCTTTATTTCTCTATGATTTGTGTGTGAATTATGCATATTGGGGGTTGATTGTCATAAGACCAACTTTTGTCGTCAACACTTTGGCGCACCAGAAAGGGGGCATGCACACCTTCAGAAGTTTCTCGCTTAAAAGGACTTGAATAACTATTCATTGGAATGACTACGGTGAAGCGGAAGAAAGTTGAAACTTCTTCCCACGCTCAAGCCTCCGGCCATATAGTCCCAAAAGGCAAGGCAAGCCAGGAGGCTTCCTCCGAGGTTATCCTTCCCTTTATTTGACATGGGACGAGATCCGGCCGAGCTCAAAGCACAAATGGCACAGCAAGATGAACTCCTTAATAAACAACAGGAGATGATGAACAATTTCTTCGCTGGGATGGAAGGAAGGCCGAGCAACCAAGCATCACTCCCTGACACAACCAAAGTTAGGGCAGCAGTAGACTTTCGGATCGGTTTGACCCATGCTTCAGAATTTTGAGTCGGTTCGACCCAAGCCTAGATCGGTCCATCATCTTGTCGCTATCCAGTATGACTCAACCATCGAGTTAACCTACCATACACGCCGACCCGAACCAGATAGGGTTTAACTTCCCCAGCCTTCATGGCCCACTCCACGACACTTTAGCTCACAATACTATGGATGGCAACATAATGTAAACCACTCTAATGTTGCCTCAGAGGGGGAAATGCCGAGCCAAGAACGAGAAATGTTATCCTTGATTGGCTCGATCCTACCTACCTGGTCCCGGCTCGGCCTACTATTAGCACCAACCAGAGGGATTCAGACAATCTGGAACCAACTCCGGAGGCTCAGGACATGCTTCTAAGATTGATTAGGGGCACAACAGGGCTGAACCCAGAGGCGCAGGACATACTTCCAACATCTGCTGAGCTTTGCGCTAAAACCACTGGTGCAAAATTGGATTCTTGGCAACGACTTCTCGGAGATAGAATCAAATTGCCAGCATTATCAAACGCTTCACTCGAGCCACTTTTTAATATGATGTGGATAACGTCCATTGCTTCCCCATTACGTGGAGATCAGGAATTCCTGCATCCACCTGACTTCAAGATTCCAACTTTGGATCCATACAACGGCAGGATGGATCATACCATATATCTTATAAACTATATGCACCACATGGAAGTACTATCAAAGTTGGATAACGTCAGAGCTAAGTGCTTCCCTCTTTTTCTGACCGACATTGCTGCCATGTGGTGTCAGCAACTAACGTCTGAATTGATCAACAGATGGAACATGTAAGTCACCCGCTTCATCAAGCAATTCAAGGTCTACATTGCTCAGCCCAAAAGCATCACATTCCTCACTTTCATAAAGCAACGATCTAGTGAGAGCCTATGCTCTTTCCTGGAAATGTTCAATGTGGTAGTGGTGTCAATTGATCGACCAGAACCGTCCATGGTACTTATGGCGGCTATGGCTGATATTAGACAAAATGAACATCAAAATCTCCCTACAGCGGTATCAACCCAAAGATCTTGGCGATTTCTACTTTAAGGCGCGCAAATTCCTCCAGCAAGAGGATGCTAATGTCGAGATGGATGATCTCGATGTATTCGTGGTAAAGGATGGAGGACCGTACACTTTTGGCAAGGACAAAGACAAGGCGATGGCCCAGGAGAAGAGCGACAGGAATGTGCGGTTCCGAAGAGAACCCAAATATGATAGATACACTGAGCTCAATTCTTCACTACTGGATACATATCTTGACATACGAAGAACTCTTCCTTTTCTTAAGCCTCCCAAGATGGAGCCAACCCAGTAAGAGTGTGAGTCTGGAAAGCACTTCATGTTCCATGATATGGAAGGACATGGTACCAACGATTGGAGACACTTACATGATCTCATCAAAGAATGGGTTAGGCGCGGAGAACTACCTGAGTATGTAAAGAAACCTCCAGCGCCTAAACCGACACTACCACCCCCTCATGTTCCTCGGAATGGCAAGGTCCTGAGCTGAGCAATTGCAGGATTATCATTCATTGATCTGGAGTAGATCATCTTGGATTTTCTACATTTCTTAAGAAATGAGATATGTGTCTCTGTTGCTTTAGGATTTCCGGATTGTTATGTCAATTCAAATATGCATGGGGATTAGGCTTTAATCATCGGACATACCACGTTCTCGACAACAAAACCATCTGATGAATAAATGGCTAAGTTGAAGTACACATGTATGGGTTTGGGATTTAGCCGCAAGGTGTGCTCTGGATTTAGCGATAAACGCATCAGGATTTGTTTTGGATTTGTAATAATTTCTGTAATTAATAAAACCTATTTTCAAGCATGGATTATGTTTGGCAAACATAAGTGTTTTGTCAGGATTTGGAAAATCACAACCTAAGTATGGCTTATACTCATCTCAGAGCCCTATGTATGGTTTATGCTTAGGGATGGACTTTCTTGTCAGGCTATGACAAGCAAAGTTCTGTCTCAATACGAGTATGCATTATACTCAAATTGAATTCCTGAATATGGATTATACTAGGGAAGATCAGGTTATCTTGTCAGGATTTGACATGGAAACTCAACCAAAACTTGAGTATGGATTATGTTCAGATTGGATTCTCAGGTATGTTTATGCCTGAATGGTTGGATTACTTTACCAAGATTTGGTGGAATAATTTTATCATCACTCAAGTATGATTTATTCTCAAAATGGTTGTCCAAGCATGGTTTATGCTTGAAAAGGTTAAACGACATTATCAGGATTACACATCTGTTTGCCTAATCTTTTTGCAGGTATGGATTATGCTCACAATCGGGCGGGCCCGGCGAGGCCTTGACTTTCCTGAATTTCACTTATAATACGATCCAGCATGATCATCAGTTTTATGCTCTTCTACTAATATGATCACTAATGATCATCAGTTTTCTTGTTTTCATATAACATGGTCCAGCGCAACCATGGTTTTCCGGCTTTCTATTATTACCTAATACGATCAAGCGCGATCGTGGCTCTTTGTATTTTTGTATATTGAACTTCTATGGATTATGAATCTTCGGATTATTCAGAACACTTCTTTCTCTCCCAAGAAAGGTATGTTCTAGGGGGCAAAGTGTTGACCCGCCTTTTGGGAAGGCCATCACAAATCATATTTTTATTAAGTTGTGCACTCAAGAATTTGACATACGACATTCCATAATCCTATTTTGATTTCCTGCTCGGGTTGATTAACATCAGTGTGGCCCAAACCCGCTATGCTTTGGATAAACCGCCCACTTCCATTCCTGGATCGAACTTCATGGGTCGGTGCAGTCGGATCGAACAAATCGACCCTAACAAGCTGATCTGAACCCTACAGCACACCAAGAAGACCATTTCTTACTGCTACTTTATTGGTCAACTCTAACCAACTTTATTTCCTTAATTCATGGATTGAACTACACGCGTTCCATAAAGATTGAGAAGAACTATTCCTCAAGTGAAGACTAGTCCCAGTCGCTTGTAGCCGATAATCCGGATCAGACAACATATGGCTGGACCCGACCCCGGATGGTCGCCACATGGCACGTCAACCCGGTGCAAATTTGAGTATAAACACCGCATTTCAAAACGAGAAAAGTGGATTCTTTCTTTTTGGAGTTAAAAGGTCGGTTTCCTCAAATAGCCTAATCTATAAACAGATCGAACCGAGCCATAACACAAGGCTTTTGTGTATAAATCATTTATTTTTCTACTTTCTCGCAATCAAACAACTGTAACCTATACGATAGTATAAACAAAGATTATAAAGTGGACGTAGGCCTGGATTAAGCCGAACCACTTTAATAATATTGTGTATTCCCTGATATTTCTTTTATTTCCTTGTGATTTATGTGTGGATTACGCATATTGGGGGTTGATTGTCATAAGACCAACTTTTGACATCAACATCGACCAACACCAACACCACTCACACCGGCATCACCTACCCTATCACCACCACCTAGCCATAGGCACACCCCCTCTTCCTCCTTAAAGCCTCGCCCCATCCTCCTTTTAAAAAAAGAAAATATTATATATATATATATAAATATTACACATATTGGGTAAAGAGAAGGAAACATACGTGACGCGATGACGCTGCCCGACTGCTTCGGCGAAGTCCTACCATAAAGAATTAGGATTTATGTAGGTAAGAACTTCTAAAATTACTTTTAGTTAAGTTAGTATTTGTAAGGAACTATATACATTTTAAAATGGTTGATTATAATTATTGATTATATGTATGTGATGAGGGTTGAATGGTTGTGTAGTTAGAAACACTGATACACTGGCAAGCGTTAATTATCGTAACGCTTACGCGTAGATTATAACGATGACTGATGATACTAATGTTAGTTCATATGAATGCTCATATGTTATGGTTAGATGTTGTTTGATTTTGATCACACACCAATTACACTGAAGTTATGGCATTATAAAAGTGATTATTTAAGTCTTCGTTAATATAAACATGTTTCAAATTATTTTAATATTAAAATATTGACCAAAAATGGAGTTTGGAATCTAGTATCCGAAACAGTTTCGAAGTGTAACTGAAATATATAAGAACAACTTTTGTAAAGGTGGAAACGTAATCAAAAACTATTTTGACTCTATATGGCATGAACAAGTATGAAATCGATTTAGAATAGCGATTTTCAAAATTGAAGTTAAGTTAGATATATAAACGAAGGTTGAAATGCAAATCGGTTGTTCAGTTAGTCTTATATTAATTAAATTGTTGTTTGCAAATTTTGAAGTTCATCGGGTTAGTTTTTAAAAAATAATATTATTTTATTAATATAATAATAATAATATAATATTCAATTTTGAATTTAAATTGAATTTTAATTTTAAAATTTTGTTTTCAAATGAATTGATAAATGTTTATAATCATATTAAAGGAATACCATATGACTTTTTATTAAAAGCCATAATATGGTCTGAATAGGACGTGTTGCGCAGCGATAGTTCGCGAATTCCGACCATAAACTCTAAATGGCTATAACTTATGCAATTTAAATCGAATTGACGTGCAACAAAAACGGTTTGCTTCCTTATAACAATAGTTTTCAAAGGAAAAGGAAATTTCGAATTTGGATGTATAATTTTCAAGTTATGTTTAAATCAATTTTGGGTAAAGGTCGTTGTAAACACGGTTCGTAGACCATAACAGTAAATGGTTATATTAAAATATTTAAAAATATGGATTTTTTTTTGTAAAATCATGATAGTATATTTAAAACTGATTTGAAGTGGAAAATGGTATTTTTGGATGATATTTGATCAAACTAAGCTAATTTAAACTATTTTGTAATGCTTTTGTAATGTTTTTGAAACACTTTTGCAACATTTTTCTGACAACATTATATTTTGAAGTTTAAACTTATGAATCATTGTCCAAAATTTTTAATGGTCATTGTTAAATGGTTAATGGAACCTTTTTGGGATTTTATAGTACTTAAAACATAATTGGTTTTAGTAAGACCTAATTTATTTTAAACTAAAAGGGGTTCTCTAATTATTAATGAAATTGGAAATGGTTGAAAGTGATCTTCCGAGGTCGTTATTAAGTCCATAAGTAGAATTGTACTATTGAGGAAATTAAAAGATAGAGTTACCGGTATTCCATTAATAGTATCAGTTGAGTATGGAAATTGATATCGAATATAAGTGGATGTAATTTCTATCTAGTTCCTGTATAAAATGATTTCAGTCTAAGTCTTTAAGATAAAAAAATCCATAACTAATAAGATGGATTTGGATAGAAATCATAGTCAAATATTTGATATATAATTCTGTTGTTGGACTTATATTATATGAGGAATTTGAAACATGTTACATCATTATTCCACTTGTAGTACTCGCTGATTATGAAATTGATATCGAATATAAGTTGGTATAATTTCTATTTGAATCTTATATTCGATATCAATCGATTTGAAGTTAACTTGGTTGTGGATTGGAAGATATGTTTGAAATTTGAGGGACTTATTAATGAATCTTAAATTAAGATTTAAATGGGATTTCGAGATTTAAATGGACTTCACGTTAAAATACTTAAAGAGGTAAATCTTTGGATTCTGAATTTATAAGAAATGGTTTCCTTTAAAGATAAAAGGAGGGCCTTGATTAACCATAAGGGAGACTTAATTAAGAGCTGATGTAATCCATAATTGGTTTTAAATTTCGCTAATTATTTGGAAAGACCAGGATCGGATTTGTGTCCGAAAAACCATTCCTAATAATTATACGACATTATGGAGCAATTGAAGATGATGGTTGAAGATCGGGAATCTTTACATCGAATGGACTGCTTGTTGATACTTTCCGTAGCTCCCATTGTGAGGTTATGAGTAGCAGTGATTCGAACGTACTTGGAGTTTTTTTCGATTTGCAAGGGCCTCTCACCTTTATTGGACAAGGAATAAGGTGTCTTCGGTTTCGTTCAGACTTCAGACCCAAAGGTGGCGGAGAATTTGTAGTTTTATTTTGTAGCGTGTGGTTGATTCTCACTAAACATACTTCTGATTGGCGGCAGAGAATTTATTCTCTTAGCTTAACACCCTTCTTTGAGACGTTCAAGCTCAAAGGTGATATAGTTAGTGATTATCAATTATATGTTACGAAATCATAGTGTGGCGTACTAAGGGATGAGCTACTGATGATCAAAGCAAGGCTTAAGGATAAGTGTAGCTTTGTTAGCAAAACTTTGGCAAGCCTCACACACTGGGAAATGGCCAAAACAGTATTATATGTAGTAGGGTTAGTGGTCATGACACTAGGATATGTTCATTTCCTTCTAGATAGAATTAGTACCATGGTATGGAGCCCAGGTATTTACTTATCTGGAAAACTCTACTTAATGTGGATGTTGGAGCATGCTCGGAATGGTCGGTTATGACCAGGAAATGGCATACTTAGGAGTACTCTAAGTTATCCAGTTAATGGATAATCTGGCCTTGTGTAGCATAAGGAGCATCACCGTTGATCCTCGAACATTCCTTTAGTGGTGTTCAAATTCGGATCAAATAAGGAATATCCTTGGTCTGGTTATTGTTGGAAACCCATGTTCCACTACGAGCCCATACAGTTTTAGTTCTATACCTATGTAAATATAATACATGGTACCTATGCCGGCTAAGATTGATATATTTACTTGCGAAAGGATTTTTCACACTATGCACTCATAATATTATCAGAGGATTTTCACATATCAAGCATTTTTGGATACTATAAAGAGAAATTTGTCCCAAGTCTGTGTTTGCATTGTGTGTGTGCCATGAGTCCTTATGGTAGCTTCATTTTCCAAAATGCATTGCGAATTTCTATGCACCGGTATTCATAAGGGAAAACCCATTCCGTTTTATATGGCGTTGTCTCATGATTTACCACAGTTTAAAATAAACCTAAAAATAATTGTTTTATTTCTCACACCAATCCCATGACTGACCTGGAGTTTATTTTTCCTTCACCTAAAGTTTGGGTACCCATAATTTTCCACACAGGCAGCCCGGTAGTTTAGTTTGCAAATTTGTCTTGGCATTAGTTAGAATTGGATTCAGGATTGGAGCAACGGGTTTATTTTGGATCATTCTTCTTCCGTTGAGAGTTTACATTTTTTTTTTTTTGCTATGTTTCTGTTGTACTCTGATGGTCATTGTTACTCTGATGTAAAATTATTGTTTTGATAATGAAAAGTTCTTTTTTTCTGCTCAATTGTGTAAGTACCCCTAACAATCCGTCTTTATGAACGGTTTATGTTGGTTTAATTACTAGTTAGAACCAGGCAAAAAGGCGGGTCGTTACACAAATTGAACTCACTCAAGGCTTGGAAAGGATTTAACTCTACATCCATGAAATTGCAGTCTTTCGAAAGCCTACCAAGAGGGACCCAACTAAAAGACAATCAAGCTCTGACAAGTACTGTCTATTCCATGAACTAGCCTGTGGTCTCCAGCCGTGCTCTGGGTTGGACTATTGGCCATCGTACCTCTGTGGTATTAATAAAATACTAAGTATAATATTCGGGCTCTGGCTCCACACTTGGTCCACCGAGTATAAAATTCGGGCTCCGGCTGCACACTTGGTCCGCTAAGTATAAAATTAGGGCTTCGACTCTACACTTGTTTTGCCAAGTATAAAATTAAGGCTCTGGTTCCATGCTTGATCAATCAAATATAAATTTGGGCTTCGGCTCCACACTTAGTCTACCAAGTATAAAATTCGGGCTCCGGCTCCACATTTGGTCCACCAAGTATAAGATTGAGGCTCTGGCTCCACACTTGATCAGTCAAATATAATATTTGGGCTTCGGCTCCACACTTGATCCGCTATGTATAAAATTATGACTCTGGCACCTCACTTGGTCTGTGAAGCATAAAATTAGGGCTCTAGCTCCACACTTAGTCTGCCAAGTATAAAATTAGGCCTTCAGCCCCTACTTGCTCAGTCAAGCATAAACTTCGAACTTCGATTCATAACTTTGGATTCCAATCCACGGCTCTCCAAAACTTGGTCTACCGAGTGTTAAGATTCTCCAAATTGGTTCACCAAGCATAAGAACTTCATGACTTGGTTCGTTAAGTATGGAAGTTCCTTACCTTAGCCCTCATGGAACGTGAATCTTAACAACCTAGCCCATCAAGTACATAATATCACATAACTTGGTCTACCTAGTATGAAACCCTTTTTTGCAGGTACATACCTGCTTCGGAAGGACCCAATAATCCCACAGTTTCTTATATTTTGGATCCCATGCGTCCCAGACTCAACAGTCTGCTAAAATATGATCTCAGCAATCGTCGGTTTTCTATTCTAGTGCGATCTCAATAATAGTCAGATTTCTATTTTATTGCGATCTCAGTGATCATTGGCTTTCATTCTAATATGATCTCAACGATCATAGGTTTTCTATTCTAATACGATCTCGGCGATCGTCGACTTTCTATCACTATGTCATAGATGGCCCACTGTAACGAAAATCCATGGTGTTGCTAGCTACAATGTTGCCATCGCTATGCTGTTTTTTGTCTATTGCAACGCACTCTTCAATGTGTTAGCATAGATATCAACCATGTGTTGCAATAGCCGGGTGAATTAAATTATCTATCCGCGTCAACACGATCCAACGGTCCGGGTTAGAAATCCGTGAGAAATAATGTTTAAGGCGGGAAACAAAAACAAAAGCAAAAAAAACTTAACAAAATATTCACTCAACCTCTCAAACACTCACTCTCAAACAAAATACTCTGTCGCTCAACCTCTCAAACACTAACTCTCAGGTTCAGTTAGGACTAAAAGTTCAAGTTTACAAGCTTAATTGGGGTTCGATTAGGGCAACTTCGAGTTCAAGTTCAATTAGGGCTTCGGTGTTTCAATTAGGTCTTCAGTTGGGGTTCGTTTGGTTTTCAAAGTTCGGTTAGGGCTTCGATTTAATATGCTGCTTAAGGTATCAATGTATGTATATTTCATTTTTTTTCTGATTTATTGTTGTGTTGCCTAATTTACTGATTTATTTGTGTGTTCAGGTGTAATCATATTCCTAATTTTATTAATGTGTTTGTCTTTGTCCTTATTGTCATGGCTAAATTATATTTGTTTATGTTATTTGTTTGTCAATCAGTGATGAACGATGAGGAAAAACTATGGGCATAACTTCCTAAGTTCAGTGAAGGATACATCAGTGGAGTGAAACTTTTTATTCGAAATACTTTTTTTAGATTCGTGGTAGGTGATGAAATTACATGCCCTTTCAAAAATGTCATAATCGCAAGTGGCATCGTCAAGAGGTAGTCTACGACCATCTAATTTGATTTGTCCATTTGAATTGTACGTGAAATGGATTTGTTAGGTTTCTTGTTTAGATCCTGAAAGGAGCGATAACGATATGGATTGCAAAGAAGGAATAAATTTTGGGGGTAATCTCGATGAGATGTTGCAACGTACTTGTGGAAATATGCAAAACAATGAAAGTGGATCTTCTGATGGATCAAACGGAATAGATGTCGATGCTAGAAAATTTCATCAATGTGTTGAAGAGGGAAAGCAACCATTATATCTCGGGTGTACTAAATTTTCGTGATTAAGATTCACTGTATTGCTTTATTCTTTAAAATGCCTACATATAATCACCGAGTCTGCATTCAGCGATTTATTAGAGTTGATAAAAGAAGTTTTTCCACAAGCCCACATCCCTTTATCTTTTATTGCTACCAAAAATATCATTAAAGATTTAGTCGTCGATTACCAAGAATACATAGATGTTCGAATGACTGCATGTTATATTGGGCAGAAAAGGAAAAGGAAAATAACTGCAAAACTTGTGGTTTTTCAAGGTGGATTATACCGGAAAAGAAAGTGGCAAGTGACAATGATCCGGAGATCATACACAGACACACACTGCTGGTATGTATTTTTGCTTATTATTATGGTTGGCTGGAGGTATGCTTCAGCAATGAACTGCAGTAATGAACTGTAGAATTTTTACTATTTCCGCTTGCTGAAGCATCAGTCTAATTCTTACATTATTTTGTTAAGTGTTTTGCCGCTCGATATGGCATAGCGTGATGATCATAGCTTCACATAAGTTTTAGGAAACGTGAAAATGTAACTGATCGTGTACAAGACCGATGCTTTCGTAATGAACCACAAAATTTTAAGAATTTTATTTTCTCTTTAATCTCAGCTCGTAATTGAAGCAATGGTTGAGTTTGTACTTGAACGAGTCGTGGCATGTCTAAATTTTTACTGAAGCAAAAAGAGGCATTTCCTCAAATTGTATCACACTAAAGCAGTGCCTCAGGCATACTGTTGCATTACTTGATATCGTTCGTGCTTTGAACAAATTAAGTCATTGCATCAATTTACAACTGAGGTACGCAGGTCATAGGTTGTGCTGAAATGCAACTCAGTTATGCAACTGAGGTATGCAGGACATAGAATGTGATGAAATGTCTTCGTGCTGAAATGCAACTCAGTTATACTATAGCCATAGTTTGTGCCGAAATGCAACTGAGGCATGCATGCCTCTCATTTTGTGTTGCAATGTAAACGAGGCATTGCATTAGTTTGTAACTAAGGCATGCATGACTTTGGTTGTGCTAAAATGCATTAGTTGTACTAAAGGCTTTGCTAAAATTCATGACTTTTGGAGCTGCTTTATTTTGCAGGTGAAGGATGCAGTGATGAAGCTGTTTAAGAACTTGTTACTAAAGGCACTTGAGATACCAGAGGCAACAAAGGCATTGAACCACTAGAGGCTTGCGCTATATTTTGAAACTGTTTTAGTTTGATGTAAACATGAATTTAGTACTGGTTGTGTTTGTAAGTACTCTATAAAACTTAATTCATTGGTTATGTTTTGTTATTTTGTAGTCGACTAAGTAGTACTTGTGTTACTGGTTAATCTAAAATGAAAAGTTCTTTATTAATGTCAGTGTGTGATGTTAATTGTTGTTATGTTGCAGTATGTTACCTAATGTTGTCATATGTATGATATAATGTTGCAGTATATGATGTTAAATGTTGTCGCAGCTATGATATAGTGTTGTCATTGGATAGTAAAAGTGTTATCATATATTAATGCATGTGGGCCCCACAACAGGATTCCGTGAACCCGACTAGAGATTTTAGTAGCACAACAAGATTCCGTGAACCCGGGATGCAGATTTTAGTGGGCCCCACATTTTTGTAAATTTAGTACCTGTGGCAACTCCTGTACCGATGTTGCCTTAGGATCGTAAAGATGTTGCCTTTGACTCTAAGGCAATGCGGCAAAACACAACACCAAGAAAGTGTTGACACAGATAATTTCTGGCCTATAGCAGCATTTTTTGGTGCTTCCTACATCACTTCTCTGGTGTTGCAGTATAGAATCTATGACATAGTGTATTCTAATACAATCTCGGCAATCGTCGGATCTCTATTTTACTACGATCTCAGCAATCGTCGAACTTCTCTCAAATCTTAACCCGAAGATTCACAGATTTCTGGACTACTCGCAAAACACATTTTCCTTCAATCAAGAAAGGCACTTTTAAGGGACAAAAGCGTCAACCCGGTTTTGGTCAAAGCAGTCACATGCCAAGTTCATGGTTAACAATGTGCTCGAGTCTCGAGAACGTCGTCGAAAAGCACAAGGCGATTTGGTTGAAGTCGCGATGCGCTCGGAATCGAGTTATAATATATTTCATTCTTGGAATCATCATCAACTCAGTCATGTGTGGTAAACGTGTGTCGATCACTCAAAAAGACTTAAGCGCCTCATGTCGATCACCTAAAATTTCTTGCGCAACTCAGCGCGATCACTACAACTCAAAACTTGGCACTTTGCCAAGATCGAGATTCGACACTCTAGAAATCAGGGATCAACACAGCGTAATCAGGAAAAAACCCTCACGCACACCGGCCACAGCAAGCTCCTCATCTTGGCATGGCACTCAAGTATACTCGTATTCCTAGGGATACAAATATACAGTTTTCGTATCCCATATGGGATACGAAATATTGTATTTCGTATCCTACAGGGATACAAAATGATATCCCTCTGACGATACGATTCTGTATCCCTTCAAAGAAACAATATACTCAGAAAATTGGCAAAGCTAAAAAGCTGTTGATCGCATCAGCTCGATCATAGTTTTCCACGAGTTCACATCATGGGATCAGGAAGTGGCATTTGGCAAGGCAGATGCATTTTGGGGATTCAAAATTCTTTGATCAGCATGGGCTGATCCGCCTTTTTCTTATAATCGCATCACATCATGGGATGCGAAGTCTTAGCTCAAAGCGGGATGCGAAATCCCAAATGCAAAATTGGCAGCTCGAAATCTTTGGATCACACCATGCTGATCCTCTACTTTCGTTGGATCGCATCGCATCTCAGGATGCGAATTTATATCATGGCAGTAGTATATGAATTTGCCAAAGCAAATTTGGCACACTCCAGAATGCACGCTGATCACCTATTTTCTAGTGATTGACTCACGTGGATCACTTATTTCCAACATTCCAACTAAGGATTCAAAATTTTGAGTGAAACATGGCTTTTTAGCTAAGTTTTCAGAATGTGAATTTCGCATTCTCTTGGATTACGAAATTCGGATTTATGCCTACAAACTTCACCTTATAACTACCCCTTGCTTGGCATTCTAAGGGGTTGGCATTTTTGGACTTTAGCTACACTTTGGCATATGAGATAGGAGCTCCAAGACAGCATTAAAGGTTGCCATTTCATTTCCATGGCTTTTGGACATTTTTCGGACTTGCAAACTCCACTTAGAAGTTTGCCTATAACTTTTTGGCATTCACTCGGACTTTTGGACATTTCTCGGACTTGTAAACTTCACAAAGAAGTTTGGTTACAAATTTTTGGCATTCACTCGGACTTTTGGACATTTCTTGGACTTGTAAACTTCACATAGAAGTTTGCCTATAACTTTTTTAGCATTCACCCGGACTTTTGGAAATCTTTTGAACATGTTTGGACTTTCTTGGACATTGAAGCTATTTTTTGGACATTATTGCTCATACCAACACACTTTGGCTCAATGAAGAAGAAGAAGGATTTTTTAGTCAAATTTGTGAATTAATAAGTTATCTATTATTCTATTGTACAACTTTGTGTATTCAAATTATCCGAACTTGTACAAACATTGTAATCGATAATATTATGATGAAGGATCACTATAAAGTGGACGTAGGCGTTAGTATTGAACTACTATAAAATTTGTGCGTCACTTTGCATTTCTCGTACTTAGGATATTTGGATTGCGAGTTTACTATTAAACTTACACTTGGGGTTAGTGTGAACAAATAACCAATTTCCCACATCAACATGTGGTAAATTGCAAAACACACTAAATATTTTTTTTGTAGTTTGTTTTACTTTTTATTTTCTATTTCTCAATCTTGAATTTACTTGTAAACAACATGACTGATCTTTAGATCGAAATCAAAATTTTACCATTGAGGAGTTGTTGAAATGAAACACAGTACCAATAATCATGCATAATACAATAAGTTGAAATTTAGGTTTTCCCCTTATTTTTAAACTTATAATATAGCAAATCTTCTCTAAAATAAGCTTCATGGAATATTTCAATTAAAATTTCAAGCAGAAATATACATTTTAAACAACATTTATTTACTGTTAGAACAATGAATATTTATAGTTTAAAATGTATATATTTGTTAAAAAAATATTTACAGTGCAAAATGCAAGAAGTTTAAAACATACATCGAATGCAAATTTAGTGTAAATGACAAAAATTTCATTTTACAAAAATATGCAGCTAGTGCATACTTACGGTGTAGAATGAAAATATTTGCATTCTTCGTTGAAAATTTGTGCAACATAAAATTCATATTTTTTTTGTTGAAATTTTTGAATGGAGTGTTTCATAAAACTTGATTTTTGAAGTGAATTTTATAATTTTTGAATGAGGTTTGGAAAAACGTCTCTATAGTTATTACATTATGCATTGTGGATCTTAAAAGATAATATTATACAAATAAGTGTCTTATAAATCACCTAAGTAACTAATTATGACTCTCTAAGACATCCTTCGATATTTCATGATGAAACTATTAGACCAAAAAATGGCACTAACACCCAAATGCAGATCACATAATGCAGAAAATGATAAATAAGAGGAGACACGAAGTTTTTATAATGGTTCGACTGTAGATGTAGCCTACGTCCACTTTATAATCTTATCGTTATACTGACAGATTACAAGAATCAGTTACATGCAGACACACAATCCATTTGTTAATTGAGATTACAAGAGGAGAATTTAGATGTAGAAAGGTGCAAAATCCTTGCACTCGGTAATGGCAGAGACTGTGGAGATGTAGGAGAAAGTCCCAGCCAACCGTCCGAGAGGATCCCCTCAAAATTTCATGTAGTGGTGTATATATAATTGTAGGAGAGCCTCTGGGAGGACCGGTTCGTGATAAGGCACGTTGCACCCGATTCGGGAAAGTAGGAGTAGGAATAGCCTTTAGAATATGTCAAGATCTACACGTGTATTAGCAGGTTCGGTGGTTGATTCATGGTCATGGGGTTGTGATGGCGAACCAGAGGTGGATCGTGATGGAGTTGGTGTTGAGGTCTATGGGTCGTAACCCATATATGCTCCACGAGTCGGGAGGAGGGGGGTCATGAGCCGAGGAATGGTGCAGGAGTCGAGGGCGCATCACGAGCGAATCGTAGTCCATGGGCGTGTCACGTGCCGAGTGGGTGGGGGGAGGGGGGCGAGCCGGTGCCAGGATCCAAGTTCTGATGCTAGTTTACACTAGTTCACGGAAATTGGCATAACTTTCAAACCGTAAGTCCAATTGAGACAAAACAAAGCTCTACCTGGAGCTAATTCAGAGGGCTACAGGTTTTACGGTGCACAACATCTTAATTGCTGTTTTCCGGTCCAAAAGAGGTCGTCTGATAGGAGTTTTGACATATTTATGTTGATGTTGCGATTTCGACCAAATCACTCTATGTTTTCTGACGTTGTTTCCACCGCTTGAGCGAGTCATTATCCAGGAATTCCATGTATGACAGTTTTGATCAAAAAGTATGTCAATAGAAACAATATAATCATTTATTGTGCATTTCTCTAGCAAGATGAATTTGATAATGTAAATAAATAGCTTTCTTTTGTCAACCATATATATATATATATATATATATATATATATATATATATATATATATATATATATAAAATTTGTTATATACCGACTGGTCTTTGAGTTATCTAGAAGATATGTAATGAATTTAAAAATGAAAAAGTAAATATATAATATATATATATACTGTTAAATTGTTCTACCGTTGATAAATTTATTAAACCATAATTGATTTTATAGTTGTCTCATTTTATTGTTAAAAATATATAAAAATGACCTTAATGTTATTTCAGTTTATTTCCAAGTCCGAAAAGAAGTCGTTACATATCACTTCTATATTTGATCATCACATATAACTATTCTCAAATTAGAATCAACAACATTTTATGAAATCCTCTATAGTGCTTAGCTAGTTTATTAAACCTAGCAAAAACATTATGCTTGATGTATTGGTATGTACTTGTTCTATCTCCACCTTTCCTTCCTCCTACCTTAACAAGCCTCAAAGAAACCTTCTTTACCAACGTACATTTACGGAAATCAGTTAATCTTTTTATTTTCACCCACCAAGCAAAATGTAAACCCCCACATAAAGAGCACGTAGCCAACGTGGCAATGTATCTGCCCTCGTCAATATAAAACTCCCGCAGCCCACTCTCCCTCCAAAAATCACTCGCAAAATATCGGACAGCCCCTCTCGCTCTCCCAAAAAGTACAAATAAGACCAACAACCAATGATTGTCAAACTTCTCAACTCCTTCATCCGCCGCTCCTTCGCCGCCGCCAACCTAACCCAGTCATCAGTCGCCATCGATCAGAACACCACCATCCACTACTGGGCCCCAACCCACCCCGACCCCGAACGTCCCAACCTAGCCCTAATCCACGGATTTGGTCCAACGGCCACGTGGCAGTGGCGCCACCAGGTTGGCCCGCTTTCCAGGCACTTCAACCTTGTCATCCCTGATCTGATCTTCTTCGGCGGATCCACCACCTCCTCGCCTAATCGCTCCGATCTGTTCCAGGCGGAGTCGATCTGCAGACTTTTGGAGACGATTGTCCCAAAAGGGACCAGTTTTGATGTTGTGGGGACCAGCTATGGCGGTTTCGTGGCGTACCATATGGCGAAGATGTGCGGGCTGGAGAGGATTAGGAGGGTTGTGATTGCGAGTTCGGATCTGATGAAGGGGGAGGAGGACGACAGAATGCTGGTGGAGAGAGCAGGTGGGGTCCAGAGTACTGTCGAGCTGATGATGCCGAGGAGCACTGTGATGGTAAGGAAGTTGGTCGGACTTGCTACCCATAGACAGCTGTTGTTTGTGCCAGAATTTATTTTAAAGGATGTGCTCAAGGTATGGGTTTCTGAATTAGAATTTGGTTTGTTCTTTCAGATGTTTTAAACCACGATCTTTGATGTGATGTCGAACAATTTTGGGATTTATAAGCCTGCTTCTGAGCTGCCAAGATCAATTTATCGTGATTGTGAAGAACAATAGTTGCAATTAATGGATTTATAATTATTCCTGGAGAGTAGATGAATCCTTATTTTGGATCTCTTTAGGAACTTTCAATTTTGAATTTACTTCTTGAATTAAATGATTTGTGAAAGGAACAAAAAGAAGTTATGAACAATTTAATTTCAACAGTCGGTTCATTAATTAGTTGGTGGACGTCAACATCAACAGTCTTGAAAAGTTTCAAGAAGTGTCTTTATATAGTACTATCCATAGTATTCATAGCCGTGCCGCACATCGAACCGTGATAGCCCACGGTCAGAGGTTTTAAAGGTTCGATCGGTCGAACCGTATACATATGAATTTTAATTAAAACATGCTGCAAATATGAATGGTTTGAAGAAAAAATTGAACTGTAGCACTAAATATGTCCCATAACTTGAAATATCAAATACCTGCTGCATATTCTATCAATAAATACGTACCTGGCCACCAAAATAAACATAGCCGGCGCATTATCTTGAATTTTGGGCCAGCTTCTGCAAATTTTTTAGTTTTTGTGTAAGGCTTTACATGCGGTTAAACCCAAATTCTGAGGTTGGACCGGGTTTTCAAGGTTGAACCGTGGTTCAATGGAAACAAGGGCCTAACTGGATTCCGGGCTGTTGAGCTTGGTGGCCCACGGTTAACCGCGGTTGGGCCTTCGGCCCGGTCCGGTTATCAAAACACTGGTACTATCATATCAAATAGCGAAACATAAATGCCATTGATTTTCATGACACAATACATTTTTTTAGTTTCTGCTAAATCTCCCTCGCTCACTCGTTGCATATATATATATATATATATATATATATATATGCATGCATGCATGCATATGTCCGTGGCGTGTATATATAAACAGTTTTCATTCATTTTTCTTGGTTGTGGTAGATAGGCAGTTGAGCATTAGCGACTACCTACTTGCATGGAAAAATTCCCAGTAATCTTTTATATTTTTGCCACTTTGTCTTGTTCACTTGTATATTAAAATACATATTCAGGATTGGGTATACATCAAAATCATGTAGCAGCATGCATAGATTCGGGAACCTATTCATTTCAACATCATATCACTTCAATATTCATACAATCCACGGTATAATTGCTATCCTAAACATGTGGATAGGAAACATACAGTGAAATGAGGTCCAATTTCGTGGGATTGTCTCAAGATAGTTGTGAAAATGATTAATGCCATTTCATATTTGTATTAAAATTGGCCGCAGCCCCACCACCCCCCCCCCCCCTCTCCTGGGGTGGGGGGACTGATATTAATTTGAGGAACCATTATTGGGAACTATTATTATGTTTGTAGGTCAAGGTGGTTGGACAGAGTTGAACCCTTGACCTTTTGCATCCTACTTACTTTAACTATTCTTATTTCATGCAATCAAGGTAAAATCCAGGATCTTGGGTTTTCAATTCAGGATGCACATTTAATCAACATCCAATGTCAAACGTCCATTTAGAACGTGTTTGATGGTTAAGTGTTCATTTAATGCATTAAGAAGTGTTCAACAATTTATTACAAGCTTGTTTAGTTTCTCATGTTCACGCATATCAAATGAGCTTTCTGCTCTTGGAATTCTTTTTCTCAACTTCAACCTTGAATGTTCAATGCTCTGAATATTTAGAGCTGTAGCAATTGGAGATGCCTTCGCTGCCATATAATTATTGTTTGTTATTTGCAATAACGCAGAACATTTACAGTGATAATGTGAAAGAGAAAACTGAGCTCATCGAGGGCCTCTATCTTGGCAGCAAAGATTTTAAGCTAACTCCTCTTACTCAGGTAATCTACAGTAATGCCAGCAGCTGCTATAATATACCATTTGACCTTAAATTTATTGATTCTTTTTATGATTTGTAGGATGTTTTAATTGTGTGGGGAGAACATGATCGTATTTTCCCACTAAACAAAGCATACGAGGTTCAGAAGTAAGTTAATATTAAACTAGTCAGTTTTCTCAGTATGACACTCCAATTGTACTGTGTAGTACGCATCAAGGGAAGTTATTATTAGAAGGGTATTTTCATTTAAATTGCTTCTCAATCAGAGTAGCACGTTTCAAGAAAACGCTTATGAATAATTAGTTTCAATGAAAATTTGTAGAAAAGTAACAAATAAAGTAATCATTTTTCAATTATCCAGAAAATTGGTAATATCAATTTATCATATTTCTATTTAACTTAAAATGATAAATAAACTTATTATTTTACTGTAAATCATCCTTAAAAATAATTTATTATTCAATAATGTTGTCCTTAAACTTATTATTTTGAAATGCAAAGTTTAACTTAATTTCTGCTCGTTATTATTACATTTAGGATCACTTTCGGAACGAAAAAAAAAAAAAAAAATCAACAAAAAAAGCACATGTTTACAATTTTTTATGCAAATGTTAACACTACGAAACTGAAATATTTTTTCCTTAAGATGTAAATAGTTGATGGAAAATTTTCAAATATTTGCATCTAAAATCTAACAATTGTCGCTGAAAATAATCGTAGCCAATTTAGAATTTTTGTTGAGCAAAATTTTAAAATTGTCATTATTCCTGAAGTGACGTGCATGGAAAAATTTACTAACGATTATGTTATACATATTTGCAGGCAGCTTGGAGAGAACGTGAGAATTGAGATAGTGAAAAATACTGGACATGTACCAAACATTGAACAACCTCAGAGATTTAATGAGATTCTACTCAGTTTTCTGTTAAATAACACTAAACCTTCGAGTGATTAAAAGTTTATGATTTTGAGTTTGTTCTAATTTACTTCATGTCATTGAAAAATTCACGAAATACTGTGCGAACAAGTCTTATAAAGTTGATTCTGAGGTATATTTCGAATGATGTTACTGGCACCATATTTTTTATTTTACTTAATTTTACTCAAATTTTGTTTCAGTTTTTAATCAGTAGCAAGTTACGGACTGTTATTTGTTATAATTCAGCAACTAACTACCGACAATAAAAACTATATTTAAATTTCTTTATTATTGTTGATGAGAAATTACGGATCGTGTTACGGCTACTTTCTGATGTAGCCATAGCAATAACTTCTAGACGTGAATGGGGACAAGGATGACAGAATGTAGGTGCTAGAAAGAAGAAAAAAATAGTGTAGGAAGTTAAGAAGAAGGGGGTTAAAAGGAGAAGTTCAGACGGGATCAGTAGATAAAAGAAAGAAATAGGGGAAGAATGGAGGGGTTTTAGAACGGAGAGATGATCTGAAAACAGATAGAAGAGGGGTAGCAGAAAGTATAAGAAAATAGGCAGAAAAGAATAGCAGGAATAATGAATTTACTTTATTTTTCATCATCATGATCAATAAAAGATATTGCCTTCTATATATATATATATATATATATATATATATATATATATATATATATATGTGAAGTATGGTGCACTTTATGTGCAGTGACGTGCCATATTGTGTTATGGTTTGTGGGCCTCTTGCGTGTAAAAGTCCTTTTACATCCATATATATATGGGGTAGTATGTAGTAAGGGTTTCAACACAGAGAGATAGTGAGGAGCCGCCACAAAACCAAATATGAGAGCAGCAGCTAAAGTGAATTTCTGAGAGTAAGCTGGTAGGTTTTTTTTGTGCAATCTTTGTATGAGCTCTTGTGTAATTCTCCATTGTAAGTAATAAAATCACTCTCGCTTTGCCCGTGGACGTAGGCTACTGCCGAACCACGTTAAATCCTTGTGTGTTCATCTTTGTTTTGCTGTCTTTGTGTGTCTATGCATTGAACTTGGGTTGTTATGGACTGAATTGGACTTTGCAAGTAGTGTTCTTGCTTTATGTTTGTTGTCCTGTTCATTTCTGCACTATATTGGACTGTTATGTGTTGAGTTTGGCCTCCGCTGCGCCATTAGTCTCGACAATTGGTATCAGAGCGTGCGGTTGTAATCTTTGAATTTGTGTGTTCAGTTTAGTACACGGAAGGTGTTCGACGAAATTCCTGTGAAGCCGGTTGTTTGCATTTGTGGTTGTTTCTCTTGTGTAAGTTGCTTGTGTTGCGAAAATGGGTGAATCTAGTCAATCTGAAAAAATAGTGTATCACAGAGCAAGGTTAGATGTAGAGAAATTTAATGGAAACAATAACTTTGGTTTGTGGAGAACTGAAGTGTCCGATGCTCTTGAGCATTTGGATTTGGAAGCTTGTCTGCGAATAGAGAAACCAGAAGAATGGTCAGACAAACAGTGGGAGAAGAATCAAAGGCTTTGTTTGGCTACGATCAGGGGTTGTTTGGAAGCTGATATCAGAGTGAACTATCAACATGAGACACCGCCGAAAGAATTATGGGAAAAACTTGAAGCGAAGTACCTTGTGAAGAATGTGGCGAACCGAATTCATCTAAAAAGAAATTTGTATCGGTTCAATATGAAGAAGGGTGCAACTCTGACTGAGCATCTGGATTCCTTTAACAAACTCCTTACGGGGTTGGTTAATTATGATGAGATCATTCCAGATGAGGAGAAAGCTTTGTGTTTAGTGAATTCTCTTCCGGAGAAATATGAACCCGTGATTAAGTTGCTAATTCATGGCAAAGACAAGCTGATTTATGATGAAGTCGCTACATCATTACGTAGTGAAGAATTCCGAAAGATGGATAGAGATGATATCTCCAGAGAAGATGGTGGTGATGCTCTTGTAGTGAGAGGCGGAAAATCAAACCACAAGAAAAATGTTGGCCAACATCCTGGTAAGGGTAAAGGATACTCGAAAGAAAAAGGGCGTTTGGCTAAGGATGAATGTGCGTGGTGTCATTAAAAAGGCCATTGGGCTAAGGATTGTCCTAAGGTCAAGGAGCGGGACAGGAAAGGCAAAAGTGCAGCAAATGTCGTCTAGTACAGCAAAGACACAGGTAATGAGTCAGATTACTCTTTAACCACGTTACCTTCTAACTCTAAGGCAAAAGATGATGAGTGGATACTTGATTCGGGTGTTACTTTTCATGTGACTCCAAATAGAGAATGGTTTTCAAATTTTACGAAGTTTGAGGGCGAAGTATTGATGGGAAATCACAATTCTTGTAGCATTGTGGGAATTGGTAGTATTCGCCTGAAACTGCATGATGGCAAGGTTAGAGAACTGAAAAATGTGAGGTGTGTGCCGAGTATGAAAAAGAATCTGATTTCTTTAGGAATGCTTGAATCCAAGGGATTAAGACTTGATGGTAAAAATGGAGTTATGAAGGTGATTTCTGGAGCTATGGTTGTTATGAAATGTACACGTCATCACAACTTGTATTACTTAAATGGGAGAACAGTGACTGGGGATGTAGCTACAGCTGAGCAGAGTGAAATTGCTGTTAAGGAATCTGCAATGCTATGGCACATGAGGCTTGCACATCCAGGTGAGAAATCTTTGAATGCTTTAATTAAGCAAAATCTGTTGAAAGAGGTTGTTGTCTGTAAGTTAGATTTCTGTGAACATTGTGTAAAAGGCAAGAAGACAAGATCTCGCTTTGGTAAGGGAATCCATAAATCTAGTGGAGTTCTGGATTACGTTCATTCAGATGTATGGGGTCCTTCCAAAAATGCATCTTTGGGAGGTAAGCATTGGTTTGTCTCTTTTATTGATGATTATTCTAGACGTGTATGGGTGTATGTCATGAGACAGAAAAGTGATGTTCTGGAAATATTTGTGAGATGGAAGAAAGCAGTTGAAACTCAAACGGGTTGAAAACTCAAAGTGCTTCGTTCAGACAACGGTGGAGAGTACACAAGTGATCCATTTCACAAAGTATGTCAAGATGAGGGAATCAAGAGACATTTCACAGTTAGAGAAACACCACAGCAGAATGGAGTTGCAGAAAGGATGAATCGTACACTGCTAGAGAGAGTACGATGTATGTTGTCTAATTCTGGATTAGGCAAAGCATTCTGGGCTGAAGCTGTTACTTATGCATGTTTTCTCATCAATCGGTTGCCTTCATCTACATTAGGAGGCAAAACACCAATGGAATTCTGGTATGGTAAGCCTGCTTATGACTATGAGTTGATTCATGTATTTGGTTGTCCTGCTTGGTTTCATGTGAAGGACAATAAGCTTGGAGTTCGTGCTGTTGAGGCAATATTTGTTGGCATGAAGACTGGAGTCAAAGGGTTCAAACTTTGGAATCCGGTTACCAAGAAAATGATTATAAGCAGGGATGTTACATTTAATGAAGCTGCTATGCTAAAGCCTAAGGGTTCTCATCAGGTGGAGAATGAGAGCAGTAATCGTGAGAATTTGCAGTGTGTGAAGTTTGATATTGTTACACAAGTCCCAGATGAAACTGTACCAGTGGGACCAGCTTCTGAAGAGGTGACAGATTCAGTTGTTGAAACATATGAAGTTACGGTTGACCGGGGCAGTGCTGATGATTCCGACGATGGGTTAGAAATAGAAACAGAGGCTGAGAGAAGTGTTCCAGAGTCAATTGCTTCTAGCAGACCGAAAAGGGATATCAGGAAACCAGGTTGGTTTCGAGATTGTGTAACTTATGCTTTACCAGTTACTGATGAAGGCATTCCCGAGACATACACACAAGCTATTCATAGCGTTGAGTGTGAAGAATGGAAAGATGCTATGGGTGAAGAAATGACATCTCTTCACAAGAATGACACCTGGGTTCTTGCCAAGCTCCCTAAGGGCAAGAAAGCGATTGGATGTAAGTGGGTATATGCTAAGAAAGAAGGAGTGAAGAAAAATGAGATTCGCTACAAGGCAAGGCTGGTTGCAAAAGGCTATGCCCAGAAGGAGGGAATTGACTACAATGAAGTATTCTCTCCAGTTGTGAAGCACTCCTCTATTCGTATTTGGTTAGCCTTGGCAGCGCAGTATGACTTGAATCTGGTTCAGATGGATGTAAAAACAGCGTTCTTACATGGAGATCTAGATGAGGAGATCTATATGACTCAGCCAAGTGGATTCAAATCTCCCGGTGAAGATGATCTAGTGTGTAAGTTGAAAAGATCGTTGTATGGACTGAAACAGTCTCCGAGACAGTGGTATAAACGATTTGATCGTTTTATGTTAGGCCAAGCATACACAAGAAGCCACCATGATCACTGTGTATATCTGAAGAAGCTGAGTGATGGTTCTTTCATTTATTTGCTTTTGTATGTAGATGATATGCTGATTGCATCTACTTGCAAGTCTGAGATTGAGAAGCTGAAATGTAAGTTGTCAGCTGAATTTGAAATGAAAGATCTTGGAGATGCTAAGAAGATTCTTGGCATGGAGATTCAAAGAGACAGAATGAAGGGCAAGGTGTGTTTATCTCAGAAGACATATTTGAAGAAGGTTTTAAGGAAATTTGGCATTTCTAAAGAAACCAAATCTGTAAGTACTCCTCTTGCTGCTCATTTTAAATTGAATGCAACTATGTGTCCTTCCTCTGATGATGAGATTCAATTTATGGCACATGTGCCTTATGCTAATGCTGTTGGGAGTCTTATGTATGCGATGGTGTGTACACGACCTGACATTTCACATGCCGTGAGTATGGTCAGTCGTTACATGCATGCTCCTGGAAAAGAGCATTGGAATGCTGTCAAATAGATTTTGAGATATCTTTTGGGAACTATTGATGCGGGTTTAGAATTTGTGAGGGATATGAACAACAGTCATTTATGTGTTGGTTATGTAGACTCAGATTATGCCGGTGATCTGGATAAGAGACGCTCTACTACAGGGTATGTGTTTACCTTGGCAGGAGGTCCGATATGTTGGAGGTCCATTCTGCAGTCGACAGTGGCTCTATCTACTACAGAGGCAGAGTATATTGCAGTGACTGAAGCTTTCAAAGAAGCTATATGGTTGCAAGGTTTGTTGGATGATTTGGGAGTGGTGCAAGATCAACTTCCTGTGTATTGTGATAGTATGAGTGTCATCCACCTAGCAAAGAATCAAGTTCATCATGCCCGAACAAAGCATCACTACAAGAAAACACTGATTTAGCGTCAAAAATTTAGAAGCGGAAATTTCCGTCGCTAATTAGCGGCGGATTTCCATGCGATCTGCAAGGGATAAATTTTTGTTTTTTCATTTTTTTTTCTTTTATTTATCACCGTCGTCTTCTGCCATCTCTCGCTAAGTCGTTGCAAATTGCGTCAAATCACCGACGAAAAATTTCTACCGCTATTTTCCGCTGCAAATACAAGCAGAATACCGACGAATATTTATAGAAGCTTTTTTGCAGCAGAATTCCGACGGATTTGCAAGAGATGTTTATATTTTTATTTTTAAGATATACAGAGGGCAATCAACATCCTCACACTACTGTTAATTTGAGCCATTGAGATCAAACTATCTAACGGTTGTAATTAGTCATCCGTGTGCATTGAGGACCTTCAAATTGGAAAAACAAATTGTAACGTGAAATTTTAATTCTCTCTACAGATCAAAATCACGCCTTCCCCTTTTCTTTTCTTCGTCAATCTTAAACCTAGATCAACAAGTTTTCCCCAAATTTTAAAAAGCTACATAAATTAAAATAAAAAAATGTTCTGTTGAGATATTATCCGACTTATAATGGCGTCCTCTAGATACGCCTGGCAAGCCGACTCATCTTCGTTTCTGACCTTCCAACCCCTTTCCGGTCTCCTCCGACACCAGATCCGTCACGCCAACCTCCTCCTGACCATGGAAATCTCAAGAATCGTGCCCAATCTACTGTCGTAGACGAAGCCCAAGCCTCCGCGAATTATCTTCCGGAAAAGTCGACAACGAAGGTTCCTGGTACAGGTCCGACTGATCTTGCTAATCAAAATTCGCTGCCTGCCCCGCTTCCTCCTGCGATGGATGCGGATGGTTTCCAGCTGGTACTTTCTAAAAGGAATAGAAACCCTAGAGACACAATTGTTTCCGCCATCTCAAAATCTGCTGTCCTCTGCATATGTTCCTGAAAGTTGAAATCCTAAATACTCTGTCCATAAAGCAAAATCCAATGGAGCTGATTTGAGGAAAAAGGGTAATGCTTGCCAGAATAGCATCTAAGAAGGTGCTGGCTTCCTACCATTGCCTACTCCCCCAGTAAAATCCGCAGCAATTGAAGAACTCACAGCAGACGTCTCGACAAGATTCCCGTGCTTGAAAGGATGTCGTCAAAGGTAGTCAGGTTCCAGTAAGAATTCCGCTAAAATATTATTTGCCTAAAGAATTTAACAGTATGAATTGTGCGAACTATAGCAGGTTCATGTGATGTGCAGAGAGGTTCAGTTGTTTGTGAAGGCAGTTGAAGGTATGTATGGTGGTTGGGGAATGTTTCTTCTAAATGATAAATGGGAATGAAATTACCAATGAAAATTGAATACTGAGAATATAATATCAATTGAAAGCATAATGTACATTTTACTGAGAACAGACTGCCAACTATAATAAAAATGCAATGCAAGTTGTTTTTGTTCTTCTTAATGCAATCTATCTTTTTATGTTGTGGTTTTTGTAAATTAAAATACAGTACGATTCACTGTACTTGTCTTATTAACTTAATTAAGAGAAGATGAAAAATGTTTACTAGCAATTGAAAAAGTATTCTTGCAGAATCAGTCTTGCATGTTTATCTATCATTTGAGGTTGACTTCAACTAAATGGCACTATAAAACTACTAACTAATTGTGTACCAATGTATCACACCAACGATATATTTATCTGTTTTTGTTTTATGAAGCTATTTCCTCTGTCTGGGTAGTAGTTTAAATATTCGCTACTTTAGATTTCATTTGATTACTTCAGTCATAAATGGGGGCCCAAACCTTTTGCCTCTTATACAGTTTAATTTGTCTTTCCCGCTGCATATTTCCTTTTTGCAGTCTGAGTACTCTTATGCAGTTTAATTTGTTTTAGTTAAGTTTGTTTAATGGTTACTTGACTTCTATTCTGATACTTGTCAATTTTATATGAAGTAACATGATAACAACACGTCCAACAAATATAGTTATTTTTATATATTACGATTTTATTTTTTTAATATATGTTGCGTGAGCAAGGACCAAGTCTCTTCTACCTACTTAGTTACTTGAAGTTAGGTAGCTCATTTGTTTGATGTCGCTATCGGGACTGTGTCTACTGCTATATACTGTCGTGTTTAGCAGTAAAATCTAGGAACACCGGTTACGCCATAGTTTAATTTAAAGGCATTGGACAAACTTGAATAGGCATTCCAATGCAGTAGTTAAAATAGCTATCCTGATTTATGTTTGCACGAATGACGCACGCACGTATTGAGCATGAAAGTTATCCTTTGCACAATTGAAGCACACATATGAGCATGAAAATGCCATTTATTTAGGTTTTAGATATGACTTCAACCCAACCCAGATGTATAACACTAGATTGATACATGTATGTTGAGATTGATGAAATCAATCTTTCCATCCTGTCATTGTTTTATATGTGCATCAGTGCTTGGGGAAATTTGACATAATTAATTATTTTTCTAAAGAATTTAACATGATATTCTTTCTAGTAAGATTTATTAAGCTTAAGGTCTGGTTTGGATCAACTTACGTTAAGTCATTTTGTTGAATAATCTTTTCTGATGTATTTTCAGGGAATTGCTTTGATTTAATGTACAAGTTCATGGAACTACAATTATGTGGAGTGAAAAGAATAGAAATCCAAAGGGTGATGAGGTATGATTTTCTGAGTAGCTATCAAGCTGCAAGTAAGATGTTCTTTTCGCATTGAATGATGTGGCGACATCTAAAAAATTCAATATAATCATGTATTTGTACGCAGCGAGCAGTTAGAGAAAAGAAAGTCATGCGTTCAGTGTAAATTAACCTTCTACTTTGATGAGTTAAGCAATTAATTAAAACAGTTAATTCAATCTACAACACTTGGTTCTGAGGATTGAAGATTCAATCCCTTCTCGGTTTGTCATATATTGTTTTTATTTGCAAATTGTCATTGATGGTTTGCTAAGCTGCCCTTAAGATTTTTGTGCAAAGGTTATTTGGCACTGAGAAACTTAAGGTCCAAAACACTAATCCAACTTTCCTTAGCTATTAATCATCATCTTTAGTCTATCTCTACTATTATCTGGAGTTGCCTTTTTGCATTATCATTGTTTGAACTTACTTGATCACAACATAATTTATTTAGTGCTCCATATTTAAAACTTTTTTCTCCATTAAAAAAAAAGACTTTATGAAGGTGAAAGCGTGTATTCGTTGGTTGTAATTATTTTTTATATTAGTTTTTACTTGAACCCTACTACTACGTACATTTATTAATAAATCCGGTTAGGTGATCTCGAAGCAAGTGAAGTGTAACTAATGTTTTAAAGCATAATGGATCTGTACAACAAATGCTAATATCAATCATCAATTGTTCTTACTTAGAAAGCATTACATTCCTATGAATTACTACCAATTTCAAATGTCGAACATAACAGACAAAAGTTCAAAATGAGTTTATCATATAAATTAAATGTGTATGTCGATTAATATACAGTCTTCTAAACCTAGCATAAATAAATCATGCTCAAAGTGAAATGGTGTTTCGGATATTGTTCAAAGCAACTATTTTACAACATTTGCATTTATTACATTTTTCTATATTAAACAATACTGATAATTAAAAATATATTTACAGTAGCTTTGAAGTGTATTTTTTTGAATACATATATCATAAGACGGTCTGAGAATCATACATAAAATATATGACGTGTTTTCAAATTTGTGGAACCTCCGTATCTTTTTTGTTTCAAATATTCATGTAAACATAATAGGTAAAAGAATACAACAATAAGGATAAACAATTAGCTATTTCATGATTTTCATTTGGATTCGATCATGCATGAACCGCATAACTTATTTGAGTTCTAGTACTACGTGACATGCATAATGGATCTTCTTGCCAATGCATTATGTATTCATTTCATACGTTCCCACTCTCCTCATCAAAAAAATGTTGTTAATGATAAAATTTTACTTATTAGAATTTCATGCTAGATATTCTTTTGTGGTGTACTGTATTTAAATTAAGGCAATTCAACATCCTGCACTATTCATATTAATGAATTGTTAAACCTAGTATATTAGATAACCAAGCCTAAACTCTGCATCGTTAAATTTTGTATGCAACTTTGGTCAGGCTTCTGGTTGAATTCATAGTTGCACATATAAATTATACTGTGTTCGACTCCATCATTTCTGGATGTGGAATGGAATGCAATTTTTAGTAAACGCAAGTTTCTTGTTGTCTTCGAAATATAAGTATAACAATATTATTTTAAGAATGCTAATAAAACATTGATGAAGTATGCCATTTCTTAGAACAAAAAATTTCGTAAGTATAACATGGTCATTGCTAATGAAGAGGGATGTCTCTTCTGTTAATAATACTATTTTTCAAGCAACTTAAATCATTGTAAACAAATGAATACATAAAAAATTCATAAGTTAGACAGCCAAGACAACCATGTGGACCATAAATCATTGTAAACAAATGAATACATAAAGAAAACGACTTGGGAATATAATTCTGTTAATGGATTTTCTGATGAAAATAACATTATAATTAGATGCCTCCATTTGTTTTCCCATAAGACCATCGAAACTTATATCTTGCAAGAATAAGCAAAAGAAACTAACAGTATGAAACTTTTATCTTGCAAGACAACCGAACGTTATAAAATGAGGAATCAACGAAGAGATAAATATAAAAATGAATATATTCAAATAAAAAAGATGAGAAGATAAAACATTTTAAGAAAGAGTAAAATTCGTGGGCTGTTAAATAAGCAAACAAAATTGGAAAAAGATTGTGAATTGACAAAACTTCTTCCAGTAATGTCATTGCTATCAGATCAAAAAATGCCGAACGTTATAAAATGAGGAATCAACGAAGAGATAAATATAAAAATAAATATATTCAAATAAAAAAAATGAGAAGACAAAACATTTTAAGAAAGAGTAAAATTCGTGGGCTAATAAATAAGCAAACAAAATTGGAAAAAGATTGTGAATTGACAAAACTTCTTCCAGTAATGTCATTGCTATCAGATCAAAAAATCAATAACTGCTAATTACTCACACTATATATAATCAATGCTTACTAATGGTACCTTCTTTCCCTCATTGCACACCAGACAAATCACCTATGTAACAATCAGTACAATTACAAAAAAAAAATAGACTTGTATGTAATAATACAAAATCAAGATCTTTGTGATATTTTTTTACATCCTAACAACATGTTTGATGCTTCTACCTGAAGATGCATTGTTTTCTCAATAGACAGAATAAATCTTGAGCAATAAATAAATGAAACAACATATTTTGCAAATTGTTCTTCAGAGGCATAAGGAATTTTTTATTATTTCAGATTTCCTGACCCACTGTGTTGCACCGTCACGTCCAGCACAAAGGCATATAATGCAAAGTGACAGAGATCTACATATGCATTGTTCTTAGAATCTTGCATATAGTTAGTATATTTTGATACCAAATTACGAATGCAAGTTGAATGTTACCAAAGAAGATCCAAGGCCTCCAAATTACTAATTCTAAATTTGGAACAATAAGCGGTTAGGTTAGTTGCTAGCTGAAAAAAAATTGAGGAATAAAATTACATAAGCCAAATTTTCAAACATATTTCATTGATTGCTTGAACAGAAGTTCAAATTCTTGATTTAATTAAAAAAGGAGAACCTAGGCTTTCCTTTTATTTCAATAGTTCAGCTTGCAGATCAATCGCTATTTTGCATGAATAAAACAATATGAAATAGATGCAGAATTGTAGTCATAATGTGATGCGACATTAGAATGATATGTAAAACAATGACCTCTTTTTCCATAGCAGATCTGTGATGAAGCTCGCCTATTATCTAGTTTATCAATCTATGACTATGTATTCCAACAAATTTAGATGGGTAATTAGTGGACAATGGGTAAAATATGCACACGTTTTACTATGTGGTTCTAGCTTGTGTATATTTCAATATTCAGACTGACTAGTTGTGTTTAATGTCATTGCTTTAAGAATCTTGATGTGTTTTTTTTTTTTGCTTAGGTGGATGGTAATTGTCTATAACATGACAGAACTCATCCTCGCATAACGGCCTGCACTTCCAAACTCTTCTGAAAGGAACCTAAATGTGCACAATAAATTATGCAAATCATTCACATTGGAGTGAATTTAGAACTATGATATATTCCCCTACCGTCACAGCATAAGAATAACTTAGTTGTATAGCAAGATAAATGCAGAAAACAGGGAACGAAACTTATACCAGAAGGTTTTCTCGATTTGAGGCCCATGCATCATTCCATAATAGGATTGGAAGGATGTTTTTATGCATTAATTTAATAAAAGCAAATGTTTCAAAAACTACAACTTTTTCTGTTTTTGTATTTTTGATTAGCAACCAACACGTATCAAAATGATATTATGTATATGTAAGTATATATGTGTGTGTGTAGGGGGGGGGGGTGTATGTATGTATGTGTCCGTGCATGCATAATTGCATATGTACTTTTATATACATATGTAGACATATTATCATAAATTTTTGGTTAATATGAGTAACACATGGTACAAGAATATAATAAGAAGCATGAGATACGAGTCATACGACAAATAATCTAACTTAGTTTTCCTAATGCATTCAAATATATAGATTAAGTAATTCTCAAGATGTACCTGTGCAGGGAATGATTTATCAAGAAAATGAAAAGAGTTCGGAACTATGTTTATTGCATCATCAGATGTAGCTTCAAATACCCCATACAGCTTTCCCTCCTCATGCTCAAAGAGTAACAATAACATGCCAGCTTTTATTTTTTTTGACAAGGTCAATCATGTGAGCTGGAAGCCTAAAATGATTCTTCCGGAGACATTCTTGTTTTGTAGCTTGATGCCCCCTCCATTTTACAGTTAGATTTAAATTCCTTTTGTTCACAATGCATCTTCACATGACCAATTGACCAATATTCCTGCATGTTGTATTGATTTCAGAAAAGGACAGCGTTGTAGACATGCGTGGTTTTAGCTGCTCCAACGTCCCTTCATGGCATCATTATTTAAAGAGAAAAAATGACAAAGCTCCACTTTGGATTGTTTGAAGTCTGACTTGCGCAAGGATTGTGGAAATGTTTGGTTGTTTCTGCGGGAAGTGGAGATAATGGAAGTGTTTTAGTTTGTTACAGCTATTTAGCTTGTTACATTAATGAGAGCTATTTCAATTTTACTGTCAGCCAATTCAACCCGTAAGTTTTTGTCTGTGCAAAAATGTTTTAAATAATTATCAGAAGTGAAGATCGAACAGTGTTACAACAAGGATGTTCAACAAATACTAGTACGCTACTATGCCAATTACAAAGCTTTACATACACAACATACAAGGCTATACTGTTACTATTGTATATGCTCCAAATTTTTTATTTTTATTTTTTATTTCTAAAATGGAGGTTAATATGTTTGAAACACCTATTTAGTATGTTTGCCCAATTTGTGCAGAGGAAAGCTTTGAATTATGGGATAATATTACTAGACATATAGTCATTTGTATCGAGGAATCAAGACATCTGAATGATGATACAAATCAAGAGCTGTTAAGAAAGTTGTACAATACTGAAGGGTTGATCAATATGGGCCGCTACAGCAAAGGGTCGTCGGGATGCAATGGTTACTACTCACAACAAAACCAAAGCTGTTTTTGGCAATCGTACAGACTGGCCCCATCATGTAAACACCTACGTATGGAATATTGAACAAGCACTCTATGATGCATACTCATCATCTAAACAAGCACATAACGGTGGTAAGCTTGCCTTTGATAGGAATTCATTTGAACAAACATGCTTGTCATAGTTATGTTGATCATAATTCAGTTTCATGTATGAATTAATGAAGGATTATGGATGTTCTCTTTTGTATGTGATTATGAATGTTCTTTTCAGTTCAAAATTAATATCGTTGGCAAATTTAAATTTGTTTTTTTATATGTTATTTATTTCAGCGTTCACAATTAGATGATATTAGTGTTATATATATATATATATATATATATATATATATATATATATATATATATATATAGGTTGGTCAGAAGGGGAATAGCGACGGATTTCCAACTAATGTTGCTAGGTGAAATGTTCACATAAAAAGATACGTCGCTAATCCCTTGCTAATTAGCAAAGGTTTAGCGACGGATATTTATAAATAATAATTTCTTAAAAGTACATATCCGTCGCTATTCTCTTGCTAATTAGCAAGGGTTTATCGATGGTTATTTGTAAATAATAATTTCTCAAAAATACATATCCGTCGCTAATCCCTTGCTAATTAGCAAGGGTTTACCGACGGATATTTATAAATAATAATTTCTCAAAAATACATATCCATCGCTAAAACATCGGTAAATAAATTTTAAAATAATTTAAGATTAAAATTTTATATTGAGAGAAATGACGGAAAATGGTCGGAGAACTCACGCTAAAATCCGTCGCAAAAGTTTGACACAAATACCGTCTTGAAATTTACCGACCACTCAGATCCGCAGGTAATCCGTCGCTAATGCCTATATAGCGACGGATTACCAGCGGATTACGCCGCTGCAAAATCAGCTTTTTCTTGTAGTGCATATTGATGTGCGTTATCATTTCATCAGAGAAGTATTAGCTGAGAGTCATATTCTGTTGGTGAAGATTGATACAAAAGAGAATCCTGTAGACATGTTGACTAAAGTGGTTCCTAGTTCAAGTTCAAGCATTGTCTTGACTTGATTAATGTTTTGTATGTTTGATGTATGATACCCCGATGGGGTGGAGGTTCTTCGGAACACTGTGAAGTCTCGCTTGCGAGACATTAAGATGAACTACGACAGCTTGATCCTTTGGGTACGTAGGCAACTACTTTGGTGGTGCAGCTGGATATGTGGCAATCAGAGTATTTTGTGTGTGATCGTCTCATGCTTTTGTGCATGATCCGAGGTGGAGAATTGTGAAGTATGGTGAAGTATGGTGCACTTTATGTGCAGTGACGTGCCATATTGTGTTATGGTTTGTGGGCCTCTTGCGTGTAAAAGTCCTTTTACATCCATATATATATGGGGTAGTATGTAGTAAGGGTTTCAACACAGAGAGATAGTGAGGAGCCGCCACAAAACCAAATATGAGAGCAGCAGCTAAAGTGAATTTCTGAGAGTAAGCTGGTAGGTTTTTTTTGTGCAATCTTTGTATGAGCTCTTGTGTAATTCTCCATTGTAAGTAATAAAATCACTCTCGCTTTGCCCGTGGACGTAGGCTACTGCCGAATCACGTTAAATCCTTGTGTGTTCATCTTTGTTTTGCTGTCTTTGTGTGTCTATGCATTGAACTTGGGCTGTTATGGACTGAATTGGACTTTGCAAGTAGTGTTCTTGCTTTATGTTTGCTGTCCTGTTCATTTCTGCACTATATTGGACTGTTATGTGTTGAGTTTGGCCTCCGCTGCGCCATTAGTCTCGACAATATATATATATATATATATATATATATATATATATATATAGACCCAACGGTCACTAAGGCTGAATCAAACAGAATTTACATTAACTGCCATTTACAATTTGCAGCTGTTAATTATGTTACTGTCTGAACATGCACAAGTGCACACGTGAACGTGCTATGATACCACTTTGTTACAGCTACTTTCTGATATAGCCATGGCAATAACTTCTTGACGTGAATGGGGACAAGGATGACAGAATGTAGGTGCTAGAAAGAAGAAGAAAATAGTGTAGGAAGTTAGGAACAAGGGCATTAAAGGAGAAGTTCAGACGGGATCAGTAGATAAGAGAAAGAATTATGGGAAGAATGGAGGAGTTTTAGGTCGGAGGGATGATCAGAAAATAGAGAGAAGAGGGGTAGCAGAGAGTATAAGAAAATAGGTAGAAAAGATTAGCAGGAAGAATGAATTTGCTTTATTTTTCATCATCATGATCAATACAAGATATTGCCTGCTATATATAAGTTGGACCCAACGGTCACTAAGGCTGAATCAAACAGAATTTACATCAACTGCCCTTTACAATTTGCGACTGTTAATTATGTTACTGCTTGAACATGCACAGGTGCAAGTGTGAACGTGCACGTGCACACTTGCAACTCATGCTGCCCTCTTCCCTTCGGTGCTGTCATATAACCTTGGGGTACTGTAGCTTCATCCCCGCTACTAACACCTCCTGTGACCATCTCTGATGAACTTATGGCCGGTTATTGACGTTCTATGGTTTGGAGAGGCGATTTCTTCACCGAAACGAGGGCTATTTGCTTGGAGATGTTCCAATTCCCCTCCCCTTCAGAAATAAATCTTGTCTCAAGATCCAGCGTCCGAAACCTTCGAATTAAGGGCTAGTAATCTTCCCACATGGCCTCATCTTCACCCCTACCCTTCCATTTGATCAAAACTTGCACTACAGCCTTACCCTCCTTCGGCACCATTCTTTGATCCAAGATCTTGTCAGGTTGAAGTACTTTTTCCTCTGTATAGCTGGGGACATCCTCGTGAATAACGATTCAATTTTCCATCATTTTCTTCAATTGATACACATGGAAAACCGGATGTATCTTGATGTGACTAGGAAGCTTGGTTATAGACCACTGTTCCAGTCTTTTCTTCAACCTGATACGGTCCATGGTATTTAGGTGACAATTTATGAGTTTTTTGAGTTATGGCAGTAATCTTCCTATAAGGTTGAAGCTTTAAATAAACCCAATCACCTATTTCAAAACTTCTTCCCGTTCTCTTTAAATCAGCATATCTCTTCATTCTTTCTTGTGCTGCCTTTAGACTGTCTTCGAGGAATTCTAGGGCGATATATCTCTACTACATAATATCTCTTCTACTGCTTCTACCCTTGCCGTAATAGGGAAATATGATAATAAATTAGGGGGATCTCTTCCATAGACAGCCTGATAAGGGGTAGTATTGGTTGAGACTTTCCAAGATGTATTATACCGATATTCGGCCAGTGACAACCAATTAACCCATTCATCTGGTCTATTATTCACAAGACATCTTAAGTAGCATTTGTTGATCACCTCGGTTTGAATATCACTTTGGGAATAGTAGGTAGAGCTCAATTCCAAACTATAGCCTTGAAGTTTAAACAATTATTGCCAGTGCTTGTGAACATGGTGTACTTATCACTCACTATAGTTTTTGGTAAACCATGCAACTTGAACACGCCATTGAAAACAAATTTGGCCATTTCCTTTTCTATATATGGATGTCTCAAAGGAAAGAAATGGGAATACTTGCTGGGTCAATCTACCACACATACACAACAGTGAGCGATGACTCTTAGGAAGGCATATGATAAAGTCCATTGATATATCTTCCCAGATTTTATTTGGAATGGAAAGGGGGTTTAACTGGCCAGACATTTGCACATTTTCGTTTTTATTTCTCTAATAAGTATCACGTTCTTTCACGAATTTCTCTACTGACTTCTTCATGTGTTTCCAAAAGAAAACTTTCTTGGTTTTCTTGATGGTACCCTTTATTCCTGCATGTCCTCCTAATGGTGTCGAATGGTGATCCTGAATTATGATCTATAGTAAAGAGTTTGAGTGGTGATTAATGAGGAGTTTGCACTTGTAAAATATTAGCTCATCTACCACCTTGTATTTGTTGGTATTAACCTCTTGATCTTATATCTTTTTCTTCAACTGTTGATCTCACTCAGATGTTAGTAGTGACTTTTTCGATTCACCCAACCAAGTGGTTTGCACGGATGATATGGCTTGTGCCCGTAAGGGTTCGATGCTGGTTTCATCTCTTCTGGACAAAGCATGAGCAACGATATTTTCTTTTCCGCTCTTATATTCTACAATATAATCGAACCCATGTATTTTAGCAAGCCATTTGTTTTGCACTCCTGTATATAATTTCTGAGTCAATAAAAACTTGAGGCATTGATGGTCAGTCATGATCAGAAATTGTCTTCCTAGAAGATATTGCGACCATTTTTTGTCGCAATTACAATTGCCATCAGTTTTTTCATAAGTAGATAAGGCCAAATTTCTTCCGTGTAGGGCTTTACTTAAATAAGCAATGGGTTTGCCATGTTGCATTAAGACCGCCTTTATACCTAATCCACTTGCATCACATTCCAAAACGAAGGGTTGTGAGAAATCTGGCATTGATAATAATGGAGGCTGAGCTAGGCATTGTTTCAATTGTTCAAATGATTCAACTGCCTCTTTGGTCCAAGCAAAAGCATTTCTCTTCAACAATTCAGTGAGAGGCTTAGCAATAAGGCTATAGCATCTAATAAATTTTCTATAATACCCAGACAAGCCCAAAAATCCCGTTAAGGATTTTAAATTCGCAGGTGTATGCCATTCCTTCACTGCTTGGGTCTTCTTTGGGTCAACAGCCAGTCCTTGGGCCAAAATTATATGCCCAAGATATTAAATGCTTTCCTTAGCAAAACTGCACTTGAATGGTTTTATCACCATCGAATTTTCCTTAAGCACCTGAAATGAAACCCTAAGATGTTCTATATTCTCAGGTCTGGCTATAAATTAGTATATCATAAAAAATACTTTCTCATATAGGGTATGAACATATCATTCATTAATGACTAGAAGGTAGAAGGTGCATTAACTAAATCAAAAACCATAATAGTGAACTCATAATGACCTCCATGTGTTCTAAAGGAAGTTTTGTGTATATCTGGTTCTTACATCTTAATTTGATGATAATTCGATACAAATCAATTTTAGAAAAATATTTTGAGCCACATGAATCATCAATTATGGGGATGGGGTACTTATCTTTGATAGTGAGTGAGCTCAAGCTCCTGTAGTCAATGCACTAGCGCCAAGAGTCATCCCTTTTCCTGACCATCACCCCAAAGGAAGAATAAGGACTAGAGCTGTGTCTAATAATGCTTGTTTCCAGCATGCTCCTGATTATTTTTTCTATTTCATTTTTTATGTGATAAGAATGCCTGTATGGATTTAAGCAGAATGGTTTAGCTTCTGGCAAGAAAGGAATGTGATGATCATGTTTTCTTGATGGTGGCAGGAAATCCTGATCACTGATAATTTCTGGAAATTGATTTAGTAAAGTTTGAACTTCTGGGTGTATTTACTTTTTGTTTTCTTCTTGGTTTGGCTTGGTAATCTGAGTAGTGCACAACATCATAGTAAGTTGTCCTTGTACAAGTTCCTTACTTAAAGTTTTGTTCAGCTACGCGTACCTCTTGTTGTCTTATAATCTTGTTGGCATACTTGAATTTAACTGACTGTTTGTCCAAGTATAAAATAACTTCATCCAAGTCCTTCATCCATTGTGCCCCAAGCACCACTTGACAGCCTTCTAGTGGTAAGAAAACCAAGTATTATTTTACAACCTTGGCAGCTAATGTTTACATTGTGACAAATTCCTGATCCTTGCAGTTTCTCACCATTAACTACATCACCACGTAGACCTTAGAGTCGTCAATTTTAAGCTTAAGCTTGTGTGCCAAAGGTTCATCAATAAAGCTACGGGTGGAGCCAGAATCGATTAGAATTTGCATTGTTTTTCCCTTAATGATGCCTTGTACCTTTATGGTGGATAAAGCTGGAATGCCGCACATGGCTTGTAAGGTGATTAAGAGTGTCTTTTGTCGGGTTACATCTTCTTCATCCTCAGTTTCATTACCCAAGTTTTCTTTAGGATCTTCATCTAGTAACACCAGGTCTTCCAGTATGTATACCCTAGCCTTCTTACATTTATGATCCCTGCTCCATGCTTCACTACAGCCATAACATAAGTTTTGTCTCCTCATTTCAACTAATTGGTAAAGGTTAGTCATTTGCTTTTAACCAGATTTTCTAGGGCAGTATAACTTTTTTCGTTAGTGGGCTGGGGATTCTTAGAGATGGTAAGGGACCAGCTAGGGTTATCTTTAGATGGAGGGAAGGGATGGCTTGTTATGTTTTTCTTAGTAAGATCCCATACCCTTTCGAACATCTTTGTCAAAGAAACAACTTGTTTATAATTAGTGGGCCTGGAAGTCAACACATCAAACCTTATTTCTTCCTTTAATCCTCTTATAAATATATCTAACAAAAATTGGGGTGGAAGTCTGGAAGAGTTTCAAATGTAGGTTGTAGACCTTCGAGTCTAGATAAATATGCAGATGCGGTGGTTACTTGCTTTAGCTTGGCCAAGGTTTTATGTGGGCTTCCATTTCTTCTGAATTGAATCTTGCAAAAATTTATTCTTTGAATGTAGACCATGTCTCAAAACTGGGGATATTTCAAGTATACCAATTATACCATTTTACCGCATCTTTCTTAAGATAAAAGGAGGATATTTCTACCTATAGATGATCCTCGATTTGGTGGAACCTGAAAAATTGTTCTACCTGATTAAGCCACTCCAGAATCATATCATCACCATTATACATAGGAAAATCGAGTTTCAGGTTAGGACAGGGTGAGTTCTTATTCCAAGAAGCAGTTTCTTGACTTGTTTGATTCGAGTTTGACAAATTTGTTAAAGTTTGATTAAGATTCAAGGGATGGAGATTACTGGAGTTCGAGTTATTCTACGGAAATACTGGATTACTTCTTGGATGTTGTTGTAGAAGAAGTGGGTTAGTAGAAGAATGAAGGGGTCGGCCATGGGGATTTAGAGCAAGGATTCCTTGGGTGTTTGTAGTATTTGTCCGATTATTATTGAATTGCCTTTGTTCTACTGTATATCTTGAGTGATGGCATGCAACATATTGTAGGTTCCCTCGAATTTAGTGTTGGTTTCCTTCACATTTTGATCTATTTTGTTGTCCAGATTAGTTAGGGATTGAGAAACCCTGTTATTAACTTCATCTTGCTTACTCCATGTCTCTTCTTGATCTTGGAAAAAGGTGAGGCAAGCAGTGTTATTCTCCGGGGTCCGGGGTCTGAATCATGCCCAGACCGAGGCCCTAATACCATTTTGTTACGGCTACTTTATTATGTAGCCATGGCAATAATTTCTTGATGTAAATGGGGACAAGGATGCCCGAACGTAGATGCTAGAAAGAGGATGAAAATAGTAAGTTAAGAAGAAGGTGGTTAAAGGAGAAGTTTAGACGGGATCAATTGATAAGAGAAAGAATTAGGGGAAGAATAGAGGAGTTTTAGGTCAGAGAAATGATCAGAAAACAGACAGAAGAGGGTAGCAGAAAGTATAAAAAAATAGGTAGAAAAGATTAGTAGGAAGAATGAATTTTCTTTATTTTTTCATCATCATTATCAATATAAGATATTGCCTGCTATATACATATAAGTTGGACTCAACTGTCACTAAGGCTGAATTAAACAGAATGTACATCAATTTCCCTTTACAATTTGCGGCTGTAAATTATGTTACTGCCTAAACATGCATAGGCGCGCACATGCACGTGCATACTTGCAACTCTTGCTGCCCTCTTCCCTTCGACACTGCCGTATAATCCTGGAGTACTACAGCTTCATCCCCGATACTAACACATCTGATGACTGTCTCGGATGAACTGATGGTCGGCCATTGATGTTATATGGTTTGGAGAGGCAATTTCTTTACTGAAACAAGGGTTATTTTCTTGGAAATGTTCCAGAGCGTAACAATCATCAACAATTTGTTGCTAACTGAGGTGAATAATTTTGCAAGGAAAACATGGTGTGAATAGGAACACTGTTTATGTTATTTGCATATGGCTACAATTTTATTTATTTGTTGAAAGTGCAAATTGATGCCGATATAGCATATGATGTGTAATAATACGCTAGATAGCTCAAAAAATAAAACCTTAATATACCATGTGGATGATATCTTTTTATGCTAGGTTGGATGCATTCTCATCGAATTTCAGATCTAAATGTAGTACACTTTCACTAGATCTACATTTAGTACACAGGTAGCCTATTTCAATTTGATATCTGTATCATATGCAAATTTGGAGTGAAATCAGCAATAATATGTATATAAACAGTCACCGTTTGACATCTTTTGGCCCAAAGAACAATGATTGAATATGGTTACAGTACTACCAATGGCAGCTGCCAAGAAAATTATATAATACAAGAAACTCCTGTAAAACATGATATTCAGTGGTAAAAAAACAAATGGTATAAGTTCAAATCATTAAAGAAACAATGTGTGAGAATCTGAACTTTTAAATTTAAACTCGCGGATGTAACAATAATTTACTTCGTTTTTTTCTTAACTATTTTCACACACACACACATATAAATGTAAAAGAATTAAGTGAAAAATAGTATCTGTCATCCACGGACGCAACGCAATAAAAATGGATATTTAGGTCTAATAATGGATTTATGTTGGAATATTGCTTTGAACACACTTCTCGTAAAAATAATGTCAAGGTGTTATATGTGTCATGAATTAAAAAAGATATACAACTTAATTATCTATAGGAGTTTTACCGATTCATCGATTTCTCTTAGAGTATATCAGAAAAAAAATCTTTGTGTAGAAACATCATAAAAAGATTTAATACAAACTACAAAATGAAATGAAATTTCCACTTTATACAATATAAGTGTTACTACCAAAATTACCTTCGGAACAGGCTGGGAATGAAGGGGTAGAAGACCGACATAAGCACAAAAGAATCTTAATTTCGTCAGCAAAAGTTCAACACCAGAAGAAGCCGACAACATAGGGAAATAATCCGAGAGCTGGCAACTGACACCATCATGAAAGAAAAGACCTCAACGCCTATACAAAGAAGGGATACCGGTAGGGTTGTTCTGACGTGAAAGAAAGATGATAGAAGTACTCTAGGAACCGGAAGCCCACAAGGCAGAAAACTAGGAACCTTACACACTGGGACCAAGAGGGACAAAACGGCTATCGGTATTAAGTTTTTTAATACCGATACATAAGGAGACGAAACCATAAAAAATACAAGGGAATCGTCCGGAAGCTATTTACCAAGACCCTCAACAGATGATTACCAGAAGGCCACTCTAAAAAGTAACTAACAAAGCACCGGAAGCAACCCCCAGGAAAAGTAAGGATATGCTTCAAGAGCCTACCAACAGGCTAGTCGGAACCCCCAGAAGAGAGACAAGCTATCCACACTAATTTGCTTAGTTTCGATATCGACAGGGGTGACGGTCCCGACAACCTTCCACTTGAATTAAAAGTTAAGTTCCACAAAGAATTAATAACAAAATGGAGAGCCCACGCCGGAAGCATACTTCAGGAGGCCTACACCCGAAAGCCAAAGCCTTTTGAAAGTCATTCGCGCTGATAAACTCAGGACCAATACAAAATGGGTGGACAAGGAATCAAAAAGGAGCTCCACAGACTGGAGCTCTCCTCCCGAAAGCATGAACCGACACCTCGAAAAGTCGTAGGCAAAGTCTTCAGAACATAAAGCAAAGGCGATCGAAAACCTGAATTTCCGGAACCGAAGAGAAAAGAGATCGACAGGGTTACTGCTGACCCACTAGCAAAAGGGGCCTCGATTTGTCTATTAATAAGACCCCGGGGTCTCATTTTTGGGATGATTTTTCTCATTCTCATTCTTGTACTCTTTTCTCTAGAGCAAACCTAATTCCTAAATCAAATCAGGGACTTTGGTTGTAATCGCTTGTGTATTCTAAATCAAAGATCAATAAAGAGTGGATCAATACTTAGTATATTTCCTTACGAGTTTCTAATATAATTTCTTAGGTATTACCAGTGCTACATATTATTTGCCCTCTACATGCTTACAAGCTCTTACCCAAACTTAAACCCTTCCGCAAAGTCAGTGCAAAACCCCTTCCTACAAACCGTTTCGCCCTTATCGAGGGTGGTGTTTAGGGAACCCTTGTCCTATGATAACTGTTGGTTCTTGAGTCACATAAGCGTGATCCTCAACCCATTGAGGAAGAGTAACTAATCTTTTGGGCTCATAACCTTGATATCTAGGAAATTGTGAACTTACTCAATCTCATGAAATCTAAATAAACCTATTTTTCTAGGTCCACTTCCTTAGACCTATTTTCGGTGTTGACAAAAAATATCGTTAACATTTTGGCACTAGAAGAAGGGCCTGATCCTCCGCTCTTGCGGTTAACCTTCCCTCATATCTAACTGTGTTGTTCCGTCCAAGGTTGGATTAGGCTTTGAAGAAGCAAAACCATGGACAAGAGGTCCCAACAAGAGTCTTATGAATCTCAAATGGATATGTCAGGTACTACAGACCCAAGAGTGATGGAAGAATAAAGGTTAAGAATGGAAGCCTTGTGAATAACTAAAAGGAAAAGGGAAGTAAAGCAATATAATTCAAGTCATTGGAGCAGTAGCCCTTCCTACATAAAACAAACTCTAATCTTTCCTCTAGATGGCTTCACATCAACGGATTATAACATCTTGTCTCTTGTAAGGAAGGCTCTCCACAAACAAATCAAAGGAAGGGTGTTCGAGCAAGAAATAACAGACAATTTTAACCACTTCACTTCCAAATGGTCTAAAAGGGTAGATCTCCAATCCTCGCCTATCTCGGAAAGAGAAAACAAAAGTATGAATGGAGCGATAAGGGTCGGTAACAGAAGAGCTAAATCTCCGCAAAAAGAAAGGAAGTTCACACCAAGGTTACCTAAAGGATATTACCTTACCACTTCAATGGAAAATATTTATTTCCTAACTAAAAACGAACTCAATTATTGGCCATCTACAAAAAAGAAGCCCAAGTTCGAAAGGAAATCGGGAGGGACTTATTGTCACTATCACATGATGAATGGACATGAGACTAACCGCTGCAAGATTCTCAAAGGGATGATCATTAAGTTCTTCAGTCAGGACTAACTACGGGAATTTGTAAAAGGGTCAAACTAAGTCCAATTGAGATCCTTAGGAAAAGGATTGTCTACATGAATTAGGGTATGGAAGCCCACCCAAGAACCGAGATAACCAAAGATGGGTTAACCTACAAAGGGATAAAAATCCTTGTTACCACCTAGTTGGCCAAGGCAAGGCACCTCTTGGAGGGAGGTTGTGTGTAAGCCTTTCTCTGCGCCCAAATCGGAAAGGGCCAGGTTAAAGCATCAACAACGTAAGCCTCCGACCCACACCGGAAACGGTCGTGACAGAGCATCTAATTAGCATGCCCTTCCTCTACTATGAAATAATCACATCCTACATCTCTGCTCGTAGAAGATCACGTTCTACCTCTGCTTATGTTCCATGTTACCCGCAGAAGGGAATGAAAACCCCTATCATCGCCTACGATGGTCAGGATATGGAACCTCTTGGAGGGGGTGGAGTGTAAGCCTGTATCATCACCTACGATGGTCGGCATAGAGCATCAAAAGAATAAACCTTAATTATGTGCCTATGATGGCCCTATTTAAGTATCTAAGACCTTATAATTGCCTATAATTGTTAGGATAAGGCGCCTCCTGGAGGGAGGTCGAGTAAGTCCTTAGGCTTTGCTTGTTGATAAGCTAGCCAAGCGCACCGGACGCACAGTCCCAGAGAGTGGCCAATAAAGCGTGTACATCCTCTGCTTTGACGATAAAAGCCTAGAGAGTGGCTCAAGAAGCACGTACAACCTCTGCTTTATAAATCAAACCCAAAGGGGTAACGAAACGTTAATACTAGAAATGGATTTTTGATCCTCAACCCTTAAGTGCCCGAGTAAGGGTCGATTCGGGACTTCTTTTAATACTGGAAGTGGAATTCCGAAATTTAAACTATTAAATACCCAAATTCGGGTTAAATCAGGACATCCATTAAACAACCGAATCTGGGTTAGTTCAAGATTCTTATTTAGTACCTGAATCTGGGTTGATTCAGGTCTCAATCAGTGCTGGAAGGGAATTTCTAGCCCTATCTTAAATAGTCGACTCTGGGTCGGTTCAGAAGCTTAACTGTGATAAAAAAAAGGAGACATTCAATCTTCTTGATAATCTGAATCTGGCTGGGAATCAGATTTCCATTACCATCGAAAGCGGATTCTTAGTCTTGCATCCTAATCCGGGAAGTGAATAAAAATCCTATCACTATTAAGAGGTGATTTCTGGAAACCTATTCTTAATACCCTAATATGGGTAGCGGAACTTTATTCCTTGAGAAGGGGACATACAATCGAACTAACGGCTGAAGCCCGATTACCTAAAAGGCCTCCAAGTAAGGACATGAGCCTTCTGTATCATTCACGGAAGATTCCTTCACCCATACATTTGCTAAATTCATTATTCATTATGTCAAGCACATATGCGATGCATATTACCATACAACACTAGGATACGGATTCGGGTGAAAGGTCAAGCATGTATCTTAGGTTCCCTCCAATAGAACCTTGGGGCAAAAGCTCCATAGTTTCTTAAAAATCTTGTAGGGGGAAAGTTACAGGAAATACCCGTTATGTTAAGAGGTTTTTACTATTGCCTAAAGTATAAATGAACTCATTAGTTATTTTTATGCTTACGATATCATAATGCTATCACTTTCGGTAAAAATAAGTGGTACTCCATAAATGTCTTTTTCAGCTAACATCTGGTAAAAAGTGTTAAATTTATGCACAATGTAATGATGAAATTATGAAAGGAGGAGTGTTCCCATCATAGGTTGTAAGCCACTTGTTAAAGTAACACTTCTATAAGTCATAACTTCATACATAAGCACTGTCATTGTATGCTATTACATATGACATATAGTACACAAGCACCCCACACTCTGCATAATTATTTACAAAAATATTTTAAAATCAGTGCATCTCTAGAAGGAAAAGGATCCTTATTCTGTATTGAAAATTATGCGTAACAGGATTTAGTTCTCATGTGCACCCTTATAGGTGCTTAGCGAGGATTTTGGAATAAAAGATGGCTCTCTCACTTTATCCAAGGTGTTGGCTAGGAGGTCAGGAGAGGAATCAAATGAACTCCCAAACTCATCAGGTGTATAAACTGGAGGACACTTGCGGTAATCCAACTCTCCAGTAAGAGGCCTGTCGTGACCCTGAGTCAGCTTCGGTCGATATGTACCAGTTTCTCTTAAAAGCTGGTCCTTTTCACCACCTAGAAAGTCATGGCGGATCCGAGGATATTGATTATAAACCTTCTCAAGGTCCCTCAAGAAGCAATACCGCGCCAATGAGGAAGACTTAATAAGAAGAGACTTCTCCAGGTATTCTCTTTTCAATTTAATGTAGTCGCCTAAGAAATCCCTAGAAAGCAAACCCTGAAGGAAATATCGCAAAAATTAGAAGAAAGAACAATTCGTCACATCGTAAGCTAAACAAGTGTATTTATTACAAATAACCCTCTTTCTCATACATGATAGATCTTTTAAAAGTCTCTGATACAAATCGATACTTATTAAACTTAAGTTTGTCTAAAGGTAATTCTCTAGGGATAGAGGTAACTCGAGGAAGATTCCAGTATTCTACCGGGTGAAGGTACACACTACGCTCATCTAGGCACCTTCTGTGCAGACGTCTAAGCAAGCCCACTCTATAATCACCTAAAAGGAAAATATCCACTGTTTCATATCTACTATAAATTTGGTACATAAATTCTACTAATATGTCCTTGTCTTCAATTAGCATCCAGAACATAGTCATGAGCTTGGTATTTTTTTTAGAAGACCCTCGCATCGTAATCGGGCAGTTCTTAACCTAGGGGCGGCTTCCTTTTCTTTTAAAAGAAGTAGTTTGGCAGCACCCTTGCCAAGGAGATGGTATCTTTTGGAAAAGATGTTATATTTGTTTTTCAGCCCCTTAGTAAGACAGATCACTTCTGACTGGGCCTTTTTAACGGCGGAACAGCTAGAACCTGATTTCCTCCTCTTCGCCTAAGCGATAAAGGGGAAAAGATAAATTGTTGAGGAGAAGTAAAAGAATTACGCATCATAGAAACTATCATACCGTGGAAGCAGGAGCAGAAGCTCGAGAGGTGACAATCGAAGAAGTGCCCGCAAAGTGTGAATCTTTTCCCACCTTCCGCACTTTAGAGGAGGTTGGGGATTCAACCGAAACAGGATCACCTTCGGCAGTTTCAATGTCTTCTCCACATGCCTCATCTAGGCCATCGGGGGTCAAGAAGGAACAACCAGTGCCAGCCAGACCACCATTATACTCTCCCTCATCCTCAGTAGAATCCATAAATGGGGGATTATCACTTTAGCACCAACAATCTCTGGTACCTCAATAAGAGCTCTCTCATTATCAACATACGATTCCTCAAAAGAGATATCTTCAATAAACAAACGTTTGGCCCCGTCGATCTCCTCTCTCGCGAGAATTTCTTCTTTTCTCCTCATACGGGATATCTTGGACATGAATCTTTCTACTAAAGATGGATCGAGAGAAGAAAAGTTTACTTCCGAACATCTATCCATATCGTCTACATAATGAAGAAGAAAGGCATCTTCAAAAGAATTAACCGTAATTTCGTCCAAAGTGGTTTGGAGAAAATATGAAATCCTGTGCCTAGTATTGTTCACTACTCTGGCATAGTTGACCAATAATGTATCCTTCTTGCCGAGCTCAACCTTAAGAGAGTCATTCTCTTTCTCTAAAAGAGAATGTTGACTTTGTGAAGAAGAACAACGAGAATCAAGCGACGTGATGTTTTCTTTGATTTTTTCCAAAGTTTCCTTTAAAGCACTAACTTCTTCAGCCAAGGCTAAACGGGTTTTCCTTTTCCACATTATTTAAATCCTTTGCTTCTGCTAAAATTGACTCCAACTTACTCCGCTCCACCACCAAACCTTCTTTAGCAAGGATAAGAGTGTCATTTTTCCTTCTTAAAGACATGTTTTCTTCTGTAAGCCGCCACAACCCCGAAGAAGGCTCGGAAGAGTTATCTTGTGTCAAAAACGACTGCTTAATAACCTATAAATTAAGAGCACGGTTGGTATACATGAGACACTTAAAAGAAAGGAAGTTAATCATGATAGGTAAAGATTCATACCAGCAAGAGCTGTTCAACCAGAGCTTGACAACCACCAGGGAAGGCAGGTGAAAGATCAACATTGGAAAAGGTAGAAGAGGAGATAATCCGCCCAATCAATTCATCAAAGCTATCGCCAGCAGAAGGATTGACAGTAGCGGGAGGGGCGATATCCTCGTAAGAAGTAGAAGAAGAAGAAAATTCCATTGCATGATGCATTCCATTAGAAACTTCGGAAGACCGGACAAGATGAGTGCTCGAACGAAGGGCCTTCTTTGGAGAAGTAACCTCTAGGGCATTAGAAACCACGTCGAGGCAAAGGGAATGCATCATGCTGAGTTCTTTGACTTTTTCGAAAATGGATCTTCTAAGATCTTTTCCATAAGTTTCCTTTTTTACATTCTCCCTAGACTTTAATAATGCGTCCTTAAGAGAAGAGACTCCAACCCTTGGAACCAAGAAAACGAAGCCGGTCTTGCTGGACTTGGTACGTATGAATCCTAACATGCAAAAAAAGAAAACTGAGTAAGATCTCCATTAAGACTCCATGTTAAAAATACCACATAAAGGGCATACCAGGATTGTCAAGAAATAAAGGAGCGTTGGGAGAGACAGAAGCATTTCTTCCCAGTGACAAAAAGAAAGTCCCTTTACTAAACAAGACCAAGGGTGGTTGCCCAATAATGGATTGACTGGCCGACAACAGGGAGTGCCTCCAAAGGATAGAAGAGGTAAGTAGTGAAGTCATGTTACCGTATTGCCCGGAAGCAGAACCAAGGAGATCAATCGCCTCCTTATCCGCAAAACTCGACAGTTTGGTCGCAGAATCTACAAAAACACATACAAAAGGTTAAAAAAAGCCCTCCGGATAACAATTTCTTCGTGGGGTTTGCACGGAAGATATGGGGGTTTGTGTCACTAAGTTTAGAAGGGCGAACCAAGTAATCAAGCATAGAAGGACTCAAAGAACCATTACCCGATTCCAAGGATAACAATTCTAGACCAAACAAGTTGGTGTAAGTATTGGGAGAGAGTTGGAGGGGAGCAATTCCCAAATATTCTAGATACTGATGGAGGAAGCTGGGAAAGGGGATGAAACCCCCATGCAAGATGTGAATTGCAGAATAGGCAAAGTAGCCTTCCGGAGGGGATGCGATAGTGTTCGTTTCACGAGGAGGAATGACTTCAACACCCGAAATCCTAAAATCCTGAAGAATAACATTAACTTGTTCTTGAGACGAAATTAAGGAGTGCTTATCAATAACATCAACCTTCCTAGAGGGGGAAGGGTCATTCGGAAAATAACAGTTCCTATCAGGTTTAAAGGCAATATGCTTTTTTCCCATAATGCCAGGTATAATCTGATTAATTTATGCAACAAGGTAAGAATGATGCCCGAAAGAATAGGAACCTTATTATTTTAAAAAGAACTCAATGATTATAGGAGACTATACCTCCGACGTCACCATTAGAATGAAGTCAAAGTAAAAACGCTAGTTAAGTGCTGCCAAATAAGTTCAGAATCAGTTGTCGGGAACAGATGGATAGGTAACTAAGATCAGTTCACGACAAGTGAAGCCGATTGTGACCACAACTCAAAATTTGCTAATCACATTTTTGGCTTCAAAACATGAATGACTTACCAAGAAACTTATTTTAAGATTGCTGATACTTTCCTAAGATAAATTTTTCAAGAAATGATGAAGTGGAAGCAAAACTAATGACGTGAGATAAAGAGGGTGTATATATACACGAGAAGAAGGGAATAATTAATCTATTCAAAAAGTTTGGTTTGAAAAGCCGAAAATACCCCTTCACTAGGGGGCAAATATTACTACCAAAATTACCTCCAGAATAGACTAATGGTGAAGGGGTAGAAGACCGACATAAGCACAAAAGAATCTTCCGTCAGCAAAAGTTCAACACTAGAAGAAGCAGACAGCATATGGAAATAATCCGGGAGCTGGCAATCGACACCATCATGAAAGAAAAGACCTCAAAGTCTATACAAAGAAGGGATACCGGTTGGGTAGTTCCGACATGAAATAAAGATGACAGAAGGACTCCCGGAACCGGAAGTCCACAAGGCAGAAAACCAAGAACCTTACACACCAAGACCCAGAGGGACAAAAAGGCTATCGGTATTAAATTTCTTAATACCGATACATAAGGAGACGAAAGCATCAAAATTTCAAGGGAATCGTCCGGAAGCCATTTACCAAGACCCCCAGCAAATGACTACCGGAAGGCCGCTCTAAAAAGTAACTAACAAAGCACCAGAAGCAACCCCCAAGAGAAGTAAGGATATGCTTCAAGAGCCTACCGACAGGCAAGCCGGAACCCCCAGAAGAGAGACAAGCTATCCACACTAATTTGCTTAGTTTCGATACCGACAATGGTGACGGTCCCGACAGCTTTCCATTTGAATCACAATGGAAAACTCCACAAAGAATTAATAACAAAACCGAGAGCCCACGCACAAAAGCATACGTCCAAAAGCCTACACCCAGAATCCAAAGCCTTCCGAAAGCCATTTGCACCAATACACTCGGGAGCAATACAAAATGGGTGGACAAGGAATCAAAAAGGAGCTCCACAGATTGGAACTCTCCTCCCGAAAGCATGAAATGGCACCTCGAAAAGCCATAGGCAAGGTCTTCAAAACATAAAGAAAAGGCGACTAAAAGCCAAAATTTTGGGATGATTTTTCTCATTCTCATTCTTGCACTCTTTTCTCTAGAGTAAACCCTAATTCCTATATCAAATTGGGGACTTTGGTTGTAATCGCTTGTGTATTCTAAATCAAAGATCAATAAAGAGTGGATTATTACTTAGTATATTTTCTTATGAGTTTCTCATATAATTTCTTAGTTATTACCAGTGATTCGTATTATTTTCCCTCTACATGCTTACAAGCTCTTACCCAAACTTAAACCCTTCCGCAAAGTCAGTGCAAAACCCCTTCCTACAAACCATTTAGCCCTTATCGAGGGTTCAGTTTAGGGAACCTTTGTCCCAAGATAACTGTTGGTTCTTGAGCCGCTTAAGCATGATGCTCACCCCATTGAGGGAAGAGTAACTAATCTTTTGGGCTCATAACCTTGATATCTAGGAAACGATGAACTAACTCAAACTCGTGAAAGCTAAATAAACCTATTTTCCCCTTAGGTCCACTTCCTTAGACCTATCTCCGGTGTTGACAAAAAATATTGTTAACAATAAACATATCTTTATTACAAACTACAAGAACAACAATATTTTCCAACTGCTGCTAGCCGTGCGCGGTCGTTATATAGTCTTTGAAAAAGCCATTGGTATACATACAAATAATTCATAATGCTTTCCAATGGCGTCGATGGTGTATTTCTATCAACATCAATGACCAATATGGACACGTGGCAAATCCTGTCGTTGGAAACTGCTAGAAACTGTTAGAAAAAGTGGTTGCTTTCCATTGCTAATCAATGATCTGTAAGCCTTTGAAAGCCATTACAAGCTTTTAAAAATCTAGATAATTTTTTTCCTAAATTTAGACCATCTTGCTTCCAACCACATACAATCACATATATACCATAACAACTCCATTTCAACCATACATACAACAACAATAATCACATATATACCTAAATGCAATATTCAACCCAAACCATACGTATACAGTCCAATATAAACAACATAATCCGATATATACAACATCTAAAACGACAACCAAAAAAACATAACAAATCAACATCCAAACTACATTCAAACCAACATTCAAACCAATAAAAACGTATACAATCCATCACAATTGTACCAACCAAATCTTCAGGGGTATTTGTACATATAACAAAACATATCATAAATCACACATCATCCCCTCTAGAACCACCAAACAAAGTGAACCTTCTGTGCTGCTCTATAAATTCTCGAAAACGCTAGTTCATCTGCTCTATCTACAGGTCATGGCGACGATCATGCTCCTCAAGTTTGGCAATTTGAACTCATAGTTGTGCAATCTCCGCTTTGTCTCGAGCCCTCTGATACGCCTTCCGAATTGTCTTTGCCTGCAATCAAATAAAAATTGTTGTAGTGTTTTGAATATCATAATCGTAATTCACAAAAATTAATTTAAAATAACCGCTTGGTTCTCAAACCTATAGTGTTTGTTATGGGTCAGTGGATCCGTGACAAACTAAAAAATGACATCCGTCTCGTCGGTAGTCAAACCATCTCATCGATGTCCTCTAGCAGTTGTTCTCATGCTTGTTGTAACTTTTACTGTAATGCACGAGACAGTTGAATTTCACACAACATTATTTTAATTAAATTATAACTTCTAAGTTAATTATATAATACTTACATATGCGGCATTTGCTTTATCATCGTGATCCAAGATTATGAAATTGTGTATGAATCATCAGTCTGATTGATCGCATAAGTATGAGTAAAAACATCAAAATAAGACACATGAGCACTGTGCCCTTTTTTCTGAAATATGCACATGTGTATGTGTGTATATATATATATATATGTTTATTATTATATTATCTACCTTTTAACAACTTAGAACTTAAAACATTAAAAAGTAATAGCTATTTATTAACTTAGTTAATAAATTTACCAAGTCCTTGTGGTGATGCTAGAATGATTTGAAGCCATCACGATGTTTGATGGGGTTCTTGCTTCTATTCACGGGGTTCCTCTCTGACTTCCTCTGCAAATTTAAATTGAAAATAACGTTTTACAGTTCTAATTTATGTATTAAACACATAAAACAATTTAAATTTAATATATGGCAAAATTACCTGAAACCCTTCATTGTCTCTCCATTTGACTCAATCATCCCATATAGCAGCGCATCCAATTTGGCTTCTTACATGTTTTTTAGATGTTAGGTACCGTGCCCCTATATTTTTTGCGATTTTGACATTCTAGTGGCGTTGTACAAGAGTAAGATCATCTTCCATTACACCATGCACGTTTGAGAAAATAAAAGTTATATTTTTTGTAAATAGTATAAACGTGGCAGTGTTTTGTAAATAACATGACAATATATAAAGTGTTCTATAAATAACATGATAATATATAAAGTGCCCCCTACAAACATGAATCAATATATAAATCAAAGAAGTATGGTATACAACAAATCAGTGTGCATGCCTACATAATGCAATAAATGATTTATCACAATTTAAGGATTTTCGCATGTTGTAAGTACCATGCATGTCTATTAAAATATTAGTTGTAAATTAACAATGTAAATTCACACTTATCAGGAAACCTGCCAAATGATCTCTCACATTGTTTGAAATCTTCGACCACTTCGGCCAACATGCAGCCATGCAGCCCATATATGCCCATTGGGAGATATGAAAACTATACTAGACGACTTTAGCTCAAAACCGCTATTGTTGACCTGCCTTTTGGCAAGGCAGTCACATCACGGATTTATAGCAAGATGATTGCTCAGGACTTGAGTATATGCTTCAGAGAACTCAAATTCATTGGATGGATGTAGAATATAACTCAGAAAGATTGGTTTTTGCACATTTGAATTTCAGGTAGGTTCGGTCGGATCGACCTACCTCCACACTTCTCACTTTGGATTAAAGTGATTAGAGGTGAATTATCGTATCGGAAGACCCTGAGTCGGCGTACTCGGGTCAGCATAATAGGGTAAGTGTAAACTTATCACCACATCATACCTTACCACTTCAGACTCATATATTCTAGGTCAGCCACTCCGGATCGGTCATATCGATCTTAGTCATACTGATCGAACCCTAGACACAAAATTGGCATGTCCTATTATATCGGCTATTTACATTGTCAACCTACCTAATCTGACTCCTATAATACCAGATCAGGGCACACATACTCCGCAGCGAGCCTGTAGAAGACTTCACCGCAGGCCAGAGACTTGCTTTACCATCCTCTACTACCTGGGATCATGTGACACGTGTCAAAGGCCGAATCGTGATGGCCGCCATGTGGCATACCGAACCGGAGATGTCACTCCCCTATAAATACACCCGTTTGGGACTCAAACAAGGATTTTCTTCGTCTCCACTCATCTACACGCAAGGACATTGTATTGTGGAGGTCGAACTCCACTATAACTGCAAGGATTTTGTGTTGTATCGCTTATTTATCTGCATTTCTTACAAACAACTATACTATATCTTATAATCTGACAGTATAAACAATAGATTATAAAGTGGACTTAGGCTCGAATTGCCGAACCACTATAACAATTGTTGTGTGTTCCATATTTTTACTTTATTCTTGTATTATGTATTTACGATTATGAGAATATTAGCTATGATTTGTGTGTGGAATGTGCACTTTGGGGGTTGGTCGTCAAGTGACCAATTTTTGATGTTAACACTTTGGCGCGCCTGTTAAGGGGCACATAACTTCTGAATTGCTTAAGGATTTAAATTGCTAGCTTTTGGATTAAAAGATGGTGAAACGGGAGATGGACAGAACACTCACGTACTGAAGCTACTGACAATGCAAGCGCTAGGAACGAGGGAAGCCACTGGGCTTCCTCTCATGGTGACCCTTCCATCTACCTAACAAGAGAATATATGGATGACATGCTGAATGAGCTAAGATCGCGGATGGAGCGGCAAGATGAGCTTCTATGTAAACAAAAAGAGATAATGAATTCTATCTTTGCAAGATTTCAAGAATATCAACAATCAGGAGGTCAAGGCTTAGGCATGAGGGAAGGAACCAGCACTGCAGCCCCCATGCACCTAGGAAATAGGCAAGAAACTAACTCAGTAGCGGTAGTAGCTCAGCCAGGAGATTTACCCCGGCTCAGATCGACCTGGAATTCATACCGACCCGAGCTCGGTAGGGGCATTCGCCCTCAACTAAACAACAAACAACGCAACACTTCTACTCGCAATACTCTTGATGGAAACGCTGGACAAGCTCAAGCTAACAACGTTCTAAATAGGAATGGAACAGAAGCTGCAGGAACTTTGACCGATAATAAAAACCCGGATCTGATCGATTATATCGACCCGAGATATACCAATCCAAGTCCAGGAGCTATGGATAGGTTTCCACCTTCTGCAGGACTCCACGCTGGGGGCACCAGGATTAGAATGGATAATTGGCAATAATTTCTTGGAAATGGAAATCGGATCACTGACGTGATTCGATGATTCATAAGAGGGCATCCTAGGATGATGTGGATAGCATCAACCGAAGCCTCTTCACGCATGAAATCCGAAATTCCCATAACCCACCTGACTTCAAACTACTATCTTTGGAGGCTTATGATGGTAGGAAGGATCCTACCATGCACCTGATGCGTTACATGCACCACATGGAAGTGCTATCGGCATCGGATAACGTCATGGCCAAGTTCTTCCTGCTCAACCTAATAGATTTTGCTTCTTGTGGTTTTAGCAGCTGGAATCAGAATTGATCAGTAGCTGGAACGTACTGGTCGCAAGGTTTATAGAGCAATTTAGGGTCCACATCACTCGACCCAAAATCGTCATGTCTCTTACATTTATCAAGCAAAGGTCAGGAGAAAATTTACACTCATATCTAGAGATGATTAACGTGATGGTAGCATCGGCGGACCGACCAGAACAGTCAATGGTCTTGATGGTAGAAGTATTTGGAACTTTCGACAAAATGGATTTTAAGGTTTCTCTATAACGAGATCCACCGAGAGACCTTCGAGAATTCTACTTTGAGGCGGACATATTTCTGCATGAGGAAGATGCTAATGTCGGAAAGGATGTTCTCAAATTTAACATGGATAAAGATGGAGATGGAAGACCGTCCCACTCTAGAAAAAATAAGGATAAGGGAAAAGGAAAATCCCCGGCTAAGGATGAACGAAATGTTTGGGTCAAAAGTGAACCTAAGTTTGAGAAATACGCTATGCTTAATTCTTTGATAGAGGATGTCTACTTGGACACAAGGGATTGCATTTCTTACCCAAAGCCTCTTAGAAGGGAGCCAATGCACCATGAGTGAGAATCCGTAAAGTTCTTCTTATTCCACAAGTTGGCTGGTCACACTACCAATGAGTGTAGGCATTTGCGGCACTTAACCGATGAATGGGTCAGACATGGAGATCTGACTGAATACGTTAATCCACCACCGGTTTGAGCATAGGCTCTTCCATGTACAGCTCCCCGGAGAGGGAATGATTCTAGACCAAGCAGCCATGGAATCATCATCGACTAATCTGGATTGGATCACACTAGAATTTTGAAATTCTTAGGATGTGTTTTCATTTCTTTTTTGTTTGGATTTCACAAATGACTACGTCGACTCACTCATGCATGGGGATTAGGATTTAACCCTCGGGCATGCTCTATTCTGGAGAATAAAACCATCCGACAATAAATGGCTAAGTTGAAGTACACACGTACGGGATTAGGATTAAGTCCGTCGTCGTGCTCTGGATTCAACAATAAACCAATCAGGCTTTTTTTAGTTATGTAATAATTTTGGATTTAATAAAATGGATTTCCAAGCATGGATTATGCTTGGCAGCACTTAATTATCTTTTTAGGATGTGACATGACTTCTTAGTCAGGTTAAGAGTATGGTTTATACTAGATCCGGGCTTTCCAGTATGGATTATACCTATGAAGTTGGATTAACTTGTCATGATTTGATGAGAAATCTCAATCATAACTCGAGTATGGTTTATGCTTAATTTGGATTTTCGGGTATGGATTATCCCCGAAGAATTTAGCTATCTTGCTAGGTCTTAACAAGGCGATTCAACCATGGGCCAAGTATGGATTATACTCACTATGATTTTTCAAGCATGGTTTATGTTTGGAAAGCTAAATAGTACTGTCAGGATTTGGCAAAACTATTCACTCGGTTTACTTGTAGGTATGGATTATACTCGCAATTGGATAGGACCGGTGAGGCTATGGATTTCTTGGATTTGGATTTCTCTTATATTATGATCCGGGTTTCTTGGCATTCCGGTATCCTGGTCTTATTATAATATGATTCGGGGTGATCATGGCCTTCTAATAATATGGTCCGATGCGACCATGGATTTCTAGTTTTCTATTAATACGATTCGGAGCGATCATGGTTTTCTAGCTTTCTATTATTACTTATTACTATCCGGTGCGACCATGTATTTGTGGACTTCAGATATTAGATTTTAATTCTGAATTCTTGTGGGTTTGCATGACTAATGGATTATTCGAAACACATCTTCTGTCGGAAGATAGGTTTTCGGAGGAAAGTATTGACTCGTCTTTTGGCAAGTCAGCCACGTAACAGATTTCTAGCAAACCGAGTGCTAAGGACTTAAGTATATGCTTCAAATAACTCAGATTCCTTAGTTGGATGAAGAAAAATAATTCAGATAGATTGGTTTTTGCAAATTTGGATTCTAGGTCGGTATGGTCGGTTCGGCCAACCTCCTCACTTCTCACACTGGATTAAAGTGATTGGAGGTGAATTCTCAGATTGCAAGACCCTGGGTCGGTGTACTCAGGTCGATGTGGACTCATCATCACATCGTACCTTACCACTTCGGACTCGTATCTTTCGGGTCGACCACTCCGATTCGGTCATACCGATCCAAGTCATACCAACCCAAACCTTGGACATGGCATTGGCAAGTCCTATTTTACCGGCTATTTACATGGTCAACCTACCTAATCTAACTCCTACAATACCAGATTGGAGCACACATACTTCGCATCAAGCATGGAGATGATTTCTCCGTGGGCAAGAGACTTGCTCCACCCTCCTTTACTACCTTGTATCATGTGACATGTGGCAGAGGATGAACCAAGATGGCTGCCACATGGCATACCGACCTGGAGAGGTCACTTACCTATAAATACCCATGTTTGGGACTCAAGCAATGATCTTCTTCTTCTCCACTCATCTATACTCAAGGACATTGTGTTGTGGAGGTCGAATTCCATTATCAACATAAGGATTTTTTATTGTATCACTTCTTTCTCTACATTTCTTACAACCAACTGTACTGTATCTTGTAATCCGATAGTATAAACAATAGATTATAAAATAAACGTAGGCTCAAATTTCCAAAACACTATAAAAATTGTTGTGTGTTCCCTTTTTTACATTATTCTTGCATTTTTTGGCTGTGATTATGTAACGTCCCGTATTTTACGGTATAATAATTAATTAATTTAATTATATAAATTGGGATTGAGAGATTGAAATAATCGTTGAATTAAATAATAGTGAATATTTAATTAATCTAAATAATAGAATAATATATTTATTTCTGAAATAGTCAGAAATAGTGAATTGACGATATTGTGTGAACTGGACAATTCAAAATATATAATTCAGTTTAGAGTTGAATTATACTAGCGAATATATTATATAAAACAAGTTTGAACATATAATTATATTATAATTATAATCGAGCTCGAAATGGCGCTGCAGTTCGTAATTTGGCGATTCGAACTTCAATTGAATATACAGAATCCGTTCTAAATCGGATTTCTGTGAAACAAGAAACGTTCGGAGCTGGTGAAGTATATTTTTCTAATGGAAGAGAAAAATCGAGATTTCATCGTGTAGATTTTGATTTATGTCTAAATCTAATTTTAAAATAGTCGCTATGGAATTCCTTTAAAATTTATAGCGATTTATTTATATTTTAAATGGATTTTTCAATATATATTTGATATCGACTCAACCAGGATTTGAATATCAAGTTATAAATTCAATTGGAGCTGTATGATATTCTATTGTGAATATATACAATAATATAAATTTATTTGTATTTAGTTTAATTATTTTTAAATATATTTATATATTTAAATGGGTTATTTAGAGCTTTAAAAATAGCCAGTTTTGCAAACGACCTCCGTTTTCGACGAAATTAATTTTTTTGGATTCGTAATATTAAATTATTGTTAGATTCCAAGTTTCGTGATTTTTGGAGTCAGTATGTGGCCGTATGATTTTTAATGTGAAAAACAGTCAGTATTTTGATGGTTAAAAATACACTGTGTGAGCAAACGGAATTGGAATTCGACGGAACAAATTTCGTTGTGTCTGTAATGTCAAACTCTAGTTGTGTGTCCATTTTCGTGATTTTTGGATATAATATGCGTTTATAGGAATTTTTAACAATAAATACATATAGCGTTTGCTTAAAAATAAATAAAATAATCAAAATAAATATAATAAAATTACCCTATAAATACTCTACTTCATATAAACCAAATTTCCTCCCTTTGATAGTCAAACACTTTCAAGACGTCATTTTCTAAGAAGTAAAACAGTGAGTTCATCTTGGAAAAATCGTATTAATTCGAAAAAAAATCTATAAATCAAAATAGGTGTATATTTTAGTTCCTGTACACTTGCTCTTCCCAGTCGTATATACTTTTCTGGGTTCGATGTTGATCTGGGGTATTGGGTTCCTAGACCGCGATCTAGGGTTCGCGTTTTCCAGTAATACAAGCGTCGGGGAAGAAGTGGTGTAAAGGCAAAGGGTAGTGGAGGCGGAGACGCACCCAGCGGCGCCGGTGTGATCAACTCCGGTGATCGGAGGAGGCATGATCCGGCGGTTGAAGACGATTGGTTCAGCAGTAGTTTCTACAAGAAGGAAACCCATAAATCAATTGGAGGAGGAGGGTGACCCTCCGTCGCAGCCGACGGTGATGACCAGTCGGATTTCGATCATCCTAGTTTGGCGCAGGGGTCGGAAGTGGTAACGAGTTGAAGTCGAGGTTTGGAATTTATGGAAGTCGGATTTTTCTGAGTTTAGGCGGACTGGTTTCTGAATGGGCCGGGTCTTTAAAATTGAAGTGGGTTGAGTGTTTAAGGTTAAGCCCAAATTCTTATAAAAAGAAATTGAATTTATTTTAATTAAAAATAGTATAAGTTGTAGTATTAATATCTTTGTCATACCTGATCGAAATTCAGCAAAATATGATCCATTGGGATCGTATGGATGGTGGCTACGCAATGGACTGACTGGGAGTGAATTGGTGTCCGTTACAATTTATAGCAAAATAAATTGTCCGATCTAAATCGACAACAGTTATAGATATTTAATGATAAATCGCCAAAGTGAGTAAAACTCACCAACTCTATCAGTTCATATTTTTATAATGTATATTTAGAACTTATAAATGATGATTGATTGCTGTGTGTTGACTGTTTGGTTGAACTGCTAAGTAATTGGTTGAAATTATAGATCTGGTTATACATATATATATATATATATATATATATATATATATAAATTGATTCTGTTTAGCAGAATATTTCATAGTGAAATGAAATCGGTGTTATTTGCATTGTTTAACATCTGTGGATGCAGGGAAACAGGTCGGAGGAATCCAACTGGATTCCTCAACATTTATTTTACTGTTTTTCATATATTGAAATATATGATGTGATATATAATATGTTGTTGATTATGTGTATTTGATGATATTGATCATTGTTATTTGGTATTTTAAATACCGTAAGAAATACTGGGATGTAGAAAGGGGATTTTCAAAATGTATTTTTAAAATAAATTATTCATATAAAATCAATGGACTTTATATAAAAAAGGAAAAGGATTTTTATAAAAGAAAATAGAATAAGATAAAGGAATATTTATTTGTTAAATAAATAGAATAAGATAAAGGAATATTTATTTGTTAAATAATAGAATAAGATGAAGGAATAATTATTTGTTAAATAAATAGAATAAGATAAAAGGAAATATTTTTGGGAAATAAATAGGATAAAATAGAAAGAGAAATATTTGTAAAACATTTACAAACAAAATAGAAAGAGAAATATTTGTAAAAAATTTACAAATAAAATAGAAAGAGAAATATTTGTAAAACATTTACAAATAGAATTGAAAAGGAAATATGTAGAAAATAAATAGAACTGAAAAGGAAATATTTATTTGTTAAATAAATAGAATTGAAAAGGAAATATTTATTTGTTAAATAAACAAATAGGAAAGGGAATATTTGTAAAACAAATAGAAAAGGGAATATTTGTAAAATAAATAGAAAAGGAAGTATTTGCAATCAAATAGAGTTAGTCGAATATAGTTTAATCGAATATTAGTTATTCAAAAAAGAGTTATCGAATATTGGTTATTCGAAGAAAGGAGTTAATCGAATATTACTTATTCGAAAAGGAGTTAATCAAAAGGAGTTAATCGAATATTACTTATTCGAAAAGGAGTTAATCAAAAGGAGTTAATCAAAAGGAGTTAATCAAAAGGAGTTAATCGAATATTACTTATTCGAAAAGGAGTTAATCAAAAGGAGTTAAATCAAAAGTGGTTAATCAATAGTGTAAATTGAATAGAGTTAACCAATTAGAGTTAACCAGTTAGAGTTGATCGATTAGAGTTAATCGATTAGAGTTAAATCGAATTAGAGTTATTCAAATAGAGTTAATCGAGTTAGAGTTAGTCGAGTATTAGTAAATCGAATATTAGTTATTCTAAAAGAGTTATCAAATATTAGTTATTCGAAAAGGAGTTATCGAATATTCTTTATTTGAAACGAGTTAATCGAATATTAGTTATACGAATAGAGTTAAATGGATTTAATTGAATATTAGTTATTCGAATAGAGTTTAATGGAGTTAATCGAATATTAGTTATTCGGACAGAGTTAAATGGAGTTAATCGAATATTAGTTATTCGAATAGAGTTAAAAGGAGTTAATCGAATAGAGTTTACTCGAAAGGAATTATCGAATATAGTTTATTCGAAAGAAGATTATCGAATATAGTTTATTCGAAGAAAGGAGTTAATCGAATAGAGTTTATTCGAAAGGAGTTATCGAATAGAGTTTATTCAAAAGAAGATTATCGAATATAGTTTATTTGAAAGAGAGATTATCGAATATTAGTTATTCGAAGAGAGTTAATCGAATATAGTTTATTCAAAAAGGAGTTATCATATAGAGATTATTCGAAAGAGAATTATACGTTGAACTCGATTATATAGAATTGGGGAAAGTACTAACTTTCCGTTTTAATCAAGATTTATTTATTTATTAATAAATAAGTATTTGTTTGTTTATCCAAATTAATAAATAAAAGTTATATTGAAGTTATTATATTTCAGAAGCATGGAATTTTAACGCTATTGTTAAAATCAAATGGTTTCTGTAAAAGAAGTGTATTCGTAAATAGAATCTGAGAGTTACATAAGGAAGTTTGTTAAAGGTTTAAAGGGTGAACTTTGTCTATTTCGAGGTTAGAAATGTTGTTCAGTTAAGGTCTGAGAGGTAATTAAACCTCAACTTGATTGACTCCATTTTGAACTAAGGAATGGTTAAGGTTCGATAGTGAAGGTTGGCTAAGTGAATTTAGTTAATGAGTGTAATGGCTTGAGTTGGCATAGCGATGTTTTATTTAAACATCTGTTTGAACCCAAAGGAAGGAGTTTTGGAAACATTTTCCAAATAAGACTCAGAAATGTTTTCTAATAAAAGAAAATAGAAATGAGAGTAGAAATGGAAATGTTTTCCAATGTTGATAACGTATATTTTCTAAATTTAGAAAATAAGAAATATTGAATATATGGAAATAAGAAATGAAAATTGAATAAATCAATAAACTAAAGCGATAAATGTTCAATGATGATTGATCGATAAATTTTCCATTTGGAAATAATATCATTGTTTGCACACGTGTTTTTCTTTGATAGTTAACTCACCGATTATCGAGGTTTTCGACCATTTTTCCGTCGTCAATACGGAGAGACTGGGATCAGATTCATGACTTGAAAACCACTCTGTGTGGGAATTAGCATTGCGATCAAATATGATAAAGATAATTGAAGACGGAGTTTGTGTAAGGGTCGTTCTGTCAAATCCTAGGCAGAAATTGCCTAAGATGGATTTACAGAATAGTGCCTTCGGTTTGTCCAGTCCCAGGACGACCAATATGGAAGAATGTCTGACAGAGTATATTTAATAGATCGCATAAGTTGATCTCTTCAAACGTATATACGTTTGGTGGCGGAGGAATTTTTTCTCTTAGCTGTATACCATTGTATTTTTGGGGAAATCAATTTGTGATTTGGTAGATATGACAATGTGACATTCAAAGTGAATAAATTGTGATCTGTCAGAGATAAGCATGGCCTCTAGCCTCACCACCGAGAAATGAAAAAAATCGGGCAGGCAGCATGGCTAAGTGGTTGGCTGCCAAGTAGGTTGTATTATCACCTATCTAGAGATATTCATTTCATTCTTTAATCTATTTGATGTTGTCCCTTTCGGGAAACGGTTGCTGATCCCAACCGTTGGTGATATACATTCGATACATTCAAGCAAAATGAGTGGTCGGTCATGTGTGGTCGGGTTGCAAGATGTTCTTGTTGAACCCAGTGTATTCCTCTCTAGAGGTACACTATTAGAAGGTGGCTCCATACCTTGTCATAGTTGGTAATCCATTATCCAATAAGTTCTCGCGGTTTTGATTGTATACTATATATGTAGAACGAGAGATGAAAGCGTTTCTGCTAGATGATTATTTAGTTGTGGTTGATAGACATTATTATAATATCAAAAGAGTTTTGATATAAAGTTTATCATTTCTTTCAAAAGGATTTTAAAAGTTAAATCAAATGTTTTGGATTCTCATAAGGGAAAAACCCGTTCCGTTATACGGCGTGGTCTTATGAGATATCATTTAATTGCTCAAACTATTTTAAATTGTTTACTCATACCAGTCCCATGACTGACCCGAAGTTTATTTTGTTTTGTTTTCCCTATACTCTTGGGTGCCCAATTTTGTATGGGCAGCCAAGTAGTCAGGATTTTTCAGATATACTTGGAGAGCTTGGAGCAGAAGGCTTCAGGAATAAATAGTTATTGTTTATTTCCGTTGTGTTGTAAGTGTTGTACTTTGATAATGTTACTGTATACATATACCGATTTTATTTCAAGGATATGTTATCTATTATATTTTGTTCATTCCACTGTGAGATTCGTGTTTACTCTGATGTTGTATGTTCTTCTTCTTCTTCTATTCTTAGTTTCTATCTTATCTATTCTCACCCTCTGTTTTCTTTTATTAGTTTTCTGGTTTCCAATGTAATTTGGGTTGGACTTGTGTTGTTTGGTCAGCTCATATTGTACCGAAATTTCGGGACACTACAGTTGGTATCAGAGCTAAAGGTTAAGTAATTACCTTGGCTCTGTGGCGTGACTCAGTAGAGATGGGGTTAGTAATACCGTAGATTGAGTTGAGTGTATAAATACGAGTGAACGTATTTGTTATTTGATATAAAATGGTTTTATATTGTGGGGATTTATTGGTTGAGTTGTTTATAAGTTCTGGTCGATCAGTTTGATCCATTATATCGGTAGGAGTTTCTAAACACTCGAATACGATGGGTCGACACGATAAGTTTTGAAAAGAGGGTAAATGAAAATAATTTTACCCAAGGTATATTTTGATATAGAGAAAATATATATATTGGAATTATAATATATTGGATATATTGGGTTGTTATTATAATCGAGTAAGATAATAAATTAAATGGTTATGTAAATAACCAATCAGAATTCATATAAGTGGAATACATGAAATCAGATGAATTAAATCTGAATTTTGATCAGAATTGGAGTTAAAATGATGGAAGGTTATAAAATTGTTGTAAATGAATCTGGGTTAACTATATGTGAATTTTAAAATCCTGGGAGATTTTAGTTTTGTTACAGGCATTAAATATGGTATTTTGAAATGAATTTCAAAATGGAAGTGTTTAGATATGGTTTTGAAAGTGATATAGTATTGACATCACTTCGATAGTTGGAATTAGATTCTGATGATGATCATGACATCATCGGTGTTCATTTTCGAGTTGTAACTGACAGATTACTACCAAAGTTTTTGTTTTTGAATTATTTTGAGAAAACAAGTTGTTTTGATATTCCAAATGAATATTTTGATTTTTGGAAAAGGCTAAGCAATTTAAAAATTCCCAAAAACAGATTAATTGAATTAAAACAAATTAAAGTAGAATTTGTAAAAGCAAATAGAAATTGAAACTGAATTGAAACCAGTTAAGTGGAAAATGAATTGAGATAGAAAATATCGAATTAGATTGGATTAGAGATAATCCAAAATGGAATTTGGTCGGGTTATAATAGAATGATTGTGTTGAGAATGAATTAACTGGAAATTGATTTGGGATAACATTAGTATATGCTGAATTGGCGGCAGATGGAAATGATATAATGATATGCCCAACAAAAAGGTACAAATTTATATTTCATATGGTATGAGATTTTGATGAGCCTGTTTGGCAAGCCGATTGGCTGTTTGATTTTCTTTTGGGTTGGAGAAGGCCTAGAGAGGCGAGTTGTAGTTTTACCGATTGAGCTGTACAAAGGAGGTGCTGGCGAAATTTTTTAGAAATTTCGAGTGTTAGAAAATTTTAAGGATATTTGAAAATATTCGTTAATAGAAATGAATTAATAATTTAATTGAAATTAAATTGATTCAGTTGAAACCGAAGTTAAGAGGTAAATAAATAATTTTTACCCAGTTAATAGGGTTTGTTTTCTACCTTTGCAATTTCGAGGATGAAATAATTTTAAGTGGGGAAGAATGTAACATCCCGTAATTTACGGTATAATAATTAATTAATTTAATTGTATAAATAGGGATTGAGAGATTGAAATAATCGTTGAATTAAATAATAGTGAATAATTAATTAATATAAATAATAGAATAATATATTTATTTCTGAAATAGTTAGAAATAGTGATTTGACGATATTGTGTGAACTGGACAATTCAAAATATATAATTCAGTTTAGAATTGAATTATATTAGCGAATATATTATATAAACGAAGTTTGAACGTATAATTATATTCTAATTAGCTCGAAATGGCGCTGCAGTTCGTAATTTGGTGATTCGAACTTCAATTGAATATACAGAATCCGTTTTAAATCGGATTTCTGTGAAATAAGAAACGTTCGGAGCTGGTGAAGTATATTTTTCTAATGGAAGAGAAAAATGGGATTTTGTCGTGCAGATTTTGATTTATGTCTAAATCAAATTTTAAAATAGTCACTATGGAATTCCTTTATAATTTTTAGCGATTTATTTGTATTTTAAATGGATTTTTCATTATAAATTTGATATCGACTCAACCGGGATTTGAATATCAAGTTATAAATCCAATTGGAGTTGTATGATATTCTATTGTGAATATATATGATAATATAAATTTAATTATATTTAATTTAATTATTTTTAAATATATTTATATATTTAAATGGGTTATTTAGAGCTTTAAAAATAGCCAGTTTTGCAAACGACCTTCGTTTTTGACGAAACTAATTTTGTTGGGTCCATAGTATAAAATTATTGTTAGATTCCAAGTCTCGTGATTTTTGGAGTGAGTATGTGGCCGTACCGATTTTAATGTGAAAAACAATCAGTATTTTGATGGTTAAAAATATGTTGTGTGAGCAAACGGAGTCGGAATTCGATTGAACAAATTTTGTTGGGTCTGTAGTGTCAAACTCTAGTTGTGTGTCCATTTTCATGATTTTTGGATATCATGTGAGTTTATAGGAATTTTTAACAATAAATACATATAGCGTTTGCTTAAAAATAAATAAAATAATCAAAATAAATATAATAAAATTACCCTATAAATACTCTACTTCATCTAAACCTAATTTCCTCCCTTTGACAGTCAAACACTTTCAAGCCGTCATTTTCTAAGAAATAAAACAGTGAGTTCATCTTGGAAAAATCGTATTAATTCGAAAAATTATCTATAAATCAAAATAGGTGTATATTTGAGTTCCTGTATACTTGCTCTTCCCAGTCGTATATACTTTTCTGGGTTCTATGTTGATCTGGGCTATTGGGTTCCTAGACCGCGATCTAGGGTTCGCGTTTTCTAGTAATACAAGCGTCGGGGAAGAAGTGGTGTAAAGGCAAAGGGTTGTGGAGGCGGAGACGCACCCAGCGGCGCCAGTGCGATCAACTCCGGTGATCGGAGGAGGCATGATCTGGCAGTCGAAGACGATTGGTTTAGCAGCAGTTTCTGGAAGCAGGAAACCCATAAATCAATTGGAGGAGGAAGTTGACCCTCCGGCGAAGCCGACTGTGATGACCAATCGGATTCCGGTCATCCTAGTTTGGCTCAGGGATCGGAAGTGGTAACGAGATGAAGTCGAAGTTTGGAATTTATGGAAGTCGGATTTTTCTAAGTTTAGGCGGACTGGTTTCTGAATAGGCCGAGTCTTTAAAACTGAAGCGGGCTGAGAGTTTAAGGTTAAGCCCAACTTCTTTTGAAAAGAAATTGAATTTATTTTAATTAAAAATAGTATAAGTTTTAGTATTAATATCTTTGTCATACCTGGTCGAAATTCAGCAAAACAAGATCCATTGGGATCGTATGGACGGTGGCTACGCAATGGAACTGACTGGGTGTGAATTGGTGTCCGTTACAATTTATAGCAAAATAAATTATCCGATCTGAATCGACAACGGTTATCGATATTTAACGATAAACCGCCAAAGTGAGTAAAACTCACAAACTCTGTCAGTTCATATTTTTATAACTTATATTTAGAACTGATAAATGATGACTGATTGTTGTGTGTTGACTGTTTGGTTGAACTGCTAAGTAATTGGTTGAAATTATAGATCTGGTTATACACATATATATATATAAATAAATGTATATATATAAATTGATTTTGTTTAGCAGAATATTTCATAGTGAAATGAAATTGATGTTATTTGCATTGTTTAACATCTGTGGACGTAGGGAAACAGGTCGGAGGAATCCAACTGGATTCCGCAACATTTATTTTACTGTTTTTCATATATTGAAATATATGATGTAATATATAATCTGTTGTTGATTATGTGTGTTTGACGATATTGATCATTGTTATTTGGTATTTTAAATACCGTAAGAAATACTGGGATGTAGAAAAGGGGATTTTCAAAGTGTAGTTTGAAAATAAATTATTTATATAACATTAATGGATTTTATATATAGAAGGAAAAGGATTTTTATAAAAGAAAATAGAATAAGATAAAGGAATATTTATTTGTTAAATAAATAAAATAAGATAAAGAAATGTTTATTTGTTAAATAAATAGAATAAGATAAATGAATATTTATTTGTTAAATAAATAGAATAAGATAAAATAGAAAGAGAAATATTTGTAAAACATTTACAAACAAAATAGAAAGAGAAATATTTGTAAAACATTTACAAATAGAATTGAAAAGGAAATATGTAGAAAATAAATAGAAGTGAAAAGGAAATATTTATTTGTTAAATAAATAGAATTGAAAAGGAAATATTTATTTGTTAAATAAACAAATAGGAAAGGGAATATTTGTAAAACAAATAGAAAAGGGAATATTTGTAAAACAAATAGAAAAGGAAGTATTTGCAATCAAATAGGGTTAGTCGAATATAGTTTAATCGAATATTAGTTATTCGAAAAAGAGTTATCGAATATTGGTTATTCGAAGAAAGGAGTTAATCGAATATTACTTATTCGAAAAGGAGTTAATCGAATATTACTTATTCGAAAAGGAGTTAATCAAAAGGAGTTAATCGAACATTACTTATTCGAAAAGGAGTTAATCAAAAGGAGTTAAATCAAAAGGGGTTAATCAATAGTGTAAATTGAATAGAGTTAACCAGTTAGAGTTAACCAGATAGAGTTGATCGATTAGAGTTAATCGATTAGAGTTAAATCGAATTAGAGTTATTCAAATAGAGTTAATCGAGTTAGAGTTAGTCGAGTATTAGTAAATCGAATATTAGTTATTCTAAAAGAGTTATCGAATATTAATTATTCGAAAAGGAGTTATCGAATATTGTTTATTCGAAACGAGTTAATCAAATATTAGTTATTCGAATAGAGTTAAATGGATTTAATCGAATATTAGTTTTTCGAATAGAGTTAAATGGAGTTAATCGAATATTAGTTATTCGAATAGAGTTAAATGGAGTTAATCGAATATTAGCTATTCGAATAGAGTTAAAAGGAGATAATTGAATTGATTTTATTCGAAAGGAATTATCGAATATAGCTTATTTGAAAAAAGATTATGAAATATAGCTTATTCGAAGAAATGAGTTAATCGAATAGAGTTTATTCGAAAGGAGTTATCGAATATAGTTTATTCGAAAGAAGATTATCGAATATAGTTTATTCGAAAGAGAGATTATCGAATATTAGTTATTCGAAGAGAGTTAATCGAATACAGTTTATTCGAAAAGGAGTTATCGAATAGAGATTATTCGAAAGAGGATTATACGTTTAATTCGATTATATCGAATTGGGGAAAGTACTATTCACTTTCTTTTTTAATCAAGATTTATTTATTTATTAATAAATTAGTATTTGTTTGTTTATCCAAATTAATAAATAAAAGTTATATTAAAATTATTATTTTTCAGAAGCATGGAATTTTAACGCTTTGTTAAAATCAAATGGTTTCTGTAAAAGAAGTGGATTCGTAAATAGAATCCAAGAGTTACATAAGGAAGTTTGTTAAAGGTTTAAAGGGTGAACTTTGTCTATTTCGAGGTTAGAAATGTTGTTCAGTTAAGGTCTGAGAGGTAATTATACCCCAACTTGATTGACTCCATTTTTAACTAAGGAATGGTTAAGGTTCGATAGTGAAGGTTGGCTAAGTGAATTTAGTTAATGAGTGTAATGGTTTGAGTTGGCATAGCTATGTTTTATTTAAACATCTGTTTGAACCCAAAGGAAGGAGTTTTGGAAACATTTTCCAAATAAGACTCAGAAATGTTTTCTAATATAAGAAAATAGAAATGAGAGTAGAAATGGAAATGTTTTCCAATGTTGATAACGTATATTTTCTAAATTTAGAAAATAAGAAATATTGAATATATGGAAAGAGGAAATGAAAAATGAATAAATCAATAAACTAAAGAGATAAATGTTCAATGATGATTGATCGATAAAATTTCCATCTGGTAATAATATCATTGTTTGCATACATGTTTTTCTTTGATAGTTAACTCACCGACTATCGAAGTCGACCATTTTTCCGTCATCAATATGGAGAGACCGGGATCAGATTCATGACCTAAAAACCACTCTGTATGGGCATTTGCGTTGCGATCAAATATGATGAAGGTAATTGAAGACAGAGTTTGTGTAAGGGTCGCTATGTCAAATCCTCGGTAGAAATTGCCTAAGATGGATTTACAGAATAGTGCCTTCGGTTTGTCCAGTCCCAGGACGACCAGTATGGAAGAATGTCTGACAGAGTATATTTAATAGATCGCGTAAGTTGATCTGTTCAAACGTATATACGTTTGGTGGTGGAGGAATTCGTTTCTCTTAGCTGTATACTCGTTGTATTTTTGGGAAATCAATTTGTGATTTGGCGGGTATGACAATGTGACATTCAAAGTGAATAAATTGTGATCTGTTTGAGATAAGCGTGGCCTCTAGCCTCACAACCGGAAAATGACAAAAATCAGGCAGGCAGCATGGCTAAGTGGTTGGCTGCCAAGTAGGGTGTATTATCACCTATCTAGAGATATTCATTTCATTCTTTAATCTATTCGATGTAGTCCCATTTGGGAAACGGTTGCTGATCCCAACCGTTGGTGATATACATTCGATACACTCAAGCGAAATGAGTGGTCAGTCATGTGTGGCCGGGTTGCAAGATGTTCTTGTTGAACCCAGTGTATTCCTCTCTAGAGGTACACTATCGGAAGGTGGTTCCATACCTTGTCATAGTTGGTAATCCATTATCCAATAAGTGCTCGCAGTTTTGATTGTATACTATATACGTAGAACGTGAGATGAAAGCGTTTCTGCTGGATGATTATTTAGTTGTAGTTGATAGACATTATTATAATATCAAAACAGTTTTGATATAAATTTTATCGTTTCTTTCAAAAGGATTTTGAAAGTTAAATCAAATGTTTTGGATTCTCATAAGGGAAAAACTCGTTCCATTATACCGCGTGGTCTTATGATATATCATTTAATTGCTCAAATTGTTTTAAATTGTTTACTCATACCGGTCCCATGACTGACCCGGAGTTTATTTTGTTTTGTTTTTCCTAAACTATTGGGTGCCCAATTTTGTACAGGAAGTCAAGTAGTCAGGATTTTTCAGATATATTTGGAGAGCTTGGAGCAGGAGGCTTCTGGAATGTATAGCTATTGTTTATTTCCGTTGTGTTGTACTCTGATAATGTTACCGTATACATATACTGATTTTATTTCAAGGATATGTTATCTATTATATGTTGTTCGTTCCGCTGTGAGATTCACGTTTACTCTGATGTTGTATGTTCTTCTTCTTCTTCTTCTGTTCTAAGTTTCTATCTTATCTATTCTCACCCTTTGTTTTCTTTCTATTAGTTTTCTGGTTTCCAGTGTAATTTGGGTTGGACTTGTGTTATTTGGTCAGCTCAAATTGTACCGAAATATCGGGACACTATAGATTATGGAAATACTATATATGATTTATGTGCAGGTTGTGCACTTTGGGGGTTGATCATAAAGTGACCAATTTTTGACGTCAACAACTATAACAGCCCGAGTTTTAGGGTACCCAGGGTAAACTGATTATAGTATGTTTTGTAATTTTAGTTTGAGAATATTATTATATGAGTTTAGGAGCCTAACTCATAAAATAATTTAAGATGTGAAAACAAACAATTTGTGTCTTATAGAATTTGTGTGTATTAGAATAATTAAATTCATTTAGAATTATAAGAAAATTTATTCCAATTAGTGTGTGTAAAATCATATTTTGACGAGTTAAGTGAATACTGAAAGTATAAAATATTAGTTGGTGATCAATATTTAAGTAAAATTATATTTTCAGTATGAAATGGTTTGTTCTACACAGATAATTAATATTCTTTGAATTTGTGTTTGGAAAGCGTTAATGGTTGAAATTTTGAAATAAAATTAGAATTCTATTTGAAACCGTTTTTTTGGAAATGGTTAAATAAATTTATAGGGTATAATATAATGTTTAATTGTGTTGAGTGGAAATAATTATAAATAGTTGTTGGAGTAAATTTTGATAATAACAAATTTTTTTATGGAATTTTTTGTTATTTTTATAAAATATTGGTTTGAAATTATTATTTGCATGTCATTTAATTTTATATAAGGTTGTACAAATCTTTTATGTCAAAGTATGTGGTTTGTACAATTTTTGGAATGTAAAATGTGCATTTGTTCATAGAACAACAAAGTGTGTAATTTAATTTGGAAAGTTATAAAAAGAAGTTTGTGAAATTTTATTTTGTGTAAAATTGTCAATAAATAGGCAATTATATAATTTCATGGGTTATTTCCTTAAATTAAATAAGCAATTGAAGGATGAACTTTTGAGAAAAAACCATGAATTTGAATGGAATTTGTGTAGTAATAAATATTACGACGTATAAATTTTGTTGAAAAATACTTATATGAGTATTAAAATGACTATTTTGTATTTGGAAAAATATTTGTGTTAAGATAATTTGTTTTGAGTATTTCAAACTCTAAAAGTGTTCATTTGGAGAAATTACAAATTTAGGTGTATGTTTGCACAACATGATTGTAAAGAATAAATTTTGTATTTAGCACTTTTATTTGAATGTAAAATGATTAAAAATATTTTAAAAGTGTTGCATGAAATTTTAGTAAAGTTAAATTGGGTGTTTGGTTGATTAAAAGGGAGGAACTAGCGTTGTAGACTATTGAATCAACAAGCATGAAAATTTGCAATACTTTGCTAATTAATAGAATTTGTAACACTTACCAAATTGGTTGATGGGTTTAAAACCAAGCCCAAAACCCATTAGTAATCATCTAAAAAAGGAGAGGAGCAATGTTGTGTGTGTATCTTTCCTCCTTATGTCTTCTTCTTCTTATTAAGACAAAAATACAAAAAATAGGATGGCTCAATTCTCCTCATAAATCTCCACCTAAACCAAGATTTCAAAAGGAAATAAAAGGAGAATCTTGCTAGCTCTTACTTACTCCAATAATTAAACTATAACTAGCTATTCAATTATCAAATTCTGGGATTGAGAAAGAAGCAAATTTACTACAAGATTCTAGGCGATGTGTTGATATTTTTCATCCCTGCAGGTTTTAAACACTTCAAGCCATCTTTTTGAAGGATAAATCTGAGTTATCTTTCTAATCCATTCAAGGTGAGGGTCCCTTCACATATTCTAGTTTGAATTTTACGTTTTATCGATGATTGAGTTGGGATTTAATCTAAAATCATTTACAGTAACTAGAATTTGGTAAAATCAGTGCAAACATGGCCTAAATCCATTTTTGGGTTGTATTATCATCTTCGATTCTTAATGGATTCTAGAAATATTTGTTTCTGTTGATAGCCTACGTTATCTATATTGTGTATATCAAATTTTGTGAGAATTCGAGACCATTTGCATCTCTTTTCCCTATGTCAAAATGCAACCTAGCAGGTTGCACTTACCTAGGCACACACCGTGCCCTGTGTCGATACAGGAAGCAGCCATGTCGACAAATTTGTCATCACAGGCACCTTTTTGTGTCAATATAGCCTAAGCAAGTTTCCCAGAAATGTGCCATTAGGTGCCTTTGTGCACCAGCTTTTGATGCTTCTTTGAACGAATTTTGAGCATAAAAATAACGGTCAATTCAGTACTGATATTAGAAGTTGTATATATCATTTTATCTAGTATCAGATCATGTATACTATTGGATTTATCGACATGGTTTTAATGAGGGATACAAATTTAAAATCTTTAGAGTTTGAATGATTTTATCCAAGGGATAAACCATGTTAATTGTGTCTGTTTTTGGTTACTTCTAGTATGTTGAAGGATGTATTTTTATGAATCCATAAATTGGAGTTTAATGAATTTTAATAATTCATTACCTGTTGCTTTCTTGGTCAGTTCGGAGTACACGTGCACAATTTTCAATTTATTCGTTCTCAAATAAATTTTATAACGAATCCCTATCTCCTTTAGTAAAGTGATTTCAAAGTGGTTTATATATAAATATACTAATACTAATACATCTTTCTAAATTTGTAAAGATATTTCAGAATCGTTTTTTCGCAATATTTTTAAATAAAACCCGAATTTCTATAAAGTAATCTTATATAAAAACACATAATTTTTCACCCTTCGAGAAATCAAGGTTGGTATTTAAATGATTTAGTAAACCGTATGGTATGGGACACACAGGTATATTATTTCACTTAGTGCTATTGTCTATTCGAAGCTAGTATGATTTCTGTGTTTCTGTGTTCCTTTTCCTAATGTGGATTGACTTGCGAGATGTAAACCGATAAGCAAGAACGTGTGGTATAGGACGTACGGTTACCACTTTTTGAGTTACTATCTGAGGGTCTGTGACACATTGTGGTAATGCCAGTACTAAATCTTCGGGTTGTCTATGTTTGGTTCAACCGATTTGTGTTTGACCTTTGGGTTGTCTGTTTAGACTTTCAAGCCATCTGTGTATGACCTTCATGTTATGTGTAATGGTATCAAACTTGAGATATAGTACTTGGCAGGCTTCAGCCATCTGGGATTTGCACATATGGTTAGCTTTGGATCGCCATTCTGAGTTGGATCCAAATTTGTGTTATTTTTATGTTTTTATGATTCCACCATTATTTTGAGAAGATATATATATATATATTGAAATTGATATATATATATAACTGTAATGACCCAGATTTCCGTAACATCAGAGTTGACTATATACATCATACGTCCAACCCAAATATCACGAAAATACGAAACATTTTTTTTTAAAAGAAAGAGGTAGAAGAAGAACATAAATAACAACACAGAATCTAACATCGCAGCGGAACAAAACATAATATATCATATCTTTGAAATACAAAATCTTAACTGTATATCATACACTTATCAGAGTACAACACTTACAACACAGCGGAACAAAACTCTATATAACTAACGCTGAAGCCTCCTGCTCCAAGCTCCTTTAGATATATCTGAAAAATCCTGAACTACTTGACTGCCCGTACAAATTTAGGCACCCAAGAGTTTAGGTAGAACAAAACAAATAAACTCCGGGTCAGTCATGGGACTGGTATGAGTAAACAGTTTAAAACAGTTTCAGAAAACTAAATGATATCTCATAAGACCACACCGTATAACACGGAACGGGTTTTTCCCTTATGAGAATCCAGACACTTGATTTAACTTTCAAAATCCCTTTGAAATGAACGATAATCTTTATATCAAAACTCCTCTGATATTATAATAATGTCTAAATCAAGTAGATAATAATCTAGTGGAACGTTTGCATCTCACGTTCCACATATATATACAAATAATAAACCGCAAGCACGTATTGGGTATTTGATTTCCAACTATGACAAGGTATGGAGCAACCTTCCGCTGGTATATCTCTAGAGGAGAAAACACCGAGTTCAACAAGAACATCTTGCAACTCAGCCACACATGACCGATGTAACAACCCGTATTCTCAATAACCTGTTATAACATAAATGGAGGCAGAATTAAACTGTAAAATCTGAATCAAGGGAAATGGGCTATGCCATTGCGTTCGCCTCGGAAAAATACGCGAAATAGAGTCCGACTTTTCGAAAATCGAAGTCCGTATGACCAAGATATGGCCTCGCGAAGTTTCACGAAAAATTCCCAAATTAAAGTATACTTAATTAAGTGAAATGGGTTACGCAGAGAAATATATATATATTGATATATATATTGATATATATATATATAATTGAAAATTAAATAAATAAATATGCAAAAATGTTCAAAACAGCGAATTGGGAGAGGGGAATAACCGAACCGGCCGATTTTTGAGGTCGACCCGAGCCTGCTGGGTCGACTAGGGGTTAATCCAGGGTGTTTGGCTGTCAACCCGTGGGCCGATTCGCTCAAATGCAGATTTTGCATTTGGATGGTTCTCATGGTTCATCTTTAATCTAAAGGCCCTAGATGGTTCCTACACTTGACTTCTTCCCCAAGACATGCTTTGATGGCTTGGATTGAATCTAGGTTTAATCCTATGGCCTAAAACACTTGCCTAATCTATAAATAAGACCCTAACCTATCCTAAATCCTCATTATTCATTCATGCAACTAAACTATGGCAAAATTTTACCTCTCATGGCCTCCACTCTCTTCATAAAATTTCTAAATGGTTTCTATGAGAGATTTTCCATGCATACAAGTGTTTTCAAGCTTGTATGAGTGTCATTAGCTTGCATTCAAGTCAAGTTTCTATCTTTGCATCATAAAGCAAGGGTTTTGATCATTTTGGCTCAAGGGTTTTTATGTTAGAGCTTGCATTTTGGGTCTATTTGATTGCATAAGGGCTTTGTCATATCTTTTGTGCCTTCATAGCAATGTAAGCCCTTTCCCTACTCTTAGATATTAACTATGAAGTTAAATGTTCATGTTGCAAGTTTGGGTTTGATCATTGAGTATGATACATGCTATCATGTCATGCAAGTTTATGAAGTCATTATCTTGATCTTGTGAGCTAAAAGCTACAACCTTTATGTTGAAATGTTGCATTAGGCAACATGAGAACCCTCATAACCTTTATGTCAACTTGCATATGAAGTCATAACCCTTATATGATGATATATGCGAGTTACTAGTCATCATTCCATATCTTTTGTCACCATGATTCGCTTATGTGCCAAGTTTGGGTTTATGCATGTTTTGAGGCTTAAGAATGTAACATGCAAGTTAATGAACACATTTGTGCCTCATTTGCCACCATGATTAACTTGTGGCTTAATATCCATTTTTGTCATGCCTTTGCCAAGTCTCTTCTTTTAATCCATTACGTTGTCGCGAACGTATATGCGAGTTTAAAAGCGTTGGGTTATGTTATGGGTAATTTCTAATGACATGAAAATACAACTTGAAAACATGACTTGAAATATAACATGGAAGTTGACATGTAAGTATGCATAAAAACATAAGCTTGGGAATTTACCTATTAAGTTAGGTCTACCCTTTGGGAATTTACCTATTAAGTTAGGTCTACCCAAATGCTTGAATACTTGTAACATGTTTTGGGAAACATGATGGACATAACACTTAGATAATATAAGTGTGGCCAACTCGAGGTTGGGTTGAGTTTGCAACGTAAAACTACACGGAACCGACCGGCCTAACTAGTAGTTGCAAACAATAGGACCCAATGTGAGAAGTTGGTCATGTTGTGCTTGAACCCCAGGTTAGACCAAGTTGTGGTGTAAAGCTACCCGGAACCGACCGGCTTAACTAGTAACCACAACAAAGTCTAATGTGAGAGGTGAAGGTGCATTAAGTAATTAATGCCACATGATAGGGTTAAGTTAATTTGATTAATGACTCTTAACCAAAGATGACATGGACAAATGGGTTAAGTAATTTGATTAGGCTAATGATACTTAACAAAACATGACAAGGTTGGGTAGGTTAAGTAACTTGATTTGCCTAATGACACTTAACCATTTTTATATGACTAGTGGATGGGGTTAAGTTAACCAACACTTAATCAATCCAACGCGATAACTTGGTAAGGTTAAGTAAGTTTTCTTAATGACGCTTAACCGAAAAATACGGTTAACGAATGGGGTTAAGATTAGACTCAACTAGTCTAAACATGGAAATCGGATGGGGTTAAGTTAGCCTAGACTTAATTAATCCCACTTGGTAGTTTAATGGGGTTAAGTTAAACACTTAACTAATCTAAACATGATGAATTGATGTGGTTAAGTGACCTATACTTATCCAATCTAACTCGTTAATTTATTGTGGTTAAGTTAACCAATACTTAACCAATATAACGTGAAAACATGATAAGGCTAAGTCACGAATCGCTTGAATACACTTGACCGATTTGACTAAGTAAATTGATAGGGTCAAGTTAATATATACTTAACCAATCTAGAATGATAATTGGGCGAGGTTAAGTCGTGAATTGCTTAATATACTTAACCAACTTGAGCATGGTTTGTAGGGTTAAGCCTTGAACTTGGATACTTAACCAATTTTGACAGGATTTGTAGACGGGTTAAGTCATGAACTTAAGTGACACTTAATCCATTATGTAAACCCTAGTTCTGAGGATTAGGTGGATAACCGTAGTTAACAAGGATAACGGGAACAATGCTAAGTGGTAAACCTTAGTTGAAGAATAACTAAGTAATGATTCTTAGTCAAGGAAATTTAGACCAGTTCATAGATAGATGAGTAACCTGATACGGTAGGTCATCGTTTAAGTATACGAGTAGGAGCAAGTATCTGATTTAGATAAAGGCTCCAGCGAACTGGGTAACGAAGCAGCGGCTTCGGGGAACGTGAGGATATTCTTGGTATCCCTCTATGAGCTGCCAGGTGATTATACTAGGCTCATGGGAGGTTAAGGTCTGCGTTAGAAGAACCAAGAGTATGCCTTGGTTGCTATACGAGCGACCTAAAGACGGGGATGGATAGGGGATAGTCGACGATACACGGTCGTACCCTAGATAGCATTTCGTCAGGCTACCTACCATCTTTGGTCAAGCGTGTACGTACGGAAAGGCAGAGAACACCCAAAAGACCATAATTGCTATCTAATTATGGTTGCGGTAAGGCTTGGATGTGGGTTAGCCAGTGTTGTGTTCTCATACAGGATTTATCCTGTCTTGTCTTTCACTAGTTGAGGGAGTGGTCTCGTGGGACCATAGCCACGTATAAGAAAAACAGACCTTAGCATCTGCATCGGCAGATAAATCGAAAGCTCCCGACCGAGTCCTGTATTTCTTGATTTGCCCTGTGACAGGACTCGGATGGCACGATGTGATACATGTGCATACAGTCATGGAAAAGCGATTCATGATGAATGCATGGGAAAAAGGGCGCAGTTGGCGGTTAGCGTAATCCCTAGTGGCCCTAGGTGGTTGAACCCAAACCGAGATACGAAAACGTGCAACAGGTAAGCATAATCCCTAGCAGCCCTAGGTAGCATAAGTCCTAGTTGTACAAACAATAATTCATGTTGGAAGACCCTAGCTAGGTTTAGGGTAACAGTCCAAACCGATCTTAAGGATCATGGAACTATGTTAAAGTAATATAGAATCTCATGGGAAAGCCCGTATGGTCTACGGCAAGGGACTGAACATTTACATGGAATAAAACATACAAGTTGAGTAACCTATATATGCGATATATTAGGTTGACATGGACCATTACACGACTTTTGAGTGAGGGTCATTCTTGGTTAACACATGACACGGTGGGGATACTAGTACGGTAGGTGCAGAGCTAAAATACAGGATAGATATCACGGGGCGTTATACGTGATAGATATCTTGGGGATATTATACTTGATAGAAACCTGACGATGTGATACCTTGTTTTATCTTGACATCGTAATTTATCATGACACCTTAGTTTATCTGAGTTCAGTAGTTCATCCTGTTATTTTGATTTAGCTTATCTATCTTGTTATCATGCTTATGTTCATCTCAGTTTCTCATGTCAGTTAACTTTACTAGTTTTTATGCTAATAGTAGATAGGGCTTACTCAGTCTTTTTGACTGACCCGTTTTGTTTCGCCTCTTTTCTTCCGTTTCCCCCCCCCCAAGGTTACAGGGAGGAAATACTGTTGTTTAGTTCGGACTTCTTCTGCTTGAAGGTCATCATGGATGGCTTGGACTTTTCTTGGCTAATGGCTACTTTACTGTTTTTACTTGGGGAATAATTTATGAAAATGTCTTTATGCTTCTTTACTATTGCAAGACAGGTTTTGATGTACTCTGATGTAAAAGGCTTTAGACCTTATTTATTCATGTTATGAAAGTTTGATTTTACTTCCGCTATTTTATATGTTCTGTCTTGTGATATTTCTGTGCATGTTTACCAATAATTTCCCTCTAAAGCTAGTGCATTCTTTTGCGAGTGACCCTAGCGGAGGCGGGGTGTTACACGTGGTATCAGAGCAGAAGGTTACCAGACTGGGCAAAAGTTTTTAAAGACCTTCTGAAAACTATTTGAAAAAAAAACCGTTTACAAAGAAGCATTTTTCAAGAAAATTTTCTTTTAAAAGAAAAAGGCTATTCCCCAAAGGCCATTAGCACTATCCTTGTTTCCTTAATTGAGTCTCTTTTCCTTTCTTTCCTCCATCTGTAGTCACAGTAGTTTTAACTGCGACTAGTCTTTTCTACCTACGAAAGTGCTTTCCATACGATGGAGGTGGTTCTCGAGAGACCAGTGGCCGCGTTATAAGAAAGGATCGTGAGAAAGAAGGATAAAGGATACGAGCTTAAGGATGAGCAACTTGTTGGTATGGCTTAGTCCTCAAAGGAGGGAGAAAGATGAACAATGAAACCCATGACGAGAGAGTACCTTTGGCATGGTAAAACGGGGCGGATAGTTAAGTATTATGGGACAAGGACAAGATCATCAGGAGGGCAGTAGTATGCTCTCATTTCTAGAGTACCTCGGAAGGAGGGTAACGATTTTGTTAAAGGTTTAGCTTTTCTTCTCTATCATCCCGTTAGGACTTCGTTGTTCGTATCATTTAAGTCTGCTTCGATAGTTGAGTCTCTGCACCTTAAGTACTAGCGTAATAGAGAATCCTATTTTTGTCTCAAAGTCCTATTGGAGAATCAGTCCATTTATACATGACTTGTTTGGATTTGGGAATGTCTATGCCAAGTGTTGAGTTTGGAAATAATGCTTATGTTTATAAGCTATGGATGGATTCTAGGGATGAAGTGGTTATCCAGTAGGGGGTGCCACTCTCTGTTTTGATAGGAGGGTAGTTAGACCTTTTGACTAGCCTTGGTAATGCCCTCGAAGTATCGGGTAACCTTTTTGAGGTTCTGTCATGACTAGTTACTTAGAATCCCTTGATGCCTTTATTGGAAATTTGAAGCCCGATCGAGTGGTGTTCGCCAATAAGACGGATGGTTTACTTCATTTATGCATGGGTTATAGAGATCACCCTAGTAAGTGCGCATGATAACCTGATTGACATCTGTTTACTTTCAAGAGAAAGTTCTTCTACATGGAATGCCTTATAGTATATAAACGAGATCCAAGATTCACTAGTGAATTTTGGAAAGCTTGCATGAGATCATGAGTACGCAGTCATGTTTGCGTCAAGTATTCTAGGAAAAGGATAAGTGCAAGTGGAACGAGAGGCGACGAAGAAATGAGTTCCAGCTCATGTTATGGAAACAGGAATAAGAAGCTACAAAATCGCGAAGTTAAAAGACGACTTTGATGGTCAAAGACTAGATACGTGCATGATATCTCTTTTTGGGAGTATATCCTTGATCCCTGTTTTCTGTAGAGCTTACTTGTAGGCTATCTTTTGTGGACATCCTCTCGGTCCTATTCTCCGTTACAAACCCTGTAAGGAGTTTGTCCTGTTTATCTTCTCGACCCTGTTTCAGGGAATTCTAGGTAGAACCCTATGGATGTAAACATGTATTTGAAACATGTTATGATTAATATGGTTGCAAGTGGTTGCTCGTGGATGCGCGAATACACATTAGATACTAGCTCGACTCGGTCACATTTCATATTGCATATGCACGAGTATTTATACTTGTTTATGGATGAAATCGAATGTATTATCATGCGGTTGTTGCATATGAATGAATGATTGTGCACGCATATAGTATCTATATGACTAGGACTATTTGCATACATGTTGGATTCATGGCACTATACATATTTTGCATTAGAAAGATTATTCAGGCCTGATCATTAGCATTAGCTAAGGAACATGTGCACACACGTTTTGCATATATTCATACAACATTAGAAATCATCTAAGGACAATGGTTGCTTGTGGATGATGTTTTGAGTAGATGGATGATGGATGGTAGGATATGTTCTTCCTAACTTGGAGATTTCGGGGACGAAATCCTAAAAGGTGAGGAGAATGTAACAACCCGTATTTTCAATAACCTGTTATAACATAAATGGAGGCAGAATTAAACTCTAAAATCTGAATCAAGGGAAACGGGCTATGCCATTGCGTTCGTCTCGGAAAAATACGCGAAATAGAGTCCGAGTTTTCGAAAATCGGAGTCCGTATGACCAAGATATGGCCTCGCGAAGTTTCACGAAAAATTCCCAAATTAAAGTATACTTAATTAAGTGAAATGGGTTGCGCAGAGAAATATATATATATTGATATATATATATATATATATAATTGAAAATTAAATAAATAAATATGCAAAAATGTTCAAAACAGCGAATTGGGAGAGGGGAATAACCGAACCGGCCGATTTTTGAGGTCGACCCGAGCTCGCTGGGTCGACTAGGGGTTAATCCAGGGTGTTTGGCTGTCAACCCGTGGGCCGATTCGCTCAAATGCAGATTTTGCATTTGGATGGTTCTCATGGTTCATCTTTAATCTAAAGGCCCTAGATGGTTCCTACACTTGACTTCTTCCCCAAGACATGCTTTGATGGCTTGGATTGAATCTAGGTTTAATCCTATGGCCTAAAACACTTGCCTAATCTATAAATAAGACCCTAACCTATCCTAAATCCTCATTATTCATTCATGCAACTAAACTATGGCAAAATTTTACCTCTCATGGCCTCCACTCTCTTCATAAAATTTCTAAATGGTTTCTATGAGAGATTTTCCATGCATACAAGTGTTTTCAAGCTTGTATGAGTGTCATTAGCTTGCATTCAAGTTAAGTTTCTATCTTTGCATCATAAAGCAAGGGTTTTGATCATTTTGGCTCAAGGGTTTTTATGTTAGAGCTTGCATTTTGGGTCTATTTGATTGCATAAGGGCTTTGTCATATCTTTTGTGCCTTCATAGCAATGTAAGCCCTTTCCCTACTCTTAGATATTAACTATGAAGTTAAATGTTCATGTTGCAAGTTTGGGTTTGATCATTGAGTATGATACATGCTATCATGTCATGCAAGTTTATGAAGTCATTATCTTGATCTTGTGAGCTAAAAGCTACAACCTTTATGTTGAAATGTTGCATTAGGCAACATGAGAACCCTCATAACCTTTATGTCAACTTGCATATGAAGTCATAACCCTTATATGATGATATATGCGAGTTACTAGTCATCATTCCATATCTTTTGTCACCATGATTCGCTTATGTGCCAAGTTTGGGTTTATGCATGTTTTGAGGCTTAAGAATGTAACATGCAAGTTAATGAACACATTTGTGCCTCATTTGCCACCATGATTAACTTGTGGCTTAATATCCATTTTTGTCATGCCTTTGCCAAGTCTCTTCTTTTAATCCATTACGTTGTCGCGAACGTATATGCGAGTTTAAAAGCGTTGGGTTATGTTATGGGTAATTTCTAATGACATGAAAATACAACTTGAAAACATGACTTGAAATATAACATGGAAGTTGACATGTAAGTATGCATAAAAACATAAGCTTGGGAATTTACCTATTAAGTTAGGTCTGCCCTTTGGGAATTTACCTATTAAGTTAGGTCTACCCAAATGCTTGAAAACTTGTAACATGTTTTGGGAAACATGATGGACATAACACTTAGATAATATAAGTGTGGCCAACTCGAGGTTGGGTTGAGTTTGCAACGTAAAACTACCCGGAACCGGCCGGCCTAACTAGTAGTTGCAAACAATAGGACCCAATGTGAGAAGTTGGTCATGTTGTGCTTGAACCCGAGGTTAGACCAAGTTGTGGTGTAAAGCTACCCGGAACCGACCGGCTTAACTAGTAACCACAACAAAGTCTAATGTGAGAGGTGAAGGTGCATTAAGTAATTAATGCCACATGATAGGGTTAAGTTAATTTGATTAATGACTCTTAACCAAATATGACATGGACAAATGGGTTAAGTAATTTGATTAGGCTAATGATACTTAACAAAACATGACAAGGTTGGGTAGGTTAAGTAACTTGATTTGCCTAATGACACTTAACCATTTTTATATGACTAGTGGATGGGGTTAAGTTAACCAACACTTAATCAATCCAACGCGATAACTTGGTAAGGTTAAGTAAGTTTTCTTAATGACGCTTAACCGAAAAATACGGTTAACGAATGGGGTTAAGATTAGACTCAACTAGTCTAAACATGGAAATCGGATGGGGTTAAGTTAGCCTAGACTTAATTAATCCCACTTGGTAGTTTAATGGGGTTAAGTTAAACACTTAACTAATCTAAACATGATGAATTGATGTGGTTAAGTGACCTATACTTATCCAATCTAACTCGTTAATTTATTGTGGTTAAGTTAACCAATACTTAACCAATATAACGTGAAAACATGATAAGGCTAAGTCACGAATCGCTTGAATACACTTGACCGATTTGACTAAGTAAATTGATAGGGTCAAGTTAATATATACTTAACAAATCTAGAATGATAATTGGGCGAGGTTAAGTCGTGAATTGCTTAATATACTTAACCAACTTGAGCATGGTTTGTAGGGTTAAGCCTTGAACTTGGATACTTAACCAATTTTGACAGGATTTGTAGACGGGTTAAGTCATGAACTTAAGTGACACTTAATCCATTATGTAAACCCTAGTTCTGAGGATTAGGTGGATAACCGTAGTTAACAAGGATAACGGGAACAATGCTAAGTGGTAAACCTTAGTTGAAGAATAACTAAGTAATGATTCTTAGTCAAGGAAATTTAGACCAGTTCATAGATAGATGAGTAACCTTATACGGTAGGTCATCGTTTAAGTATACGAGTAGGAGCAAGTATCTGATTTAGATAAAGGCTCCAGCGAACTGGGTAACGAAGCAGCGGCTTCGGGGAACGTGAGGATATTCTTGGTATCCCTCTATGAGCTGCCAGGTGATTATACTAGGCTCATGAGAGGTTAAGGTCTGCGTTAGAAGAACCAAGAGTATGCCTTGGTTGCTATACGAGCGACCTAAAGACGGGGATGGATAGGGGATAGTCGACGATACACGGTCGTACCCTAGATAGCATTTCGTCAGGCTACCTACCATCTTTGGTCAAGCGTGTACGTACGGAAAGGCAGAGAACACCCAAAAGACCATAATTGCTATCTAATTATGGTTGCGGTAAGGCTTGGATGTGGGTTGGCCAGTGTTGTGTTCTCATACAGGATTTATCCTGTCTTGTCTTTCACTAATTGAGGGAGTGGTCTCGTGGGACCATAGCCACATATAAGAAAAACAGACCTTAGCATCTGCATCGGCAGATAAATCGAAAGCTCCCGACCGAGTCCTGTATTTCTTGATTTGCCCTGTGACAGGACTCGGATGGCACGATGTGATACATGTGCATACAGTCATGGAAAAGCGATTCACGATGAATGCGTGGGAAAAAGGGCGCGGTTGGCGGTTAGCGTAATCCCTAGTGGCCCTAGGTGGTTGAACCCAAACCGAGATACGAAAACGTGCAATAGGTAAGCATGATCCCTAGCAGCCCTAGGTAGCATAAGTCCTAGTTGTACAAATAATAATTCATGTTGGAAGACCCAAACTAGGTTTAGGCTAACAGTCCAAACCGATCTTAAGGATCATGGAACTATGTTAAAGTAATATAGAATCTCATGGGAAAGCCCGTATGGTCTACGGCAAGGGACTGAAAATTTACATGGAATAAAACATACAAGTTGAGTAACCTATATATGCGATATATTAGGTTGACATGGACCATTACACGACTTTTGAGTGAGGGTCATTCTTGGTTAACACATGACACGGTGGGGATACTAGTACGGTAGGTGCAGAGCTAAAATACAGGATAGATATCACGGGGCGTTATACGTGACAGATATCTTGGGGATATTATACTTGATAGAAACCTGACGATGTGATACCTTGTTTTATCTTGACATCGTAATTTATCATGACACCTTAGTTTAACTGAGTTCAGTAGTTCATCCTGTTATTTTGATTTAGCTTATCTATCTTGTTATCATGCTTATGTTCATCTCAGTTTCTCATGTCAGTTAACTTTACTAGTTTTTATGCTAATAGTAGATAGGGCTTACTCAGTCTTTTTGACTGACCCGTTTTGTTTCGCCTCTTTTCTTCCGTTTCCCCCCCCAGGTTACAGGGAGGAAATACTGTTGTTTAGTTCGGACTTCTTCTGCTTGAAGGTCATCATGGATGGCTTGGACTTTTCTTGGCTAATGGCTACTTTACTGTTTTTTACTTGGGGAATAATTTATGAAAATGTCTTTATGCTTCTTTACTATTGCAAGACAGGTTTTGATGTACTCTGATGTAAAAGGCTTTAGACCTTATTTATTCATGTTATGAAAGTTTGATTTTACTTCCGCTATTTTATATGTTCTGTCTTGTGATATTTCTGTGCATGTTTACCAATAATGCCCCTCTAAAGCTAGTGCATTCCTTTGCGAGTGACCCTAGCGGAGGCGGGGTGTTACAACCAACCACTCATTTGGCTTGAGTGTATCGAATGTATATCACCAACGGTTGGGATCAGCAACCGTTTCCTGAATGGGACATCATCGACAATAGATTTTTAGAAATAAACGAAACTCTAGATCAGGTGATTATACACCCAAATAGGTGCGACCTACATAGCCATGCTGCTTGCCCGATTTCTGTCATTTACCAGTTGTTGAGGCCAGAGGCTACGATTTCTCATCACATCAGATTCACTTCGAATGTCACATTGTCAGATCCATCGAAAATCACTAATTGACGTCTACAACAGTACATTACGTGTTAGCTAAAGAAGTTTACCTTCTCCGCTTCCACGCTTGGTACGGTTGAAGAAATCAACGTACGTGACCTTTCTGGAAATACTCTGTCAAACATTCATCCATACAAGTCACCCAAGAACAGGATGAGCCGAAGGTACTATTTCTATTAATAGATAAAATCCTTGCACTCTACTCTGTCTTCGATTATCTTTATATAATCTGATTCGCACGCTACTGCCAATACGGAGTGGTTCTTCGGATAATAATCCAACCGGTCTCTCCAAAATGACAACGATGGACAAAACTTCGATAGTCTGTGATTTAACTATCGAATAAAAACAAGTGTTTCGATAGTCGATGATTTAACTATCGAAGAAAACAAGTGTTCATCCAATCTATCAAACAATTACTGAGCCCTTAATTAATATTCCATTAATTAAATCACTTCTTTGTTTCTTTATCAATATTTGTTAACCAAATATTTTCAATAACCATATTGGCCTTTTACGTTATTTGGAAAACATTTCCATATACCGCCTCCTTTATTTTCTAACTTGAGAAATATTTATTATTCTATTTCCAAGCTTACATTTATTTGGGTTAAAACGGATGTTGTGTAAAACATCGTTACGACAACCCTGTTAGCCTACTTTGTGAACTAGGCAACACAAAGTCAAGAAACCACACATTGAAGGGCATTTTTAGTTAGAAGACCTCGGTTCGGATTGGAGAAGAACACTACAATCTAGATTAGATAGCAGCAGCTGTTCGGATCGGGTCAGAGCAAACCATTGGTTCGGGTCGGAAAGAGTCCTCTGTTCGGATCGGCGAGCTCCTATTGAGTAAATTGGTAAGGCGTATCTAACCGGATCGGAGGGCAACTAAATCTCGAATGGATCGGAAAGTCACCTGTTTGCCACGACAATGGAACGGAGCGGAGCAGATTAGAGAAGGAGAGTCGCACCCAAGCCAATCCGGTTCGGATCGGGTATCCCGATCCGAACCCCTTATCTGCGCGTCTCCGACCCGAACCTATGCTCCCTGTTATTCTCCTGCAAAGGCGCCTGGATATCCGGACCGGCTATGACCAGTTCCTACCCATAACGTCTGTTCCTTTGATGCGTTGTCAACATGATAGATCATCCGAACCCGAAGAGAGTGCGATGGATGACACGTGGCCCCGACCCGGATCAAGTTTCAAGCAAATTCACACCTATAAATACCCCGTCTGGAGACAAAGAGAAGGATCTTTTTTCAGCACTTTGAGAATTCAACCACCTCCATCATCCGAACTCCATTACTCTCGGAGAATCCAAATCATCTTTCATTCTTTGTTTTAGTCAATTGAGTGAACATAAGTGAGTTGTGAGTGAAATTGAGTAAATCTCACATTGTATTTGCAACTGAATTATTGAATATAGTGAAAGATAAGTGGACGTAGGCATTTCTTCGCCGAACCACTATAAATCCTGTGTGTTCATTTTTATTTTTATCTCATTTCATCTTGCTTTTGATCAATTTGGGTGTTAGAACCACTTTTGGGTCTAACATTTTGGTGCTTTCATTGAGAACCCTCATCTAAATTCTTTATTTTCCGGGATCTCTTTCTACTTTTTGGACCATTGAGTTCAAAGAAGTGAATCCTTAAGTTTCTCCGCTTTTTTACATTCGTTGAAGTGATTGTCAAAGACTCATGGCCAAGGGAAAAGGCAAGGAAGTTCAGTCTTTTCGAGGAAATGGAGCTGGCGAAGATCAGCAAAATGCTGTTGTAACAAGGTCTCGGGGGCAGAGTTCAGCAGCAGGAAGGACAAATGCAGGAAATCCGAACCGCCAGCAGGGGGAGAGCTCCGATCCGATCCGGGTAGGAGATTCTGAAGCAGTGCATTCCCCCAGTCTGAACCGACCCGAGCTGCTTGCCACGCACCGATCCGACCAGGCACCCCAGCTCCGATCCGATCCGACCTCTTACCTCCGACCCGACCCGATGCTTGGTGAAGCTGGAACCTCTACTCGAGTCCCTACGAATGCTCCAATTCCAGCTGCCAGGGTTGGTGATCAGGTCAATCCATCTGCGCCCATCACTCAAGGAGATTTTTCGCGCTTGCTTGACATGCTTGAGAGCACAAGGGAAGCTATGAAAGTTCATGAGCGCACTAATCTCATGATGCAGGAAAATATGAGGCTCATGAGTCGGGAGATTAGTGAACTCCGTCGCAAAGAACTCCATTACCGGTTCGTCACACACCAGTAGATCAATCTTCATCTTCTGAGGAAGAGAGGCCCCGTGAACGAAGGCCACTCGAACGACCTCAGAATGTGGAGCAGCTGACATTTGGATCCTTGGGATCTCGTGAGGATATCGCACGAACATTAGGAAACAATGACCCCACTCGGGGGCAAAGACTCCAGTCCCCTCTTCCCGAGATCGACCGGGAACGCAGGGAACGGAGTCGAGCAGAGGCAGCACGAAGAAGAAGGGCATCTCCTGAACCAAAGCCCAGGAGGAACTCGGATACTAGGGCCAGGGAACCTGAGCGGCCCTTAACTAATGCTGATGTACAGGCAATGGTTCGCCAGATCATGTCCGAGAGCCGGAATTATACAAATGAAGATTATGGCATTGAGCGAAGCCATACTCCGTTCACCGACGATATCCTCGACTTCCAATTTCCCCGACGCTTTAACTTGCCACAAATGGACAAGTACAACGGAAGGACTGATCTGGGATAGCATTTGATGCGGTATTCGTGGCTCATGAATGCTGCTGCTGCCCCAGATGAAGTGAAGTGCAAAGCATTCCCAATCTACCTAGAAGATGTGGCATTGTTCTGGTTTACCCGACTTCCTCCTCGTTCGATTTCTAATTACAAGGAACTAAGCGAGCGTTTCATGAACCAGTTCCGACTACATGCCCGAAAGTCCAAAAGTGTTATTGAATTATCGAGAATCAAACAGGCACCAGGAGAATCTTTAAGGGCATATCTTGATCGTTTTAACCAAGCTGTAACTGAGGTCAGTGATCCGCATGAGCCCACTATTCTGATGGCATTGAAGGAAGGAGTCGATCCTGAATCTGAGTTTGGAGACTACCTTTCTGGGAAGACACCCCCCACAAGGGAGATATTCTACGAAAAAGCCGATATTTATTTAAGGCGAGAGGAGGCCAGGGCAAATCGAAAGAGAAAGTCTGAAACGGCTTCAAAGGAGAATGTGCAGAGTAATATCGCCGTGAAGCAGTCGGGGGAAAATTCTGGCAAGGTTGAAGTAAATGTAGGAAACAAGGGTGGAAACAGCAATACTGGAAGTGGGGGAAACAACAACAATAACCGTAATTCGAGCGGTAACAGGAGAAACAGAAATAGGGGAAGCGACCCTAACAAAAGACCCCGATTCCAGAACTACGAGAATTATACACCATTGAATGACACCCTGGAAAATATTTACCTGGATACGTACAATGTGTTACAGTACAAAAGACCGCCACCTCGTGATTCGACCGAGAAAGAAATGGCGACAGGGAAATTTTGCTTGTTTCACGGAACTCACGGGCATTCAACTAATGAATGTCGGCATTTGAGGGATGTGATTGAGAAACTGTTGCGTGAAGGGAAGTTGGATGAGTACAAGGTTGCCTCGAGAGACAGGGGGCAAGGTGAGCAGGCTCCAAAACAGATTCTACCTACTCCTAAGCCTACAGCGCAGCAGAAAGGTAAAGGAATTGTCATCAACTCCATTGTAGGCGGACCTCACCCGGCAATCCGAAGTTTTAGGTCAATGGAACAATATGTGAATGCTGCCAAGCATTTAGACGTGAATGAAGGTGATGATTTGGAAGATGTCGCCCCCATAAAACAACAGAAGACCATGTTCGACGACGTGGTATTTCGAAGCCGAGATAATACTGGGATACAATCACCCACCAATGATCCGTTGGTTATTACTACCACCATTGGGCCGACCTTGGTCCATAAGGTATTAGTAGACAACGGAAGTTCCGTTAATATTTTGTTCAAGAAGTCATTTGATCAGATGAAGCTTGAGTCCGAAGATCTGAAACCTTGTGAAGGATGGATTAGAGGCTTCAACGGGGCGACGACAGCTCCCATGGGATACATAGAGTTGCCCGTGACCCTGGGGCAAGGAGAACGTAGAAGAGTGCGAATGCTTCAGTTCGTAGTATTGGACGTAGATTCGCCATATAACGCATTTTTGGGGAGACCTGCCCTCGCTGAATTTAGAGTTTGTATCGCCCCTTGGTGCTTGTTACTTAAGTTCCCAACCGAAGCCGGAACTGGAGTAATGAGAGGGGATCAGGTTTCCGGACGAGCCTGCTATGTGGCCGAGTTAAAGATGTTGATGAAAGGACTTAACGTTGAGAATAAGGATGCCCCGTCTCCCTCAAAGGGGGACTCGGCATAGCAATTAGAGAGATTGACCCCGAAGGAGTTGCCCAAAGGAACGCCTGAAGACCTGGATCCCAGAAAAGACGAGGAACCAGAGGCTAGGAATGCAACTCCTAATGAAGCGACAGTGGAAATTCCCATTGATGAAGCTGATCCGACAAAAGTTTTGAAAATTGGTTCTCAATTGGATCCACGTCGAGCTAAAGAACTAACGGACTTCTTGAAGGCAAACCTGGACGTGTTTGCCTGGACCCATGCTGACATGTGTGGGATATCGCCATCCATTATAAGTCACAAATTGAATGTAAATCCGAAGCATCCACCTGTGAAGCAAAAGAGATGCATGCTGGGCCCAGAGAGGTCGGCTGCTCTCAAAGAGGAAGTAGAGAAGTTGAAGCAGAATGGATTTATTCGAGATTCGACATATCCCGACTGGATATCAAATCCCGTCTTAGTAAAGAAGCCAAACGGAAAGTGGTGGACTTGTATTGACTTTTCAGATTTAAATAAATCTTGCCCGAAAGATAGTTTTCCACTTCCCAGGATTGACCAGCTTGTAGATTCGACAGCAGGTCATGAACTTCTTTCTTTCATGGACGCATACTCTGGATACAACCAAATTCCTATGCACGTACCAGACCAAGAGCATACGAGTTTCATTACGAATTTGGGGCTATATTGTTATGTTGTAATGCCATTCGGGTTAAAGAACGCTAGAGCTACTTATCAGCGCTTGGTAAATAGAATGTTTTATGATCAAATAGGAAAAACTATGGAAGTTTATGTGGATGGTATGCTTGTCAAATCAAAGCAGTCTTCCAGTCATACGCAAGACTTAGCGGAAATGTTTGGTATCTTGCGAAAGTATCGGATGAAATTGAATCCTCTGAAATGCTCATTTGGAGTGGCATCGGGAAAGTTCCTTGGCTTTATTGTGAGTTCCCGAGGAATTGAAATCAACCCTAGTCAGATAGCGGCGATTAGAAACATCGAAGAACCGAGGAAAATTAAAGACGTCCAAAGTCTGGCAGGGAAAGTAGCGGCGCTGAGTAGATTCATCTCCAAAGCCACAGATAAATGTGTTCCGTTTTTTGATTTGATAAAAAGGGGAAAGAAGAACTTCCAGTGGACTCCGGATTGTGTTGAGGCCTTTCAAAATCTGTTAGAACTGCTAGAGAAACCGCCGATTTTATCAAAGCCCGTAGATCACGAAGAATTATTTGTTTATTTGGCAGTCTCGGCTCATGCTGTCAGCACGGCTCTGGTTCGAGAAGAAGACAAAGTACAAAGGCCGGTGTATTATGTAAGTAAGAAATTAGCAGCGGCAGAGCGCAATTACCCAAAAATTGAGAAACTCGCTTACAACCTCCTGATCGCATCCCGAAAACTTCGTCACTATTTCCAAGCCCATCCAATAACCATATACACCGACCAGCCCTTAAGGCAGGTATTGCAGAGACCCGAAGCATCAGGAAGGTTGATCAAATGGAACATAGAGCTAAGTCAGTTTGATTTGAATTTTCAACCACGAAAGTCAATCAGGGGGCAAGCTCTAGCAGACTTTATTGCGGAGTTCACCATTCCAGAGGAGGAAATAATCAATGACCGAGTGGTTAAATCTGAGGAAGAGCTAGAAATGAATCCGTGGAAATTATATACAGATGGAGCTAAGAATGACCGAAGGTCTAGAGCTGGAATTGTCTTAGTTACTCCCGAGGGACGGTCGTTATATTACGCCATGCGATTAGAATTTTCGGCAACTAACAATGACTTTGAATATGAAGCCCTGATTGCCGGGCTGAAACTTGCTAAAGATCTTGGAGTAAAAATGTTAGAAATATTCTGTGACTCTAAAATTGTTGTTTGCCAAGTACGAGAGGAATTTGTGGCTCGAGGACCTCGACTTGTCGCCTACCTCAAGAAAGTGAAAGAGCTATTGAATAGCTTAGAGCGGTACAACATAACACATATTCCCAGAGTTGAAAACCAGAAAGCGGATAGACTGGCAAAGCTGGCTAGTTCCGACAATCCAGAAGAGACTGAAGTAATTCCAATCGAAACGTTGGAGTCGCCAAGCTTTGAGTCAATGGAAATTGAATTCGCTTTTGAAGCGGAACTAGAGAAGGAGTCATGGATGACTCCAATTAAGAATTTCCTTAAGAATGGGACACTCCCATCGAAAAAGAGTGAGAAAAGAGCTGTAGTTCGCAAAGCTACCAGATATGTCATACAAGATGATACTCTCTATAGACAAGGATTTTCTATGCCCCTGTTACGATGTATAGCACACGACGACATCAAGCGTGTACTAAGAGAAGTACACGAAGGTGAGTGTGGAGATCATACAGGAGGTCAAACTTTAGCAAAGAAAATATTGCGGTACGGATACTTCTGGCCTACGATCAACAAAGATGCAGCTGATTATTCACGACGCTGCGATAAGTGCCAGAGATTCGCCAAAATCCCCAGGGCACCGTCAACCCAGCTTAAATCGATGGTGAGTCCTTGGCCATTTGCCACATGGGGAATTGATATCATTGGAGTTTTACCAATTGCAAAAGGAGGAGCTAAGTATGCGATAGTAGCCGTGGACTATTTTACGAAGTGGGTGGAAGCTGAGCCCTTGACTAAGATCACAACAAGAAAGGTGATAAGTTTTGTGGTCAGAAATATTATATGCCGATTCGGGATCCCAAGGACGATTATTACTGACAACGGGACCCAATTTGATAGCACTGAATTCAGAAATTTTTGCCAGAAATATAAGATAGACAAACGATATACTGCAGTTGCCTATCCGCAATCGAATGGGCAAGTAGAGGCAATAAACAAGGTAATAAAATCCATCCTCAAGAAGCGATTAGAGCGTGCAAAGGCAAAGTGGGTTGATGAATTGCCCCTAGCTTTGTGGGCATATCGAACAACATTTAAAACGGCTACCGGTCATACCCCTTTCTCTCTCTCCTTTGGCTCAGAAGCTGTGATTCCAGTTGAACTAGAAGTTCCTTCCCACAGGGTGACATATTATGACCCGATGACAAATCGGGCGCTTTTACTTGAGTCTCTTGATGAAGTCGAAGAGAAAAGGGACGAAGCAGATTTGCGTGCGGCAAGACATCGGCGTCAGATGGCACGCTATTATGATAAAAAAGTTCGCCTCAGAACTTTTGAACCAGGAAATTTGGTGCTAAAGAGAGTTTTTCCATCCCTTCCTCACCTTGGTCCGAAATGGGAAGGACCCTTTGTCATTCAACGGAAACTTGAAAAAGGAACCTTCAAGTTAACGACCGTGGATGGCGAAGAAGTCCCCAGAGCATGGAATGCCCAACACTTAATGCGATATTTGGATTAAAAACACTGTACTTTGTGTTATTTTTTCTTATGAACTCTGTAATAAGGCACGACTTGCCTTGGGAAAGTTTGATGATATGAATAAAGGACTATAAAGTGGATGTAGGCTACGACTTAGCCGAACCACTATAAAAATATTGTGTGTTATTTACTTTTATGCATTTACATTCATCAGTTATTCTGTTGTGATTATAAAATACAGGATAACTCAGAGCCTAAAAAGGTTGAAAACAGTTTAGACATAAAAAGAAGCACAACGATTATTTGTGCAATAAGACATAAAAGGATGAGAAAACGACATTCTTAACTCTAACTCTCCAGAGAAAGAGAGAGAGTATAAAAGCGTCTCTGACTGAGCGCTGAAAAAGAAATTCTCTTCCTAACTCTAACTCTCCAGAGAAAGAGAGAGAGAGTATAAAAGCGTCTTCGACTGAGCGCTGAAAAAGAAATTCTCCTCCTAACTCTAACTTTCCAGAGAGAAAGAGAGTATAAAGGCGTCTCCGACTGAGCGCCGAAAAAGAAGTCTTTCCCTGTTGAACGACCAGGGAATAAACAGATGACTGAACTCGAACTCTAACTCTCAAGAGAAAGAGGGAGAGTATAAAAGAAATGCCAGAAAAAACAACAGGTACTGACGACACAGGAAGTGCTATCCCGTCAGAGAATTGGGAGCATTCAGATTGCTTGGTTAAGCATTGAATAACTTGTGGAAATTGACTGGGGATACATGTGCATACACATATTTCCCCCTCCACAGTTTCGTTTCACAACTGTAGACATGCATAACTACTAACAAACAAACATTGCAAAAAGTGAATTATTTTTATTTACAAATGAATGAATTTTTACAGGGAAATAACTAAAAAAGAAAGTGCAGGAGCTGCTTTTGTAACAGCAGTTATTAGTTCACAAAGATGCTAAAAAGATACAGGGGAACCCACTATTTGGGTTTGGAATGAGCCTTAGATTTCTTGGCAGCTTTTTCCGCATCCTTTGCTTCCTTCTCGGCTTCAGTCAAGATTCGTTTCAATTTCTTTTTCCCTGAAGATGCGGTACTGGAGCCAGTAGACTTCTTCCCGGAGGGCGGAACACTGGAATCAAGAGAAGATTTTTTAGCAAGTTCTTCGGTAATAGATCTAGTTGAGAGCTTAACAACTAACCTTGAACCCGCATCCACAACTGCGAGGGGCTTGAGGACCTCAGGGTCTAGTTCTTCGGCCTTTAATTGCAAACGCTTGTCTTGGTCGGCCTTCATTGCAGCCAAGGTAACGTCATCAGTACTTTTTGACTCCCCGGTTATTGCGACTTCTGGTTCCTCGTCATGCCCCCCGTCTCCGCCATCGTCCTTTAAAGCTGCTATCATTTCTTCATCATGGGGAGTGGTGACCTTAGTTGGCTCACTTCCTTCCCCCAAGTGTAACACCCCGAAAACTCTATAACTGTGAAATTAACAAATTAAAGTATAATTAATCTGAAATCAAAGAACAAAGGGAAACGGGATACGCCATTGCGTTCGTCTCGGAAAAATACGCGAAATAGAGTCCGAGTTTTCGAAAAACGGAGTCCGTATGAAGAAGATATGGCCTTCGGAAGTTTTGAATTAAATTTAAAATTCAAACAGAATAAAATAATAATTAAAAATCGGGCCCAATGGGCCAGGGCAGATAATCACCCGCCTAGGCCACCCAGGTCGACTGGACTGTCGACCTGGGCTACCCATGTCGACAGGGCTGTCGACAGCCCTGTCGACAGGGGTATCGACCTGGTCGAGCCCAGTCAACCTGGCTGGCCAGGTCGGTGTGTGGTCGAATTTCTGTGGTCTGCTTTGTCATTAGGGCTAGGTGGCGGGTTTTTATTGGTCTCTCTTCCTAATGGATGGCTACGATCTAACCTAGCAACATCAATGGTCCTAATCAACTCCTAACCTCTATATAAACAACCCTAGACTAAACCCTAATCTATTCATTCAAAATTAAGAACATAGCCGCCATGTTGCTGAGGAACGACTAAGAGTGGCCGCCAACTAGAGAGAGGATTAGGAGGAAAGTTCTAAAGCCTAAAGCAATTCAAGCAACCTAAAGCTAATCAATTCAACAAAGGAATCGTGTCTCTTAATTAGAGAATTCGCCGCAACCATTGTAAGTAGAGTATTACTTTGGTATAATAAACAACTGTGTTGATGTGTATGCTTGAATTGTGGCGATGGAAGTAATTCATGTTTGTGCAAAATTATGTTATTCATTATAAAGAACTACATGCGGTAGTTCTATGCAAATATACGTTTGGAATATTGCGCAAATTATGTAATCTATGTTGAAGCTACATGTATGTAGTTGAGTGAAATTTATGCAAGTTTGGGGCTTTGTTATTATGTCGTCATGATGTATATTTTGTGCATAAATCGTTTTGCAAGCAATTGAGACAAGTTTGGTTGTTATAGTTCATATGAAACTATGTTGGAATTTTGACACCATAATCCATGTATTAAGTCATGCTTATGAATATGGCTAGGCTATGAATGATATTTGGCATAATTGAAATCTATGATTAAGTCTATCTTGTTTAAAAGAATTATATGATGACATATGTGAGACATGGCTAGGTTAGACTCAAAAATCCCTTTTTGCAAGTTTAAGCAAAAACCATGATTAGGAATTTTTATGCATAAGTATGTTTATACCATCGTTATGTGATTAGACTTAAACCATGATTAAGTTGAACTATGCTTTTGTGTTAGTAACAAAGTATCCCCTTTGTAAACATGTAGGAACCTTATGGACATGACTTGTTTATGTTTATGCCATGAACAAATTTAACTTTACTTATGCCATGCTTATGTTTGACATTATGCTATGACTATGCTAGGAATATTTATGACATGCTTATGTTTGACATTATGCCTAAATAAGAATATAGGTTCATGTTGTAGTTAAACCTATGCAAGTTCACATGCTTTGATTCATGTCACCTATGTCACCACTATGCAAGTACACCAATTTCTATTTTGTATTTCCAACGTCGTATTGCAAGTTCATGCGCTCACCTTCCCCTCTTTGTGTATACGCCATAAGCCTCCCCTTTTCGCATGGCTAAATTGGGCTTTAAAAGGCTAAGCCCAATATATATATAAACGGACGTGTAAAACGGGGGAAAATAACGTTGGGTTAAAAATAAATTAATGAATGAAAATATAAAATAGAAGGGCCCAAATTCAAGTATGGGTTGGGCCCGTGATTGGTGTAACCTTTACACCATTAACTTAATAATGGGCCGCAAATATTTACATATAAATAAAGAAGAATGACAAGATATGTAAATGTAGAACATACGATGTGTTTAACCCGAGGTTGGATTGAGTTGTGATGTAAACCTGCCCGGAACCGCCCGGCTATCCAGTAGTCACAACAATACCTATCCAATGTGGGAGGTTAAACATGGAGCCCAGCAAGGACCCGAGGTTAGACTGAGTTGTGGCGTAAGACTGCCCGGAACCAACCGGCAACAGGCAGCCACAACAATACCTGTCTAATGTGAGAGGTCAGGGCCTTAATAAGGCAATTAAGGCTGAGTCAGGATTGTTAGGATTAAGTGAACTAAAGACTTAATCAAAATGGAACTGCTAAACTAAACAGACTGGTGGGGTTAGGTAGGAAACACTTAACCAACTTAGCATGTTGGCTAGAGATAGAAAACCTAGTAACGGGGGACCCTTTTCAGCAGTAACCCTAAAAGGTGTATCAGGATACCCTGAAACTAGGCAGGGTGGGGCACGATTACTGGGCTGATTGTAAGAGGTCAAAGCGACGGCGGTGGTGTAGCAGTGTAGGTTCTAACGGAGTGCGGGCGTGCACACACTCCGGCGCAGAAAAATAAGGCACTGGACACCAGTAGCATACCTGTGCACTCTAAGGTTGTGTCGGGTTGCCACTATGGGACTTGATACACCCCATGGTGGGACTAGCATAGGTAACTACAGACATCGGGGGCCGTAAGACACATGGAACTATGCGAGTAGGAGCCGATCATCATAGGATGGATCACATCACCCTGATTATGGGGTGCAAATTGGAAACTAGTTTATATGGGTTCAGAGATTAACATGGGGTACGATAGTATATTCGACCCTAGGTAACTTAACCAAGTTCATAGTGTTTGCCCACTTCCTGTTTTACTTATCATACCCAGTTCTTTATTCATAGACAAAGTAGTACTAGACTTACTCAGGCTTTATGTCTGACTCTATTTTTCTTTCGTCTTCTTTCTTCCGTTCCCCCCCCCCCCAGGTCCTCAGGGAGGGAACGCAGCAGCTTGACCAACCTCAACATCCAGCTTGAAGAAGAGAAATGTATTGCTTGGACTTTCCTGTTTTGAACTATGGCTTTGGACAATCCACTATGGGGCTTTTGCAGTTTATATATGTTTTATTTATGCTTCTTTAAATCATGTACTCAAGACAGATTATGAAAGTGTTATGTTATGTTTTTGGAAAGGATGTTGTTGTAACACGTATTTGACTTTATGAAATAAAAGTTTGTTGTTCTTCCGCTGTTTACAAACATGTGTTCTTATATCTGTCTTGTATATCTGTGACTTGTACTTATAAACCTCCACCAAAATTAGGGCATTCCCTTTGAGAGTGACCCTAAACGGAGGTGGGGTGTTTCACTTGGTATCAGAGCATAGGTTTACCAGATAAGATAAAAAGTTTTGAAAAACTATTTTCAAAAAGGAAATTTAAAGAAGCATTTTTAAAAGATAAAAATATTATTTTATTTTAAAAAGGCAAAGTCCACTCCCCAAAGCCATAGGAACTATCTCTTATCCTTCGTTTTGAATCTATCCTTTTTGTTTCAGCATGTCCCAAGAACTTAACTTGCCAGAAGGGGTACCAATACCTGGTTGGTTTAGACGGTTCTTAGAAGCAAGGGCCACTCAGCCAGGTCCTACCGTTCCTCCTCCTCCAGCTGAAGGGAATCATCCAGTTGCAGCGGCACCTTTTCCTCCACCTCCTCCTCGGGGAAACGCATTCGCTAAGATATGTAAAGATTTTAAAGCCATGGGAGGAAGGGATTTCCATGGAACTGAGTCCTTCGTGGCAGCTAGGAATTGGCTGAAAGAAACTGAAGACCTATTCATCATCTTTGAGGTAGAAGATAGACAAAAAGTACAGTTGGCAGTGTGGCTATTGAAGGGTGAGGCTTCCTACTGGTGGGAAGTCACTAATGCTGAAAGACCAGTGGAGACATGGGAGGACTTTAGGGCAAGGTTTGAGACCAAATTTCTCTCAGATGCAGAAAGGAGTTTGCAGTTAGAAAAATTCCTATTTCTTAAGCAAGGGGACAAGACAGTCAGAGAGTATGTGAATCAGTTCGATGAGCTGGCTAGGTTTGGACTTGACCTAGTCAATACCCCGCACAAGAAGGCTCTCCGTTTTGTCAAAGGGTTAAATGAGCCATTACACAGTTTGGCCATGACCCATATACCCATGGGAGCCACGTATGAAAGATTGGTGCAAATGGCATTGCTGAATGAGGAGGATAAGGGCAAGAAGGAGACGAAGGCAGAAAGCTCTCAAGGGAAGAAAGAGGGTTTGCAGCCTAAGAAGGCGGACTTTAAGAAAGGCGGAAAAGGCAACAAAGAGAAGAGGAAGTGCAATTTCTGTGGCAAAGTGGGGCACTTAGTAAAGGACTGCCGGAAAAAGAAGGCCAAGGAGAATGGTGGGTGCTTTTCATGCGGTCAGACAGGCCACAGGGCTAAGGACTGCCCAAAGAAACGAGGATAGGGGCAGGGCGCTGGATCCACCCCAGGGGCACAGGTTCATGTGCTAGAAGCACCACCATTGCAACAGCGAGGTATAAATACTTCTGTAGAAAGTGTAGTTTATCTTTATGATCACCCCGTTCGCACTTTGTTTGATTCTGGCGCATCACACTCCTTTATCTCGTCTGCTTTAGTAGAATCTCTGCACCTAAAAACTAGTATGGTAGAGGACCCCTTAATTGTTTCAAACCCAATTGGGGGCCCAGCTCATTTGTCTATGATCTGTTTGGAATTGAAAATTTCTATTCTAAGTGTTGAATTTCAATGTAGTGCCTTTGTTTTGGGCTTTTCGGGTTATGGTTTGATTTTGGGTATGGATTGGCTATCCCGTAATGGGGCCATCCTTGATTGTGAGAAAAGGGTTGTTAGGCTCCTAACCCAGCTCGGTAATACTTTGGAAATTTCTTGTAATCCCTCGTATGCGGTTATGCTTAGTTATCTTGAATCGCTAGATGCCTCTGTTGAAAACTTGCAATCAGTTAGAGTGGTCCGGGAATATCCGGATGTCTTCGAAGAGGTGAAGGGCTTGCCTCCGAAGCGGGAAATAGACTTCCGCATATATCTTGTAGATAATGCAAAGCCCGTTGCGTTGCCCGTTAGACACATGGCTCCACGAGAAAGGAAAGAGCTCAGTAAACAGATTAAAGAGCTTCTAGAAAAGGGGTTCATTAGGAGGAGCATTTCAGAATGGGGCGCTCCGGTGGTGTTCGCCACAAAGGCGAATGGTTCACTCCGTTTATGTGCTGACTATAGGGAGCTCAACAAGCTAACGAAAAAGAATAGGCACCCTCTCCCTAGAATTGACGATTTATTTGACCAGCTTGTAGGAGCGTCTGTTTTCTCCCAACTCGATTTAGCAACCGGTTTTCATCAGCTAAGGGTGGCTGAAGATAGCATCGATAAAACGGCGTTCAGAACCCCAGACGGTTTCTTTGAATGGCTTGTCATGCCTTTCGGCTTGACAAATGCACCTGCTTACTTCGTGGACCTGATGAGTAGGGTATTTAGAGATTTCCTCAACAAATTCGTAGTGGTCTTCGTAGATGATATCCTTATCTTCTCAAAGAGTGAAGAGGAACATGCTCAGCACTTAAGGGCAATCATGGAAACTTTGCGAGTCCATCAACTAAAAGCCAAGTTCTCCAAATGCCACTTTTGGAGAGAAGAGGTGAGGTTCCTTGGGCACATAGTATCCAAACAAGGGTTAGCAGTGGACCCTGCTAAGGTAGTGGCGGTACAGGATTGGAAGACACCAAGGAATGCAACTGAGGTCCGAAGCTTCCTAGGACTAGCGGGTTTCTATCGAAAGTTCATAAGGGATTTTGCGAAAATCTCAGCTCCGCTCACGAAATTGACTAAGAAGAATCTAGTGTTCAATTGGGATTTGGATTGCGAGTTTGCTTTCCAACGACTGAAAAGGGCTCTCACAACAGCCCCAGTTTTGACGCTGCCAGATGGGAGCAAGATGTTCACTGTTTATACGGATGCATGTGGGAAAGGGCTAGGCGCCGTCTTAATGCAAGAAGGAAGGGTAGTAGCTTATGGCGGGAGGCAGTTGAAGGTGCACGAAAAGAACTACCCAACCCACGATCTCGAGTTAGCCGCCATCGTCTTTGCACTCAAGTCTTGGCGACACTATCTCCTAGGTGAGAAGTTCGAACTTTACACTGACCATAAATCGTTGAAATATCTTTTCTCGCAGAAGGATCTTAACTTGAGGCAACAAAGATGGATGGAGTTTCTTGCCTCGTACGATTTCGAAATCTCCTACACTCCGGGCAAAGGCAACGTAGTGGCAGACGCGTTGAGCCGAAAGAAATTGACCCTAAGCCCGTTGTTTGTTGAAAGACAAAGCCTAGAGTTTATAGCCAGCTTCGACTTTAGGCCCTCCTCCGATTTCGTACCGGGCTTGCTAGCATCACTTGAAGTGCGCCCAACTTTAGTGGATTCAGTAGGGACAGCACAACGCGAAGACCCTCAACTTGTGGAAATAATTGATAGGCTAATTAGGGGTGAGACTTCAAGTCACCTCAACAGATACTCCATCGACGATAAGGGTGTACTAAGGCGAGATGGAAGACTATGCGTCCCACAGACAAAAGATTTAATAAAGAAGGTTCTCGATGAAGCACATCACTCCAAGATGACGATACACCCAGGCGGAGATAAAATGTACAAAGACATAAAAAGGACTTTCTTTTGGAACGACATGAAAAAGGACGTGGCAGAGTTCGTTTCTAAATGTATGGTGTGCCAACAGGTTAAGGCGGAACAGAAAAAGCCTGGCGGACTACTACATCCTCTGGAGGTCCCGCAGTGGAAGTGGGATAGCATCTCAATGGACTTCATCGATGGGCTGCCTAGGTCTAGGAGAGGCAACACTAGCATTTGGGTAATAGTGGATAGGCTTACTAAAAGCGCCCACTTTTTACCTGTCAAAAGTAAAAGAACTGCCTCATCCCTAGCATCACTTTACCTCAAGGAAATCGTTCGACTCCATGGAATACCATCTAGCATTGTTAGTGACCGAGACCCCATCTTCACCAGCGAGTTTTGGCGGAGTCTGCAAGAAGCAGTAGGAACGCAGTTATGCTTGAGTACAGCCTATCATCCCCAAACCAACGGCCAAACAGAGAGAGTGAACAGAGTTTTGGAAGACCTTTTAAGGCTATGCGTCCTCGACTTCGGAGGGACATGGGAAGACCACCTTCCTTTAGTAGAATTCGCCTACAACAACAGCTATCAAGCAACCATCGGAATGGCGCCCTTCGAAGCTTTATATGGAAGACCGTGCCGATCGCCCACTTGTTGGTCGGAGTCCACGGATAAGCTTATACTTGGACCAGACATGATCCGAGAGACTTCAGAGAAAGTAGACTTAATACGAAGAAGGATGAAGACGGCCCAAGACAGACAAAAGTCCTACGCCAACAAGAGGAGGACCGACCTTGAATTCGGAGTTGGAGACAGAGTTTTTCTCAAGGTATCACCACTAAGGAACGTTGTTCGTTTTGGAACCACAGGAAAGCTAGCGCCAAGATTCGTAGGTCCATTCCCTATTATCGAGAAGATTGGGAAAATGGCCTATAGATTAGAGCTACCCGAGAAGTTGGCTGGAGTCCACAACGTCTTTCACGTTTCACATCTCCGAAAATGTCTACATGAGTCTGCTGAAGTGGTAGAGCCAAATATCCTCGAAGAGGCTGAAGTGGAACGCGAAGCAACCATAAGAAAAGTTCCAACCCGCATCTTAGGAACAGAAGTGAAGAAGCTACGCAACCGCGAAGTCAAGCTCGTCAAAGTTCAGTGGAGCGACGCCGAGGGAGACGCGACTTGGGAAACTGAAGCTAGAATCCGCACTGCCTACCCTTTTCTGTTCAAGGGTACATCCTTGATCTTTCTTTTTCCTTAAGTTGCGCTTTTATCTATCTTTTTAGGCATATTTCCTCGATCGTATCTTTTAGGTAGAAACTCTTTGGATGGAAACATGTAATTGAAACATGTTACGTATGAATGGTTGCAAGTGGTTGCAAATGATTGCTAGTGGTTGCTCGTGGTTGCATATACACACACAATCTAGGTTTTAGATCGGCTCAGTCACTTCATATTGCATATGCATATATGTTTGCATTCGTATGTGATTGAACTTTAATGTGTTGTCATGTGGATGCTGCATTTGTATTGAATGATTGTGCACTCATGTAGAATCAAGAATAGGAAAATTTGCATACATAATGGATTCATGGCACTTACATAATTCGCATTAAGGAGGTCAACTGAATCAGTAGACCGCCTGATTTTGCATTAGATAAGTACATGTACACACACACTTCGCATATGATCATGAGGCATTAGAAGTCTTTTAAGGACAATGGATGCTCGTGTTTGATGGATGAGTAGATGGATGATTTGGATGTTAGGATTTACATTCCTCCTAACTTGAAGATTTCGGGGACGAAATCCTTTTAAGTGGGGGAGAATGTAACACCCCGAAAATTCTATAACTGTGAAATTAACAAATTAAAGTATAATTAATCTGAAATCAAAGAACTAAGGGAAACGGGATACGCCATTGCGTTCGTCTCGGAAAAATACGCGAAATAGAGTCCGAGTTTTCGAAAAACGGAGTCCGTATGAAGAAGATATGGCCTTCGGAAGTTTTGAATTAAATTTAAAATTCAAACAGAATAAAATAATAATTAAAAATCGGGCCCAATGGGCCAGGGCAGATAATCACCCGCCTAGGCCACCCAGGTCGACTGGACTGTCGACCTGGGCTACCCATGTCGACAGGGCTGTCGACAGCCCTGTCGACAGGGGTATCGACCTGGTCGAGCCCAGTCAACCTGGCTGGCCAGGTCGGTGTGTGGTCGAATTTCTGTGGTCTGCTTTGTCATTAGGGCTAGGTGGCGGGTTTTTATTGGTCTCTCTTCCTAATGGATGGCTACGATCTAACCTAGCAACATCAATTGTCCTAATCAATTCCTAACCTCTATATAAACAACCCTAGACTAAACCCTAATCTATTCATTCAAAATTAAGAACATAGCCGCCATGTTGCTGAGGAACGACTAAGAGTGGCCGCCAACTAGAGAGAGGATTAGGAAGAAAGTTCTAAAGCCTAAAGCAATTCAAGCAACCTAAAGCTAATCAATTCAACAAAGGAATCGTGTCTCTTAATTAGAGAATTCGCCGCAACCATTGTAAGTAGAGTATTACTTTGGTATAATAAACAACTGTGTTGATGTGTATGCTTGAATTGTGGCGATGGAAGTAATTCATGTTTGTGCAAAATTATGTTATTCATTATAAAGAACTACATGCGGTAGTTCTATGCAAATATACGTTTGGAATATTGCGCAAATTATGTAATCTATGTTGAAGCTACATGTATGTAGTTGAGTGAAATTTATGCAAGTTTGGAGCTTTGTTATTATGTCGTCATGATGTATATTTTGTGCATAAATCGTTTTGCAAGCAATTGAGACAAGTTTGGTTGTTATAGTTCATATGAAACTATGTTGGAATTTTGACACCATAATCCATGTATTAAGTCATGCTTATGAATATGGCTAGGCTATGAATGATATTTGGCATAATTGAAATCTATGATTAAGTCTATCTTGTTTAAAAGAATTATATGATGACATATGTGAGACATGGCTAGGTTAGACTCAAAAATCCCTTTTTGCAAGTTTAAGCAAAAACCATGATTAGGAATTTTTATGCATAAGTATGTTTATACCATCGTTATGTGATTAGACTTAAACCATGATTAAGTTGAACTATGCTTTTGTGTTAGTAACAAAGTATCCCCTTTGTAAACATGTAGGAACCTTATGGACATGACTTGTTTATGTTTATGCCATGAACAAATTTAACTTTACTTATGCCATGCTTATGTTTGACATTATGCTATGACTATGCTAGGAATATTTATGACATGCTTATGTTTGACATTATGCCTAAATAAGAATATAGGTTCATGTTGTAGTTAAACCTATGCAAGTTCACATGCTTTGATTCATGTCACCTATGTCACCACTATGCAAGTACACCAATTTCTATTTTGTATTTCCAACGTCGTATTGCAAGTTCATGCGCTCACCTTCCCCTCTTTGTGTATACGCCATAAGCCTCCCCTTTTCGCATGGCTAAATTGGGCTTTAAAAGGCTAAGCCCAATATATATATAAACGGACGTGTAAAACGGGGGAAAATAACGTTGGGTTAAAAATAAATTAATGAATGAAAATATAAAATAGAAGGGCCCAAATTCAAGTATGGGTTGGGCCCGTGATTGGTGTAACCTTTACACCATTAACTTAATGATGGGCCGCAAATATTTTCATATAAATAAAGAAGAATGACTAGATATGTAAATGTAGAACATACGATGTGTTTAACCCGAGGTTGGATTGAGTTGTGATGTAAACCTGCCCGGAACCGCCCGGCTATCCAGTAGTCACAACAATACCTATCCAATGTGGGAGGTTAAACATGGAGCCCAGCAAGGACCCGAGGTTAGACTGAGTTGTGGCGTAAGACTGCCCGGAACCAACCGGCAACAGGCAGCCACAACAATACCTGTCTAATGTGAGAGGTCAGGGCCTTAATAAGACAATTAAGGCTGAGTCAGGATTGTTAGGATTAAGTGAACTAAAGACTTAATCAAAATGGAACTGCTAAACTAAAAAGACTGGTGGGGTTAGGTAGGAAACACTTAACCAACTTAGCATGTTGGCTAGAGATAGAAAACCTAGTAACGGGGGACCCTTTTCAGCAGTAACCCTAAAAGGTGTATCAGGATACCCTGAAACTAGGCAGGGTGGGGCACGATTACTGGGCTGATTGTAAGAGGTCAAAGCGACGGCGGTGGTGTAGCAGTGTAGGTTCTAACGGAGTGCGGGCGTGCACACACTCCGGCGCAGAAAAATAAGGCACTGGACACCAGTAGCATACCTGTGCACTCTAAGGTTGTGTCGGGTTGCCACTATGGGACTTGATACACCCCATGGTGGGACTAGCATAGGTAACTACAGACATCGGGGGCCGTAAGACACATGGAACTATGCGAGTAGGAGCCGATCATCATAGGATGGATCACATCACCCTGATTATGGGGTGCAAATTGGAAACTAGTTTATATGGGTTCAGAGATTAACATAGGGTACGATAGTATATTCGACCCTAGGTAACTTAACCAAGTTCATAGTGTTTGCCCACTTCCTGTTTTACTTATCATACCCAGTTCTTTATTCATAGACAAAGTAGTACTAGACTTACTCAGGCTTTATGTCTGACTCTATTTTTCTTTCGTCTTCTTTCTTCCGTCCCCCCCCCCCCCCCCCAGGTCCTCAGGGAGGGAACGCAGCAGCTTGACCAACCTCAACATCCAGCTTGAAGAAGAGAAATGTATTGCTTGGACTTTCCTGTTTTGAACTATGGCTTTGGACAATCCACTATGGGGCTTTTGCAGTTTATATATGTTTTATTTATGCTTCTTTAAATCATGTACTCAAGACAGATTATGAAAGTGTTATGTTATGTTTTTGGAAAGGATGTTGTTGTAACACGTATTTGACTTTATGAAATAAAAGTTTGTTGTTCTTCCGCTGTTTACAAACATGTGTTCTTATATCTGTCTTGTATATCTGTGACTTGTACTTATAAACCTCCACCAAAATTAGGGCATTCCCTTTGAGAGTGACCCTAAACGGAGGTGGGGTGTTTCACCAAGTCTATGGAAGCAACCTTGTCTTCCCCTTCTTTGACCCTATCAGCGGGCTTTGTCCCAGCGACAGCTCCTTGAGCTACATCTGTCTTTGCGGATGATTCAACACCTACAGAATGAGAAACATCGGTTATCAACTCAGGCGAAAACAAAGGGTCTCTCATCGAATGTTCAATCACGTAGCGAAAGGTAGTAGTAGCTTTGACAAATTGAGGAGAAAAGATAGGGATACCTTCCGAAGACTTTTCAGCGGGGGTGACTACTACCTCTGGGGTTATTTCAGGAATGGGAGATAGCAAAGTTGTTCGGGGAATTCCCGGGTTTTCGGGATCATACCCTTCTACTTCGGGAGTTGCAGGAGCAGAAGAAGAGGAGCCAGCTTCGGGAATGGTTTTTTGTTTAGACTTCCGTCTCTCTTCTTCCATGGCCTCAGCAATAAGGCGGCGCCCTTCAGCTAGGCGCTCCGGTTCATCGTCTCTCAAGTATTTCTCCATTAGTTTATCTTCATCGAGTGAATCGACCTTAAGTTCCTCTTTTTCCCACTCAACGATTTGATTCCATACTTGAACCAGAGTGGATGGATAGTCCTCGATCCAAGAAATGTTTCGACGACGAATAATGTGTGCGAAGAATTCAATCATTAGCTCGCCGAAGCCCTGAATATCAGCCTCCGCCTCTGATAGTTGCTTGCGGGCTTCCTCCGCAGATTTAATAGCACACTCCACATTGCCCTCGGCCAGAGCAGCCCTGTTCTCTGCCTCCAACAACTTTGAAGCCAAGTCAGCGTTCTTCTTTTCTAATTCAGCACTCTTCTTTGCTAACTCGGCGTTTTTCCGCTCAAGCTCAGCATAAGCAATGTGTGTCTTAGCAGCCTCTGACTTGGCCTCGTCAGCTTGCTTTTTTAATTCAGAACGCTCCTGAGTATGAGATTCAAGCAAATCGTGATAGCGCTTTTGCATATCCTCGAATTGTTGTTTGAAATTAGAAGCGTCCTTTTGAGCAACCGCTAGCTGAGCTTGAGTGTCTTCCAAATCTTTTCCTAAAGCTTTTAAGGCCTTAGCATCATCCTCCGCGGTCTTTTGCATTGAATCAGTATTTGTGATTAGAGCGCGGATGATTCTAGAAAGATTGCGCGAATATTTGAACATCTCAGTATATTGTTTTTGCACCGCATCAATCTTTGCTTTGGCCTCTTCTGCCCAATTAGACGAAATAGGTTCAAGGGCAGGTAAAAAAGTCAGAGTTTCGAAGTAGTTTTCGGGAAATTGCTCTTTCAAATATGCCCGCTTTATGGCAGTTCCCGCATCTGGTGGGGGAGGAGCGAGGATTGTCAATTCGGTGTCCCTTCCTGAAGAGGATTCTGTAGTCTCTTTGTCTGTCCTAGGTCGTTTAGTCGCAGGGACCTTTTGCTTACTTCGAGACCCGGTTTCCTTTGGAGGACTTTTCTCTCTACTGCATTTCTCATAGGAAGAGGAGGAGTCTTTGGATTGTGGTCTGTCCTCCTCCCTACGGCTTTGGAAACCTTTGTATTTCTCTTGTTCTGGCCTAACTGGTGAGCGGGAACGTGAGGGTCGAGAACGATAGGGATCATAAGGTCTTCTCTCCTCCCTACCACGATCATCCCGGCGATCATACTCGACATCCTGAGGAGGATTGGACATGCTGCGACGAAGTTTTCTTATATCGTAGTAGGATCGAGACATTGTACCTGCATGATGAAATAAACGAAGTTTAGAATTAATGGATTCATGGAGAAAGAAGTGCAACGAATGCTAATGCTGTGGTGTAAAGTGCATCCTAAGTGGTGTGTGTCCCCCCAACCAACCCGAGTCTGAAGCTAGACTAGTGCGGGCAGGCTCTTTGGCCTTAGCGGGAGTAGTTTCTTCAGAAGAAGTGAAGACTAAAGGATCCTTCCTGAAATCCTCTGAAGTGTATATAGTCTCAGGTAAGGGGAGATCCCCCAAACCCTGAAATATGTGCTCATCAGTGCTAGGAACATCCCCTTCGGAAGCATGAAGTGGCGATTCTTGGGAGGATTTTGACTTGTCTAGAGAAGTAGTTTCCTCGGGGGCAATATACCCTTCACGATGCTTTTCGGCTATGTTGGCCAATTCATCATCTTGTGTGGAAGATGGAGAAGGTGAAGTTTGAAGAGGCGCTGTAGGAATTCCCGAGCCCTCTCCTGTTTCTGGAACTATCTCCACTGGAGGGATGTATGCATAAGGGACCGTCCCATGACCGATGCTACGAAAAACAGATAGCAGCCCATGAAAGTGAAGGTATTCATCTTTAAGGACCTCGTCGATAGTCAGGAATTTTTGATCGCCATTAAGAAGACGATGCATCCGGTCAAAGAACACCTGATCTGATATCTGTTTGGGATTGTCGACTGCAAACAAAAAGGAAAACAGGTCAGGGTGATGATTCAAATGTATAGAGTCCGGGTTCAGAAAATCAACGCTTTACTTGATTTTGTCCATCTCCTGGCGCATCCAGACTGCTGCTTTATATAGAACCATTCTAGTCTGGAATCTCCAGCTTTACTACTAAATGGTGTAGAGATTATCTTCCTTTTTGGGACTGATTCAAAGTAGCAGAAAGATGGAGTTTCTCTAGTCCGGTGCTTGAAATTATAGAAGAAATGAACGTCGTCGAACGTGAGCTCTATGCCTAGGATTTCACGATATGCTATGTACAAGGTATGCAAATAGGCATATGAATTGGGATGCAACTGCATGGGGGCAATTCGCATTTGTCTTAAGAAATCAACAATGAAAGGAGAGAATGGAGGAATGACGCCGACCATGCACATCAATCGAGTGACCGTCATATATCCTTCTGGAGGGTTGTGGGGACGGTCAGAGCGTGAGGGCACTAGGGTGTCCCTTTTCATTATTCCATATTTTAGGCAAATTCGGACAAGTCGATCGTTGTTAATTGTTGATTCAACGGAGTCCGAGGGTGATTCCAATATGATGGCTGATTCAAATTCATCGGGCGCTCGATTGTCACCAATCCCTCCTTCCTCCTCAAAAACCAGAGAAACCTCATTCTCCGAAGACGCCTCGTTGCTTTCTCGATCTCCAACCCCGTAGTCAGGACCCTCACTGTCCCATTCTGGATCAGACGAAGAAGATATATCCTCAAGAGTGATTCTGTTAGAAGTTTCCGGGGCCTCTTTCCTCTCAGCTAGGCGGGAAGAGCGTCTGGGCCTCATTGTCATAGAACTATTGAAGAAGCAATAGCACGGATTAGAGTAAATTATCCCGTGCCCCCCTGTGTATGTGTGTGAACTAAAATGTGTGCAGCCAATGTGGGAAATGCAAAATACAGCAATGTAAGACGAAGCTTTGAAGAAAAAGTGATAGTCAAAGTTGTTCTTAATGTTCGTTTATGTCCGCAAGGCACTACCCTAACTGTTCATTAAGTTGAAGATTATGTCAAGCATTGATTAACCCTGGTTGGATAAAGACTTGTGCTTTGAGTCAGAATATGCATATCATTCAGTTCGGGTAGGGTGTGCTTATGGTTCGGTTCGGATCGGACGTACATAAAGCTGGGATCGGCTCGGATCTGCATATGGTTTGGTTCGGAGAAAACGTTCATATGTGGCAGTTTAAAACCGGATCGGAATAAGCATTCGGAGCGGTTCAGCAAACGAAAAGATCCATACGTCCTTTCCCTTTCTCTATCTCTTCCCCCGACCCGACCTGGTCGGACAAGCATGGCTTTCTCCACATCGCATTTCATTCCGACCCGATCCTAACATATGAACTTGTCCTCCCCTCTACTGCTTCAGCACTTCCTAACCCGAACCGAACCCAATTCCAATTCTCCCCTTTCTCGTCTTCAAATTTCACTAGACCCAAACGAAGTTAAGTGTTTATATGTATGTGCTTGAACGTTTAATGCTGGACCCCAAAGACCCCCGTTGCTACCTCGAAGCGGCGAAGACACCATCAACGACGATGACAAACGGTGGAGGAGACCCAGGCGTCAGAGTTCAACAAACACCACACTCCAATCGCTCGATATAAACGCAAATTCTAGTTGAAATCAGTTATTACATAAACAATTGAAGATTTAAAATACCTAGATGTTTTATTCGAAGATTGAAACAAGGAGTTTGAAGTTTTTAGATTTTTTAGGAAGTGGGGTTTCGGTGTAAAAATAGGAGAACAAGAATTGTGGGAGTAAAGACGGAAGAAGAGTATGGGTGGTCGAGTTTATATAAGACGTGAGATGGCTCTTTGTATTCCCCGTGTTTTACTCCGTTCGGACCGAGTCCAAGCCAGCCCACATCTTCTGGCCCATCAACCCAGTGCAAAGTGAAACAGGAAGAAAAGGTGCTCGAGTCGGATACCGAACCGAGTCGCACCACCGAACCGAGTAGAAATCTGTGCATTCCTCTAGCATTCAAATTGGATTTAAAAGAAAAACTAGGAAAGAACATACCGGAGAAGAATGCTATATGTTGAGAAGGACTTCTGGACTTGACTCAAAAATGAGGAAAATGAATCAGGTGTTTCACGACATATATGCAAGCGATAAGAGACATGTCTTCATGAAGCAACGCATCTTCACAAACGAACAGAAGTGACTTTCTAACTGTTCCGACTCAAGGACTAGCATTCAAGCAACATCAAAGCACGCTTCGTATACAACAGAAGCATCCTTTGAGGGGGCAAAATGTTAGCCTACTTTGTGAACTAGGCAACACAAAGTCAAGAAACCACACATTGAAGGGCATTTTTAGTTAGAAGACCTCGGTTCGGATTGGAGAAGAACACTACAATCTAGATTAGATAGCAGCAGCTGTTCGGATCGGGTCAGAGCAAACCATTGGTTCGGGTCGGAAAGAGTCCTCTGTTCGGATCGGCGAGCTCCTATTGAGTAAATTGGTAAGGCGTATCTAACCGGATCGGAGGGCAACTAAATCTCGAATGGATCGGAAAGCCACCTGTTTGCCACGACAATGGAATGGAGCGGAGCAGATTAGAGAAGGAGAGTCGCACCCAAGCCAATCCAGTTCGGATCGGGTATCCCGATCTGAACCCCTTATCTGCGCGTCTCCGACCCGAACCTATGCTCCCTGTTATTCTCCTGCAAAGGCGCCTGGATATCCGGACCGGCAATGACCAGTTCCTACCCATAACGTCTGTTCCTTTGATGCGTTGTCAACATGATAGATCATCCGAACCCGAAGAGAGTGCGATGGATGACACGTGGCCCCGACCCGGATCAAGTTTCAAGCAAATTCACACCTATAAATACCCCGTCTGGAGACAAAGAGAAGGATCTTTTTTCAGCACTTTGAGAATTCAACCACCTCCATCATCCGAACTCCATTACTCCCGGAGAATCCAAATCATCTTTCATTCTTTGTTTTAGTCAATTGAGTGAACATAAGTGAGTTGTGAGTGAAATTGAGTAAATCTCACATTGTATTTGCAACTGAATTATTGAATATAGTGAAAGATAAGTGGACGTAGGCATTTCTTCGCCGAACCACTATAAATCCTGTGTGTTCATTTTTATTTTTATCTCATTTCATCTTGCTTTTGATCAATTTGGGTGTTAGAACCACTTTTGGGTCTAACAAACCCAAATACTACATTCAACTAACTCTTATTCAACATTGATCTTCGAGCCTAAAATCTTACTATTTATTTGTTAATAATGAAATCAATCAAGTTAGGGTATAACTACCTCTCAGACCTTGACTGAATAACATTTATAACGTCAAAACAGATAAGACTACTTACTCGAATAATCAATACCACAAAATTACTTCTTCACTTTTAAACACGTATACACCTTCTCTTTCTATTCTTACGAGACTTTATTCTTAAACTTCTTTTTTTGATTATACTATTCTATTTCTAATTTCGTTTCCTTATCGACTTCTATATATATCGATACGTTGATTTCTACTTATCAAATTATCTTAAAAATATTCTAACTCCTTAAATTCACGGAAAAATTCTCCATAACCTCCTTTGTACCGGGAACATCGGGAAAATCCCCAAACTGCCACACAGGCCTTCTCCAATCAAAAAGAAAAAGAAAAGCCAAGCGGCTAGCCGATACGGCACATAAAATCTCATATATGAATTAAATACGTACCTTTTTGTCGAGCATTCTATTTATATACCTTCTAACACTTTATTCCAAACCCGTCCCCTGTTTGTCTATACCTGTCCAAACTATTTTAACTATACCAATCGTTTTAACTCAATTTGTTAATTAAATCTGTTAATTAACTTCTTAGTCTATTCCACTTCTATTTATCCAAATCTATTATCTTCTATTATTCAAATCCTATAATATAAATCCCATTTGAATTCTCTTTATTCAAATTCTATATTATAAATCTCAATTGAATTTCTATATTTAAATTCTATATTATAAATATCATTTGAATTCTATGCCTTATTTAAACAACGTTTATAACTTCACTTAAAATCCCATATTTATATATTTATAAACAAAGTTTATAAATTCAATTCAAATCCCATATTTTCATTTATAAACAAAGTTTATAAATTCGATTCAAAACCCACCTTTTCATTTATAAACAGAGTTTATAAATTCAATTCAAATCCCACCCTTTTCATTTATAAACAGAGTTTATAAATTCAATACTCGTTTTATATATATCCAAAACAAGTTAATGTTTTCTATAGTTCATTAAAAATTCAAATTCTATTTATAAAAATAGAATTCCGTTTTTAAATCTCAAATACCCTTTTTCTATATTTTTAAATATCAATACTTAGGCCAGTGATATTTAAACACACAAAGCAACCAATTATTTATTTTTCTAACACATCATATATGACAGTATATTTGCAAATAAATAAACAAACAGATTATATATTTTTGAGGAATCCTGTTGGATTCCTCCAACCTGTTTTCCTGCATCCACAGACGTTAGTTAACATAGTAATACCCATCCTGCTTCGAGGCAGGATATCGCGGTATGAAGGTCATCCACTAATATATATTTGTGGGGTGCATAGGGAAATCATCCGCTATGAAACTGCGGGCATCCACTAATGATTCTGCGGGAATCCAACCAATCATCAACCCAATATATATATATAATAGTCAAGCCTACATAACTAACATATAATCAACACAAATATGTTGAAACACATCCAAGCAACAAATCAATTATTTTTAACAACTAAAAATAATTCTAAGTAAATGGTGAGTGAGGTTTACTCACTGAGACTTTTTATTTTCCTTGATCTATTCTGATTCCAAATAAAAATTCCAGCTTGTGTAAATCCGCAGTTATGAATTTCTTGACTAACTCTTGTTTGATTTGATCTCGTATAAATTTAACAATTTATATTAATTATTCAGCTATTGAACTGTTTAAGACAAAATTAACAGAATTAATTACTAAATATAAATGATTACCTAAATTCTCTTGTCTAATATTTCTTCCCCAACTCCCATTCTAACATGTCCGTCTCCCTTTCACCAATACTTGCTACAGCTTCCAGCATGAACAGTCTCTTACTGATTTTGCCATTACTTTCATTATCATTTAAATATAACCTGGACAGTATTTTCCCCTGACCGATTCCAGACATTTTCTTCCCGTATCAAAAGGTATATAACCTGCTCTTCCCTTCTTACTCCATGAAGACTTTAATCACCTACTTATCCCAATTCACCTCAGTTCGTACTTCATAACAGCACTCTCACCAAACATCGCACTACTCAACGAAGATGTGTATCTTGGCAGTCATGAAATCACGGATTCCCTCACCCATATAACGCAAGAACTCAAGCATTATAACTGAATCACGTTCGAACCCATTAGAAATTCTGCGCAGACTCACAACATCGACGCGTCATTCGAACTCCACAACTTAACTATCGCACCCGCCGCTCCTTCCATATTTCCCTAAATCGCCAGAAACCCATTCGAACTACCCTAGTTTGGAGCTGAAACATTCCTCCTCAAGCTATCGATCAACGGTCCGAAGGTGCGAATGAAGTCATTTCCCCCTGTGCGTTGTTCTGATGTTGCGCTTCAAATCGACATCTCTCTAAAGTTCGAATCGCATACAAGAAGGAAGGGCTGGCTTCAATTAAAGGAATAAAACGAGGAGGTGCCCTTTTGATTTTGATTTCCATTCTTTGCGAAATGGAGGTAGTAGTGTGATTTCGATTCATTACTTTGAAGGATTTGGGAGAACGATGGATTTGGTTTTGATTTACAGTGATGGACGGAAATGATTTCGATGGCTTATATAAATTTTCGCCACAGTTTGTTTTCCAATTTATGGTGAAAAAGGAAACACGTTCGTTTGTTCTTGTGGATAAGAATAGGGCACGGCTTGATTTCAGTGTGTGGTAATAAACAAGGCACGGTTTGTTTTGATTTTTCCTTGTTGTTTCGTTTCCGTCCACAAACCAAGATATTTTATTTTTATTTTATTTAAATTGGTATCTTTTAATTTAAATTATCACATTGATTCTGAATTCCTTTCTGAACCCAACAACTGACATTTCTAGTGTTATACCACCGCTCTGAACACACTGAGATATGGTTCAAAGTCCAGTTCGATCATCTGTAGTTGATATAAATTAAATTTCAAACCAATTAATTTCTTAGATAATAAATTAATAATATTATCGTTATAAATTCAAATAAAATTTCCCATTAATTATTTGAACTGTATTTAATTCAAATTAGATTTTGAATTCATCTAAATCCATTTTCGTATTCTATTATTTTAATATATTCGATATTAAATCGAAATTGATTATTAAATCAATAACTTAATATAAAATTCCATTTGTATTATCCACCCAATATTTAAATTAAATATTAAATATTCAAAAATTAACTCATAAGGATCCGGGTCATTACAATCTTCCCCACTTAAAATAATTTCGTCCTCGAAATTGCTTAGGTAGAGAAAAGTGCTACAAACCCATTAACTTTTCAAAACTTATTTATGTTGATACTCAACATTTCAAACTTCCTTACGTACTCTCTTTCGAATAAATCCCTATTCGATAACTCCTCCCTTCGAATAACTATATTCAATAATCTCTCTTTCGAATAACTAGATTCGAAAACCTTTCTTCGAATAAACTATATTCGATTTACTCTTATCAATTAACTCTATTGGATTTAACTCTTATCGATCAACTCTATTTGATTAGCTCTTTTCACTTAACTCCTTCCGAATAAGCTATATTCGATAACTCCTTTAACTCCATTCGCTTGACTCTAGATCGCAGCAATCACAGTGGTTACGCCTGACTCCCCCAAGAAACATCCGACTGCCCTAGGCTATCTGCAGCCCTACGAATTGCGCTAGCAGTCGTATGAAATGGCAACTTATCCTGAGTAACTATGTTTGACTAACTCTATTTCAATAACTATATTCGATCAACTTTAATTGAATAACTAACATTCAATTAAATCCTAATTCGATTAAATATGTTCAATTAACTCTATCTGGTTAACCCTAACTGATTAACACTACTGGTTAGTTCTTATTCTAATCGATTTATTCTAACTCTAATCGATTATTTCTAACTCTAATCGACTTCTCCTATTCGAATAACTCCTATTGGATAACGTTTATCCATTTATAATGATTTACTTTTAGTAACGGTTCTTCACTTTATAAATGTTCTCTTTAATAACGTTACTTCACTTATACAAGTGTTGTGTACCCCTTCTATTTAAAACCATCGGTGTTAAAAACCAATATCTCTTCTCTATATAAGTTCAGACTTATATATTCCATTTATCGAATGACAAATATTCAATTTAATTTATAAACTGTTATTTATAAATTAATCCTTTCTATTTATCTGTTAAAAACAGATTTCTATTTTCTATTCACCTTCTAAATATTCCTTTGATTAAATTCTATTTATTTAACAAATAAATATCTCATTTATAACATTCTATTTATTTAACAAATAATTATCTCATTTAATCTATTTGTAAATGTTTTAAAAATATTTCCTTTTAAATTCTATTTGTAAATGTATTACAGATATTTCCTCTTCTATTTGTTTGCACATAACTTTCTTTGTATTTGTGTTACAAATATATTTCCTTTTTAACTCTTTTGGGTTTCCTTTATTCACACCCAATTCATATTTCATTTACATTGATTTTATTCAATTTATTCATTTCGATCTTTAATTTACCTAAGTTAAATTTTATTTCAATCATTCAAATTCCCATTAACTAGTTGCTAATTAACCGTTTTGCCTATTTCACCCTTTTTTATTTGAATATAATTTGTTCAAATATATGTCAACTTAATTATAAACTAATCTAATTATATTTTCAACTCGAGTTATATATTCGATTTCGAATATAAATTCTCAATCTCTTTCACTTATCCAAAAACCCAATTTCGATTCAAATTTCCTTTAACTAATTATTTTTCAATTTAGTTAATTCCATTTAACCATTTAAAATATGATTTTTGTCTTAAAAATCATTTCACTTACTTCACTGGAGTTCATATTTATTTTATATCTCCAGTCTGGATTTTTCTAATGCCAATTCGGATTTTATTTCCTAAAAATCCTTTTATTTATTTAATTAAACTGTTATGGTTTTATAATGGTTCTGGCGCTGCTTTTCTAAAAAATTGATTTTGACATAACTCAAAATCTATACGACGAAATCCAGATTTTTCTCTTTCATTAGAAAACTATTGTTCAACCGGTCCCGACGATTCTTGTTTCAAAGAATTCCGACTTCAATTGAGTTTTGTATACTAAATTGAAGTTCGAATCGCCAATTTACGAACTACCGCGTTACAGCGAGCTCGTTTTAATTATATTTATAAATATAAACGTTCTAACTTCGTTTATAATAAATTCAACTCCATTCTGATATTTTTTTAATATGTATCAAATCCATTTTTCCATTTCAATATAATATTCCCGATCTATTTCACCTCTAATATTCAAATCCTATATATTTACAATATTCAAATTCCATTTGAATTTCTTTATTCAAACTCTATATTATTTCCTTCTATTCAATTTCTATTTAAATTCCTTTGTTCAATTTCTATTTGAAATCCTTTATTCAATTTCTATTTTAACTCCTTTGAATTCAAATTCTATTTTAACTCCTTTGAATTCAAATTCTATTTAAACTCTTTTTATTTAAAATTCTATTTCAAACTTTATATTTTCTTTGAATTTTAATATTCAACCTCCACTTTATATTCTCTTTGAAATTCTATTTAACCAAATTCCATTTGAATTCTAATATTCAAATCTCTATTTGACTTTTCTTTATTCAAATCCATTTGAATTCCTTTGAATTCAAATTCCATTTCAAATTTTCTTATACAATTTCTATTTGAATTTTCTTTATTCAAATCCTATTTAAATTTCTACGTTCAAATTCTATATTCGAATTCCCTTTTAAATTACTATATTCAAACGCCATTTGAATTTCTATATTGAATTTCTATTTTGAAAACTATATTCCAATTCCCATTTCAAAATTCCTTGGAAGTAATATAAATATATACATATATTTATATATCTCAAATTCGAAACATTTGAATTTTCAAAAAACTTGTTTCTTTCAAACAAATTTCCATCAAAACTTTTCTAAGGCAGTAATTCATCACTTAGAGACTCGAAAATGAATACTGATGATGTTGCGACCATCATCAGAATTATTTCCTAGCTACTGAATGAGTCCAATGCTATATTACTTGACATTCATTTTGAAAAATATTTTCCAAACTCCCAGGATTTTAAATTCTTAATTCTGGTTAGAATTCAATTTCAATTTATCACATTTGTATACTTGATTTCATATACAAATTTCATTGGTTATATATAACTATTTCATTTCTTATAATCTTATTCAATTATAATCCTAACAATCAACTCAACTATTTAAAATAATATCATGTCCAATCTTCTGTTCAAGTGTTTATAAACTCCTATCGACATCGTGGCATCCCACGATTCGACCAAAATTTATAATTCACTCAACAGACTAGTCAACACAATATAAAACATATTTTATATCAAATAACAAATACGCTCTCTCGTATATATATACATATATATATACACACTCAACTCATTCTAGGATACTACTGACCCTATCTCTAATGAACACAATTCCACAAAGCCTAGGTATTCGCTCAACCTAAGCTCTAATACCAACTGTAATGACCCATATTTCCGTAACATCAGAGTTGACTATATACATCATACGTCCAACCCAAATATCACGAAAATACGAAACATTTTTTTTTAAAGAAAGAGGTAGAAGAAGAACAGAAATAAGAACACAGAATCTCACATCGCGGCGGAACAAAACATAATATATCATATCTTTGAAATACAAAATCTTAACTGTATATCATACACTTATCAAAGTACAACACTTACAACACAGCGGAACAAAACTCTATATAACTAACGCTGAAGCCTCCTGCTCCAAGCTCCTTTAGATATATCTGAAAAATCCTGAACTACTTGACTGCCCATACAAATTTAGGCACCCAAGAGTTTAGGTAGAATAAAACAAATAAACTCCGGGTCGGTCATGGACTGGTATGAGTAAACAGTTTAAAACAGTTTCAGAAAACTAAATGATATCTCATAAGACCACGCCGTATAATACGGAACGGGTTTTTCCCTTATGAGAATCCAAACACTTGATTTAACTTTCAAAATCCCTTTGAAATGAACGATAATCTTTATATCAAAACTCCTTTGATATGATAATAATGTCTAAATCAAGTAGATAATAATCTAGTGGAACATTTGCATCTCACGTTCCATATATATATATACAAATCATAAACCGTAAGCACGTATTGGGTATTTGATTTCCAACTATGACAAGGTATGGAGCGAGCTTCTGCTGGTATATCTCTAGAGGAGAATACACTGAGTTCAACAAGAACATCTTGCAACTCAGCCACACATGACCGACCACTCATTTGGCTTGAGTGTATCGAATGTATATCACCAACGGTTGGGATTAGCAACCGTTTCCCGAATGGGACAGCATCGACAATAGATTTTTAGAAATAAATGAAACTCTAGATCAGGTGATTATACACCCTAATAGGTGCGACCTACATAGCCATGCTGCTTGCCCGATTTCTGTCATTTACTGGTTGTTGAGGCCAGAGGCTACAATTTCTCATCACATCAGATTCACTTCGAATGTCACATTGTCAGATCCATCGAAAATCACTAATTGACGTCTACAACAGTACATTACGTGTTAGCTAAAGAAGTTTTCCTTCTCCGCTTCCGCTCTTGGTACGGTTGAAGAAATCAATGTACGTAACCTTTCTGGAAATACTCTGTCAAACATTCATCCATACAAGTCACCCAGGAACAGGACGAGCCGAAGGTACTATTTCTATTAATAGAAAAAGTCCTTGCACTCTACTCCGTCTTCGATTATCTTTATATAATCTGATTCGCACGCTACTGCCAATACGGAGTGGTTCTTCGGATAATAATCCAACCGGTCTCTCCAAAATGACAACGATGGACAAAACTTTGATAGTCTGTGATTTAACTATCGAATAAAAACAAGTGTTTCGATAGTCGATGATTTAACTATCGAAGAAAACAAGTGTTCATCCAATCTATCAAACAATTACTGAGTCCTTAATTAATATTCCATTAATTAAATCACTTCTCTATTTCTTTATCAATATTTGTTAACCAAATATCTTCAATAACCATATTGGCCTTTTACGTTATTTGGAAAACATTTCCATATACCGCCTCCTTTATTTTCTAACTTTAGAAATATTTATTATTCTATTTCCAAGCTTACATTTATTTGGGTTAAAACGGATGTTGTGTAAAACATCGTTACGACAACCCAAATACTATATTCAAGTAACTCTTATTCAACATCGATCTTCGAGCCAGAAATCTTACTATTTATTTGTTAATAATGAAACCAATCAAGTTGGGGTATAACTACCTCTCAGACCTTGACTGAATAACATTTATAACGTCAAAACAGATAAGACTACTTACTCGAATAATCAATACCACAAAATTACTTCTTCACTTTTAAACACGTATACACCTTCTCTTTCTATTCTTACGAGACTTTATTCTTAAACTTCTTTTTTTGATTATACTATTCTATTTCTAAGTTCGTTTCCTTATCGACTTCTATATATATCGATACGTTGATTTCTACTTATCAAATTATCTTAAAAATATTCTAACTCCTTAAATTCCCAGAAAAATTCGCCATAACTTCCTTTGTACCGGGAGCATCGAGAAAATCCCCAAACTGCCACACAGGCCTTCTCCAATCAAAAAGAAAAAGAAAAGCCAAGCGGCTAGCCGATACGGCGCATAAAATCTCATATATGAATTAAATACGTGCCTTTTTGTCGAGCATTCTATTTATATACCTTCTAACACTTTATTCCAAACCTGTCTCCTATATGTCTATACCTGTCCAAACTATTTTAACTATACCAATCGTTTTAACTCAATTTGTTAATTAAATCTATTAATTAACTTCTTAGTCTATTCCACTTCTATTTATCCAAATCTATTATCTTCTATTATTCAAATCCTATAATATAAATCCCATTTGAATTCTCTTTATTCAAATTCTATATTATAAATCTCATTTGAATTTCTATATTCAAATTCTATATTATAAATATCATTTGAATTCTATGCCTTATTTAAACAATGTTTATAACTTCACTTAAAATCCCATATTTATATATTTATAAACAAAGTTTATAAATTCAATTCAAATCCCATATTTTCATTTATAAACAAAGTTATAAATTCGATTCAAAACCCACCTTTTCATTTATAAACAGAGTTTATAAATTCAATTCAAATCCCACCCTTTTCATTTATAAACAGAGTTTATAAATTCAATACTCGTTTTATATATATCCAAAACAAGTTAATGTTTTCTATAGTTCATTAAAAATTCAAATTCTATTTATAAAAATAGAATTCCGTTTTTAAATCTCAAATACCCTTTTTCTATATTTTTAAATATCAATACTTAGGCCAGTGATATTTAAACACACAAAGCAACCAATTATTTATTTTTCTAACACATCATATATGACAGTATATTTGCAAATAAATAAACAAACAGATTATATATTTTTGAGGAATCCTGTTGGATTCCTCCAACCTGTTTTCCTGCATCCACAGACGTTAGTTAACATAGTAATACCCATCCTGCTTCGAGGCAGGATATCACGGTATGAAGGTCATCCACTAATATATATTTCTGGGGCGCATAGGGAAATCATTCGCTATGAAACTGCGGGCATCCGCTAATGATTCTACGGGAATCCGACCAATCATCAACCCAATATATATATATATATATATATATATATATATATATATATATAATAGTCAAGCCTACATAACTAACATATAATCAACATAAAAATGTTGAAACGCATCCAAGCAACAAATCAATTATTTTTAACAACTAAAAATAATTCTAAGTAAATGGTGAGTGAGGTTTACTCACCGAGACTTTTTATTTTCCTTGATCTATTCTGATTCCAAATAAAAATTCCAGCTTGTGTAAATCCGCAGTTATGAATTTCTTGACCAACTCTTGTTTGATTTGATCTCGTATAAATTTAACAATTTATATTAATTATTTAGCTATTGAACTGGTTAAGACAAAATTAACAGAATAAATTAATAAATATAAATGATTACCTAAATTCTCTTGTCTAATATTTCTTCCCCATCTCCTATTCTAACATGTCTGTCTCCCTTTCACCAATACTTGCTACAGCTTCCAGCATGAACAGTCTCTTACTGATTTTGCCATTACTTTCATTGTCATTTAAATATAACCTGGACAGTATTTTCCCTTGACCGATTCCAGACATTTTCTTCCCGTATCAAAAGGTATAGAACCTGCTCTTCCCTTCTTACTCCATGAAGACTTTAATCACCTACTTATCCCAATTCACCTCAGTTCGTACTTCATAACAGCACTCTCACTAGACATCGCACTACTCAACGAAGATGTGTACCTTGGCAGTCATGAAATCACGGATTCCCTCACCCATATAACGCAAGAACTCGAGCATTATAACTGAATCACGTTCGAACCCATTAGAAATTCTGCGCAGACTCACAACATCGATGCGTCATTCGAACTCCACAACTTAACTATCGCACCCGCCGCTCCTTCCATATTGCCCTAAATCGCCAGAAACCCATTCGAACTACCTTAGTTTGGAGCTGAAACATGCCTCCTCAAGCTATCGATCAACGGTCCGAAGGTGCGAATGAAGTCGTTTCCCCCTGCGCGTTATTCTGATGTTGCGCTTCAAATCGACATCTCTCTGAAGTTTGAATCGCGTACAAGAAGGAAGGGCTGGCTTCAATTAAAGGAATAAAACGAGGAGGTGCCCTTTTGATTTTGATTTCCATTCTTTGCGAAATGGAGGCAGTAGTGTGATTTCGATTCAGTACTTTGAATGATTTGGGAAAACAATGGATTTGGTTTTGATTTACAGTGAAGGACGGAAATGATTTCGATGGCTTATATAAATTTTCTCTCATGAACTAAAGAACAGAAAGAAGCCACAGTTTGTTTTCCAATTTATGGTGAAAAAGGAAACACGTTCGTTTGTTCTTGTGGATAAGAATAGGGCACGGTTTGATTTTAGTGTGTGGTAATAAACAAGGCACGATTTGTTTTGATTTCTCCTTGTTGTTTCGTTTCCGTCCACAAACCAAGATATTTTATTTTTATTTTATTTAAATTGGTATCCTTTAATCTAAATTATCACGTTGATTTTGAATTCCTTTCTGAACCCAACAACTGACATTTCTAGCGTTATATCACCGCTCTGAACACACTGAGATATGGTTCAAAGTCCAGTTCGATCATCTGTAGTTGATATAAATTAAATTTCAAACCAATTAATTTCTTCGATAATAAATTAATATTATTATCGTTATAAATTCAAATAAAATTTCTCATTAATTATTTGAACTGTATTTAATTCAAATTAAATTTTGAATTCATCTAAATCCATTTTCGTATTCTATTATTTTAATATATTCGATATTAAATCGAAATTGATTATTAAATCGATAACTTAATATAAAATTCCATTTATATTATCCACCCAATATTTAAATTAAATATTAAATATTCAAAAATTAACCCATAAGGATCCGGGTCATTACAATAACACTTAGAGTTATCTGTGGATTTTGTGAATATGATGATTTCATTTCTGCGTGTTGAAATCTTAAATGAGTTCATGTGTTCGTGATTTCTATTATATGAACTTTTAACCAAGTTCCACGAGTTTACTGATTTCTATGATTTAAACTCTTAACCGAGTTCCCTAATTTCTGTGATTCATGTGATTTCTACATTTTCCATCCTATGTTTGTGTGATTCAAAGTATTAACTACACTAATTGTAGAGTTGGGTCAATCTGTGTTGATGAAAATATCGGGGTATGTGTTCATGTTTCTCCTGAGTGGCTAGTATATTAATTTCATGAACTTATTCCGAGTATATATTATTCTTTTCTAATGGAAAGGAATTACTGTATATGTGTCTCAAGTAAATCTGGGGTTGTGAGATACCTTTTCTTATGAAAAGGAATTAGTGTCTATTGACATTGGATTTCACTTATCATATTATAACTGATATTTTCAAACGAGACTGGCCCATGTATTCATTGCTTAGGTTAGACTGAGTTGTTTCAGGTTATAGCTTGTTATTGATTTGGGTTTAGTAGTCCCCTCTTGGACTATCTCTCTCGAAGCTATTTCCTAAGTTGTACAGTCATTTATTCATGTCATTTTATATTTGTTCTTTTGGGACTTATTGTATATGTATATGGTTCATATGTAACCATTCGGGTTTTCAACGTAAGTATCTATTGTATTCTTTTGTTGTATCTATATGTACTCTATTTTGTGTTATATTATCTATGACAAGTTATATTTTTTTCCGAAAATGATCCGTATCCCTCGTAGTTTATATTAGATGAATCGAGTATAACGATCCTCTTGAGATAAGGAAAAAAATATTCTCCCAATCGATGTATTCGATACTCGTTTAATTCAAGTTTACAGATGGTTGCTCCTGACCAGTCTCACTCTCCACTCTAATAGATGACATTACTTGCTGTTGCTCTTTATTAGGGTGGATCTTGAGGTGGGGCATTACAATTTGGTATCAGAGCGAAATTTAGAATAAAGTACAATAAACACAAAACAAAACCGGGGTAGTACACGTGTTACAACACAGAAGGATAACACTTGCATAAATTTTATCATTTATATTGTTATCCTTAACCCGTGTCTCTTGTCTTTTTAGTCTTGTGGAATCCTAGCTTTTCGAATATGTCTAGAAATGTATTTCATTCCATAGTATTCCATTAGTTGTATTTTATCATTTGTAGTTTATTTTTGTAGAAATTCCATCCTCTTAAATCCTTATGATGTTTAAAATATTAGGCTTCAAATTTTAAGGGAATTAAAGCCCAATCCTCTTACATCTAGTTAATTATTGAATTGAATAAAGAAAGCTACAATGGGAAAATGAATTAAATCCAAGATAAATCAAGTGAAGTTCATATTAGGGAAAAGGGTGCTAAATTGAAATAAATCAGAGTTGCGCAGCAAAAACAATTGGATTGTTTTGTCTATACTAAATTTAATAAACCTATAGACGGGATAAAGAGATGGTAAATGTTGATGGTTACTTATTATTAAGAATTAATTGAGTTGTGTATATAAAATCAATTGATTGATTTGGGAAATTTGACGTTGGGTTGTTTTTATTTGAAGTAAAGCAAAAATATTTGTTCAAATGTAATAATAGAGATAACTATGTATGAACTAAAACATGTGATTATATTTTGTGTTATATTGTCCATTATGTATTTTAAGGGTTCTGATCAATATGGCTGATAAAAATTATTGATAAGAATTTATTAAGCACCCATATGAGGTGATCGAGTACATTACTTTGTGTAATAAAATAGATTTGGGAAAGAGTTCTAGAAAATATTTAATTGAGAATGGCGTTTAACTACCATATGATGAGAAATATAGTAAACTTTGGGAGGAAATAATGATATTATATCGACTTTACAACCAAATAATAAGGGAAACCGTTAAGGATATAAAGGTTTAATTAATATAAAGTAAAATTTGTGTTTTGAGAAAGACTTAAGTTAATAAATAAAGTATTTATGTATAAAAAGTTATTTTAGATAAGTGACTATTTTGAGCGTGAGCAATATGTTTGAAATGCACACTCACATACATGGGTTTTAAAGGAGGTCGCAACCATCAAATTGGGGATATAAACAGTAAACAATGGGGTTGTTTGGTATTACAATCAAAGCAGCAACAATTACTCGCAAAATTAGAAAAAAATTAGATGGTAGGATAGCGTCGATCAATGATTGGAATTGAAAATGATGAGTGTATGTTCCAATAATTGCTTTATGAAAGATATATTGCAATAAACTAAATCTTGTGCATATCTTATTTGAAACAGGAGTTAATTTCTTTTACATAAATTGAGTAATTAAAGTTTGGAATTTCTAGTGTTGCGGTCTTGATAAGTTTAGGAATTTTCAGAAGTTCAAATACTATTTGTTTGGATACCCAAATTAATACCTCTTAAGGGAATAAATTTGAAAGGTGGTGTTGTGAAACTATGAATGTAAGTGAATTACCCTAAGTAAATTGCAAAGATGTAATTTCTTTAAGTGGGACTCTGTAACAACCCAAGTTTTTGGGTACTCAGGGTAAACAGATTATAACGTATTTTGTAATTTTAGATTGAAAATATTATTATAGAGTTAGGAGCCTAATTCGTATAATAATTTAAGATGAGAAAATAAAAAACTTGTGTCTTATAGAACTCGTGTGTATTGGAATTAATTAAATTCATTTAGAACTACAAGAAACTTTATTTCATTTAGTTTGTGTAAAGTTATATTTTGGTGATTTAAATGAATACTGAAAATATAAAATATTTATTTGTGATCAGGATTTAGTGAAAATACCTGTTCTACCAAGATAATTAGTAATTTGTGAATTTATGTTCAACAACCGTAAGTTGTTGAAATTATGAAATAAAATAAGAATTTTATTTAAAACCAAATTTCGAAATGGTTAAAAAAATTATAGGTTAATAATGTAGTGTTGAATTGTTTTGAGAGGGAACAATTTTAAAATTGTTATTGGAGTAAATTTTTATGGAATTTTGAGTTATTGTTAAAATAGGAAATATAAAATATTGGTTTGAAATCAATATTTTCGTGTCATATAATTTTTAATAGGATTGTACAAATCTTATGCTTCGAAGTAATATGGTTTATACAATGTTTGAATATAAAGTGTGCGTGTTATGCAGTTAAAGCGCCCAGTGGATCCAATGTCAAGGAGGTGTAAAAAGTTGTAGCGGGGACAAAGCGAGGAGATAACATGATACATCAGATGAGTCTAAAATAGCATATAAAACTCTATTCTGTGCTTTTACAAATATATAAATGATAAATATATTGAAAATTAACCTTCAAATTAATTATAATTAGTAAATTCCTAATTTTAAGTAAGAGCATATGCAAATATATGTAAATAAATGTAAACATTTATTTAACTTGATTAAATTTAATATAATATTATAAAACTTTCTATTCTGAAAAATATATGTTAAAAAGTTATGTTAAAAACTACTTTTGTAAATTTCATAATGTATGAATGTCATTTTTAAATTCATTTATTTTATAGAAGATATAGCGCAATATAGTTGAAATAGTGAGATATATGGAGAATATTGGAATACAGCTGGGATTAAAGTGGAAAGACTATTTCAGAAGCTATTTGGAAATATCGCATTGGTAGAAATATACTACATGATATGGCGAGGTAATGCAGGGCATTAACTACATAGGTTCATAGAATAAAAAAAAGTGTACAATTTAAGTTGGAATGTTATAAAAGGAAGTTTGTGAAAATTTTATTATATGTAAAATTGTCAACAAGTAGGAATTTATATAATTCTTAACAGTTATTTCCTTAAATTGCAATAAGCAAGTAAAGGGTGAAATTTTAAGGAAAAAATGAGACTTTTGAATGGAACTTATGTAGAATAAATAACAAGATGTATAAAATTTGTTGAAAAATACTTAAATTTGTGTTAAATGAGTGTTTTGTATTTTGGAAAAATACTTGTGTTAAAAAATGTATTTTGAACATTTTAAAGTGTTCATTTTGGAGAAATTACAAAATTAAGTGTGAATTTGTACAACTCGATTGTAAAGAATAAATTTTGTGTTTAGCACTTTAATTCAGATATAAAAAGGATTAAAAATAATTTAAAAGGTGTTGCATGAAGTTTTAGTAAAGTTAAATTAGGTGTTTGGTTGATTAAGAGAGAGGAACTAGTGTTGTAGAGTATCGGATCAACAAGCATGAAAATTTACAACAGTTTGCTAATTAATAGAATTTGTTACACTTGCCAAATTGGGTTGATGGGTTTTAAAACAAAGACCAAAACCAGCTAGGAATCGTCTAGAAAAGGAGAGAAGCAAAGTTGTGTAAGTACCTTTCCTCCTCATTTTTCCTTCTTCTTCCTAATGAGACAAAAAATACATAAAAAGGAATGGCACTTTCCTCCTCATATATCTCTACCTAAACAATGCTTTCAAAAAGGAAATAAAAAGGAGAAGTATGCTATCCCTTAATTACTCCAACAATTAAACTATAGTAAGTTATTCAATTATAAAATTTAGGGGTTGGGAACAAAGCAAATTTACTACAAGTTTCCAAGTTGCATGTTAGTGTTCTGCATCCCTATAGGTTTTAAACACTTGAAGCCATCTTCTTACAGGATGAATCTGAGTAATCTCTCAAATCCAGTCAAGGTGAGGGTTCCTTCACACATTCTAGTTTGGATTTTGTGTTTTGATGATGATTGAGTTGGCATTTGATTTAAAATCATTTAATCTAACTTGAATTTGGTGAAAACAATGCAAACATGGCCTAAGTCCATGTTTGGGTTGTTATATCTTCTTTGATTCTCAATGAATTTCTCAAATTTTTGTTTATGTTGATTGCCTATGTTATCTATAATGTGTACTTCAAACTTGGTGAGAATCCGAGACCATTTGCATCTCTTTTCCCTATGTCAAAATGCAACCCGAGAAGGTTGCACTTTCTTGGGCGAACTCTGTGTCATGTGTCGACACATGAAGCACCTGTGTCAACATATGTGTCGGCACAACGTAAGCAAGTTGCCCAGGTAATGTTCCATTTAGCTCCCTTTGTGAATCAGCTTTCGATGCTTCACCGAATGTGAAAATTTCGCTCAATTTGGTACTGATATTAAAGGTTTTATGTCTCATTTTATCTAGTTTTAGATCGTGTATATTCTTGGATTCATCGACATGGTTTTAATGAGGAATTCAATTTTAAAATCTTAAATGTTTGAACGATTTTATTCAAGGGACAATCCACGTTATTTGTGCCTGCTTTGGATTGCTTCTACTATATTAAAGCCTGGATTTTCATGAGTCCATATGTTGAAGTTTAATGAATTTTAATAATTCATTCTATGTTGTTTTCTTGGTGAATACTGAGTACATGTGCATGATTTTCAATTTATTTATTCTCGAAATTATTTTATAATGAATCCCTATTTCCCCTACTAAAATGACTTCAAAGCGGTTTTTATATAAATATACAAATATTAATATATCTTTCAAAATTTATTAAGAGATTTCGAAATCATTTTCTCGCAATATTTTTAAATAAAACCCAATTTTTATAAAGTAATTCTTATATAAAACCACACAATTTTGCACCCTTCGAGAAAGCAAGGTTGGAACTTAAATTATTTTGTAAATAATGTAGTATAGGACCTACAGGTTTATTATTTCGGTTAGTTCTAGTCTTGTTTATTTGAAACTATTGTGATTTCGTGTTTCTCATCCTAATGTGGAATCAAATTACGGGGTGTAAACCGATAAGTGAGAACGTTTAGTATAGGACACATGATTACCACTTTTCGGGTTACCATCTGTGCGTCCGTGACACGTTCTATGGTAACGCCAGTTCTAGACCTTCAGGTCATCGGTGTTTAGCTTTTAAGCCAATTTGTGTCTGACCTTTGGGTCATCTGTGTAGGCATTTCAAACCATCTGAGTTTGACCTGCAGGTTATTTGTAAGGGTACCAAATCTGAGATATGGTACTTGACAGGCTTCAATCATCTGTGATTTGCACGTGCGTTTTAGCTTCGACTAACCAATCTGAGTTAGATCCAAATCTATGTTATTTCCATGTTTTGTCTTCTTTATGATTTCACCATTATTTTTAATATTTATATATATACATATGTATACGTATGTATGTATATGTATATAGCTTAGAGCTATCTGTGGATTTCGTGAATACGATGATTTCATTTTTGTGTATTGAACTCTTAAATGAGTTCCTGTGTTTGTGATTTCTATGATAGGAACTCTTAACTGAGTTCCATGAGTCTCATCATTTCTATGATTTAAACTTCTAACTGAGTTCCCTTAGTTCTGTGATTCTTGTGATCAATGTGATTTGTGAGATTTTATGTTTTCTATCCTACGTTCATGTGATTCAAAGTATTAATTACCCATATTGTAAAGTTGGGTAATCCATGCTGATGGAAATATTCGAGTCTGTGTTCATGTTTCTCACGAGCAACTAGGTATTAATTTCGTGAACTTATCCCGCATGTGTAGCAATCTTTTCTGATGGAAAGGAATTACTGTACCAGCGTCTTGAGTAAATATGTGATTATGAAATTCCTTTTCTTATGAAAAGGAATTAGTGTTTATTGAAATTTGATTTCACTTATCATATTATAACTGACATGATTAAACTAAGCTCACCTATGTATTCATTGCTCAAATCAGATCAAGTTGTTTCATGTTATATCTTGCAGTAGATTTAGGTTATAAGTTCCATCTTGGATTATGTAATAACCCGGAAATTCTGAGCTAGTTTAAAATTTTTATTTTGGCTATTTTAGCGAATTTGGAGTATTTAAAATAGATTATTTTAAATAATATCAACGAGAAATTTATTTTGAATATATTCAGAACGTATATATTATATACGTCGTCGTTAGAATATAAATATTTATATATAATTATAAATAGAATTGAAAATGGCGCGGTAGTTCGATAATTCGATATCAAACTTCAATTGAATGTACCGGGTGCAAAACAATCCGGATTTTAGTGAAACCAAAAACATTAGGATCCAATTGACAATATCTTTCCAACGAATCCGAAAAATCGAAATTTCATAAAGGGAATCAAAAGTTATGTCCAGTTGAAAATTCTGAATAGTCGCTATGGAATTCAGGCCCTTAGAAATGGAAATTTTGCAAATGACCTCGGATTTCGACGAAACCACTTTTGTTGGATCCGTAGTGTTAAATTATTGCTAGGTTTCAAATTTCATAATTTTTTGAATCAATACGTGAGCGTGGCAAAGGAAAACGCATTTGACCAGTTTTAGTTGATTTTAATCGACTGGAAAATGGCCATTTTTCCAACGGCCTCAGAATTCGACAAAACTAGTTTTGTTAGGACCGTATCATCAATACGAAGCTAGAAAATATTTTTCTGGAATTTTTCTAGTTAGTATGTGACCCCATTAATTTGAAATGTACGTTTAAAATTCAATATAGTGATTTAAATGTAAATTTAACGGAAACTGATTGTAAAAGCCGAATCAGCCTACGATACATATCCCATTGTGTTTGGAATGGGGGTAAAATGCTATGGACGACAGGCGGTGGGCCTCGTTTAGAGGTCATATGTAAAAGTCAACTTTTTGCTAAATTAAAAATTATATCTCCCTTCTTATATGCTATCCGCCCCCTCCCCCGATTCAATTCGTTCAAATAAATAAATAAAAAAAAGAAGAGAAAAGGGCAGGGAGGAATCGCGCCGCCAGGCGCTGGCCATCGCGCCGCCGGAGCGGACGCAGCTCCGATCAGACCCCCCCCCCCTCTTCGATTTCCCCTTTCTCCTTCCTTCCCCCCACCGCGACCTAGCTGACGCGCGCCCTCATCAGCAACCGCCGCCCAGAAACCGACGCAACCACCTGCCACCGACCCCCAGTGCCTAGCGCCTCTCCCCATCCTCTTTTCGGCGCACCCCTGACGATCTCGAGCGACTGTAAGACCCCCTTCTCTCTCGTTTTTTTTCTTTGCAAGTTTTTTTTGTGTTTACTATTTTAATTTTTCTGGATGTCATGGTTGTTATTAAAAAAATATATGATTTTTAATGATAAGAAAACCATGATTTTTATGAGTATAAAAAATACGATTTTTAATCGTATAAAGATGGAGTTTTTATTCATAAGAATGAAATAAGGGAAAAAAATAGAAAAGATTTGATTTTTAAAATTGAAAAGATTATATTTTTATTTATAAAAATATGATTTTTATATAAGGAAGAGGTAGAAAAGATTTTTATTCAATTAAAAATATGATTTTTATATTATGGAGGATTAAAAATATGGTTTTTAAATTTTTAAAGTAATAAAAATATGATTTTTATATTTTTAAAGTATTAAAAATATAATCTTTACTATTTAGAAGATGTAGAAATATGATTTTTGCTTAAATAGGAAAGGGTATATTTTTAGAGAAGAAAAAATAAGATTTTTGCTTTCGTGAAGTTCGGATTTTTAATATCTAAAAGTTCGGATTTTTAATATTTGAAAAGGCGAAATCTTTATAATAGAAAAGGCGAAATCTTTATAATAGAAAAGGCGAAATCTATATTTTTATAAAGGCGGAATCTTTATTGTAGAAAAGGTGAAAGATCTATTTTTGAAAAGGCGGAAACTTTATATAGAGAATAGCGTGGTAAAATAGAATTTTTATCCATATAGCGTGATAGTAAAAATTCGATTTTTATATATTGAATAACGAAGTAAAAATTCGATTTTTACATATGTAGTGGCTACAGCAACGAAGAGGACAAAGATGCGATAACGATGAAGAGTCAAGATGATTGGATAGCTATTTGTGAGAATTTCTCACCTTTCAATTTCTTTTCTAGTTATATTTATATACTAGGATGCAGACGGTGCTTAGTAGCACCCGACACAATCGTCCACAGACCATGGACTTGTTTGTTTGGTTGCATAGAATAGTTAGATGATTTGATTTGAAATTGAATTGTTTGGTGAAATGAATGGATTTGATTGATGTGTGAATGGCGTGGGCCTTCACTAGACCGGGGATAAGGCTAGGCCTCGTCCCGTTTCTAGTATCGTGCCGTAATGCCGCCGAAATTTTCTAAAATATGTTAGAAAAATAAAAATATCATTTTATTGTGTAAATGAACTGAATAGAAATTCATGTGTTTAAATAAAATGTTTTATCGTTAAAAATATAATTTTTAACGTGAATGTGGTATGGTAGAAGTGAGTAAAATGAAATATTCATTTACAAACCGGACGGTTTGTTTATGTACACCTATTTGAAGGACATTGATTGGGACGATAAATTTTACACATCGCTCAACTACACAAATAAAATTTGTGTTTGATTGTTTGAAACCCCACACGGGTGTTGGGATGAAATTTGAAGTTCAGTCATCCTGATTGATTAAATATGTCGATCGATTGACAGGCTGTTATAAGCGTTAGATATCTATATTTGATGCTTATACAGTGTAGTGCACTTTGGTTGATGGTTGATTAATTTTCAATGCTATTATATACGTGTGATGTATGAAAATCCATATAATTAACATTATATGGTGATTGATTGGGCCTCATTCCAATTTAGAAGATAAAGAATATTATAAAGTAAAGGTTCATGTGTTGACTGTACTCATCCATTGAGATTAGTCATGTGTTGAACGAAATATTTTAACAATAAAATTTATATCTTTATCACTATAAAATAAAGGTTCATGTGTTGACTGTACTCATCCATTGAGATTAGTCATGTGTTGAACGAAATATTTTAACAATAAAATTTATATCTTTATCACTATAAAATAAAGGTTCATGTGTTGACTGTACTCATCCGTTGAGATTAGTCATGTGTTGAACGAAATAATTTAACAAAAATAGTCACACGTGGACAGTACTCATTCGTTGAGATTAGTCGTGTGTTGACAAAAATAAATACTCATTTGTTGAAATAGTATATTTGAAAAAAAGAAATATTTGAAATAGAATATTTGAAAAAAAGAAATATTTGAAATAGAATATTTGAAAATAGAAATATATGAAGCCGTGTTGGTTAGATTGACGCCATTTTGACGTGAACAATATTTATATCGATTTTACTCATTTTAAAATGAATATTGAAAAGTGATTTCGAAATCGCATATTTTGAAAACCAATTTGAATTGAATCGAATAGAAAACCAATTTGAATTGAATCGAATAGAAAACCAATTTGAATTGAATCGAATAGAAAACCACTTTGAATTGAATCGAATAGAAAACCAATTTGAATTGAATCGAATAGAAAATGAATTGAATTGAAAATGAGTTCGAATTGAATTTAAAACGAAGCGAAATGAATTCAAATTGAATTGAAATGTGAATTGAATTGAAATGAATTTTAAAACAAATTTATAAGGAAGAATTCAATTTTGATTTGAAATGAAATGGAAGATGAAATTGTTTTTGAAAAGAAATTAAAACGATTTATAAAATTCGTTTTAAATAGAAATCGACGAAATATATATTATATATATAATATAATGGCCTGAATAGAACGCGCCGCGCCGCGGCAGTTCGTAAATTTCGACCATTTATTTCAAACGGACATTACGGGAGATCCGACCGTCGGATTCTCCTAAAACCAGAACCGTTGGGTTCGTATCGAAAAGATCTTTCTAACGAATATAAGAAATTTGAAATCTAACGGTTGGATTTGGAGATACGTCCTAATCAAATTCGAAAAAGGTCGCTGTAAGTGCAGTTCGATGGCCGTTGATGGAAATCGACTGTACGGGCCTTGATAAAATTATTAAAAATAGTAATAATTTGTGTAAAACCATAAGAAGTGATTTGAGAAAAATTGGGGTGAAAAACTCCATATTTGAAAAGATAAAAATAGTTTTTTATCAAAATGAACTAGTTTTGATCTAAATTTAAAACCCAATTATTTTTAAATAAATAAATTAGATTTAAAAAGGGGTTTTAAGTAATCGGAATTTCTAATATATTTGATTGGATTTGAAATGGGTTTATCGTGAACGGTGTTTTAAATAACCCTAGTTCTTTAACCTGATAACAAATAGAATGTGATTTGGGTTTGTCGTGAACTGTGTTTTAAATAACACCTAGTTCTTTAACCCAGTAAAAGGAGTTCTAACGAATCTTCAATTAGATTGAAATGTGAATCTATAATCTAAATTATCAAATTTAGAAATGAGCGAGAATGGAGTATTACCAGTTTTGCTCCAAAGCGATAGTTAAATCTTTAATTAGATTTGAACGTGAAATGGTAATTAATTTTACCGATAACACCACGGTGTTAGATATGGAGTATTACCAGTTTTGCTTCATGGGATGAATAGGTTGGGATTGGGAAATAAAACAAATAATTACTTCGGTGTGGTTCGCTAATCTCGACTAGTTCAGAAAACCATAATTGGGTTTGAAACGACATCAAAAGGAAGATTAAAGGATAAATTTTAAAGAATTTATCTTGGATAAAATTAATGGGAACCTTTCCCAAAAGATGTGAATATTTAAATAACGGAATATTCAGAATTGGAATGAGGCATATGTTGAGTTTGTGTAACATTTGTTTTTAATATACGCGGGTTGTTCGGAAAGGTCGGGTTTATACCCATTCTGAATAACCGATTCGACGATAAGTCGAAGATGAAGACGGTGGTCGAAGACCAGAAGTCTTCACATTGTTTGGGCAATTACTGACGATCCTGATTGGGCTGTACACCCAAGAGGATGGAAATAGTTGGTGGTCGTCCAGACGTACTTGGAGATGGATGGATATGCGAGGAAAGTGCCTCCGGTTTCGTTCAGACCCAGAACGGACTTGTAAATTGATTGTGTGTCTGACATTGGACTTTATTCTGTGTTGATTGATTTCTATTAAATATACATCTGTTTGGCGGCGGAGAATTTATTCTTTTGCTTAACGCCCTTCTCTGAGACGTACGAGCTCAGAGGTTGTATATCGATGGACATCAGTCGCATGGCATGAATTTCCTATGTGGCACGCTAAGATGCAATGATCAAGGCTTTTGTTGAAAAGCAAAGTCTTGTGGTTGATGATCAAAGCACGGCTTACGTGGCAGCTTTGTGTATAACGTGAATTCGCGAGCCTCACACCTCGGTATGAGTTAAAAACGGGATACGGACTGCAGGGAGAGCACGACGTTTCTTTCTAGCTTTGGTGGTGTCAGTGACTTACCAGACCTGACATATATATACTTTTCACCTTTGTGGTTGTTGGATGAGGCGCCTCGATTATAGGTCTGTAAGGACCGGGAAACGTGTGTTCAGGAATACTAATCCTCTAACGTAAGTGAGGACCGGCCCTGAAGCATCCAGGGGTTGCCCAGAGTGCGTAGCCCTGGGGCATTTGCTAGAGTGTCTCGAACGCGGAGAGGAGTTTGCCCCTTGCCTCGACTCATGACGGAATCCAATTTCCAATACGTGTAATTCGTCTTTAATTGTAGAACTAGTATGGCGACATAGTAGATGGTAGCTATGCCGCCTATGATTGATATTTATGATTGAAATTGTTTAGACACTATGCACTTATTATAGTATCAAATGATTTGTTTTAAACGTACCAAGCATGCTTTGGCTGTTATAAGGGAAAACCCTATCCTCCGGCTTGCGTTGCATTGTGTGATGGGACCTGGGTCTTATAACAGCTTCATTTTTCTTTATTTAGCATTGCGTTATTTGTTCTATGCACTGGTATTCTTGGGAGGAAACCCGTTCCGTGTTATACGGCGTGGTCCCTTGATTTACCTAACTTTAAAACCAATATTAATAACTGTTTTAGTTCTCACACCAGTCACATGACTGACCTGGAGTTTATTGTTTTAACCTAAACTCTGGGTGCCCCTATTTTTCGCACGGGCAGCTAGTAGTTTTGGTTTTGCAGATTTATATTCACAGGATCCTGATTTACAGCTGGAACGATGCTCGGAAAGCTCTGTATCCGTGTATTACTTCCAGTTGTGTTTTGTATATTTTTCCGCTGCTATGTAATTTATTGTAATCTCTGATTTTTATTGAATGTAATTTATTCAATTATACTCTGTATATTCTTGTATCTGATGGAATTGTTGTAATAGCAATGAAATGTTCTTCCGTCTGCATTCTAAATTGTCCTGTTCTCAAACGAACAGGGGTTTCGAACGGTCTAGATCGGTTTAACGACTGATTCGGATCGAGCGAAATTCCTTGCCGTCACATTTGGTATCAGATCTTTGGTTTACAGAGCTCGAGAACAAGACACATTAGAACCATACGAAAGAATTCATCAGATATTGGATTAGTAATATCCAATTAGAATGACTCGTTAGAGATAGGATCAGTAGTATCCTAGAACGAGTGTGAAGAGTATATTTTCAAATGAAAACAATTTTGTTTTAAAATTTTAACCATTTTATACGTATTTGAATATTTTATTTGTATTGAATATGGACAATCTAGTATATAAAGGTTTTGTATATACGCGTCATGAACGTATATTCGAAATTTTAATATATTCGATAGATATAGAGTCACACTCTAGTCGCCCGGACATGGTCCTGATGATGAAGTATACCATCACCAGTATTTATTTTCGTGTTTCGAAGGTGTGGTATCTATATATTTCCATTAGACTGGTGTGAGAACCAAAACCAATATAGTTAGAACACATTGTTGTGAATTGGCATCAAAAACATGATTTTTTGTATATATATCAAAATTATGAATTTGAAACTCTAATTCAATAATTGATTGATGTTTGTGTTTTTTGTCTATTTGTTTGCTAATTTTGAACCATTATGCCTAATTGTATCAAATATTGTATATTATTGAAAATTGGTCGCATTTGCTTGCATATGCATATATATCATTGAACAGGTCATAGCAAGGAGGCTAGAGCAGAGAATAAAATTTGTTTGCCCGACAAATAGGTACATGTTTACTACATAATTTACTGTTTTGTTTGGGTGATGATGATTTTATGAGCCTATTGGCTAGCCGCTTGGCTTTTTCTTTTTGAGATTAGAAGGACCGGGGAAGCTATTTGAAATTCCCCGATGCTCCCGGTGCAGGGGAGGTTATGGCGAAATTTTTCGAAAATTTAGGGTGTTAGCCAAATTTTTGAAAATTTGAAAATTCTCAAAAACTGAAAAGTTGGAGAATGGAAGCCAGATCGAACGTAGAGTTGATTAATCACACCACTTTCGACTTTGTTCCTTTTCGGGGACGAAAAGTTTTAAGTGGGGGAGATTGTAATAACCCGGAAATTCTGAGCCAGTTAAAAATTTTTATTTTGGCTATTTTTGCGAATTTGGAGTATTTAAAATAGATTATTTTAAATAATATCAACGAGAAATTTATTTTGAATATATTCAGAACATATATATTATATACGTCGTCATTAGAATATAAATATTTATATATAATTATAAATAGAATTGAAAATGGCACGGTAGTTCGATAATTCGATTTCAAAATTCAATTGAATGTACCGGGTGCAAAACAATCCGGATTTTAGTGAAACCAAAAACATTAGGATCCAATTGACAATATCTTTCCAACGAATCCGAAAAATCGAAATTTCATAACGGGAATCAAAAGTTATGTCCAGTTGAAAATTCTGAATAGTCGCTATGGAATTCAGGCCCTTATAAATGGAAATTTTGCAAATGACCTCGGATTTCGACGAAACCACTTTTGTTGGATCCGTAGTGTTAAATTATTGCTAGGTTTCAAATTTCATAATTTTTCGAATCAATACGTGAGCGTGGCAAAGGAAAACGCATTTGACCAGTTTCAGTTGATTTTAATCGACTGGAAAATGGCCATTTTTCCAACGGCCTCAGAATTCGACAAAACTAGTTTTGTTAGGACCGTATCATCAATACGAAGCTAGAAAATATTTTTCTGGAATTTTTCTAGTTTGTATGTGACCCCAGTAATTCGAAATGTACGTTTAAAATTCAATATAGTGATTTAAATGTAAATTTAACGGAAACTGATTGTAAAAGCCGAATCAGCCTATGATACATATCCCATTGTGTTCGGAATGGGGGTAAAATGCTATGGACGACAGGCGGTGGGCCTCGTTTAGAGGTCATATGTAAAAGTCAACTTTTTGCTAAATAAAATAATTAAATAAATTAAAAATTATATCTCCCTTCTTATATGCTATCCGCCCCCTCCCCCGATTCAATTCGTTCAAATAAATAAATAAAAAAAAGAAGAGAAAAGGGCAGGGAGGAATCGCGCCGCCAGGCGCTGGCCATCGCGCCGCCGGAGCGGACGCAGCTCCGATCAGACCCCCCCTCTCTTCGATTTCCCCTTTCTCCTTCCTTCCCCCCACCGCGACCTAGCTGACGCGCGCCCTCATCAGCAACCGCCGCCCAGAAACCGACGCAACCACCTGCCACCGACCCCCAGTGCCTAGCGCCTCTCCCCATCCTCTTTCCGGCGCACCCCTGACGATCTCGAGCGACTGTAAGACCCCCTTCTCTCTCGTTTTTTTTCTTTGCAAGTTTTTTTTGTGTTTACTATTTTAATTTTTCTGGATGTCATGGTTGTTATTAAAAAAATATATGATTTTTAATGATAAGAAAACCATGATTTTTATGAGTATAAAAAATACGATTTTTAATCGTATAAAGATGGAGTTTTTATTCATAAGAATGAAATAAGGGAAAAAAATAGAAAAGATTTGATTTTTAAAATTGAAAAGATTATATTTTTATTTATAAAAATACGATTTTTATATAAGGAAGAGGTAGAAAAGATTTTTATTCAATTAAAAATATGATTTTTATATTATGGAGGATTAAAAATATGGTTTTTAAAATTTTAAAGTAATAAAAATATGATTTTTATATTTTTAAAGTATTAAAAATATAATCTTTACTATTTAGAAGATGTAGAAATATGATTTTTGCTTAAATAGGAAAGGGTATATTTTTAGAGAAGAAAAAATAAGATTTTTGCTTTCGTGAAGTTCGGATTTTTAATATCTAAAAGTTCGGATTTTTAATATTTGAAAAGGCGAAATCTTTATAATAGAAAAGGCGAAATCTTTATAATAGAAAAGGCGAAATCTATATTTTTATAAAGGCGGAATCATTATTGTAGAAAAGGTGAAAGATCTATTTTTGAAAAGGCGGAAACTTTATATAGAGAATAGCGTGGTAAAATAGAATTTTTATCCATATAGCGTGATAGTAAAAATTCGATTTTTATATATTGAATAACGAAGTAAAAATTCGATTTTTACATATGTAGTGGCTACAGCAACGAAGAGGACAAAGATGCGTTAACGATGAAGAGTCAAGATGATTGGATAGCTATTTGTGAGAATTTCTCACCTTTCAATTTCTTTTCTAGTTATATTTATATACTAGGATGCAGACGGTGCTTAGTAGCACCCGACACAATCGTCCACAGACCATGGACTTGTTTGTTTGGTTGCATAGAATAGTTAGATGATTTGATTTGAAATTGAATTGTTTGGTGAAATGAATGGATTTGATTGATGTGTGAATGGCGTGGGCCTTCACTAGACCGGGGATAAGGCTAGGCCTCGTCCCGTTTCTAGTATCGTGCCGTTATGCCGCCGAAATTTTCTAAAATATGTTAGAAAAATAAAAATATCATTTTATTGTGTAAATGAACTGAATAGAAATTCATGTGTTAAAATAAAATGTTTTATCGTTAAAAATATAATTTTTAACGTGAATGTGGTATGGTAGAAGTGAGTAAAATGAAATATTCATTTACAAACCGGACGGTTTGTTTATGTACACCTATTTGAAGGACATTGATTGGGACGATAAATTTTACACATCGCTCAACTACACAAATAAAATCTGTGTTTGATTGTTTGAAACCCCACACGGGTGTTGGGATGAAATTTGAAGTTCACTCATCCTGATTGATTAAATATGTCGATCGATTGATTGACAGGCTGTTATAAGCGTTAGATATCTATATTTGATGCTTATACAGTGTAGTGCACTTTGGTTGATGGTTGATTATTTTTCAATGCTATTATATACGTGTGATGTATGAAAATCCATATAATTAACATTATATGGTGATTGATTGGGCCTCATTCCAATTTAGAAGATAAAGAATATTATAAAGTAAAGGTTCATGTGTTGACTGTACTCATCCATTGAGATTAGTCATGTGTTGAACGAAATATTTTAACAATAAAATTTATATCTTTATCACTATAAAATAAAGGTTCATGTGTTGACTGTACTCATCCATTGAGATTAGTCATGTGTTGAACGAAATATTTTAACAATAAAATTTATATCTTTATCACTATAAAATAAAGGTTCATGTGTTGACTGTACTCATCCGTTGAGATTAGTCATGTGTTGAACGAAATAATTTAACAAAAATAGTCACACGTGGACAATACTCATTCGTTGAGATTAGACGTGTGTTGACAAAAATAAATACTCATTTGTTGAAATAGAATATTTGAAAAAAAGAAATATTTGAAATAGAATATTTGAAAAAAAGAAATATTTGAAATAGAATATTTGAAAATAGAAATATATGAAGCCGTGTTGGTTAGATTGACGCCATTTTGACGTGAATGATATTTATATCGATTTTACTCATTTTAAAATGAATATTGAAAAGTGATTTTGAAATCGCATATTTTGAAAACCAATTTGAATTGAATCGAATAGAAAACCAATTTGAATTGAATCAAATAGAAAACCAATTTGAATTGAATCGAATAGAAAACCACTTTGAATTGAATCGAATAGAAAACCAATTTGAATTGAATCGAATAGAAAATGAATTGAATTGAAAACGAGTTCGAATTGAATTTAAAACGAAGCGAAATGAATTCAAATTGAATTGAAATTTGAATTGAATTGAAATGAATTTTAAAACAAATTTATAAGGAAGAATTCAATTTTGATTTGAAATGAAATGGAAGATGAAATTGTTTTTGAAACGAAATTAAAATGATTTATAAAATTCGTTTTAAATAGAAATCGACGAAATATATATTATATATATATAATATAATGGCCTGAATAGAACGCGCCGCGCCGCGGCAGTTCGTAAATTTCGACCATTTATTTCAAACGGACATTACGGGAGATCCGACCGTCGGATTCTCCTAAAACCGGAACCGTTGGGTTCGTATCGAAAAGATCTTTCTAACGAATATTAGAAATTTGAAATCTAACGGTTGGATTTGGAGATACGTCCAAATCAAATTCGAAAAAGGTCGCTGTAAGTGCAGTTCGATGGCCGTTGATGGAAATCGACTGTACGGGCCTTGATAAAATTATTAAAAATAGTAATAATTTGTGTAAAATCATAAGAAGTGATTTGAGAAAAATTGGGGTGAAAAACTCCATATTTGAAAAGATAAAAATAGATTTTTATCGAAATGAACTAGTTTTGAACTAAATTTAAAACCCAATTATTTTTAAATAAATAAATTAGATTTAAAAAGGGGTTTTAAATAATCGGAATTTCTAATATATTTGATTGGATTTGAAATGGGTTTATCGTGAACGGTGTTTTAAATAACACTAGTTCTTTAACCCGATAACAAATAGAATGTGATTTGGGTTTGTCGTGAACTGTGTTTTAAATAACACCTAGTTCTTTAACCCAGTAAAAGGAGTTCTAACGAATCTGCAATTAGATTGAAATGTGAATCTATAATCTAAATTATCAAATTTAGAAATGAGCGAGAATGGAGTATTACCAGTTTTGCTCCAAAGCGATAGTTAAATCTTTAATTAGATTTGAACGTGAAATGGTAATTAATTTTACCGATAACACCACGGTGTTAGATATGGAGTATTACCAGTTTTGCTTCATGGGATGAATAGGTTGGGATTGGGAAATAAAATAAATAATTACTTCGGTGTGGTTCGCTAATCTCGACTAGTTCAGAAAACCATAATTGGGTTTGAAACGACATCAAAAGGAAGATTAAAGGATAAATTTTAAAGAATTTATCTTGGATAAAATTAATGGGAACCTTTCCCAAAAGATGTGAATATTTAAATAACGAAATATTCAGAATTGGAATGAGGCGTATGTTGAGTTTGTGTAACATTTGTTTTTAATATACGCGGGTTGTTCGGAAAGGCCGGGTTTATACCCATTCTGAATAACCGATTCGACGATAAGTCGAAGATGAAGACGGTGGTCGAAGACCAGAAGTCTTCACATCGTTTGGGCAATTACTGACGATCCTGATTGGGCTGTACACCCAAGAGGATGGAAATAGTTGGTGGTCGTCCAGACGTACTTGGAGATGGATGGATATGTGAGGAAAGTGCCTCCGGTTTCGTTCAGACCCAGAACGGACTTGTAAATGGATTGTGTGTCTGACATTGGACTTTATTCTGTGTTGATTGATTTCTATTAAATATACATCTGTTTGGCGGCGGAGAATTTATTCTTTTTCTTAACGCCCTTCTCTGAGACGTACGAGCTCAGAGGTTGTATATCGATGGACATCAGTCGCATGGCATGAATTGCCTATGTGGCACGCTAAGATGCAATGATCAAGGCTTTTGTTGAAAAGCAAAGTCTTGTGGTTGATGATCAAAGCACGACTTACGTGGCAGCTTTGTGTATAACGTGAATTCGCGAGCCTCACACCTCGGTATGAGTTAAAAACGGGATACGGACTGCAGGGAAAGCACGACGTTTCTTTCTAGCTTCGGTGGTGTCAGTGACTTACCAGCCCTGACATATATATACTTTTCACCTTTGTGGTTGTTGGATGAGGCGCCTCGATTATAGGTCTGTAAGGACCAGGAAACGTCTGTTCAGGAATAGTAATCCTCTAACGTAAGTGAGGACCGGCCCTGAAGCATCCAGGGATTGCCCAGAGTGCGTAGCCCTGGGACATTTGCTAGAGTGTCTCGAACGCGGAGAGGAGTTTGCCCCTTGCCTCGACTCATGACGGAATCCAATTTCCAATACGTGTAATTCGTCTTTAATTGTAGAACTAGTATGGCGACATTGTAGATGGTAGCTATGCCGCCTATGATTGATATTTATGATTGAAATTGTTTAGACACTATGCACTTATTATAGTATCAAATGATTTGTTTTAAACGTACCAAGCATGCTTTGGCTGTTATAAGGGAAAACCCTATCCTCCGGCTTGCGTTGCATTGTGTGATGGGACCTGGGTCTTATAACAGCTTTATTTTTCTTTATTTAGCATTGCTCTATTTGTTCTATGCACTGTTATTCTTGGGAGGAAACCCGTTCCGTGTTATACGGCGTGGTCCCTTGATTTACCTAACTTTAAAACCAATATTAATAACTGTTTTAGTTCTCACACCAGTCACATGACTGACCTGGAGTTTATTGTTTTAACCTAAACTCTGGGTGCCCCTATTTTTCGCACGGGCAGCTAGTAGTTTTGGTTTTGCAGATTTATATTCACAGGATCCTGATTTACAGCTGGAACGATGCTCGGAAAGCTCTGTATCCGTGTATTACTTTCAGTTGTGTTTTGTATATTTTTCCGCTGCTATGTAATTTATTGTAATCTCTGATTTTTATCGAATGTAATTTATTCAATTATACTCTGTATATTCTTGTATCTGATGGAATTGTTGTAATAGCAATGAAATGTTCTTCCGTCTGCGTTCTAATTTGTCCTGTTCTCAAACGAACAGGGGTTTCGAACGGTCTAGATCGGTTTAACGACTGATTCGGATCGAGCGAAATTCCTTGCCGTCACAAATTATCTCTCGCGAAGTTATTCCTTTGTTGTATAGTTGTTTATTCATGTCATACTTGTTAGGGACTGAGATGTTGATGATAATGGTTTTGATGACAACAACCTTGTTTCAACTTTGTTTCAAATATTATTGTTATAAAATATATACTAACACAATTATCTAGAATATATATATATATATACACACACAGAGGAAATCTATGCATGTGTTGATTATTGAAGACTGTACAGTTCAGAGAACCAAGATTTCAAAGTAGAATAGTTCAAGTTTCAAGACTCAAGAGTATCAAGAATTCAAGAGTTCAAGAATTATAGAGTAATTATGTCTAGATATTTTGTTAAAACTCTGGTTAGCACTGAATTCTGATTTCAAAATTATTTCCTTGTTTTTAAATATTGTTTTCAAATGATTTCAAAATTATTTCCTTGTTTTTAAATCAAATTTTTTAAATGATTTCAAAATTACTTCCTTATTTTAGATTTATAGTTCTTTATTTTTAAAAATATTTTAACTCCTGAAATTTTCTATTTTTAGAATTATACTTAATATATTTTAACTCCTAAGTTTTACTTATAAATTTATTACTAATTTTATTATAGTTACTTGTGTTTTCAATTTCCCTATTTATATTAAGTTTTAATATATTCAAAGTTTTATATTTATACTTTTATATCATTTTTAATCATCTTAATATATGTTTTTAAATGTATATTTTTACTTGAAATACTCTATTTTAATATAAGGAAATATAGTTTGTTTTAACTCTGAAATCGCCATAATAAACATTATTTGATTTAGTTTAAAAAATTATTTTTGAAATAATACTACTATATGTCGACATATAAGAAGTAGTATGCCGACGGAATTAACGTTAAATTATTTTTTAAATTTTGAAAAGAAGTGTCTTTTGGATTCAAACCTTTTTTGAAAGGTTGTGGCTGTTGGAAAACTATAAATAGCCTTCAAAATTCGAATTTTTTAATTAGTTTTCATCTCCTTCTTCTTAATCATCCTACCATTATTCTTCTTAATTTCTTAATTTTCTACATTTTTACTTTTCTGATTTTCATAGAAATCATATCATTCTTCTTTTCTTTCAATTCTACATTAGACTTTCTCTAAAATTCAAGTGCTACTCAGGAGTTATAGGCATTCTGTTTAATCCAAAAAAAATTCAAGAAATTTAATATAATTTATAAAACACTATTCATCCCCCTTTAGTGTCTAATTTTTCTTAAGATCCTTAGTCTGCATCCCCAACACTTAGTATCAGAACAATGGTTTTCAAAGTTATCATAATATGATTTTTGAAAAAGTTTGAATGGAATTTTCTTTTAAAACACTATTTTCATATGAATGTCACATAATCATTATGATGTTATTATTTAAAATTACATTTAGTTATTTTGAAAATTCACTTGGTTCTTTAAAAAGTGCGTTGTTTTACGAGGGAAGTGTTATATCTAACGACTATTGGTCAAAAGACACCAATATGGTCATTCATCAATTAAAAAGGAAAAATAAAAACAGATGGATACATAATTGGTAGTCTACAAAGAAATTGGTACCATATCAATAAAAAACTTTTGATTCTCATGTGCAACTTTATTCAGTATTGTACTTCTCTTTATATCCTCTGCAATGCCTCTGATTTTGTGTGATTTCATCAAGAAATGACCAAGTTATGATTAAATGAAGTTTTGGTGCAAAAAGAGAAAGAGAAAGCAAAATTGTCATTAGTACTGTCCCAATTTCGTCCAAATATTTAAATTATTTCATCTCAAATCCTTTTCCAGATTGTATGTCTTATTCTCACGGTTGTTTTGATTAGTGGATCATCAAATTCTGTTCAAAATTGAGTGAGATTTGGCAGTTTGAAATTAGCTATCCAAAACTGAAAACTGTGTATGGGATTTTATGTTTTTCTCTTGTTGATTTGGCCTGCTGCACCGTAATACCATTTAAATTCATCATCAAATGTTACTAGATCATTGACCTTTCCTTTCTCGTCGATTTGCCGCTGGTTTCATCAAATTTCGTTCAGAAACGAAGAAGATACACCTCTTGGAAGATTGATAGAAAGTAGAAAAACGAGAAGAAGAAGAGAAATATTTATGAAGGGATATGTCTATTGGAACTATTTATAGTAGTTGAAGTTTCCATTCATTCAAAATTCAAATTCAAATTTTTTTGCGCCAAGTTGGTTAAAATACTAGATCATCGATATCTTTCTTATACGATCTTCAAATTCTGCAAATGTATATACTATACTGATTTGAAAAACGAGCTTATTGCAATAGAGCAGATCTCGTTATCAAATTAGGGAAGATGTGAATATGTGGTTCATGACAATGGAAGAACAACAAAATGGAGGATTGCAAAAAGAGATATGCTTTACAATTATTTTATAATTATCGTTGCATTTAGGAATATACACCTATGCACATAATTAGGTATAGAAATTTATCTCTTTTAAAATTTTAGATATTTTGGTCTGTATGTCAATACACCATAGTATACATATCAATCTAATTTTTTATTTTAGATTAAAAATTCACTACTTTTTTCCTTAATTTTAAATGAATTGAAAGGATATCTTTTCAATATGAAAATGTCGGTTCAAACTTTAGTTATCGGTTTGTTTTGTCTTCTTATTTTCTTATATTATGTTTTAATATAATCGAATTAGAAGTTTGAATAAAACCGCTTTCCTCTCCCCATGGGAGAGTAATGGCGATTCATTTTGCATCGTATAACTGCTTTCCCGTTCTTTCTTTCTCCAGAAAAATTTCGACTAATCCACCCTCTACAAAATGAGGGTTGCCTGAGTAGATAGTTCCAAGCCGACCAACTCTAAACCGTAACTTCGGCCATCAATGTGAACACCTTCAGAACCTTTGTGGGAGTCATACCACTGGAGATCAAGCCATCAGTGGGCATGTGGGATCTGGGGAAACCGATTGAACCGCGCCATCTAAATCTACTTCTCCAAAGTCCTCCAAACTAATCTCCTTTAATTTGGATTAATTTCGACTCAGATCTGATTCTGAATGGTAATTATTCTGTAATATATTTCACGATTTGGAATGATCTGTCAACTCTTTCTTTTGGATTTGCTTCAATTAATAAGAATTAAGATTAAATGAAATTTCTATTGGTTTTCGAAATTATCCGATTGCTGATTTATACTGGATAGAAGACGTGATAAGTTCAAATAATTTGACTACTATCCCAGTGTCAATTGTACGTTGGATTGGGAGATGAAAACTGTTGATATTACTGGTGTTTTTCACCGAGTTAAAGTAATTGTCATCATATGAGATCTACACACATCTTGGATGAAGTAGCAAAAACAACTGATTTCCTCATACCCTCAGTTATTCGACATCCGATATTCTCTGATTTAAGAAGTTCAAGACTAAACCGATCTTCTGAACTATTTTAACTGCAATGTCGGATTCGTTGTTTATGGGGTAATTTCTCTGTTATGTTCTTGATTTCTGTATTAGGGTGATTCTTTCTGATCTGAAAGCCATAGAGTTGACATCATTCATTTTGGGCTTGCTTATGTTGGCTATTGGCAAAGATAATTTTTACCAATTATTGAGTTCGGTATGGGATTAACTGGCTTTTTCTTTGAATCTAATTATGGACAATCATCGATTTTAAGATCTGATATTCAGAATTATTTAATTGCATTAACATAACAGCTCTCATTCCGCAAATCTACAATTGTGGTTAAAACTTGTTGTTTCTGAAGCATTTTTGATCAACAGAGAAATGGTACTTGGGTATATTGGAAACTAGTTACACAAGCATGAAACTGCTAGTTCCTAATTGTTTCAGTAAGAATTTTTCGACTGAAGTTGGTGAGAATAAGCAACTATAGTCCCTACATGATATGGTATTTCAGAGACTCATCAACCACTGTCTTGATTTTTTACTAGCATTGGTTCTCAAGATCATGTGAACCCTTTTTGTGATTCTGGGAAGTAGGTGATAGATAAAGGTCCATAGTGGTTGATAGCGAGTCCTCTGGGAAATCGAAGGGGTTATTCGAATGATTATATTTAATCATGGGTTACTACTGTGTTGAAGAAAGGGAGCAGTAGTATATGGCTTGAGCTTGAAAGAAAGTGGGTACTAGTGTACTATAGTGTTTTCATTATCTACTGTATAATTTTCCTTTCATAAAATTCAGTAACCTCTATTGGAAGCCAATTAGAATGGAAAATTCAGTACTTAGTTACTGTAAGCCGACAGTGTTTTTTATTTTGACAACTTCAGTAACTATTACCTTGGTTACTGTTAATACAATGAATACTTCAAGTCAACGCAGGGGAAGAAACATTGAAAATCAGATGAAAGATGTGAAGTAAAGTAGTGGCTTCAGTATTGCAGCAATGATATGCATGTTGTTAGTGGGTTTCGCCTAGAAGACATTTAGCTGTGGCAAGTGGATGCTCTCTCCAGGCTTAGACCAAGGGTCTATTAAATTCGTAACGGAATGGTGGCAAACTGTTTTAATCTCCGCCACTCGAAGCAAAGAGTCAAAGGATAGTAATATAGGATTGGAAGTGCAGTGGGATCGCACTTGTTATGGAGCTGGTAACCTAATCATGGGTTCAAAACTCTCTTTAGGTTTTAATTTAGTACTTCGTATGTATTTTATTTTATGCTTTTCAGTTTGTATTTAGGTTAGTATGCTAACCTTAGTATGTTCTTTTCTAGTTGTTAATAAAAGTGAACCAATTTTCAAAAAATTATATAGCATAAAATTATATAGTATATAGATATGATAATATGTTATATGTAGGTATTAAATAATATAACTACACTCATCTTTTCCACTTTTTTTTTGAATTTGTTTTGGAGGGAAACCGGCCACAGTCGTAAAACCCTCCCTAGTGAACCTAGCCCGGTCCATGAGCACCACATAAGTGGCTGATCTTAGCATATGCACATGGTAAACTCTTAGCATGTCATTCCTGGTTTCGAACCTACATCACAGTTACCATGGTGCAAGTCCTTAACCGCCGGGCTACTGCTGCGGACATCTTTTCCACATTTCATTACATATAGGTTTTCTAGTATTAGATTAAAGAGGGGCTTTATAGTTTCTACGATTAGTTGAAGTTTCAATAAAAAAATTAGTTAACATATATTGTTTGATTTGGTTTAGATTGTTGTTTTAATTAGAATAATCTAAACATAATAAGCAACATAATTAACAGTATTGTGGTCTAACTAATTTAAAACTTAAATTTGAATTTATGGTTTAACTAAGAATTAAATTTGTTTAGATTGATTGGATGCTTGTTTGTATAAAATTTTTGTATTGGATTGCTTTGACTTTGACTATTAGTCTGAATATTGTCATTTTTAGTCTATTTTACTTGATACATATTGATATTAGAACTATTTTTTGGACTAGGTATTAGGTATTAGATATTAGAATCATATTAGTCTTAAAATTATGTCTTAGTTTTAAGGGGAATATTATAGTCTAGATAGGTATATATAATTTTTGTTGACGACAAAGGCGGGACATATAAAATAAGGCTTAGAGTAAGGGGGAGTAAATAGTTTCAAAAGGAGTTAATGGAGTAAGGGGGGAGTGACTGGTGAATCAAGACATCAAGTATGAATATTTATAAACCAAAGTTGTCATCGTCAAAAAATGGGAGATTGTTAGGGACTGAGATGTTGATGATAATGGTTTTGATACAACAAACTTGTTTCAACTTTGTTTCAATTATTAATTTTATAAAATATATACAAACACTATTATCTAGAATACATATATGTATATATGTACAACAAATCTACGCATGTATTGATTATTGAAGACTGTACAACTCAGAGAATCAAGATTTCAAAGTATAAGAGTTCAAGTTTCAAGACTCATGAGTATCAAGAATTCCAGAATTCAAGAAATATAGAGTAATTGTATCTAGATATTTTGTTAGAACTTTGGTTAGCATTGAATTCTGATTTCAAAATTACTTCCTTTTTTTAAAATATATTTTTTAAATAATTTCAAAATTATTCCATTGTTTTTAATTCTATTTTTTCAAATGATATCAAACTTACTTCCTTATTTGAAATTTATTCTTCTTTATTTTTGGAAATATTTTAACTCTTGAAATTTATTTTAATTCATGTTTTTCAAATTATACTTAATATATTTTAACTCGGAATAAAATAAGTTTACTTACAAATTTATTACTAGTTTTATTATAGTTACTTATGTTTTCAATTTCCTTATTTATATTAAGTTTTAATATATTCATAGTTTTATATTTATACTTTTGTATCATTTTATATTTTGTTTTTATTCATTTTTTAATCATCTTAATATATGTTTTTAAATATATATATATTTCTAATTAAAATACTCAATTTTAATATAACCATAATTTATTTAAACAATATATGATTTAATTTAAAACTTTATTTTTGAAATAATTCTACTATATGTCGACATATAAGAATTAATATGTCGACATACTTACCGTTAAATTATTTTTTTAAATTTAAAAAGATGTGTCTTCTGAATTCAAATCTTTTCTGAAAGGTTATGGCTATTAGAAATATATAAATAGCCTTCAAAATTCGAAAATTTTAATTAGTTTTCACTCCTTCTTCTTTCTTAATCATCCTACCATATTCTTCTTAGTATCTTAATTTTCTACACTTATACTTTGTCGGTTTTCGTAGAAATTACATCATTTTCTTCTCTTTCAATTCTGTAACAACCCGGATTTTCAGAACCAATTTAAAATTTTTATTTTAGCTATTTTAATGGATTTTGAATATTTAAAATGATTTATTTTAAATATAATGACTAAAAATTTATTTTGAATAGAATTAGAATGTATAAATCTATTTTAATTATAAAACGAGCCTGAAATGGCGCGGTAGTTTGAAAATTCGATTTTAAATTTCAAATGAATGTACAGAATTCAGTATAAATTGGATTTCAGTAAAACCAGAATTATTTGAATCTATTTAATTATATCTTTCTAATGAATGTGACAAATTCAGATTTCAGAATGGGAATAAAAAGTTATGTCCTGTTTAAAATTCAAAATAGTCGCTATGGAATTTATATATATTTTATATAATTTATAGCCCTTATAAAATAGCCATTTTTTAAACGACCTCCATTTTTGATGAAACCACTTATGTTCGATCCGGAATGTCAAATTATTTCTAGATTCCAATTTTCATAATTTTTGGAATCAATATGTGAGCGTGGCAAAAGAAAACATGTTTTGTCAATTTCATTTTGAATTGGATCGACCAGAAAATGTACATTTTTCAAACGGTCTTCAAATTCGACAAAATTAGTTTTGTTTGGACCGTATCATCAAAACATAGCAAGATTTATTTTTCTGTAATTTTTGGAGTCAATATGTAGCCCCGGTAAATGTGCATTTAAATTCAATATATATTGATTTATATTTTAATTTTGACGAAAACTAATCAAAACAGTCGAATGGGCTTAAGAAACATATCCCATTGTATTCGGAATTGGGGTATTTAGCTAAGGGCGACAGTCGTTGGGATTAATTTAGAGATCAGACGCGAATTTCACATTTAAGGAAAATTAAATATTATTAAATTATTTATATAAAGCCCTTTTACTTCCAAACCCTAGCCCCATCGGTTATAACGCAGCTGCCAAGCCGGAATAAACGGGCGATGTTTTTCGGTTTTAATTTCCAAATTATTTTCAATCCAAGCCAAATCGTGTTAATCTTCCAAAAGAAAGACTCAAGAGCTTTGTTTGCTCTTCCAATCAGTACGGTTTTTATCGTGTAAAATCCCCTGAGTCGGCCAGAAAACGACGTGAAAGGGGCGCCGTTCGAACTGAATCAGGGGGCGCTGGCGTTGTGCGAGCTGGCCGAGGTCGAGGGAGGAGGCGGAGGACTCGTAGGGCGATGGAAATGTGGTGACAGTTCAGTGGATAGGGGCCTCGGTGAGCATGCGTTTTGAGGAGGTCGAGGCAAGCTTTTTCCGCTTCCTGGAACAATGAAGGAGACGGGGTATAAAGGGAAAAGGAAATTTTGTTTAATTAATTTAGTTAATGGTTTAATTAAATGTCTAGATGTTTAAAATCATTGTAACTCTTTCAAACAGCGAAGAAATTCGACGATTCAAATTGCGTTGGAACCGTAAAATCGAGCACTACAACATGGAACTGACCAGAACGGAAATGGAGTACTTTAGAATCTCATGCAAATTTGATTGCGAACAGAATTAAAACAGAAAGTCAGAAATAAAAGAATGGAGGAGTGGATCCCAATGTGAGAACTCTTTCTCACTCAAATTACTTTTACAATTAAATATATACTAGGATGCAGACGGGGCTTAGTAGCTCCCGACACCATTTATTGTACGGAAATGGAGTGCATATTGATCTGTTTTCTGTGAAGATTCGATGATTAAAGGAATGTGATTTTGGGTTTGTCGTAAACTGTGTTTTAAATGACATTATTTCTTTAACCCAGTAAAGGTAGAATTACGTGTCTAACATTGTATTTCGAACTGTATTCGTTGATCTCTACTAAATATATCTGTTTGGTGGCGGAGAATTTATTCACTTGCTTAACACCCTTCTCTGAGACGTACAAGCTTAGAGGTTATATATCGGCAGAAATCAATGGTACAGCGTAGATTGTCGATGCAGCATGTTCGGTTTCCCAAAGTTAAATAACCATTATATTGATTTTTGAGAAGATTAAAACTAAGTGGATTTTTAATGAATCTTTAATTAGATTGGAATGTGAATGTGATAATTTAAACTATCAAATTTGTGAAATGATCGAGAATGGAGTATCACCAGTTTTGCTCCAAGCGATAATTAAATCTTTAATTAGATTTGAATGTGAAATGGTAATTAATTTTTATTGATAACACCGTGGTGTTAGATATGTAGAATTACCAGTTTTGCTCCATGGGATGAATAGGTTGGGATTGGGAAATAAAACAAATGATTACTTCGGTAAGGTTCGCTAATCCCGACTAGTTTGGATAAACCTTAATTTGATTTGAATTGATATCCAGAGGAAGATTAAGAATAAATTTAAAGAATTTATCTTTGATAAAATTAATTGGAACCTTTACCTGATGATGTGAATATTCGAATAAAAGAATATTCTTAAATAGAATGAGGCGTATGTTGTGTTTGTGTAGCACTTATTTATAATATACGCGAGTTATTCGTAAAGGCCGGGTTTATATCCATTCTGAATAACTGAGTCGACGATAAAGACGGTGGTTAAATACCGGATATGCGAGGACCTCTCTCCTGTATTGGACATATGGGACGAGGAATAAGGTGCCTCCGGTTTCGTTCAAACCCATAACGGACTTGTAAATGGATGTGTGTCTGACATTGGATTTCGTTATGTGTTGATTGATCTCTATTAAATATATATCTATTTGGTGGCGGAGAATTTATTCTCTTGCTTAACACCCTTCTCTGAGACGTACAAGCTTAAAGGTTATATATCAATAGACATCAGTCACATGGCGTGAATTGTCAGTGTGGCATGCAGAGATGCAAATGATCAAGGCTTTTATTGAAAAGCAGAGTCTTGTGGTTGTTGATCAAAGCACGGATTTAATTATCATAGCTTTGTGTATGGCGTTAATTCGCGAGCCCCACACCCCGGTGTGAACCAGAAATGGGAGAAGGACCTAGGGAGAACATGCGTTTCCTTCTAGCTAAGAGTGGTGTCATGGTATAGAGCCCGTACAATTTTACTTATGTGGATGTTGGAAAGCGAGGTACCTCGAATATATCGGTCACTACGGGGCCGATGGATGGATATGGTCGACATGCTGACCAGACTTACGCCCCATAGGGTGGGAAAACGTATTGTTCAGGAATTACTAATCCACTAATGAAAGTGTGGACCGGCCCAGGCGTTCCTAAGGCTCGATGCGTTCTGATCCTAAGGCTCGGGCTAGAGGGTCTCGAATTCGGTAAGGACGATCCCTTGCCTTGGTTCACGGACGGAAATCCAATTTCCAATACGTGACATATCTAATTGTAGAGCCTAGTATGGCGACATAGTAGCATGGTACCCATGCCGTCTATGATTGATACATTTATATTTGAAGTTGTTTTTAACACTATGTACTTATAATAGTATCAATGATCTGTTTTAAATCGTACCAATCATGTTTGACTATTATAAGGGAAAACTCTATCCTCCGACTTGCGTTGCATTGTGTGATGGGACCTGAGTCTTATAATAGCTTCAATTTTCGAAAAGCATTACGTTGTTTATAAACTGTTTATGCACTGGTATTCTTGGGAGAAAACTCGTTCCATGTTATACGACGTGGTCCCTTGATTTACTCTATTTCTAAAGTAAAGTTTTAAATAACAGATTTAGTTCTCACACCAGTCCCACGACTAACCTGGAGTTTATTGTTTTAACCTAAACTCTGGGTGCCCATATTTTCCACACGGGTAGCTAGTAGTTTTGGTTTTGCAGATATTATATTCACAGGATCCTGGTTTACAGCTGAAGCTATATTCGCAAAGCTCTGTATTTGTGTATTTCTTTCAGTTGTGTTATGTATTATTTTTCTACTGCTATGTATTTATGTGTAATTTAAATCTCTGATATTTTCTGCTATACATTATTTATTCATACTCTGTTATATTCTTGTACACTGCTGTAAATTGTTGTAACAAAAATGAAATGTTCTATTGTTTGTGTCCTGATTTGTCGTGTTCTCAACTCAATCCGGGCTTTCCCGTAAGGGCGAGTTTGGATCGTTTCACTTGTGGTATCGGAGCTTTGGTTTACATAGCTTGAGAACAAGACACATTAGAACCAAACGAAAGAATTCATCAGTGATTGGATTAGTAATATCCAATAAGAATGACTCGTTTGAGATAGGATAAGTAGTATCCTAGAATGAGTTTCAAAGAGTGTTATTTTTAAACTAAAAAATAAAAACAAATTTTGTTTTGGAAATTTAAATCTTATTATATGTATTTGAATATTTATTTATATTGAATTTGGATAATCGAGTATATGAAGATTTTGAATATACGCGTAATTAACGTATATCTGAAGCCTCAAATATACTGGATAGATATAAAATCACACTCTAGTCACCCGGAGATGATCCTGATGATAGGGGCCCCATCATCAGTATTCATGTTCGAGTTTCTAAGGTGGGATATCTATAAATTTCCAATTTATTGGTGTGATAAACAAAACTTAATTAGAAATTATTATTGTGAATTGGCACAAAAAATGGATTCTTGAATATATATAGAAGTTATTCATTTGAAACGTTAATCAACTAATTGATTGCTGATTATGTTGTGTGATTATTCATAAAACTAATAAGAGAATGAAAAGTAAATTTAGCCAAATTGAATAAAATATTGAACTAAATTGAAATTTATTAGGAATTACATACATGTACATATATATGTGTGAACAGGTCATAACATGAAAACTAAGAAGAGAAATAAAATTGTATGCCCGACAAATCGGTACGTGTTTACTAATTTATTGGGTTTTGATGATTTTATGAGCCGATTGACTAGCTGCTTGGCCTTTTCTTTTTATTCTGGATTGACGAGGAACCTGTGAGGCAAGTTGCAATTTTAAAGGTCTCCACATACAAAGGAGGTTATGGCGAAATTTTAGGTTGTTAGGCAAATTTTTTAAGAATTAGAAATTCTTAGAAACTGAAAAGTTGAAGAATGAAAGTTGAGTTGGTTAGTTAAACAACTTTCAGCTCCGTACCTTTACGAGAAGGAAAAGATTTTAAGTGGGGGAGATTGTAACAACCCGGACTTTCAGAACCAATTTAAATTTTTTATTTTAGCTATTTTAATGGATTTTGAATAAACAAAATGATTTATTTTAAATAATAACGACTAAAAAATTATTTTGAATAGAATTAGAACGTATAAATTTATTTTAATTATAAAACGAGCCTGAAATGGCGCGGTTGTTTGAAAAATCGATTTTAAATTTAAAATGCATGTAAATAATTCAATATAAATCAGATTTCAGTAAAACCAGAATTAGTTGAATCTTTTTAATTATATCTTTCTAACGAATGTGAAAAATTCAGATTTCAGAACGGGAATAAAAAGTTATGTCCAGTTTAAAATTCAAAATAATTGCTATGGAATTTATATATATTTTATATAATTTATAGCCCATAAAATAGCCAATTTGCAAACGATCTTCGTTTTCAATGAAACCACTTGTGTTGGATCCGGAATGTCAAATTATTGCTAGATTCCAATTTTCATAATTTTTGGAATCAATATGTGAGCGTGGCAAAAGAAAATGTGTTTTGTCAATTTTAGTTTGAATTAGATCGACCAGAAAATGGCCATTTTTCAAATGATCTCCAAATTCGATGAAATTAGTTTTGATAGGATCGTATCGTCAAAACATAGCTAGATTTATTTTTCTGGAATTTTTGGAGTCAGTATGTGGCCCCAATTTTAAATTCAATATATATAGATTTATATTTTAATTTTGATGAAAACTAATCAAAACAATCGAATGGGCTTACGAAACATATCCCTTTGTGTTCAGAATGAGGATATTTATCTAGGGGCGATAGTCTTTGGGATTAATTTGGAGATCGGACGCGAATTTCACATTTAAGGAAAATTAAATATTATTAAATTATTTATATAAAAGCCCTTTTACTTCCAAACCCTAGCTCCATCGGTAGTAATGCAGCCGCCAAGAAAAAAATAAACGGGTGATGTTTTTCGATTTTAATTTCCCAAATTATTTTCAATCCAAGCCAAATTGTGTTAATCTTCCAAAACCAAGACTCAAGAGCTTTGTTTGCTCTTCCGATCAGTACGGTTTTGATCGTGTAAATCCCCTGAGTCGATCAGAAAACGAAGTGAAAGGAGTATCGTTCGAACTGAATTAAGGGGCGCTGGCGGCATGCGAGCTGGCCGAGGTCGAGGGAAGAGGCGGAAGACTCATAGGGCGACAGAATGGTGGTGACAGATCAGTGCATAGGGGCCTCGGTGAGCGTGCGTTTTGAGGAGGTCGAGGAAAGCTTTTTCCGCTTCCTGGAACGATGAAGGAGACGGGGGTATAAAGGGAAAAGGAAATTTTGTTTAATTAATTTAGTTAATGGTTTAATTAAATGTTCAGATGTTTGAAATCATTATAACTCTTTCAAACAGTGATGAAATTCGACGATTCAAATTGCGTTGAAACCGTAAAATCGAGCACTACAACACGGAACTGACTAGAATGGAAATGGAGCACTTTAGAATTTCAGGCAAATTTGAATGCGAACAGAATTAAAAAAGAAATTCAAAAATAAAATAATGGAGGAGTGGATCCCAATGTGAGAACTCTTTCTCACTCAAATTACTTTACAGTTAAATATATCTTAGGATGCAGACGGGGCTTAGTAGCCCCCGACACCATTTATTGTACAAACCATGATTGTTTGTTTGGACTATATTGTGTTGTGATGTAAAATGAAAATTAAAATATTCATGTGTTGAATAAATTGGTTGAACAATAAAAATATCATTTTTATTGAATGAATGAACTGTATAAAATATTCATGTGATGAAATAAAGGTTTTATCGTTAAAAATATAATTTTTAACGTATATGTGAATGGCATAAAATTCTCCTGAAATGAAAATAAATATTCATTTACAAATCGGACGATTTGTTTATGTACACCTATTTGACTGACATTGATTGGGACGATAAATTTAACACATCGCCCAACTACGCAAATAAAATCTGTGTTTGTTGATGAAACCCCACACGGGTATTAGGATGATATTTGGCTTACACTAATCCCAATTGTTTAGTTGTATGTCAATCGATTGGTTGACAGACTATAGTAAGCGTTAATTATTTATATTTAATGCTTATGCAGTTGTGTAATACACTCTGGATGATGGTTGATTGTAAATCACGATTGTTGTATACATGTGGTGTATGCAATCCATATAAATAACATTATATTGTAATTGGTTGGGTCTAATTCCAATTTAGAAAAAAAGAATATTATAAAATAATGAATATTTTAAAATAATGAATATTTTAAAATAATATTTAGTAAAGAATAAAAATGTGAATTTGATGTCCGATTTTTGATGGACACGAAAATATTGAAATATATGAAGCCGTGTCATTTAGATTTGCACCATTTTAACGCGAACGATATTTATATCGATTTTATTCATTTTTATAATGAATATCGAAAAAGAAATGATTTCAAAATCTGATATTTTAAAAATATTATCATTTAAATAATATAATTATAAGGAATATTCAATTTTGATTTAAAATTGAAAATGAAGTTAGAATAGTTTTAAAACGAATTTATAAACGATTTATAAAATAAGTTTTAAATGGAAATCGATGAAATATATATAATATATATATTAAATGGCCTGAATAGAACGTGTTGCGCCGCGACCGTTCGCCAATTTCGACCATGGACTTCGAATAGATATTACGGGAGATCCAACCGTCAGATTCTCCTAAAACCGAAACCGTTTTGTTCGTATCGAAAAGAGCTTTCCAAGAGTATAAGAGATTTGAAATCTAATGGTTGGATTTGGAATTATGTCCGAATCAAATTTGGAAAAGGTCGCCATAAGTGTAGTTCGACGACCGTTTATGGAAATCGATTGAAAGGGCCTTAATAAAATTATTAAAAATAATAAATGATTTGGAAAGAACTGGGATGGAAAATTCCACGTCTGTAAAGATAAAATATATTTTTATCAAAATGAACTAGTTATTAACTAGATTTGAAATCCAATAATCTTTAAATAAATACATTTGAGTTGTGAATGGTTTTAAAATAACTAGAGTTTTCCAATGAGTAAGTTGGAATGGATTGGAATGGAAATAATCTTCGGAATATTTCGATATTGGATTCCATGGAGATACAGATATTGTTATGGGGATTTGGAAGATACAGATATTGTTATTCCCAATACGATATCCGTTAGTTTCATAATTTGATATTGAATATAAGCCGATATAATTTCTATTCAGAGCCTTGTATTTAATATTAAATTGGATTTTGGGTTTGTCATGAATGGTGTCTTCATTAGTACTGTTCTTAAACCAAGTGGAGAAAAGAATAAATCTTTTAATTAAGATTTAGAAAAGAGTACCAATTAATTAACATTTAATTGGAATTGAAATGAAAGTTGATTTTGGGTTTATTGTGAACGATGTTTTAAATAACACTTGTTCTTTAACCCGATTAAAAGTGAAATGTGATTTGGAATTTATAAATCTTTTAATTAAGGCTAATGGAAATTTTCAAAAGTAAAGTTTTCCAATTTAATATATTGGAATTGAATGGAATTCAATTTGGTAATAATCGAAGTGAGCTTCTATGGAGGAAGACTGTTAATATATATGGAATTTAATAGGCTTTGTCATTATTCCATTTATATTATTAGTTGGATACGGAAATTTATATCGATTGTGCATATTGATCTGTTTTCTGTGAAGATTCGATGATTAAAGGAATGTGATTTTGGGTTTGTCGTAAACTGTGTTTTAAATGACATTATTTCTTTAACCCAGTAAAGGTAGAATTACGTGTCTAACATTGTATTTCGAACTGTATTCGTTGATCTCTACTAAATATATATCTGTTTGGTGGGGGATTATTTATTCTCTTGCTTAACACCCTTCTATGAGACGTACGAGCTTTGAGGTAATATATCGGTAGAAATCAATGGTACTGTGTAAATTGTCGATGCGGCATGTTTGGTTTCCCAAAGTTAAATAATCATTAATATTGATTTTTGAGAAGATTTAAACTAAGTGGAGCTTTAATGAATCTTTAATTAGATTGGAATGTGAATGTGATAATTTAAACTATCAAATTTGTGAAATGAACGAGAATGGAGTATCACCAGTTTTGCTCCAAGAGATAGTTAAATCTTTAATTAGATTTGAACGTGAAATGGTAATTAATTTTTACCAATAACAACGTGGTGTTAGATATGGAGTATTACCAGTTTTTCTCCATGGGATGAATAGGTTGGGATTGGGAAATAAAACAAATGATTACTTCGGTAAGGTTCACTAATCCCGACTAGTTTGGATAAACCTTAATTTGGTTTGAATTGATATCCAAAGGAAGATTAAAGAATAAATTTAAAGAATTTTTCTTTGATAAAATTAATGGGAACCTTTCCCTGATGATGTGAATATTTGAATAAAAGAATATTCTGAATTGGAATGAGGTGTATGTTGTGTTTGTGTAGCACTTGTTTATAACATACGCGAGTTATTCGAAAAGGCTGGGTTTTTACCCATTCTGAATAACTGAGTCAACGATGAAGACGGTGGTTGAAAACCAGAGGTCTTCACATCATTTGGATGATTACTGATGTCTTGATTGGGTTGTACACCCAAGACAAGGTACTAAGTGGTGATCGTCCAGACGTACTTGGAGATCGACCGGATATGCGAGGACCTCTCTCCTGTATTAGACATATGGGACAAGGAATATGGTGCCTACGGTTTCATTCAGACCCAGAACGGACTTGTAAATGGATGTGTGTTTGACATTGGATTTCGTTCTGTGTTGATTGATCTCTATTAAATATATATCTGTTTGGTAGCAGAGAATTTATTCTCTTGCTTAACACCCTTCTCTGAGACGAGCTTAGAGGCTATATATCGATAGACATTAGTCGCATGGCGTGAATTGTCAATGTGGCATGCTGAGATAGAAATGATCAAGGCTTCTGTGGAAAAGCATGGTCTTTTGGCTGATGGTCAAAGCACGACTTTAAATATCATAGCATTGTGTATGGCATTAATTCGCGAGCCTCACAACCTGGTGTGAACCAGAAACGGGAGAAGGAACCACCGGAGGACATGTGTTTCCTTCTAGCTAGGAGTGGTGTCATGGTATGGAGCCAAGATTTTTACTTATGTGGATGTTGGAAAGCGAGGTACCTCGGGTATATCGGTCACTACGAGGCCGATGGATGGATATGGTCGACATACTGACCAGACTTACGCCTCATAGGGCGGGGAAACGTACTATTCTGGAAGTACTAATCCACTAACGAAAGTATGGACCGGTCCTGGCGTTCCTAAGGGTCGATGCGTGTGAAAACCCGAAACTTCCCCGTGAAGGAAAGAGCGGATACTTCGAGGACAAGCCACAAAAGAACGCAGAAAGAAGAACATTTCATTGTTTATTACAACAATTCCATCAGAATACAAGAATATACAGAGTATGAGTGAATATTACATAGAAATATCAGAGATTTAAATTACATTTAAATATATAGTAGCGGAAAATAATACAATACACAACTAGAAGAGATATACGGATACAAAGCTTTCCGTATATCATTCCAGCTGTAAACCAGGATCCTGTGAATATAAATCTGCAAAACCAAAACTACTAGTTGCCCGTGTGAAAATAAGGGCACCCAGAGTTTAGGTTAAAACAATAAACTCTAGGTCAGTCATAGGACTGGTGTGAGAACTAAAACGGTTGTAAATCTTTATTTTAAAGTTTGGTAAATCAAGGGGCCACGCCGCTAACACGGAACGAGTTTCCTCCCATGAATACAAGTGCATAAAACAACAGCGCAATGCTAAATAAAGAAAAATGAAGCTATTATAAGACCTAGGTCCTATCACACAATGCAACGCAAGCCGGGGGATAAGGTTTTTACCTTATAATAGCCAAGAATGCTTGATACGTTTAAAACAAATCATTTGATACTATTATAAGTGCATAGTGTATAAAACAACTTCAAATCATAAGTATCAATTATAGACGGCATAAGCGCCCCATCCCACTAAGTCGCCATACTAGGCTCTACAAATAAAACCGCAAATGTCACGTATTTGGAAATTGGGTTATCATTTATGGTATGAACTGAGGCAAAAGATAGTCCTCTACCGATTCGAGACTCTCTAGTCCGAACCTCAGGATCAGAGCTCGAGTGACCCTTGGATCGTCAGGGCCGGTCCACACAGAGTGGATTAAAATGCCTGAACATGCGTTTCCCCGCCCTATGGGGCAAAAATGAGCTAACTAAATGACTCAATCGGTTCGAGAACGATCGATATATCCGAGGCGCCTCTAATTCCAACAACCACATAAGTCAAACTCGTCAGGGCGTGTAAAACCACTGACGCCACTTCTAACTAGAAAGAAACGCATGCCCTCGCTGAGGTCCTCTCCCGTTTTTGGTTCACACCGGATGTAAAACTCGCGAAGTAAACGTTACACAAAGCTATGCCACAAAGGCCATGCTTCGATCATGAACCACAAGACTTTGCTTTTCAACAGAAGCCTTGATCATTCGCCACTTAGGCATGCCACACAAGAAATTCACTCCATGGGTTTGATATCCATCAGTATATAACCTCTGAGTTCGTACGTCTCAGAGAAGGGCGTTAAGCAAGAGAATAAATTCTCCGCTGCCAAACAGATATATATTTAATAGAAATCAATCACACAGACTGAAATCCAATGTCAAACACACAGTCCATTTACAAGTTCGTTCTGGGTCTGAACAAAACCGGAGGCACCTAGTACCCCGCATATCCATCGATCTCCAAGTACGTCTGGACGATCACATACTGTTTCCATCTTCTTGGGTGTACATCCCAATCAAGATCATCAGTAATCACCCAAATGATGTGAAGACCTCCGGTCTTCGACCACCGTCTTCATCTTCGACTTATCATCGTATCAGTTATTCAGAATGGGATAAACCCGGTCTTTCCGAATAACTCGCGTATATTATAAACAAGTGTTACACAAACACAACATACGCCTCATTTCAATTCATCAGTCACTAACCATAAATTAACAAGAGAATAATTGCCCAAACATAAACCCCGAAGGCCGAAACCAACATCAGATCAATATCCAGAAAACCATTCTTCTTAGCTAACAGACAGTTAGTTTCTAAATTTCACATTCATAGGGAAAGGTTCCCATTAATTTTCTCAAAGATAAATTCCTTGAATTTATTCTTTAATCTTCTTTTGAATTTCGATTCAACTAGTCGGGATTAACGAACCTTACCGAAGTAATCATTCATTTTAATTTCCCAATCCCAACCTATTCATCCCATGAAGTAAAACCGGTCATACTTCATATTTAACACCACAGTGTTATCGGTAAATTCAATTACCATTTCACATTCAAATCTAATTAAAGATTTAACTATCGCCTAGAGAAAAACTGGTGATACTCCATTCTCGATCTTTTCAATCTAATTAAAGAGTCATTAAAACTCCACTTAATTTTAATCTTTAACTGGGTTAAAGAATCAGTGTCATTTGAAACACGGTTCACGATAAACCCAAAATCACATTCCATTTCAACCAGACCCTAACCATAAATTAGCAAATGAGCAATTCCCTAAGTATTAACCCCGAAGGCCGAAACCAACATCAGATCAATACCCCCGAAACCATTCAACTTAACTAATCTCCAGTTAGTTTCTGATTTTCTTAACTCCTTTGGGTCTAAGAACAGTATTATTGAAGATACCGTTCACGACAACCCAAAATCACATTCTATTAATTATCGGGTTAAAGAATAAGTGTTATTTAAAACACCGTTCACGATAAACCCAAAAATCAATACCAATTCAATTCCAATTAAAAATCATTTAATTGGTATTCTTCATTAAATCTAAATAAAAAGATTTAATCTTTTTCTCAACTGGGCTTAAGAATAGTGTTAATGAAGACACCATTCACGACAAACCCAAATCACATTTGATATTAAATACAAGGCTTTGAATAGAAAATATATATCGGCTTATATTCAATATCGAATTCTATGACCAACAAATATCGTATTGGAAATAACGATGTAAATATATCATTCAAATTTCCATAACAATATTTGTGTAATCACGAAATCTAACATCGAAATAATCCAAAGAAAATTTCGATTCAAATCCATTCCAATTCAATTATTGGAAATTCTAGTTACCTTCAAAACCATTTTTCAAATTCAATTTATTTATTTAAAAATAAATAAAATTATAATTCCAGTTCAAAACTAGTTCATTTCGATAAAAATCTATTTTTATCTTTTAAAATATGGAGTTTTTCATCCCGATTCTTCCCAAATCATTTCTTATGATTTTACACAAATTATTACTATTTTTAATAATTTTATCAAGGCCCGTACAGTCGATTTCCATCAACGGCCATCGAACTGCACTTACAGCGACCTTTTCCAAATTTGATTTGGACATAATTCCAAATCCAACCGTTAGATTTCTAATTTCTAATATTCGTTAGAAAGCTCTTTTCGATACGAACCCAACGGTTCCGGTTTTAGGAGAATCCGACGGTCGGATCTCCCGATATATCCATTCGAAGTCATTGGTCGAAATTCGCGAACTGCCACGGCGCGGCGCATTCTATTCAGGCCATTATATTATATATATAATATATACTTCGTCGATTTCCTTTTAAAACGTATTTTTATAATTCGTTTTAAATTCGTTTTCAAAACGATTTCAACTTCATTTCTAATTCAAATCAAAATGGAATTTTTCCTTATAAATTCGTTTTAAATTCATTTCAAATTGATTTCAATTCAAATTGATTTCTAATTAAATTTCAGTTCGTTTTCAATTCAATTTCAATTCGAATTCCTTTATATTCAATTTCAATTCGAATTCATTTATATCCAATTTCAATTCGAATTCATTTATATTCAATTTCAATTCGAATTCATTTATATTCAATTTCAATTCGAATTCCAATTCTTTTCAAAATATCAGATTTTGAAATCACTTTCGATATTCATTATAAAATGAATAAAATCGATATAAATATCGTTCACGTCTAAATGGCGTCAATCTAATCAACACAGCTTCATATATTTCTACTTTCAAATATTCTATTTCAAATATTTCTATTTCAAATATTCTATTTCAAATATTTCTTTTTTAAAACTGGAATGAGTCCCAATCAATTACCATATAATATTAATTATATGGATTTTTTACCACACGTATATAACAAAAACGATAAATCATCAACCATCATCCAAAGTGCGTTCTACACTGTATAAGCATCAAATATAATCACCAATAAATATTCGGCTTTATAACAGTCTGTCAATCAATCGATCGACATACAACTAACTATTGCGATTAGTGTATGTCATATGTCACCCCAATACACGTGTGGGGTTTTCAAACAATCACACACAGATTTTATTTGTGCAGTTGGGCGATGTGTAAAATTTATCGTCCCAATCAATATCAGTCAAATGTGTGTATATAAACAAATCGTCTGATTTGTTTATTTTTATTTCATTTCATATACACGTTAAAAATTCTATTTTCAACTATTAAATATTTTAGCTATATAAATATTTTATTTTCATTTCACATCACATCACACAATCAACTACACATCAAGATCAAACAAACAAGCATACAAGCCGTCCATGGTCTGTGGACGACGGGTGTCGGGTGCTACTAAACACCGTCTGCATCCTAGTATATATTACTAACTAGAAAAAGAAAGTTAAAGTGAGAAGTTCTCACCTTTGGGATCCACTACGCCATGCTTTACTGTCGCTCAGATTCGTTGTTCTGGATTTCAACGCAATCTGTTTCACGAAATATTATATTAGAAATCATATTTTTAACACTGCTATTTATATTTTCAAATCAAAGTATATTATAATTTCAAACTACATGTATATTATATTTTCAAACTTCATGTATATTATATTTTCAAACTTCATGTATATTATGTTTTCAATTCAAAAACAACAATGTATATTTTCTATTCGGAAAATCAATGCTAATTTTATTTGAAAAGCAATGACAAATTTATTTTAAAAACCAGGATTATTTTCTTTTACAAACAATGTAAATCTTATTTTACGAACAAAGTCTTATATTTAAATATTACATTTTTAATTCAAACAAAACTAATTCCATTTTTATTTTCAAAACAAGGGTATTTATATTTTCAAACCATGCAAAGATTATATTTCTAAATCAAGTAACGACTCTATTTTTAACTCAAGTAAAGATTCTATTTTTATATCAAGTAAATATCCTATTTTAAAAACAAGTAAAGATTCTATTTTAAAAACAAGTAAAGATTCTATTTTCAAAACAAGTAAAGATTCTATTTTCAAAATTTCAAAACAAAGTATAATTTTATTTTCAAAATAATGATAATTTTTATTTATAAAAACTATGTATACTTTTATTTTTAAAACTATGTATATTTTATATTATTTCAGATTTTATAATTAAGGTTATACAATTTTTAAAATCACTCTTTGCCTAATTAAATTAATTACAAGGTTTAAAAAGAATACACTGCACTATTTCTTCCTTTACAGGCGCTTCTAAAAGGAGCTAAACCTTACTTCTTCATCACGGTGTTAACAGGAACCCATACCCTAAAAGATAGGGCTTCACTTTGCATCCAACATAGGACGTCGGCTTTAGATCGGAGAACACCACCCAGAGCGGCGCAGCGCCTCCTCCTCACGCCAGGTGGCGCGTTCATCTCGGTGGAGCCCAGTGAGCGTAAATTGGGTGCGAACAACGGTCAGCAAAAGGGGAAAATCAAACCCAATTCTTCACGATAATTGATGCCATTTGTGTGGATGGGAAGAGCGTAGAATGATCTTCGATTTTGCCCTAAGGAGCAGCTGAAATTATTGTGGGGATTGGGCGGATTTAGGGGCTGAAGGTTCGAGCGGTTTTCCGCCTTTAGTTCTGGGATGACGGCGCGATTCGAGCTGAAATGAATTAGGGCAATGAGAATTTTGATTGGCCCCCTTTATATTTAATTTATTTATTTAATTCTTTAATTCAAATAATACTTGTTTTTGATACGGCCTCCAAATCAGACTCAACGACTGTCGCCCCTAGCTAATTGCCCACATTCCAAACACAATGGGATATGTTTCGAAAGCCAGTTCGGCTATTTCGATCAGTTTTCGCTCAAATCAAAATATAACTCTATATATTGAATTTGAACGCGCATTTCAATTTACCGGGGCCACATACGAACTCTAAAAATTCCAGAAAAATATTTTCTAGCTTCGTATTGACGATACGGTCCTAACAAAACTAATTTCATCAAATTCTGAGACCGTTTGAAAAATGGCCATTTTCCAGTCGATTAAAATCAACTGAAATTGGTCAAACGCGTTTTCCTTTGCCACACTCACATATTGATTTGAAAAATTATGAAATTTGAAACCTAGCAATAACTAGACATCGCGGATCCAACAAAAGTGGTTTCGTCGAAATCCGAGGTCGTTTGCAAAATTTCCACTTCTAAGGGCCTGAATTCTATAGCGACTATTCAGAATTTTCAACTGGACATATCTTTTTATCCCCGCTATGAAATTTCAATTTTTCGGATTCGTTGGAAAGATATTCACCAATAGATTCAAATATTTTTGGTTTCACTAAAATCCGGTTTTTTCTGAATCCTGTACATCCATTTGAAGTTTGAAATCGAATTATCGAACTACCACGCCATTTTCAATTTCCTTTTATAATTATAAATAAATATTTATATTCTATCGTCGAGCTATATAAATATATATGTTCGAATTATATTCAAAATAAATTTCTCGTCGATATTATTTAAAATAATTCATTTTAAATAATCAAAATTCATCAAAATTGATAAAATAAAAATTTAATCTTTAACTGGGTTAAAGAATCAGTGTCATTTAAAATACGGTTCACGATAAACCCAAAATCACATTCCATTTCAACCAGACCCTAACCATAAATTAGCAAGTGAGCAATTCCCTAAGTATTAACCCCGAAGGCCGAAACCAACATCAGATCAATACCCCAGAAACCATTCAACTTAACCAATCTCCGTTAGTTTCTGATTTTCTTAACTCCTTTGGGTCTAAGAACAGTATTATTGAAGATACCGTTCACGACAACCCAAAATCACATTCTATTAATTATCGGGTTAAAGAATAAGTGTTATTTAAAACACCGTTCACGATAAACCCAAAAATCAATACCAATTCAATTCCAATTAAAAATCATTTAATTGGTATTCTTCATTAAATCTAAATAAAAAGATTTAATCTTTTTCCCAACTGGGCTTAAGAACAGTGTTAATGAAGACACCATTCACGACAAACCCAAATCATATTTGATATTAAATACAAGCCTTTGAATAGAAAATATATATCGGCTTATATTCAATATCGAATTCTACGACCAACAAATATTGTATTGGAAATAACGATATAAATATATCTTTCAAATTTCCATAACAATATCTGTGTAATCACGAAATCTAACATCGAAATAATCCAAAGAAAATTTCGATTCAAATCCATTCCAATTCAATTATTGGAAATTCTAGTTACCTTCAAAACCATTTTTCAAATTCAATTTATTTATTTAAAAATAAATAGAATTATTATTCCAGTTCAAAACTAGTTCATTTCGATAAAAATCTATTTTTATCTTTTCAAATATGGAGTTTTTCATCCCGATTCTTCCCAAATCATTTCTTATGATTTTACACAAATTATTACTATTTTTAATAATTTTATCAAGGCCCGTACAGTCGATTTCCATCAACGGCCATCGAACTGCACTTACAACGACCTTTTCCAAATTTGATTTGGACATAATTCCAAATCCAACCGTTAGATTTCTAATTTCTAATATTCTTTAGAAATCTCTTTTCGATACGAACCCAACGGTTCCGGTTTTAGGAGAATCCGACGGTTGGATCTCCCGCAATATCCATTCGAAGTCAATGGTCGAAATTCGCGAACTGCCGCGGCGCGTTCTATTCAGGCCATTATATTATATATATAATATATACTTCGTCGATTTCCTTTTAAAATGTATTTTTATAATTCGTTTTAAATTTGTTTTCAAAACGATTTCAACTTCATTTCCAATTCAAATCAAAATTGAATTTTTCCTTATAAATTCATTTTAAATTCATTTCAAATTGACTTCAATTCAAATTGATTTCTAATTCAATTTCAGTTCATTTTCAATTCAATTCAATTTCAATTCGAATTCCTTTATATTCAATTTCAATTCGAATTCATTTATATTCAATTTCAATTCGAATTCATTTATATTCAATTTCAATTTGAATTCATTTATATTCAATTTTAATTCGAATTCATTTATACTGAATTTCAATTCGAATTCCAATTCTTTTCAAAATATCAGATTTTGAAATCACTTTTGATATTCATTATAAAATGAATAAAATCGATATAAATATCGTTCACGTCTAAATGACGCCAATCTAATCAACACGGCTTCATATATTTCTATTTTCAAATATTCTATTTCAAATATTCTATTTCAAATATTTCTTTTTCAAAACTGGAATGAGTCCCAATCAATTACCATATAATGTTAATTATATGGATTTTCTACCACATGTATATAACAACAACGATAAATCATCAACCATCATCCAAAGTGTGTTCTACACTGTATAAGCATCAAATATAAATATTTAATGCTTATAACAGTCTGTCAATCAATCGATCGACATACAACTAGCTATTGGGATTAGTGTATGTCATATATCACCCCAATACCCGTGTGGGGTTTAACACAATCAAACACAGATTTTATTTGTGTAGTTAGGCAATGTGTAAAATTTATCGTCCCAATCAATATCAGTCAAATGTGTGTATATAAACAAATCGTCCGATTTGTTTATTTTTATTTCATTTCATATACACGTTAAAAATTCTATTTTCAACTATAAAATATTTTAACTATATAAATATTTTATTTTCATATCACATCACACAATCAACTACACATCAAGATCAAACAAACAAGCATACAAGCCGTCCATGGTCTGTGGACGACGGGTGTCGGGTGCTACTAAACACCGTCTGCATCCTAGTATATATTACGAACTAGAAAAAGAAAGTTAAAGTGAGAAGTTCTCACCTTTGGGATCCACTACGCCGTGCTTTACTGTCGCTCAGATTCGTTGTTCTGGATTTCAACGCAATCTGTTTCACGAAATATTATATTAGAAATCATATTTTTAACACTGCTATTTATATTTTCAAATCAAAGTATATTATAATTTCAAACTTCATGTATATTATATTTTCAAACTTCATGTATATTATATTTTCAAACTTCATGTATATTATGTTTTCAATTCAAAAACAACAATGTATATTTTCTATTTGGAAAATCAATGCTAATTTTATTTGAAAAGCGATGACAATTTTATTTTAAAACACAAGGATTATTTTCTTTTACAAACAATGCAAATCTTATTTTACGAACAAAGTTCTTATATTTAAATATTACATTTTTAATTCAAACAAAACTAATGCCATTTTTATTTTCAAAACAAGGGTATTTATATTTTCAAACCATGCAAAGATTATATTTCTAAATCAAGTAACGACTCTATTTTTAACTCAAGTAAAGATTCTATTTTTATATCAAGTAAAGATCCTATTTTAATAACAAGTAAAGATTCTATTTTAAAAACAAGTAAAGATTCTATTTTCAAAACAAGTAAAGATTCCATTTTCAAAATTTCAAAACAAAGTATAATTTTATTTTCAAAATATTGATAATTTTTATTTATAAAAACTATGTATACTTTTATTTTTAAAACTACGTATATTTTATATTATTTCAGATTTTATAATTAAGGTTATACAATTTTTAAAATCACCCTTTGCCTAATTAAATTAATTACAAGGTTTAAAAAGAATACACTGCACTATTTCTTCCTTTACAGGCGCTTCTAAAAGGAGCTGAACCTTACTTCCTCTTCACGGTGTTAACAGGAACCCATACCCTGAAAGCTAGGGCTTCACTTTGCATCCAACATAGGACGTCGGCTTTAGATCGGAGAACACCACCCAGAGCGGCGCAGCGCCTCCTCCCCATGCCAGGTGGCGCGTTCATCTCGGTGGAGCCCAGTGAGCGAAAATTGGGTGTGAACAGCGGTTAGTAAAAGGGGAAAATCAAACCAATTCTTCACGATAATTGATGCCATTTGTGTGGATGGGAAGAGCGTGGAATGATATTCGATTTTGCCCTAAGGAGTAGCTGAAATTATTGTGGGGATTGGGCGGATTTAGGGGCTGAAGGTTCAAGCGGTTTTCCGCCTTTGGTTCTGGGATGACGGCGCGATTCAAGCTGAAATGAATTAGGGCAACGAGAATTTTGATTGGTCCCCTTTATATTTAATTTATTTATTTAATTCTTTAATTCAAATAATACTTGTTTTTGATACGGCCTCCAAATCAGACTCAACGACTATCGCCCCTAGCTAATTGCCCCCATTCCGAACATAATGGGATATGTTTCGAAAGCCAGTTCGGCTGTTTCGATCAGTTTTCGCTCAAATCAAAATATAACTCTATATATTGAATTTGAACGCGCATTTCAATTTACCGTGGCCACATACGAACTCTAAAAATTCCAGAAAAATATTTTCTAGCTTCGTATTGACGATACGGTCCTAACAAAACTAATTTCATCAAATTCTGAGACAGTTTTAAAAATGGCCATTTTCCAGTCGATTAAAATCAACTAAAACAGGTCAAACGCGTTTTCCTTTGCCACGCTCACATATTAGTTCGAAAAATTATGAAATTTGAAACCTAGCAATAACTAGACATCGCGGATCCAACAAAAGTGGTTTCATCGAAATCCGAGGTCATTTGCAAAATTTCCATTTCTAAGGGCCTGAATTCTATAGCGACTATTCAGAATTTTCAACTGGACATATCTTTTTATCCCCGCTATGAAATTTCAATTTTTCGGATTCGTTGGAAAGATATTCACCAATAGATTCAAATATTTTTGGTTTCTCTAAAATCCGGTTTATTTTGAATCCTGTACATCCATTTGAATTTTGAAATCGAATTATCGAACTACCGCGCCATTTTCAATTTCCTTTTATAATTATAAATAAATATTTATATTCTATCGTTGAGCTATATAAATATATACGTTCGAATTCTATTCAAAATAAATTTCTCATCGATATTATTTAAAATAATTCATTTTAAATAATCAAAATTCATCAAAATTGCCCAAATAAAATTTTTAAACTAGCCCAGATTTCCGGGTTGTTACAATCTCCCCCACTTAAAACTTTTCGTCCCCGAAAAGGAATGAAGCCGAAAGTTGTTTAACAAATCAACTCAACTTCCATTATTTTCATTACGGCTTAAGTTTTTCAACTTTTCAGTTTCTAAGAACTTTTCAAATTTTACAAAAATTTGGCTAACACCCTAAATTTCCGAAAAATTTCGCCATAACCTCCCCTGCACCGGGAGCACATGGGAAAATCCCGAAATTGCCATATAGGCCCTCTGATCTCAAAAAGAAAAAGAAAAAGCCAAGCGGCTAGCCAATCGGCTCATAAAATCATCATCACCCAAACAAAACAGTAAATTATGGTAAACATGTACCTATTTGTCGGGCAAACAATTTTATTCTTCTGCTCTAGCCTTTTTGCGATGACCTTTTCAATGTAAGTACATGTATATACATGCAAATGCGACAAATTTCCAATACAATTCACTATTTGATTCAATTGGCTATATGGCTCAACATTTTATTAATCATACCATAATCAAACAACACAACCAGCAATCAATTAGTTGATTAGCTTTTCAAATTCATAACTTTGATATGTAGTCAAAAAATCAGATTTTTGATGCCAAATCACAACAATAAGCCCTATCTAGTTTCGGTTCTCACACCAGTCAATTGGAAATATATAGAAATCTCACTTTCGAAACTCGAAAATAAATACTAGCGATGGTGCCCCGTCACCAGAATTATCCCCGGGCACTAGAGTGTGATTCTATAACTATCCAATACATTAAAACTTCGAATACACGTTTGCAAGACATATATGCAAAAAAATTATATATTGGATTGTCCAAATTAATATAAAATAAATAATCAAATACGAATAATTGATTTAAATTTCAAAACAAAAATCGTTTTCAATTTTAAAAATATACTCTTCACACTCATTCTAGGATACTACTGATCCCATCTTTAACGAGTCATTCTAACTGGATATTACTAGTCCAATATCTGATGAATTCTTTCGTGTGGTTCTAATGTGTCTTGTTCTCTGAGCTTTGTAAACCAAAGCTCTGATACCAACTGTGAAAACCCGTAACTTCCACGTGAAGGAAAGAGCGGATACTTCGAGGACAAGCCACAAAAGAACACAGGCGGAAGAACATTTCATTGTTTATTACAACAATTCCATCAGAATATAAGAATATACAGAGTATGAATGAATATTATACAGAAATATCAGAGATTTAAATTACATTTAAATATATAGCAGAGGAAAATAATACAATACACAACTAGAAGAGATATACGGATACAAAGCTTTCCGGATATCATTCCAGCTGTAAACCAGGATCTTTTGAATATAAATCTGCAAAACCAAAACTACCAGCTGCCCGTGTCAAAATAAGGGCACCCAGAGTTTAGGTTAAAACAATAAACTCCAGGTCAGTCATGGGACTGGTGTGACAACTAAAACAGTTGTAAATCTTTATTTTAAAATTAGGTAAATCAAGAGACCACGCCGCTAACGCGGAACGGGTTTCCTCCCACGAATACCAGTGCATAAAACAACAGCGCAATGCTAAATAAAGAAAAATGAAGCTATTATAAGACCCAGATCCTATCACACAATGCAACGCAAGCCGGGGGATAGGGTTTTTACCTTATAATAGCCAAGAATGCTTGATATGTTTAAAACAAATCATTTGATACTATTATAAGTGCATAGTGTATAAAACAACGTCGAATCATAAGTATCAATCATAGACGGCATAAGCGCCCCATCCCACTATGTCTCCCTACTAGGCTCTACAAATAAAACCACAAATGTCACGTATTTGGAAATTGGGTTATCATTTATGGTATGAACCGAGGCAAAAGATAGTCCTCTACCGATTCGAGACACTCTAGCCCGAGCCTCATGATCAGAGCTCGAGTGACCCTTGGATCGTCAGGGCCGGTCCATACGGAGTGGATTAAAATGCCTGAACATGTGTTTCCCCGCCCTATGGGGCGTAAATGAGCCAACTAAATGACTCCATCAGTTCGAGAACGACCGATATATCCGAGGCGCCTCCAATTCCAACAACCACATAAGTCAAACTCGTCAGGGCGTGTAAACCCACTGACGCCACTTCTAACTAGAAAGAAACCATGCCCTCCCTGAGGTCCTCTCCCGTTTTTGGTTCACACCGGGTGTGAAACTCGCGAAGTAAACGTTACACAAAGCTACGCCACAAAGGCCGTGCTTCGATCATCAACCGCAAGACTTTGCTTTTCAACAGAAGCCTTGATCATTCGCCACTTAGGCATGCCACACAGGCAATTCACTCCATGGGTTTGATATCCATCAGTACATAACCCCTGAGCTCGTACGTCTCAGAGAAGGGCGTTAAGCAAGAGAATAAATTCTCTACCGCCAAACAGATATATATCTAATAGAAATCAATGACACAGACTGAAATCCAATGTCAAACACACAGTCCATTTACAAATTCGTTCTGGGTCTAAACGAAACCGGAGGCACCTAGTACCCCGCATATCCATCGATCTCCAAGTACGTCTGGACGATCACCAACTGTTTCCATCTTCTTGGGTGTACATCCCAATCAAGATCATCAGTAATCACCCAAACGATGTGAAGACCTCCGGTCTTCGACCACCGTCTTCATCTTCGACTTATCATCGTATTAGTTATTCAGAATGGGATAAACTCGGTCTTTCCGAATAACTAGCGTATATTATAAACAAGTGTTACACAAACACAACATGCGCCTCATTTCAATTCATCAGTCACTAACCGTAAATTAACAAGAGAATAATTGCCCAAATATTAAACCCAAAGGCCGAGACCAACATCAGATCAATATCCAGAAAACCATTCTGCTTAGCTAACCGACAGTTAGTTTCTAAATTTCACATTCATAGGGAAAGGTTCCCATTAATTTTATCATAGATAAATTCCTTGAATTTATTCTTTAATCTTCTTTTGAATTTCGATTCAACTAGTATGGATTAACGAACCTTACCGAAGTAATCATTTGTTTTAATTTCCCAATCCCAACCTATTCATCCCATGAAGTAAAACTGGTCATACTTCATATTTAACACCACGGTGTTATCGGTAAATTCAATTACCATTTCATGTTCAAATCTAATTAAAGATTTAACTATCGCCTAGAGCAAAATTGGTGATACTCCATTCTCGATCTTTTCAATCTAATTAAAGAGTCACTAAAACTCCACTTAATTTTAATCTTTAACTGGGTTAAAGAATCAGTGTCATTTAAAACACGGTTCACGATAAACCCAAAATCACATTCCATTTCAACCAGACCCTAACCATAAATTAGCAAGTGAGCAATTCCCTAAGTATTAACCCCGAAGGCCGAAACCAACATCAGATCAATACCCCCGAAACCATTCAACTTAACTAATCTCCAGTTAGTTTCTGATTTTCTTAACTCCTTTGGGTTTAAGAACAGTATTATTGAAGATACCGTTCACGACAACCCAAAATCACATTCTATTAGTTATCGGGTTAAAGAATAAGTGTTATTTAAAACACTATTCACGATAAACCCAAAAATCAATAACAATTCAATTCCAATTAAAAATCATTTAATTGGTATTCTTCGTTAAATCTAAATAAAAAGATTTAATCTTTTTCTCAACTGGGCTTAAGAACAGTGTTAATGAAGACACCATTCACGACAAACCCAAATCACTTTTGATATTAAATACAAGGCTTTGAATAGAAAATATATATCGGCTTATATTCAATATCGAATTCTACGACCAACAAATATCGTATTGGAAATAATGATATAAATATATCTTTCAAATTTCCATAACAATATCTGTGTAATCACGAAATCTAACATCGAAATAATCCAAAGAAAATTTTGACTCAAATCCATTCCAATTCAATTATTGGAAATTCTAGTTACCTTCAAAACCATTTTTCAAATTCAATTTATTTATTTAAAAATAAATAGAATTATAATTCCAGTTCAATAGTAGTTCATTTCGATAAAAATCTATTTTTATCTTTTCAAATATGGAGTTTTTCATCCCGATTCTTCCCAAATCATTTCTTATGATTTTACACAAAGTATTACTATTTTTAATAATTTTATCAAGGCCCGTACAGTCGATTTCCATCAACGGCCATCGAACTGCACTTACATCAACCTTTTCCAAATTTGATTTGGACATAATTCCAAATCCAACCGTAAGATTTCTAATTTCTAATATTCTTTAGAAAGATCTTTTTGATACGAACCCAACGGTTCCGGTTTTAGGAGAATCCGACGGTCGGATCTCCCGTAATGTCCATTCGAAGTCAATGGTCGAAATTCGCGAACTGCCACGGCGCGGCGCATTCTATTCAGGCCATTATATTATATATATAATATATACTTCGTCGATTTCCTTTTAAAACGTATTTTTATAATTCGTTTTAAATTTGTTTTCAAAACGATTTCAGCTTCATTTCTAATTCAAATCAAAATTGAATTTTTCCTTATAAATTCGTTTTAAATTCATTTCAATTCAAATTGATTTCTAATTCAATTTCAGTTCGTTTTCAATTCAATTCAATTTCAATTTGAATTCCTTTATATTCAATTTCAATTCGAATTCAGTTATATTCAATTTCAATTCGAATTCAGTTATATTCAATTTCAATTCGAATTCATTTATATTCAATTTTAATTCGAATTCATTTATATTCAATTTCAATTCGAATTCATTTATATTCAATTTTAATTCGAATTCATTTATATTCAATTTCAATTCGAATTCCAATTCTTTTCAAAATATCAGATTTTGAAATCAGTTTCGATATTCATTATAAAATGAATAAAATCGATATAAATATCGTTCACGTCTAAATGGCTTCAGTGTAATCAACACGGCTTCATATATTTCTATTTTCAAAAATTCTATTTCAAGTATTTCTATTTCAAATATTCTATTTCAATTATTTCTTTTTCAAAACTGGAATGAGTCCCAATCAATTACCATATAATGTTAATTATATGGATTTTCTACCACACGTATATAACAACAACGATAAATCATCAACCATCATCCAAAGTGCGTTCTACACTGTATAAGCATCAAATATAAATATTTAACGCTTATAATAGTCTGTCAATCAATCGATCGACATACAACTAACTATTGGGATTAGTGTATGTTATATATCACTCCAATATCCGTGTGCGGTTTTCAAACAATCATACATAGATTTTTTTTGTACAGTTGGGCGATGTGTAAAATTTATCGTCCCAATCAATATCAGTCAAATGTGTGTATATAAACAAATCGTCTGATTTGTTTATTTTTATTTCATTTCAAATACACGTTAAAAATTCTATTTTCAATTATAAAATATTTTAACTATGTAAATATTTTATTTTCATTTCACATCACACAATCAACTACACATCAAGATCAAACAAACAAGCATACAAGCCGTCCATGGTCTGTGGACGACGGGTGTCGGGTGCTACTAAACACCGTCTGCATCCTAGTATATATTACTAACTAGAAAAAGAAAGTTAAAGTAAGAAGTTCTCTCCTTTAGGATCCACTACGTCGTGCTTTACTGTCGCTCAGATTCGTTGTTCTGGATTTCAACGCAATCTGTTTCACGAAATATTATATTAGAAATCATATTTTTAACACTGCTATTTATATTTTCAAATCAAAGTATATTATAATTTCAAACTTCATGTATATTATATTTTAAAACTTCATGTATATTATATTTTCAAACTTCATGTATATTATGTTTTCAATTCAAAAACAACAATGTATATTTTCTATTTGGAAAATCAATGCTAATTTTATTTGAAAAGCGATGACAATTTTATTTTAAAAACAAGGATTATTTTCTTTTACAAACAATGCAAATCTTATTTTACGAACAAAGTTCTTATATTTAAATATTACATTTTTAATTCAAACAAAACTAATGCCATTTTTATTTTCAAAACAAGGGTATTTATATTTTCAAACCATGCAAAGATTATATTTCTAAATCAAGTAACGACTCTATTTTTAACTCAAGTAAAGATTCTATTTTTATATCAGGTAAAGATCCTATTTTAAAAACAAGTAAAGATTCTATTTTAAAAACAAGTAAAGATTCTATTTTCAAAACAAGTAAAGATTCTATTTTCAAAATTTCAAAACAAAGTATAATTTTATTTTCAAAATAATGATAATTTTTACTTATAAAAACTATGTATACTTTTATTTTTAAAACTATGTATATTTTATATTATTTCAGATTTTATAATTAAGGTTATACAATTTTTAAAATCACTCTTTGCCTAATTATATCAATTACAAGGTTTAAAAAGAATACACTGCACTATTTCTTCCTTTACAGGCGCTTCTAAAAGGAGCTGAACCTTACTTCTTCTTCACGGTGTTAACAGGAACCCATACCCTGAAAGCTAGGGCTTCACTTTGCATCCAACATTGGACGTCGGCTTTAGATCGGAGAACACCACCCAGAGCGGCGCAGCGCCTCCTCCCCACGCCAGGTGGCGCGTTCATCTCGGTGGAGCCCAGTGAGCGAAAATTGGGTGTGAACAGCGGTCAGAAAAAGGGGAAAATCAAACCCAATTCTTCACGATAATTGATGCCCATTGTGTGGATGGGAAGAGCGTGGAATGATCTTCGATTTTGCCCTAAGGAGTAGCTGAAATTATTGTGGGGATTGGGCGGATTTAGGGGCTGAAGGTTCGAGGGGTTTTCCCCCTTTAGTTCTGGGATGACGGCACGATTCGAGCTGAAATGAATTAGGGCAACGAGAATTTTGATTGGCCCCCTTTATATTTAATTTATTTAATTCTTTAATTCAAATAATACTTGTTTTTGATACGGCCTCCAAATCAGACTCAACGATTGTCGCCCCTAGCTGATTGCCCTCATTCCGAACACAATGGGATATGTTTCAAAAGCCAGTTCAGCTGTTTCGAACAGTTTTCGCTCAAATCAAAATATAACTCTATATATTGAATTTGAACGCGCATTTTAATTTACCGAGGCCACATACGAACTCTAAAAATTCCAGAAAAATATTTTCCAGTTTCGTATTGACATTACGGTCCTAACATAACTAATTTCGTCAAATTCTGAGACCGTTTGAAAAATGGTCATTTTCCAGTCGATTAAAATCAACTGAAACTGGTCAAACGCGTTTTCCTTTGCCACGCTCACATATTGATTCGAAAAATTATGAAATTTGAAACCTAGCAATAACTAGACATCGCGGATCCAACAAAAGTGGTTTCGTCGAAATCCGAGGTCGTTTGCAAAATTTCCATTTCTAAGGGCCTGAATTCTATAGCGACTATTCAGAATTTTCAACTGGACATATCTTTTTATCCCCGCTATGAAATTTCAATTTTTCGGATTCGTTGGAAAGATATTCACCAATAGATTAAAATATTTTTGGTTTCACTAAAATCCAATTTATTTTGAATCCTGTGAATCCATTTGAAATTTGAAATCGAATTATCGAACTGCCGCGCCATTTTCAATTTCCTTTTATAATTATAAATATTTATATTCTATCGTCGAGCTATATAAATATATACGTTCGAATTCTATTCAAAATAAATTTCTCGTTGATATTATTTTAAATAATTCATTTTAAATAATTAAAATTCATCAAAATTGCCAAAATAAAAATTTTAAACTGGCCCAGATTTCCGGGTTGTTACAATGCGTTCTGATCCTGAGGCTCGGGCTAGAAAGTCTCGAATTCGGTAAGGACGATCCCTTGCCTTGGTTTACAGACGGAAATCCAATTTCCAATATGTGACATTTCAATTTTGATTGTAGAACCTAGTATGGTGACATAGTAGCATGGTACCCATGCCGTCTACGATTGATACATTTATATTTGAAGTTGTTTTTAACACTATGTACTTATAATAGTATCAAATGATTTGTTTTAAATCGTACCAAGCATGTTTGGCTATTATAAGGGAAAACTCTATCCTCCGGCTTGTATTGCATTATGTGATGGGACCTGTGTCTTATAATAACTTCATTTTTCGAAAAGCATTGCGTTATTTGTAAACTGTTTATGCACTGGTATTTTTGGGAGAAAACCCGTTCCATGTTATTAGGCGTGGTCCCTTGATTTACTCTATTTCGAAAGCAAAGTTTTAAATAACTGTTTTAGTTCTCACACCAGTCCCATGACTGACCTGGAGTTTATTGTTTTAACCTAAACTTTGGGTGCCCATATTTTCCACACGGGCAACTAGAAGTTTTGGTTTTGCAAATATTATATTCACAGGATCCTCGTTTATAGCTGAAGCTATATTCGGAAAGCTCTGTATCCGTGTATTTCTTTCAGTTGTGTTATGTATTATTTTTCGCTGCTATGTATTTAAGTGTAATTTAAATCTCTGATATTTTCTACTGTATATTATTTATTCATACTCTGTTATATTCTTGTACTCTGATGTAAATTGTTGTAACAGTAATGAAATGTTCTTTTGTTTATGTCCTGATTTGTCGTGTTCTCAACTCAATCCGGGCTTTCCTGTAAGGGCAAGTTTGGGTTGTTTCAAATTCTATATCAAACTCTCTTTGAAATTCAATTGCTACTCAAGAGTTACAGGTTGTTTGTAATCAAAGATCACAAAATCGTTTGTAGTCAAAGATCGAAAATTAAAGTATATCTAGTCTATCCTCCAAAAACTGATAAGAGAAGGGTGTGGTTATGTCCCATATAAATTGATTGGGTGCAGTAGTGTCCTATATAAATCTGTTGGGTGCTTTTGTGTCCCGGAAATTGATTAGATGTAAAGTTATGGTCTGAATAATCAAGTAAGTCTCACTGTACTTGGAATTAGTTAGGGTGTGACCTTGTAGGCCTGAAATCAAGTATTGTAATTGGATAATGTTAAATAAAAATCTACATCAATCCAGCGTTGTGTGAGACTAGGTGTAGGGGAGTCGTGAACCAGTATAAAATCTCGGTGTGTACTTTCCTTTTACTGCTTTTTATTTTATTTACTTCACTGTGATTGATTCTGTGATATTTGTTATTTGTATAGCATTCTGTTCAATCCAAAAGGATTTCAAGAAATTTAATATAATTCATAAAATACTATTCATCCCCCTCCTTTAGTGTTTAATTTGCCTTAAGATGCTTAATCTGCATCCCCAACAATATATTTATTCTTTTGGGACTTGTATATGTATATGGTTCATATGTAACCATTCGGTTATGTAGCACATGTATTTGTTGTCTACGATTGTTGTATCTATGTGTATTCTATTTATATGTGATAAGTCATAATTTGTTCTGAAAATGATCCCTAGCCATCATAGTTTTATATTTAATGAATTGAGTACTACGATCTTCTTAAGGTGAAGAAAAAATATACATCCAATCGATATTTTGATACTCGTCTAATAAAAGATCACGGATGGTCGCTCCTAACTAGCCATATTCTCTGCTCTAATAGATGTCATTCTTCGCTAGTGCTCATTATTAGGATGGGTCTCGAGTTGGGATGTTACAACCACTGTATTAAAAAGAAAAAACATTAAATATTTAATGACTACTATATATATAATAAATTGTACAGATATAAATATTACTTTGAAACTTAACACTTACCTTCCATTGGTTTTCGGCTATAACTACACCATATGACGTGCTAGCTCCGGTGATGGGCTATTGTCGTTACCACCTAATGGAAGAGGACCAGCCCCTCTCTGAGAGGAGGAGGCCTAAGATCCAGAATGAGAAGAGGTACGTCTTTGGGACAACATATATAACACTTGTTATAGACATATGTATCATATATGAGAAACATATCATTTGATTTTATGAAACATATATTATGGTAGAACATAAAACGAATACGTGAAACATAGATTATGGAAGAGCAAAAAAAGGCTATGTGATACATATCATTAGCATATCATATCATTTTTAATGAGAGCAGTATAATGTAAAGGGAAACATAAAATATAGCTTCTCAAAATGTAGATTATTAATTAGTCGTTGTCACGTTTAGATTAATTTCGTTGTGTACTCTATATTGTGTTCCTATGTAGCCTTAAACGCTTCAATATTGCATTTGATTCATCGTTTTGAGGTCCAAAATCATTTTGATCATTAGTTACTATTATTCCTCTATTTTCCTTAATATCTTCTTGGTAAGCTTGTTCATCGGGAATATTGTATCCATTAAATGTAAACCTTGCATTTATTTTAAAAACAACTGACCAATCTGTTTATCTCCTCTTACAATTGGGTAAGGAGCATAATAAATTTGAAGAGATTGATTGGAAAGTATAAAGGATCATACTTATAATAACACGGAGTATGTTTTATTTCTAAAATATTTTATTATTGGTGCATATCGATTCTAGAACCTTGAACGCTGTTGGACCAGTTGCATTTAAAAAAATACTTCTTCTGTGGGTTTTGTGAAATATGTCAACCGCAAAATTTGGGTTAGCAGGCCATAGAAATCATTTATATGATTATTTTGATCACCACTAACTTTAACAAATACACCAGTATTGTTAGTTAATTTTGAGCAATTGTATTCTTTGGTATTAAATTTATATCCATTGACAAAGAGTATTAGATAGGTCTTGACTTTCCTTTTTTGTCTCGTGACTAAATGTTTCAATCTTTCATCTACCACATAATTTGTCATATCATAAACATAATTCGATAACCAACTAGAAAAATCTTTGTCAATATAGCTGTTTGGATGTTGTTATTTGTAACACTGTAATTATAGAACAAATGTTTCATTATAATTAAGATGCATGTGTGCATATTTGTACACATAGATATGTAGATTATATAATGCATTACGAGGAATATAAGTATATCACCTAACACAAGGTCCAATTTCACAGAGTTGAGAAGAATATATGTGCGTGCTACATGGTCATCTCTATCATCCAACCATACTTTCATACTTTTGCTAATACGTCGGTCATGTTTTTAAAAAATAGATAAAGTCATTTAACAATCATTTTAGTCAATGCCTTCATCATTGCGCATAGCACTTTGAAATGATAAGTTCACATGATCAATAAAATAATGAGAGAAAAAAATTAAGCTTCTTCTTCGATGTATGATTTGCAAATCAAACATTTAACTCAAACTTTCTGTCTCACTTTTTCTTTTGATGATTTTTTTGGCAAAGCTTCTTTTGATGATTTAGGTAACTATTAAGAATTATTTCAATTTTTTATACATTTAATTAAACTAATAATTAATGAGTTAAATATTAATATCTTTCAAATTGATACATCCATATATATATTGCACAGGCCCTAGAAGATGTGCTTCAAATGGAAGATGAACCGGTAATACTTCATTACTTTGGGAAAAAAACTGAAGGAAATATGTTCTCCAGTTTACAGAGCAATATAAGTAATTTTTGCTCAAGTTTACATAGACTGTCAACTTTTATCGTTGTATAACGAGGATCTTAATAAAACATAGTAAGTTCTATTACAACTGTCCAAACTTTTACAGGCAACAGTTCTTTGAAAGCAATGGGTATCAAATTTTCCATCATAACATGACAATCATGGCTTTTCATCCCGCTAAGTTTATTTCTCTTATAATCAACACATCTACAAAGATAAGAATATATACAATCCGAGAATATTAAACCTTCCACCCATTTTAAATGTATTTTAACTTCATTATCGTCTAACTCGTAGCATGCTTTTGGTTTTTTGGGGTGCTATTTGGCTTCAAATGAAGCTCAAGACGGTTACATATTGCTTTTATATCACGTTCAGATTTCAAATCATCCTTTGTCTTCCCCTTAAAATCCAAAATTGTATTAAACATATTATCAAACACGTTTTTTCATTGTGGATCACATATATATTATGACAAATCAGGAGATTTTTCCAGTAAGGTCACTCCTAAAATATACTTTGTTTACACCAATTACGAATCGATGATTTACCTTGAATTTCAATTTGTTCTTCGGTTCCATATATCTTTTGGATAATCATATACTAGTTCATAAATATCTTCGCTTGACCAAACTGTAGAGCGATCGCAAAGTCTCATGTCTATTAACTGTAGAAAAACCAACTCTTGTAAAATGATGATTAATATGAAGAAAATATCGATGTCGTTCAGATCATGAAATATTCTTTCCATTAGGTAAAGAAAATGCTCTTGTTTCTTCCATGCAATAAGGACAGGCTAGATAACCGACCGTTCTTTAATATGAAAGCATTGCATATGCAGGAAAATTTCTAATAGTCCACAATAAAGAAGAAAACATGCAAAAACACTTTCTGGAAATATCATATGTTTCTACTCCTTTGTACCATAATGTTTTTAATTCTTCAATCAAAGGTTGTAAATAAAAACTGATTCCTTGTGTCGAATCATCAGGACCAGCAACAACAACTGGGAGAAATATAAATGGGGTTTTCATATACATTCATGGAGGTAAATTATAAGGTGTAACAATTATTGTCTAGGATGAATATTTATCACCAAATTGAAAAAATGGTGGAAATCCATCTGTACATAAACCAAGTCTTACATTACGACTCTTTGATGCAAAATCGAGATATTTTCAATCAAAATGCTTTTATGTTTGCCCATTATCTTGGTGTGTTAACATACCTTCTTCCTGTATTCTCACACTGTGTCGTCTCATATGATGCGCGATTACAGAAGATGCATATAATCTTTGAAGCCTAGGAGTAATAGATAAATAATGCATGCGTTTATTGGACTTCCTTTACCATTCTTCTTGGTTTGTACCTTTCCCGGTTATATTTTACAATTATTAAAGTTGATATCTTCTTTCCAAAATAGCTGCAACCGTTTAGTCATGTATTGGGTTTTTCTGATACGATAAACCAAAAATTGACATCAGTTTTTTCACTTTATTACGATTTTCTCACGTTAAATTGTCAAGAGGCATATGTCACTTCGTAGCCTGTAAAACAGCTATCAATCCAGCTTCTATGAGGTTGTATTTAGATTTCATCGTAATGTATTCAGCTATTACTGAAAATTAGGTGCCACATGCACAACCTTCCCAAAAGGGTTTCTTTGCAGCATCTAATAAATTATATATTTTTTGGCCTAGTACTCGATTCTTCTTCAGCATAACCATCGCCATCAACAGATTGAGCAGTACGGAACATTTGACATGCAACATCTTCAACTATACGTTCTATGAGATTGGTCGTAGCAATTTCATTACTCACTACCTCCTCAACTTGTACATTGTAAGATGTCGATAGTTCTCTATGACGACCTTGAACCATATTGTTCAACACGAAACCGTACTGACGCAAATGATCTCTAACCATTTCTGGTATCAAATGCTTTAACAATTGTCATCTACTATATAGACAACGGCATACTTCGTTGTTTCCTTTATTACTTAAGGAGAAATCAATAAATATGCAAACACCATTATTAAAATGTTCATTTATCAAGCCCCTCATTCCTCTTCGTTGTTGATACATCCAGCTCTAATTTATAAAATAGTTGTCCATTTCCCTTACTAATTAAAAAGTATGATATAAATTAAAATTGCATTGTTAATTTATTTTTTAAATAATTTTATAGGTTAATGTTATAAAGCGCCGTCAAAATTTACATATAAAGAAAATGGGATACAGATGAACTGCAGTATCATAATAGAATACTGAATAATATAGAAGAAAGGATAGAACAATAATCAGATTACATACATTATTTACAGAAAATAAATTAAAAATCAGTAGGAACTACAACTTATTATACTGGCAAGAAAAACCTCAATTTGTACTGAGTCTTGCGATTACTAAAATTGCACACAATTTTAAGAAAATCCAATTAAGTCCTGGTCTCCATTAAAATTATTTGACAAAAAGGTTGTTTTAAGTGGAGGTGGAGAAAACCCAAGTCTCAATACTCCATTAAAATTATTGGAGAAAAAGGTTGTTTTAAGTGGAGGTGGAGAATGGAGTAGGGATGTTTTGTTAGGTTTGGAGCATATTTATAATAAAGTTATAGGATTAAGTTTGTTGGATTTTAGGTTAAAAAGTTAGGCCATCAAATTAAAGAATCTTCCAAAAAAATGCACCCTAAAAGTCAGCTAAATCGATCGACAACGTGAGCACCAGGTTGCGCCCGCTGCTCAGGTGGGTCGACCCAGCTATGGGCTGGGCCGCCTCAGCTGATCGTGATTAGCACTGTATGTATTTTTGTTTTAATTCAATGTTTACTCCGTTTTTCAAAATTTGGAATTCTAACTTCTTTCTTATCTCCTTCGTTTTAAGTCTGATTTCAACAAATCAAATGTCTATCTTAGCCAGAATTTCATAACGGACCCAATAGTGCAATCTATATTGCCCATTTCCCAATATTTTTTTGATTAATATTTATTTTATTAATCTTTTATTTATATTGCTTTATTATATTTTGTGTTGTTACAAATGGTGATTCCTACAACTAAGTTGCTCCCAAGAAATTACAATCCAAACTTTCGTTGCTTGTTATAAGGACCCATTAAGCTTCCTTTTATGGAAGGTATACTTGAGCAATACAGACATTTGTACCACATGGAATTCTCAGTGCTACGTATATAAATATTATATATACGTGTATTTGATGTATATGCATGCTTGTTTAATATTGTTTTTGTTGTATGACTATTCAAAGTAAAGGCTAGGCGCCAACTTCATTATATACTGCGAGACATGCCTATCAATGAAACATCAATTATAGTGGTTGGGCATCTAGTTCGGAAAGGTAATTATCTTTAATTCGACCCTTTAACGGTATACAAAAATGTTAAAAATGCATTATTTACTGTTTTCTAATTGCAAAATTTAAGTTATTTCTCAGGTACATGCAGTGTATAATATGTAATACTATAACATTTTTTAAACATGTAATGAATATATTTTTATAACATGTTTTTCTTTCTACTTACTTAATTTTATTAGAATGGAACAATGGTTTATGGTAAATAACAACAATAGTATATCTAATCTATTGAATACTACTGAAAAATAAATATTTATAGCTCTCTCATTGATTCTATGAGTTTCTCTATTCTCCTTAATTTTTACTGTATATTTAATGTTAAAAATAATTGATTCTATCAATTTTAAACATATATTGCCGAAACTCTCTCATCGTCTAACATCCACTTACTTACATTCAAAATTTTATAAAACAATATACGAATAATTTTGTAATTACTTAATAGCCTTTTATATTTAAGTCTATATACTTATGTTAATTATATAATCGAACATTTAAATTGTTCTAACAAATTAAGTTAACTTATATTTATCAATATTTATAATAAATAAAAAAAATGATAATTCAATATGCATACAACTAGTGTACCAACAAAAATGGTAGAGCTGTTTTTTTTTAAAATTTGCTTACGATACTTTTGCAATTAAATATCTCGATTAATTTATCTTGCATTGTAAAATTCAACATTTAACTTCATATATCAAATACATAAAATTATTTACATAAACAATACCAATAAAATCATGTTTAAATGAATTATAAATTAATCGTCTCACAGCGTGTTACAAAATTTTGTTTTGATTTTACATGGATAGGTGGAATTCATAGGGTAATCCAATGGTGCAAATTAGTTGTGTCACCATTTATGCCAAAATCTTGTGTCTAAATAGACTTTCCCATATATATATATATATATATATATATATATATATATATATATTTGTGTGTGTGTATGTATATGTATATGTATATATGTGTGTGTATATATATATATAAAGAGAGAGAGGCATGCTCTATGGAACCCCAATATTTTAGCACTCCATTTGCACCTTAACTAGAGCCACTCATTTATATAAAAGTAAGTTAGTGGAGGGAGAGCTAGGGGTTTTAATCGGGCGGACCGGCTGGATAAAGGGGTGTTCGTGTCCTGTCCCATAAGACTTTTGGACGTACATAGATCGGACGAGAAGTTGGCTCGGACATTGTTCGTATGAGTCAAACACCATACGGACAAGGTTCAGACAATAAAAAACACTACACCGAAACAGGTGATTCCCAATGAGTATAACCGTTGCAAACAATTTCAGCAATGCTTATTAGTGTTTCTATGGTGGCATGGCAATTTATTTCCATTGCATATAAGCGTTGGTAAATTTTCTCTCCTAACACTTATAAACGTTGGTGTATTTTCGTTTTCAACAGTTATAAGCATTGGTAGATTTCCTTTCGCAATGCTTATAAGCATTGGTAGATTTTATTTCCCAAAGCTTACAAGCATTGGAAGATTTTTGTTTGCAATGCTTATACATGTTGCAATATTTTTGCTTACAACGCTTATACATGTTGCAAGATTTTCATTCAGAACAGATATAAATGTTAATAGTAACAGAAATTTGTATTAATAATTCCTATATTCTAACATTAATAGTCAATTAATAACTAACATGATTATAATATAGACGGTATTTATTACAAATCCAAAACAGATATTATTCTCAATTTAAAAGCATAACTCAGTGAATACCAATAGACAACATTCATAATCAAGTAATGACATAGAATATCAGTTAACAACAGACAAGTGCAATTAATAATTAGGTTGCTAAATTCAGTACATAAATAAAATTCTAACTGCTCGACAATTAGAACTACCATCCAATTTCCTTATTTCTTTCGTTGCCTCTAGAAGTGCCTGCAATCATTTATTGAAATTTTTAGTTCCTAGTTAAAAACATAAGTATTATACTGATAGGCATGTTATAATGATAGTAAGTGAGAAACTGAATCAATTAAAAAATACTATACCAATACTTAATATAAAAGTGGCATCGAGTGCACCAAATTAAACAGTATGCAAGAGGAACCAAAGGCAACAACATGCATATGTAAAGCATAAAAACAAATAAGGCATATCTCTGAGCCGAAGCTCGGTTTTACTGAGCCTACAAGGCTCAGTTTAAACTGAGCTTAGCCGAAGCTTTGTTTTACTGAGCCGAGAGGCTCAGTAAAACTGAGCCGAATTCAAACTCGGGCCATTACAAATAGAATTATCCTCCTGTCTCCTCTTTTCTTTCACTTCTTCTAGAAGTGCCTACATGTATTTAATATTACCATGACTTGAAATTGTACTAAAAGAAATAAGCAGTTAAAATTTGGAAAATGTAGGCTATAGAGCAGTAAAAATTAGTACTAAAATGAACCAAAGGCTAAAATTATACTAAAACGGATGAGCGATCAAAACTTATCCCAAAAAGCAATTAAAATTGAGCCTCTGGGTTCGGTTTTAATAAGCCTTCAGTTCCACTTGGTGAGCCTGCGGGCTTTGTTTTAGATGAGCCACCAGGCTCATCAAAACCAAGCCATTAGGCTTTGTTTTGTTGAACCTAAGGCTCACTAGGCTCGTTTAAAACAGAGCCTGGTGGCTCATCAAAACTGAGACTGGATCAGTTACGATGAGCCATTAGGCTCATCAAAGTTGAGCCAGTCTCAATTTTGATGGCACTTAGCCTACAGGCTTAGTTTTGATGAGACATCAAACTCTGTTCTAGATGAGCCTAAAGGCTCGTCAATATCGAGCCTTAAGTTCATTAACACAGAGCCTAATGGCTTGGTTTTTGATTTCACATGTGATGGCCAATTTTGTAACAAGTACTTCAATGGGTTCAACTTAATGCTATTGATTTCAGATTTAGCTGTATCACATTAAAAAAAATTAGAAAATAAAATTCTTCTACCTCTCCATATATACATCACGTTCAGTAAATCTTTGTCCATATATACATCACCCATATATGTAGAACTTTTATTTGAGTCAAAATAGTATGGTTGTCATTATTTGTAAATACCAAAGAATTGATCAGCACTTTTATTTGAGTTAAAATGGTATGGTTGTGATTATTTGAGTCAAACTGAATTTAATCATTTCGTTTAATAGTAGTTTCAATGACAATGTTGTTATATGAAAAGAATTCATATTTGACATAAAGGAATGATTGCTTTCAATTTGTTCTTTTTTACTTTGTTTTCATACCTGAAACTAATATTAAGCTATACACACGATGACATGAAGAAGGCGACTATGATGCAATATCCCTAATATTATAATAAAAAACAATTACATATTATTTTTTCCAAACACAAGTTAATGTAGTTTTAAGTGTTTACATTTCATATTTTGTTTTGTTTTCATAAATAGGATTGAACTTTGTTTGATTTTCTGATAGAGAGAGAGGTTGTAGAATAGATACAAGTTTGTAATATTACTGATAGAGAATTGATTACAAGATGTGTATGGTACAATGCTTTATATATATGGGGTACATGAGGTGGGCTGAAATAACAATGTAACGGTAACAATTTATAAAAGGAAAAAAATTATTATGAGTTGGATCCTTATTCAGTGACTCAGCATGATGTATGTATAGATGAGGCAGTGACGCAGCATGAAGTGTGTACGGGTGAGCTATATCCTTATCCAGTGACTCAGCATGATTTGTGTATGGATGAGCTAGGTCCTTATCCAGTGACTCGGCATAATGTATGTATGGATGAGCTGGATCCTTATCACCCCCCCTCAAACCTAATTTACCAAATTAGGGTTGCAACCGAAAAAAAAGAAAATGAAAGAGGCGAATAACATTCTCGCACCACCAACACAACAGAGAAGTAGATCCAAGCTGCAAGTTTAACAATAGATTCAAGGGACTGGACATTATTCAGGTAGATAAGTCAAGGCAGTGGACCGTAGTGTCGCTTCTTCCTCGTCTACAATCAACTCTTGTTTCAACTGTGAAAATGTTGTCTTCGGTAAGGGTTTGGTAAGTATACCTGCCTTCTGACACTTCGATGGTATGTATCCTACTTTAATTTTCCCGCTAATGACTTGCTCCCTGATAAATTATAGATCCAGTTCGATGTGTTTAGTTTTTGAGTGCAATATTGGGTTCGTTGTAAGAGCTATTGAACTGACATTGTTGCACCACACCATGGGTTTTTATCGGTTTCCATTTTAATTTCACTTAATAGAGATTGTATCCATAATATTTTGGTTGCACCGCTTGCTACACTCCTGAATTTTGCTTCAGTACTTGAATGAGACACGGTGTTTTGCTTTTTTTTTGTGCACCAAGATACTGGGTTTTTCCCAAAGATGCAGTATCTTGTTGTTGATTTTCTGTCGTCTTGATCAGTTCCCCAGTCTGCGTCTGCATAAGCGTTTATATTCAATGATTTGCTGGTCAGTAGTATTAGTCCTTGATTAGTAGTTCCTTTGAGGTATCGTAGAATTCTTTTAATTGTTATCCAATGATCATCTGTAGGCCACTGCATGTATTGACTCACTTTATTGACACTGCAAGCAATGTCAGGTCGTGTAATTGTGATATATTGTAAGGCTCTTACTATGCTTCGATATAGTTTTGGATTTTGGAATGGTTGTCCCTTGTCCCTTGAGAGTTGCTGATTTGTTGCCATGGGTGTTGGAAGTGCATTTGCTTTGTCTATGTTGGCTCTTTGAAGTATTTCATGAATGTATTTTTTCTGGTTAAGATGCATTTCAGTCCTTGCTTTCCTTTTTACTTCAATGCCTAGAAAGTAATTGAGTTCCCCGAGATCTTTTATAGAGAATTCAATGTCTAGTAGCTTGGTGATGTTGTTGATTTCTATGTCACTGTTTCCTGTTATGATGAAGTCATCAACATACACTAGAATGTAGGTAATGTTGTTGTTGAAAAACTTTGTGAATACGGAGTTGTCTGATCTTGTTGACTGATAGCCTTGCTTAACCAGTGTTGCTTTTAGTTTATCAAACCAAACCCGGGGTGCCTTCTTTAGTCCATATATTGCCTTATTAAGTTTGCATACCATAGTTTCTTGTCCTTTCTGAATAAATCCTTGTGGTTGTTCCATAAAGACATCTTCCTGCAAAACACCATTTAAGAATGCGTTATTAACATACAACTGCTTGATGGACCAGTTCTTATATAAGGCTATGGTAAGAATTATTCGAATTGAGGTGGGTTTCACGACAGGTGAGAATGATTCGATTATGTTTCAATGAAATCGAATCCACACTGCTGTGAGTACCCCTTTTGCTACAAGCCTAGCCTTATATTTTGATACTGATCCATCAGCATTTCGTTTTAATTTATATGTCCATTTGCTTCCTATAATGTTTTTGTCGCTTGGCATCTCTACCAATGTCCAGGTTTTATTTTTGTGAAGTGCATTGTACTCCTCTTGCATTGCATCTCTCCATTTAGCACTTGATGCAACTTCCTTGTATGACATGGGTTATGTTGAGTCCATGTCATACAAGGAAGCTGCATCAAGTGCTAAATGGAGAGATGCAATGCAAGAGGAGTACAATGCACTTCTCAAAAATAAAACCTGGACATTGGTAGAGATGTCAAGCGACAAAAACATTATAGGAGGCAAATGGACATATAAACCTGTATCTATTCTACAACCTCTCTCTCTATCAGAAAATCGAACATGGTATCAGAGCGTGGAAATGCAAGTTTATGGATTTTACCCATTTAGAATAATTCACACACATATTTATTTGGAATATCATTAATAGAGATTTTACTCTCATCGCATACAGCTTTGACAATTTTTATGCTTGGCTGCCCAGTCTATTATGCCAGAGATTAAAAGAATTACAAGACTTAGAAACATTGTTAATATTTGGACGGTAATTGTTATAAAATTTAGACTGTCCTGTACTTGCAGTAAACTTGTATAGTCCATTACTTTCCTTACCTTGCAAAATAGTTTCTCGGGTTAGTATATCCTTGACTAGACATATGTTTGGGTAGAATTCAAAGAATACGTTATTATCTTTGGCAAATTGTGAAACACTCATTAGATTTCTTTTGATTTCTGGAACACGCAGCAAATTATTTAAAAACAAAGGTCTAGAACCATTTAAACTTGCATTCCTACGTGTGTAAGATGTATATTATTACCGTTACCAACATTTAAGGTTTGCGTACCTTTGTACTCCCTGTTGTCGAGTTTCAGGTTGTTTAAGTTGTTTGTCACGTGATGAGTTGCACCCGAGTCAGGATACTAGCACTCATTATTTATGTCTTCAATTATTGCATTTTCAGTATTGTGAGCCTCTGCTTCACCTAGATTGCCCTTGCGTGTGTTTTCATTAATAGTTGAGTTGTTTATGTTGTTCTGGTTTGAGGGTGTAATTAGCGTTGTATCTGAAGTAGCACTTGTTTGCACTGTGACCGTACTTCTCATAGATCTGGCATCGAATTCTGTTGTTGCTATTAAACCTGTCTCCCCTGCCTCTGGCTCTATTCGAGTGACCTCCCCTCTGATTATAGTTGTAATGTTGTTGTTGGTGGGGTCTATAGCTCCTTTCGAGTGACCTCCCCTCTGACTATAGTTGTAATGTTGTTGTTGGTAGGGTCTATAGCTCCTTTCTGGTTGTTTCCCTTTGTAGTTAGTTGTGTAGTTGATAATAGGGTTTGGATTAGTTGTTTTTCTTTGCTCAATCCTTCCCTCATGAGCCATTAGAGTAGTGTAGACATATTGGAGATTAGGGGTTGGTTCGATTGAGGATATTATAGCAACAACAGCTTCATAGCTCTCATCAAGACCATGATAATAGACAAGATTTGTTCAGTTTCATTGATTTTGTGGCCCGTAGTAGATAGCTGGTCACAGATGCCTTTGACCTTGAGCAGGTATTCATTCATTGTCATGTTGTCTTTTCTTATATTGTTTAATTGCCTCTTAAAGTTCAATATACGTGTAGAAGACTGCGAGTTGAAATTCCTTTCTACAGCTTCCCACACATCGTGTGCTGTTTTGCAGCCGATGATTTATGGTAACAGTGATGTGTTGATGATTGACATCAGCAATGAACAGACTAGACTGTCTTGTCATTGGTGAACTGTGCACTCTTGGTTCGTTAGCACTTGTCATTACCATCTTTTATAAATTTGGCTGGAACTTACTTGGTTACTAAGCTGTAATCTTCAAGACCGTAACCTCTATCGGCTGTTTCGACTTGCAATTTCCATAACAGGTAATTCGAGTCATCTAGTTGGATCGAGATCAGATTAGACTGAGGCTTAATGATGGCTTTTATCAGGTCGAGAGTGGCCTTTTGAGTATTTTGAGACACCATCGAGGCTGACATTGGTGATGAGTTTTCATCACCCATTGTATAGCATAACAAAGCCAAAAGAATGGAGAATAGAGAAGGATTCAAGAGTAAGCTGTTAAGCTTCGGTGATAAGCTGCTAAGCTGTTAAGGCTCTGATACCATGTTTGATTTTCTGATAGAGAGAGAGGTTGTAGAATAGATACAAGTTTGTAATATTATTGATAGAGAATTGATTACAAGATGTGTACGGTACAGTGCTTTATATAGATGGAGTACATGAGGTGGGCTGAAATAACAATGTAATGGTAACAATTTATAAAAGGAAAAATAATATATTATGAGCTGGATTCTTATCCAATGACTCAGCATGATGTATGTATGGATGAGGCAGTGACGCAGCATGATGTGTGTATGGGTAAGCTTATCCTTATCCAGTGACTCAGCATGATGTGTGTATGGATGAGCTAGATCCTTATCCAGTGACTCAGCATGATGTATGTATGGATGAGCTAGATCCTTATCAAACTTGGATTAAAAACATGATTTACTAAGGGAACTTTTAGAATAGGAAAAATAAAACAAAATGATTATCAACTCTTGCATTTGGCCCACAAAATTAACCTTAATTATGAAATTCAGTTTAAAACATCAATAAGAATATGTTATATCATGATATATTCATCTCATACCTTGCAGCCACCAAACTTCTACCAATATAGATAGAGCCACTGTAGGAATCTGATTCTCAATCCCCAGTGTGTCCATCCTCTAACACAACTGCCATATACAACTTCCAATATGGAGCTACCACTCTAGGCAACTTTAAATCTAACAGAAAACTTCAAATGAGCTGCAAAATAAAAATACAGTAGTAAACTCAAGCATTAATAAAATTTCATGTAGTAATTTTTTTTAAAAGAATTGAAGGATCCTGACCAAACCTAAACAAACTTCAAAAGATAATGATGGTAAAATTAATACATTTAAAAAAAAAATCAATAGTTAACTTCAAATGTGCATTATCTCAAACTATATAAAATAAGTGCAAAATCTGAGCAAACCTGAAAGGTCCTTGCAGCAAGCATGAAAAACTCCATTCAAATGATAATGATAGTAACATGGAAGGATGGAGACCATAAGGTGAAGAAGACTTCCATATTAAACCATCACATGCAATTTTCCTCGTACAACTATTAAATAATCGCATGGATCATGTTACCATATAATAATATAAAAAAATGACTTTAGAACCTCATAACATTGAATTTGGTTCTAACTTTTTATTGAAACAAAGATAACACATAGCAACAATTATTACATTATCATTCTCAGAGCTGAAGCAATAATTACTATAATATTAGCGAGCAGACAAACATTATCGTCAAACCTGGGTCTTGAAAGTTTGGGCATCAGATGATAAAATGATGTTAAGAAAAAATCATAGTATCAACCACTACTGCAACCCAATAAGAAATCATCAAATGCAAGGCATGGTTATGCGAGTTTGTTGTAGATCATCTTTTGGAGGCATAGATATTCTAATGGTCGCGAAGTCCAAGAATGCAAATTCAAACTTGGAGTTGTCTAGTAAGCGAAGTATAGAGCGTCCATCATCTAGCAAAAGATTTCTTTTCCAATAATTCAATTATAGTTGTAATGAGTTTTGTTTTCGAGAAGAACTTATTGAATAGTACATATATCGATTTATGGAGGAGAAGTGGGAAATGATAAACTCCTTAAATTCAGATTATAGGAAGTGCATGGTAATTGATAACAAATATAGGGAATGGAAGAGTAACCGCTTCCAGGAGGGCTAGTGAGTAAGTGGATAAACGTGGAGCTGGAAGTTCCATTAAGGGAGGATAAGAAGTTAGAGTAAACGGAAGGTAACGACACAAGAGGAGTAACTATAACAGAAGTTAGAAGCCTGATTATGTGGAAAAATAATGGACATCATATATGTTTTCAGTACTTAAGTCTGGTCCCTTCTTTGTATTTCCGTTAAACCAAACGGAATTTGTTATATAGATTTGGACACTTGGCTAACGATAGTCCAGCACATGAACATAATTGTTTAATCATTTACTCATGCACTAGACAAAAAACACACAGAACATCAATGAAAATCTAAAATATGCAAGTAGATATATTAATTAAGAAAAGCATAGGTAATGTTCATTAAATACACACGAATAAATCAAATTGTCTACTATCATCAACTATAGGGCACACAACTTAACCTAGATCCTAGGAAATGAGACAAAACCAACTCAAACAAGTGACTATAGAAGTGATTAGTTTGAAATAGAATAGATGTGAAAATTTTGTAATACCACAAGTCACAAGTCACACATTTTGATCAGTTCACTACAAGAAAAATGTTTTTTTATTGCAAAAATCAGCGGCGTTTATTCGCAAATGCAAGTAAAGGTGTTTTCATAAACAATATAAACGTGGCAAAAAATATTTCATATTCCTGCCTTTGTAAAAAATAAGTCTGCATGATGCAAAATAAACGTGACCAACCATTTCTCACCATTTCCCAAATCGGCTACTCCTCTTCTTGCTTTCTTCTTCCTTCAGATCTACTAGTACACCTTACTTCTTCCCCCCACAAGAAAAGATCCATCCTCAAAACTACCTTTTATCTTCCATTTTTTTCCCCAGATCGGCTACTCCTCTTCTCCTTCTAAACTAGACGAACCCTTACTCGGCCTACCCAATGAATTCAGAGGTAAAATAAGTTTTTTTTTCTTCCTATTACTTTACTTCTTTGTGTTGTCTCTTCAGACCTGCTACGAATTCGTCTTCGTTTTTACTTAAAACCTATTTAATATTAACCTAGATCCAACCCTTTCTCTAGGCAAGCCGCCTCTTTCCCTTTTGTAATCATTTTTCATTTCTTTCTTGCATGATACTATGTTGCTGCTGTTGGATGGAATTAGCAATCGAGTTGGTTGGAGTTTCTGTACTATTGCTTGTATTCTAAATGATACATATGAGATCTAGTAAGTACAATTGCTTTCATTATAAATTGTGCAAAATTACTCCATACTTCCCAATTTTACTTGAATATTAACTTGTTATTCTTGTAGGTTGATCTGATGACTTCTGGAATTCATCCAGTTAAAGCAATAACCCACAATTGTGACCCACAGCTATTCTTTGTGGTTTTTGCTTTACTTGAAAATCAACAGCTTACTGTCAAAGAAGGATGTGAAAGGTTCGCCAATGATTATTAACATGTAATATAGTTAGTTAGCGTACCCATTGGCATGCGGTAACCCATTAGTTGTATGAATGCAACGAGTAATAATTGTTAATTGGATGTGTTTTCCAGAATGATACTAACAAAAGTAAAATGAGAAGTACGGTTAATTTATCTCTCAAAGGACTACTAGTGTATGAAATGACCTATGAATACTAAAGTAGTGGAATATATTTTCTTTTCTTCTTTTGAATCATGAGAAATTTTGTGCTTATGTGCCCCTTAATGATTCAAAACATCAGTTACACTTTTAAATGCAGTGGATAGAGTTGTTTCACTAGATTACATGTTTTACTAAAGTTCCATTATTTAGTTTGTCAAATTGTATAAATTCTTCATTAAAATGTTGCTCAAAACGTTCCAGCAATCATGTTTGCTTTCAAGTAGTTATAGTTGATATTCTTTCAGGTAGTTATAGTTGATATTCACAGTCAGGAGTTATTGTTTGGCAGATTTGATAATAATCAGTTAACATAATATCATTAAATGATATGCTTTTCTAAACAAGGGTTGGGCTAGGTATTTATCATTTGCTAATTTTATTTTGATAAAATATATTTTTTATCATACGACTTAGTTACACTCTTTGCTCTGTTGTGAAAATGAGATGGCATGGTTAATGAGACAATTTTTATCAAGGATGGGTTATGACTTTAATATCATATTGAGATCTTTTCAGAAATAATCAGTTCTTATATTTCTTGGTTCATTCTGAAATTTGTGGTTAAGTTTGATATGTTATGGCAATGAAACCTATTGGATCA